>JALIRH010000007.1:7482664-8751000 GCA_023055505.1 Callipepla californica brunnescens
TTATCCATTTTAGAGAATTTAAGTCAAAGACAGTGAGTTGTTCCCTTCATTGCAGTAGTATTATATCAGGGATAAAACTGATCGTAAGCATACATAGATTTCAGATTCTTTATTCTGTTGATTGCAAGGGGGTGCAAAGCTCACCCACTGAAAGGCATTGATACATCTTCTCTGTGTAGCTTCTCTAGTTCTGTGCTTCCACCTAGTACTAAAAAAAAAAAAAAAGCCTGATTGACAGTGTACAAGGAAAATTCCCATCCTACTACTATGATCTGAGATCTATGGAAAATTTGGTGTTAATGCTTCTCTTTCCTCAGAGTGATCTGATTGTCCTCATGGTTTTGCGCAGCATGTTTTGTTCTGGTGAAGTATTTTGGTTGTCAATTCATTTCAAAGGGATTTTGCTGTGATGTAAATGCAGGTAATGTCATAGGTATTTAAGAGTAATCCATAAGTATTTTAAGGTATGGGAGTTTGTTTAACTCAAGAGTGGATCAGTTTAATCCGTGATCTAAAAGCTAATTTAGCTGGATTAAATCTTATTTTCCTCTAAACCAAATCTCTTTGGTTTGGAATAAGTCAATTAGAAACAAGCTTGAGTTTTGCAAAATGAGAGCGTCCATGCAAGAGTTTACACTGTTTCAATCAAATTAATTATATCAATAGGCAACGGTCACATTTTAATAGAGATGTAGGAGTTAGTAAATGTCAAAAAAAAAAAAGAAATAGCACACATTTAACATGGTAGCACTTAGCATACTTCCCTGGTTTTGAGCAGATGATGAACAGGAAAAGAGTTTGGAGGAGTAAGGGTTTTCTTCTTTCATCCATATTATGACTTTTAACAACACCTTGAACAAATAAGTTAAAGGCAGTATACTGTTACATGTGAGTCCATTAAATACAAGTGCCATGAAGAGTTCTGAATTATCAGCAGCTGAATCTGTTGTAAAGAACAGACTGTGAAAATTGCATTCAAAACCATGACCTGGTACTTTTACTTTGGAATGAGCAATAGGATATAAGAATGGCGTACTACTTGCTACTAGTCTTATAATACAATTATAAGCTTGTAAATCTGGGCAAGTGTCTGAAATGTATGCAGTCAGGACCAAAATTTTTCAGCAACAGTTTGTTGAATGATGTATTTTGTGTTTACATAATTTCAACTGTCTGATGTGTTGTTTTTTTTTTTTTAAATGAGAGAGGAAGTAAAAAGATTCAAACAATGGTTACTTCAGAGTACTTTTAGAAAAGGCTTTATTTTAAAATGAATATTATAGCAAGCAAAACAGTATGGATCAATCAGCATATTTCAAATTGACTAATTGACTATGGTAGCTTTTTTTCTCATTTTGCCATGAGGAAAAAAATAAGTGCTTTATTTCAGACTGAACTATGTTTTCTTCTTCAGCACTTCTGTTGCTTAGTTCAGAAAATGAATGAAATCAACCCTTAATTTGCAAAACTCCACCCATTTGTCAGGGTATTTTGTGACCACTGGGAGTTAAAACCAGTCCATATTGATGGCAGGAGAGTAAGCAGGAGATGACCATTGATTCTGGGATGCTACTTGAGGAGGAATGGTACTCAAGAAATTTGAAAGGAAAAATGGCACAGATTTGCATTTCCTTTCTCTACCTGTTATTTTCCATGTATTTCTTTTATGGGTGAGAATGACTTGCTCACATCTTACATGATTGTCTGTGTAAATAGATTTACAAATTAAACTCAGAAAGCTTTTGGTATAGAAGTCTATCCCTTTGTTCACACTAGACACTGCACAGACTTCCACTGCTAATGCATTGGTGATGCCAGGAATAAATAGATTCCTACAGCATTTGTATTTGAGGGTCTGGCACTGTGCAAGTTCTGCATTTCAGGTTTGGAAGCCAGATGCTTGTGTATAAATGAAAATATTGACAGTAGCCTTTGGGAATGGTGTGAACTTGCTGCCTGGGTCCACAGCGTATTGCTCTTCTGAGCAGGGGCAATATCAAAGCTGAGCAAAGAATTTCTGATATTGCATAACATTCCTGCAGCAAAAAGTACAGAAAAAGTCCCAGATGCCTATGGGTACAGAACTTGCAGCCTGAGGAAGTGCAGCATGTGGTGTCTGAGCAGCTTGTTTGCACTTGGACTCCTCTCTCCAATCTATCAGAGGTTTTCACAAAGGCCTGTGATGGCTCAGTTCTGCTTTCACTGGCTGTACCTATACTAGTAAACTAAACAGCACTGGCATGTTTTTAATCCGTGCTGTTAAATAGTTGGCACATCCCCTGAATCAATCTTGTCCTAGGGCTTTCCCGAAGAGCTCCCAGACGTGGCTCTGGGGCATATGATGTTCACATTGTGCAGCTTGGATTCAGCCAGACTCTTCTGGAGGCATTTAGCCATCTGGATGTGTGCTGTTATACTGATTGGCATCTATCAGAGACTAATCCTTTGGTCCTTTTATTTAAGGTAAAAGTCCCTGGGAAGAATAAGAATGAAATTAGGATATGTTCTTAAGTGCAAAATTGCTTCAAAGCATCTAAATACTATTCACTATAGAAAAACCCTTATGCCTTGACTAGTAATCCTTTCTAAAAATGCATCCTAAGTGCTTATAAACAGCCTAATTCTGAACTTTAGTATTAATGACAGAATTGTCAGAACAAAATCAGATTTAGGACTTTTCTTTTACTCTGTCTCTCATATTTTAAAATGTATGTCATGGAGCTGTTGGAGATTTTTTCTGCTGCATGGAGACCATATCTCCTGATCTGCTGTACATGTGATGAAGTATAAGACTGCCCATGTGAAGCTGTTAAATAAACAGAGCTTGACAAATTCATTCTGATGAAGGTATTCGGATGAACAATGAGGAGAGAGATTTTAAGAGAGAATAGGTTAAAAAATGTGACTGAAGAACAGATGTTGAAATGGGGGTTGTCATTTAATGCAATACTTTGCTGTGTAGGTACCCTGTAAGCCCCTGTAAGCATGCTTAAGTGGTGATGCACAGGGTTGAGATATGTGTAAGTTACACAAAAAAAGTACCACAGAAGGACAGAGTAAGAACTTCATAGTGACTACCAGACTCTAGGCAGGTGCTGAAAAGTCAGAGTGGTAAACTGCAGCAACAAACCCCCTGAAAGGGGCTGCAGCAGCCATGTTGCTCCTGATGCTGTGCTGCCTGGTGCTGCCTGAATGTTCTGAGTCATGTCTGGCAGCATGGCAGCTGGGCAGCTCCCCCAGGATGCAGCTGCTGGGCAAACAAGGCTTCAAGAGAAACAAGGGAGAGGAGCAGGGATTTAAGGAGAAATTGAAGAGTATAGGCATAGGACAAAACTGTATCATAGAATCAGTAAGACTGGAAAAGACCACTAAGGCCATCTAGTCCAACCACTGGTTTGTCACCACCATATATATATATAAAAACACATACATACGTACACGTACACCTACACACACACAGGGGGAAAGCCTTTAAAACAGGCTGATGCTAAACGTGAGTAGAAGCTCTTTCAAGTGAAACCTAGACTTTCAGTCTGTACGTCTATCAGTAATCAATATCTGGACCTGATACTCTTGAGGCCATTTGGTATGGTCTGCCAACATCCATCCTATTAAACTGTCCAAGCCTTGACAGCAGCCTAGCTTCAACCAGACTAGCTACTGGACAGTTTCCCAGCATCCTGGAGTACTCTGGAGAGCTCTGGGTGGCCATTGGCAGTGCTGAACCAGGGCCTGTGGTCTGATCCTATTTAGTTCACTAGGGTAGATGTAGCCTTAAAGTATACATCAAGTCATCTGTTGCCTTAATTCCACAGATTTCAAAGGATTTAGGCCAGAAGTAAACTTGCCCTAAGCTGTGCATTCTTGCAGCATGCTCATTATCACATTTGCCTTTGACTTGCACAGCTGTAAATCCATGGAAACCAGAGTAATTCAGGGATGAATCATGTCCATTATCTCCTTGTGTTTGTACAGCACTTAGCACAATGGTGCCCTGATCCTGATGGGAATTCATGTTATTTTAGGACAATCAGAGCTTTCATTCGTTAAAATAAAGTATATTTTTAGCCAGAGCCAGTTTCAATGGCAATGTATAGGGTGTGGGGGGTGAATGAAGGGGAGGATACAGCTGATCCCCCACCACATGACTCTGAATACACGTATCATATGCCTAAAAGATTAGCTCCTCTCTTGGTCAGTATGGTTGTGAAAATATGAACAATGTGGATCTTGGAAGCTAAGACAGAATACAAACAGCACAGTCTCTGAATGTCGTTGCTTATTTTAAAAAGAGAAAAAAAAAAACCTGTTGCATCATTCTTAGGTTGCTCAGGATTTGAGTCCCAATTTTTGATTTTGTAACTTCTGCTGTTAATATGGATATGTTTAGTGCCTTTCCTGAAAAGCACTAAATCAGATGCCATGCCATTGCTTCCCATGAAAAGTTAGATCTCAGGGACGTGATTTGCTCAACACCATTTTTCCCCCCATGCAAATAAAATGAACCAGGAACACTTGAAAAAGCAAGTACTGTGCTTGCTTGATGTTCAGAGGTGCTTGTTTCAACTCTTTTATGAAATCTTGTTAAGACCAGTAGGTCTTATAAACTCTAATGAGATACATATGTGGAACATACATCAAGACGTTACT
Organism: Callipepla californica brunnescens; assembly: GCA_023055505.1. Lineage (NCBI taxonomy): Eukaryota > Metazoa > Chordata > Aves > Galliformes > Odontophoridae > Callipepla > Callipepla californica. The sequence continues at coordinate 7,487,315 of JALIRH010000007.1, forward strand.
CATGTCTTTCAGAATATTTGCTATATAAAAGACCTAACCGTGTGAAGTTATTATTCAAAGCAGAGGTAAGTCCTAGGAGAGGACAGAACAAAGGACCAGTTGCAGATCTTAATCCTAGCAGGGCTTTCTGCTGGTTCCTGTGAGCTGGAAGCTGAAATGCATGTTTCACCTTCCAGTTGTTTTCAGACATAAATGGAGGAGATTGAATATCAGTTGCCATTAATCTCAATGTCCTGACATGACAAAATCACAATTACTCCCTTCAAATGTACTCTTATGCTCACAGCTTAGAAACATTAGAAGCACGTATTTTAACAACCAAAAATTATGAGCAATTATTGTTAGAGTTGTAACAAGTTCCAAAAACTGGCACTTGTAACTAGGGGGTTGTCTTTCCAGTCCTAGCTTACCCGTTGGGAAAACATAAATATAAAGATTAAGCGATTTCAAAGCTACTGTCTTGCTTTTCTTCAAGTCACTTTATCTCACTGAAACAGTCATAAAATCCCATGCAGTGAAAATCTGTGTTCAGAAGACACTGTCAATTTTATGCAACATTCAAAAAACTCTGTTCTCGCAGTGTTCTTCATCTTGCAGGCAGACTCTGCTTTATCTAACTAATTAATTGAACAAAATGTTGTTTGGTGTAGGAGTAAACTATTTTGAATCCAAGATCCGACACTGCTATAGCTCTAAGAAACACTGATTTAATTCAGGAGCTGAGTTGCATGTGCAAGTCTCTTCAGCATGAATGCAAACTATGCAGCTGTCCTGACAAAGAAGCATTGTGCCAATACAGTTACCTGATGTGTGTGCCCTTCCCCTGTTAGTGTGTTTGTTCTAGCACATCTGCTTAAACCTGGCAGTCTGACTTTAATGTTCCCATGGCTGTGTCAGAATCCACACGCTGTTGAAGGCCTTTGCATTTTAGAAACAGTGATGTTTGTAGCTTAGTGCATGCATGAAAATATTGGTAATTGTGACTTATCTCAAGCATAATATGATTTTCACTAATATGCCCAGGAATTAGCTTGCCTCTGCTTAGCCTCCTGAAACCCTGCTAGTTCAGATATTTGACAGTCAAAGGGAGAAGTTATGAGTTGTATAAAATTGTCATGGTAGCATCATAGAATCGTAGAATATCCTGAGTAGGGAGGGGCCCATAAGGATCATTGGGTCCAACTCCTGGCTTCACACAGAACCATCCAACAATCAGACCATATGTTTGAAAGACATATTGATATCATGCAAATTCTCTCTGAAAACTAGTCTGTGTTGATCACAATAGGTAAGTAGGTCACAATAACAAAAACAATTCATTTTTTTACTGCCATATTAAGTTGCTGAAAGGCTGCTTTTCAGCCCAGTGAAGTAGTTAGTCATCTGTGTTCTATTTGCTTTAAAAAATGATGGAATACATCTGCCCTAACTCAAGTAATTAAAATGGCTCTAGGTTTTGACTGATCACTCCAGGCTTTTATAATCAGTGAAAGGGAGTGAAGTTCATCTGATATGGGTCTGAAAACCTACTGCAATGGGCTGCTCTGTGGAGATGCCACCCTTCAGCCCTTCTTCTTCTCTGTGTGTGACAATGTGGGGAAAAGCACTCTTATTTCTTGAAAAGCGCTTTCATTTCTGTTACTTTCTACTGATGTCACAAAGAAGTATAATGAATTCGTACAAGCCGTCTAAATTCAACACAAGAACAGAAGACACAGAAATCTCAATCAGAAATTCCACATTTACACAGATGGAAGATATAATTCCTTCCCTCTGTCCCAGCCACCATCAAACACAGACACTGGGAAATCAGTGACAGAGTGGAGATGAGAGTGATACCCATCAGCACCAGCGCCAGCAACCCACTTCCTGACGCTCTCCTGAGCAGAGCTGTCAGAGATCGGAGCGTGCATCGCCAGCGGGCACAGTGCTGACATCAAGCTGGGAAAGATGCGCTGTCTCTGGAAATGCAAAGGAGATGGAACTGAGACCCATGCCAAAGCGGCTCAGATAACAAGCTAAGGATTTGTACCAGTTTTATATAGTATAAATCAACAGCCTGATGTAGTGGGTGGCAGCCCTGTCTGGGGCTGGGGGAGAGATTGGAGCTCAAGGATCTTTAAGGTTCCTTCCAACCTAAGCTATTCTATGAATGAATGATTCTGTACCCTCCAGGTAGATGTGTGCCATAGCAAGGTAATATGGAGGTGCTGGTCAGTATCCTCCTCAATGGGCCAAACAGCAGTGAGAACACAGAGGTGTGATCTGGTGACAGTGAAAAAGATAATAGGTTGAAATAGCAGAATTCCTGCTTGGTCAGTAAATGTTAAAATGAACTTTTGTAAAATATGAAAACAAAACTAGTCAGCAGCAAATGAAAACAATCAGCAAATTCTTTTTTTTAACAAAAACTCAAAGATATATTACTAAAAATAGAAAAAATATATCAATGAATTTTAAAGAATTCTTAATAGCTCATTTAACTTCTTAGCAAATGCAATGAATTGAATCTAATAAATTCTAAAAATCAAATGTTAAAGATTACTCAGAAATAACATTCTATTGGATTTATGTCCCCAAATAATGTGTGCTGCTTTATAACAATGAATTTTCAAGCAGTCAGAGAAAGGTCTAGATTGTTAAAGGGCTGAGTAAATCTGCCAATGGAGCATTCACCTCTGCCTGCCAGGCTGTGACTCTATGTCCCTTTGTCACCACAAAGAAGTCCAACAGCTATACTACTTTTAATAACACCAAATTATTTCAGTTTGTATCATCACTGAAAGTGACAAAGCAAGATACAAAGCATTATGGAACAAGGAGGACTAGATGTATTTAGGCTAGTGGGATGCTTTTCTGTTGTAAGCCCACCTGTGTTCTCCAGTATCTCGGCAGTGCTGAGCTTTACATTGCAACATTAATTATCTTTCCATTTCCTGACCTATTTGAGGTGTCTAAATGGGTCTGAAAGAAGTAAGTTAAAAGCCTAGAAAAAGGACATCCAGCAATCATTCAAAAATGTCATCCAACAGGACATAATCAAAAATTCTGTCTTATTTATGCCTTTAAATGCATCCCTGAAGTGCACTATCAAGCTGAGATTTGGAAATTGAAACTACTGGTGATTATGTACCTTAGCAAGGCATTTATATAGGCAAAATTCTGACATTTTTCCTCAGGAAACAGCTGATATTTGGGAAAGATTGGGAGTTAACGTACTGACCTCATAACAGAAGACCTGGGTTCTGCTTCTTCCTTGGCCTGAACGGATTCAAATTAAGTTTTGCTTGACAGAAAAGTGCTCCAGTTGCACATGCTATAAACCAATCCTGGTGGAACATCAGCCTCCCCATTGGTTAGGCTTGGCTACTTTTATGCAAAAAAAAAATAAATAAATAAATAAAATAAAACCTGTAAGACTTACAGGGAAACAAGCTCCATATAATTGTCTGACAGTCCTACTGACCTAGTAAGCAAAATCTTGTACTGTACTCTGCTGTCCTCATGTATCTTAGGTTCCATATGAGTAGACAGTAACTCTGAAAGCAGTGCCACTCTGGGGGCCTGAGCCCAGGTAATAGTTCTATCTTTTCAAGACTTGTGGTTATTTTTCTCTGTCAGATGAAAACTTTACACAGAATATACTGAAGTAACAGAAACAGTCATACTGGGCTTCATTAAAAGCTAGCAAAATGGTACTGACATTCACAGAAATGCACTAGCACTGTGTTTTTACATCAGATGCTGTTTGAGTAGGTTTTCCTTTTGAGACTACACTGTGAAGATCACAAGACTTCCTCCTGTCCAGTGACATTAGGTACTTATATTCAGAATTCAGCAACTCCACTACTCCCATGCTGCTGGCAATAGTCAGAAAGTTTGCAAATACTTGCAAACACCATAGTTAAATATGTATCCTTTTAGAAAACGTTCCTATCTATAGTGTCAGTCTTGAACAGAAGCAAAGGAAAAGGCAGTATAAAACTATTCATGCTGAGATATTAGATGTTGTATTCCTACTTAGACCTGACAAAAATTCTTTCCTTGTCTTGGATTCCACGGTGAAATAGGGTCACCCTATTTTTTCCTTTCTATCTTACTGTTTTGTTAAGGCAGAAATTTCTGATTTAAAATTTTATGCTAGAGAACTTACGGCAGAAGCTTTCTTTAAATATCTTCAATTGATTTGATGATGATTGCTGCCAAGATCAGTTTATGTGAACATGGTGGTTAAACACCAATGGGCAGCTAAGTCCCAGCTCTCATTTCACATTCTCACAAAGCCTAGGGGGGGAAATATGATAGGAAGAGCTCATGGGGTGAGATAAAGAGGGACACTGCTCACCAATTACCTTCATGGGCAAAACGGATCCAGCACAGGGAAATTAATGTAATTTATTGTGTAATGCAAAGAAATGAGAGCAGAGAGAACTAAAAGCAAAATACTGTCACCTTCCCTCTGTCCACCCTCTTCTATCTCCTCCCCCTGAACAGTGCAGGAGGATGGGTAATGGGGCTGCACTCAGTCCCTAATGTTTTGTCTCTGCCACTTCCCTGTGGTCACTCTCTCCTCCTGCTCCACATGGATCCTTCCCACTGAATGCTGTCCTCACACAAGTGATCCTAGGTGGGCTTCCCAGAGACTGCAGCTCTCCCATCTCTGTCCTAACACGGCTCCATACAGCCGAGCCCATCTTTCAAGAATGCTAGTGGCAGGTCTCTGATGGAATAGATGGAACTGGTTCTGATCTGACATGGGACAGTGCTGGATTATGCACATATGTGCCAAAATTGAAGGATCTGCTACCAAAGCCTCGCCACATTACAGTAAACTAATGCATCATGGTTATCACAGTTTTGAAAAATTAAGTAGCTGCTCATTTTCCAGCAGAGATTTCATTACAAATAGGATTGATGGGAATTCTTCATTGGGCAGCATTTCTGGCAATTCTGTGATTTGCTTAGGTCTTGATTTAGAATAAAGTCTCTAATTTTGCATAAAGAAAATATTTAAAATATTTTTGGGGAGTCAGTTAAGTACTTAGGTGTTGCATCATATTTGCAATATATCAGTAGAATGTGAAGTCTAACAAAACATTGTTCCAAATAAAAAACCAAAGATTAATTTCAGAAAGTGGGAACATAATATTTCAGTATCAGTACACTTCGTCCTTAGAGAAATATCAACACCTTCCTTTCCTGACTTTTTTTATTATTTCAATGAAGAGACAATTACTGATGGAATTTCAATTGCCTATCTAATTGTTGTTTCAATTTTCATTACAATGAAAAGATGAAATGATGTTGGATATTTTGTTCCATAGTTAACTGAATTCATATCTCCAAAAGAAAGGCGAGATCACAGACAAAACGTGTATTTCTTTATTGAATTTTCCTCCTGATCTTCCAGATGACCTCCCTGTGATGCTTGTATACTGTTGACTTTTTTCTTCCTTTGGCAGATTGAGAAAACAAGCAATTAAACAAACAAACTTACCTTGAAACCAAAAGGTTCAGCAAAGTGCCTTTTAAAACCACAATAAAGCTCAGCCTGTGTTTCAGTATCTTAGGTAAACAGGGTAATTATCATTTTATCTTAATTGTTAGCAATTCTATTAAGCCAGCTGCATAACTAAGTTAAAATGACACGCTATAATTTGTAAACAAAGCTGAGTTAGATTTGTATTCAATTCACACAGTTTTAACTGTATTTCTGGACAGATCTTCCTAATTCTGTTTCAATTGTTTTTTATCCGTTTCCAGGCAACGCAATATGTAAAATTTGCTTACAGTATGTAAAAGCTACAGATGAAAAAATAAAAAGTCATAGTCCATGTTAACACATATCAAACAAAATTGAATCCTGTTAAAATAACTGACAATTGGGTCATTTTATGTTGATGAAGATATTCCTAAATACTGTTTTCTGGGAACTGTTTTGTTTTGTTAATTATTTAATATTTTTCTGAACATGGGTAGAAAGGTGTGATGTCACTAGGAATTAGAGAAGCAAGTAGGTTGGAGTATCTGGGGTAGGTTGGCAGAACTGTACTTAAGTATTCTCACCCATTTGCCAGAACATCTCGACAAAGGAAGGTTTCTGCTAATGAATTTCTATCTGCACGTGTTCCACATTACCTGATTATTATACAATTTTACAGTGCCAACAATTATAGTGTCCAGAAATACTTGGAGAAATTATTCACTATCCATATGCAGTTTATGACATGCTTCTGAGTGCAAGATGCAGTCAGAATGCCAGCTGATTTCTAGAATAAAGAAAAATACCTGAAAAATTATTTTTAAAGAATTGTTGACAGAGCTCTGATCATGCCTGATAGCTGCATCGTGCTGTTTTTCCTTCCTTCCTGAGAGGTCTTACTGTATGCTGCATTCCTGCTAAGAATTTATTTTGCTCTCAAAGCTTTTTATTTATTTATTTGTAATCTTCCATCAATTTAGCCATTCAGGTTTAATCTCTGTTGATTACAATTCTATCCTGAATGGTATGTTCTTGACACAGCTTAATAACAATGATTCAAGGAAACCTCTGCACTTCCATTCCCACTGCTGTTTTCCATATTAAACTCCCACTTCTCTAATTTCAAACTGAAAGTGGAGCTGGAATAATCTGAAACAGAGAAACACCCTCTGGCACCTACCAACCCATATGCTCATGTTTAGAGGTTAGTATAATCAAAAGAGTGCATCCTCTCCCTTTCTTTTTTTACCTGCTGCTCAGAAATCCGAGATGAGCTTGGATTAGACAACAACTGAGCAAACACATCTTGAACTCATTCCTCCAGAGGTTTAACTGTGGTGGTTTGATGCCTAACATGGAGTTTAGTAGTTATGCATAAGTAAAATAAGTGCAGTGAACGACAGAAACAAGCACTTTATTGGGGAAATGTTCATTCTGCATTAATGGTGCATATAATCTTTAACCAGTCTGGTTATTTGAACAATTTGTTCCAGCTAAGAACAGATTGAGCTGTTCTTTGAATCATTCTTCAGCAGGCAGTGCAGTGTGATTTTATGATGACTTTTCTTTGCGCTGTAGCTGAGTTCATCTGAGGTAAAACTTGCTGAATTGTAGGTTTGTAAAGGTACTGCACACTGCCTGCAATCTAGTAGGCTTGACGTGAAGTCCTTTATTTGAACTGTATGTACTGCTTTTAAGCAATCATCACACACATAGCTTTCTAGAAACTTAATGGTTTGCTTTCAGTTGTATATCCCAGACATACTTGACATTTAAATTTTAATCCAGCTTTGTATATAGAGATCTCTTCAGGAGTATCCCAGTAGAATGCATTCTGGGAACTGAACATGAGTTTGGTCATGGGAGGTTTGCTCTCTTCTCAGTGTCCTGCTTTGAGACTTAGAACTAACGTTGCCAGCTTTCAGGAGGGGAAGTGGATGTAACTGTAAAGCAAAAGGCATAGGTGTGGGACAAGAGAAACCTATTTACAACTTAATGCACTTTTGAATACACAGTCACATTTACTTCTATGAATTCTCTGTAGATTCATGCAGTCTGAGGTCTTGACTTCGATTTATAAGAACAACTAAAAAATTACAAAACCCGATACAAATTCACGTTTACTAAACTATAAGCTTTTCTTTTTTTCCAGTTACAAGTCCTTTTGATTGTCTCCCCTTCCCCCTTGCCTGCTCAGAAAAACAACAGAAAAAAAAACACTACCAACAACAAAACATGACAAGGGTCTCATTGAAACTTCTGCAACCCAAAAGTAGAAGTCATAATTGCAGTTTAATGAAACCAATTTTAAACATTCCTTTTATCTCTGCTGGGATGTTTATTGTCACAGTTCAAGTTTTCTCTTTTTTGACAAATTCAAGCCACTTGCTAACCTGTTCATGTTAAATGTCACCCTGTAAAATGAGTAACTTTGACAAATCTGCCCCCACGCTACAACCCCAACACGTTAAAAATATCGCAGTCACATTCTGGCTTTTTGAAATGGAAAAGGTGAATGTCATTTGTCATTTCTGCCGAAAAATACCATTGTGTTTTCTTGTAGGAACTCTGGAGAAGCTCTGAATTTCAGTAAATACCTTAAGCAAAATAAAACCCCGTTTCTGAGTAAATCTTTATAGAACTTCTGTGTACTGGGGCTTGGGTAGAACACATAGTGGAATATCTGCATTTGTTTAAATGGCAGAGGTGAGATATGAATAACCACTTCTCTGTTATGTACGTTTTCCAGAGGAACCCGCAAGCCCAACATATCTGCTGATGTACCAGACAGTAGATAAAAAACAAGACCTACCAATTAAGCAATTTAAAAGCTATTACTCCCTGTTAATGTGATAGAGACATAAGCATTTGATGAGCGTTTAGGTACCTAGCAGTTATCTAGAGCCATATCAAGACACCTAAGTCTCCCAGGGAGCCCAGTTTCTTGTCTGTTTTCTAAGATATCCTAGAAATTCCCAAAAACTTGGAATGGTAAAGAAGGCAACAGCGGCTGCTTTTGCTTAGGATACTACCACAGAAAGAAATGAACATGCATCCTTTGCTAATGAGACTGAAATTGGATTTTTCATCTAGAATCATCATTTCACAGGGTAGACAGTGATAAAACAAGGGGAAATGGTTTTACATTTAAAGAAAGGAGATTTAGATTAGATGTTAGGGAAAGTTTGTCATTGCGAGTGTGGTGAGACTGCCACAGGCTGCCCAGAGAAGTGATGGGTGCCTCATCCCTGGAGGCATTCAAGGCCAGGTTGGATGGGATCCTGGGCAATCTGATCTACATCAGGTTACCTCATTTAGTGGTTGGCAACCCTGTTCACAGCAGGGGAGTTGGCACTAGATGATCTTTAAGGTCTCTTCCAACTCAAGCCATTCTATGATTCTGTGATTCTATGATTCTATGAAACGTGGATGTAAGCTTCACCTGCCTGAAGCTAGGGAGGTTCAGATCTGTACCACCCATCTTCCAAAGAGACAAGGTTGGAAAGCAGATGCAGCAGGCATAGACTGGTGGATTTCATCTCCACCTAGCCTGTTGAAACCAAGCATCCAAGATGGTAAGACTGAAATTCCAGAGAGAAAGAAAGAAAATAACCTGAGTTTTGATGGAACAGAAGGAATGTTTTGTTCTGGACTGAGAAAGTAAGTCTGGTTATCTTGTTCTGGTCAATGTTCCTGAAACAGTTTTTGTGAAGGGAGTGATAGAGATTAGCTAAAAATGTTAACTGATCATTCTCCTTCAAAAAGAGAACAAACGAAGCAATAGTTGTCCAGACTGTAGTGCTATTTTATGAGTAAATAATGCATTGAAGATTTCTGCACAACTAAAATTATAATTAGACAGTCCTGTGACCCCCAGCACTATGGTGTTTTACTATTTCATGATTTTTAATACACAGCAATGCAGAAAATCCTTAGGAAATAGGAAAACCGATATATCCCAGTTTTAATGTAGTTACTCAGTTATTATTGTCTTTTAAATATCCCACATACATAGTCATTCTGATAGACCATAAAAATATTAGTCACAAAATTGCATGCACAAAATTGCAATGAAGCTTTAATAGATCCTCTTTTGACATTTTATATTCTTCAGTCCTCAATTATTTTAAAGCTGCCTTGAACATCTTATTAGCCGCATAACAGATGCTATGACACCACAGCTTTGTTTCAAGAGTTACAACTGAGTTGGCAGCCACTCAGTGTGTGCCTCTGTACCCTCATCTGAAATAAGTTGCACCCTGTGAATCCTTCAGGTAGACTCAGGTAATTTGGTATCAAAAATGACAAAAAATGACCTCTGTCTTTTGAAGAACCTATGCAAAAGGTAGCAATATCATTTGACCCTAGGGACTGTAGTATGGCTCCTTAGTACTGTAAAAGAGCTGAAAGAAATATCTTGGCTTTGGGGAGTTTTATGTCTCCAAGTTAAAATATGAAGTACCTGATGAGGAAGTTATGGTTCAAAGGAAGGTTACAAAAATAACAGCAGCCATCCTAAAGTTATCTAAAAGATTTACAAGAAGTCTACTACAATGTGTGGGTTTTGACCTCAAGGAACACTAGATTTTATTCATTTTGTGCTGGAGAACAAAACACACTTGAAACATTAAATCAGTTTCGTTTTTGCGCTTGAGTGCTTATGGGATTTAGAGTAGAGGTTTAGATTATAAGGAAACAGTTGTCAAGTGTAAAGTATAATTAAGACAGTTTTGGTGCCAGAACCCAGATTCTGTTTTTCCTGCGGACAAAGGAATTCAGTTTTTCTCAACTCTTATTATAGAGCCTGTGTGAAGGGTAATATTTTTGTACTTTTCATCTGAACAGTCAAAAATGAACTCATAATACAGTTGTGTTCCATGAACAGATAGTTTTACGGAGTTCAGAGTTTACCACAGATTTTCCTCCTGTTTGAGACCTGACCTCATACTTTAAAAACCTCCCATATATTTGAAAGTCTTCCTTAGTACTCGCTGTCAGTTTAAGTAGCCTACCAGTGTTAAATTGCAGGTGCTGTACACAGAACAAAGGCCTGGTAAATATTTGGGTTCACTTGGAAAATTTCTAAACTCTGCAGTTTTAGAAGAAGTTTTAAAACAAGTCTCATCTTTTTCCATATACTAGGTCTGTTATGGTAACAATAATTTTACTGAATTATATACAAAAGGCATGAAATACCTCTAGTTGAGGAGTTGGTCTTCATGTACTATATGATTTACAACCTAGGAAAAGGTTTGTTTTAAGAATGTGTCATCTTCATATAACAGTGAATGTGATGGCAGAAGCAACAATGATGAGAGTGTGATCAGACACAGTGAGTGAATCAGGAGGCACTGGTCTCTTTTTTGCAGTTCAGTGATGCACAGACATACACAAGTAGTAGGCCTCATCTTTAAGAGCCACTAGTATAAATCAAGAGGCAACTCAGTTGTTTTACAAGATTGAGCTCAGAAAACTCCCCAGATCATTGCATCAGGACTGAGGATTGAAATAACAAAGCAGCATCCTTAGGCCCTCAGTGTTCAGCAATCTCTGGTTATTTTTACCTGGACATACTCTGAAACTGATAGACATAAACATCTGGGAATATCTGTCTGGTAGCCTTGCAAAGCCCTTGTGGGGGAAGTAGAAAGATTTTTTTTTTGTCCCTACTCACTCAACAGCATTTATAAAGCTACTGAAGTTCACAGAGAGCTGGATTAATCTCTATGCACCCTCAGAGGACCTACCAGTTAGAAGATGGAGTCTAGATGACAAGCCTAGACTAAACAGCTAGGGTTTGGATAGTCAAAGCTAAGTGACATGAACACAGTCTAGGATTTGTCTTCAAAAGCCCCAAATATTGTATAATATAAGCCAGTATCTGGCCTCAGTTAGCCTTCCAAGAGAATGTTTTTTTTTTTTTGTATTGCAAATGTTCAAAGATTGGCATTAGGAAAGTCTTTAGGCTTTCTATCTAGTGCAAGAAAATAATTCCTTTATTTGAAATTCAGTTTAACACATATGGGTGCTTGAAAGGACGTATGGATTGTGACTGGGATTTGGAAGCTCAGTTATGGTCCTTATTTGCTCATGGTCTTCCAGAGTCATAGAATCATAGAATGGCCTGGGTTGAAAGGGACCATAATGATCATCTAGTTTCAGCCCCCCCACCATGTGCATGGCCGCCAACCACTAGAGCAGGCTGCCCAGCGCCACATCCAGCCTTGCCTTGAATGCCTCGAGGAATGGGGAGTCCTTGGTGGTAAATTGCACATCAAATACGGCAGAGACCAAGTTAAGGTACTAACATGAGTTAAAGCGCCTAGCTTGCGCAGCCCACTCATGACCCTCTTCCATTTTGAAAGTGATGTGGCTAAACCCACACTGTGCTGCTGCTTTGCTTCCAGGACTGAGCCAGCCTTAAGTATCTCTCAGAGCAAACCTGCCTTTTTGCTCTCCTGTGCTCAACTCATCCCAAATAAACATGTCCATTCCTCTATATCTCATAGAATAAAAACAAAAGAGTTCAGAATGGTGAAAGGACGAAACACTACAAAGATAGTCCTGCTAAATAAGATGTCAGTATATGTTTTTGTGCACATACTGAAGGCGCAGTCTGTTCACTTAATTGTCTATTTATCTATTTAATTCATATAATGAAGTAATTCAAATTGCATTGTTTGGTGGGACATAAGGAGTGTGGGTGACAGTGGGAGGAAATTTGTTTCCTGTAGGAACTGCAGTAGGTGAGGAAAAAGATGTGTAAGACAAGGAGGCACAATATAAAAGAGGAAATTTGATAGAATCACATCTCTATTTATATCTCTTCATATGCAGAGAAATATTAAAAATGTCTCTCGCAGAGCAAGAAAACAAAATTTATTATATATCACAAGAAAAAAAAAAAAAGGGTGTACTGCAAGGTACATTTGGGAAATGTATAGTTTTGCCCCTGGGAGAACAAACCTAAAAGATTGGAGTCAGATGTATAGAAATACTGAAAGATTTTGAAAGACATTTGGGAGGGTTAAAAATAAACAAACAAATAAATAAATAAATAAGAAGAAACACCCTAAGGTTTGGATTTGATTCTCTTGATGCAATTGCCCTTGATTTTATGACAAAATCAAAAATACCTTTGTAAGTTTTGTAAATAAAGGACCTCATGTGGAAATCAAGCAGCTAACCTGCTAAAACACATACCAAATTTTTTCAAGGTCTAACTCCACAGCAGGATTCACGTGCTGGAGTGCTACCCCTTATCTTTTTATACCCAGAAGCACATTCCAGTTTTACCTAGGAAGGTTCTCAACAAAAAGTAATCTGTGCCACGCACGCCCCCAAGGCAGTATAGAGGTGCTAGTCTACCAGATCACTTAGGGTAACAGGCTTCCTCTTGACAGTAGTTTAAACTTTGAGAAGCTGAAGATAAATCAACTCCATTATCTTTTAAAGTTTGCTCTTTCACTGCAGATACAATTTCAATGTTGATGCATATGAGTGCAGAGCAATACACTTAAAACAGATCTCAAAACCCATGCGTGGGCATGACGGTAAGATACAAATAAAACATTAATCTACTACTCTTTAATGCACTGAAACAGACATGTATTAAAGCAATTGAGCATTTACCGTCAGAGCCTGGTCTGTTGCAATTACCTGTGTGAAGCAGCCATGCACCAGGCAGCTACATGGTCCACACTTTGTTTCAGAGTTGTTTCCACCTATGGTCACAGCAACTAACATTAGGTATCTGGTCTAACTGATCAATTCAGGTGCGCAGGAACTTGTGGAAAGAAACATTACAAGAGAAAACATCCCACAGTGTTTGTCTCCTATGATGGAAAGAAACAAGAAGTGAAAATATACGTGTTTGTCTCCTCTCTGAGTCAATGCTGAAGTGATTAATGAGTTGTACTCAACTCAGCACTGTCCTATTTAGAGGGGACAAAAAGTATTGAATATTCTACCCTAAAATATTGGTGCCAATACAGGGATCCTAGCAGCAAAAATCTAAAAGTTTCAAAAAGAAAGTGAACAGAAGTTGCTGTAGACTGAAAGGAACATGTCCACAAAAGCAAGAGAAGAACAGTTCTCCACGCTCACTAAAGACTGAAAACAAGCAGTAGATAAATTCGGAAGATGAGCATTAGGATATATTTTTGCAATAGGCAAAACAGTGAAGAAATAGCTTGTGTTGTGACAGTACAGTATCCTCTGGCAAGCAATAGGGATCTATGAACAGAGAAGTATTTGTCAGGATTAATACAGTTTTAACTGACACTGTCCTGAGCTCTCTGCTGTCCGTATGATTTGATAATTTTCTTACTTGTAACTTTAGCTGGGTAACATTTTCTTGATTTCCCATTAATTTCTAATTTTCCTTCTAGCATCACCAAATCATAGAATCACACAGTCGTAGAGGTTGGAATTGACCTCTGGAGATGATCTAGTCTAGCTGTAATAAAATCATTTTGCTGGGAAATTTCAGGCTAATCATTTAAGGCTTGGATTAAGATTGCCCTTCTTTAATTATCCATTAGTTGGCAGAGCGTCTTCTTCTTTTTTTTTTTTTTATTATTTGATTAGAGACAGTTAAACTACCATGAGATCATATGTAATCAAAGTATATACTTGGTTACATACTCTGAACAACAGTTTATCATTGTAGAACTGTCATTTTTGAAAGGTGCAAAAAATAAGGGAAAGTCAATGGCAAAAGGAAGAATTCTTAATTCCACAGCTCTTTACTACAGGCCTGAAAAAAATAAAGTAATGGACTCTCAGTGTCTGGGGTCATATTATTGTAAAAATAAAAACTTTACTATAAAATTTTATGATTATTTTTTAAAAGGAGACTAAAACGAATAAAATGTAGAAATGCATGTTTAATTAATTAAATTATCCAGAAATTATCTTTTATGGTTAATTTTTTAAGGTTCCGAAGACTTCACAAACAGTTGTTATTTTTTTGCTACTTTAATACAGAACTTTTTAAAACAATCTCAAAAGCAAATGAAGAAATAACTGTTGGCTTCTACCATGTTTAATCTCTGCCACACGATTGGAAATGCCTCTAGGTGACAAGTGCTCATTTCCTGAGAGCCATCTTAAAGCAAAAGGTTCAAGTAATTCCAACATAAAAATTCATCTCATCTAATCTCATACACAGTGCAGGGAAAAACTGCTTTGGGTACGGTTTTCCATCTCTCTGTAAAACAGGTACTTCTGAATAGTAATAGTGACCTTTTCTACTAGTCCGATAAAGTTAATCAACTAAAAAGTGAAGAGGTTTTCTTGTATCTTTAGGGATAGTTCAGTTTCCTCAGCAAAGGGATTCCTGATCAAAGGAGGGGATCTGATAAATGTTTAAAAATATCTGAAGGGAGTTGGGAGGCAAATGGATGAGGCCAGGCTCTTCTCGGTGATCTGTAGCGTTGGGACAAGGAGTAATGGCCTAAAACTGGTACATAGAAAGTTCTGTACTAACATGCAGAAGAATTTTTTTATGGTAAGGTTGACTGGACAGGTTGCTCAGAGAGGTTGTGGAGTCTCCATCTATGGAAATACTCAAGACCCATCTGAATGCCTACCTGTGCAACTTGTTGTAGAGTACCTGCAGGGTATCTCTAGAGGTCCCTTCCAACACCTGTAATTCTGTGAAATTATGTCTTTCAAAATGATAAGACCCAAATAATGATCCACCTGGTGAAATTACGTTTTTGGGAAAGTGCTTCTCGCTGTCATGGTAAGCAGTTTGAAATAAATAAGCAGAATTAATATATGGCCATAAGGAAAACTGTGCAGTTTCATCTTCCAATAACTGGCATACAATTCAATACTTGATACCTATTTTTCTTTTATCCCTCTCAAAGTGGTAAACTGTTTATGTATTTTACTGAAATTTTGGTTTATTCCAGGCAATGCAGGGAAAACAGGATTGCATTGATGAGAAACATATAGAACAAAGCAGCATTTTCCTTCTGTCACTGCACATCCACAGGGAAGAGTAATTTGTGGAAACATGGAGATGGAGGAGTAATGGATTTCTATGTCAAAATGATGAGTGAAAGAAAGAAGTAATTACCATTAATGCACTTCAATTATGGCTCAACAGTTTTTTAGCTGTATGTTCCCATTTAATTTTCATTTAAAACAAAACAGTTGCCACAGACCCAGAGCTAAAAACAGAAATCCCTTTCAGCTACTACAAATTGGCTAGTAATGTTCTTATTATATAAGCAGAGGGAAGGTTGGTTTCTTCCAGGCAAACACAGGAAGTACTTGTTTGTTTCAGGCACTACTCTTTCTACCCCAAAACTCACAGTTGAACTTTATTTTCAATGTTATAATCATCTAAGCATGATAATACTTTTTTTCTGGTTCCTATTTAGCTTTCAAAGCCCTCACAGGATTTCTGTCATGGATCAGTGGCACCTTCCAGGAGGGAGTGAGGTCAGTGGACATCCTTGGTATACAGGAAGGTAGTTCTATTAGAAAAGGGAAATGTTTTCAAATCCCTTAGATCTCAAGCTACTAAAAATAAACTAATGAGCCTTAAATTAACTTTTTTTTTTTTCCACAGCTTTTCCAAGCCAAAAGAAAAGTATTTATTATCTGAGAGCGACATGCAGGAAATTAGGCTTATAAATTGTGTTTAAACGATTATAGTTTCCAACTTTCCTTAATTCTAATCTTAATCTACTGCAGAGTGTATGTTTTAACTTCAGTAGTTTTTTTTTTTAAATTGATTCTCATGGCACTGGGTGAAATATTTGTGGTGGAAGGGCTCCTGAAGACACGTTGTAGGAATCACCTTCTTATCCCTATTTGATTGTCAGCCGAAAGCAGCTGTGAATAGGTGTCCACATTCAGTGTTATTTACTTCCAATAACCAAAACTAATTTGATAAATTATCTTTATATTTGAAACATTCCAGTCAGTGCTGGGACACTGGCAAACAATTTGATATTGTGAGGAGCATAAAGAGACAGGAATTTGTGTGATGAAACATATCCTTAAAGTGGCACTCACACTGATTTTCTGTCCATGTTGCAAGATGAGGGCAAACTTAGAATGCCCTTGCACGAGTGCACAAGTATGAGCCTCATTAGCTTTATTCTACCTTCTGGCAGAGCCACAGGTGATTCCAACTTGGACATGTTTGATCCATACACATAAAATAAAAGTTCTTCTGGGGAGTTTGGAGTAGACTAGCAAGCATTCAACCACACAGTGCCTTGGGTTAGGGTTTGTCTGTCCCAACAGCTACTCTTGATGAGGTCTCCTTTTTGGGGGGATGATGAGAGAATTTGAGTTATGTTTTGCCAGCTGACCTCATGAACAGAGAGTGGGTTCATTTTATTTAGCACTATAAAAAGCATGAACGCAGAAGATGTTTAAGAACATCAAGGCTCTTTTTTAATGGATTCAAGTACAACACAGGAACCATAACATCTCTTTAGGACTCTTTCTATTTTGTGTTATCTACAAAGAGACTGGTGCCAAAGTCAGAGAGAGCTAATGCAAGTACTTTCAACTATGAGTTTATGAACAAGCCTTATGTTAATCAGTTCACAAAGGCACAAAACCCCAGGCTAGCATCTCCCCTTTGCATTGACTTTACAGGCAAACTGGTACCAGTTTGCATGTCACAAGCCAACACTCCAAATTGAAATGGAATGAAAGAGGGTTCCACAGGCCAAGGAGGACTCTGGAATTATTTAATTCAGTCCTAGAGAAAAATTACAGATTAAAGTATATTATAGAACATAACAACGAGAAAACTTTATACAGGTAGCTAGTAGCTACAAAACTCATATTCCATTCAAGCAGGTTTCAAAAAGTCAGAATTACTGCACTTGCGGAGCTGTAAGAATTTCAGATAGATGAAGTTGAGTTGACCTAGAAGCTATCAGGGTGTTTCCAAATCTTACTAAATCTGAAGCAAATCGTGGTGAATAGGAATAGTTTATGCCTTGGGCTGAGGACCCAGCCCTCTTGCAACGTCTTTGCCTTTCAGTTATGATCAGTAGTGGCTGAGTCCCACAGAGTCATCAGAGGGAAATTTAAATGAAATCACTGTAAAACAGTGTCTGCAGAACTCCAAGTGCTGTCTAAAAACCTTTTAAATCCTTTTAATTGAAAGCACAAAAGAAAGCTTGTAACTTCAAAATGTCAGAACACAGTTCTGAGCCATTTGTAATGACATGAGTTTGATAGAGTGGGTGAGTCAATCCCATTGTTTCCCTGTAAAGACTTGTCTTTCTTTTTCCTGCCTCTCCTCTGAAGATCCTGGCATTTCTTCCTCCACCTGTAGAGTTCCTGGAGGAAACTCAATATTTCATACTAAGTTCAAACATACCATGTTTTTATCCTAAAGTTTATTTATATTTCTTGATTACACTTGTTCTGGCTCATTTCCTTTGTTTCATTCTTGCCAGAAAATCTCACTAGAGTGCTTGTCAGTTATTAATAAATTAAGTCAAACAGTAGCAAGCACGGTTCAACAATTTTGGCATATATTAATGAATGCCATTTTCATTGTTAGGTCAATTTTTGGCCCATTTTCAGATCAAACAAAAATTCCAGCCCTTTAACATCTGTTTTTACTATATTCAGATTGGCAAGCAAACAAACACAAGGCAAATGAGTCTTAAAGATACAATACATTCTCAACAGAGGATGCAGATACTCCATCAACAAATGCACTTTTAAGAACTTTTATGTAAAAATGAGAGGAATTAATGAGTTTTGTTAGGTTATTGAGTGATTCTTCACAAAGTCATTGATGGTGAAATCAGAAAGAAACAGTAACAGACACCCTTAGATTAGGTTCTGTAAGAAACTAAGGAAAAAAAATATAACAATACTTTGTCATGTAATTCTAGGGATGGCCAATCCATTGCTGCAAATGATGAATTATTCATATTTAGTTGTAGCAATTATATTTAAAGTTAAAAAAAAACAACAACAAAACAAAACAAAAAAAACACATTTCTCTTCTGGATATACCCTGCACTCACTTCAAACTTCTGTGGTTTTAGACTTTGTTTCATAGCTCTCATTATCAAATTAGTGCTTGGACATGGAGTGTCCAAGCAAGTCATCACAGCTTCAGGAATTTATTTAGTTATCTGAACATTTTCACATTATGTAGATTTCACTTTCATATTTTCTTTGAATTCTTCACAGTTTGTCACATTCTATTTTGGACTGTAAGTTCAAGACAGCAGGAAAGAGCAGACAAGCAGCTTCTTGTCCTTTTGGCATGTTACTTTTTACCTTTCTCTGTCAGATTATGTCGTGATTATGCTTTTTATGAAAATAATTTTGTAAGTGATAGAAACCAACCCTGAGAAGAACCTGACCTCATCCATTTGTCTCCCTGAGTTACTCAGCCTTTCCTCATAAGAGATGCTCCAGGCCCCTTATCATCTTTGTGGCCCTCCACTGGACTTCTTCTAGGAGATACTTGTCTTCTTTGAATTGAAAAGCCCAGAACTGGTCTAAATGTAGCCCCACGAGGGCAGAGTAGAGAGGTAGGATAACCTCCCTCGACCTGTTGGCCACCCTATTTTAATGCATCCCAGGATCCCATTGGCCTTCTTGGCCACAATGGCACACTTCTGGCTCATGGTCAACCTGTCATCCACCAGGACACCCAGGTCCTTCTCTGCAGATCTCCTCTCCAGGAGGTCATCCCCCAGTCTATACCAGCGCATCCCTCCCTAGGTGCAAGACTCTACACTTGCTTTTGTTAAAACCCATTGTGTTTCTCCCTGCCCAACTCTTCAATCTCTCCAGAACTTGTTTTCATGGATTCCTTGATCATGTGAGACTGTCACTCCACTGGGTAAAGTGGAAGGCAGCTTCTCAATGTTTATGCAAATAGTTCTGAGTCAGAAATTGAACTTGCATATGAAAAATGCAGCAAGTGAAAAAATATTACACGCAGAAAAGGTATGGTATGTCATTATGAATTAAATTTACATTTGGACATGTAAATGTGTTGATATTGATATTGATACAATACGAAAAGGGAAAAGGGTATGAAAGGTAAGACTTAGAGCTTTTTTTCCCCCATTGATAATTTCACTCCTTTCAGAAGTTTCTTTATAATTTCTCATAAACTATTTCATCTTATTTACTTGTACAAGAACTCCCTTTTATTAAGTCTTTATAGTCTTCCTCTTCCCTGGAAGATAGGATTCATTACTAATACACTTTGAACTTGTCTTAATGTATTTTCATAGAAGGTTTTCCTGTCAAATTCACAGATGATATTCATATTAATACAGAAGAATGCAAACTTCCCCTAAAATATGAAAATGTGAAGTTAGTGAGTCCAAGCTGCCCAAGTTTTACACAAGAAGGATCTGTAGCTGTGTCTGTAGTATAAGTTAAACATTGGCAGGTGGGTTTCTTGATACTGAAATGTGTCCAATAATTTTAGAGTTTAAATGCAATAAAAGATTTTGCTTGGGTAAATTAGTAATCTCCTGAATACTCTGGGATTCAGAATATGCCCAAAGACTATATCCAGTGAGTATTCTGGGTGTGACAACAGAATTTTAAAGGGCAAGAGATTTTAATAGTGTGGCTGCAAACCATTCTGCGTCATTCCCGGTCTCAGGACAAGAGAATGGTACCAGGAACATCCAATTCTCTTGTCCAGATGTACTTTTAGCCCCTTTGAAGGCTGAACACTTGCATTGTTCTAGCCGATTCTGAAATTCATGGACCTACTCAAGTGAACAACTATTCTTTAACAATTGCTAAATGTATGCAATTGCCAGTTATGTAAAGAATGCATTTAAACATCCAAGACCGCCTGTGCTTTGGTCCCAGCAAGACATCCTAAGCATATGTTTGAGTATCCTTTTAACAAAAATGCCTCTCAGATTACGTTTCTGACTTTTACAGTGTCAACTATGCACTTAGAGAAAATGACTAGTGAATTCTGCAAACTTTATTTCTGAAAAAACTAGATGAGAGTGATGAACAAGCTACTCCAGGAAGAATTCAGTGCCTTTTTGAATAATCCATTGAACCTTCAAGTGTTCTTAAGTAGCACTAGCTGACAGTTCCAACTGCATTTTCTAGACCTGAACCAGATGACTTATTAAAGTGGTATTTAGTTACAAAAAATACGTCTCAGTGAATTAGGAAAACATTTAGTTTGTGTATGTGAAGATTCCAAAGCTAAACATCGCAGCTGGTCTTTAATTTCATGCATTCATACTCCAGCATAATTTTGAGGGCAATTTAAAATTCAATACTTTGAGAAAGGAAAATAACATTTCAGAAAAGGAAAATAACACTTTTATTTATCTTGAATTGATCTAGGCTGGCTTAGAAATAGGGAGGACAGGTTGTTTCTTCAGTTGCTTTTTGCAATAACATGGGTTGATCTAATGAGGAATGAGGATGCCTTAGATAGACAAAGCAAATTCTCAATTCCCCTGCTCAAAGGTAAAGGGAGAATGTATTTAAGAAAACAAACAAGATCTTTTCCAGAGTGGGTGATAACATTCTGTGTTGCCAGTAACATCTTTCCTAGGGTCCCTCTTAACTGTACTGAGGCAGTGTGGATTGTATAAAACTTATCATGTGGTATCTCTGAAAGCTCTGACTGACATAGGACCGTCTTCTTTAACTGCAGGAAAAGCTTTATTTGGTGCTCTCATGTTGTTACATTCCCGAGGAAAGAAATCTTAATTTCAGAATGATAATTTTGATGTGTAATAAGGTACAGACACCAAACTGTACTTTACTTAGAGTTAAATCTTTCACCATCATATCAGTTCCTTTCCCTGGGGCAGAAATTAACATGAAATCTATCTAGCTACATATTTTCATCATTTTTTTTACAGGAACTCCATAGTTTTTAGCCATCTTCACAGTTAATAGATTTGATTGAAATTCACACAAAAGTTTAAATGCTTTGGGGGAGATAATGCTCACATGGCCTAAGGCATTATCTGGATCTTATTTACATATGTAAACAGATCTCAAATTCTTGATCTGAGAGAGGAGTGTGTGTCTTTTAACTGACTGTCTTCCCCTGAATAATTTAAGAGAAAAAAATCTTCTATATATCTCAAAACTAAAGCAGTAGCACAACATGAAGGCGTATATCTGGGATTTTTTTTTTTTATTTTGTTTTTATTTACGAATTCCACAGAAATTCTTGACTTTTCTCTCAGAACAGCTCCATTTTCTGGACTTTGTTCTTGCTTCCTTTTGCCAAGGACAGATAAACCCAAACTCCAAGATCCAAATGTTTCAGATTTTAGCACAAGTTTCTATGTATGCGCTCCTACTTCTGTAAAAATTTTACAGCCATGGGACTTCTTTCATGGTTATGTTAAAAACAGACTACTGTGTTATGAAGCATAAGCCATTTCATAGAAGGCTTTCTGCAAGCTAGGTTTTGTCATTGAGATTATCATGAATGATGCTATGGCATTTCAATCTGTTCTAGAAAGATCTCTCTAGAAGAGAAAATTATCTTGTGTTCCTTTATTTTCTGCTTTCCTATTTATTTCCTATTTCTATATTTCCTAAAAAAGCACTAGACAAGGTACTCAGGTGAACCCTCAAAAATGAAATGAGGATTACTTTCTTATAGAAAAGGGTGCCCAATGAAATTTCCAATCTTAAACTAAATCAAGAAGATTCACTTCAGTCTTTCTTTATGTTTCATACCAGAATATTGCCCCAGTTCACTGGACTGTAGCTTCTGACACTGACACAAAGGTTTAAATAAATCTTTCTTAATTTTCAAAGGAATTCATAGAAACATAAATGCTGTGGTGAGTAGGTTTGACAAATCAATGCCCACTTAACTAATTAAATTGCCCATTAGAGTTTGGTAATCTTTCAGTCATTAAAATAATAATTGGTTAGATAATCAGAATTTTTTTAAATCCCGATACTATGATACAAACATGAGAAGCAGCATAGAACAGGTATTATTGGAGAGGAAGAAGCATAAGAAATATTTGGATAAAAGCTTATGACCAACGATGTAAAGAACAGAATAAACTATGTCCCTTTTCTTCCAGCTAACCACGCAATTTTTTTGGTAGATGTTTCATTTCTTCTATGCACTCCAGTATTCCCTTTGTTTATCCTGCTTCACCTGATCATGAAGCTAGATAGAGGTAGATGTTCCTACTTTAGGTATTATAGTCCTACCCTTGTTGATTACAGTGGCATTATAAATAAATAAAATTACTTTGGAACCAGATGCTTATTTTAACTATAAAACAGGAGAATAAAATCAAAATCTGGAGCTTTACCCTATCAAAATGATACTGCTCCAGAAGGTAACTTTTTAATCACACTGATCATGCTGCTCTGGTCGCACGCATGCTCAGAAGCAGAACGCAGTTCCATGGAACCACCATAAGTCTGACATGGTTTGGTTCCCTTGTGTATATTCCATTCATAACCTGACAGACTATCTAAGGTGATGTTGTCAGCAGAGCTACCACCAACACTGCTGGTGACTCTCATCAGTCTGCACAATTCATTTCACAGTAGTTCATTTCACAGAGTCCAGAATTGCTAGGAAGATATGTTTTGTAAGGTAACACTTTGTTTTTCAATCTTATCCAGATGTTTTCTGTAGATTGCAGCCCGCGAGTTTAGAGCTGAATCAAAAGTATGTCCAGCTCCCTCACCTTGTTCTCTCATTCTTTACGAATAGGTGTTCAACCGACCAAAGAGATAAATACAGACTTAGTAGTACGAGAAAAATAAAAGGTAAAAGATACATTTCCTTTCCTATTAAGAAAAAAATAATAAGAATAAATAATCAAATCACACAACACTCAGAAAATGCTTGGGAGGATTTGAACCACGTGTGGGAGCAGGTAAGACAGGAATGAAATTAAGTAGTGCAACAGTCTCATTTTCTCCTGTTTAAATCTCTACATGAGTGCTTTAAGGCCATCATTCTCTCACTGGTTAAATTAGGCACCTATAAAGTGTCATTAACGGAAATATTACCTTTAATTTAGCTTGGAAGAAAGTGATTTATTATAGTGTGCAGAAAGATAGCATTTCATTAATTGCCAACACGGTTTATAGTACGAAAGAATGAGACTCTTGAGCTCTAAATGAGTGTCTAGTTTCTTTTCCAGGAGGCATTAAATCCTTTTTAGCAGTGATCATATTTAAGAGTCTGCCATTTAACTGCTAACTGGAGTCGTAAGTATCATTTCTGGTTACCTCCGATATGCCAGCTAGGAACATTTAGGCACAATCTGAGTCAGTATTTACAAACTTAGAAACAGCGAAACAGTTATTTTTAAATATATGACTTCGTTAGTGGTTTCCAAAGATAAAAATACTGCTTCACCGTTCCGAAAGGCTGGGCTCAGACGAAGTCAGATAAAGCACAGAAACAAAAAAAGGATGATTCTGCGGTACGCAGACCCAGTATCTAATTGTTATGAAGCTTCTCTTCCTCTTTACTTAAGAAATTTGTGTTATTCTTTGCATGTTTTCCACCAAAACAAATGCTTCAGGGCTTCCTTTTCCTCCAAAACAAAAACAAACACGGTCAGCACCCAGCCCAGCGTGTGAGCGGACCAACAACAATAAGCCGATGCGTGCATGCGATGGAGAAAAACCGCCGATAAGAAAAATATTTTCGGAGACTGCTCTGAAATTAACAACTCAATCCTGTTCCCATTGAAGGAGGTATTGACACACCCATGAGGAAAAAAAGAAGGCTAAGTGGCGGCTTGATAACAATGGAGGGACAAAAAAGCTCAGCTTAGAGGGCTCTTTGTTTCTAAAGGAGAAGCCACAATGGGCTTCCTGGAAGCTAACAGCTGGAAGCTGGATCTTGGCAAATTCAAAGAGCGCTTTCCTCGCAGTGAGGGCGGGTAGAAGTGGGGACGGACTTCCAGGGGAAGAATTCTATTCTCTAACATTCTGAAGACTTCAAATTGAGCTCTAATAGTCTTCTCATTGCTGTGCTTTAGCCACGAATTTGAGGTTAAGGGGATCTTAAGCTTGTTACATGATCTTGTTACATGATCTGGACTCTTCTGAATCCTGCGTCTAAGGAAAGAGGTGAACTCCCCATCTTGCCTTCTTTTCCTCAGTGCTAGGGTATGCATTATGCACGAGATTAGGAGACGTAAATGTCCCTTCTGGCATTCATTCCTATTATTCAGTCAAGAGCAGACAAAAACAGTCTATGTTAATTACTACAGTAATACCGAAATAATGTTCTTTTAACCGCATTATCTGTTTACAACACACTTCTAACTACTGAGCACATGGTACAACGTTGTCTTCGTTGGTCCAACAAATGTATGCCGCGGCTCTCAGCTAAGGAAGGATGCTGATGTTTAGCCATTCAGTGACTTGCTATGTAGCTGTTAAGTGAGGCATCTGGAAATCAGCAAGGTTCATCCTGAGGGCAACACATCCATATAGATTCCATACCTCTTTTAAGATGCACGGTATCACTCTGAAAGTGGATATTCTTCGCCTTCGATTATAAGAGATATAACCATGAATACCTGCCTAAATTTCCAGTGCTAATGGGAGGTAAGGCAAATCTTGCAGTGGATATAAGTTCTCAGTGCAGATAACCAAATGCAGACAGTTCCACAAAAGCCTTAAGAACATAAATCCCCATTAAATAGTTTTAGATCTATGATTCTAGGCTGTGTTTGAACAAATCATATAAATACTCTCATTGAAGTAAAGAGAACTGTATATGAGAGGAAGCAAGCAACATCTTTTCCCTTAAACTGGTAGCAGCCCACTTCAAATATCTCAGAAGAATAAAAGAAATATAATTAAGTAATTATATGATACATATCATGAGCAAAATATTCCTTTTTCAGTCTGCTAACAATCAGTATAAGCCACAAGCACAATATTCCTTTATCTTGATTATTATCTTAAAGTGCATATTAAAATACAAATAATACTATAGATAATTAAAATATCAAGATTTTTTTTAAAACAGCAATAGTATTTGCTTTGATGATCTCCTTGTGCAAAGAGCACACTACTTGGGCAAATATTCCATTAAAAATATTGTTTCTAATTTTTTCTAAATGCTCCTCAACATTTTTTTTTTCAAATGTCATTACTCAAGTTATGTTCTCAAGATTTTAAACACTGAAAAGTCTATCTGCTATTTAGAGCCTTTATCAATACAGAAATTCCTTTTATACAGTCCCTGTAATCTCTACCACTGTTACCTATTTCATGAACACCACCAGATATCTGGTTCCTTCTTGGCCTTTTCTTAATCTTTGTAATCCACAACTTTTCTAGCAAGGAAAGTTTCAAAATACAGCACTCTGTATTTTGAAACACGTTTTAGTTGCGTTTCTGAATCTTCTAATATATTTCTGATATACATATTTCTAAATCTATATTCTAGCTCAAAAGCCATGAATCTTTTAAAAGCCTGTCAGAGTAATAAAATCGTGTTTTAATTGTTACAGTTATTCCAGACTGCAATAGATGTCTTTAACAACGGGACACTAATTAAAGCTTGGTTGTTACATCAATTATTCCTGTCTGTAAGTTACACCACAATGTTTTCTATTTATTTATATATTATGTTCTAGCAAGAAGCTAAACTTCTTAGTTTCCTAACCAATAGAAATATCTCATAATTGCAAAACCAGTTTTAGCCAGCATTAAATTCACTAGAAACATGATTTCAATGAACATGAAAATTCTTGAAAAATTTGTCTAAATTGAATCAGTTCATTTTTGTTGATCTTCTCCTCCTCTAAGGAAAACAGCCCAAACAAGAGCAGAGATTCAACTCTGGCTTTTCAAAAAATGACTTGACACCTTATCTTCCATCTTGTTGAAGACTGGTGCTTAGAAGGGTATGAATTTCTCATTCGCTCTTAGAATTCTTGCTTATGTAGCATAGCAAAATATTTTTTGGACAAGATGAATGTTGATTCTTGGCAGAAATTGAACAACAGGAGCCCATCTATCTTTTAGGAAACCAATCAGGCTATGGAGTCATTATTGCCACTTTGATGCCTGGTGCAATAAAATTTTATTGTTCCATGCAAAAAGTAGCATCTCCAACAAAGAACTGGAGCTGCAAGGCTTGCAGTTAGCACTCTCCACTGTTAGACTGAAGGAAGAAGGATGTGGCATACCATGGTGAATTCTCTAACTGCTGATCGATGAGGTAAGAGGGATCAACAGGCTCTTTCATTAATCCCTCTCATTTTTTTGATTTTCCCCACAAGCATTTCACCAGGAACAAATAAAGCATTCTAATTGACATGAAGGAATGTAGTTTTAGAGTTTCCCTTTTATAATAAGAAATTTTAAATTCTCTGCTTTAATCCAAATCATTTTTTTTTAATTGATTAACGGAAATGTTTGTTTGTTTTACACAGTCAGATAGAATAATAGAATCATAGAATGTCTGAGGTTGGAAGGGTCCTTAAAGATCATCATTGGTCTCCAACTCAGATTGGGCGGCTGCCTAGGGCTCCAATCACAGTTCTTAAAATATACTGCTGAGATACTTGACCACCTAGCTGCCTAATTGCTCTTTCACAGATTTGACAGTTTGATTAAACTCAGTTGGATTGTACTCTGAATTTTTGAAGTTATTTTGTTTGTCTTTACTCCCGCAAACAACCTGTATCTAGTTTTTTTTCAAGTTCAATTTTATTACAACTGTGTTGTGGAAACTGTTTCACTCTGCAGTCACTCACCCGAGCACAGTCTCTTGGAGAATCTTTCCAGGGGAACAGGAAAATGTTCTTAAACATGTAAGTGTAGTATGTCTTTGAATTGTATAAGACCACCAGCTATCTGGTTGATTTACTATTATAAAGGATTATCTGTTCACAGTGTTTCTGATCGAGTTACTAAAATCAAATATGTGGGTAGGATCCAAACTGTGCTTGGGCACAGTTTCAGCCTAAACTGTGATCAAGAAGAAAATATAGTGCTTTTTTATACCTCCAGAGAGAGAGAGCCTATATCCACACAGATTTGTCATAGTAGTGCCCAACCTGCTTGTATGTTCAACCTGAAGGTGTGGATAACTATATGAAACCAATAATAGAGCTCTTTATGTGATCTCATTAGTTTTTTTCTTGTTGCAGAAAAATTGAGAAATACCTGTATGGTAGTTTGGTGAGCACAGTAGTATTTTTTGTGTTAATGTCTTTAGTTGTGGAGGTCTAGAAGAGCTTGATTAATAAACAAAAGGAAAGTTTTTTTGACCTACTCAGAACAGAACAGATCAAATAAATTATCCACTTGACTTTCTTAAGTGCTTTGGCAAATCCTATTTTTCAAAACCTAAGCTGGAAATCTTGTGAGAAGGTAATTTCAGCCTGAATTTTTGCACTTAAACCTTGAGTTTGAGCATCTTGCTGACTTACTTTGTTATTAACAAGTAGAGGTTTTGGATAGGAGCTTTCAAAAATCAGTACATGTAGAAAACTAAAGCACATTTATAACATTTTCATGACTGTTGAATGATTTACATACTGTTATATACCATTTACAGTGCTTATATTTAGATAATGAATGAACGTCAGAGTAGGTATCGAACAAAATGGCAAAACTCCCTTCAACTTCAGTTTAGTGAATTTAGTGAATTAAATTCACTGAGTTTAGTGAGTTAGATGTAAAGGAAAAATAGACTCAGAGAAGGGCAAAAATGTTGGACTGATTAGTTATTGTTATCTTAATTTGAAAATGCAATTTCAAGGGAAAGGGAAAGGGAAAGGGAAAGGGAAAGGGAAAGGGAAAGGGAAAGGGAAAAGGAAAGGGAAAGGGAGAAAGGGAAAAAGGAAAAAGGAAAGGGAAAAATGGAGATAAGGAAAGGGAAAAAATGAGGTAAGGAAAGGGAAGAAGGGAAAGGGAGAGAAAAAGGGAAAGGGAAAAATGGAAAGGGAAAGCAAAGGTAGGAAAAATGTTTGTTGCCTAGAAGCTGTTGGTAACTATTTTTCTTTTACAAATAGTGCCACACAATAGAATAGCACTATACTATACACAATACACTATAACACAATAGACCTCAGCACTAAGGGACATCAGCATCTGGTGGCAAACAAAGTAGGAGAGGAAGCTTTCCACATGCACTATTTGTGCTGACCATTTAAAGCTTCAGTCTACAGGAGGATATAAATGCTTCAGCAAATGAGAGGGTAAGGCTAAAAGAGAATCAACAAATCTAAGAGACACCATATGTGCAAAGACTCTTTTGTGTAAGGTAGTGTCATGGAGAGATATTTTAATGTGCAAGGAGGTGTTGAATGCGGTGCTTTAGGCTATAATGCGATACAGAAACTGTTTCTATTTATATGGAACTATTTCAGTGCCTCCAGGACTAGAATAGTCATCCTGGGTTACTAAAGGCTGCCGACCCGGAAACTTATGAAAGACATTTCTGTTTGGAGAGTCCTTTGGAGAGGTTGCTCAAATTAGTCGACATCTTTCTGAAACAAGCAGCAGTTGTGTGTGTAAGTTGGGAGAAAATACTGTGTTTCAATCAGTGCTTACTTTCTCATGGGAAGAAAGTGTGTGAACAGATCAGAAAGGCACAGAGCCTTTGCTTCTGTGTCAGGGCAAACGAAAGCTGGCAGTCAGGTGGCTCCCCTTCTCACAAAAGGACAAGTTGAGGAAGGTAATTACTGTTTAATATTTCCAACAGGATGTTTGAAGGGAGCATTTAATTATCCTGCCAACATCTATTCAGATAAACATGAGGGATTTAGAACATTTTGGGAGCTGCAGGCTTAAAAGAAATACCAAACATTCTGGGGCTCTAAACTCTTAGATCTCCCGTGTGATGTGGCATAGTAACATGTTTCTATTGACATTTTGCCTTGTACATGAAATGATGCCTTCCCCAGAGAGCACAGCAGTGATATGCCCTGCTAAATTAGCCTGCTTTTTACTCTACCCACTGACTAGTGCCTAAATTCTGCCTTCAGCCTTTCCTGATAAAGTAATTTTTCCCATAGAGCACACTACAACAGTAGGTGAATGCTTCTTCATAAAAACAAACAAACAAACAAAAAAAAAAAAACCTCAAAGTAAATTATTGGCATATTTTGAAAACGCTGAGAGAAATATTTTGTTCATTCTTGTAATGGATTAAATCATACTGCGAAGCGTTATTTATGCCTGTTGAAATTCCAATAGAAAATTGAGATGTAAATAGCTAAATAAATAGCAATTAAAAAAAAACAAACAAAATTTGGTGAATTCATTTCTAGCATTGCTTTGTCTGTCCCTCCCACTTAAAATGTCTCTCTCTTTTCTTTTTTTTTTTTTAAAAAAAAGCCTTATTCTCTTCCCACATTGTCCCCAAAGTCTATAAAGAACCAGGTGAGTGAAACTTCAGTGTAGGTCATTTCTGCAGTTACTGCCAGGGTGTCAGTGATGTCTAACAAGTGAAGTGTTATACAATGCAGTCAATCTTTCCCACTGAAATCAGCTGAAAGTGTATCATGAAATGCTATCACTTTTGACATAAAATGCAGACAGCAGTCATCATCCAGTAAGCACACTGTCAGAGAACAAGCTTTGCAAGATGATTTTGTTTAGAACAGAGTTGTGAGTCTGACAGAAAAAAAAAAAAAAAAGAAAAAAAAAGAAGCCAATGCAGAGAAAGGGCAATAAAGTCAGACACAGTGAGTGGGTGCTCAGCAAATCTGGCAGGGAACACTTGGGGAAGAGTAATAACTGAAAGAAGTGGGAAAGGGTGAATAAGGATGTGATTTGTTGGGGGTTGATTTTCTTTCTGTATCTGAAAATAGATTATAGTTTTAACATCTCTTCATAACTGCAACAACTACTAGAACTCAGGTTCTTTTATCCTAAATAATCTGAGCAAATAATTTAACAATATTATTTTAACTGCTGTTAAGAGAAGTTAAGAAGAGCACTTTCAACAAGAAGAAATGCACTAATCTATGCCTTGATGTTAAAAATGAATATATCAAAATTCAATGTGATTCTTCCATGGCTCTGGTCGTTTAAGCATGAGATTACTTAGGGTTAAATCCTTTCTAATTTGTAGTTCAGATAAAAAAAATAATGCCTCATAGTGTCTAAATTTTAATAACCTACCAACTGATAGGACTGATCTTAGACTTTGGACACCTTGGACTCTGATTTGCCAGGTGTTATCATTGCTGAGAAATGACTTTATAGCTTAGGCACATCCAAACAGATCTTGTCTAACAGTTAATGGAAATCTGAAATAAAATTCCACCTCTTCCAGAAACTAAGCAAACATAAAATTTGAGAGGAAAAGTGGTAAATGGAGCAGAAGATTGAAGACAAGATGAAGGTTGGGAAATAAGACAATTCTAGTGCCTTCTGCAATTGTTGTGTCTTCTCAGGTTGTAAGGAAGTAGAATTTGGAGCCAAATA
This sequence comes from Callipepla californica brunnescens, assembly GCA_023055505.1. NCBI lineage: Eukaryota > Metazoa > Chordata > Aves > Galliformes > Odontophoridae > Callipepla > Callipepla californica. Next base: position 7,518,222 of record JALIRH010000007.1, read on the forward strand.
TAGAAGTGGCTGACTACCCCCTTACCCTTACTTACCCTTACTTACCCTACCTGGAGGTCAGGTAAATATCGAGTATCATTTTTTTTCTAACAATTGAGTAGCTCCAACATACTTTACAGCTGTGAGAGTTCCATAAGCGACAGATGAGAATAATGAAGGAAAACAAGAAAAAAGATCAAGGCAACAGCAATACAGTAAAGGTCTCTGTAAAACAGTGTGGTTTAAACATGAGTTCAAATCTGGGCACTCATTTAAATGTCCCTCTGAGTTTTGTACTGCATGTGTGTGTATGTGCCCGTATATATCAGTGTTTTCTCATGAGTTCTCTGTATAGGTTGCAGTTTTAAAATCAGTTTTGTCTATATACCACCTATTTATGTAGGACGGATGATGTTTTTTTTTTTTTTAATCATTGCAGTCATTATTTATATAATATATATTTATGTATTCTATATTATTTATATTTTATTTTTATATTCATTTCAAATGTTCACAAGTATAAAAGTCTGATTGAATGAAATGGGGCAGAAGTCCTTGTAAGGGAAGAATTCGCTTGTGCAGCATCCTTGAAAACTCATTATGTATGGGTTAATAGGAGCCATAGCTTTGAAATCATATACATTTTGCCATTTGAAAAGGATATTTCTGGCACTTTTTAACTCTTGTGTTACTGAGATACCATCCAGTGTTGTAAGAATCCAGTCTGTAGGTTTTTTTGTTGTTGTTGTGTTCTCTGAATGTGGCATGTGGATTGAGTTTTAAAGCTTATTTCCTTTTGGTCTAATGAGCCTCTGAAAGTGATTAAATAGAAGAAAGGCAAGTTAAACCATGACATTTTATCAGAGGAAAGAGTATCAAATCTAGTGCCTGAAAAACTCATACGTTCCTGAGATTTATCCCAGTAATCTTATGAATAAACCAGTAAGCAGAAACTCCAGGCATTAAATGTTTATTAGTCCGAGTTAATAAAAAAAGCAAGCAATGATTAGAAAAAAATACTCTTACGTGCTGTACCCAATTATCTTTTGTGTGTCTGGCACTCCATTATATCTGCCTGCTTCTGTTTTTGTTCTGTAGTATGTTTTTATGTTGAACTGCCTTCAAACATGTGGGAACTTCAGCCAAATCTAAGCCTCAGTTAAGATTTCGAGGAACTTTTAAAATAAATGGCTTAATCTTACTCTGAATACTTTGCCATTAGCTCCCACAGGTTAAAATGAATTCAAAATAAACTCAGATTTTATGAAGATTTATAGATACGATGCGTGGATAGCAACTGTTTGAGTAACTTGCTTCAGCTTCCGAAGAAATGCCTATGTCACATATACCTTGGTGGGATGTATGATGATTATTGCATTTGAATGGGATGTTACTAAGATGATGGATTTATTGCACATTCGTAACATTTGTTGTTTTGTGCAGTGGCTTTGATCCATCACCAGAAACCCACCATACAACAAATTGCACATGCAGTTGATGATAGAAGAGCATGGCTCCAAAGAGCAGTGCAGTGGTGTTGACCAGGATAACAAGCAGTCCTCACAACCATAATCCGTTTACCCCTTGGTTGTTTTGAACTAATGTCTATGTCCTCATTGTGTTATTTTTTGTTATTTGTTAGATTTATTGTAAAAACTATTGTGAGAAAAATAGTCAGTAGATAAAACAAATTAAAAAATGGCTGACATTTTAAACAAGCATCTATTTGTTTCCTTTTCTTCCATCTTCTTTAAAATGAACTTGGAATAAAAGCATAATTTTCAAACACTGCATTTGATAGAACATCTTTTAACCTCTTACTGAGCTGTGTAGCTAAGTGAGGGAATTGTGGAGCTCTGCATTCTTCATCCCTCTCCCTCGACGAAAATGCACAGCTGTACTCCTCTTGTGCTTGCTGGAGACCACCATGGTCTTGCTAAGAGACTAAGCATAAGTATAATGTTAATCTTATTTATAATTGACATCTGCAAAATGAAAATCTAGTTTAAGAGGTAATTTGGTAGTTTTCAGCAGAGAAAGATGTAACTCCAGTGGAATATTCATCCAGTTCTAAGATAGCAGTCCAAGTTGACATTCAGAAGCTGCTGTCTCCTGTGTCTGCAGAGACAACGTTTCAACAATTCATATGTAGCTTTATATGCCAGAAGTTAAGCAAGATGAATCTCATTTTTTGCTTTTTATTATTAATGATAAACCTGAAATGTTATTACGTGAGCTTCAATTTAAATTGGGACTTCAACATTTCATATCATGGACCACTTATACACGGTAATGTAGCATTCACAAATTTTTGCGTAAATTATCCATTATAGATAAATATTTTTACATACATACTGAAAGTTGCATAAAAGAAAAACCAAATAAGGACTCCTGCATGATATTGAGTAAAGACATTTGCCAAGGACACGAGTATCAAGGCAAAATTGCTTTCATACTATTTTGTCCTAACTACATATATCTCGTCTAGGATAGCGAATCTGCTTTTACATGTCTCTAAGTTCTAGTATAGAAAAAAAAAATGACTTGAAACAAAAGATAAAAAAAACAAGCCTTACACATTATACAAGAAAATATAAAACAATTCCTGGCTACTGAAAATAATAAGAAACTGCTGTAGGCAAATTCTGAATAATATTTGCTGTTAAGAGACTTTTTTGTACCTTCCAGTGAAGCAACTAGTTATGTCACTGTCAGCTGATGGATGGATCTTCTGGTTTACCAGAAGTGACTACTACTCTGGAGATCATTCCATGGAGGACAAAAAGGTTTCATCAAAGCTGACAAGGAAATTTTTAATATGTTGCATTACTTGTGTTGTCCTGAGAAGGAACAGCAAAGCCATTCTGGTTTGTAGTTACACCCATGGATGCAGAAACTGAGTAAAAGGTTGATTTGGACATACTGAAGTCCATAAAATAACATTAATTACAGTTAGTGTAGTTCTGGTATCACAGGTAGTATTAAAAGTTGTTTATACCTTCCAGTTCGAATAAAGACATATTTTAAAAACCAGTCTATCACAATAGCTAGCCTCACAGGTAGAAAACCACCTAATTGCACTGGATATATCATTTCTCTATAGACACAGAATTCCCACTAGGAAGTTTCATTCATCCTTTCCTCTCCCTCCCACTTGTAATAGAAGACAAATAGCCAAAATATCTGCTGATCACATACCACATACTTCTGTCAGCAGGAAAAGCAGAATTTAGGATAGAGCCCGGATACTGAGGGTGGTCAAAACCTCCACTTCCAGGATTCAGGGATGATGGAAAAGAACCCCCTGCTTGTCCTCCAGGGTGACCTTCCATTTGAGCTGTTGGGTTATCACAGATCCATCTGTAAACAGAGGATAGCAGGTTCCCTGGGCAGTGTCAGGATCACACTCAGTGTGACACTGTGTTTGGATGTTCAAAGAATCCCTCTCTCCTTGCTTTCTTTTCCAGGCTTAATAAAGGAACTGCTAAAACCCATGTAGGCTGATAAGATGACAAGACAGTCTTTTAGTGTTATTGATTGTATACAAGAGGTGGAATGATTAATTGTTTCCTATAATGCACCGTGAGTGGGTTTCATCTTTTTGAGAGATGTTCTTAAAATTCCTCAAATGAATTCAGTTCTGAAACTTCTTGAAGGAAGGAAGGAGTCCTCATTAGGCCAAAGGGCTGGAGTAGGGCAAATACCTTTTATCTGATAACAGAAGGGAGAGGACATTCAGAGTGCATGATCTGAGAGGAATAAAGATGTACAGCATGTAAAATAAACTGTGGATTGCTATCATAAGAATGCTGTCAAAATGAACCACGGGGACAAATTGTGTGTCTCTGAAGGCACTCCACATGTAATAAACTTCAACCTTTCACCACCGTACTTCATGCGCACAGCTGACCAACTGAAGCTTTTTTTTCCTCATTAAAGAGAAAAACTATTTTATGACACAGAAAAGGTAGTACTTCTAGCAGATTGTAAACATTAGTATCAATCACGCGCAGCGATGTAAGACACAGAAGATATTGTGTGTAGAAACCTTTTTCAACTGTTTCTACACCTGCCATGTCTTTGTAAAGTGTCTTAGGAACTTCATCTGAGGATAAGTCATAAAAGATTTGCCCAGTAATGTCACTGAGAATTGTTTTCATCTGTATTTATTCTGTATGAAATAAAGCAACTTTATGTTTAGAACTTAAACTTTGCAATAATGATATTTCAAAAAGTACCCCCAAATTCTCATTTTTTGTAGAATCATTCTGTAGTCCTTGTCTGTGACCCAAAGAAGCTACTCAAATAGAAGCTAGAAAGTCAGGCAATAGGGAGGACTAAAGATGGGTCCAACTCAAACTGTATAACTGAGTAGAGGTTCACTGAAGAGTTTCAGAAATATACATGGGAGTGCAAATATAATATGTTGACTTTTTTTTTTCTAGAAACAAACATCAGAGGGGTAAATCTCATTTCACTAAGACACAGTACTGGAGAGTTTAGTGTAAGTGTAAATTAGTGAAATCCTTACCAAGTTGAAAGATGCTTTCTGTTATGTGGAGACAAAGATATCTTAAGGAAAGTTTTTGATAGGTTCTGTTCACTAACATACATAAGTCGTTTTACCTACTGCTTATTCTTATTTCACTTCATGATAAAAGCTTAATTTGCATATTGATTCTGTAGCTCAGATGTCAAGGAGGTTATCTGGAACCTTCAGACACTTGATCAGAGTTTGCTGATGAAAGTGTGACCTTGTCCAAATCTGTCACCCCTGTGACTCTACCACCATAGTTGAAACTGCCAGCAGTGGTTTGTCTGTAATGAGATTACTTGGTGGTTTCTTTGTCCAGCTTGTTTTTGTTGACCTGCCCAATGTGAGGCATTAGCAAGTCAGCAAGGTATTGTATACCAGTGAACAGAACAAAATAAACAATGGGGAGTAGGAAGTTCTGATAAAGTTCACAGCCCATACAGAAACCCAGGCTCTTTATAGTCACATTGAGTGTGCATTATAAGTGTGCAATGGGGATGAGAGCACTGAGCTGTGGGGAGAGCTGTAATCCACACTTCCCAGGAATACTTTCTCATTATATACTGCACTGATTATATAGCTCAGGCTGATGTACCCACAGACGCAGTTCTATCTGAAAAGGATCTTGGCATAACTCATCACCAAAAAGTACAATTTTTTATAATTGTATTTAAATTTAAAATTACTTTTACATTTATCTTTTTAGTCTTCGGTTCATATATTCACAACATGTGTTCTTCCTTCCTTTCTTCTTCAGAAAGAGTGGTCAGGCACTGGAACAGGCTGCCCAGGGAACTGGTGGAGTCACCGTACCTGGAGGTCTTCAAGGAAAGTATAGATGTGGCTCTGAGGGACATGGCTTAGTGGGCACTATTGGAGATAGGTGGATGTTTGGACTTGATGATCTTAGACGTCTTTTCCAACTTCAATAGTTCCATGACTCTGCCTAAAGCTGATTAAAACAGTTGCTATGCATGGTTTAAGAAGCAGAGAATTACAAGCTTTTTGGATAACTGATTAATAATGCAAGTTGTCTTGAAGCCTTACAGTATATTTTTCACAGTGCTAAATTAAAGTTTTCCAGGTATTGATCCTTGTAAGTGAATGAAAGGTCAAATCATCACAATTATGGGAGCACTGGGCTGAAAAACACATTGGGTCACTATAAACCTCTGTTCAATGGAAAAGTAAATCTCAAATCTCTTGATAATCCTGCAAACATACTTCATATTTATTTACGTTTCTCAAGAGAAAGATCTACATAAATGAATTATAGGGACAATCTAAGCAATCAGCTAGGACTATAAAAAATTAAAGGAACCTAAAAGTAGAATCATCCTGTCCATCACCCCCCAGTACATTCCTAGAGGCTCACTCACTGAAGTGGAATCAAAAATACATACTGCTATTTCTTTGTTTTTATGTCTGTGTGCCAAGTGAAGTAACCACAATTCCCTGTACATATGTATATAACTATGTATATAATTATATATAACGTTACGAATGGACTTGCTTTTCCTTTCCCGCTTCTGCAGAACGTTCCATGCCACTTTTCTGTGGCTATGTGTGTATGCATAATAACTCACTCACTGACTATGCACAGTGAAATACACTCTTCAGAAAGGACCATTAACATCATTGCCATAGAACACATTACAATCGTAGTGAAAATATTAAGTTAAAATTCAAAACTACTTTAAACTTGAAACTTTTTTTTCATTTAATTTTAGTTACTGAACACCAAGCATCTGTTTTTTTTTTTTTTTCAATGCTGTCTATTAAGAATAAATTATTATACAGATAATTTGCCTAAGTCATACTTTCCATAGAGGAAAGGCATTAATAACATATCTGCCATAGACTAGAGTCAGCTCTTACCTATTAAGTATTCTGGTGAAACAGAAAATCTGTTTAGAGTTATTTTTTGTCCAGAATTGTGTCTGCTTGATTTTCACTAAGTGGTTCAGAACTCAAATGAACTAGAACAGATCATCTGAACTTCACATGACTAATAAAATATTACAAGCCAATTAGTGAGTTGTAGATAAAGCCCTTTTGAAACATATTTTAAAAGCTGTCTTTCACATCTTTCTTTGCCAACACATAGGGTTAGCTTCTCCACTAACTAGTTAGGTACTCCACTAACTCCTCACACAATAAAAATACCACAATTTGAATCTGGAGAATTTCTTTCACAAGCCACAGAGCGTCTAAGTTTGCAAGATTAGTGCATGTACTTCCAAGGATTTTTTACTTGCTTTTTTAACGAGGTACAAAGGATGAAATTATCTGAATCACATGCATATGCAAACTGTAATTGTTATCATCACATATCCTTTTTTTCCCTTTTATAAGCTATATAACTTCCTAGCTCCAAACAATATCACATTTGAGCACTCAGATGCAACATTTAATTATTTTTTACTCATTGCTGAGTAGGATTTATGTCTGTTAACAGAAAAGTGGAAATCTTTTTTCATTAATGAAAGAAATCTCCATTCTACGGGCAAATACTAAAACAAAACCTTTTTTTTTTTTTTTTCAGGAAGGTGTTTCTGAAAAAAGTGTAGTGTTTTTAACAGTAGAAATACTAAGGAATGTCATGGTTTTAATAAAATCTGGAGCCAGTACTTGAACTACCAAAAGTATTCTTAAAATTCAGCTTGGTGACCCATGGTGGAAGCCTGGAAGTACTGAGTCAGCTGGTGACTGGGAACACTGATGTGGAGCAAAAAGACAGAATTTCTCTCTTTAGTGCCTATCTGAAGCATTTTGTCACACCCTGAGACCCTAGAGGCAGATCAGTCAGATTCAGGGACAGATTTCCTTTTTGAATAGTACATGACAGAATAATAAATCATAATAAATAATAAAAAATAATACACAGATCAGAGGAAGATGGGTGAAGATATGGGAATGGTAGGAAATGAAAGGAGGTTGATGCTGTTCCCCTTGCTCAGATTGTTGCAGTGGAGTCACAACTCATATGGAGGAGTATGCTTAGGCAGCAAGGGTGGCAATGTTATATGTATGATTCACATGGAAATGAGACAGTATCGTTATGGCCAAGAACATGAATATTGATCCCTGGTGTGAGTTGTGCAAAGGCAGATCTTTGCCTTTGGTAACAGTGGCAAAAGTAAGACAAAGGACTTAACCAGCATGCAAAAAACACTGAGAAGTGTTTGGTCCCAGAGAGGATTTTTGAAACTGTCAGTCAGAGAGGAATATTCAAAGACTATTTTAGCTCACATCTTTACAAGACACTGCTCTGTTTGCTTTTATGGTCTGTGCCATAATCTGTGAGCTTGATGTATGATCTTGTGCTTCCTGTCATACATCTTTGCCCACATGTTGCTTCTTCTCTCTTTCAGAACCTAGCATGGAGCCAGAAACTTCCAGCACATAAGTGACAGTCCTACTACGTGCTGCAATAGAAATTAATTAACAAATCACATGCATCATTACCTCCCTGTCATGTAAAATTTATCTTCAAAAAATAAATGAATAAGAAGGATTCTAATTAAGAAAGTTATTTCAAATTTGAAGATGAAAATTATCAATTTAACTTTATATATCATACATGAACATTTCTGTAATGTTTCACTGATATGTTTCATTTTCAAATTTGAATTCCATGCCTGTGTTCACAACCTTTGCCAGAGCAGGCTTATTTGTCAGTAGAGGAAATAAACAATGAAGTACAATTAAGATGAAAGGTCTGTTTTTATTTCCACGTGTATGAACAATCTTTTCTTCTCCTATGTCTAAGAGCAGCAGAAATACTGAAAATGATGAATAAACACTTGGGTGGCATATTCAGTAGTTGTTGACAGGTGGTGGGAAATATAACACACCATAGTTCAACAGGTGCAGAAAAGTTGTAATGGTGAAAGACAGAATCTTGGTATTAGCTCTGTATCTTGCATGTCCTGTATATTGCTTTCCTTTTCTGTTAGTATTAATCTTTATACACAGAATGAAATACCAGAAAGTGATTTTCTGATTTATATACTCTCCCTTATGCACAACTGTATGGAGTGTTGGACTTCTTGGAAATGAGTATTTTGATCAATGGACCGCTCAACTTCTCTCAGGTTTCTTGTCTTAATCTGTGGAACAAAACCACACCCAATAGCAAAACCACACATGGAAAAAATGTCCATGTGCCACGTACATTTACCCAACTACTCCAAAACTAGTAATAAAAATATCATAAAAATGTATTGAGAAATATTAAATATATTCACATATTTATTACTTGCTTTAATGTTATATACAGTTTCTGAAGCTATGGAGCTTCTGAAGCTATACTTCCAAAATTTGGTGACTAAGTTAGCTATTCATCCTGAAACCAAGCCTTTTGAAGATACAGCATAGTTTAAGAAAATATTTTAAGAGATAATAAATAAATAGATACATAAATGTGTCAGTTAGCTTCCCAGACTGATGGCTTTACAACTGTATGATTCAAAAAATGTGTATATTATCTTTATATTTGTTCTCCCAATAAAAATATTTGATTCCCATGTGCATGAGAATCTTATATTTTATATTTAGAATTCTGAGAACCAATAAACCAAATAGTTGCATTTACAAATCATAAGCAGGAAGTGTTTATTCCAGACCGTGTCCAAATCAGCAGTTTCAGGCAAGAACAATTTCCTTCGTAAACAGTGATCCTGTCTTGCTCAAACATTTTTGTACTTCTTTGCTGGAGATCATGTGGATATCCAGCAAGTCAGAACATAGACATGGCTATGTACGAAAGGCTAGAATAGCCTTGAGTGAAAATAGCATCCTTTACCTTAACAAGACAATAAAATAACTGTTCCATTGAATATTGATGGCAATATGCTCCCAGGCAACACTCAGATGCTTTGAAAATTGCATCCCGAAGTACTGAATAAGTTGTGGTTCTGCCAGTGTTTTAATAGAAAGTAAATACATCCATGTGCAAAGGTCAACCACTCAACCAGTTTTTAACATAACATTTAATCACTGGGCCTACTTACAATGAAAGAAAGATGCTCCAAAAATAATGACTACTATTTTATAATATTGGCCCACAATGCCAGAGGCAGATGTTGGTGGTATCATAGAACCACAGAATGGTAGGATTTGGAAGGGACCTCTAGAAACCGAGTCCAACCCCCCTGCCAAAGCAGCTCCCTAGCCCAGGTTGCACAGGTAGGCATTCAGGTGGGTCTGGGACGTCTCCAGAAAAGGAGACTCCACCTCCCCTCTGTGCAGCCTGTGGCAGTGCTCCATCACTGCACTGTGAAGAAGTTCCCACGCATATTTGTGCAGAACTTCCTATGCCTCAGTGTGTGGCCATTTCCCCTCATCCTATCACCACACACTGCTGAGAAGAGTATGGTAGTAGTTGTTGAACCTTCCCACCATTGTCCCATTACTTTTTGATGTCATGTGATAGATGGCAGCTGAGGGGCAGTCTGACAAAATGATATCTGTAATGGATGTATGTGAAGCAAAGATGTGCCACTGAATTCTGCCACATGGAAAAAATGGCGCCCACTAACATCTGTTGGTGCTTGCTGAACATTTATGGAGACCAAACAGTGGATGTGAGCACAGTGAGGCGGTGGTGGTGTATTTCAGCAGTGGTGACAGTGACACGAAGTACACACTATGTTCCATTCTTACCACAGAATGAAGAGCGTCTGAATCGGTTCATCCATGTGAATCACCTAATGGCAGTGATTGTGTTGAAAAATAATGTTTTGTAGCTGAGAATTTGCCCTATCAAATAGTGTTTTTGTGCTCTTTGTACCTGCTCTAGTTTGCATGGAAATAAATAGGAAGTATTACTAGGACCTACATATTTTCCTTGGTACCTCTATGTTATACTCTTTGTGATTTATATCAATCCACTGAAGCTTTCCCACAGTCAGTCTCACCATCTGTGAAATGAAGGAAATAATAACTCTTCTTCTATGAAATTGTTTCTATCTCTAAGATGGAGGATCAAGAAGCAGTTATTTCATAGCAGGTGATCACTATTTCTTTAAATTTATGAAACTGCAAGGTGACTGGACCCCCGAAACTGGTGCAGATTTTTTCTTAAACATTTATTCTGCATACAACTTTTTGGTAGCAGCTAAAGCATCATCCAGTCATTCAGGCTTTCTAAATCCTTGTTACTAGTACAGAGACCTCAATTAAATCAAAACAAACAAACAAATAAATAAATAAATAATCAGTAAAGACAACTTCAGGTTTTACTATTTATGGTGACTTCTCCCACATATTATATCTTGTAAAAAAAATAAGTGGAAACATGGGCCTGATCACAGATACTTTCCTGTATCTGAAATGAAGATCAAAATGTCATGCAGAAGTGGAAAGAGTAAATGCATTTACCCTTGTAAAACATGAACTCTGATGCCATTTTTACATATTTCTGCTTCCTACAGTACTGACAATCTGTTTGGTTCCTGAAACAATTATGTTTTCTAAAAAATTATTACTATCTCAAATTTGTAAATGTTGTAAATTCCAAATATGTCCTACAATAATGACCTTTTCTTCTCCCCCTTCAAATATTTTGTAGTGGGAATGCACGGATTTGGCTGTGCTGATTTATGTGCTACTTTGTTCTTTATCTGTTTGCACCTTGCCAGTAAAATAACATCGTGCTATCATTTCCAGGGTTCACAGGACCCTGTCAGCACTTCGCAGTCAAAGGTCAACCAACTTCACAACTCACGGTTAAATAGGTTGAAAAATCTCACCTACTACTAACCTCTAATACATCATATGAAGAAAAATGGTACTGGCATCACTAGCAAAATAGCATTGCCATCCAGCAGTCTACTCTCACTGTAGCAATATATAAATGTCTTTTTGAATATAATTATCTATATGAATGTCAGTCCTAGAAGTAGTAATGAAAATTGTGTTCCTGATTGCAATAGATTTATGTCTTTCTTTGTTCTTTATTTGTTTATAATTAACCTGTAGAGCCATCTACATGTTTCTATCTTTCTTTCATCTTCTCAGTTGTCTGTGACCAGTTCATATTTCCCTGACATTATCTCAGCCCTGTAAGCTCTTCAGAGTGCATTTCCTACATTCATTTGCAAGTTCACAGGACCCTGGCAATACTTAACAGCAAAGTAGCAACAAGCTTGCCTTAAACAGTATAAATAAATTCACCTGATTCCCATAGTGAACACTCTTATTTTTGTCTAATACACTTACAGAGAGCTGGATGCATTGAAGACAGTCATCTCACTGAGTATTTATTTTCTAGGTATCCCTGCCATTGCTATCCCAAAGCTTCATGGCTACTCCTAACAGATATAGTTACCCTGAAAAAATTACTTCAAATATAATATAATTTCTCTGGTAAACATTTCTGGAAATTTGTTTATTATATTAACCATCTGGAACATCTTTTCCTCCCATTCTCCTCACTAGAAAATTTTTGAAGTTTTTAATCTACCTGGTATCTGTCTTTCAGATTTTAGTCTTTACAACTCTATCTCCCATCTGTCTTTTAAACTGAAAAAAAATTGGGAAGAGAGGGTCAAAAAGAAAAGAGGGGGAAACAAAGCAAAATAGCATGTTAATCAATGTAAATGTTTTAAATTTTTCAATTAGTTTATATATATATATAAAGTAATAGTATCAGAAAACTGTTCACTAGAGAAAAAAGATATACCAGACATTTTCAATGAAAGATCATTTCAGTGCGAATTTTTCAGTCAGGTCAGAAAAATGAGGCCCTGTTCAGCTGTTTTGAGAAATGCTTTTAACATCCCCGCTATTGATCAAGTCTTGGCTGTTCCACATGTAGGCATTTCCATGAACAGCCCAAAGAACAGGTTTCAGGCTGTTTCTGAATAACACAGGGACAGAAAGTTCCAGTGGGGTGCCCAGAAGCTTGCCAGCCATCAACTGGTTTAAAAGGTGCCCTGATATCAGTAGTACTCAGGTGTCTGACTGTGTCTCAGAAGAGTGCTCTGCTTGGTTGTAAGGCTGTTAGCTCAAGGCTCCTCATGCACACATGCCATGGTATTACTCCAGAGTGGGTCATCATAGTCAGAGAACAGTATTTTTCATTAAAAAAAAAAAAAAAAAGAGAGAAATATTTGAAGAGCCTTCCAACACTAAAATTTCTCAACAGTCCAGTTTTAAACATGGCAAAGAAAACATCTTTAGATATTCTTTCTGGTAGGTCTCTCTATGTCATAAAAATTGCCAAATGAAAATCCCACTCAGTAAATTTGGAGATCCTGTAACCTGCTGGACTATAAGGACCTTTCCTGTAAATTCTGGTTTGAACGTGACTCCAACCCTTCTGTCTTTTGTATGCTTACCAAATTGTGAAAATCAATAATTGAACTCTAATGTTTCAGAACATTAAAGATATGCAAAAAATGTAGTGAATCTGTCTCCTTGAATATTCATGCATGGATTGTGAAGGTCAATAAGCCAAGAAGTCATTTTTTAAAACACTCATGGTGTGGGAAATTTTTGGTGAAAAACATCAGCATGATATTTGAGACAGATTCAGATTCTGTAATGGAACTGCTGTTCCTCTGAGGAACTGTTTGAGACTTCTTAGCATTGTTAATGATCTACAGCCTTTTTTATCTGACCAGTCATTCCCTCTTTGAAAATCTTTCTGTTCTGTGGTCTTTTCTTGTACAAAATTAAACACAAGTACTACAAAATAAGTGTCAGTGCTTAGATAGAGACAGCACAGTTTATCTGTAAGAGACAGCAATAGGCACTATAATAATTTACTTTGTGATACTCTTTCATTGGATTTTCATTACATTTTCAATGAGTCAACAAGGTTATTCTGCCAATGGGATGGTTACATGCATATGAGTATTTCTGAACACCTAAATCGGCACTGTGAATTCATTTAAACAAAAAGAATAGTTTGACACTACTTTTTTGGCCCTGAGTTAAGCAGCAAATGGCTAGCAGCTACTAAGGCAGAGTTATTAGAATTTCATGTAGAAACAGACAATATTTGTGTTATCTGTACCTCCTCCCCTCTACCCCATTTTGACAGTCATCTTCTGTCCTAGACTTTTGGATCTTCATGCATGTGTTTCCTTTGACTGATAGGCAAATTTTTGTATTGGTACAGCTACTAATCTGGTTGTTAGTTTTTGCAATCAGAAACAATATGCAATATAAACTAGACTTAAACAACCACAACTAAACAAACAAAAACAAGACAAACAAGCAACAACAATGAGGCCAAAAGTTAGCGCTGAGAACTCTGAGAGCTGGAGAAATGTATCTAGTGAGGCAGTTTAATAACTGCACTGACAGCAAATACATAGAATCCTCATTAAAAGAAATCTAAAAACATTAATGTCTTAAAAAACAGAATATTATTTGCAATTGGAATACACTCCTAAAAGAATAAGTCTACAATTTGTATGCATTTTAATGAATGTTTAGAGCTTGTTGCAGTTGAGTTGTTTATATGAAGGTTCCATTTCTTGATATCCCAGCAAAAGCACTTTCTACATCCTAAATCAGCCAACCAGGTTGTTTGTCACACGCTTTCCATAGGAAGACATGTAGGCTGAAGTTTCTGTACTTACACTGATAGCTTAGAGACAATGTGTATAGCAGATTTGTTTGCATAACAGAATCATTAAACAATTCTCAACTTTGAGTGTATTTACATGAATCAGTCTGTTCATAAGCAAGATCATAGTCTTTAGATCGTTTCTTTTCCTCAAAACTGACCTACTCCCTCTGCCCTGTTTATGCAACTATGCCATTATGCAACTATGCTATTAGTTAGTGGGCAAGGGCACATATAGTGTGCTTGCTTATGCATTTGGTTCACTGTAAAACTGAGGTCATTTTTTGCTGTGGGAGGAGACTACTGTCAAAGATAATAATTAAAAAATAATAGGACAATTTTCCATAATGTGGGAGACAGAATCATTATACCCAAGATTCTGCATCCAGGCAGCACTGTAATGTTGGAACAAAGGGCCCTTTGTTGCCTTTTGAACTGGAACACTTAACCCTGCAGAGGCTCTGAATTTGGGAATGACTCAACATATGAAATAAGGTGACATTCAGGAACTTGTGCATTGCAGCTTAGAGGCCAATTACATGATTATGTTTGTGTGTGCATTTTCTGTTCACTATTTCTGTCAAGGGAGCAGTTTATAATTAACATCTCTGAGATGCACCTCTATGACCTTTTGGCTTGTCATAGCTTTATGATTTTTGGCTGCTAGGCTTAAGGCTGTTCTGACCACACAATTACTTCTATCATTTCACAATATTTAGCTGCAGATCATCTTTTGCCAAGTGCATGTATGAAGTTTTCATGCATTTCTGGATCCAGAGGAAGGATCTGGGCCTTAAGGATTTATGCAAATCTGAATGTTGCCAGGGCTGTGTATGCTAATACTTTTTAAAAAGATTTTCGGTGACTTCATAAGTTTTCTGAAACAGAAAGATCTTAGCACAAATGTATACCTCAACCTGACAACCAGGATCTATTACTCTTATTATTTCCTGAGAAAAGACTATCCTCTACCCAGAATTTCCTTGCAACGTTATTTAGGTAGTTTCCTGAAAGACAGTGCATATTCCTGATAGCTCGTGATGACTGGAAAAGAGTTTAGAAAAAGGTCCATTGCACAGGTAAGATGAAAATGATAAAGACTTAGTAAATTATGAAGATTACATCTAAAGAAAATTGTGGCAAGTAATTGCAATAGATTAAGCAGCAAAGTAACAAAACACGGGGGTTGGACTAGATGATCTCTTGAGGTCCCTTCCAACCCCTACAATTCTGTGATTCAGTGATTAGTGAATGCTGGGGCCTGTAATAAGGAAGCTACAGTATGAAGCATTCTTCAGAGTACAACCTGAAGAGGGAGTGGAAATTACAGCTGTATCGATGCATCTAAATTTGATGGACAGCAAGGACTGAGGACAAAACTCTGATGGAATCATTAACAAGGCTGATCTTCAGTTGGGTGGAAAAACATACAGAGGTGTGAAGAACATTTGTTTCTGTTATACACATAATTTGACCTTCCACACTGCAGTTAAAATAATCTTTTTGCATATTTCAAGATTTTAAATAGTAAGATTAAAATTTTAAGTAGTAAGACAAAAGAATATGCTTTGATGCTTAAGAAAACCCTTTCAATTTTTACCACCTGAAGGAATGAAGATAGCAAAATGAACTTTCCTTAAAGGAATACCTGTTTTGTGGTCTACCACAACAGAAATATTCTGCTGTCTCCAGCGAATTGAACTACACAGCAAAAATAAAAATATATAGCCTGATAGTTCAGTAAGGGAAGAAAATAAAAATGAAATAATTCAATTCTATTTATTTGACTGTAGAAAGCTAAGAAAAAGTTCTTGGTGTAAAACTAAATGTAATAAAAATATCTTAATTTACAGGAAAAATCTCAACTGGCACCAGTACACCAGATGTACAGTATATTCAACATCTATATTTTTGAAATCAACTTATTTCAAAATCAAAACCACTGATTTTACAGCGCCCAGCTCCAAATTATTATATGTGCAGAAAGGCCAGAAAATTATTCCCATTGAGAAAACTTCTGTTATACTTCCAAGCAGAAATGCTACATGTGGTTTGGGTATACAGTACCCATTTCATCCATGATCAGCTGAATACACAGCTTCTACTGTTACAAACACATTGTCAACTCATTGACGTCAGATCAGGAATATTGTGGCTCATTTTGCCAAAAGAAATGTCAGCTGTTTGCTGAAGAAGGGAAGTTGATAAAAATTATTTTGAAGGCATTAAGAGTGAGGCTGTAAGTGAGCATAGCTTCAGCATCTTACATTTTTGCAAAACATGGCTTTCATCCACAATAGGACAATCAAGACTGAACTGGGGTATGATTTGACATGTACACAAGGAAAAAACAGATGCCTAACAGCTCACATATGGTGCAGAATTCTTTCAAGAAAACCAGAGAGAGGATGTTGTTTGCAACTTTTTGGATTTAGAAGGACAGTGTCTTAAATCAATTACAAAAAAATAATGTTTTCGGAATATTTTCTGAGTGTGATTTATTTTTCCACTTTGAAAAAAAGACAAGTGAAATAAGCATTTGTTCATTTGACATTGTCACCACTCATGCTTTTTAAAGTAGGGAACTAAAACGCTGATAAATTCTCCATATTTTATTCTTATGTTCTCTCCCCTACGGTAAAAGATATTTATGTGACACTAAAACTGCCATGTATAAAAGTTTCACATTTCAGTAATGAATTTATTTTTATAAAGTCTCATAATATTGAGAAGTCACATCTCTATTTTGCATCTGGAAAATACTGGCATAAAATAAGACAAGGGCTTACTTACAGTGACATGGTTATGCCCACAAATGGAGCAGGAACCCAATGACATTCTCATGAATCCTGGTTCTGCTCACTCTCCACAAGAGCAAAGCTATTCACTAGTCTTTAATCTTTATATATCTTTTTCTTCAAAATTTAATTGTCATGCAAAAATATTTGCTGAGCTGCACTATATAATTTTGCAGCCTGACTGAAGTATACACGCTGATTTCAGATTTGTTGTAGGCTGAAGATATATTAATCTGGAACAGACCTGGAAGACTTCTCTTCTGCACATGGCAGGGTAGGCTGAGATTATTCCCATTACTAGAGCCATGTGAGTGGGCTTTCCAAAGGCACACATCACACTGATGTACATCCCAGTGAGCTACAGAGAGAAGTTAATTTATTACATATTTAGAAAATCGCTGCAGTTCTTGAACATCAGATAATGTTTGTTGGCTTACATGTGGGGTTTGAGCTTTATTTATAAGAAGTTAGAAGGTTTTTCATAAACACAGCTACATAACCTTAATATGCCATGATCTCTGAATGTGTGGAAATATGAATGAGACAGATAGATGAGCTGGGTAGGCAAGAAAATGCTTCTAGGTTAGATGTATATTATGGTAAAAGTCAGTGACTCACATTTAAGTCACAGGTAGTGATACTATGTATTATTTATCACTGATCCCTTTGAAATATCCCCTCCAGAGTATTATGCCATGTTAGCTAATCTCCATTTTTCAGAGTCATCTAATAACACATTAATGATATCTGTCGGGAAGCAAAAGCATGAAAAACAGAATGGCACATACTCTATATGTGTTTTATGCAAGGATCAAGGACCATATCTTGGTTCTTATTAGAAAAACAAAACACACCTATTTACCCTAATTTTGCTCTTAAGGGCAATTTACCTTGTAAATTAATGTTTTCTACAAGTGCATATGGGGACACTCCTTACTGCTCCCTACTGCACATAAGTTTTCTGTCATTTATACTATTAAGCTATTCCTCTAGGAAGTTCTCATTTTGTACTACACAATCCTTGAAAGAATGAAAACAAGCCAACACAAATTTGGGGAAGGCAATGATAGCATCCCCTTTATTCTAAGTGGAGGAGAAAAATCAAATCATTTGGATCAGGATGTATTTACTTGTTGTCTTTCTAACTCATTTTTAGTGACATTTCCACAGCTTCACCACTTCTCTGTTCACTTGTATTTAATTTTTAATAAATGTTCTTTCTTTTTCCAAACCTTTTAATTTGATGCCTCTTTTTTAAATGAATAAATCTTAAGATCAGTAATCACTAGAACATTTACTAATTGGCTATTCAAATCAGGTAGCAAAGTTAACATTTCTTGAGAAATTTCCTGATCATTAATTATTCTCTGAGGCTATTTTTCTGTTTTGAATCTGCTGTGTTTTGCTTTTATCTGGATCTTGTCAGATTTTATCAGATACTTTTAGCTCTGCACACTGTTCTTGTCACTACAAGCTCTAGCTTCCATTTTCTTTTTTCTGTCATATTAAGACAGGTAACTATTGGAAAAAACTTGCAGCCACAAGAAGTAAAGGTATCAGTGTATGACCTAATGGCTATAGAATTCTACATGTATACATAAATTTGCACATGAGAATGCACACTCACATATACAAGGAAAATGGTATGCATTTACACAAAGGTATTACTGAAGGAAGGAGACAGCCCTGTGGCAGTGTTAGCAAGTCCAATGGTTGGAGAAGAAAAATGAATCCCCTCACACATGGACTCCAGAAAGAAAAATATACTCGGTGGGGATATTACATTAAGGTAACAATTGCTAAAGTGCGGGTGATTACATAAATATTAATTTTTCCGTGATATAGACACAGAATATGGTACATTCCTGAGAGTGTTTAATATGAACGCTTACCTATATGCATTGATTTCTTGTTGGTGGAGCTTTCAACATTATTTCTTTATTCTCAAGAGAACATAATAAAAGTTCAGTAATGCGGAAAATGCAGAATATATTGTCCTAAAATCCCCCTCATTATTAAAGCTACAGAGAGAAATATAGGAAATCAGTCTCAAAATGCAGCTGGAAGAACTGAGAGTTTAATTCAACCACCAGTGAATTGCACTCCCACATGCCTACAGCTTCAGACAATAGGCTGATTCAAGACAATGAATGCACAAGAAAAAAGTCACTGTTCTTCCTTTTCTCTCTGCAATGCTAATTCTTTTCCTCAACTTGAAAAATAGATCCAGTGTTGAAATCCTTTCTCTCTTAGTTGATAAGATCTGATGTACTACAATATCACTTTGACTTCATCTTGACTCTGAACATGAAGTTTTTCCTAAGAAACATGTATATTATCACAGTTCATCTGCTCTGTGAGTTGCTGTTCTCAATTCTTCCACATACCCAGATGAAACCTGCTGAGAGATGAGAAATGGAACTTCATAATGATACCATCTTAACTGATATTCAAAGGCTGGATTATTAAGAATGAACACAACTAAGAGAAGCCAGTTTTTCTGTGCAGACTGATCTTCACCTAGCATCATTTCACACATTGCATTCTGTGCAGCAGGGACAACTGAGCCACACGTATACTCTCATTATACCCACCAGTGTGCTACCTTTCCCTTTGTTCTGCTCAGAGATGGACTTGGACTGATTTAGTTAACAAGCTAAAAATGTGTCTAGCCAATTATTGGGGTTCCTTCTCAAGGCAATGGTCTAAGATGGTCACCTTTAGAGAACAGCTCATCTCAGAGCACCACATTAGGCGTGTAAAATATGTGGAACGGTTTGCCTTTGGAGGTAGTTATCTCTTCTCACTGAGTAGAAAATGAGCTTTGCTTTGATGAAGCAGCTCTTTTACCTGCCAGAAGTTAGATGAAAGGAATCCCAGACATATGGACCTAATTGACCTCTATGTATTATGATGTGTCACACTGGCCTGGATCTTGCAGATCTCAGTCAATGGCTCACTGTGTGAAGCTACCACAGAAGTAGGACCTTGTCCTGAGAAGCTTGCAGTAGAAGATACTGTTATGCATGTATAATCTTGATATATGTAAGCTAGCATATATCTAACTAGGAAGAATCTTCCTAATTCCCTTTTTGGAAGCTAATTATTAACTTATTTTTCTTGACTGGCTAACATAAAAGGGGGCTTTAGAAAAATGGCAACACCAATCAAGTAATTAAGCAGGAATTGGCTGCAATCTGATGAACTGACAGGCTATTTTTCAGTTCAGTTTCTCAGTTTATGGATAAAACATGGGTACAATTTAACACTGAGGATCCAAACAACAGAAGATTAGAGAAGTGAAAGATAAGTATACAAAAAATGTATTTTTTACATGAATGTTTACTTACTAATTTTTTTTGTGTGATTTCAAATTTATGATTAAATTCAGTTTATGCTTAAAATAATAATGTTGGAATGTCATTTTAAACTTGGAAGTGAATGTTCCTGTAGTTTTAGTTGAACATTAATATTGGTTGAATGATAAAAAAAAAGCAAATGAAAATCAGCAATAAATTGATGCATTGTTCACCCCCACCAATTCAAAGAACACATTCACCATATGGTCGTTTTATAAATATTTCGGAAGTAAAGTGACTTCTGGAAGGGATTGGAGTCTGAGATATGCACAGTTATCAGCATTTAGAAGATCCAATTCGAAACATCTGCTAACTCTTGAAAGAGTTATGTTGAAACAAAAACCAGTCATTTTTTTAGGAGGATGTATGTTCAGAATTTTATATCCTCCTCTCTTTTCTGCAAAGATAGTGGGAAGAGAAGAGAGTTACACAAGCATTTTACTTCCATCTTTTCCAGGTCCAAGATTTAAAGCTTTTTGGTGAGGAAAATCAAGATGACAGATGCAAAGACACAGTAAATTACTGACACACTCCTTTTCAATCATGCTTTGAAGTGATAAAGAATTCAGACCAAATCTCAACCATGAAAGCTCTGTAAGAGTCAAGCTGCAATTTACCAAGCCAGTGGAATGTAACATATATTTTTAAAGAACAAAGACAAAAAATTATGAAGACAATACATGTTTTTGACCTCTGCAATGTTTATGTGTTTGGTTATACTGTTGTTATTAACATGCAGTTACAATCCCTACAACTTGCACTTCTTTTAACCTTCCAGACAGACTATAAATATTTAGCAATTTTTGCAAGTTGATTTACATAGTACTTACTGGGTAAATAATACCTCACTTCTGAGAAATGTATGCACATATATAGCACAGTGTAAATAATTAATCAAAGGTAATAACAGCAAAATAATAACAGAGAAAGCATCAGTTTATCAGCAGTTATATTTAGATTTCAAATTTTTCAAAACACTTCTTTTCTCGCAATGTTATTATTTGTTTCCTCCTTCCTTTAGTGAGTTTATCATTGATATTGTGACACAAATCTCAGTCAGAATAATTTTTTCTTTCTGAATTATTTTGCATGCTATAGATAGAAAAGACTTTCAGAATATTTACTGAGCTTTCAAGTATCATGCTGAATGATTATTCCTGTTACGATCTTGGATTTTGCAACAGGATCCAAGAGGGAAGTAACTGTTACTCTTTTTCAGTGTCACTGAAGTCAACATATATCTATGTTGGATTATGTATTTGAGCAATTTGATCCACTTGGTGGAATTGACAGCAAATTCTCTAGCGGAGTGACCTACCTCTGAATGAATCACAGCTAATGTGTACATAGGTCTTTGGAAATGTTTGAGACAGTTTGTGTTCCAGAAGCAGTCACATCCCTCTGTCTGCCATGTAGAATTGACTGAGAATCACACACATTTTAATATATAGTAGGAGATTAGAGTAGCTGTGAAGTAAGACTCTGAGTAGATAATCAGAGAAAGGAGTCAGTAGAGGTCTGATTTGACTAAGGCAGTAATCTATATAAAATACCTTCCAAAGAGCCTCTTCATTGAATAGATGAGAGGTGATTGTGCTGATCAAATACAGAGAAAGGACACAGCAGCAATCAAGACAGTACAAATGGAGTCCAGAAATACTTCATCCATGTTATTGGATAAGAAAGGCATGTTTTAGAGATGTTACACAATTGTTGCTGAAGAAGAAGAAACAGAAGTCTAAGTCAATTTAAATATAAATCCAATCAGGAATTGCACATGGTTTTTGCTTTAATTCAGCTTGTTGTTTCTAATGCTCATTAGCAATTTTTGCACTGTTACTCAGTTACTTCTTTTCTTCTTAGAAGTTCATTTAGCCTCCTTCCTATAAAACTTGCCTGTAACATGGATGAAGAAAAATGTTGTAAAAAATAATACATTAACCTACACAACTTCATGAAAACTACTAAATAATTCTGAATTCTGTATCTATTCTTTAAAGGATATATTCTAATATTTTACAACAGGATATATGGGAACAACATAAAGCAGTATCAAAAGAGGTTCAGATTAAATATTAGGAAAAATGTGTGGATGGTAAAACACTGAGAGGTTTCCTAGAGAGGTAGTTGATGCCCCATCCCTGTCAGTGTTCAAGAGGCCTTGAAGAGATCAAGCAGTTGGACTAGACAAATAATTCTGTAAGAAGTCCCTTCCAACTGAGCTATTCCATTGCATTCCATTCCATTCCATTCCGCCCTATTCTGCTCATGCTTATAACAATGTGGCAATGAGCTGGATCTGCAATAGGCAAAGAAAATCTGTGGAAACTGAAAATTTTCTGTGGAGTGATGGGCAGCAGAGATCTTAGAAACTGGTGCTCTAGTAGTAAATTAAATAGTGGCAGGTAACATTCCCAGACACTAACATTCAATGATCTCAAGGAGGAAATCATTAGAAAAATCTCTATTTAGATCAGGGTCAGTTATCAATCTCACCAAAATTTCCTGGGTATGCTTAAGGACTTAGCAAGAGGACATTTGTAGAAGAGGTTAGTAGTATGGGTAAATACCATTCTTTGGCAGCTGGTTTCAGCATTAGAGGATACACCCACCTGCATGTAGTTTACATATAGACATAACCAGTTAGCACATCCCAGGAATGCATGAAGCTATTTCCAGGATTTTCTAGAGATCACAGAAATGACAGCATCAATGTACTTTTAAGAGTATTTGAAAACTTTAAAAGATTTTTTTTTAAGTCTGACATAATCACATGCTTCCTGATGAGATGGGCACACATCTATGGTTTAACATCATTTTCATTGTCCAGTCAAGAACAAATGAATGAAAACAGGCAGCCACAACCACAGTCTGAATTTTTCTGTGATACATCTCATAATTTGGGTATGAATTAGCTACAAAGACCATGTTTGTTATTTTTTAATATAATTAGAAAGGAAGAAGAAAATGCATTTATAGCTAACAATTAAAACAAAATGTTTCAGATATCACTGCACTGTGACATCTCAGAGCAATACCTGCATTCCCCTAGAACATGCTAGAAGCTGAGCTTGAACAGTGTCTTCATTTGGATAACAACTGAATCAAAGTTCTTCTGCAATAAAGAAGGAAGCCATAGGGATGTATTCACAGTCTGAAGTCACCCCGTTTACAGCTATATTTTAAATCAGAAATAATTTATTTTTCTTGTTTTTCTCCATGTTGTTGCTATACAAAAGACCTAAACAAACAATAAGGAAACCAGGCAATAGTTGTAACTATCTATGTACATAATACTGCAGTGTGAACAAATGTGATGACAGCTGGAATAATGCTTCCTCGTTGTTTTGTTTTTCATTTCTAGTAACCCTATAAAAAGAAGCATAGAAATCTGACAAACAGCAATTTTGAGGAGTACCTCCCTCCTAATCGTTAATTCAAAATATACATATTATTTCTTAATTTTTTTTTCATTGAAAGATTTTCCAAAACACTACTTCTATTGCTATGTATTATATGTTTGTAAAATATTTAGTTGCATGTGATTACAGACACAGTGGAGCAGTCCCACAGTACTAAAACCATAGATGCACCTTTCAAGTTCTTGAAGACTCAAGATTCAAAAATCCCATGTTGACCTTCAAGAGAGAAATGCTTCAAGTCCAGACACACTGACTTTGATTTGGCTTTAGAAATGTAATGCCAGATAAGTGCTATCAAATAAAAGATGTGCATCTCTAGTTTATCCTGAATTTAACTCTTTTGAGAAACTTAAGCTTCAACCTTGTGATTCCTGAATGAAATCTTACAATTTCTGCTTTTAGATAAGAATTTTGTCCTTGTTTTCAGTAGACTTTGGTCTAGAGTCATCCTTCTTATCATTTCTGTAAATAAAATAAAATAAAATAAAATAAAATAAAATAAAATAAAATAAAATAAAATAAAATAAAATGTTGGAAAAGGAGAAAAAAAGATTCCTTAGCAATGTATGAGAATTTCTTTCCACACAGGAAAGGATTAATGCATAACAGTGAACAAAGCCAGTGTGGAAGTTTCAAGCACAGTTTTGTAAGTGATCACTTAAGAATGGTAATGTGGTCCTAAAATGAATTTTATAAAATTTCAGATGAGTGGTGCTGCAGCTTCTGATGTGAGCACCCTCAATGAAAGGTCATTCTGCAATGCTGAGCCACCAAATCCTGTGCCAAACAACTTTGCTCTCTGCCACTGTTTATAAATCAGAAGAGAAGCAAAATTGTATTTGTGTTTGATGCTCTAAAGACCTTAATCTGGTACAATATCTGAAGAAGTTTGCATGTTAAAATGTTCTTATTGAGCTGCTTCAATTCAGTGAGTATATTCCATTTGAGTGCTGGAGTTTTACAAAAACATGGTTTACTATCAGGAGAACAAAGACAGCTGAAGAAAAGACACATAGAAATGTAATCCTGGGACATAAACAAACGACTGGGCTTTAAGTAACTAACCAGTTTAACTGCACTTTTCTACTTCATTTGGCTGTATTAAGCTCTGGGGAATTACAAAGACAAGGAGAGGGAAATTTTATTTCACTAAGCGCTTTGTGGTGTATCTAATAAATCTCATTCTGGAGCTTGATTGTTCACTGATGACAACAGACCATGCCTTCGATGTCGTGACCCCTGGCAGGCTAAGGGGCATGACTCTCAAATGGTTAATCTTTTCCACCTGGTGCTGACCACAGAGCAAACTTCCTTGGCAGATCTACCAGGAGAACATAGCCCCTGACCTTCCTGCCAGTGGGATGTTGCAGCAAAGCTGCTTCCTGCTAACAAGCACTGTAGACCTGTGCTATCCAAGATTTGTCTGCTTGAGCTTTTCTCTACTTATGGAGAAGCCCTTGGTAAACTTTATTGTTGATCAGCAGAAAAGGAAAAAAATATATATACATATCTGTAGAGATGCTTTTATCAAGCTGCCTACCAGAGAAAGGTTGAACCAATACTTAAGCACAAGCCTTGAAATTCATAAGACCCTGGACCAATGCTCTGCATAACTTGGAGTGTCCTTGATCAAAACCCTGTAAATAGAGCTTTAACAAATTTCAGTGTTTTAATGCCTCCTTTACACTCTGTCATGTGGTAGAAGTCTTAGCCCTGACAGGAAAATATGTAGGTATTCCTGTATTAAATGCAAGAGAGTTGGGGAGTTAAGGGAGATGTGTGAATTATGAAGGCATGAAATGTATATGAAAGGATGTAGGCTTCGGTGTCCAAAGAAACCCTGTCTGATCAGATTCAGGCCATTATCTCCAGGGTGAGTTGGCTCCAGCTGTTGGAATCTGGCCCATGTGTTTGCCTTCAAAGACAGATATTTTATTTCCACCTGAAGAGAGCAACAGTAATATCACAGGACAGTACATATTCCAATTAATCTGTCTTTGAGCTCTCAGTATTTTAATGAAATGATGCTGTATCATTATTAAGAAAAGCATATTTGAAAATGAATACTTTCAATGCAAATATTCAAACATCATAAGGGTTTTGAATGCTCATCTGTTGCATCTCATCATACTGATTAATCATAGAATTGGTCAGGTTGGAAAAGACCTTCAATATAATCAATTTCAATCACAACCAATACTACCCTAGCTCCCTTCCTTTACAGGTTAACTGTCAGAATATACTTAGATTTGCTGAATGCTGAAGTACAATCTATGATTCTGTGCTGATAGAGTCAAAAAGGAAGCAGAGATGAACAGAATTCTTATCCTACAACTTCCTTCATCTCCCTCAGTAATTTTTTTCTATGTCTAAAAAGCAATTCCTCAAACTGCTCAAACTCTGGCAGCTTGGCTGCTCCTGCAGGCAGCCCAGGTGTCCCCCAGTGAAGTTTTACCAGGGAACATGAGAGAAGCAAGATCAGCATCAGGAATATAAGAGTATGGATGCTGAGATTCAAGTGAGGGATTTAATCAGTAACATTCAGTTAACATGTTAATATGGTAATAATTATCTGTGAAAGTGTGCCTTGTTCATAATAGAACTTTGTTTCACACAGCCTCTCAAAGAGATAATTAGATCTACTTCCTTTTTTATGCTGTGAATTTTTTTAGTACCTACATCTGACTCAAATTCCGAAGTTGATCAGTCAGAAGTGACACACTAGAAATGTCTTTCTTGAAGAATATTAGTTACTATTTATCTTATGAAAGAAAGAAGAATTTACTACGCATTCCTTTGGAAACCATCAAAATATTTCCAAATGCAGACAGCATGTTACATCAGCTCAGTATCCTATAAATCCTGCTTCCACATATTTACTTGAAGAAATCACAGCCATGTTTTCCACATGTCCGGGCCTCCAAGATATAGTGAAAGCTTTCATTCTGATGAGAACTGTCAGGTTGAGCTTTTCTTCATTACGTTGTTGATCCATTATGTCAGCCTCTAAGCAAAGATGTTGTTAAGTAGGAGACGGGTCACCTATAAATTATCTGGAGCCCTAGGGGGCTTCCTGAAAGGCACATAAAGAAGCAATTGGGTCTTAAGTCCTCAATGACTTCTTGGTGTCAGCACCAATGGACCATGCAAGTGAGCTGAGGTTGTAGTTTATGTAAAAACACATCAGAACAAACACTGAAAAGTGAATGAGAGAACCAGAGGGAGAAAAAGGCAGAATAATGCAGAGGAGATTTATTTCAGTTCTATCAAAGCATCATTCTGCAGAGAATGATGAAGAGTGGAATCGCACAAGAGTGGATGTAGAGATAAGAAACTCAAGTTTTCAAATGAAAAACATTGTGATCTTTGTTACGGTGGTTATAGTCTAACAGAAAGCATAATGTGATTGAGCAGGAAAGAAATTTGCTTCCTCTAAAGAGGAGAAATTGTATTTTACTTGGACTTTAAAAGCTAACATTTTCAAATTTACACGTTCATATTTATTTATGAATGTATTTAAGCTTGCAAATCTAAACCACAATTCTGTCATTAATGCTATAATCACTTCAAAAAGACATTGGGCATTGACTGTTATTGCTGATTTTCAAGCTATCATAAATGCAATTTAGGAAGGCAGATAAATATCAAGTATATGTACTAGCTCAGTATTAAAAGCAGCATAGCCATATACCTGCAGCAGTTCCTGACTTTGGCTAAGTATGATTTAACGTGAACACAGATATATGCTTTCTAGTTTAGTATCAGATGCTACATGGAAGGATGGACGATCCACCTATAAATCACAATTATAACCTAAAAAGCAAGATTTGAGGGTTGCCTGCTTAGAGTCTTTTCTAATAATCTCTGAATGCATAGTCTATTTCTGTCAACAAAAATCTCAACTGTAGCTTCCAACAAAGATTTTTAACACTATTCTGACTAAAGCTATTCTAAACCAAGTTTGTGTGACAAGGTTTAAACTCCACTGTGTCATATGGTGACCAATGATAACCAATTTATACTAAATACAGATGTTTCTAGATCTCACTAAGATGGGGTATTAAGTTCATGAAAATAAGGCTTTTCTGAATTTTTTTTGGAGAATTTAATTCTCTAGAATGGCTCTGAAATATAGAAGTTCTTTTACGTGAAAAAAGAAAATTATGAAAAATGTTTCTATATCTCCCTCCAACATGTTACCAAATTTCACATTCTAAGGAGGAAAAAAAAATAAAGTTCTTTCAATGAATTTCTAAAATGAAATATTTGTTCCGAAGAATGTTTAGAATATTTTTCTGTAATGGATGCTCTTGGATTAATTCCCAGCTATTAATTTTCAGAAATGCGTGTTAGCGTGGGGTAGAGAAGTGTGAAATCAGGACACACACATAATAGCAAATAGAAGACATGGATCAGTTATCAGCTTCAGATTCAAGTTCATGGTTTGGTATGAAAGGGTGAAACCTTCCTTTGGCCTGTTCTAGATCAATTAGATTTACAACGTATGGATGTCCTTTCAGTCCAATGGCTTTGAAATGTTCTGTGTGAAGAAAGTATGTGTGATGTGAAAAAGTGTTATGTAAAATGATTGTGGTTTCATCCCAAAAATCTGCTGTGGAGACAAATGTGTATTTTATTATAATTTTATTATATCCAGTTCCCATATCACATTCCAATCTTAAAAAATTATCTACATTCCAGTTGTTTCCTCTGAAAAAGAAACAGACAACTTACTGGAATTGAGACTAATTTGATTTTCTGTCAGCCTTCTGATATATTTTAATTCCAGCATTTCATACATTACAGAGAATAATTTGCATACACTGCAAATTTCCTCGACAGTGGTGTATCTGCTCTGATAGCAAGATTTTATACAGCACATTTTATATATTCTTGTGGCTGATAAGAAGTGTATTATTGTTACTGTATCTTTCAGGTGATGCTGTCTAAGATGTGTTAAAAAAGGTAATGGAGACAAATACCCAGTTCCCTGTGCTGTAATTACACCATTGTAACAATCTTCCAGTTCTGTGCCCAGATAGAAGTCATTTTGTTCCCTAACAACATGCTCAGAGGTACTCAAAGACTAGTGAATTCACAAATATCTATAGGTATGCTGTACCTTGTAGTCTACTGTGTTTGCTTTGCTTTTTATTATTCTTTCTGCAACCAGCAGCCAAAATCTGTACAGGGTGACAAGGACAGAAGATTAATTTTTTTTATCTTTTTAATCTTGTGTTATGTTTTCCTGCCTTTTGGCTCCAGATAACAACATCATATCAACAACTGCTTATATAATTTTTCTTCTCTGAATTGTCAGTTAATCTCATAAAAGCAGAATGTAACTAGATGCTGTCACCTTTTCTCCACATAGTCACCAATCTTTGTCAGCACATAGTGTACTTTGAAGAGTAAGACACATCAAAAGCTGACATAAAAAAGAATGCTTCAAAACACCATGGACATAAGACATTTAGCTGTGTAGAGTACAGCAACTTAGGCTGTATCACATGTCTAAGAGCTATGCACTCTGAATGGCCTCATGGTGTACCTGATGATGTCTATTATCTATCAAAATTATAGGTAAAGGGGTTGACTTTTTCACTGTCTAATATATTGGTACTCTTATCTTCCTTGTCTCAGCATCTATTGCAATTACAAGCAACGATGAAAGCACAGCAAGAAAAATGGTAATATTAAATACTAAGATAAGGTTGAATACAGATGTAAAGTGGACTGGTGGAGCATGAAGAAATGAGCAGCTGGGTAGTCTCATCTATGATGTGTGATAGCATGCAAATACTGCAAATACCATGCAAATATCATGGTTCAGGGTAGAGATCCTTATCAACATCCCAGTCCTTAAAAAAAAAAAAATAAATAAAAAGCAACCAAATACTTAAAAAATCTATCAGGTAAGTTTTCCCATCGAAAAACAGTGCTTGATTTTCTTAGTCTAACATCACAGCATAGCACTTTATCCATTACCTGCTTAAATTCTTGCAACACACAAGTCACATCCGAGTAATTATGGTAGTGTCAGGCTCAACAGTTTATCTCTTCCTCCACTATTATCAGTGCCCTGTTACCAGTAATTTTACTCAGGGAGCCATTACAGTTGTACCTAGGCCCTCAGCCTAGGGTGTTTGCAACATAGTCTTGGTTCATATTTGTGAAGTCCATTCTTGGCTATCAGTGCTGTTGTTAAATGATCCATGTTCAAATGAAAGCTCACTCCATCAATCCTGTTCCACTTGGTGTCTGAAGGGGGGAAATTCCCTTCTGCACACTAATTAATTAGCTAACTTGTCCTTAAAAAAATAAAAGATACACAGTGTACAAGTCATATTAATATTACTTCTAGAATACGTACTCATATAATTCTTCCTTTGAGGTTTTCCTCTAGAGCCTCTTTTCTTAATCAAGTTCTGATCTGTGGAGGTCTATAAGCCTAGAATGATTTGGTTTCACTCTTTCTATGTGCATGTCTGCTATTTTAATTATTGAAATAAGAGACAGATTTCCAGATATTGAAATCACAAAATTTCAGGTAAAAATCTGAAAATAATTTGTATCTATGTAGGCATAGACTTGAAAAAATTACTCCAGTATTTGATGATAGTTGTAATATGAACACATGATTCCCTTAATCTCCAAAATAGTGGCCAAGATTCAAAGTACAGTCTTTACCTTCACCAATGTAATTAAGTTTGGTAAGACTATTTATTATGTTAGAAAGTTTTCATTAAATAAAGGCTTTATTTCAGAGTAGATTTTACTCTCATATTCTGTGTTATAATGAAATAAATATTTTTCTACTCTATAACATTGGTTTCCAGGTATATCTAATCTACACCACTGTCACTGTTAAAATGAAATATTTATAGAGAAAATCGACCAATAGTCTGAGGTCTTTTGTAAATTTGCTTCTTTCAGAAAGACAAGATCACAGGCTTCACCATCTTTATGGAATATCTTATTGTTCTCTTTGTTTATCATTTTTTGGAAGAAAGCCCACTGAAGAATGAAGTCAATTTGGCAACAAAATAAGAGATGAAAAGACAAGTCTATTGATAGTTTGGTGAGACAGAAAAAGAAACACTCCTCACCTTGGGCAGTGATATAGTGTCAGGGTGGTAGAAAGGCTAGTAAAGAGAATGCAAATATTGACCATACTCTCCAGTAAAAAACAAAAACAAAAACAAAAAAATGAAAAAGTAAATATAACTCAGAAGGCTTAGAAATGCACAAACTGATTGAAGGAACTGATTGGGGTATTTATGGTAAAAGCATTTATTTTTAGTTATTCAAAACACTTATCAGTAACAGATTGACTAATGTAGTAGGACCTACTTGAAAATACACTAAGATATACCTGGGAATTTCTACATCAAACCTGCAGGTAGTTCAAAGAAACATAGGCTTTGTAAATAGAGTATTCACTTGTGCTCCCAGTATGAAATACCACAGCTATCTGGGGCAGTTGGAAGTTTCCTAGTCCTGCTGACATTTATCAGTTTCCCAGATTATGTTAGATCGAGTCGATAACATTTGTAAAATATGATTCTACATCTAGCAATTCAGTATTTGTTAAAGCTGTAGGCTATGTCTGATCCTATCCCCCCAGTTGTGGTGGATAATCCTAATTCCCCTAAGAACTTTTATCAATATCTTCTAAATAGGATTTGTACAACAAAACCCAGAGTTTGGTAAAAATGTTGATAATATGATTGCTTAGAAAGGAAGAATTAAAAACATTATCAACAGTAAGCCTTTACTTACTTCACAATGTGAGGAATGCTGAACCAGCTTATGTTCAGCTTGAACGGTAGAACCAGCTTGGAAAATCAGGGACATACAGCCTTACAAGAGCAGATAAAAGAACCAAACCATGTGGGTCACTCTGAAAATAATGCCTCCTATTTATTTCCTTGGAAACTACAACAAAGAGCACAATAACATTATTTGATAAAGAAAATTCTCAGCCAGAAAACGCTGCCTTTCAATGTAGTCACCACCATTAACTATGTATTTCACCACCAAAGTAACAGGAGCCTCCATGCTACACTCATAAGGTTCTGGTGCAACTTGAGGCCGTTCCCTCTAGCCCTGTTGATAGTTACATGGGAGAAGAAGCATACCTTCATCTCACCACAACCTCCCTTCAGGTAATTCCATTCCATTTGTCATAGGCCTTTCTACTAATGAATAATTTCAATTAAAATAAATATACATTTCTTTTATTTGAAATATGATTTGGGAATTTTAACAACTTCAAATGGAAAGAAAAAGGTTTAAATTTCGTTTCTTAATTAACTTCCATATGTACTCCATATCAGATGGATTAATTATCTATAGCATGCTAACAAAACAGCTTTCAAAAAAGTGGTAAACATAGTCTACTCTAAGGATCCCCACCATTTTGAATTTAGATCCCAAAGGCATCTGTTTGACATGCATTGGAATTCAAAGGAGTTTAGAATGTCAGTCTTGATTAAAATTAGAAATAATTGTCTCCAATCATCCTCCTGAATCCAGTTCTCAGTATCTCCCCTCTTTCTTTCCCCATTAAAAATAAAGCTAATACTATCCCTATATTCAGACGCAAATCTTCGAAAGAGGAATATTTTCTGCATCTTCCAATTCACATAGACATCTAGATGTGATTTAAACATTAATATTTTGGGGAAAGCTTTTAACAACTTCCTTTTATCCCTAGAAAATCTATCTTATTTTCGTATTGCTCTTTCAGCACTAAAATACATAAATTGATAAGAGCCATTTATCAGCAGTGCAACTTGATACTACTCTAGGATATAGAGCATTTAAACAAAGTAAAAGAAACAAAGAGAAAAAAAAAAGAAAACCTCATACATATCACTCGTTTTTAATGTTGAATTTCCATTTAAAGGGAAGAAAAAAGGAAAACAACCACTTTCCCATCCACAAGTGCTTTGTAAAAACATTACTATCTTCTCTAAACAAACTGAATGAAATGTATTAACAGTGTAATTGAGACGAAATAAGAGTGTACAACCGCTTTCTAATTTCAGGAAACATGAAACTCTAGAGCATTAGCAGCTGATCCAGTTATAAAATGTGAGTTGCTATGAAAGCGAATCATGACCAGCTAGGTCATGGCACAAACCTCCTTGCAGATGTTGGTTGACACCTGTAATTCATTTGGAAGCAAGTATTTATTTAAGAATCTTATTGTGCTACCAGGTTTTCTCAGTTTTCCTGCCTATGCTTTGCTTCTGAGGAACCAAAAGAACCAGAGAAAAGTCAGTGTGACTCTTTGGTATATACACTTCTTATTAGTACAATCATGGTATATTTCATTTTCATTTTACTTTTCTAGTCTCAGCAGACAAGTCTGTAAACAACTCCCAGAATATTAAGAGTGGATTTATTCCCTGCATGACTTTCATTTCTTCAGGAAAAGATCTATCAGAGTTTCTCACATTTCAAGTTCATATGGGATGTAAAAATATTGATAAGCACTTGAAAAATTGATTACTTTTTGCCCAATTTGTGCCAACTTTATGTCCACGTATTTGTCTCCATGTTGACACAATTCCACAGAGATTTTCCTCCTCACTGGCAGGAGCATTGAAACACAGATTACAAGGTGTTTGCAGGAGAATGTAATCACAGAAAACTTCAGTTTCATGACTCCTTGGTAGGAGTTGACCACCCTTAGCAACACAACATTCACAACACAAATGTTGAGGAGCATGTTGGTAGGACTCACTAATATATCATCAGAACAGCTGGAGACTGACAGACAGAAGATGTTTCCATGAAACAAAACATTATTAATTCTTTGTACCCTTAGAGATTGTCTAGGATTCTGGTTTTACAGGAAGGATGTACATCATTTAAAATACCTGGAAACAGAGGCACTAAAATCCACAAATCCATTTTAAAATTGTGAGTTCATCGCAGTTGTCATGTACAAAATTAACTACCTTCTGTATATAGATTCCCCAAATGAAAAGAACATCCAACATCCTTACAAAATTAACGATAGATATGAATTCTGTCCTACCATAAAGGAGAAGCTTCCGAACTGATACTTGCATAGGAATGCAGATTTTCACAACCTCAGTTTAAACTACTGTATCTGGAAGCTGACATATCAAAAACTTAAAAACCATGGTAGGATAAAGGCAGTGAGGGCAGGCAGATTTCCTCCACAGTACCAGGGCCTGGCAGATTACCAGTTTGCCTGACATTAATGGAGATTCTAACCATACAACTGGGGAAACTCAGGACATTATCTTCATTGCATGGGGATCTCTGAATCAGTGCCTATAACTCCCCCAGCCCTGTGCCACAGGTTTAAAGGGACAGAGGTTGTCCATCCAATTGAATAACCATGTAAAGGCTACGATACGTGTAGGATAAAACCCCTTTATCTCTGAAGTGCTTGTAGTCTGGGACTGGCAGTGCCCTGACATCATTCTGGCACCAGTCCTGGGTCTCTTGCAGTTGTTTCTAGTTTGCTGTGCCATTCTGTGCTATGATCTCTTGTGACATTGCAATGCTCAGCTTGCTTTCGTCAGGCTCTCCCATCTCTTCCATTTGGTCACTTATACAGGCCTTGGTACACAGGTTGAACCTCAGTTTTCCCACTTTCCTTTTAATGTCATGACCATTAAACCAACATCAAGTATTTTTTTCTTTTTAATCCCCAGTATGTATCAGTCAAGGTCCCATCTCTGTGGCTATAAAGTTAAGATTCTCAGTTCATTCACGAGAAATTGCCTGAAGATGAAATAAGCATGACCTGCAGTACTTGCTGTCATCAGCCCAGTTTCCTTCCACTGTGACAGCTGGACTACTCTGAACTGTCACTATATACATAAAAGAGGCAAAAGCAATGCTGTCTGTTGATGCAGCTAACCAAGGGAGGCCTAAAGCTTTAAAGGAGAATCTATAACTCACTGCAGTAACCTGCTAAGGCATTAATTAAAAATATTATTTCATCAAATGCCCTAAGCTGATCAATGGTGGTGGCTGCTGCATCTGGTTTTGTTTATCTCGTATGGGTGAGTAAATAACAGTAAGTGGAAATCAAAATCCTTCAAGTTCATAAAGAAGGAGTATTCTATCTTATTTGGGAATACTAACACTGTTAGAAATCATGACTGTGTTGGATACAATTTTACAGAGAAATTGAAAAGTTGATCAGAGCCAGACAGTGCCCAAATGAAAAAGGCTTAATTTTCAATGTGTGCTCAGCTTATCTGATATGACATCTTCTTTTCCTTGTTAAAATATTGTGTGCTAACATTTGCAAATTTTGAAATGTGTGTTACCATGACTGCAGCAAACATTCTATTTTTGGATTCTGTTAATCTCAGATACAGAAACAAATACAGAACAGCATCTAATAACAGCAGTTAGTATTCTTCTTTCTTGCAACAATTCAGCTATATTATTAAAGAATTAGAGTCCACTCAGATGCACAAAAGTAGTTTTAGACACTCCCTGATTAAATTTTATGTGAACAAAAACCATTTTAACATGAAACTAATTTTCTGCGCAATTTACTAACAAGGCACAGATCCTCAAGCTAAAATTAATGGGTGCTATTAACATTCCATTTGTAAATATCTAATTATGCAATGGTAGATATTCTGATCTGTTACCTAGGCAATAAGACAGGATTTTAGTAATCATTCTAAAAAGTCTACATTTAACAAAGAGTAAAGATTTTAATATTCCTCTCCACATTAAACATACAGACATGAATGCCTGGATGCACATAAACACTCTGTAACAGACATTATAGTGAACAGTCATCATCATTCTCTTCATCAAGATGAATACAAATGTTCAGAACAAGATAGCTTTGATATCCATTGAAATATTCTACTGTAATCCTTAGTAATCTCCTCAAAGAACAAGGACGTACAAAACACAAAAACAAATACAGAACTTAAATACTGAATGCAATCAGGATTTCCCACTGACCTATAATGAAAAGTCAGTTCACAGAGCATGAATATTTAACTACCACTGCTTTCATGATGGTGAAGCATGACCCTTTAAAAGCATAGTTTTCTATACCATGACATTCTTTGTGCTGATTCAGGAAATTACAGATACAGAATTGCTCTGTACAGATCTTTTTTTCTTTTTTCAGATTGGTTTAAACCTATACATATAAGCAAAAGTCTACTTCCAGATGAACCTATTCTACCTTTTTAGGCAGAGTAAATAGTACACATATTATATAAATCCTTTATTTAACCCTCATGTGCGTTACTTTTGTTCACTTTATGGAGAAGTTTCAGAGCAAATGAACAGGAACTGCTTCAGAAAATGCACTGCAGAAATGTAATTCCACTTAGTTAAGAAAGAATGTTAGGTCCACACGGTCAGACTAGAGCTAATCCAAGATACTCCACTTTGTAACACATACAGTGGATCCTTAACATCAACCTTTCAGGTATAATATCTTTCTCCTATTGATGAAAAATATTTGATAAGGTAGATGTATCCTATAAGCACAGAACTATGTCCATGTGAAACACAAAATAAGATAGAAAATTATGTGAAGTCTCACTATTCAGGTGGAAAATAAACTACACATCTGAAATTATTTGCCCAAGACATCTCAGTTCCTTTATTTTAATGATGATGATTAGGATATTATCTTGAATTATATGTTTACGTTCTTTCTTCATAGAACCCCTACCTCATTACACGATAGATAATGATTGTTTGAGAGAAGGCATACTCAATATTTCATTTCATTCTCTGTCTTCAGTGTATGTATGAACATTTATTTACTGCACACTATTCAAATCC
The DNA here is from genome assembly GCA_023055505.1 of Callipepla californica brunnescens. Lineage (NCBI taxonomy): Eukaryota > Metazoa > Chordata > Aves > Galliformes > Odontophoridae > Callipepla > Callipepla californica. The sequence goes on from JALIRH010000007.1 coordinate 7,554,719, forward strand.
TTCTGTGAAGACAGATATACTTGTTATTTATTAAGCTTTCCTAAAGCAGCCATCTTAATGGACTAGAGCTATTCTAGTAAATCAAATGGGCCAGAACCTCTTTTTTTTTTTTTTTTTTTTGACCCTGAAAGTAAGAAAAGTAGGGCAATTTGTATCCAAGGGCCAAAACTTCACAAGGGTCACCTCATGCATATTACCTCTTGGAAACAGTGCCTTGCCTGCACTATCTTACAACCACATGCAGCTTTTGCTATCCTGCAAGCATCTCCTGGGGGAGGAGAACTGTGCATCTGAGCCAAAAGATTGAAAAGGATTAACTAACAATAAAATGTGAGGGATGCTGATGTGCTACTGTGTAAATCTGTGTCCTGATCTTCCTTAATTTGCTTGTATAAATGGAAACACAGCGAGATACTGCCTTATGTTCCCAGTTCCTGATGGGCTGAAGGAAGGCACACATTGATTCTACTGATGTGAGCAGTAGGCACAAAAATGTGGACGTCCACATTTTCCAGTAATTTTGAATTCCAAGTCTGATATATAAAATATCAGTTTTAAGAGATCTGTTGTAAAAACTTTAGAGTGTGTGTATTGTATCAGATCAAAAGTCCTATTGGAGTAGTATCTAGTTCAATTTAATAATTTGTAAAAAGGTCAGTGGATAATGGGAGAATGAGAACAAAAAAAAAAAGAAGGGTAATTATTGAGCAGATTCTCTATTCAAAGAAACAATATTCAAAATATAGGTGCCCTCTCAAACTCAGTCTATGTTATAACAGGGTTTTTATTTATTGTTTGTATCCTATTTCTTATTATGTCTTTTGACCATTAAAGGCAATTAGACTGATGCTACCCTGCAGATTTCTTTTCTTAACAGTGAGGATTAATTTAGAATCCTTTATCTTACATGTGTAATTAGAATAGCTGTTTCATTGTGTCATTTTGTATTTGTTTTTGTTTTTATTTTTTTATTCTTTTTTTTTTATCATGTCACATACATTAACAGAGTAGTTTCACCTGTAGTTTTATTGCCTTGTCATTCTGTGTCATCTCTGTAAATTTTGCCAGTAGCTTCAGTTTAGACTGTCTTGTATTATTTTGCATTAACATTCATTTTATATCCCCAGAACACAATGGCTTGAGTAACAGCTGTGAGCACTCAGCAGTTATGCAAACAAGGCATAAAAGTCTAAAAATATTCATTCTAAACATGAGGACTGTGTAATAAATGAACAAAAATGAAAGTTCAGTTTAGGTAACTTGCTAGTGAAACTCACTGTCAGCGACAAAAATTGGTAGGTGTTCTTTAAGTAAAGCAGCTGTACTGAAAACTACAATCTCTTTCAGATGTATTTTGCTCAATGGACACCATTAGATTGGACACCTAGAGAAGATTTCTGAGAAAATCTGACTTATATGACTGACATTTCTGGAAGATGAAGAATAGCGGTTTGTTCTAAAACTAGACAATCTCATCAACACATAAATAAAATTTTTCAATTTTTTTTCAAGCTTTAATTTCCATAAGTTCTCCCTCACCTCCACATGAAGTTCTTAGATATCCACTGTTATACAGATCACACTTACATTCTAGCATGATCCCATACTTGCATCCCAGCACAAACCTAATGAGGTTCAACAAAGTCAAGTGCAAGGTTGGGTTGGGGCAATTCCAGATATTCATACAGGCGTAGAAGGACTCATTAAGGGCAGCCCTGCAGAAAAGGGCTTTAGGGTTCTGATGGATGAAAAGCTAGACGTGAGCCAACAGTGTGAGCTTGCAGTTCAAAAAGCAAATTGAATTCTGAGCTGTATAAAAAAATATAGTGGACAGGAAGGAGAGCTTGTCCCTCTCTGCCCTTGTGAGGCCCCATCTGGAGTACTTCATCCAGGTCTAGGGCACTCAGCACAAGAAAGATCTGCTTTTGGAGCAGGTCCAGAGGAACATCCTGAAGATGTTCACTACTACAAAGAAAAGGAAGAAAGAGAGAGAGAGAGAGAGAGAGAGAGAGGAAGGAAGGAAGGAAGGAAGGAAGGAAGGAAGGAAGGAAGGAAGGAAGGAAGGAAGGAAGGAAGGAAGGAAGGAAGGAAGGAAGGAAGGAAGGAAGGAAGGAAGGAAGGAAGGAAGGAAGGAAGGAAGGAAGGAAGGAAGGAAGGAAGGAAGGAAGGAAGGAAGGAAGGAAGGAAGGAAGGAAGGAAGGAAGGAAGGAAGGAAGGAAGGAAGGAAGGAAGGAAGGAAGGAAGGAAGGAAGGAAGGAAAAGAAAGAAGGAAAAGAAAGAAGGAAAAGAAAGAAGGAAAAGAAAGAAGGAAGGAAGGAAAAGAAAGAAAGAAAGGAAGGAAGGAAAAGAAAGAAAGAAAGGAAGAAAGAAAGAAAGGAAGGAATGAAAAGAAAGAAAGAAAGGAAGGAAGGAAAAGAAAGGAAGAAAGGAAGAAAGAGAAAGAAAGAAAGAAAGAAAGAAAGAAAGAAAGAAAGAAAGAAAGAAAGAAAGAAAGAAAGAAAGAAAGAAAGAAAGAAAGAAAGAAAGAAAGAAAGAAAGAAAGAAAGAAAGAAAGAAAGAAAGAAAGAAAGAAAGAAAGAAAGAAAGCACATAACATCAAGAATGCATATTTTTGCTTTGTACTTTAAATGACTCTCACTGGCTAGGTCATCTCATTCCAAGAATGCTCAGTTTCTTGCTTCCCGTTCATCCTTCCTGGAACATCAGGATTGCTGTTCCACAAGCATCACTGACCTAAGAGCTTTCCTTTCTTTTCCCAAATACATTAAAGATAGAAATATCTGCAGGAGTATTTTGGTGTGTGGCATTGCATGGAATCTTCAACAGCTGCGGTAAGAAAGAAGGCATGAATACTTTGTATAATTTATCGCAGTCATCCATTAAAATATTAGAGACACAGGACAGGAGACGTTTCTTACAAATTTTCCAAGAGCTGAAGAAAGCAATACTTATCACAAAGGAGCCAGAGTTATAAACACCTATTAATTTGTCTAAGTACCAGTGGGGCCTGAATAGAGGGGAGGAAATAAAGTACTATCAAACATCAGAGCTTTACAAAAGCTTTCATTGAAAATTTCTGATGGGATACTGGCAAGGAGGGAAATTGGTTTAATAAAACTGTCATGCACTATTGGTGGCTTAAGTGGTGATATTTTTTTCTTTAACTGAAGAGATCAAATACTTGAAGAATCCAGAAATAATGCTATATCACTAAACTTCATGTATAAGGTCTTTGTCCTGTACATTTCCAAATTATGCAAGGAGTAAGTGCCATTATTCTCAGTTAAATAAAAGTCAGCTCTAGGCTTCGACGTGGACAAAACACTAAGCAGAGCAGTCAGCCTTTCTCCAGGAAATACCACACAGGAAAGGAAGAAGACTTCTCTTAATCACAATATTTCAAGGAAATCTCTTCTTTATGTTCTTAGGACAGTGTTTTAGGTGAGATTGTCCCGCACAGATACTGGGACACAAAACTCAAGTAACTGAGCTACAGATACATTGACTGTTTTTTAGCTTTTAGTCATGTTAAAGAAATTCTACGAGTTGTTTCATGACAGTACTTTGAATCAGAGCATTCAGTTAATTTCACATAAAGGGCACCATGGCCTCATTCTACTCACTTAGCACATCTATATGTGGCTCAGTTCTTCTGGCATTCACAGCTGACTCACCTCTGTCATATCAACATCAAGGTCTCCCTAACACCTACATCAGCATGCTCCTCTTGCTGTAATTCACTCTGATCATGTAGGCTGGACATGGCCCAAAACACTAGTACAACTTGATAGAGAGAAACTGTAGAAAGAGATGCAGCTGAGACTATCAGCAAGAGAAACATTTAGACTGTTTTCAGAACTGGAGCACTACTACAACACCCGTGATGGCTAAGTCCTTGGGAATTATTCTTACTGACTCATCAGCTACCATGACACAACAGCTGCCTGCAGAGCCCTGAGGAATGCCTCATTCCATAATAACTGAGAAAGGAAATTCTGTCATTTAATGCCGGTTATGTTCCTTAGAATATGTTTCAGCCAGCAGTGGTTCTTTTAATGCGAAGATTGAAGTTTGTGTAATGACCTAAACCTATCTGTAAGACATTTATCAATCTCTTTTAAAGTCAATGTCTTCAGAAGCTGTGAAGTTTTCCAGATTTGGCTCATTCTTGACACTCCAAGTGGCATTAGAAGGACTCCATAATAGACCTCCAGGCAGATCTTTCTTCAGGAAAAGTGACTGTCATTAACAATGCTTAACTGCCATTCTGGAGGCAAGTCAATCTCCTAAAATGCAGACACATCTGGCAGTTCAGTCTGAATTTGGGAATTGCCTTTTCAAGGACTGAGAGGAATACAACGGAAGATAGGCTGGACTATGATGAACCTAAGCCAACTGGACTGTTGGCTGTTCAGGGTGCCCTGTCCTGACTGTCAGTAACATCCAGTGTACTGTATACCAAGGTGCTGAGGCGAGTATTGGCATATGTTTTACACTACCAACATGCTAATAAATAAAGGAGGTCTTGGGCATTGGGTACAAGCTCTGAATCTTCCTCATTTGAAACATTAAAATGTTAGAGTGGTCCCTTTGAATCTTTCGGCCCAAGACAGACAGCTCTCACACATGGTTTATATGAGTTAGTGCATATTCATTAGCAAAGGTGAGGAATTACTCCCAACAGGCAATCTGGTTATAGCCACCTGGCTTCAAAGGCTGAGAGAGCTAAGTTATATGGACATTGCCATACTGTAGTTGTTGGCCACAAGTCCAGAGAATAGCCTGGTAATTATAATTTATTAGCATGAATGTAGTTCAGCTGTCTCTGGGGACATGCAGCACTGTGGAGAGCATTGAAAACCATATGTTTTCACTTCCTACAGAATTCTGTCAGTCAAAGTCATGGCTGAGAAGGACAAGGAATGAAGACAGTAAGAGGAACAGAGAATGATGGTGCTGTAATGTAGTGTAGAGAACAGTTTATGATCACAGTGCCTAAGGAAAGCTTTGCATTTAAACCTTGCTACCAGACTTTGCTTGCATACCTCTCTGTTTTCACATATAATTTCCTGCAACAGAGTGTGCTGCAGGCAAGGGCACCAAGCCAAAATGCTCACTGAGCTCTGCTCCCATGTCAGCTGTGGCTGTGGGGGGCCTTCACAGGGGCTGTGAGGTATAAGTATATGCTAACTAGGGCAATGTAGTCTACAACAACATTTATGTGTACATGAGAAGGCCTCCAGAAAGCAAGAAAAGGAAAAAAAAAGCATTTATCTCATATCTACATATCTTCAGGCTTGGTTTCTTTGGTTTCTTTCAAGACCCTGAAGCTGCAGTCATGGTGAGAAAGAGTTGAATTTGTGAAGAGGCAGTAGGAGTGGCAATGTTCCAGTGCTCCCCAGTGCTGGAGTTTGGCAAGAAGACTGGAGTATGCAGGCTGGACTTGCTTGCATGTACGAAGTCAAGTTTTTTCACCTAGTTACTCACTGAACCTTAATTTTATACCTGAGCAGCACTGGAAGATGTTGAATCTACCCTTACTGTTGGCTACCCCTACATATCACACTGCCTGAATTTCTTTGCACCTTTTTCAGGGTCACACTAATTTGATCAGGGTTGCAAAAGGATCGCAAGGTGACAGATACTGCAGGAAGAAATTCCTTGCCAAAATAGATGTAAATTTTCCAGAAGTAGCTAAGGCAACTCCTATATGACATGAAGGAATCAGATGAGAGCTCAGGATGCCACTGTTGAATTCTAGACAACTCTACCACTTCTTAAGTTTTCTGACAATGAACATTAGAGATCATTATATCACAGTGTAAAGAAGGTACAGACTCTCACACTTTATTGCCTTTTTTTTTTTTTTTATATAATGTATGTTCTACAGCCACGGGAAGGGGTCGATTTGGCAGTAAAATGGTAGCCATAGATGAAATTCAAGAGACTGTTTTTGTAGTACATTTCCTTTTCTGTTATACAGGATAACAGTTACAAACCAGCAAGACAAAGAACTGATGTGATTACCAGTGTAACAATGCATTTCAGAGTGTCTGCAGTTCTCTCACCTTGTCTCTCTGGCATTGTCTCGATTGGTAAGCTCTGCTATTTATTATAAATCACCTATAAAAATTACGGATATTTCAATTCCTGCTGTCTTTCTAAGTACAACGACCAATGAATAACTTCTTTTCTTCCAGAGAGTAGTTCACTTACAGGAACTGATTTTGGTTTTAAAAAGCTGTACAGATTTTCCAAACATAACTTTTTATAATGGTCTTTACAAGTGAATGCTTACTCTGAGTATTTTGAGTGTGACAGTGCTTTTCTGTTTGACATCCCGTAACATATTTTGGTCTAAGAGTAATTATTAATTACTCTGTAGAACCAAGTGGTGTAGCAACTAAGGGATTTCATTCAGCTGTCTTATTTTAGACATCTAATTTATGTGCCTCAGGGTGTAATTTCAGGAGATGTTAACTTTGGAGACAGACAGCCTAAGAAGCTGTGCTGCACTTCATCACTTTCTGAGCTGTGGTGACCCAACACTTTGTGAAACTGTGGTGTAAAACCCATCAGAAAGCGATCTGCTAAAAAAGGGGAAGTTGTTATATGTAATCCAGATCATGACAGCTGTTCAACTGCTGTCCAACCTTGTAAATTGGAGAAGTAAATGTTGGTACAGCTGGTGCAGTAATATGGCATGAGGAAGGTTAGGGACTTCTTAATCCAGGCATTCCCCCAAACATGTGCTTTATAAAGTATCCCAGAAGAGTGAAGGTTCATCCTTTTGGGTGCAAACATCTTTCAGTGGACAATTATTAATATTATCAGATGATTCAAAACGTGTCAAATTTGGTTATTTCTGTTCATTATGATTTGGGAAGTGTGGGAAGGAAGAGATACTATCAAGTCACCTAGATAGAGCACCTTTATTATACCTGAATTTTAGGTCGATAGTGAATTCTTTTAAAGGAGATGCATGTATTCTTAATACAGTCAGTACAGAAAGGCAAACAATAAGTGCTGTCTGTATTTATGGAGACAAGGACTCACTGTGTGAGGGGTGCAGAGACATTTGCCTTTCTCCATTAATTATTAATAGAAATAATATTTTTTTAACGGTACTCCTGGGGCTCCTAAAATTCTCATGTGAATTACAGACTGCATGTCACTGGTATGATCTTCCTCCATCATGGAAATCGGGTGCTGGTGGTATGAATATGTCACCTGAAAGTTGCTAAGGACTTGAACTGGAATATAAAAAGCAGCATCTAGAAATCTCTTATGCTTCCTATTCTTTGTCACCTAAATAACATCAGGGAATGCTGAGCTGTTCCTTTTGCTGCAGCTCTCAGTTTACTTTTCCCTAAAGGGATGGTATAAAGGGATTTAGCGTGGCAGAGTGCCTGGGCACAGAGAGCTTTACTTTGCACAACGGATGTGACAGCCATGCTGTGTAAGGGAATAGTCTGATCATTTTTCCTCTAGTCATTTCAAATGTTCACTGAAAATATAAAGAACAGACTGCAGAATTAAAACCTAATGTGTTCATGCAATGGAACTAATCAGAATATTAGTAAAACATACTTTTGTGCAGTCTCAGTAATGTTTTTTTCTCTCAAGTGAAACATGCTATTGAACTTCTCTGCGAAACCCTGCAAAAGACTCCATCAGCTCTGTTCACAATCCTTCGCAGAAATCTATGAAATGCAATAAAGCTCTTTTTGGGCAATTTCACTGTCGGGGAAGAATGCAGGAAGGGTGGAACACCAGCTCTCTGATGGAGTAATTTTAGATTTTATTGTAATGCCTGCCAGTGTATATTCCACATGCAGAGATTACTAAAGCAAACTGTGAAAGGCCACAGCCTGCCCTGTAACCCTAAAAGGATGTTGGGCTTGGCTGTCTTCCAGGGCAGCAGGATGTGTGGCCTGGATTAGAACAGGAATATTCCTAACATTCATTGCTTTTTAATGATGTCATGCTTACTAGCTGTTGCAAGTCCTTTATGCTTTCCTCTGTAAAAGCTCTTCTACTACTATCAAAACTTCCCGGTGAGAAAACATTTCAAAATAAGCCTGTATGCATCTTATCCATGCAGTGATAAAATTACAGAACTACTAAAATACATGATTTATGGAAAATATAACTCAGCCTTGATGACTGTACTGTTATTATGTGTGTGCCAAATATTTTATAAATATTGTAAAACAAAGTCACCAATACATCCTAAGTGATTATTTTAATGTTAGGTTTCTCATTAGAAAGGTCTGCATTCAAAGGATTTTATTTTGTCTTACTCTATACTGTATCTGAACATGTAACTCAATGATAAAAAAGTGATCACTGTTTAATATTGGAAGTTTATATCAAAGAGAATGCAATCAATAGATTACAAAATGAAACATGAATATTGTCAAATATTTTGTGGCCATGAAATGGCTGCTGACTACTTCTTAATATATGAGTTCTGAAAATTAATAACACAATTTTTTGTAGCATTATTAATTATAATTGTGTTTATTACTTAAAAATTCCTTTTACATAACAACCATCCAATTACAACCATCAATTTCACAAGAGAAAAAGAGGCGGTCGCCCAAAATATTCTTACTTCAGTCACAAGAGTATTTAACAGTGTTACTACTGGGTCTATCAAAACTGAAGTTAGGAGTTAAAATGACTCAGAAATGACTAGAATTGCTGGTATTTGAAGTAAATTTAGAATCTCATGGGTTTATTTCGAATGCTTCCAGGCACCAGTGTAAAACCACACCAACTGAACTGCTGGGTTATTGGTAGACCTTTTCAAGAGATAATGTTCATGTGAACAATGAATGTTGGAGTGATGATAGCTAAAATGCTCCTCGATTTTATTCCATTCTTCAGTAAATCCAGGGTAGACCTACACCTGGAAACTGGCAACACAGATGAACAGCCAAATGGGAGGCTACTCAGAGAAGAGTACTGAGGAACTTCTCAGTTTAAAAGAAAAAGACGGTAATGAGGTACCACTGTGGAGCTCCAGAAACTCGACATAAGGAATTTTCTTCAAGGTGTAACAACTCAAATTTTCAAATCATTGCTGAGTTGGGTTTATTTACACAGGCTTCTTCAAAAGGTGATGCTATCTGCATTGTCATCAGTTTCTACACCATGCTTTTTTCTGGGACTGGGTTTTTTTGGGGGGTTGCCAAACAGGAGAAAGGGCTGTAGAGAGAAATCTGTTCCTTCAAAATCAGAGTCAGTGCAGCAGGCACTGTCTTTCCAGTTGTGGCTTTGCAAGCACAATTAAGTGTAAGATTGTTTGCACTGCACTAATCTCATAAGGATTTCTCTTGAATGGAGACAAAGTCCCTTAACAGCTCTTTCCATCTCCATAGTACTGGCAAAGTTAAAGATCTAAGTGGAGGACATTTACCTTTTTAAGGTTTATTGCTGAGGAGAGACAAAGAAAACTGCCTTTGCAGTAGTTTCTCTTCCAAATTCCTGTCACTTAATGAAAATGGGGACTGTTTGGACCGATACTACTTCTAAAAAATTAATCCATCTAATTCTACTACTATTTCCCTGCCAGTGACCAAAAGAATCTTCTTTGAAACTCCTCAGGATGTAAACATTTTCTCTCTTAACCCAGCAGGACTGGAGCAACAACACCTGCTACTCTCTCCATCCCTTTACCCTGGCCATGACCACTATCCATTACATGTGTTTGCACTGCTCAGGCCATCTGTTCAGTAGAGAACATCTTCAAAAATGTCATTTTGATAGAACTCCATTGGCTGGTTCACCTTGGATGGAGATTCAGTCACTTTTGTTGTCTTCTCACCAATTCATAGCTGCTTGGTCTTAGCATAGAATCACTGAACATTTTGGGTTGGAAGGGACCTTAAAGGTCCTGTAAAGTCTACAGCTACCCTCAATCAGCAGGTGCTAAGGTTCTGCTTCTCACAGGGAGCTGCTGGCAAAGTGCCTGGAGTACCTTTTATTGCATGCTTGATCCCAGTGTGTCCTCTGTGCTCACCAGGCTGTCCTCATCATGTACTTTCTTTTTTTTGGTGAGGGTTTCCTTCTCCCTGCCAGGACTATGCATTGGGTGCTTTGCTTGGAAATAGTTTCTATAGGAGGGATATCTTGTTCTGGGCAAAAGATGTTATTTAGAAATGTTTAAAAGTGAAGACCATGGGAGAAGAAAAAGAATACATCTTTCTAATATGGATTTCAAATTTGAGTTGTTTGATTTTAATTAATAAATATATTTATCCGTTTATTTAATTAGTTATTTTATAAGTTAACCTAGAATACTGCTGACTTTTTCTTTTCAGTATCTGAAGGGGAGCTACAGGAAAGAAGAGGATAAACTCTTCAGCAGGGTCTGTGGTGACAGGACAAGGGGAAATGGTTTCAAACTAAAAGAATAGAGGGTTAGGTTGAATATAAGGAAAAAGTCCTTTACAATGAGGGTGGTGAGGCACTAGCAAAGACTGCCTAGAGAGGTGGTGAATGCCCGGTCCCTGGAAGTGTTCAAGGCCAGGATGGTTGCAGCTCTGAGCTGTCTGACCTAGCTGTGCTGTCCCTGTTCATTGCAGGGGAGTTGGACTAGATGACCTTTAAAGGTCCCCTCCAACTCTTAGCAATTCTGTGGTTCTGTAAGTATATACTAGCAGTTTAGAATTGTTGTTTCATTACATTGCAGAACAATCTGAGCCTTGGCAATATGCATGTGTTCATGTATCTGTGCTTATGTTTAAGATATAACAAAGGTAAATCTAGCCAACGGGGGAAATGGTATATTTAAATTTTGTCACGCTCAGTTCTGACTGAGCAAAACCAAGTGTCTCTTTTTGAGATTATATGATTTTTTTTCTTAAATCAGTCAATCGCTCAGTACACTAAACTTTTTGTCTCTGATGACAAAGATAAATAGATCCCACATACATATAAGTCTAATGTGATTGAATGCAGACCACGTTTACGCTCTTTGGAACAAATTTTCCAGGTTTTCAAACATCAGAAATTTTTAAAAAGTTTAAAAATAATGCTACAAAACCAAATGCATGTGATTGTTAAGAAGACTGAAGGGAATTAAAGACATAAGTCTTGTTCACATCATAGGAATCAATCATGACAGTCGGCAAGAAGTACAGAGATCTGTTCCTGGGGCAGAACAACAGCCTGTATCAATGCAGTTCAAGAGTATTGGATGGAAGAGATCCAGGGGTTATGGCAAGTGGCAGCTGGATATAGCCAACAGTTTACTCTTATCACAAATCAGTTATATTACATGTTTGGCTACATCCAGAAAAATGTGTCCTAATGGTCAAGGAAAGCCAATATCTCCCTCTGCCTGGCAGTAGTGAGGATGCATGTGAAACACTGCTGGGTTTCAGGGCTCTTGGTTCAAGAAAGTTGGTGGTGGTCCAGCAGAGAGCTACCATGATGACCGTGATGTCTGTGAGCAAAACTTGAAGGAGCTGGACCCCTCAAGTCCGGCAAAAGTGTAAGCCCAGAGGTGATCTAACCCAAGCCTGCAATGTGGAGCTACAAAGAGAATGGGAGCCAAACTTCTCTTGGTAGCAGCGTATGGTAAAACAAACCATAAGAGCTACATGCTATATTAGGAAAAACTCATTTGCTTGAAGAGTACTGCAGCACAGGAGCAGATTACTTTACCTGTCTTTAGAAGTTTCCAAATCCAGGTGGACAAGCCCAGGGCTAACCTGGCCCAGCCTGGCGACTCATTCTTCTGCAGCAGGCCCCCGGCTGCCCCTCCTAACCAGCAGGTGGGCAATCCTGCGAATTCACATACCGAGTCAGACCTTCGGTCCTGAACGCCGACTCTTTGGCCGGCGTCCAGTAACAGATGCTTTAGAGGACAAGGCAGAAAACCCCGATACAGGCTATTATGGAACAATTTGCTTCAAGCTAGAAGTTTATTGTAAGCGTAATGAATTTCAAAGAATTTATTGAAAATGTAGTTTGTAACAGGAATGTTAAGATGTTGAAGGCAGTTCTAGCAGCCTCCTTTCAATTTAAACGCATGAGCATTCCCAAGCAAGGGTTTCCAGGAAAAAAAAAAAAAAAAAGGCTTTAAACCTGAAATCCTGGTCTTAAAGTCTCCACCAGGAATAAAAGTTCTGATTCAGCTGATTCACGTTAAAGAACAAAACAAAGGCTACCATTACAATTCAGCCCTTAAGGAGCAGTTAGTAGCAATTAGAAAATTATTGCCACATCACAATCCTAGTAGTATGCCCTGAGGGAAAAGCTTTTGACAGAAGACCACCATTTCTCTGATCTTACTGCCAAAAGAGGGGTAGAACTACTTTCTTATTCAAACGGAAGAAAATTCTTCAGGACCATGAATGGTAAGCCTTTGTACTTAGTGTCTAATACCTGCCTATCTGTCTAGCCAGATATTTTAAAATGTGTTCATGTAATACTACTCTGGAAGACAATAGCTTCAGGAAAGGTATTGTAACTAATAAAACTTTCCTCAGTTTGTGTTTCTCATTGCTTTGTCCTGGAGTTTTATGGAAATGGCTTTGTAAATATCACAGCCAAATTCCATCACTGGTTCAATGTATATACAGTTCCAAAAACTGTAGATGAAAGTAGACTTGGCCATAGACAAAGGTAATGTAGTCACATGTTTCTAATTGTTACTCAGAGAAAACCAGACAGAAAATAGATTATTCACACTTCAGTATTCTACATTTTCCCACAGATAGATATCTCTCAATTTTGTTTATGATCCTCCATTTTTTCTCATTTTATAATCATGTTGAAGACTGATACTATTAAAAAAAATTTGTGCAATCACCCACTGGCAACTACTAGTGCGTTAAATGTCCCTAAAAAAAAAAAACAGACACCTGGAAACCACGATTAATGACACCTGGAAACCACAATTAATTCACAATAACCCTTTAAAAATGTTATCTCGTTTAAATACATACATATATAGGAACAAAGTGTATGTGACCTCCCAGAATCAAACAGGAAATGAGTAATCACTTATGGAACTGAGCACAAAAATGTCTCCTCATACAAAATCCCAGACTCCTCTGTCTGCCTACTTGTGTATCTGGAAGGATGTCTGCACTGAAAAGACTGACTGAAAAGTAGATAGGGCTGCACTATTATCAGTTTGCTCTACAATGCATTTTACTCTATTTGCAAGTCGCTCATGGTGTTACAGCTCAGATTTACAGGGGAACTTGTGACAAGAACATTGACAGTGATGTTACAAACAGTAAAGTTGAACGTCAGAGTTTCCTTCCAAAATACCCTCTTGATGTATTTTCAGCTGTTGGCAGCCTAACAGAAAGAAATAGCTGTGTTTCTCTTGTACTGAACAATCATTTAAGAGCAAGGGCATGAGCAGTACTGTCTTTATATAATTAATGTAGATATGCTCACGCCAGGTAACTCCTGCTTTGTGAGTTCATTTTACAGAGAAGTTGCCAAATAAATCATCATTGATGAAGTGGAATGATTTCTTTGGCCTAAACCAAGCATCCTTCTACAGAATATTCCCAGTAAAACATGAACTAAGCGCATCACAAGCAGTTGCTTGTGACAGAAGATACTCTGGAAATCTTCTTGGACAGAAGATACTCTGGAAATTTCAGCCTTTAGTGCATGATCTGGCTGCCTTTGGCAACAGTTACTGTATTTTGAATAGAAGAAGCAGGGCGGAGCAAATGGTACGAGAAAAATATGCTTTATAGTGCAGCAGAAAAAAAAAATCAGGAAAGCTGTCCTATACTTCAGCTCATAAATAACTTCTAAAATCTCAATCAGAAAATTGTGTTGATAAAGGGAAAACTTGTACATACGATGAGGAAGAGTTGTATTTATACATGTACTTCTGCTTTCTGGCTATTTACAAGTTCAGTAGGATGCATTGTCACACCCTCTCTTCTACCTAGCATGCATTCAAATGCGAAGAACAAGTTTTTCAAATAGCAGTGGAGTGGTATTCCTGCAGTCTTTTGCCTCTGTATCTCAATGACATGTTCTTAAAAGTATTCTCTCCTCTTGTTCTCATTACAAAACTGCTAACAGTTTAACATTGTTGACTGTTTCCAGAGCCAGAATGGCTCAAGTATGGAGTAGAAGGAGTGGAAGATATCATTTTTAAATACTAGCAGACCTGCATGGTTGGGGCAGCGTCTGTCTGTATTATGTCTGGCACTAATACATGCTATTAATCATTCACCTTCATAATCACTGAATTCACGCCCTTAGTTTCCTCTCTGCACTTCTAATGGACTCTTTTTCAATTATGGACCTTCTGTTTATACACAGAGCACTGCAGCAGCCATCAGTAGGACCAAATAGGCTTTGAATTTAAATGCATGAGCTTCTTAAGGGAAACAGACTTTAATTCAGATACATGTCTTTATATCAAAAAACAGACTTCACTACAACTGGGATTAGCAGAGGCCAAATTGAGCTGGTTTTGTGCATACCTAACAGCGTGAGAACAGCAAAATCAGCTCCAGGCTCAGCAGGATATTAAACTTTTCTGCAACCCTTACACCAGACTCTAGGAGGACTGCTGTGTGGAAGACTCTGCTTTAGGCAGTTGAGAGCAGGCTATACCATTTGTACTCCTATGGACTAATGCAGAACAGCTTCCACTTGTTCATTTGTTCCCTGTTTCTGCCCCTTTGCTTTCCCTTCATCCCAGCCTGGTCCACAACTTGGTGCTGTGCTGCTCTGTACCTGGTTCCTGTAGCTTGTGACACGTGTGTAATCTTACACACTTTCTGTACTGAAATATTTTGCATGTTTGTTTTGTATGTGTAGATGGGAAGTACAGGCCTTGCATTTGGAAAGGAAAAGTTCATTCTGTTACTTCAGAAATGGGAATGCAGCCACCTTTTCTATGGTCACACTGTCACTGGATCCACATAGCTGTCTTGCCTCAGTTGTAGCTGTCACCGTGGAATTAAATGGTTCAGTCAGCCCCAGTATTCTAAGCCCTGGGGAGCAGCAGAACAGTATTGAAGGAAAAGACCAGTGTCATCTTCTACAGACATCTCCTTCTGGAAATCACTTTGCATGTACGTCTACAGAGCAGTTCAGCCATTGCCATCAGAGGGAAACTGCTGAGCCTGTATGGGTCCTTGTGGCAGAAGAAATCGTTTTTGCCAAAGCTACTGAGAGGCATGACCTTGCTGTGAGACCCCACAACCATTATCCATCATGGTTCAGGGTCTGGCTGTGGCATTAATATCTGCATTCATATCATGAATCCACTTTTGTTTTGCAATTAAGCAGTGTTTAAAAAAAAAAAAAAGGAGTAACCTTTAAACATAGCCTGGCAATGAACCCATGACCCACAAGAATCTGTAGTCTATTAGCAATCAGTGACCCATCAAGTTCTCTACTTTACAATCTTCATTATCTCAGTTGATTGAACTGATGCAACATGACAATTATTAATTTACTTGGAAAAAATAAGACTTTGGGACTATTTAAGTATAGGACTAACTCTCAGTTGTTTTAGAAACTTCAGTTTTCAGAGTCTGTCATTTAATACTGAATGTTGTCGTTCTTTCTAATCTTCTTTGTAATTTTGTGTTCTCTAATGTAAATTGCATTGATTGCCTTATTCATGGCTTAAAATAATTTTTTCACTTGTTCTGACATTCTGACATTAGAAGATGTTCTCTGGACCCAATACCTACCCAAGCAGATTCACTTACAAGAAAAAAATGGGCAGTACAGGGATCTGTTCCATATCCCCTGTGTTCTCCAGCTCCTTCTTCCTGAACATAAACACTAACCTTAAAGCAGCAGTGTAGCTCTTTGCCCTCTTCCCTTCCTGAAAAGGAAACTGTCACTTCCAACTATTTCAGAATGTTAATTCTTTAAAACAGCCATGCTGCAACCCTGCAACAATGCACAGTTTATTCTGGGTGGCTTTGGAATTGCCTCTGACTCCTGCTCATTTCCCAATAATTACTGATAATTACACCACTCAAAACAAAATGAAACACAACAGACTCTTTTAAAGCTGTGGAAACAAAGTTTGTCCAGAAGCTGACCTTCCCGTTTGGAGGTGAGAGGAAGTGTGTATGGAATTATATAGGCCTGATGAGTTGCTTTCTAACTCATTTTGATAGAAATCAACAAGCATAGGCAGGAGGAAAACCAAGGCAGTAGCTTTAAGGAGCCCCAGGCAGCAGGCTACGTGCAGGCTTAGGTTTATACAGTGGCTTTAGGAGCTGTCAATGCTCTGCCTCGCCTGTTATCTTAATATACTGCAACAATGGCAATGATAAACAACGTTCATTTAATATAAACCCTTCTTTGCTTGTTTATAGAAAGAGTTTCTTTGGTCAGCATATAAACGTCTTTGAGGTCTTTTTAAGGCTTATTGCCAGGGGAAAAAAGGAGAAAAAAAGTCTACTGGGGGAGCTGAGAAAGACCTGCCAAGTGTCACTTATACAGGGAAAAAGTTTTTATGGCAATTCTCTTTTTTTCTGCAGACTGATTTTACAGCATGTTTCAGCAAGATACTTAAAATCGCACTCATCCTAAGTTTCAGTCATCTGTGTTTAAATCGTCCTGGCAGAAGCGAGGGCCTTGTAACTGCTTTTGTACAGCAGTGCAAGAGTTTTGGCAGAAAGACCTTGGACTTATGATGCTGTTTTTGCATCCATATAAGAGCTGATGCACAAAACAGCCTTGGAGCAATGCTTCTGCTTTTGTTGCAGGGCACATGTACAGACACCAGTGGGCCTTGGAGCGGTGACATTTGGGCAGGCACTCTGATGCTATATTTGCTATATTTCCTTCAGCACAAAGAGTGACGGACAGAGGGGCCTTGGATATCAGACAGTACACACACACCACTGTTTATGTGCATCATTCACACGCACAAGTGTTCCATGAGCCACTGGGGTCCTGCATTTCCCCAAACATTTAAAAAGCAAATAACAATTCATTTTCGTATGAAGGCTGTATTAATAACATTGAGATATCACTATACCACCTTTAAAGGCAATAGAAAGCAACCAGCTGAATTCCTCAGCTTTTCAAAAATAGCTCCACAGCTGGTTATATTCATTTGTTTTCTTTTTGGCATTCCGTCGCTGGATTCAGCAAGCATGATCAGCTGCTATCCACTGGAAGCACTATAGAAACAGATCTATTATTATTATTATTATTATTTGTCATTATTTATCATTCGTAAATACTGACAATGTGCTGCATCGCAGTTTTTCATACAGAGAGCAGATGGTTTATTATGAGGTTAACGTTCTGGAGCTCCAGCAATACTGCATCTGATTTGCCAGCCCCATTATTCCTGCAGACGCTGTGGAATAACTGATGAAGGCAGGATTCAGCACTGCCAGTGCTTACAGTTTTATTGTGTCCCACAATGGCATAGCAATATAGCCTCTGCAGAAACTATGCTGTTATCAAACAGAAGACATGGGCTTGATTCAGCAATGATTAAATGGAGACCTTCAAGGAAAAGGATGTGTCAACTGATGAAAGACAACATGAGCCAGCAATGTGCACTTGCAGCCCAGAAGGCCAACCATATCCCGGGTTGCATCAAGAGAGAGAGGTGATTCTGCCCCTCTGCTCTGCACTTGTGAGACCCCACCTAGAGTATTGTGTCTTGTTCTGGAGTGCTCAAGACAAAAAGAACATGGAATTGTTGAAGCCTCCTCTGGAGAGGAGGACCATGAAGATGATCAGAGAGCTGGAGCACTTCCCCTGTGAGGACAGGCTGAGAGAGCCAGGGCACTTCAGCCTGGAGAAAAGAAGGCTCCAGGACCTTACAGTGGCCTTCCAGTGACTGAAGGGTACTGAAGGAAGAATACAGGAAAGCTGGGGACTATTTGTTGCAAACTAGGTTTGCAGCATTTGCCCAGGTTAACCCAGAGTGACGTGGGGAAGCTTGCTCACATTGAGTATGTGTATGCTTCCCCACGTCACTCTGGGTTAACCTGGGCAAATGCTGCAAACCTAGTTTGCAACAACTATTTATAAGGGCAGGTAGTGACAGGACAAGGGGAGATGGTTTTAAACTGTAAGAAGATAGATTTAGACTAGATATTAGGAAGAAATTCTTTACTGTAAGGGTGGTGAGACACTGGAACAGGTTGCCCAGAGAAGCTGTGAATGCCCCCTCCCTGGAAGCACTCACGACCAGGCTGGATGGATCTGAGAGCAATAGAGGTGTTCCTGCCTATAGCAGAGGTCAAAGTAGATGATCTTAAAAGTCCTTTCCAACCCAAACCATTCTGTGATTCTATGCTTTTCTGATTCTAAATGCACAGCCATCACTTTAATGTTTTTCTGACTCTAATATTTCTAAAAACCTGATAATGTTGAATGTTTATTACAGAAATATCTAGTTCTTCCAGTTGTACATCAAATGTGGAAAATAAAAGCCTCGGAGCCATGAAAGGATGCTCACAAACCTGTGAATCCCCCACAGCACACATAATTTTAATTGCTTAAAAACTAAAAATTGGGGTTGAAGAAATCTCACACATAACTGTGCCTCACCATATAAGTGTGTATTAGGTATTAATTCCTCTTGAATCAAAATACTTAAATGTCAAGCAAGGACAGCTCAGTCTCAGTAGTTGTACTCAAGAAAGTCAAATGTAGTAATGAAAAAATTATCCCAGCAGTTAGCAGAGCAGGATCCAAGTAGATTTTGGATCAAATTTCATATTTAATCAGTGTCAGAAAACAAGAGTAGCTTTTAAAACGGGAGCTATGGTAAAACAATTAACCATTCACTAAAGACAGTGAAATAGAGAGAAAAAAACAACAGGAACTACATTTCATCTGGCAGCACTGTCTACCATAAAGAGCAATGAAACCATTGCAAATAAATTATAATGAAAAGAAAAAAAAATGAGATATCTTCTCCGCAAGGCTTCAAGGAATATTACTAAATATTAAAAGTATAATATGGATTTCCAGAGCATCAGCCACGATCCAGGACCTGGACATCTCTCACCTAACTTGAATAGGTTAATGCTCTTTTCTTAGTCACCAGCAAGAAGTAATCATATGAAGCCAACAGATGTTTGGATTGAATTCTGCAGTTTTATACTTTTTCCTGGTAGACAGTAGTCAGTAGCTAGTATGGTTCAAAACCCAAAACTAGCTGATAAATCTGCCAGCATCCAGTCCTGATTTTAGGGTTTCAGCTAATGCTTTCAAAGAATTGGAGGGGAATATCAGTGGCAGAAATGAGCTCATGCACTGTAGGAACACTGGAGAATAAACGCAGGACTGGCTCTCTCTATGAAAAATTTATGGAAACTTGAATTGCTTGAAGGCAGATGTGACCAGAGATATTTGGGAACCAGAATAGAAGGATGAAATGAATCAGGGGTAGATTGTAGGCTGTTTGAGGTGACTTAGTTACTACATTATTTTCTTGCTTTTCATTTTTACTATTACCACGTGGTGTTAAGATGATGTCCTGAGGGAAGGATGATTTTGGTGGCTACAGTCAAGCTGTTCTAAAGACAAGGAGAAAGAGATGAGCAGCGAGTAAAGAAAAATGCACTGTTATGTGTAAAATATTAGCCATAATTAATATTAATGAAAATTAATGATCTTGACATCCATGTGAAAAAAAAAAACTTGATTTTAAATGTTGATTTAAAAAAATAGAAATAACAAGAACAATTAAAAAAGAACAAAAATAACATCAGCAATAAAGAAAAAAACAAACAAAAAACCCCATTCTCCCCCAAGAGAATTTCAGTCTTTAAAACTCCCATTTTGCTTAAGTTGGAGATGGAGTTCATTATGAAATTCACCAAAATGTTTTAAAGTAAACAATTTATTTATCTGAGATGGATTTTTTACTTCAGAAGGCAAAAGGAAGAGATGAAGATACTTCATTTTCAGGGCTGTCAGAAAAGAAGGTTCAATCCACAAGAAAGTAGTTTCTAAGAAGTTAGCATATTTGGACAGAAACCAGTAAAATGGAGAAATAATGGTTTCCTGGATTCTTGTATTTAGCAGTATCATATCAAACTGGTCAAAGTTTTGAATAAGTTTGAGTAGGTCACAGAATAGAATCACAGAATTATCTGTGTTGGAAAAGCCCTTCAAGATTAAGTTCAATCATCAATCTGACTCACAAAGTCTCATTAATAAAACATTTCCCTTTAATGCCACATTCACACATCTCTTAAATACCTCCAGGGATGAGTATGCAATAGCCTATTCCAATGTTTTGTCACCCTCTCAATTAAGGAATTCTTCCTAATAACCAATTTAAATTTAAATTTACTTGTCACCTGAGAAGAGACTGATGCCCACTTTGGTGTAGCCTTCTTTTGGGCAGTTTTAGAGAGCAATGAAGCCTTCCATCAATGTCCACATCTCCTAAACAACCCCAGTTTCCTGAGCCACTCCTTGTATGTCTTGTTTTCTATTTTCCCCATCAAATTCCTTGCTCATCTCTGCATATGCTCAACAACTCTGTATCTTTCTGGTAGGGAGGGGTGCAAAGCTGAACAGCAGCAGTGCAGCCTCACCAGTGTTCCTTGCAAAAGGAAAATCACTTCCTTAGTTCTGCTGGCCACAGTGTTTCCAATAAAGCCAGCACGCTGTTGGTCTTCTTGGCCGCTTGGGCACACTGCTGGCATAAGTTCAGCCAGCTGTTTGGTGACCAGCACGTGCAAGTCATGTTCTACCAGGCAACTTGCCACTTATTCTCCTCAAGCCTATTTTGCTTCATGGGTTGGTTACAACCCAATTAAATCTCAAGAGATTGGATTCATTCCTTCAATCCAGCCCATCCAGTTTTGTCTTCAGAGCCTTCCTATCCTCAGGCAAATTGACAGTCTTGCCTAACTTGATGTCATCTGCAAGTTCCCTAAGAGTTCACTTAATCCCCACATCCAGATAATTAATAAAAATTAATAAAAATGTCAAGCAAAACTGGGCTCAAAATGAGCCCTGGGGAACGCCACTCATGATTGACCATTCACAATGCCATTTTGGGTCCAGCCATCCAGTCAGTTCTTTGTGACATGATGGCACCTCCACTATCACAGGCAAATATGTCACTTACAGACTATTCATGACTACTTTGATCTTCATTTCAAACCAGGATTAGAAATTTTCTCCTACTATTCCGCTCTTGAAAGGCTTCATAGGTCTAAAGTTCTTCAACCAGAGAACTGTACAGCTGTCCAAGACTTGAGCAGCCAATCTATCTAGGAGAAAATAAAGGTAAATTCAACAGCTTGCCATAGGAGATCAGGTTAGTAAGTCAGGACATGCCTTTCATTAGCCTATGTTGGTTGCTCCTGATGACTTGATTGCAGTGCGTATGCCATATGATGATGTTCCATGTTTCTTGGGAGGGAACAAATGGGTGTTCTCACCTGTGGCAACAGTGAAGAAACAACCACAGTAAAAACCACAGTTTCGAATAGATCAGTGATATGGGTATGGGTGAGTTTCTAATAATGCTGCTCCTCTCCATCAAGAAATGACTCATGATTTTAATTGCTTGCAGCAGCTACGGAAGAACCTTAAGCTAGACTTATAGCATTATAAATATTGCATTTCATAATGTAAAATGAGGCAAGGAACACAGTGTTTATGTAAATTGTAGAATGGAAAAAATAAGCCACATTCCCCTAGTATATTTTGGCAGTGAGGAGGTACAATTCCGGAAGAGAGCTGTGATCACCTTCAGGATATGGAGACAGCAAATACACTGAAACATCCCACAGATGCAGAAGGGAAATGCTCAAACTCATTGTGTGTCAGTGATGAGGCAGGCAGGCAAGTCATTTCTAGAGAATGGGGCGGGGAGGGTATTCTCAGTATTGGGAACCACATAATAGGGAAATGCATACATGCATGTAAGGAGGAGGAAACGGGATATTTTGAGGGAAACAGAGGAAGGAAACAGAAAAGCAGAGAAACAAGGGAGGGAGAAGAAGAGGAAAAAGCAGATGGGGGAAGAGATGAAATTGGGAAACAGCACTACTAGCTATTATGAGATCTGTTATATTAGCATTTCATAAGTGGTGTTTTCTGTCTGGTTTTTTTTTTTTTTTAATTTTCTCGCTTACAATTCCATTTAAATCTCTGCTAAATTTACCACAGGAATGTAAAAATGGGGGTTTTCCAAGATGGTTGCCCTATTAATTATTAACTGAATTTGAGAAACAATTATGAAACTCTGGTATTCAGTATTCTGAGGGTTTCTAAAGTAATTTTAGATAAATAAGGTAGGCTTATACTTATGTTTTATGCCAGTGCATATTTCTCCCTGAAATTATAGTTACTGCACATGCAGAGACCCACAGCTCTATGAGACTGTCAGATTTTCTGGGTGGAATGATAGGTTGAAATCTTAGGTTTTCAGAATTTGTCATCAAAGTCTTTACAAAATTGGACTGTGGCTAAAGTAACTGGCAACAATTTTAAATGTCAAAAACATAATCAATAACTGTTTCAAAGGGACTGAAGGTAAGACATTATGTCTATGGCATATGCACCCAAAGCAGTAATGTTAGCCGAGCCCTTTTGTTAAAAATTGATAAAGTAACAGTTCTGACATCTCCCACCTGTCCTGGGCACAATATCCATCCCATCAGTTCTGGGCAGTGTCTCAAAGAGCATGTGGTCCTCCAGCTGAAACACAATGGCTCGGATATTCTGCCTATTTCACAGTCCTTATGCCTTCTTCAGGGCCATGTGTACATGTGCATACAAAAAACATACCAGGACAAAATATCACATGGTCATACCAAATTACTCCTGGTGTGTTTTGCACAATTGGACATCCTGACACCTTGTAAACTCAGCTGAATGTACACCAGGTCTCAGCAATCTGCTTCTCCTATAATATTGACATTTTGCTGTGAACCATCACAGCAGAGACTGAAAAGGGGTTACCAAGCTGTTTCCTGCGGTTTTATTTTTTCTGACCACTTAGAATAACGTAACTTGGTATTTCTATTAGCTATGAATTACCAGAACAGAGTTGTAGTGATGTGAGGCAGTACTGCCCTATTTTCACTCTAGGCTAATAGTATAGTATACTTATTTCCTCAGTGATGGCAAAACAGAAGATAGGGCAAATTTGCTTGCAAATTTGTACTGGTATCAGCCTATTGTTAGAATATTTCTGAGGACAGTATATTTATCCATAGTCTGAGGTGGCTTTAATAGCTCCAGAACCTATGCAAAAGATGAAAATTTTACATAACATAAGTACTCACCCTCTTTTTCTTATTTTTTTATCTTTATTATTTATTTATTTATTTATCATCATAAAAATAGTTCTGACTTGGAAATGCCAGGTTCCCTTTGGTTTTATTATTTTTTTTTAACCACTGAAGGTTAATGCAACTTCAAAGGTGGAACTTTGATCAGCTGAGATCAGCTTTATCCATATAGTTCTATTTTCCTGTTAGCAATGGGCTGTGTTAAAAATTTATCTTTCTGTTTAGGATTCAGGATTAGAAGAAAGTTTGCAGTGCATCTCCTCCATTACAGGCAAAAATATCACTTGCAGACTACTTCATTCTTCATTTAAAACATCTCAAATTTTCTCCTTCTATTCCACTCTTGAAAGGAACCCCAGAATCTCATTCCCCTGCTCACTGTTCAGTTGTCTCCTGTCATCCTTCCTAAACATACTTTGTGACCAACCTTGCTTACTTCTTGTGGAAACAATTAGCCCTTGGCTTACTACTTTCTTCACACCACTTGCCCTACAAAACCATAAGAAATGTGGGAATGTTCGTATTGGTCCAAAGAAAAAAGTGTATTTTTGACAAGATGAAAAAAAGACATGTAGAGAGAGAGATTATGACAGACAAGTCTAGCTTGATCCTACTTCTCAAATATTTCTCAGCTTCGGGTAACAAAGCATTTTAAGTTGAAACTGGGGGCAGCATATAGACCACTGTTATTAAGAGCTCCCCTGCTATAAATCCACTGAGCTCTTTGTGAATCTAGCAATCTTCCACAGCATTCTGTGGCAATTGATTCCATAAAGTAATTACATACTGTAAAGAAAAGTACTTTCATTTGTTTCAAAATTCTGAGTTATTCCTGGTTCTCTTAACAATAACAGTAGACAGTTCTTCCCTAGAAAACTTTATCTTTTATGATTTGACAGATAACAACTGAATAGATAGACCCCAATTTATAGACAACAGAATAGATCCTTTATTTTCAAAGCTGACTAGTTCTTGTTTTTCCATAAAAGTTTAACCCATTTAGTAATCTTATAGGTGAAATCACTGTAAACATTAATTAGAATTGAAATAAATGATCATAACCTCCACCACTGAGAACTGGATTTTTCTCCAGTTTCTGTTCTTTCTGTCTTTTCTTAGTAATTGTGATACATTTCCAGTGTCACAAGTTACTGAAGAGTTTTCAGGGAGACATCTACATAGTTATTGAGATCTCTTTCCTGCTTCCTCAGACTCCAATATTCTAACTAACTGTATGTATAACTAACTGTAGAAGGAGGGGGCCTTACTTTGTTATTATTGATATTTAATTTAATCTTCCATTTTATTGTTCAGTAACTCAGTGTTGTGAGATCCTTATGCAACTCTCCCAGACAGGCTTGAATACATGAAGAAATTTTGTTTCATAAAGAAACTTTATCACTTCATCATTTTTAGATCCCGTATAAATTGAACAGTCCATATGGTAGCAGAGACCCTAGGAGAGCAGAGACCACTTCACAATCTTCCTCTATTTTATTTCTATCATTTGTTTCTTAAGTATAAATTAGTTAATAATTCTACAGAATTTTTTCTTTGATTCTATGACATCTTAATTTTCTTTAATTTATTCTTCAGTGATGGTCCACATCAAAATCTTTTAGGAATTTCAAGTATACTGTGTCAGTTTCCTTCTATGTTCATTGACTTTCCTTTACAAGAAAAGCTCCTTGGTGGTTGGAGTGAGATCCCACCTGCTTAGATATTGTGCTTAAAACATTGGAAACAACAATTCAGTTTTCTGCTTTTGGCCTAATGCTGAACAATTATGAGTTACCAGGAAAGTTCCCTAGGTTCTTAACTTCAGTCACATTTGCATAACCAGAAGAGCATTTCCCATTTGGTTATATCCAGTGCCAAAGACAGCAATAACCCTGCTGCAATTTAATTTTGATGGTACAATTCATATGAACATGTTGATAAATATCTTACCCAGGCTGCTGACAAAACTAAGTATGAGGCATCCTGCAGTCTTGATAAGAACAGAGTTAATCTTGTGCTGGATAATGCCACATCCTGGGCAAAAACATATTAGACCTCTCATCTCCTATTAAAACTTGCTTTTCATAGGCAAGTATTCAAGAATCTTGGGTTGAGGAGAGCAAAGAAGAATAAAAATAATGCAGTTGCTCGTGCTAAGGTAGAAGACCTGAAGTTCTCAGTTTACTTGCAATGTTCTCAGTCATCCCTTGTTTTTTGAAAACAAATTCCTGTCTTTCAAATATGTTTTCTGTCTCCTCAGATTTCATCTTCTGTTTTTTTTGTCAAGCACAAGAGATTACTATGTTTTGGATGAGATATTCCCAGTGATTTACACAAAGATATTAAAACTTCCATATCTATGATGGAAATGTCCATTCCATTACAAGCAAGAGTCGAGTTTACATTTGTGTTGGTTTTTTTTTTTTTTTTTTTTTTTTTTTTTGTGTGTGACAATCATATAACACTCAATCAGTCAGCTTGTAATCGAACAATTAATCCAACTAATTCTCCTCTTGTTATTTTCAGCTTACTTATTACAGCAATTTGTGTAACTGACCTTGCTTTTCCTCACAGTATACTTCAAGTAATTTCATTTATTACAGCTTTCATACTCAATTAATGTTTCCTCATTTATTTGTACTGATGTATCTTAATAACATAATTACTTTGCATAATCCTTCTTTTAGCACTCATGTCATTAACGACCTTACATAAAAGATAACCTCAGGGTCAGTCACTGAGAAACTCCCCCAGGAATCTTATTCCATACTGATAACTCTGCAACGTTTACTACTTGTTACTCTGCCATCTTACAACCCTTGTGTTAATGTTAATTTCTACTTTTCACAATTTCTTCAATTCCACGATACTAGTAAAATCCATACATTCTGATTTTTTGTATTTCTGTACCAATCGATCATCCTGAAAAAAAAAGTATATATATACATATGTATATAAATATATTTTTTTCATTTAAACCTCATTTCTGCTTCCATTCCATAGAATGTTTACTTCATTATTTTTTTTTTTATTCAGATGGCTGAGAAGCCTTCTGTTATTTGTTTTAACTTTCTTTGTAATGACAAACTGAGTTAGATTTCTGGCAAGAGTTCTGGACTTTATTCTTTAATTTAACGCTTTCCAAGATGCAGCTTTTATAATTTTTCCACTCCTTATTGAGTCTTATTGTTCCTACCTTCTTCTTATGTGATTGTTCATTCAATTATAAATGGAGCCTTCCCACTTTTTTAAAAACTTATTTAAATTTCCCCCATCTTTAAAAATTCCTGACTTTATATAAATTTGATTGAAAGAATTTTCAGTCAGCTTTACATAGAAGTTCCTAATTTCTGAAGGTCTTTGACTTCACTGTTTTGGTCTCATATTTGTTTTATTTGTTCTCCCAGATAGGAAACTTGATCAGTTTTTTGTTTCTTCCTCGATGTAATTTAACAGTAATTATCTCATTGCCATTTAATTCAAATCATTTTCCATGGCCAGGGCTTCTATAAGATCCTTGGTTTATCAAAGCAGATTTAAAAATAGATTTATTCCCTGTGCAGTTTTAACACAAATGAGATGTTGAACTTAGCTACTTACTTAAAGAACTATACTAAGATTATTTACTCAAGTTTTTGAGTTGGTTGAATTGTTGAGAAATTATTCACTTGGTATTCATTTTATAGTTTGGGAATTTTCCCCAAATAACACAGTTCCCAATAGTATTTATCTCTGTAACAGTTTCAAGACATTTCACTATCCAAGCTGATCCTGGGAATCTATAGCAGATTCTTAACAGCAGAACCTTCAAAGAAATGTTGGACTAAATTGAGTGTCTGTGAATCTTTTTATAGTTATACTTCTTTACTGACATAGAATGCCACTTCACTACTTTTCTCTTTATTTCTGTTCTTCTCAAAGAAATTACACTTTTCAGTTGCTTTCATTTGATTAAATTAATGATGCTACATCACAATGCTTTTTAAGTCTAGACATCATCGCTGTCTTATTTCCCAGATTCTTCACTTTATTAGGGAATATTTCCATTTAGTTTAGATTTTATCCTGTTTGCTGAATCTTAAAACTAACTGTCAGTCTGCAGTTCTTAGAAGTACCAATATTTCATTTTTTGTCAGTACTCTATTGATCTGTCATGCTCTTGCTTACCTTGAGAGCTTTTGTCAATACTTGTCCAGTGGTATATTATCTGCTGTCCATCTCCAAGAGTGTTCCCCCTGTTCCAAACACAGTAGAGGCAAGACAATAGAGATTATTATATTTAGGAATTCAGTGCAGCGTAGACTGCTGGGATAAATGGACAGGCTCCAAGGGAGAAGAGTGTTTGGAGGAGAAAGAAAGTACTGGAAATAGATAGGAATGGACAAAATGGCCACTGATACTGTGTGTGTGTGAGGGGTGTGTCATTAGAGGAGAAAGAGATTGAAAGAAAAACAGGACTGAGATAAAGTGTTAGGGAGAATTGTACAGAAGTTATGAAATGAAGAGAAGACAAATAGATTGTGATTGGTGTAATGAGACAGTTAGATGGAAAAGAAGAAATGGATCAATGAGACTTAAATAAAAATCTTAGATTCCTGAAGTTCTACATTCCTATTCTCTGAGTAAATATTGTCCAAATTTACTGAAGAGTGCTCTCCACTTGCTGGCCCACACACAGAACACAATCTGACAGCTGATTGCTATGCAAGTTCTAGTTTAATTCTCTTGATAGAATATTTCTTCTTGTTATTATCATGTTGGGAAGAATTTGAGAAGTTTCACACTATAACTCATGACCTTAACAAAAATACTGTGACAAACATTTTTCAAGAAATGATCTACCATCTCTAGATGCAACCCATGCATGTTGTTAAAGCTTTAAATCATTCAACTGTTTATCATGTTTCTTAGGACTGGATGATTGCCACTATTCTATCTTGTTTCTGAGCAGACTTAAAATTAGTGGCTTTTCTCTCATTTTCTTTTTCACTTTCTCAAACATACACACACAAAAACGTGCATACATACATTACTTTCTGCTGTGGGGTGCTATTCCATTGCAAATTCAAACAGAACAAAGTTTTGCTTCAGAAGAAAAAATGCATTCCTCACTTTGTAACGGTCACCATAATACTGACTATAACTAGTCTGTGTCTCTTTAGAGGAGACACAGTACGCACTTTCATTGAGTTTCAGTGAAAACTGATGTACACATACCCTTTTTCTTGCCCAGCTTACTTTCAAAATTATTGATTTTGACTGAACAGTGGTGATGGTAATTCCTAGGACTAGTTGCTACAAATGTATTCATGAGATTAAATTAAGTTTAGTCATCTCTACAGGTCTACTTAACTCTGACAATTGAGAATGCCAGAAAATCCATAACATTAAACACACTGACACCGTCAGACACACAAGGTAAAAGAATCAGAACAGACTTCATGCAGAAGTAACTGAAAGTCATTTTGTCTCAGAATCATACCCTTCTGTATGTGTAATGTTATAATGCCAGCTTTGTTCAGTAATTTTTCCCTCACGTTTTAAACTTTTTTAAAAAATTCATCTGACCTGATAATAACTGTCTAAAAGCAAGTTGGGAAGTCAAAGCTTGTTATCTTGGCTCCTAATTCTGGAAGAGAGAGCTGTAAACACTTCTAGAAATTATTAATTTCTGTGAAGACGAATGTCAAACATGACAGGGTTGAAACTTTATGGAGGTGCTGGCTTCTGCCTGGTAAGTGCTGAGGGAGTTCAAATGATCAAGATTAGATCACATTCCTCTTTTAGAGAGAAAAATAATTCAACAATTTCTCCCTTTATGTTCTCAAACATTCATTCAGAATTGGAATTTTTGCATCATAAGTTATTTGCAATGCTGCAGTCCACAGTGACTGATTACACTCTACAGATCAAAATCACGTGTAAGCTAATGTTATAATACCCTCACATTTCAGACAAAGCATAATTGTGCAAGAATCGGAGAGTTAAAAAGAATAAAACATTTTGTTGGAGATAAATCCAGGACTCCTGCTTTCATGAGGAAACACTTATATGATTGCCATTGTGTTCTCCCTAAAGCACAACACACATGTCTATTGCTTTCATTTTGATTCATTGGAAAATTATGGTACAGAACAACTTATCCAAATAGTGATGATTGTTGGATAGCGTGTTTGACAGGAACTGTGTTTTATTACTGAAAGTTTGGGAAAAAAATCATTTTGTACAGGTGATTATAGCCTCTATCTTTTTAACAGTTTACTGCTGCATTTCTTCAAACAAACAAGATTTATCTTATATAATTCTTTCTTCTTTCATGTCCTTCTCTCTTTTTATGCCTTGCATCTTCATCTGCTGCTTTCTAATTGCTAGGGAAGGCAGACAAGATGCCCCATTGGGAACAGATGGCTTTCTGGAAATCTACCAACAAGGGCCACTCCTGGAATAGATTTCATCTGCAGGCCCCACACAGAGGTAATATATGATACCTACAAATAGATAGTGCTCCAAAGGCTTAGGCAGGAAAAATATATATCCTGCTGAAGTTCTTAAGCCTTTTATGACCATAACATGCCAACAGAAAGGCATAAAGATGAAGCCTATATATAGCATTCAATTTTTAAACTAAATTTTCTATAGTCCATACCAGTCCCTATTCAACAACTATGCTTAAAATAGAGCTACATTTAGAGCTACATCTAAAGAGCTACATTTTATTTTCCAAAGGTGAATTTAATACAAAATTTGAAATCAGTTATAATTTGATCCTACTTTGTAAGAATATTCTGAGATGTAAATCAATATATGAAAATACTATTAAAATCTTCTCAAGAGTAAAAATAAACAATATAGGAGCAAACACATTGGTTGATAGTGTGAATAATTGTGATTGTCAACGTTGTTTTCCGCTTCTGTGTTCTGCACCTTTACTTTCTTTCATCATAGACTGAAGAGATACTATTCGTAAGATTTTATAAAATACATATTTGTTTTAGTTTAGTTTTCCTCAATCTAAAGTAAAATTGATGATAACCATATTGTATACGGCTGTCCTGAGTGTCTGGAAAATATTATTGTGAGGTTATGGATGGAGCTGTAAAATGGAGAGATCAGAGATATACTGTTTATAGTGAAAAAATACAAACTACAAATGGTAATGTGACAATGGCACTTTGTATCCCCAGGATTCTAGCTTCAGACTTGTAATAATGTGTGATTTAGTTATTGTTTCTGTTTGCAAAGCAAAATAAGTATTAGAGAACTTTATTTTTGCTTGTTTAGAAATCAAATAAATGACACCTTGTAATTTTGTTTATGAATAGTCTTAGTGAAAAGAAATTCTATAAACGTAAATACCAGAATGGAAGTTCTGGAATAAAAATAGCAAAATTTACTAATTTCATTTCAGGTTTTAAGAATTCAGACATATTGGTGTTTTAAGGAGGAACAATAGCCTGGCTGCTTTTTTGTCCAAGTGGGTTTACAACAGAGTTAACAATGTTATGAGCACTTTTGGAAACTTGAAGATGTTCCAAAGGTTATTTATTATAAAGAGAAACTTCATAAAGCACTTGGAAGCAGAATCACAAATTAGATACATGTTAGCCATACAAGGAAGAAAAAAAAAACAAAAAACCAAACCAAACCAAACCAAAACAACAACAAAAAAACACAAGACAGGAAAATCCATCCTTTTAATAGAGGAAGAAAAAGTGGGATTTACTTTCTTTAAGAGAATTCAGGAGAAATGGTAAACATAGAAGAGTTCAAAGTGTTTATTTTATATAAACTAGAATATAGCTACTTAAGCTACAAAAGGGGGTGATTACAGAAGTTGCATTTGCCCACATGTGAATCAAAAGATACTCCTCAATTTCTGAGACAATCTTCATCCATTTTTACCTACTCCCTACTTGATTAAATCTGATTTTATTTCTTATATATGAAGTTCTGAATTAGGAGAGAAGCCCCCAAGCACTGCAAACAAACCACATGTGCAAAGCCATTAAGTTACTGGTGTAATGGACACAGGAATTTGGATGCAAATAAGGAGCACTTGGCACAGCTGACACCAGTTACTATAGCTTGTTTAAGTTGCTAATGAAGGAGCCAGTAACATGGCCAAGACAAGGCAAGGTTTCCTTGCCTGCATCCTCTTCTATCTGGCTGAACATGATGAGCAGTGGCTGATGTGGAGGCTGCAAAATGATTTCTTAACTTGTAATAATTCTCCTGAGCCACGTGAGAGAATGAAATTGGGATTTTTTCTGAGTGTTTTGATGCAAAATCCAGAGAAGTAGTGGCTGAATTAATAAAGAGCATTACAGACTAACCAAATCCCAAATAATGTACATGAGATTGGTATTCTTAAGTGCAGATAATTGTTTTTTCCACCTTGGAGAAGTTGTACAATGTGCTAATACTGCCTCTCTAGTGGCACTGGACTCAATAAGATTGCTGCAGCTGGTAAGATGAGCTGCTAGAGCAAGATGAAAGCAGCAGTAAAGCAGCCAGAAGGATGTGACAGCCAAAGAGTTTATTTCCCATTAGCAGCCTTACATCAAGTACTATTCCCCATCGCATCACCAGTATATCTAATCCTGGAGCACACCCTGTGGCATATCTGTGTATGTCTATCCCATAAAACAATTCATATTATGGCTGGAGAACCATTATTTTGGTGATATCTGATGCATAAATCTTGCACACCAGAACTTCAGAAATTTGAAAGGATTTGTAATATTACATCTTCATTAAAATTGCTAACATATACAGAAAAGCATGTCAGCAAGGATTCATATAACTGAACTTATTTGTCTGGAGTACACCTTTATTCTTAAACATGTGAGTAGGAGAGATGATATGAATTATACCTTAAGTCTAAAATAATAGATATAACTTTCATTAATTTTGATCTGATTTTGAACTGTGCCATGATTTATCATTATTGTTTACATTCTTGTATCTGGAAGGAATTAGCTGGATGAGCATAGCCAGAGAGTGTTATCAAGAGCTCTACATCTGGGTGTAGGCCTGGTGCTGTACAGTGTTCCCAGGTGTCCCTCCTCAGGGAGGGATCTTTATCAATGACCTAGACAGTGTGACGGAGTTCACTCAACATGATTGCTGATGACACCAAGATGACTGCTGCAGTCGATACAACAGAAGGATGGAATGCCATACCAAGGGTTTCGACAAGCTTGAAAAGTAGGCCCGCTAAACTAAATGAGGCTCAACAAGGTCAAGTGCAAACTGCTGTACCTCAGTTAGGGCAAACATGCAAACAGGCTGGATAGTGAGGGATTGAGAGCATCCCTTTAAAGAAGGACTTTGAGGTACTGGTGGATAAAAAGTTTGACATGAGGTAGTAGTGTGTGCTTTCAGCCTGAGTGGCCAACAGTAGCCTGGGTTGCATCAATAGAGAGGTAATGAGCAGAGAGACAGAGGGGATTGTCCCCCTCTACTCTGCACTTATGGGATCCCATATGGAATACTGTGCCCAGGCCTGGGGCCCCTAGCGCAAGAAAGATGTGGAGCTGTTGGAGTGGCTCCAGAGGAGGGTCACAAAGATGCTCAGAGTGCTGGAGCACCTCTCATATGAAGAAAGGCTGAGGGAACTGGGGTTGTTCAGCTTGGAGAGGAGAAGGATTCAGGGACACTCCATTATAGACATTCAGTACCTACATGGGGCTTATGAAGGGGATGCAGAACAACTTTTTACACAGGTGGATAATGATAATGTTAGGAGGAAATGTTTTACTCAAAAGGTGGTGATGCACTGGAAACAGGTTGCTCAGAGAAGCTGGGGATGCCCCATTCCTGGAGGCATTCAAAGCCAGGTTTGCATGGGGCCCTCAGCAAGCTGTCTACTGATTAGCAACACTGCCCAAGGCAGGGAAGCTGAAACTAGATGATCCTTAAGGTATCTTCCAACTAAAGTCATTCTATTATTCTGTGATCATTCTGCAAACATTCCAAGGTGACAAATGCCTTTTCCTCAGTTTCCAGTGTGTGAAAACAATTTACTAAGTACTCTTCTATTTCCATGCACATCAGAGGAATGTGTAGATTGAGCTAATAATTTGAATATGAGACCTGAAATAATGTTGTAAATGTTTCATTGAAAAAAGAAGTGCTCTGGAACAGAAAGAACTATACAATAGGAAACAGCAATAATTTCCCATATTTTGTTATATTAATTTGTTTAATAAAACTATCAAAGAAATTAAAGAAGACCCATTAGAGGAATGATTGTTTGTGCCCTCAGGTGTTGTGTAACTTTCTGGTAAGATCTGGGGTGGAAAATGCAATATTTATTCTCCACAGAAGTATTAACTCAGGCTTTTTTGTTTCTGAAACATTTATTTGATCAGTGATAACTTTCAGCTCTGCTGACCATGGCTACATTTGAGTCACCAATCTAGAGGTGAAAAGCTCTAAGAATTAATTCCTCCAACAAGATTGTAATCTTAAAACTGAAGCAAGACTGTTGCGGTATTCCCTAGTCTCTTTACTATCTCTGTCAGGAAGGAGGATTGATACTGTTCCATTTCCTTTTATTATAGTTTTTGTCCCAGGAGGAAGTGAAATCTTTGCTCTTAACTCTTGGCCAGCAAACATAGCTTTAGGAGGGACACAGCATTAGATGTGGTAATTAAAATTCAAGGTAACCATTGCAGTTAATTTGTGTGAACTTGGGCACGTTAAACTAAGTATATGAATGATATACTCTAATAATTAGCAAGGACATCATTTTTAGCAGTGTCACAGACATTGTTAAGCAGAAACTGCGATATAAATAACAAGTTAATAAACAGATTTATGTAATAATTCATCCTGTGGCAGAGAATCTATCTTGATAATGAAAGGTAACCAATCTTCTCCCAGATTTTTACATTTCCAATCTAGGTTGTGAATTCTGATTTCTAATAAATAGTTAACTGGGTCCAAGCACTTGATCTTTCAGGAAGAACTAGAGACATAAGTGATCTGGAAAAGATCTGAAAGATTTTGTGGGTCATAACTTTTAAGTTCCAACCATATAATAAAACTTCTATAGCTTTTACATCTCAGCTCAGATTTGCACAAAATATTAAGTGGAGTTTCATGTTGGTTGGATTCAAGAACTTCAGATTTTAAATAAGGCATTGTTCAGGCTTAGACTTCATTTTAAAAAGCTTTGCTGTATACACATTTGACATGTATGCATTTAAACTTCATCATTTATTTTATATTCATCTGAATCCACTGTGGAAAATTCCTGTAATATTGCAATTGCTGGGATAATATTATAAGGTTATTTATAGCTTTTGAAAGTTTTTAATGACCACTATTGTGCACTAAACAGAAAAGCAAATACAGCGTCTCATTAATCACTCATTGAAGCAATAATTAACAGGTAAGTCAATGGAAAAATCAAACATCCTGAGGCAAGAAGTTACCATATAGCAGACAATTAATTGAATACTGCCTTGAACTTTAAATGGATACTGCCACTTGAAATAACTTTTTTGAAGGATACTGCTTAAAATCTATGAATGCGTGTGGCATAAAGTCAATTGAACATATGTTCTGTAGCCAAAATAGTGAAAAAGTTCAGCAGCTCTTAGTGGAGAAACAAGAAATGCAGATTGTTTCTTGTTTTCCATAGAATCATTCAAATTATGGCAAACTTGATCAATAGATAATTGGTTAAATTAATTTAATTAAATAATTAAAGGTTAACCTGTCTGGTAAGATTATTCCAAAAACCATTTTCAGATGTGGGTTTAAATTAACCGAACAAAATCAGATTTTCCCCCATGTACTCTATAGAAGCCCAACATGCTTAAAATTTCTACAGACAGTGACCCATTCCTTGATTTCCAATGAATCACTTTAGTCTCCTCTGTCACAGAATTCATGTTTTCTTATATTTTGCAGTCTATTTTATAACCTTGTTGCTCTAGAAGAAAAATCTCTCTAATTCCCTTTATCCATTATTTTTGTTAATAATCTATAATTATCCATAATAAGTCATATCATAGAAAAATCACTTAGCATAAATAGATAATAAAGAAAACCTCAGTGCAACTCAGAGTAGATATCACAATTTCAAGTATCCACCTTATGCAGATCTATAAAATAGCCATATAAATAACTGAGTTACCTTCAAATAGACAACGGGCTTTCTTGCAGTTAGAAGAAAGCTGAGGAAAAAGAAAAGCTCACACTTAAAGATTTTAAGTTAAAACTTTCTAACATGTAATCATTCCTATATAGGCTCTGATCTCTTGTCAAATACAGAGTATCGAATAGATTTAACTAGTGCTTAGGCTCTTTCATTCTTTCAGTAGTCTATAATAAAGTAAGTTGCAACCAAAAAACGAAGCTGTTTGTTTGAGATTTTAGATATCTTGAAGCAAGACCATTTTAAGAATTTACAAATAAATTTTGTTTGACTGCTGCAAAGAACAGTTGAAAATGACACATACTGTGTCTCTAATATGATATCCACACAATTCTCTGTCTCAATCCACCATCAAATGTTCATTTAAAATAGCTACAAAATAGAATTTTCCACGTATTTTCTTTCTGATGTAATCTGTAGGCCACACTCTTCTGTTATCCAGGTTTCATTTCTCTCCCTAAGATTTCAAATAAAAATATCTCATGAATTATCAATTTAAAAAACTTACCACCATTCATCAAATATGATGTCAAAGTAATATGAAGAATATGAATTGTATTACAGTGATTTAAAATTTATCTTTCTCCTCTGGATCTAAATATCATCCGTTTTTATTGTTTAAGAAATACTACTTCTTCTGGTTTTATATTTATGATCAAAGGCCTGTCAGGAAGAAATATGAACAAAACACAGAATGTTAAAAAATAACTTATAAAATGAAATTGAAATTATATATAGCCCTTCCAAAAAGGAATTTTTAAATCTCTTTATATTTTTACAAGTAGTATTGCAGCAGAATATTTTTTCAGTATATTTTACTTCAGTACATAAACTGAGGTATTTAATTCTGTTGGTCTACTCTATACAGTAGATTTCATGCTTTCTTCTAATGTAAATATATTTTGTATGCTAGCATGAATGTTACAAGATAGAGAATTTTTCCTACACAGTTCTGATGGTCAGACTGAGTTGCCATGTGTTCATTTGTTGGAGTTTGGGAATAGACAGGAAGACCAAGACTAATTAGATATGCTTCCTGTTTCAGTCTTGGTTTCTCCTCTTGTGCTGTCTTGATACAACCATGTGAATCACCTGTTATGAGAACAACAGTTAGGAGTTAGGAGGGAATTTACTTTGATTTTGCCCAGATGGACTTGTTAGATTTGGTGGACAAGAAGTCCACCTGCATCCAGATTTACAACAGCAGAAGCCACCTGTGTTCTGTGTTACCTGGAGACAGGCTAATCAATCTCTTTGTGCACTCTTATTCATTTAAACCATTAATTAAACTTGCCCTGATAACAATTATGATTTCTTTTTCCTTCTTCCTTCCTTCCCCTTAGGAGAAATTTTGAGGTAATATAACCAACACAGAGACTATGTATATGTGTAAAACACTCACTATTGAACTTGTTAAGTTCTCAAGGACATGATTTTACAAAAGAAAAGGAAAGAAGAGTGAAGAAGAAAAAAGCCTAAATCTTGGTCACCCACTGGATGAGAAATCAGTATTTCAGTTTCAGACCGTGTTTTGTGGTGAGAATTTTTGTCAAAATGACCATACTTTGAGAACAACTTTGTTATTATGAAAAGTAGAGATTGTCATTTCCGGCTATAAATTGCAATGCAGAAGCAAAATTGTTTAACAAAAGACTTTTTAGTATTAGGAGACCCACACATAATTCTCTAGTAAGTCCCTCAAGAAACATTTAGAGGTATGTATAATGCTGTCTGGCCATCTTCACAGAATCACAGAATTGTAGGGAAAACCTCTAGAGACCATTTAGTACAACCTTTCTGCTAAAGCAGGTTGCCTACAATAGGTTGCATCTTGAGATATCTCAGATTTAAGTTACACAGTGATGAATTTATAACGCCTAAACCCATGCACAATTTGCAGTTTATCATTCTCTGTATCTCATTAGAACTAGAGACATCCAGCTGACTCACCCAAATCTGAAATTTTATCAATTACCATTTGCAAAATACTTTCAGAACATCAGCATATAAA
Source organism: Callipepla californica brunnescens (assembly GCA_023055505.1). Classification (NCBI taxonomy): domain Eukaryota; kingdom Metazoa; phylum Chordata; class Aves; order Galliformes; family Odontophoridae; genus Callipepla; species Callipepla californica. Next base: position 7,592,163 of record JALIRH010000007.1, read on the forward strand.
TTCCACAGAAAACGAAACGCATTACTATTGTCAAATATTTCATTTGTCAGGAAGCCTTTTTAGAGGTTAGTTAACTAAGTTAAAAGGAGGAATCTATATTGTAAAACTGCATAATCACAATAAACACTCTTTTTATAAAGCATTATATAATTTTGGTTTATAGACACATTCTGTTGCAGCTGATAATAAACCATGCAGCGTGAATGTGAATGTAAATGAAGTGCTAAGTGATGAATTATACCACTATGATTATACATCAGAAACAACATCCTTTATCTAGGCTCTTAGTGCCAAGAATATTACTTAATACTACAGGAAGAATTGAAGGGAAATGGGGAAAAATGCAGTGTAAGTACAGCACTATTCAATAGCATATACAATGTGTAGGAAGGACAGTCTTCTGTATCAGTGTTTTCAGAGTATGCATTTGCATTATTCCCTTGGTTCTTTTAAGATATTTTTAGAGAAAATGTTTGATGAAAGGCTGATTCATTCCATATTTTTCACTGGATCATCAATAATCTTTTTCCTTCAAACCATATGGGAAGAAGAGGCAACCAATACAATAGCCTCAAACTTTGTACTCAGATCCTGATCTAGTTAAGCACTTAAACATATGTTTAGCTTTAAATGTGTATGTTCCATTTTGAGACTATTCATGTGCTTAAAGTTAACCATATCTACAGGTTTTTTTTATCAAAGCTGAACTCAGCTATATTAAGATAGAATACGCATGTAGCTCACAGACCTTTGGAACATTTAGCATATTCCCAAATACTTTCATGTAATTACTAGGAAAATATATATATATATTTTTACTGACATTCTGTATCTTCCCTGTTTCTAGTATGTTCCACACTATCAATCTTTTTGCTTTCATTATAAACATTTATAACTTTGCAAGAAACAAAAATTAACTGTTCTGGTTTCCTCCCCTCAACTAGAGGAAGCGTTTGTCCAAGCCCAGGTGTTCTTCACAAATGATATTCCCCCCTTAGACCCTAGTTTCTCTAGGCAGAGTGTCACATTAACACATTTCTTTCAAGTCTGGATTCTCTTCCTCTAATACTGCCATAGCCTGATCAACACTGATAGCAGTCATGCACAGAAAGTCATAGCAGATTCAATTCTCTATTCTCTTTAACTTTCACTGAAAGAAGGCACCACGTATCATTTCTTCAAAAATTTCTGCTGTTTCAAGGAAAATATTCCACTTTCCATAACGTTTTGAATCTTCCTTAAATTTATGAGCTAGATAACAAGTCCTAGGTAAAAAGCACCACTGTCATTACATGAGAGAGCCAGTGCATTGAAGTCTCACTTCTCCCTTCTCAAATCCTGATAGTCTTCTGCACTGAGATAATGATACAGAAAACCCTGCTACCCTGACTTGTTTTTTGTCACTACCACTGGGGAGCAGCCACAGCCTCTGCAATGATGTGACATTGGAAGAAAAACATTTGAAAGAGTCATGCTAGCTAAGCCATGAGTGTCGTTGCAGCTCCATCAAAGAGCTTGCCTTGGTAAACCACTTAACCATTTTGAAAATAGAGCTTTAAACACAACATGTGGAAAAATATTACCAAGCTCTGGTATTGGAATGAGCCCTACCAAGCTACCCTGCCCACACCAAAGGAGTCATAACTTGATGATCTTTGAGGTCTCTTCCAATCTAAGCCATTCTATGATTCTATTAGCTAACAAGAGGATCACAGCATAAAAACTTGTTCAGTCACTTAAGCCATTAGGTACCAACCTGAATGCATGCAGGGAGCAGATCTGGAGGAAAATGTGCCTTTGTTCCTTTGCCACACTTAAGAGTAGACCACTTTTTAAACCTTCTTGTTGCTTTTGCTTTCCTTTCATCTGCGGCCCATAGCCAAGGCTTTTGAGGAACTCACACCGGGAACATGGCCAACCTCTACAAAGGTTGTTACATGGTTTCCGAATTATGTTCTTGGGTAAGGCAGATGTTTAAAATACTGCATGCAAAACACTGAAATTAAAATGACCAATAAACCAATTAACTACAACAGCACGTTCCTCAGGATAAATTTTATCCATCATGTATGTTTTGCAGCTGGTCTCTGAATGTTGTATTAAATGAGAAAAAAGAGAAGAGGAAGAGAAGACGAAGAAAAGGAAACAGTTTAAAATGAATCTAAGTATCCCGAAGGCCAAGATGAAAAAGTGCATTTCCTCAAGAAAATGCCAGGAACTATTCTTCTTACTGTCCCATACTTTTCCAATTGCTCATTATTTAATTATAGCAATTTTATAGCATCTATTGTTACATTTCCTTGCAGGCAGAAAGAGAACAAAAAGTTTTTTTTTTCATTTCTCCATCTGAAATGGCATTTATTTTAAATTACGCTAATCACAAAATAAGGGAGAACAAAACCAGAAGCTTGAAGCATCTAACGTACGTAAGTTCGGTGAAATCATAAAATAATTCAAATCTTACTATAAAAATAATAAAATAAAATTAAAAACAACAACAACAACAAGAAAAAACAACACTGCTTCTTCTTCAGCATTCATAAAGTGTCACTCCTGCTGTCTTACACAGGCTTCTCAAAAATATTCTTTCCTGCAGCTAATGCTCTTCCCTCCAAGTTTTATGAAGATTATCATATCTGTAGGAAGCACTGTTATTATTATGTCCTCTGAGTTTCAAAACTCTAAGGATAAAGAGCTTGCCCCACTTTTCCACTTGCTGATGTTATATTATGTTAAATTTACACAGACAATTAGATTCAAAGTACTTGTATATGATGTTCATAATTCACATGCAATCCTATCCTTTCCTTTGTATCCTATGAAGCAAAGGAAAAGGACAAGAAATTACATATTTTCAGTGGAAATATGCATGGCTAAACAATTTGTCTACCACCCAAACAACCTGCTTCCGTTTTGAATTGTGCCTTGGAGGTAAGTCTCCTTCTTTTCAGACAGAATAGACAAAATCAGGGCATGGGTACTGGGGAAGCAGAAAGGATGTACTGAGGCTGAGTGAATTTCATGTTCTAGTCAGCAGATCCATGGGTTACTAAGAAAAATAAACTCACTTCCTGTAACCTACATCTAGGTCAGCAGCTCCATCCAAGTAAGAAGAGGCAGACTAGCTAGAATTTACAGAGATCTTTGCAGCAAATTTCCCCTCATAATACTCTTCCATGTAAATAACTTGCCTTGCAGATAACCTTCAGAACTTTTTACAGACAACCTGCAGCTTATGAGCAGTGAAACAGTACTACTGAGTCATACTCCCAAATCCCACCTATTCCTAAATCTCTAACAGCTAATGAAAAAAAAAAAAAGGAAAAAAAAAAAAGAAAAGAAAAAAAAGGAAATTACTAAAATTAAAAACAAAAACCTTTCTTCTTCAAGGGAAGTCTTGTTCCCAGAGGAAAGAAAAATACCAAAGACTCTCTAGTGACATCTAGGCTGTGCTATAGGTAAATACTCTGATACATATCCCTGGAGACATTAAGTATCTCTTTCTGCAGAGTTGTTTCAGATTCAGCAAAGCCAAGTGGCAGACAAGACAGGCACCAAGTCCTGGGTATTGGGCAATATTCCTGTGTTCCACAGTTCGGACATAGCACTGGGGATCTACTAAATATTGTTCTGTTGTTTTAAATTGTATCTCCTAATTCTTTGAAATGATAGTGCTAAGTACATGCACTGTTGTCAGAGACAAATATGCAGTATTGTGTTTCGGTAGTCATAAAACCATTTATTGACATAGAGAAAGCCTTCTTGTCTGTACACTTGCCAACATTTGATGTGCTGCTAACAACAATGTAGGAAGATAGCCTGTCTAAAGGATCTGAAGATGATTAAGGATAAGGATTTGATATCTGTAACATCATACATTTTTTTTCCATTTTCTCTTCACTCTTCAGAATGTTTTGAAAAATTGCATTTTCCCTGCTGCCATCTTTTATTTATTTATTTATTTATTTATTCTTGAACTTGCATGATATACAGGATACTATAATTTTGATGTAGAATTTAATTCCAATGTACTATGAGGTAGCGGAGCCAAGAAGGAGAGGTGTGTTATGCTGGACCTCATTCTCAAAACAAGATGGAGCTGATGAGGAATACGAAGGTCAGTGGCAATTATGGCTGCAGTGACCACGAAACAGTGGCATTTAAGATCCTTAGGGCAGCAAAGAGGGCACACAGCAAGCTCACAATCCTGGACTTCTCTCTTCAGAGACCTACTTTGCAGTGTGCCACAGGAAGGAACAGGTGCCCAAGAAAGCTGATTTTTTTACAAGTAGTATTCCTACAAGCTCAGGAATTATGCATCACACAAAAGAGAAAATTGTGTGAAAATGCCCAGATGCCTGCAAGGCTGAACTAGTACCTCCTGAACAAACTAAAACACAAAAAGAAACTCTACAGAGGGTGGAAGCAAGGACAGGTAGTATGGAAGGAATTTAAAGAGACATTGTCCAAACAGCCAGAGATCCAATTAGGAAAGCAAAGGCCCTGATAGAGTTTCATCTGGCTGGGAGTGTTAAGGGCAACAAGAAAGCTTTCACTAAGTACATCAGTGATGGAACAAAGACTATTGAAAATGTGGGCCTTTTGCTTATGGAAATGGGAAACCTAGTTACCCAGAACATGGGGAAGGCTTTTTGTCTCAATCTTTGCTAGCAAGAGCTCTAGCCACACCACTCAATTCAAAGCATCCAAAGGCAGGTACAGGGGGAATGAAGAATTGCCCATGGTAGGAGAAGGTCAGGTTTGAGATCATCTAACAATGTGCAGTTTGAGATCATCCACTGAATATGGATCCACTATTAGACCATGGGGTACTTTATAAAAAAATACTAACTTATTTTTACTTCACTTTAAAAAAACTACTTGTATAAAAAAGATAAGGACAGGACCAGAGAAGTCTTCCTCTCTGTCCAGGCCAGGTGAGCCAGACAGGCACCTGTTCAAACAGGGTCACCTAGAACAGGTTGCACAGGCCCATGTCTAGATGGCTTTTCAATACCTCCAAGAAGAGAGACTCTATAGTCTCTCTGGATAAACTGAGCCAGTGCTGAAAGACTCTCACAGTAAATAATTTTTTTCCCATGTTCATTCAGAACTACCTGTGTTTCAGTTTGTGCACACTACCTCTCCTAGGAAAGAGTATTATTCTGTCCTCTTTGCAGAATTCAGATATTTATACATATTGATAAGATTCTCCCCGAACCTTCATTTCTACAGGCTGAACTGGCTGGGCTTTCTCAGGCTTTCCTCTTAAGAGGAATACTCCAGCCATTCATCATATTTCCAGCCTTTCACTGGTCTCTCTGCAGTGGCTTTTTGTCTGGAAAACCAACTGGACACAGTACTCTAGGTGCAACCTCACCAATGCAAAATACAGGGGAACTATCATCTTCAACCTGCTGGCAACACTTTGCCTTATGCAGCCCAGCATACTGTTAGCTTTATTTGCAGCAAGAACACACTGCTGGCACATGTTCAAATCAGTGCCCACCAGGACAACTGCAATCTAATTCAGATCCCTCTGTTCTCAAGGTAGTGGCTTTGTGGTCGTAAGCGAATTTACAAAAGCAGAAGAGGATTTTTCAAACAAAGATTACTGTCAAAATAATCAAGGTAATGGGAGAGAGAAAGGCTTTAGATTACTTAAAACCCTTCACACTGAGTCAGTTAGACACAGCCGCAGAGCATGACATAAACATGCTCATCCATAGTTCCAAATAACTTTATTTTTAGTACAACAGAGTAATTTCTGGAAGTCTTTCTGACACATCCATAATTTAAACCATATCTACTTATATTGTATGTGTTGTATAAAAGTAGGTGATGAAAAGGAAAGAGTTAAATGGAGAGTATTGTATGCCACAAGTGAATACAGAATAAAGGGGGGAAGTGTGGAAGGAGGTGCAGAAAGACAAGTCAGTGTCTGTCAAAACATGAGAATCAGAAATGATTAGAGTCCAAATTACAAGTCTGTCTGTCATGAGGCATGATAGATTTAAAATACAGGAGAAGTCAAGTGACAGTTAAAGAACAAGATGGAAAAACTTTTGCCAAAACAAAAAAATCACAGAAAAGTAGCCTGGCACAGCCAATTAAATTAAGAGAGTTCATCTTGATGGAAAATTGCTTGTTAGAAATGAAGGCAAATAGCTATATAGAAGGGAAACAGACAGTACTATTTCATGAACACTCTGAACATCACTGTTTTCTGTATGTGTCCTTATCACCAAACCTACAGCCGACTGGATTGGGAAGAAGTTCAGAAATTATCTGAAATATTCTCTTCAACTGGATAGAATCATTTTTGACAAAGCCTAGTTCATCCACATCCATGAGGACAGAATCCTTCTGCTAATGCTCCTGAATATATCATAATTGGCTAGCATTCTTTAAATAAAGTCATACATGAGGTATTTTAGAAGGTGGGATAACCTGTAAGTTAATTTTCAGTGCACTTGGAATTGACTCCCTCCTCATATCTGTATTTTATTTGTGGGCTGCCTCATAAGGCTTAGGAAAGCCTGTCTTTCATACAGGTTTCAGGCTATCATGTAGAATAATATTGGCTTTGCAAATAAGTTTGTGGAACAAATACTAACAGAAGAAATGAGGCTGAATGTCAGAATTCTATTTCCAATTTAGACCTGACAACTCTCAGAGTATTTGTTATTTTTCTTGAAACCTCAGCTGCTAAAATCAAGAGAAAGTCTCAACTTTTGTTTAAAAAGATGTTTTTGACACTCTAGAAGCTGAATTGACTGAAACTGTGAAATAAGCAATGCAAATTACTCCGAAACCAGAAAGGAAATAAAAGAAATGCAACATTAATTAAAGAAACAAACCCAAAACAAAACAAACAAATAAAAGTCCACTACATCTTGAATGATTCTGAGGGCAAATCCATTATTATCCTTTCTTATCAGCTTGGCAACACTTCACAGGTGGAGCCTTTCAGTAATGTGGGGGAGATCAGATGGAAGTTATTGCTGTGAATTTCAAGGAAATGTGATCGATCTCATAAATTTGTGTTCCAGTTCAGATTCTAAATTTGGATCCAAGATTTTGCTCTGCACTCACCACTGTTTTGCACTGATGTATAAAAAAGACTGAGTGAGAGAGTGGAAGGACAAGGAAGCAAAGTGGTTACTATCACTGTGCACAAAGTTTTATATCAGCCATTTTACACAGTAAACAATTACAATCTTTTGCACAAACAAATTGCTGTGAAGAGGTACCCATATTTATCGTCTGGGAACATGAGGAACAAGTCTTTAGGCAGTGTATCTGAGTTTATTTTTTTTTCTCCCTTTGATAGTGACTGGATGTGTAAGTTTAATCCTAAAGGATGTGTTTCCATTCTACCTGGGTCACCTAAAGTGCTGAACTTCTCTCAGTGACATTCATACTACCTTGATGAGCCTCATCTACTCTTGAAGTTGAGAAATCAGTAATTATATTTGTTGAAGTAAGCAGTAAGTTTATATTGATTAATAATGTCCCTCCAATGCATCTGAAATTCTTGCTCCTCTAAAGCAGTGGAAAAACTAGTTTCTGTAGCAGATGTCTTTTAAAGTTATACCAATAGTTATCGCATATTCACACAGTATGAAATGAAACAATTGCGCCTAGAATGGCTTCAGCATGCCAATCTCTAACACCTTGCACATAAGGAAATCCTTTAACAATGGAATGAAGTCCAAACTAAACAGAGAAGAATTGTTTTGAAGGATGGCTCATTTCCTCCTTCTGGCTCTTTACTGTTGATTATTTAAGCACTCATTTCACTTTATAAATGGAAACTGAATCATAGTTTACCATGCTGGAAAATTATTGGAAATTAGAGACCGTTTGAGGCACAGACATGGCTATTTCCCCTCTGAACAGGAAGACTATGCTCAAATGGTCCTTTCGGGAGCTCTGAATGATAAAAAGCCTGTTTCTACCCTCTTTCAAAAAGCTCTGTGCAGTGTTTTCATGTTTCACCCCCCCAAAAAAAAACAAAACGTCAGGATGTCCCTCTCCAAACATGGATGTTAAAGCAGGAAAAAGGAAAGGTGAATATACATTTTTTACTTGTCTAGACAGCAGAACGTCTGTTTGCAAGCCTGGAATGAGACAGGCCCTCTAGGTCTTCACTTCCCCCTTTACAAATTATTCAACTTTATTTATTTTCATTTATATACAAAAGGACACAGGAGAAGGTAAATCCGTGGCTATAGGCAGATGTGACAGTATTTTTGTAAGCAAGTATTATAAAACACTATTTCTTTCAGCACAACTATAAATGTTAGCAATTCCCAGATAGAAGTTAAACAAACAAAATACAGAAAACTTTGTATTATAAGACTCTTGCACTAGCCTCTGTCTTTTTTTAAGAGCTGGATAAAGTATTTGGGTTTCACTGTTTGTCTTAAAAGCAGGTGAAGGGCATTTGTAATGAGTCCAGAGACACTAGAGAGAGATTTTAAGAGTTATTCATATCTGGTTGTCTTAGTAAGTGTAGGAGCATAGACAAAGATCTGGGCCTGGGTCTAGCTTGTCTGGGCCCCTGGTCAGACAAGGCAGAGCTGAGGGGGACTGAAAATCAGCCTTGCTGCAGACTCATTGGAGTTGGGACTGATGGCCCTAGAAGATGAAATGGAGTCTTGGTCTGTGGGCAGGATGGGGAAGATCCAGAAGCCTGGTGAGGGCTATTAACATTTGGTGGTACCTTTGGGGTCCTGGAGCAAGGAAGGATGATGAATACATATGCTCCAAGATTTGGAGTAAAATAAAGAATAAAAGAAGAAATCCTGGAAGAAAGGGAAATAAAGAAAATAATCCTTTTAAATGCTGATTGCAGAAGAAGATTGGATACACTTTGCAGATCAAAGTAATTTCTGCATGTGGACAATGTTTAGAAAAACAGAGAGGGCAAGATTCTCTTCTTCCCATGATGCTTATTTGGATCTGCTAAGCCATGATACTGTGGAGGAGTTAGGGACTCATCTGTTCCTGCTGCAACTGATCCTTCATGGCCTGAAAGAACAGGCATGAGAGTGGTAAAGAGAGCTGAAGTTGCTGATCGCCAGCGATTCCTACCCGCTCCCAAAACAGTCATCCTTTTTACCGTCACGTTCTTTGGAAGGAAAGCAGAGAAGATGGCTATTCTAGTTTCTAAACCTTTTTTTTTTTTTTTTCCTGTTTCTCACTTGAAATTAAGTTCTTTAGAAGATGGAGAAGTGGAGACCTCTGTTAACAGATCTTCACCAAGATATTTAGTCAAACACCTTGAACTAGGCGCACCAGGCAAATGTTTTCTTAATTTGTCATTGAGATTATTATCCTGATCTTTCTGCTTTCCAAGAGCAACGCTTCCAAGAAACATTGTATATTTTTGTATGGCTCATACAGTTCATTCCTTGATAGAAGAATAATATTTTTGATGTAGGAGATATGATAAAAATGCAGGAATAAGTAAGCAAATGCCTGTGCCTCATGTGCCCTCAGAATTGGACAAGAAAAAATAGAACATTTAAAAAGAATGATAAATGCTTTGAAGGAAGCATTGTGCCCATCCATACACATAGAATCAGACAAGGAAATCTGCTATTGTCAACACATATGATTCTTGCAATTACTAATATGCTGCATTTCCATACCTTCAGCACAGTGTTCAAATAGATCCCAAATGACACGAGATGCTTGTTATAACATGTGCAGAAGCACTTTTATCATCTCTTCCCTCCACACCTCTAGTTTAGGAATCTGTTGTCAAATATCAAGGGGATTAGTTTCAAATGTCAAAAGCAGATGTGGGGTTATGAGCAACGATTTTCTTTAAAAAAAAAAAAAAGAAATATATAAACCTGTATTTCAGACACCTTAGATAAAGAATTGTGAATAGCTTCAAACAATTCCTGTTTTGCAAAGCTATTTAATATTCTAGACTGTTGGTCTGCAGGCGTCCAAATGGAATGCTAATTATCCACTTTTTTCCCCAGCTAAAAGCTTCAAAGAGGCTGACAGAAGGAAAGGCACTAGACTGTTGAACAACAATACCATGCTTTCAGTAGGAAAGACAACTGTAAAATGTTTCCTGCAGCCTAATTCTTCTAGCATCAGCTGATCCTTTACTAGTCTCTACTTGACATCAATTAAACTCTCCTCTACGGCTTACTATTCCTTGGGGCTTTAGGTGATATTCCCTTATTTTATGCTGTGTTTAAAATTAAAGTTGGAAAGAACACACTGAGCCTTGAACACAACAGAGTAATACCTTTAAGTTCTTCCTAATTCAAGGGAACACCTCTCATTACATACTTTCATTGCCCAGCAAAGGTATTTCCAGGATTTAGGAATAGGACTAGAGAAAATGGCCTAAGTTGGGCCAGGGGAGGTTCAGGTGGGACATTAGGAAAAAAAATATTCTCCAAATGAGTGGCAAGCACTGGAATGGGATGCCCAGGGAGGTGGTTGAGTCAGTGTGCCTGAAGGTGTTCAAGAAACGTTTAAATGTTGTACTGAGGAGCATGGTTTAGTGGGAAATATTGGTGATAGGTGGGCAGTTGGACAGGATGATTTTGGAGGTCTTTTCCAACCTTGGTGATTCTGTGATACTGTGATTTCTACTTCACTGGAAGATCTTCATATTCTTTTCCTTAAAACAAGTGATGTCCACTAAAAAGAAGAGAGAAACTAATTTCTTACTGCCTATTGAGACAGAGGTAATTAACATTAGTTTTAATGTACATCCCCATCTTATTCCCTTTTAACTACTTGCTGATGCACAGAGCACAGTTCCGCTCTTCATAACATTACTGAGAGTGTCCTAAAAATTAAGAAGAAAACCCAGAATACTTTAGCAAGGTTAATCAGGAGCAGGAATATCACAAGATACATGCCAAAAATACATTCAAACTTTGTACTGTTCAAATTAGTAACATACATGCATGAAAGGTTTTCTAATTCTATGCCAAAACACGTTAAATCTTTTGACAGTCTCACACCAGTTCACTTTGACTATCACATTGAAAACAACTCCAATGATATTGAATACCTACCAGCATCAATATCCTGCAAGATTTTCTTCTGTATAGTAATGACCTTTAATAATATACAGGTTAACATACGTAACATCGCTTAATAATAATTTTACCTGAAATGCAGACTTTTTGAGCATATTTATGATAGATTAGACTTCAAATTCACATTCCAGCTATTGTTATTAAACTCCATATTAGAAGTATTTGGAGAACAGTACATAATTAAAACAAGCAGAAGCAAATAGCTCAAAGCTATCACTAATCACCAAAAAGGTAAATTGTCTTACCTTGGCCATTGAAGCGTGATGTACTTGAAAGTGGAATCCAAGACAATGCCCAAACCTACTTGTCAGTCTGTCTGAAAATGCAAGGGTTTATTTGAACCAAACCCTATTTCGTCAGTGCACTAAAACTTAAAAAGTGATCTGTTCCCTTAAAGGAGGAATTCGATCTTTCTCCCTTTCTCCTTTTCTTTCCTGATCCTGGCCATACACACCTGTCTGGTGAGCTGACATACCTCACCAAACTATCAAAAAAATGCAACACAGAAAATAAAAAGAGTAATCATATGCTAATATTGGAGTATGAAATGGAACTATTCATGGAAGAGTTCAGTGTCTCATCCAGTGCAAAAAGTGCTGTGTGGCTATGATGGCAGGAACTGAGAAGAAAGGAGAGAAACACTTAAGAGAAGTGAATGTAAGCCCTTCTCATTTTGGAAAATGCAATCTATTAGTGCCACACAAATGATCGGGATAACTGGGCTGACGTTGCATAACAAACAGTTGCTTCGTTCTTTCTCTGAGGTCATTCTCTAAAATTTTTATGTTAGGTTAAGATTTTCTTCTAAATTTTTTGTCTCACCTGAAAATACTAAGCCTAGGAGAAACAGTCTGGAACAACAGTGGCAGGAACCGGAGCGTATTCTCCTCCTTTTGCCATTCTCACAGTTTTCAGTCTGTTCACTTTACAGGTAGTGTCTTCACTCTCCTATTTTGAATCATTCTGATCTCCCCAGTTCCATCAACAATGTTAGTTCCTAGTTACATCAGAAACATTCACCACTCAATTTTAAAATAATCTTTGCAATACACACAGCCTATAATGGAATTCATTGGTAATGGGATCACATGTTTCTGTAGAGCTGCTCCTAATAAGATATCCACTTTCTTCTAGCTCTTTACACTATTACTCTAAGTGTTTTTTCCTCATTTACACTGATCCAGCTCTGAAAAATAAAAGTATTATTTACACTTCATTGGTATGTGCTCAGTATGGAGAACTGGAACAACAGCTGAGAAATTGTGTTTTGTTTTGTGGCCAAATATGGCACGTGTAGAACTTGTAAAGCAGCAGCTGAAAGGCTGTGTTTTCAGTTTTGGGACCAATTTGACGTCTTTAACGATTTTTTTGGGCAGCAATTCAGAAGACTTCCTCCCCTGCCCCAGACATCAATCTGGTATGTTTCTATCTAAGCTTTTTGACACCTTTTGTCTGTCGAGATCAATAAGTAAAGTCTGAAAATAATTTATTCTGCAAAAAATAAAATATTGTGGAGATTTCTGGTATTGTTTTTGGCCAATATATAACTTCAAAATTCAGACTTTCCTTGCACATGTTAAAATAATTTATTTCAAAATTCATATATAGTTTAATGTTAATTACTTTTTGTTTGAAATAAGAATCTTAGAATGGGTTCATTTCAACCACATCTTTTCTGAATAATTAGCTACACTTTATTACTAAACTGGAACAGTGGTTGCTAAGGCTATAAGGAATTCTTCTTATAAGTGTTCAGATACTTTTCACTGATTCCTTTAATTCAGTGTTTAGAAATGTGTTATTCATGAGAGGTGCCAAAAAATCCACATCGTAACAGAAGTTCTCTATGCATCTGAAGCCAGCGCATCTCATGATAATCCTTTGCACATTTTATTGTCTTCCAGCCATATTTAGGAGATCGAATATATTGCCTATCTAAAATCCTTTGTCCAGCAAAATATTTAATTTTAGGGTAAGATATACAACACAAACTTCTGCTTATTAAGAATGGAATTGAGAATAGTTCTTAATTTCATGTGGGTATCAAACACTGCTTTAAATAAAGGTAATATCACTTCATTTTATTTGATGTAATATAAACTAAAACATAATTGATAAGATGGCAATATGGAGCAGTTGTCTGAAATTTTACATTTCCCAATATAAACTCATTGAGAACTGCAGGATTTACACAAGGAGACAGATTATCTTAGAACTGATTTTTTTTGAAACTAGCTTTTGGGGGGGCTTATTTGATGAGCTAGGTACATAAGTTCGGGGGCTGTGATATTTTCCATGTCCCCTCTTGTGGTACATGTCAAGCAAAAGAGTGATGTTAGCGGTTTTCTCTGACTGCACAATTCTCATCTGTGGTGCAAATTTGCAGAATAAAGATGGTGAATTCACTTCAGCATTTTTCCCGCTTCACTTAAATTTTATCTCTGTAAAATGGTGATGTACTCCACATGATTAGATATCGATGACTTCTGCACACTGAGTCTCCCTGAGGCTTGATGTAGCGTCACTGTGACCACGGACTTCCAGTGACATCATTCTAAATACACATTTTGCATGGAAAGATTTATTTTCAGTAATCCTTGTTTAGAATTTTATGAATTTTCACTTGGATATCTGTGTAGAGTTGTTCTTGGATTATGTAAAAATACTTCTTTGGGACTACAAGAATATCTTTCTATGTAGACTTTTACTTCTTTACAATTTGATTTTAAAATCTTTTCCTCAGTTTAAAACTACACTGATATTCTAATGCGAGTTCCACTGAGTTCTGAAAACTCCATGACAGAGCAGTAATTCATAATTATGAACTTAATTTCTTCCTTAGTTACTTTTTTCCCTTTATATTGTTTAACATTACAAATTTTACATGCAGAGGTTGCCCCTTTGCCCCATGTCATTATTCAATTAATAAAAGAAAATGTAAAAGCTAAGATAAAATGAATCCGTAAAATAAATCACATTGATTTGGGAATCAAGTCATTTAACCTGAATAAACTTTCATAGTTGCTCAGATAACTTTAATGTGCCTTGGCTAATACTGCATGCATGTTTGCATGTCTAAAATGTGTGGGAGAGGGAAGAAAAAGTATGTTGCTTAAAAGGAGAGCCAGTCAAAAGTATGTGCATAGTTAATTGAGGACTCTTCTCAGAAACAGAATTAGTTCCATTAAGCTTACAAAGTATTTAACTTTTCAGCTCATTGCACTCTGCTGTTTATTAGATAGACTGGTGCAGGCAGATCATTCTAACCCGTAGCAATTGCCACACCCAGACACCCAACTGAACCATGCATAAAATTAATATAGATACAGTTTTACCGCCTTTGAGGTTTGTCTTTATTTTCTTTCTTTGCTGTTGCTTACATGCCAGGGCTCATGCCACACTGTATTTGACCCTGGTTCCCTATTGAGAACTGACAATAAAAACAATACTTACAGATCTCCATATTATCCAATATCAGGAACAAAAATTTAAACACTCCCCAAATTAACCCAGATTCATCATCTGATTTTCAGATACATTATTCTCTATTCCTGTAGTGCAGCCAATAAGGTTGATTTTCTTCCAGTAAGACAAAAATAATAATAAAAAAAATAATAATTTTTTTATATCATCAAAAGTTTATTCTGGATTTTGACAGAAGAACTCTGTGCAGTTATTTGTCTGTTCATGCAATGAAGTGGTACATATTTTTCAATAACAGAAATGAAATTATTTCTCTGAACACTTTGTAGCTATGAGAGCTCATTCAAATATTTTTTCTAGATTAATTACACAGCAAATTTCATTATCAATTCAGTGGGGCAGGAAAGAACTGTAACACAAAGAAAGTAAAAAATCAGAGTACTATTTCAAGGGGTGAGACAGATTAATATGGGCTATTTTAATGTTGCTATGGGAGATATTATTTCTAGACTCTTTTTTTCATTCTAATTAGGATTATTATTTATATTTGGACAACTAATGTTTAACAAAAATAGAAATTAATTTCAATGAAATCATGGATGGTAAAGAAAAAGCCTGCTACTCATGGTTTCTCTTTTGTCCTCTCACCAAATTAGGATTGTTTGCTATGATATTTATGTTTATTATTATTTCCATATCCAAACATTAAAGTTTAGTGCCTCTTGGATGCTGCTATTCTATGTTCCTCTCCTTTAAGTTACACATTAGATAATCAGACTTCTTTTGTTGCACATGTCAGAACAGGACAATTCCCAACAGTAAGTATTTAATTTTCTGTCAGACAATGAAGGAAAATGCGTGGGCATCATTCCATCTATTTAGTTTGAATAAAAGTGGTAGAATTCGTTTAAAGCAAAAGTGCAGGTAGATACAGATAAAGAAAGGGGTGAAGCAGAAGAGAGCGAGGAGAGACTGCCCATCTGCAGTGACCACTGCTATTGGACCTGAGGACAAATAAATATCAAGGCTTGTACAGAAGGGAGTGCTGAAGACTTCTGAGATCTTCATCACCTCACTCTTATCACTTCACTCTGTCATGTCTTTTTCACTAACTCTCTCTTAATTCATCCCCCATGATTTAAGAGTTGTATTCTAGCTGCTGGTAGTTGTTGAATTTCCCTGTATAGCTGGACAGCTGAAATCTTCCTCAGTTAACTCTACTCTCATTTTTATTAGAATAAATCAGGAAAACTTTGTATACAGGTTACAGAATACTGCTTTTTGTTTGTTTGTTTGATTGATTGATTGATTGGCTGATTGTTTTTTTATCTTGTCCTTGTGCAAAATTCTGGAATAAAGCCTATCCAATATTTACCTCATAATTATATCCTGCTTGCAGTACATAATGTGGATGATCCATTATTAAGAAATAGCTGCCTAGCAAAAAACATTTGAGATCTGACTTATCAAAAATTCTTAGGGGCAGCTGTAATATTTGCTGACATACCAACTACAATTTTAAAAATCTGTACACAATAGCAGATATTATTTTTTTCCTGACTGGCTGAAATTACTTATCATGATTCACAGCTCTCACCATAGGGAAAGTCAACTTCTCATCTCTGCTGAAATTCTGAAAATGTCAAAATGAAATCTTCGTTAGATTCGAAAGTAGTTCTTATATATATCTACATTTCCCTACTAAGTAGTGTGTCAGAGCACAGACATTGGACTGTAAATCATCTCTTTTCTTTATTGCTAGAACAGTCCCTCAGCTAGTTTTGGTCAGCTGAAACTCTCCCAAATTTGAATCTCTCCAAGACTGATAATGATCAGTCCTGATAAGAATTTTGGATGAAACTACTCTGCTCCAAAGAAAGTTTGACAGCATGGGCATGAGAAGATGATGCCAACTGGCTGCAGTACAGAATGCGAGCCCCAGAGCTATTGTCTACTTTTAGTAGATATAAGTTTTGGATCTCATATGTACTGCAATATATGTCAAGTATATGGTAGACTTGTAAAGTGGCTGAGAGACAAGTTGAATATACTGTAACATTTCTACTAAGAAAGTATTAGATATTTGATTTAAGGACATAAATGCAGAATACCAAAGTTATATTTTGGACTAGCTTTCAGTAATATACAGGTCATAGTCTGTATTGCTGTTCTGTAGTCTCTTTATCTGAGTAAAAAGTAAGAAAAGGAAATTAATTTAGTATGGCCATTTTGTTGTTAAACTATATTTGCCTCCATATGAAATCTGTGTTAGAGTTAATTTTCTATTTTTGAAAGTCAGAGCTGGAGAAAAATCTTTCTACCAAGTCCTATGTAGCACACTGCAGGAAAAAAAAATGGCTATTATTATATTAATTTAGCTTCTACATTTAAAGTTAACCCCCTGTGATTACACAAAATATTTTACAGCATGTGAAGGTATGGCTTCCTCAGTCCAAGAATGTTGCACAAAAGTGTTTTAGCAAGAATAAGCTTAACTTAGAAGCCTCTTAATATGACATTCTTTATAGGTTTTTGTTACTTTACCGTGGGAAATATAAAGCATAACTACATATGATATTGAATTTTAGCCTTATGAAATAAGAATAACCCTTGAGAAATGTGATATTGGGTTAAGAAAGGGGAATAAGAAGAAACAGACTGTATACAATTGCAGGTCCCTTTCTGAGTTAAACAGAACCTGAGTTTTCTATCAGAGTTCAACAAATTTTTAGTGTTTCTGGTATGTTTCCTGTGTAAACTCTTGTGAAGCAGTAAACACTAAAAAGGCCCAGAGTTCATTATATCTCTGATCACATCTAAGATTTCAGCGCTTATTCTGAAGTAGATATCAAGATATGTTTTCAAGAAAAATTATGTAACTTCCCTCCCTAAATCTGTTTTCCAGCCAAGATACACTAGCTGCTTTGAAAAGAGAGTTGTTTTTTTTTTTTTTTCTTCAGAGGGCTTTCCCTTCAACAGACTAGCCAAACATCTCAGGGTAATATATTTCAGCATAATCACTGTCACTACAGGGTTTTACAGGAAGTGAAATGAACGCTGTAAAGGTTTCAGGTAAAATATTAACCTACCTGAGAGTATCATGCCCAGAAAATTTCTTCTCTAGCATTCTAGTGATGACTAGATCTGTCCCACCTACAGGAACAGCACATATTTCTAAATTGTAGTATAATATCAGAATTTAAAATTTGCATTAAAAATGTGTCAAACAAGAGATTTAGTTTTCCTCTGTAAGTTGGTACACACTGGGGACTGGAATTTGCATATTTGTTTGGGGTTTTTTATGTTTTATATCTTTTTCTTAGGTTTTTTGCCTGCTTCAAGAAGATCTGGGTCTTGGACTCATTCTGAAGTCAGTAAAAGATAATATCTCTGCTCTGTGTCTAGAAACGGATAACATTTGTTTAATCATGTATACATTGCAGTTTTCTATGCTGGTGTAAAAGAATGCAGTAGTAGTAATATTGTTCCAAAATCAGTTCATGTTTAGAAAAAACAACAACAACAACAATAAAAACAGAACAGTCAGGATGAAAGATATTAATTCTTTGTTGTATAATAGATGGACTGTATTGAAAAAGTAAAATGTTTCTGCCGTGATTCTTCCCAAACAAATAATGAAGAACATAAGAGTTTTTACCTACTTCTGATGAATTCAAAGTAAGATCAATACAAAGTAAGGAAAAAACATTCATCTATTCTGCACAAAAAGATATGTTACAGTCAACTCACAAAGCTGAAGCATGCTATGGGAAGTGGAGAAGATCATCTTAGAAAACAGAACAAATAGAGCATTAATGAATAGGATTTCAGCCATTCTAATATCAGCTGACAACAGTACTAGCTACCAGCTACTTTCCATGAGTACAATAAAATATATTTTAGAAGACTCTCAAGCTTCACAGCCATAGGTGTACATGCAGCCCTTGGATATCTTTTTCAATCTGTTTAATTTTTGTCCTCTTGTCAGAACATGCCAAAATATATCTTAAAAATATCAGTATGATTAAGTTCTAAAAGCAATGAAATCAATACTAAAAAAGGTGTTAGCTTAATTATATACATTTCCAAAATTCAATTTACAACTGTTTTTTACTGAATTCATTCTACAACTTCAAAAAACTTCACCATTTATGTATACAAATCCATAATTGTTCTTTATAGTTACCAAACTTCTTCCTAATTACTTGTAACTACAAAGTAAAAGCTAATGATGGATTGTTTGATGACTGTCACATAACATGCTGTAATTGACAGTAGGGTTCATCACATATCTACTACATCCATCTTATGATAATATAAATCTTTCAATTCCAGCAGAGTCACAAAATTCATTTAAGGGTGACGTTCTATCTTCATCTCTTTCACCTCCATTGATTTGATATCAGCTCATATTCTCTGGTTTTGAATACTTATGCATATAAACCAATGTTATTAACATGTGGTCTGAGGAGAAAGGCAGAATTGTAAGAGCAATCTATTCTACACTTAAAATCAACTTTGGAAATAATTTTACAATTACAAGAACTCTGGAGAGCAGTTCTGTGGAGTAGTACTTGGGGGTTCTGGTGGATAAGAAGCTGGACATGATCCAGCAGCATGTGCTTGCAGCCTGGAAGGCCAACTATGTATCCCAAGCTGCATTAAAAACAGGGTGTCCAGCAGGAAGAGAAAAGCCACCAGGCCATTCTACAATTCTATGTTTCTATGATTAAAGCACAAAATGAACCCAATTTTCAGAGTATGTTTAAGATGAGAGGCAAAGTTGCTGTATGGCACAAACTGTCATGTTGTCATGTAGGAATATGAACAATATTAGAAGAATCGAAGATGGATGAAACTGGAATGACTTAAAGAAGTTCTATATAAAAGAACTTCTGGGATGGAATGAGGTTAATAACATTTTCTCAAAGTCCCATTCTTTGGCAAATTTTATTTATTCGACATAAAAATAGTTTGCATATACGACTAGTGAAAAAACTTAGCCTGCCTTCATTTTTGTACTAGCTGTCTCTTCATAAAACAGTCATCCTTTGTTACACTGGTCACCTCAGTTAGCTGAGACACCTCTATCACTGAAGACAGATTGATTACTTCTTATTATATTGTGTATTTGAGTAAGGACCATCACTTAAGGTCTACCAGTGGTGCCTGTCATTTCTGTCAGTAACCTTCGTAGGCCCTGAGAAGAACAAGAGTTGGGTTGTAATTTTATCATCAAAAGTTAAGACCCATAAAGAACTCTTCTATAAAGAGAATTTTCACCAACTTAGAACAGCTAAAGACAAGAAGGGTCTGACTATCTTTACTCGATCAAGTAATGTCACATTACTCTAAACAGGCAAAAATAATCCTAGTTCAGGCAAAGTGCTAGAAATAGAGAAGTGTTGGTGCCATTATATAAGGTGCAAGAAAATTCTCCCCTGTTTTACTAGATCCAATTCGAGATGTGTGAATTAAACAAGAACAAATTTGGAAAGTAAATTTTATGCAGATCTGTCAGACAAAGGCAAATATATATGAAAAAAAATCATAAATATCTGTAAGCACATACAGTGAAAACCATCAGGGAGAAAAAAAAAAAAAGAGTTCTTGAGCTAAAGGAAACTGTTGACACAGTAATAAAAATGTGTGAAATGGTCATGAATACTTTTGAACCGGAAGTAGGAGATTTCTAATCACAGGAAGATGAAGTTCTGGAACAAT
Organism: Callipepla californica brunnescens; assembly: GCA_023055505.1. Taxonomy (NCBI): domain Eukaryota; kingdom Metazoa; phylum Chordata; class Aves; order Galliformes; family Odontophoridae; genus Callipepla; species Callipepla californica. The sequence goes on from JALIRH010000007.1 coordinate 7,612,394, forward strand.
CTTCAAGCAGAAATGGGGTGAGAAATCTTGACCTGTTTTATAATGAGTCTTGTAACATGTACAAACAGGTTTCAGTTGCCTGTAACAACGGGGAATAGTGCTTTAAGACCCACTAAGATTTTCCTTATGCCCAAGGAAAAAAGGAGGCACTGGCCAAGGAAATTCTTCTTGTAATTTTTAGAAATCTTTCACAAGAATGAACATTGGCAATATGTTTAGTTTCATTATATTAAATGCATGTATTCATTGGTCATTGTTATTCAAAAAGCTGTTAATATACTTCAGTATTATTTTTCACTTTAACAGAAAAAGTATCGTTTTTTCAATTATAACTGAAATTTTGCTGAGTTTGGGTGTTGGATGTAACTTATTCATACATACATTTCATCATAATGCAGGAGAGAAGGAATATCTGCTTGGGTTTTTTGTTTGTTTTTGGACTTGTCCCATTTGTCTTGTCCTATTTATCGAAACAGTTTATTCATGATTCTAGTTGAACATATCAGTCTGTAAGCATTAAACATCTGTAGTATATTATGGAAATGATTCTACGTGTTTTGTTTAAGATAATTTTTGTCAACATTGTTTTGCTCATTTATGTTTAAAGAGAATTAAAGTTATTTCTTAAAAGAAGGAATGAACTCAGGAAATTAAAGTAGTTTATTACTGCAGAAATCATTTTAAGACAATCTTTTAACAGAGTCACATCAATAAAACATAAGTAAAAGTTCTTACATTGCTATTTTTAGGCAGCTTGTTTTCCAGATCTAGTTATAGGTGTTAATATTAATGAAGTGTTAATAATAATTTCAACTACAAAGTTAATCATATAATAATACCAGTAAAAATTGTAAGTAGACAAATGTATTATTCTCATTTTTATCAGTAGATCCTACACTTGTATTCTTTCTTCTTCTTTTCAATTATCCTTTATTTATGCAAGTATTTTCCAAATTTACCCTGTACAGACAGGTGGTTTGAGGTCACAGAAACTAAAAAGTGAATGAGATTAAGTTGGCGTAGGGAACTTTTATTCTAATTTCTGGACATAATTGTTTCATTTTGTCTTGTAAAAGCAAAGAAGTGTATTCTTCTTTTTTTTTTTTTTTGTTTGTTTGTTTATCTCAGTTCTAATTCTGGTTCCTATGTGCTGAATGTTATAATACTTCATTGATGTCGGATTTTTAATATAGCAAAATATAACTAACACTGGAAAAGGATTTTTCTTTATTGAACACCAAAGTATTTCATACTAGTGTGCTGAAGTGCACATAATAATTGCAAGTAATTCTTAGTTGTATATAGATGTGCACTATTCAAGCAGACATGCCTATAAAAATTTGTGTGTATTAGCCCACACTGTGTGGGTCACTAGAGTCCCTGTCTCAGATGTTATTAACTCCACTTTAAACTGCTTGCAGAGATGCTCATGTGAGCACTTTGTATTTTCTAATAAAGGTGAAGAAAGATAAAGTTGTAACATTTTGGCAAAACCAGCTCATTAAGTCTTATACAGAACAGGTAGCATCCATATAAAAGCAAAAATTGTATCCAGACCAGAATTAACCTGGGTGTTGCTCCTGAGGTATTCATCTAATAAGTGCAGTGCCACAGACTTAGATTCTTCAATAAATTTGGATGATAAATTTAGAAATTATAGATAGGAGACATGGGAGAGATCTTAAGAGACCAACTCTTCCCCTCTTATTCCCAAAGATCAGATATTTCAGTGTCAATCCTGACATGTTCTTGTCAAACTTGTTTTTCAGTAACACCCAGTGAGGGAAACTCAGCTTGCCCAGGCTGTGCATTCCACTGCTCCACTGTTAGGTTTTTCCTGTCATCTGATGTAATCTCCCTTGTGCTAATTAGAAACCTTTGTTCTAATCACAATACATTATTCAGTTGGTCCACATCCCTCTTGAACCGTACACAAAATCAGACACCAGTACTCAAGCTGACACCTTACTAGTGCCAAATACAGCAAATATTTCAGCTGAATTAGGAATAACACTCCTATTTTTTTTTTTTTTTCAGAAATGCATAACATTCTTGACTCATGTCCAGCTTGTTACACAGTTACTCTCAGATCTTTTTGTTTAGCCAGACATTTTTCGTGTTGTACTTGCAGAAAAGAATTCTGTGTGTCCTTGTGGAATTGCATCCTTTTTCTCTGTATAGCTTGTACAAAACCCTGGGCAGCTTTATCCAATGGTATAGTTAGCCCAGCAATGAGACAGACATTGGACAGGTGATCAATTTAAATCATTTTATGATTCTCTGATTTTATAAGGTAAATTGAGTTTGAATTCTATTCTCTGATGTACTTAAAGCTTTCTCAGCTTGTATCATTTGCAACTCTGCACTTTCATTCTGATTATTACAAAGCCTTTGCCTGCCTTCTAATTCAGGACAGACCCCTTAGCCCCTTAATTCAATACTGAATACATTGACTATGAACCACCACTAATATACACATCAAGTGTGGTGATTGCCATATAATAGTACTTTCAATAACTCACTCATTTATCACTAGCTAGACATAATTGTAAGGAGACTGAAACCCTCCCAGTGACACCATATGTTCAGCACTGCCTTCACCTTCTGGAGATGTTTCTGCTTTCCCCAGATTTCTGCCCTGGACCAGAAGTTCAGACCAAAACACTGCTGAGTACAGTTCTCTCACTCTCATTACAAGAGGTAGATAATGACTTCTCATCTCTTTGGTATTATTCCTGATATCGTTATTAGTTCATACATAGATGAGAGGCTACTAGGCCAGATAAGCCTTAGCAACCTTACCATACTGCCTTGGATTTAGATTTCTGGCAAGGCATATATCTCACGGGACATCAGCTTCAGTAGCTTCATGGATCACTTCAACTGTCTTAGGAAAAAGGGATTAGATAATTCTGCCATTTACTTTCTCTTGGGAGTTCTGCACTGCATCTCATGATCTCTTTCACTACTGGGATTATTCTTCACTCACTTACAGGTCAACTTGATGGTACCAGATTGCTATGAGACACTGCATAAAGGTAGACATTCTGCCTTAAATAGAGACCATCAGATTCTAAACATTATTAATCATTTTAGAGTTACTTTAAGCCACTGTAGGTTTGTCTGTCTGATAACCTTGTTCTTACTGATTTCTGCACACAGACTAAAGTCCTGGCATTTTCTCAGACAGCCTTTCTGTGAAGCACTTCTGTTTATCTCTTAGAGATGCTATGACCTAGATTCTGCTACCATGTCAGGTGGCTTTTCATTTCTGAATGTAGGTGGCAAACAACTGCAAACAAAAGTTCCTGAAAATCCATATGAAGTTCATCATAGAAATTTCTAAAGATCAGCCTGAATACAGTTGCTATTAATCAGAAAATGAAGGAAGTAATCAGCTGAAGTCAGCTTCCAAAACTCCTTTCCTTTTTTAGTTTTCCACCCCCCCTTGCCTTTATAGGGAACCGTTTCTTCTAATGAGGGCTGACCGTCAGTTACTGTATTACATCCAGACTGGCATACCTCATGGTCTCTAAATCTCATTGCAGAAACAATGAATGGAATCTTGCAACTTGAAATAGTAGTATTTTTTTTTTCTTTTTCCTCATGATTCAACTGCTGTGGACACTTTTGACCTCTCCAGACCCTACATTTCTTGCCAAATGACTACCTCAAAGCAGATCAGTTCTTCACTCTGTCCATGATAGCATCTGCACTTTTACTGAGTTACAGGAAGAATAAGTGATTTCTGAGAATAAGGATATCCCTGGTTTGACTGAAAGATGAGTAGTTCAGGAAACGTCCCAAAACTTCACATCCTAACAACTTTTATTTGTCTCGCATTATTCAGAAAAATTCCACATTCATGAATATTCCCTCACTAAAAAATCATGCCCAGGTATACAGTTGATTATTTAGACAGGCGCAAAGACAGAAAGAAAGAGCCTCATGGGAGGTAAAAGCATGAATGGGAAAAAGATTATAAGCTTTGTTACTGCAAATAGGTCTTATCCAAAGCTTTCATAAACAAAATAAGAAAAACAGTTATCATTAGTTGAGTCAGTGTGGCCTTTTAGTCACTGCTAAGTGATGTCCTAAACAAATACAGTAGTGCATGAATAGAAGACATCCCTAGGATATCTCTCACAGAATAAAAATGTCAGAATGGTCACATACCTGCACATGGAATTTCTTCTTTAGACAGATCAATATTCTTTGAGGCAGCATCTGACATTCGGGAAGTGCTATTAAATTGTGTTTCTTCCGTCATAAAAGCTTAAAAACCTTCTGAAAGATCTCTGACCTACTGAGAAGGAAAAACCATTTAAATTCTCATTCTCATTAGCTGTCTTAATATGGAGAAGAACATGTGATAATACAGCTAGTGCTATCTTCTCTCCAACAGCTACAATGGCTTTATATGTGATATGAGATTGTCTTCACTGAGGTTGCTTAAGAAACCAGACGTAGGATAGTGGGTTTCAAAGATCCTGATCTTCAAAATTTGAAGACTGAAATATATATATTTTATAACTTACAATATAATTTGAGACATTTCAAGACAAGTGCTCTCAAGATTTGCAAATGCTGCTCTAAAATTTGGTGATATTCAACTATGCATGCATGAAGAAGAACAATGTGTTTACTTGCTATGGGGGAGAAAGATTTTTAAAAAAAGTGAACAAAGGCATTAGAAGGTCTTTAATTCATGTTTTTCCTCCCTCCCTTCCTAAATCCCAGGATCAGCCAAACCTGTGTGTACTTTTATCTAAGCTGAGTGACCGCATTGTAAACTTAACCTTGTCAACATGCTGTAAATGGTTTGAATTAATTAATTTCCTCTGGAAATCTGTTGTATCCTGTATCCTGCTTTAACCCCCTATGAAGAAGGCCCAATGTGGAAGTATCAGTTAGCACCATAGGCACAGCTCAGTGACAACTTACTTTGTTGTTAATGAAAAATGGTTAATGTTCCATGCGGAAGCCTACTGATGTTAATACATCCAATGCTTTTGTGGGCTAACATCTGGTCTGTGTTAGATGTTAATTCTAATTCTCAGTCAATATTTTTGGACACTGCTACTGTTGGCAATTTATTGATATTACCTGTGTGTTCTGCAAAACTTTATTCTGATGTATGTAAAGTACATTTATTTTGTAATAATTTATTAATATTACTTCCACTTATTTCATCATGTTTGTAGGGCTTGCATGCATCATTAATACCTGCTTTCTTGTATAAGCTCTATTTGATTCTCTTAAAAGTTCCTATCACATGTGTTTGGTTCTCAATTCAGGCAAGATGTGATAACAAGAGTAGATAACTAGACTTCCTTAACTTCCCCAAAACTAACTTAGTGGTCCAAATCACAGAAGTAAAGGGACCAGATAATTTAAAAATATCCACGTTTTTGAAGGTTCAGTATTTGCATCTATTGCTATATTTGAGAAGTAGTTCTACTAATGCCTCCTTCTTGGTAATTCTTCTCTCTTCTACCTTGCTAGACTTTGAATATAAAATAATTATTTTCTATTTATTAGATAGAAAGAAAGAAGCTCTAATGTACCAGATATTTGTACCTAAAACTATAGAATTTGTACCTAAAACTATGGAATTCATGTTGATGACACTAAAAATGACAAACTGTTAGCAAGAATGTTTTGATATTTTAAGCAATAGTAAATTTAAGTGGTAAAACAAATGAACTGAACTTTGTAAGTAAAAACAGGCTAGAGCAGACAGCCTGACAGACCAGATGAGACAGAGCAATGACGAAGTCAGAACTCAGGTTAGGAGCAATTAGTCTGGAATAATTTTCCAGCTGGACAACTGGAATTGATTGGATGAAGAAAAAGAGGAAGAAAGACTAAAATGTAAGAGAAATGTTCATAAACAGAGATAGAAGGCAGTGAATGGGGACAAGAGTCAAGGACTCGAGGGAGAGACACAGTAGGGGCTGAACAGTTAAAAGGCTCAGAAAGGGGAAAGTCGATAGACTGGGAGTGGAGAAAGCAATAGAACTTGGCTTGAATCCCAGATGGCAATGGGAACCAGATAAGAGAAGACTAGATTGTGCTGAAGTTAAGAGCTTGAGGGCAGGTGAGAGTGAGCATATGCTGACCCTATGGGAATGGCTGGACAAAAGGGATTCAAAAGAAGCACAGCAGGGAGAAGAAATTCATATTGACAGTTCAGCTCTGAAAATGGGGATTGTACTGGGAACCTGGTACCATTGAGAAGAGGGCATCAGTGGGGATAACAAAATATCATGGTTTCATTAAAAAATGTTCATTATTCATTTCTTAATTCTAGAGTGCATTACTTTGCCTCTTTAGCATTTCAGTGTGGGAATGATGGAGGTGAGGTGTGCACTGTACATGTAATTCATTAGAATGGGTGATGTGGTTTGCAACACACTGTTAAACAATAAGATCTTAAATATCCTCTTTTATAAAACATCCTTGGTTGCTATGGAGGCAGTTTCAAAAGTCCTTTGTTAGAATATGTGTTGTCTGCTAATAAAAAAAAAAAAAGAGGTCACACATTTTTGTCTAAAAGATGATAACCCAGAAAATAAAAAAAATCACTGAGGGAGTGGAGAATTAGAAAGACAGACAAAAGCACTCTGCCTACAGGGAAAGGCCAGTCTGTAACTAAGGAAAGAGACAGGTAGGTCTACGTTTTTTGAATAGTTTCCACTTTTTCCTGGTTATTTATTTACAGAATTAAAGCTACACGGGGAGGGGAAGGGCATTCCTACTCAAAAGCTCTTGCTTGCTGTTAGAGGATTAGACCTGCTCAAACCAAACACAAACTGAAAGCTTCAGAACTATCAGCCTATCTGTTCCAGCAGGCATGCTTCTTACACAGCTCAGAAAGGTGTCTGAGTAGCTTTCAGTGAAAACAAACAGGCATTTCATCCCAAAGCCTTACTCTCCTCTTACTCACCAGTACCATGGGACTGGAACCGTAGGGTTTAAAGGAGAGGGGGAAATGTAGGGCTTGGATTGATTTTAATTTTCTTTGTATAAGGTATAAACCCCTGTGAGTTCTTCCTAGTCATGGGATAACGAGTAACTTATCTTCTTTTAGATGTTTTATGCTGGATAAGCCACACTGCTTCTGGGGAAAAGCTGCTGTCACATAAGACCTTGCATAGTCAGGGTGAGCTGGATAGCTCGTGGTACCAGGTATGTAGCTTATGCACTGGAACGTGTGGAGTCTAAACATACTTGCAAGGCCAGCCAAGGCTGATCTGAACCCTCTGTGCCTCTGTCAGTGTTACAGCCCCACTGTGTGTGAGTGTCTGAGGCACAGGAGGAGGGGCACACACTGCTGCGGATGGGGCCCATGTGGGTGGACTAGGGCTGGAAAGCATATGCGAAAAGCAGATGTGGTGTGTGTTCCTGAGCAGAGCAGAGTGTGACAGCAGGGGCCTGGGAAAGAAGTCTCTGTAATGACCGTGTTAAGATATTTTAATAAAGAAGTTACCTAGTGTAAATGAATCCATATGTTTTGTAATCCATAGTCCCATTCTGCTTCAGCATCTGGCAACGTGGGGATTTAGCAGTGATAGAATTAATGGTATAGCTTCCTATTCTACTTAATGAGGAGTGGAAAACCATTAATGACTTATTTTAAATGACAGCTTCTAGAACATTCTTCATTAAGGAAGGCTCACAATTAAAGGAGATTATGTCTGCTAAAAGAGAAAGAATTACAGTAACCAACAAAAGCAACTTAGAAGAGGTATCAATATGCACAAGGAAGTTGTCATTGTGTATGAATTATAACTGGGAGGTTCAAAACTTGTTACAGAAGTGATTCTGGAGATGGGAGGACATATTTTGAGAAAATCTTGTTTCACACAGAAGTGTGAAAAGCGTTCATTTTACTTTACTTACCCTTTGCCAGTCTTTTCCTATCCTCTTAATTTCTTCTCCCACAACCATAAAAAAGTAAGGTTTTTCTGGAAGGATGTGGAACAAGTATTGTTTTTTTTTTAATGGAAAATACTGATTAAAACTGTTACTAATTTGCATAACTGTCGACATTTTCAGGAGAAATAAGTAACTGGATGCACCTTCAATCTTTATGGACATACTGGGTCAAGAAGCTGTATACAGACTTCCTGTTTGCCCCTGTTTCTTCCCCATAAAACTCACTGAACTTTTCTTTCAAGAAAATGAAGCACTGTCTATAGATGGACATTGTTAAGCTAATGCTTAATTTTGTAACATATATCATTCTTCAAAATACAGACCAAAGGTATCACTACAGAGAAAAAGGGAAATTACCCTTTTAATCATTAGATCTGAGCATGAACATTCAAATATGCTGCTTTTCCCCCTGACTTTTTTCTTGCTTTAAGATTGCATTCACCACATCATCTCTGGAATATCATTTTCCCAGTAGTGACTATGTCTTCAAATGAATAGGATATACTTTAAATGCCACTGAGAATGTTTTGAAATCACTCAAGTTCACAACAGCAATGATAGCTGTAATAATACACTGCTGAAGGAATTTAAATAATGTTGTCCAGAATGTTATTTATCATTTATGGAGCTATCCTGGCCAATAAAATTGTTCTGCAATTTTCAATCAGTTTGTTCCCAATTTCACATATCTGTGCCTTTCCTAGGGAAAAGAAAATCCATAAATAAAATAGAAAGTAAAGAAGTGAAATATGGACATTCACTCCTTGTTTGCCATTGCTGCAATAGCCACATGTATTCTGATAAAGTCACCAAGGGTGCACAAAATTGCACAGCTATTTCCTATGCCTGTTTTCATCCCTTCAGGAAAAGGAGTGTTAGGATTTTCCTCTCCCAACTGGATGGCTTACAGGAGGGTGGGGTTAGGGAAATGATAAAAGGGAGTGAAATGTTACCTTGTTTTTACAGTTTTGCTGCCAGTAGCTACCCCTAGGGGAGACTGCAGTACTGGTAGTTAAAGCTTAGGCCATGTAAGGGATCCCTGGATTTAAAAAAAAGTGCTTTTGCCTCACTCAGCCAGGTACCCCAGAGGCTTTAGTGGATGCAAAACAAATGTGCTGCATGCTGCTACAAATCCATACATTCATGCTAGCTTCAATTTCCCCAGCCAAAAGAATGCAGCCCTACAAGAATTCCATCAACAGAACAATTTCTGTTCAAGAGCCCACAGTCCTTTTGTAGCTGGTGTAGACTGGAATGCTGGGAGGCACCAGGAGCAGCTGCCAGACTGACCTGGGCAGTGTAGGCTCCTTAATGTCCACCACCCTGTTGGGAGATAAGTGTAGCAGAACACTGCCATATGCCTTCCTGCCTGTGACAAATCCCCTTCATTATCTTGACACACATATACAAACCCTTTACTCAAGTGGCCTGCAGGCCAGCAGAGCATCTGCTTTTGGGTCGGCTCCCATTATGAGCACTTAATGCTCAAAAATTATCAGATTTGAATGGGTATTTGATTCCCTGTGTGAAGCTCGGAAGAATTGTACGTGTTTTGTACCTTCCTACAGCATGGACCATTATTTTCTATTCAGGATCAGCATCTAGAGAATTCTCAGCTCTTCCCCAGGCAGTGTCAGTCTCCACTTAATCTCCACTTTCTGTACCACTTCACCATTGCAGCTTGCTCTCTTAGTGCAGACCTTCAGCAATTGCTATAAGGTGCCAGAGAATGGTTTACAGAAACAGTGTGAGTAAGATCTTCCTAAGACATCTCACATATGCTTTTTTGTGGTTGTTAAGACCTGGAGTTGTTGGTTTCTTGGTGCTTTTTTGCTGGTACCTTCCAGCCCTTGTACAATAGAAGTGCTCCAAAATTTGAAATATTAATGGTATCATTTAAGTGTAGTTGTACCATAACAGATGTATGCTATATATAGGTTGGATATCAGGAAAAGGTTTTTCACCAGGGGGTGGTCAGGCACTGGAACAGAATCCCCAAGGAAGTGGTCATGACACTGAGCTTACTGGAGTTCAAGAAGAATCAGGACAATACTCTCAGATATCTGAACTGATTTTTTGTTGGTCCTTTGTGGAGCCACAGGTTGGAATCATTGATTCTCATGAGTCCCTTCCAACTCAGGATACTCTATGATTCTATGATCTTATAAAGAAGCAAAAAACTTTAGATTTCTTAATAGCTTTTAAGACATCCCCTCAACCAAATTTTGTCTTACCTGTGACCTTTGTTGCCCTGAAGTATCTTCTCCACTACTGGTGACAAATGAAGCAAAAAGTGGCCATACTCTTAGGTTAGTTGTCTCAATAAACACTTGTATCCAAAACTTTGTGCACGTGAGTTCTGCCAGCCTTTTAATGAAGAACATTTCTCTCCTTCCCTTCTGGGAATGACTGACCACAGTCATATTTATCCCTGCTAGGCAGAAGTAAACCTTATTCCTCAAACACAGTTGTTTGGAGAAATACTAATATTTCTGTTTCTTTTTGTTTTTATGAACAGAATTCAGAGACTCATTCTGCTGGTTCCTTATCCCACCAAGGTAGGAAAAAGGAGATGTCAAATTAGCTCATTCTGTGCTTCTGGTGCTTCTGCATAATTATATTTTCCTATAATATTTTTATGATAATCCTCAATGCCCAAAGGAGAAGCACTAGCAGAATACAAACGTTTAGATGTTTATTGTCCCTTACACATGAATTTTCCATCAACATCAATGGAATTAAACATGTACATAGGGAAAAGAAAACAGTTAATGACCTAACAGAGGAAGGGAAATATAGGGCCCCCAGAAAACAAGTTAGCTGTAGAGGGGAGGAAAATTATTTTCCTGAACTAATTATACATAACAGCAATGGAAAAGACCTGACAGACTTTGATCATCTGTTTCTGCCCACTGCAGCACAGAGGGATTATATCTATGTTAGCCTGTCCTGCTTCAAATGTAAACTACCCTAGGATACTTTTAGTGACACTATATCAAATGCCTTCAGAATCCTATGACTGAAAGCACTGTTGTGCAGTTTTGCCAGGAGAACTGCTTTCTCTGCTCAGATAATACACGGCAGTACCTTGTCCCCTTGTTCCCTCTGTGTACTGTGACAGAGGGAAGTCAAGCACTATGTGGTGCTACAAGAAGTAGGATTTCCTATCAAGTCAGTCTATTTTTGACTGAGAAACTTCAGGGCATTACAAAAATCACAGCTTTAAATTCTGTGCCTGTGAAAACAAGAATGTAATGCTGTACAGTTTGCTGTCTCCAAAAATCCCGAATCGGTAAAGAAATACTGTGGATGAGTACTGAGTCGCAGCAAGTTTAATGTTCCATGCTTTTGATGAAAGCACTGGAACAGTCAAATGTGACTTATCGAAACTTTAGAGAGGTGTTCTGGCAATTTCCATAGGCAGAAAATTGGATGAAAAAAGCAGCACAGTGGTGTTATTCCTCCCATACTGGTTCTTCTGACATTTCATGTGACGACTTCTGATGTCTCATTTAAACAGGCAATAGAAGCAGACACTTCAGATTTGCTAAAGTATTACAATTGCTGGTGTCCGTCCTTCCCCATAACATTGCATTATAACTATTATAAATGTGGCCAAGCAGCAAATGAGTATCAACATACAGTTCTGGGAAACTGGGTGCTCTGATGAAGACTACGACATCTCAGTGCCCATTGAAAAGATACCACTTAACACATCTGAAAGTATTTATGTTCATCTAACATCTTGTGAACATCTTCCAGAGGAATAAGCTACTCTGTCTATTGACAGACATTCCCATATGGATCTGAAGGAGAAATATATATATATATATACATATATATACATATACATACACACACATCCTTTCTTGGAATTACATGTTTGTTCTGGACACGTTCATTCCTTGCTTCAGAAGTTGGTAGTAAGGAACACAGCTGTGGTAAAATCTTAAGACAACTTTTACATATTGCAAATGTAGCTACAGTAATAATACCTTGAAATTTTCCTGTAGTGCCCAACTAGTGTATTTCTTTCTTTCTTTCTTTTCTTTAAACTAACATTAAAAAAATAATGGAACTTAAATAAAAAAGATAATGGACTTATTTTTGAAATAATCACTAAGTTGTAAATAGACGAATAAGAGACCTTAGATGTCAAGTTGGAAACAGAGCACTGCATCTGACTATACAAATTAGGACAAAAAAAGTCAGAGATCATCTTTCGTTCATTAATAGTGCTAAGGATATTCATGATCTGATGCTGACATCACTTTTATAAAACTGTGAATAATAATACTTCACTCTGGAAATATAATTTTCCATGATATTTTAACAACTATATATCTGGGATGATCATTATCCTTTATTCACTTCTTAAATTTATTCTTATTTTTTCCACAGTGGAAGCTATGGAGGTTTCCATATTACATTTCTAAATTGTTCTTGAAGGAATGAAGCAGAATACAGACATTCAGAACAATTGAGAACTGATAATTAAGAGTGTATACTTAAATAATTGGAAGGTGGTTCCCTTAAAGTAACAAAGAGAAAAAACTGTGATTGATCTATTCGAAGTCATAGTTTATTGTTACAGATTGGATTTGAATTTTGTGCAGTCGGGGTCAGAAGTACTATCTCAAGGTTACAAATACCTGATAAAGAATATGAATGATAAATTACCTGCACTCAACCTTCTCTTATTTTCAAGGAAGAGCTGATGCTGGCTTACCAACTCTGCACCAGTGGTTTCATTGAGCTTTTAGCAACATTTTTCTGGATTTTTTTTTCTTTATTTCTTTCCAGTGGGTAATTTTATTACCTGTCAGCCAGATTCTCTGCGTAAATATACACGTTGAAGCAAGAAAATCTTACAGAGCACAACAAGGCAAAGTTAAAAAAAAAAGTCACTGCTTGTTCTGTGCTTAAAGAACAGCTGGAAGGAAGACTGATGCACATAGACAGAATTGTCAGAATTACAAAGTCTGGAGTATTAGAAAATTCAGAGTACTGATTAATTTATTTATGATCCAGCAGCTTCTCATAATTTTTTTCATGGATGATTTAGTGTACCTGCTCCAGCTAAGAGGTAGTTCAAATAAAAGAAACTTAGAACAGTACAATAGGCACTGCAACATCTAATATGTTAAACTAAGGACACAGGATTACATACCTTCCCTTCCTTGTGCATGATCAAGAGGAGTCACACACCTAAGAATGACAATGAGAAATACCACACGCAGAGTCTGAAGTTACTCAGAAATCCCTTTTCCTGAAACTCCAGTCTGTTTCGAGATCAAGACCAACTCCGAGAGATCCCCCCTATATATCTGGAACCAAAGACAAGGATTTTCTCTGGAGAAATACCAGGTACCACTAAAAGTAATTAATCACACCGTGTTGAACACACGATGAGAAGAAGTGTCACCACTCAGGTTATTCTGAAAGAAAATGGTGATTATAGTATTCAGACAAGAGGATGTGTGGAAGACAGATGCTGTTCTCAGTTTGTGAAGTTTTAAATTTATAGTTTCCACTGGAGTTGGCAGTTTCCTCTTGGAAAGGGACAGTTATTGTAACACTTCACTGGGTAGAAATGGCATTCTGCAATTGACTTGGTGAAGTTAGGCACTTGCCCGGAAAAGAAAGGAAAGTTAAACAGATTTCTTTTTTCCCCTTAGAAAGGAAAAAGTTTGGAAGTGAACATATTAGTATGAATGCCTTGATTCAACATCACTGCAACAGCATAATATCAGAAAAGAAAGAAAATTCATAAAAACAACAAATAAAAACTCAGTTACGAGATATTGTTTTCTGTTCTGCAGGAATATTCATTGTCTTCTGCTTTTTAGCAGTAAATAACCTCACAGCATATTAATGCAGGAAGATGGAGTTCAGTATGTTTTCCTGCTTCCTCATTTTTATGAGACCATTACTACTAAGCCTTTCAAAAATTTACTACTGAAAATCAATTGGTCATGACTGAACTAAAAGTCTGTATGTGTAAAGGTATTTTGGGAAATGTAATTTTCTGTGAGTTGTGATATTATGCTTGTCCAGTAAGTAACAATTGTTTTCTTATACTACATCTTTTCTTGCTAGTCTTTAAAGTCTGTCTCTTTTTTTGTTAAGGGGAACCAAAGTGATCAAATGCAATCTTGGGAGGCAGTTTCTGCAGGCTGATTTGTCAGGCACAGAGAATTTCATACCACTGAGTGAAAAGAATCTTGATTGATACTTGAGAGCAATTCCTTAGATGAGAAGAGCTTTTTACAAAGTTGTCCTTCAATCCTGAATACTGTTTGTTTTAGTGATGCTAAATACGAGAATATAAACTAACCTGCATTTGGATCTGAATCTGAGCAGGTAATAATTTCTGTATGATTTAAATAGATGACTTTTAAAACAGAATCACAGAGGAAGCAACAACTAATACTGGAACGTATAGAAGTCATCAAACAGTCTGATGGTCCTCTGCCATCACCCTTCCAACATGTTTCAGAGTCCATCAGAGCAACTTACAGTATATACTGTTATCTTGTCTTTGTTACCTACAACATGATAATTTACATATTTTATATCATTTCTTTTCAGATTTTTTTCCCCCCAGTGGAGTTCTATATGGCCTTGCATATAGGAGAATGAAGAAAAAAATCTATATTTCTTACATTCCTTTTCTGCAAAAAAATATATAGTTGACATTGCCAAGCTATTTGAAATCAGAGAAATTAAAAGTGTAGGAGTTTGGAAGACACCAAGAGATCACCTACTCCACCATACTTTCTAGCAAGCACAATAGTATGTATACAGCAGGAGTGAGAATGATTGAAAAATTTTGCTTCCTCATAGCATAAATCAACTTTATGGACATGTCACACCTATTTATTTCTTAGTGTCAGGAACTGAATTAGCCACCTGTCCCTTTCTGGTCACTGCCATCCTTGGGAAGATTTCAGGACTCTTGACAAGGTTTTGTCTCTTTCTTCTCTTATTATTTCAGTGTGGAGGATGTGACTCTCATGTGGCTGGAGGAGTTATCTTTCTAGCTTTCGTGCTTACATGTTTCTCTCATTTGTCTTTGTCTACCATAAAGAGCATTTCAGGTGTTTAGTGGAAATACATCTTTTTTGTTGACAGTTTATTTTGTTTCTTTTTACTGAGTCATTGCAATAACATGAGTGAAAGATGGGAAGTCACCGTGGAGTTGCTCAGCTTGCTGAACACTGAATGTTTTCTTCAATGACTGTTAACTACATTTTTTTTTACTGATACAGAAAACAGGAAAAGAAATGGTTTAAAAGTTGTATATTTGTATGCTGAAATGTTGTTGCCTGTCGTTTTTCCCACAATATATTTTGTTCTTTTAAAATTGGATTGAGGTAGTCAGAACTGTTTGTAATCATTTTTTTTCTTATGTAAATGGCAATCTGTTGCTTTATTTTTATAAAAATTAAAACAGGTAAATGGATAGCTCAAGTAAATTTGTATGATATATGAACTTCTTGCTACTGTTCTGCACCAGGAGACAATTTCACAGAATCAGAGAATTGTTTGAGTTGGAAGGAACACTTAAAGGTCATCTAGTCAAAATCCCCTGCCATGAGTAGGAGCAGCTACAGCCAGATCAGAGTACTCAGAGCCCTGTCCAACCTGACCTTGAATGGGGGACTGTGTCAGAGACCTTTAGGGAGTCCAGATAGATGTCATGTCCTGTATACTGATTGCAGTTACACCATCATAGAAAGCAACAAGGTTGGTCAGGCAGGAAGCCATGCTGGTTATCCCATAACACCTTCCTCTCTCCCACACGCCTTAGCATAGCTTCCAGGAGATCTGCTCCATGATCTTCCCTGGCACTGAAGTGATGATTACATGTCAGTAGATCCCTGTGTCATACTTACTATCCATCTTAAAAATGGGTGTGATGTTGCCTTTTTCCAGTTACCAGGCGCTTCACCTGACTGTCTTGACTTTTCAAATATCATCAAGAGTGGCTTGGTGACTGCATCAGCTGATTTCCTCAATACTTTTAAACATCGTTAATATTAGGTCTTCAAACCTATGGTACTTTCCATTTCTCATTCACAGATACAGTGTAGAAGTGTGTGGTGATCAGTGCATAAATCCAAAAGATTACTATTTCTTTCATTTTAAGCATTCCTCACATACAAGAATCATGCCTAAATGCAGTGGAACATGAAACACCAAAAGTATTGAATCATCAGAATCTCTGACTCACCTGAGAACCCAGTTCAGTAGGAAGAAGTTCATCAGTCACTGAAATGCTGTCTCCACCAGCAGTATGCTGTGCTGCAGCTGTATAAAATTATATGTTATTATAGGTCAGGGTGGGAAGAACAACATTTTAATCAGCAGCACTTAGAGGGATTTTAAAGAGCTAGGAAATATTTATTCCATTTGACAGTTTACAAGCTTATTATAGATAAAATTCTAATTAATGAAAAGAGTTCAGACTTTTCATCTTATTTCTGTATTGCTGCCATTAGCCCAGTATATGAGGGCTGCTTCAAAGGTAATTCCTTCCATTTTATAATGTTGAGCCATGACATCAGAGGCCGCTGTTGGTGGTATGGCAGTAGAGGCTGAACCTTCCCACCAATATTCCACTACATTTTGTTGCCATGTGACAGAGGCAGAGAGGGACAGTCTGACAAAATGGCGTCTGACATGGACATGTATATGAAACAAAAGATGTGTCATTGAATTCCTCCATACAGAAAAAAATGGTACCCATTGACATCCATCAGTGGTTGCTGAGTTTTATGGAATCAGAATAACGAAGAACCACAGAATCTCAGAACCACAGAATCAGAGTCTTGGGGGTTGGAAGGGACCTCTGGAGATCCAACCCTCTGTGAAAGCAGGTTACCTTCAGCAGGTTGCAGAGGAGAGCATCCAGTCGGGTTTTGAATAATTAGCCAGAGTAAATAACACAATGATTATATTCGTTTTATGTTTAGTTTGTGAAAAGAGTTGATACCTGCTGTTGCTGAAGTAAGAAGATTATGCAGGTTATATTTGATCTGGGATTGATTTTGCACAAATAGTATTCTGCTCCCCCTGCTCCCTCCAAAAGGGAAAAAGAAATTGTTTGGTTCAATACTTCAGAGATTCTTTTTCAAGTACTTCCCATAGTTGCGGAAATCACATGTTGTACCTCCTCTTCTCTCCTGTTCTATGAAAAACTTGCTGCTTAGAAGAAACATTTAAGAGGTGCTTGGAAGTAATCAATGTATTATCTTTTTGTGTTTCATATCTGTACCTATTACCATTGTAATTGAACCTTGTTTACTAGAAATCCAATTTAGCAGATCCCAGGCATTCCCTAGCACTCTGCTTTTAGGAACTCATTCCACGCTTGGGGTGATCTGGGACAATTTCTTTCTTGATTTCAAGGTTTCCTGGCAGCATACTCATAACTGATATTTTTACTTCAGAAATGGGGATGAGGTGCTTTGGAAAGGAGGGAGTGATGCCAAGCCAGAGAACTGGGAAGAACTCAGGCAAGTTAGGCTTCCTACACCCACTGCTTCTCTCTTGTGGCTGTAAATACATGATCGTGTGCTCTGTGACAGCGCTGAAAGAGCAGAAGGCTGTGCAGATAGGAGGCAAAGACTAGTTATTCATGCAGTGCACTGCATGTTCTCATCTGCCATCTCAGGAAGGCACCCATTGTGGGGTACTGTTTATTTTGCCTGTGACTAAATTAACACCATTGGTTGGACTCAGACTGTTATTTATTTCAGGTGGAAGGGTTTTTTGAAGATGGAGACACTCAAAGTCAGGCTGAATCAGCAACCTGATCTAGCTGTGGATGTCCCTGTTCACTGCAGGATGTTGGACTAGATGACCTTTAAATCTCCTTTGCAACGCTCAAACAGCTCTATGATTACCAGCCCTCTCACAAAGCTCCATGTTTCAGCACTTAATGTTTCCTATAAATACTTCCAAATCACTCAAGCATCTCAAGATCCATAGCACTATATGAATATCTGGATACAGAGGGTTCAGATTAACAGC
Source organism: Callipepla californica brunnescens (assembly GCA_023055505.1). Taxonomy (NCBI): domain Eukaryota; kingdom Metazoa; phylum Chordata; class Aves; order Galliformes; family Odontophoridae; genus Callipepla; species Callipepla californica. The sequence continues at coordinate 7,630,373 of JALIRH010000007.1, forward strand.
AGTGTGTCTGAGAATTGCTGAAGAGGAGAGATTTTTAATGCAAATCATGCTCAAATTGTAGAAAATGCCTATGCAACCTGGTTGTATTTGACTTTTGTATTGCCTTTTCTACACAGATACCCTGGTTTGGAGCGTTAGTTAATTGTTACTACTCTAGGTCAGGAAAACTGGCACGTTCAGGATGAAAAAATGCATTTGCAGCTCCGCTGTGAATACAGCAATGTTCTCCAGCATGCTAATACATGTACAAGAATTACACTGATGCTATAAGCACTGTTGCCAGGATACTTTTGCAAGACATTTTTCTTTTACTGTCAGCTGAAAATGGTGTAAAATAGATGATATTTGAAGTATTTCAAACTGCTGCTCAGCCATAATGCATTACTTAGCACATCAACATCTATATGAACAATGCTTACTATTAATATTACACCTACAGGATGATTTAAAATCCCTCAGTGAACTTTGAGAGCAGTATGACCCCCCTGAAGCACAACCTCTTTCAAAATACCCGTGCACTATTTTTTTTCTTGCACCACCTGCTTTTTAGGACTGTGCTTTCCTAAGAAAATGGAGCTTCAGCGTTGTAGATTCCAAAGAAGAGATAGGACCAGCTAGAAAACCTGTTATGTAAATTAGGCCTAGATCTTGCAACATGATTTTTCCAGAAAAATCCATTTCTGAATATAATTTCAGAAGTTCTCCAGTGTGCTCTGTGGTGCCTGGAGCCACCACATTCAAAGTCTCGTCATCATGAACTCAAAATATCTGCTGCAATCTGATATTATAAGATAAAACACCAAGACAGAAATCACTCCATTACCAGACAGAGCACAATGTGCTCTGTGCTGGGAAGTGCTATGGGGAATGGGAGGAAATCATCCTCACACTGAACGCTGTTCTCCAGTGAGTTGCAAAGTGATACACAATTCCCAGGGTAACTTGGCTGACAACAACAGTGATGTCTGAGATTCAGACAACAGCAAGCCCCGGGAGGATGTAATTTCTCTGGCTAATTTACGTACAGCGTGTAAGACATCAGCCCTTCTGCAGCAATTCCTAGTCCTCTTAATTGTACTCACACTGTAACTGCAGGAACTTGAAGTTCTCAGATTATGATGGGAGAAACCACGAGTTAAGGAGAGAATTTGGCTTTGTGTAGCTGTTTCATATCTCTTAAACATAGATATAAATGTGCTGTGTGAGCAATTACTGTCATTATCTGTGAAATCACCTGCGAGCAGACAGTCTGGCAACATGAGGTGTGTAGAATCTTTCTCATCCTTCTTGGGGGGCCCAAAAGTAAAGAGATACAAAATCATTATGCCTTTGCCTTTTATCTGGTGAGTAAATTCTAATTCTTGTTGTGCGTCAAGAGAAGAGAACTCAACCTGTTGATATGATGTAAAAAGGAAGTGGAAAACTGTGTAAACAAGTTATCCTTGTCTGTAATAGAGAACCTAGGGAGCTTGAGCATGCAATACAACTGTAAGAGCATTAATCCACAGAATTTTGACAAAAGGGAAAAGCTAAAGCAAAAGGTAAACATAGGATTAAATAGATTTTTTAAAATATTTAGAATAGGATACAGAATATGAAGACATGAATTACTGAAGTAATACTGACACTGCAGACATTGCAGTGGTACAGTTTTTAATGTGGATTCTCATGCAGGCTGTCGTTCCCAAAGGCTCCAAATACTGGTGGATGTGCAGTAGCTCTCAGTAGTTTGCTCTGAAAGTTGTAAGGCACATGACGAGAGGCAGGTCCTGCCTGCCATTGTGCTCTGTTCCAATGTTGAGTGCACAGGCTGAGCAGCATTTTCTACTGAAACCTAGCAGCTTTTTTGACAGTACTGAATGTCCTTACTTGTGCCAATGCCCAAAGACTGCTGAGACAGGAGGAGACAAAATCCAGTAAGTATATCTGTATTTCTGGAAAGATGACGGTCCTCCTTTCTGGCCAGGGATGGGCCCTGTCAGTGCAAGCAACTGGTAAATTTGCCAGATGTTGAGCCAAAATTGTTTGTAGAAAAATAGATAATTTCTGGCTACCTGAGTACAACAAGAGCAAACAACATTACTATATTTCCTCATTTAAAATCTCATTCTTGTTTTTCTCATAGTCATATTCCCTTCCCCATGCTTTTCCCAAAGCAGAAGAAAAAAAAATTAAAAATCCCTCTTTCAGTCTTGTGCTCTTAGTAGTTCCAGGACACTGCCCTCTTTCTCTTGTAGCAAATGACTCCAGTCATGTCCTTCTGTTACATGCAGGTTTACACAACTTTTCCAGTGGATACACAAGCCAGTGGAATGATCAAGGACAACTCCACTGTCCTCTCTTACTTTGTTCTGAACCACAACTTCCCTTACATTCCAGTGCATATTTAATCTTTCTATGATTTATTCCCACCTAATGTGGTAAGCACATCCATTAACTCCAAAGATTACTGTGATTGCCTGTAGAACACACTTCCAGGATGCTGTCAAAATATTTCAGTGTCAGGCTGTCATTGCAAATAGGATGACTGGCATTTTAGAGTTCTATTTCTCTCTCTCTCTTTTTTTTTTTTCTCTGTGTCCATTTTACAAAGATTCTTTCTTTCAAGTTTGGTATTTGCAGTACACTTCCAACACTGTTTGAGGTTGATTCTGGGGCCAATACCATTTCATGTATTGTTTAAGATACAGATTGTCCATAGATGTTGTCTCTTGCTGTGTCTTAATTCTTGGAAATATTCAGAAGCAAACCAGATATGGCTCAGAGCAAATCTCCCTAGTTGACCCTGCTCCGAATTGGTAGCTTGGAACTTAGAGGTTCCTTCTAACTTCAGGTTTTGTTGTTTTTTTTTCTGTCTCTTCCTACGCTATCAGTTTATACAGGATATCAAAGACCAGCTATTTTCCAATTTTTCACTTTACCATCTTTTTACACTACAGAAATTAATGAAAGGTGAGAGTTTGGTCAGGGTTGCATTTACAAAGCAATGCGCTGTAGTGGTTGAAGACCACCAGATACCAACGCAGAATAAAAAGTTGTGTTCCTTTTGTTGTCTTGTTTTAATAGAATCATGGAAGAAATAGCTTTTCAGTAAGAAATTATCAGATAAACAAAAACAGCTTTACTGAGCCAGTCAACTACCGTTGGTATTAAAGTTCCATTTCAGTTATGTCTGTCTTTTCAGCCAGAGATTCCTAACACACAAACACCATTCTGTGGAGTGAAAAAATAAAAGAGGAGTAAGAAGAAATGTTGCTGTTAATTATTCACTAGTCTCCAGAGTTTTCATCCATTTAGTAGTAATAGACTTTCCAGACAAATTATTTACTACATAGGAGTTCATCAGCAGTTCTCTATTTTAACTGTAAGACCCCTGAAAATCTTCGTGTACTCAGAATTCCTCAGTCATGAAGAAAGACTTCTATTTTAAATATATCACAAATGGAATTACATGAACATCTGTCTCAGAAAGATAGCATGCATGATTACATTGAAATATCTGATCTCTTTGCCATAAAGATATTAATTAAACAAATTATATTTGACTTAATTTGTAACTCATGTGAGTACTTGAATAGTTCATTAGCAATCATGATGCAAAGAATTTTACAGAGATTTTATACCACTTTGGATACAATAAAATAGAAATAAAACAATTCTGCCTTTGTAAGCGGACTGTAACGTAAGCAGTGCTCATAGGGATTCTTAACCAACATCCAGTCAGTACACCTCCCTCCAAAATGTATGTGCTTCTCTCATGACTCTACCATCTTCATAACTTTCACTTTCACCCTATATCTACTGTAATTAGCAGCTGATCAGAGAATTTGTTTTAAACCACAAGTCATCATGCAGCAGAGCTTTTTGATATTTCAAAATTGATATATTTTTTTTATTTCAAAATGTGATTTTTTTTAAAAGACATATTTTCTTGTTTTAGTATCAGACACTCTTTTAAATCAGAACATTTTGAAATACTGAAAACTGAAAATAGTTAGATATTAGCTCCAGTATATTTTAAGAATGCATTCAGAGAAATAGCAGACAAAATAAGTCAATCAGCTCCACAAATCTCAAGAACTGTGACATTTCTATTAACAGTCTTCATGGAAAATTTGAGACTCCATTTCACTATCATATTTATTTTATTCAAGAAAAGAGTAATGTCAAGTGTTTCTAAAATCCTATTTTATTACATATCTTGTGCACATTGTTACATAAATTGAATAACTGTTTCTAGGTAGAATGCATCTGGCCATAACATGGAATTTAAACAAATTCCAGTAGCACTGTTACCAAAATAATTCACTCTAGTGATGGGAGGAAATGGCTCATAATCAAAGAGGGAACTGAAAGTAAAAATTCTTCAGATCCTTTTTCTGATACTGATATTTTGTGTCATCTTCAGAAAAGTCATTGAACTAGTCTTAATAATGGTAAAGCAGAGATTATGATACTTGCTTCACAGGGGAGTTGTGAGGATGCTTATGAAATTCAGTATGTCTGCAGGAAGAAAGTCACTGCATAAGTACAAAGTAACAACTTATTATCATTTCTATTATAAATAACTGATCTACTTGCTTATTTCCATAGGACATATAAGTCCTTATTCCTTCTGTATGGAATATATTCTAATTGCTCGGTCAAACAATAAAATTTAAATCTTAGATATATTTTGCAGTGTATTGATTCAGAAAAAGAGAAAAAGAAAAAAAAAAAAAGGAGAAAGAGAGAGAGGAGGGGAGAGAGAGAGAAGTAGACTGCCTCCACCATCAAAGTATATCCTTTGCACATTCCTGGCACTACATCAAGGTTAAGTTAAAAGCAGCACTTGAAGGCAGTTGCATGTGGTAGATTGTACAACAAGGCTCATTACCCAATGGCGAGTCTTATATAAAGGCCTTTAATGTGGTACAATGGCATTTTCCAGCCTCTTTTAAAAGGGAAAAAGTTAATAATGTGAAAGTTTTATTACTTTTCTTCTTTTAAAGAAGTGCCTTTTTGTAGTGAAACACTGTGGCTAGTTAGAGTAAAAGCTCAGGGAATTTCCTTCACTCTGGGAATGACTGTAATTATACAAGGGGAAAGGACCACAGCAGTAAACTGGCAACATACCAAGGTCTTAACCTCTGAGACAGGAGGTGGGGAAATAGGTGTTAGCAGTCTTACACAAGTCCTTAAAGCATAAACATATGGTAAATCCATTACCTAAACTACAAAGAATGGAACCTTGCTAATAAACCTATTTACTAGGTTAAATAAATACTGAAAGTGTTTAAAAAAAGGCTAGCTGTGTGACTTTTTAAAATCAAACATTTTTCACTTGTCAGAATTTGTTGTTTGGAATCTGCGAAACACAATGGCCCTTCCAACCCCATGAACACACACAGTCATGTCCCCCCACCTCACCCCCCAGCTCAGTGCTCACCACCACCACGTGGAGCCTAAAGCATTTATTTGTGAATTGCCTGTGCCAGTGTCTGCACTGACATTGGTTCTTCATCATCCACTTGACTGCTGGCACTCACAATGAAAAATAAAGCATAATTAGAATTCAAGCATATTTATCACCTGTGCTTCATGGCATGTTTGATTTTATACTGCATAAATAAAGCCTGATTTCAGAAGTAATAATATTCAATAGGAAAGAGTATTAATGTGCTCTTAAGTGACTACTGACAGTAGCACTAGTAGCAGTTCCAGTGAATATCTTTGTTTCACTGTCACCTTGATTGCAAAAACACTAAAAGACAAAGAAGAAAGTGTACCAAAGCTACGGAGAACCGTCCTACAGAAGTAATACTAACTTGGCAAGTGCTTTGCCATATAATTGCCCTTCTGCACAACATTGAAATGGGATCTCCAGCAACATGTCTTAAAGCCTTTTGTAGTGGTTTCATGGATTTGTAGTAAGGAGGTGGAATTGATCTAAATCCAGCTGAAGTCATTGGGCTGATTTCCTGCCCTTATGCTGAGATACTTGAGATGGCAGTGTGGTGGGCTTGCTGTGCTGCAGGAATTCTGCAGAATTTACATGAACTTGCCTTCTCAGTCACCAGTCTGTGAAAGATACTCCTTCCCTGCTGCTGGTTTGTGACATGTCTTGTGATCCAATTTCAGTTCCATCATGTTCAAAAAACCTCCACATTATTCAGGAATAAAAGGAAAAAGCTTTTTTAAAATCATGTGCCTGTGGAGATAAAGTGATATTTTCTTACTAAGCTTTACAGCTTACTACTACACTAAACAAGTGTATATCCAAGCACAAATCCCTCTTTTCAAGTAGTGTTTACAGCCAAGGAAGCATGTTGGGAGATCTATTACCTTTGACCATACTCCCCATCAAACCACCCTCTGTAAATACACAGTCAAACATTAACGATGAACCTTGCCTCTTCAGGTTCATTAGTAAAATTCCTGTGCCACCATGGAATGCCACTGACACCAGGCATAGAGACCCTTTGCTAATAGGGCAGAGAGTCAGATTTAAAAGCACTGAATCAATGTAATTTTAAATCATGATATTACAGATGGTAGATAACAAGTTGCAATTTAAAGGAAGTGCTTTGAATTATGTAATTGCGATGGTTTTGTTTAGAATAAAAAAGAAAAAAGGTCAGTATAAACCTGCAGGTGTAAATGTTAGTTATGTGATTTCAGAGTGGCAATATTTGTCTTTTATTAGTTTTACATTGGGAAGAATCTATTTAACAAATGCTGAGAGAAAATTATTTTGTTTTGCATTACAAATGTATCAAAGCAGAAACGTAGATTACATACATAGATTCTTTCAAACAGTGCCACTATTTGTGTAGAATGCTTATCCGGTTGCTGATGTGGCTTGCTGTATTAACTGAGAGCATCAATATCGTGCTGCACTCAAAAAGAGACAGTTAAAGACAGAAAGCAAACAGCGGTTTTAACTAGAACAGTTCCAGAATCTTTTAAATATTTCCTTTACTTCCAAAGCACATCCATACATATGAGTACAATAAGAGCACTGCAGACCCAGCTGGTGTTGGATAATTTATTTACAATTTAAAGTGATTTCAAGGCTGCAAAATGGAATAACACATTCAGAGAAAACTGTGGGTGTGTCTGGAGAGGGTGAACCAAATTTTTGTTTTGTTTTCCCTCTTTTTTTATTTTATTTTGATGAATTTGGCTACTTCTTTAGGTGCCACAAACAGACAGTTGACACAGACCAAAAAGCTGGAATTGGATACAGAATAAACCAGAGCTGTGGAGGCTGGTCAGTGTGTTACAGAGATGTAGATGATATCAAAGTATCTGAAAAGAACAGTATTCTGAATGGTTTTCATATGACATGATGTGAGTACAGTGAAGTGGATCTGGATGATAGGACAGCACAGTCTTTACTATTTTCTAATGATCCTGAGAATGCATGAAGCATCTGAGGGTGCTGATGGAGAAGAAAGGGACAACAACCCCTTCCCCTTACCACCTCTCCCTCCAGATGTGCATAGGGTAATAGCAGTCATTTGCTCAGTCATTTAAAGCTGTCACTTCAGCTGGGCACAAAAGGCTGGAACCCCGTGGCCAAACAAAGGTATTAGCATCTGAGCTCCTCGGCTAGTAAAAATATCATAGGATTCACCCAAAAGTTAGAAGGCAATTAATTGCTTGCTGGAAAAGCACTAACAGCCCAGGGAAACCCCTGCTGGGACAGACAACAGAGGGGAAAAAAATAATAAGAAAATAATAAAAAAAAAAGACAATCTAGGATACTTAGCTCTCTTTTTTTTTTTTTTTTTTTTGTGGTAGACTATTACAGCCATGTCTGAAAGCACTGATATTACCTGTATGAGCTAGATAGCCCATACAGGAGTGCTATAAAGATCTTGTTATTACGCACAGTAAATTGAAGCCAGATGAGATCTCCTGCAGACACAAAGTGTGAAACATGGGAAAAGCAGTTTAAGAGAGTGAACCACAAAATCCACATTTGGCCGCATAATCACGTAAGAATTTCCAAGTACCTCAGCTGTTTACATATTTCACATTAGAAGAGCATGGGGGTAATCCAGAAATAGAGGGAATGAAAATAACCCCCAAACTCTCCATCAGTAGAGTAACCTAATTGTTCACTTGCAGAACTCTAATCTGCCTCTTACTTCTTCTTACTTAACTCCCTTCTTACTTCCTTTTAGTCCTGTACCATATAAAAGCCATTCATCTCAGATCTTCAGCAGTTCTACTTCCCCAGAAGTAGAATAGGATAAAATAGCTGCCTGTTTTCTAAGAGGTATCCTACTGTAAGACTTTTTTATTGTTATTATTTTTAATTTGGCCCTCAGACATGTCTAAGTCAAGGCTACAGAAACATAGAATAGTGGAGTGACTTTGATTGGAAGGGACCTTTAAGATCCAGTTCCCCTTACTGTAGGCATCACCACAACCTTTCTGGGCAGCTTATTCCAGAGCTCTGACATCCTCACTGTAAAAAAGTTTTTCCTTATGTTTTTATGGAACTTTCTATGATCCAATTTGTCCACATTGCACTTGTTCTGTCCATGGGCACCACTGAAACATCCACTTGACTCCCACCCTTTAGATATCTATAAGCATTCATAATATAATCCCTCAATCTTATCTTCTCCAGACTGAACAGAACTAAATCTCTCAGTTTTTCCTAGTAAAGGAGATACTCCAGGATTCTATCTGTCACACAAATCACAACTCAATGAGCTTTGCCAGCCATCCAGTTCTCAGTTTGCCTAACTGTTAACTCTATCCCAAACTTCCTAAGCTTACCTACGAGGATGTTATGGGAGACTGTCTTCCACATACTTAGAGATGACATACAGAAAAAGTTGCTCCAACACATTTCCAGGGGTGGAGGTGAGGCTGGCTGCCCTTGAGTTTCTTGACACCTCCTTGCTCTTTTTGAAGAGTAGTGTTGACGCCGTCTTTCTTCCATTTCTCAGCTATCTCTCCCATTCTCCTGTTCTCTCAAGAGTGGGGTGGCTGGAGGCAAACATCATATATAATAATCTAATTGATTTTCAGGTTAACCTTAAACTGTACACTGCAGTAGGCATTTGTTTCTTTTCAGGCTTTTCATAAACATTTTCTCTCCTTTTTTTGTAAATTTTTTGCGGAGATTGTATACAGAAAAACCTAAGCTCTCATCTCTTTGAATGTCACAGTTGACAAATCACCGTGATGTCAGCAATCACTGCATGCAATTTTCTGGTGGAAAAGAACATGGTTTTCTAGAACAAATAAATACAGAATGATTAGTTTCTTAAAACATTTTAAATTTTTCAGAAGGAATTATGATATACGCCTTTTCTCAATGCACCTGTGCTACTAGAGGTAATTATTTGCAGTAATGCACAGCAGGAGTTAGTCAAGCAGAAATGCTACTTTATTGTGAACTCAGGGAAAATAACATAAAAGTAGAAGATCAAATTGTATGTTAGGTATTTCTAGTAGCTTACATTAAAATTGCTTCTTTTTTTCTACAGTTTTATCACACACTTATGTCTGATCACAAAGAAAATCAATACTCAATTTTCTTCCTTGTTTAACTCTATTAAACAACAATGAAGTTAATGCAGAGAACTTATTCATCTGGGCTTTTTTTTTTTTTTTTTTTTTTTTTTAGTATAGATATCTTCTGTGGAAAAGTATACCCATAAATCATGAACTCTGTTGAAGGTAGAGCAACCTTACTAACACATACTTTAAATATGATAAAAGAAGAGTAGCAATTACAAATTCCAGGTACCCCCCTTCTTTGCAAATACAAAGCTTTTGCTGTTTTCAATGATTAGTTTAGATGTGTGAGAATTATTAGAATTATACCTGTAAATGACATTTTAAGACAAAGAAACATGCTCCATCAGTCTTGGGGAAGTCAGATGCACAGTCTAAGGACATTTGATTTTTCTGGTGGATATATTGCTTTTTCAGTGGATGAACTTTGCTGCTCAATTAAATTGTTATATAAAATTGGCAAAGCAAATTTAGCCAATACTCTTTCAGCACAAATATAGCTCCACATTCAACATCTCAGTCTGTGTATTTGATTAAGTATGTCTATGAATAGCTCCCCCTCATCTTTCATGCAGACTTTTTTTATGTTTAGAGACTGTGTCTTGCTCACAGCACATGCTACGGGAATGAAACATGAAAAATTCAAGTAAAGATTCTGTAACACAGAAACTTTAGAGGACTTGAGGTCACAAGTCTGGCTTTTAGGTTCATCATTCCATTTTCTTAAACAGTGTACTAAACTGCTTAACAATTCAAGCAAGTTATTGTCTTGAGATGGACTCTGATTTTCTCTCATTTCATTGCTTTTCTAGCTATCTTGCAGAAAACCAAATTATGTTTCTAGGAAGAAATGAGCAGACACTGTAGTAGGAACAAGTCTTAGGATTGAAATTGATATGAAAGGGCCAGTAATAGTATGTAGTACTTCACATAGTTTTCTGACAGCACGACCGAAAACTATTGCATTTTTGTTAATTTTCTGCTAATAATCATCAATTGAAATAGCAACAATCAATATTCCACAGAAATAGCTGACAAGAAGTTTTGTGTTGCAACTTTACATGTCCCAGCTATCCAGTGAAATATCCACACAGTATAGTTTACTTCCAAAGGCCTAGACTGACTGATTTGGCAGCCAATATTGTTGTACCACTACATGACATACATAGATTCACTCAATCATAACATCACCAAGGCTGGAGAAGACCTACAAGATCATCCAGTCACCTATCACTAATAGTTTTCACTAACCCATTTTCCTCAGCAACATGTCTAAATGTTCCTTGAACACCTCCAGTGTCAGTGACTCTCCCACCTTCTTGGGCAGCCCATTCCAGCACCTGACCACTCTTTCAGAAAAGTAGTATTTCCTAACATCCAGCCTGAATCTCCCCTGGCACAACATGAGGCCATTCTCTCATAGCTGGATGTTTGAAGAATCCATTTTCAGAGATTCTAAACAGCCCCTGTCCCTACTGATATTGACATATTCAAGAAAGTTTTGTTGAATTCAGTCTAAAACAAGAATCTTGCTCCCCAGGTCCAATTGAGGCAGCGTGTCCACCTTCCCTGAACCAGCAGGGAATTCTCCCTGCCAAATAACTCTGATTCTCCTTGTCTTTCACCATGAATGATTCTCCTCTGCCTGTTCCAGTCTGCTAAAACTGAGTTCAATAACTGAATGTAATAGATAAAGACTGTATAATAAATAATATGCTTCATATGCTTCAGCTTCATGGTAAAAGCATAATTACAAATATAATTTCCAACAAGACACGGAATTTGATATAAGGAAAAAAATGTATACTAAGTTCTTTGTGCAAATTAGGACTGGAGCACATTCCTTATAAAATGCCAGAATTTAAAATGAAAAAGCAACACATATAGCAGCTTGATTATGATTTTTTTTTTCCTATCGAGCTGAATTAAAAGAATTAGAATATATTTGGCATAGAAAATACAACCATCTTCAGAAGACTCTGTAATTCAGTTGTTAACAGATGACTTGTGATTGTTCTCTTGGCATTCCATAAAAATACATAAACTGCTTCCAGTATAGTCTAAGGGTAAATAGAGAAAGGAATGTATTTTACAGCAATAAGTGAAAAGCTGCAGATTAACTCTCAAAGGGACAAACGTCAGAACTGCTCTTATTACTGAGGCTAAATTTCCATTTGTCCCAGGATGAAGCTTTGACTCAGTACAGATTCCAGGATTTGGCTCTAGAAAGGGATTATATGATTACAATTTGCTACTATGTGGTATAAAAAGATATGTGTGGTTGGAGCTCAATGATCTTTAAGGTCCTTTCCAACCTTCTAAGACGCTCTATGATTCTATATTCAGCTGCACTAGGAATAACATTACTTAAATGCATTGAATCAAGTGAACTTTGAAGAGAATATGATCTCCAGGAAAGCACTGAGGTAAATACAATGGAACGTTTTCTTTCGGAAAGGTGTTGTGCTGCAAAACTCACATTTCTAAGTCCTTTGACCATAGAAGTTATTTTGCACTTGTAATAAGCCGCTGCTCCAAATTTGACAGTAATAGATATCTACCACCTACAGTTTGAAAAGAAGAGAGGGAGGGAGGAAGTATGGGATGTCTGAAGTAGAGAAGATGAGTGGACACAGCTGATGTGCAGCATCAGAGATATCGTATGAGGTCCTGAGAGACGTAAGTGTGAGCAGCAGGGATTCCTAATATTCCTATGGAATCCTTCAGATGTGATTGATATATAGCACATGGCTTAACATAGTTAAGGACAATGTTAAGGACAAATGTATAAAGTATGACATGTTATTCACGGTACAGAAAAAACGTGTTATTTCAAGTTTTAGATGGAGCAGTCTCTGTGCCTACAAAAACATACAGACTTTGCATGAACAAGAACACTGTATTTGAGAAATGAAATGTTACTCTGTTGGACTAACAACAATGTAAAAGAAGGATCTTTTTTTCTCTGTTTCAGAGAGCTGAAAGGATTATTTTATCACTCCTACCAGAAGTCCATGATCTTAGAAAATACCAAGGATTTGGGAAAGAACAATGGCCACTGTAAAGAAGAAAAGAAAAAATAAAAAGGAAACTCTTCATCAGAAGATTTCATTTTTCATTTAGCATTTAGAATTAGTTGTGCTTTGTCACAGCAATGTTGATCATTGCTATCCAGCCAGTTACATCAAACACAAGGAAACGATGGAAGTCTGACTTGTGTCTCATGAAACACTGGACTGTTCTTTTGCCCTATGTGCAGCAGTCACAAAAGAAACTGGAACCTACCTCATCAGTTCCAGTTCTTTAACTAAACCTTGAAAACTCTGTAACAGGTTCATAATTAACTCTCATTGTTGAATGCATTGACATATGAGTTATCTCAAACTACATATTCTGGAAAGGACAGAGTTTTCCTCTCATAAAATAAAAATTAACACAATTGGAGACCTTTCTCCTAAGGAATAATTCAGAGTCATTAGATGATGATTCCTTGACTGAGCTTGAGGACATTATTTGAACAGAAGTCACTGAAATCTTAAGGGCTCCTAAAGCCCTCTGAAATGATGCCTTATCCCATCTGCTCCCAAAACAACTAGCTTCACATTTTCTGATATCCCAGCATTTTTTTAATTAATGCATTGCCTGGCTCTAGAGACTCCTGCACATGTCAACCAATAGCAGCAGCAGCTATTAACTTGTTTCCATCTTCCTTTTTTTTTTTTTTTTTTGGCATGGTCATTGGGAAGACAGCAGCATTCAAGTCCTATCTCTGATGAATAGCCTTCTGTTGACCTGGGTCACGGGTGAGCAGCAGGGATCACTCTCACAAGCTCAGTGCTGCATTTCTACATCTTAATGTATTTTGCCCTGATGGCAGTGCGGAAATAAATAAAGTCCCACTGTACTGAATGCCATTTGGGGCAGTGGTGCTGTTTTTCTTTGCTAACAATGTTTGAGACAACACAGAACACTGAGACAGAAGCACCTTATATCTACAGGCTACATAGATTAATTTGTCATTTGTCTATATATTGTCTTGACTTTCTCATTGTAGGGATCTGAACAGCTTAGATAGATCTCTTGATAGCAGCAACTGATATGTTCCTTAGTTTTTCATTCTTTTTGATCTGGAAATGGGCTAAAAGCAGACAAAAGATGTGAATGGGGAGAGATTTCTATTTTTTTGTAAGTGAAATGCATTCCCACTATTAGATTCAGATGGGGAAGTAACAGGGAACATTTCCACATCCTTCACACCAGAATCATAGAAACACCAAGGTTGGAAAAGTCCAACTGTCCACCTATCATCAATATTTCCCACTAAACTATGTCCCTCAGTACAACATCTACCATTCCTGTGTACTGGAACCATACACACACAGTCATAGCCATACCTATGAACAAAGCACATTTTTAACTGTACAATTTTTCTTTATATATTTATAGATTCCAAGAAATACATTGAAATTATATATTCTATATACATAATACATATTAGGTATCTCCAAATGCTATCCTGTTGAGTACACTATTGCACTGGAAAACTAATATAAGAATAGAACGTTTCTAAATAAGTGTTGAAACTAATTAGTAACATAGGTTAATATCCCAGTATTTACCCTCAGCTAAGCTAGCATAACAAAATGTTCCTATTCTGATATCTAGGCCAACCATAACTAACAGGTTTTAGCCAGTCCTCACCAGTTTTAGCCAGTGCTTAAAATGTAACCTACTTTTCCGATGGTAAATTGTTATCAAATAATTTTCTTTGATGCCACATTTTAGTTGTATTTATTAATTGTTTAAATAATTGGAATTGTAAATGGAATGTTTGACTGATTCCGTAATTAGGGAGTCTAAATTTGAAATAATTTATTAGGTCTTAATTTATGTGCTGTGAAATCTGTTAGATCATTTGCTAGTCAGTATGTTGTCTTGAATAAAGGCATTTCTACAAAGGGATTTTAGGGTGAGGGTCACTAGCATAATCAGAAACATACTCAGTCTGGCCTCCAGCTAAGGATTATATGCTTTTAAGTGTATTTCTGTTTTCCAAAATGGCCTTTTGAAGACTTAGCTATTTCAACAAAATTCCTTGTTCATATAGAAAAAGAAAAAGAGCAATTATTTTATACTGTTGTTTGACTTCCTAGTACCACCACCCTTTCCCCTAGATATAGATGACCCAGCTGATCAAGTGCAAGAAGTACATAACACTATGAACTGACTTGTCTGAACCTCTGGAATGAAATCTTCAAAGTTAGGAGCAAAAGTTGGCAGTGAGACTAAGCAGGGATTCAAGTAAAGATTCAGATTTACCCACAAAATAAATTGAGCCAAACCAGTTCTTGTAGCATGTGCTAAGGCACACTTAGGTTTTCCACAATGCAGGGAAGGAAATGACATTGGTTTGCTCTCAACTGTAATTTATCGTATTCATCTACACACTTATTAAAACACAGAGGATTTGTCAGTCTGCCCATTATAAAATCAGGACTGGGGCTTTTTTGTTTCTAAGCTCAGATGTTGGAAATGATATTCGACTGAAGTCTCAAAGTTTCTCAGCTTATACATGCCACTCTGAAATGGAAACCTTATATTTTGAATGTCTTTAGAAATTTTCACCTGGAGAGCTTTAGGGAAGAATGTATTGTTTTGGGCAGGATTTGTCTGCACATATATGCCTGTATGTCAGTCTGGGTATAGATGTAAATATTTCAATCACATGCTCTACATAGACAACGAAGAAAAGTGTATGATTCATTTTAAGCCAGTGACATCATCTACTTAATGGGATGAATAGTGTCACTGGCACACATCAGAGTACCTATAAGAAGGGAGTAAAGGGTGTCCAAGTTGTACAAGTCAAAAGTGAGATGAGATGAATTTCAGCCCCACTGGTATGGTAGACAAGAATGACATGAATCTTAATACTCTGAAGCTACTTCTTTATCTTAGTAATTGTGTATTTAGGATTTTTTTTTTTCTGTTGTCAATGACTTTTAGTAGTTTCCATTAATCTTATCAGTATAGAAATATTCCACCTCTGGACGAAGACGAAACTTACCACATTTGGAACTATGACCATGGTCTTAATGGCAGGACGAGAGGGAATGGCCACAAATTGTGCCGGGGAAGATGTAGATTAGATTTGAGGAAAATTTTTTTTTTCTGAAAGAGTGGTCAGGCACTGGAATGGCCTGCCTAGGGAGGTGGTTGAGGCACCGTCCCTAGCGCTGTTCAAGAAGCGTTTAGATGAGGTGCTAAGGGATTTGATTTAGTAGCTTGGTGGGTAGGGATGGTGGTGGGAGGATGGTTGGACTAGATGATCTTGTAGGTCCTTCCCAACCTAATGAATCTATGAATCTATGAATCTTGAAATGCACAAATGCACATCTAATAGTCTTAATAATCTTCAGTGGATATGGTAAGCTTAAAATATCAAACAAGGGTATGAGACCTTCATTCCATTAGTTTTTTTCTCAGTGTACATTTACAAATCTAGCTGCCCACATTCAACATTTCATTCAACATTTTTTTTTTTACTTTAGAACATGTACTCGTAAGAAACTTCTAATGGAGATCAGTTAAGAAACAACTGAAAATCAGTGCTTCCATAAGAAGTGATAATTAGATTGCTTGCTGTCAGGAGAATTTTCCTAGCATGAAGAAAGCAAAAAATAATTGAGAGTGGGACATTAGAAAAAGCAAAGTAGAAAAAACTATGGGTCATGGGTGGCAGTTTACAGAAATGTCTTTTTGGAGCTTGTAATTTACAGGTGAATTTTATTCCATAATTTCATAGGTTATTCTTTAAAGAATCATGAATTCTGCTACTATGCCTCTTTTAATGTTATCTTCTTTAAGAACATCTAAGAAAAGCTAACTTCACAGCTGCCCAATCTGAAGCAGTAGGATGGATTCCCTTGGTGCCAACAAAATGCTTATTGAAAGGCAAAAATCAAGATTATTTCTTTTACATGCTTGCTCTTGTTCCTTACTTGACTAGCTGTTTTCTGCACTGTTTCTATAGTACCTGGATTCCCAGGAGTTTTCGAACACTAAGCGAATAATCCTTACTGAGGAGAAGGAGGAGGAGGAGGAGGGAGTGTTATATGCCTGTGAGAACCTTTGCAGTTTGTTGCCATTGAGTGAATTGGAACAATTTAGCTTTGAGGAAGTGATTTATATACACACATCCATCACATATAACCTGCTCTGCTCTGTTAACTCTCTGTTTGATCTCTGGAGGGTTGAGCAGATTAGGGAGGGTCTTCACACGGAGGTTTCATTAACAACCAGTTGGTTAACCTGGCACAACTCCTGTTTCTACATTTGAAGACTTTAACGTGGGAAGAAAAGAAAAAAAAAAAAAGATGCTAATTGGAATCATTATTTCCCAGCTCAGGAAGCACCAATCGTGCTGTAAGGGAGAATTTGCTTCCTATTTCTCTCTTTTTATTTATTTATTTATTTGTTTTGTGTAGAAAACAGAATTCAGGGTTATAATTTAAACCATTCAAAACCGTTGATCACAATATGAGAATTCTGGCAGCATGAAGTACACCAGTAATCAAAGAGCACATTAAGCAACCACAACCAACAATAAGCCATGAATACTTAAGCATTACAATCCAGTTTACTGAGACAAGGAATGTATGCCAAGTGGCTGCTTTTTAAAAATATACCAGAAGATTAATAGGTTTCTTGTCTGCTCTGGAAGAGAGGAGAATATCTGATCAAGTCAAATTGATGATAGTATTATTAACAAAGCTAAAGAACGAAAATGGAGTCACATAACAATATGACTATTACTGTTATCAGGGGAAAATTTTCAGTTATGCTTTTCTAACAGAATAGCCGGAGTTCCCTCCATGACTCCCCATGCATGTGCACAGCACTGTGTCTCTGTGGTTTACAGAACAGGGATATATTATTAATGAAAGGATTAAATTTAGTACTTCTTGTTATCTTTGGAAACCAAATGGCTGGTTTCAAACCAGTAAAGTGCTAACCATGGTTACGCAGTTCATAAACTTACAGAAGCTCTTGAAATGTGCTAGTTTTTGTTATTGAGCTGAAGGAAATAAACAAGTATATTTCGGTTTGAGGAAGTATATGAAAAAAAGTTGGCAGAGGAATGGTGTGGTCTTCTTAGCTGTAACTACTGCAACTACAAGATAGAAAAAAATGGCAGTGGTTATTAATACTGTATTAATTGTTTTAATTAACAAAATAAAGGTCTTATGCCACCTTCTATACAAATCTTTTGATTTGTAAATATTTATATGTTATTAAGAAATACTCTTATCTCAGACTCTATTCATCCATACTTTCTCACCCACCACCCCCCAGATGTCCAGAAAAACAGATGTGCTCCTCCACATGCCTTGAAATATTTAACTGATAACAGACTATCCAGTACAAAGTTTTTGGAAATTTACTCTCTTTCATATTAAGGTTACTAATCAAGTATCACTGGCATTTGCTAATGTGGTGATAACCGAGAAGAGAGAAAGAGACTGCTGGAAGGAAAGACTAGATTTAGGGCTCCATGGACAAAAAACAGCAACCTTAACTGTATACCGAATTTTATTGGTGGTCAGATGCCTTTCCTGCTGAATTGTTTCCTGTGTTTCCTTTACCTTTCATTACCTTTCCCTTTTAAGCCTTTGCAAGAAACACACAACAGCCCTGTCAACTCAGTTCTGTTTTTTTCATGAGCTTCCTGAAATGAGCAGTCTGTTTTCCACCATGGCACAGATATGAGCACAGTCACTGACTTATATAATGAAATTAGTGATTCTCCTAGCCCAATAGAAATCAGAAACTGTTGCATCCATCAAATGTTTTTGTTATTAACAATCACTTCCCTTTATCTGTGTTTATTGACCACATATAAATATTGTATATATCCCTGCGATGACTTGAATTTTCTGTGGTGATGAATTACATTAACCAATATTAGCAGCAGCAGTTAGAATATGTCTCTCCAGGATTAGCACTGTTAATACCCTGACATTGTTCATCTGATTTTTATTTGTCTTAGTTCTGTTATCTACAGCTAATTGCTTGCAACTATCTACATGACTGTATCTGGGGCTGACCATTATGGACCTGTATATTGCCAAGGACAATGGGTTTCATCCATCAGTAGATATCCCAGGATGCAAGTTTATTTCATTTTCAGTAAGAGGTCATTTTATTCATGTGCTAGAAGGCATGGGAAGAATGGATTTGTGATCTATTATTTCTGTAATTAATTTATACATCCTTTTCAGATTAGCATGAGATTGAAAGGTGTGAAACACAGGAAGTTTAAAATCTTAAAAAGTGATTTTAACAGATTTGTAAAAGAAGTGATTTTTCCATCTCAGAGTCTTTCCCTGACAACTTTAACTTCTCTATGCTTTGCAATATCCTTTTACTTCATGAAAAGCACTATATAAATATTTGTTGTTTGTTTCCTATGACTGCTCTTTCCATGATGACTGAAGTGAAGACAAAAGCTAAGTAAGAATTGTGGTATTTGGAGGTTTCATTGCCAGAATAAGAAATGTCTCCTGGTTGTAGCAAGCTTTGGATCTCTCTCTTTATGAAATGGTATTACATTGCACAGAATGATAGGAATTATTTTCATTGGAAGTTACAGAAGTTGGATACTGCATGGCATGTATTTGTGGTAAAACCAAACCCCTGGTAACTTTGTTTTAACCCAGGCTCTATAACGGTCTATACAGGGTAACTGCTGGAAGTTGAGCAATAGGATGCACTGAATTTTTTGGTTCACCTTTAACTGAATCCAACTAAAGAGTCTCAAAAAAAAAGGGGCCAAGGAAGGAATAAAAGAGAGTTGTTTGACCAGCTGGAGCCAATGGTGAGACACACTGCCAGAGAGTGGTAAAAGGTACAAGTAAGCCTTATTTCTGATGCTAGGTTCATCCAACATGCACTTTTGCTTTGGAAAATAAAATTATAAAATTTATAAATTGAAAACCATTGTTCGCTCTGTACAAAGGTTGTCGTGAGGTTTTCTTCTCATTACTTTTTAAACTGACACCCACCTTCACCCACAGCGAGCTCGCACTGTGATGAACTGGGGATTGATGCCGTGATGGAAACAATCAAGTGGAGCAGCTCACACTGCAGCCGATTTCAAAGGCATTCCTTTTCCAGGCCATCAGCCGCTGCTGCAGCATGGGAAGCGTTTCCTGATTTTACCACTACTGAGCAGCAGTCTGATGGTGTTTATGTATTGCAGGACCCCACCGGTGCAGAGACCTGCTGCCCCAGTGAACCAGAAGTGCCGTGAGGAGGAATTGGTACAATTGACAATGGAGCTGTTCACAGCACTGGGGCCGTGAGTCTATCAGGCATCCTCTCTATCATGTTTATTGCTCATTACTTGGTTTTAAAGAGGCCCCTTTTTATCCTGGAGAATTTAACTGAAATATTGTCTTTTCTGATATTTTTCTTGCTCAGCAAAAATAACATAAGGTTTGAATGAGATCAGCGGTTCCAAGAGTTCACTGGTGATGTTGATGTTAAAATGGTGCTACTACATGCTTATAAACTGCTACACCACAAACTAACATTTATCCCCCTTGTTACACTAACAAAAGCTGTTGTGTCATTCTGTGTCCCATTTTTAGCTCTGTTCAGAGCCCCTTACCTTATACTTCGGTTGTATATTATCTGAGTCTGAAAACATACAAAACTTATTTCTTGACTCTGGTTTCCAGGTGACATAATAGCACCGCAAATAAGTTTTACCTCAAAAACTCTTCCATCCTCTTCCACTCTTGTTCTCTGACATTGTAGCTCTAGTGCTAAGCCAGAGATATTCCAGACTTTTCTATGGCAAATGGATGTCAAACACAAATGGGATTTGGTTGATCCTGTGAATGAGACCGGGAATCAGAAAAACTATATCAAAAGGTTTATATATATATACATAAATTGCAGCATTAAAAACAACTTGTCATATAGTCTAGGGTAGTATGAGAAGATCATCTACAGACTGGATCAGGAATTCTTCCTTACAGGTAAAATATATTGTGAACATTTAGAAATCATTTTATCCTGATACAAACTTTTATTGAAAACCAAAGGAAATAATTAGTATTTATCATTCTCTTTTTGTTGTATGTGGCAAAAAATGTACATGTCTGAAAGCCATCCTTGCCAATGAATGTTCACTTTCACTATTTCAATAATGCACAAATAGAGTCTGAAATCTGGCCTAACTGCACACAAAACCATAGAATGACAAAATGGTTGAGGTTGGCAGGGGCCTCCGGGTCCATCTGTTCTAAAACCTGCTATGGTCACCAGAGCAGGGTGCTTACGGAACAGAGAGGTTTGCAGCAAAAATGCTCTGAAGTGGGATGTGATGGTGGCTGCGGCATTGCAAGGGCCCTGCTACTCCAAGAGGGACCAGTGAGCAAACATAACCTGCATGTAAACATGCCAAGAACTTTCAAGTGGTTTTGTAGTGAGATGAAGGATTTTGGAGTCAGCCTTGACAAAAGAGCATGAAAAATTTTCAGCAGTAGAGTTTACAAACTTCTATCTTAATTGTTCCACAAAAGGTCTATTAGACGGGAATTAGATGACAGAGTAGTGAAAACACTGACGTTTTCACAAATATTTTCAAAATACATTCATAACCTTCCAACGTGTTCAGCTGATGAGGACAAAATAGTTTCCTATAGTAACTCAGGAGGATATTAAAAAGCAGCTATCAAAAGCAGACATCCTAAAAATTGTGTTCAGATAACTTGCATTCAAAGTTTTGAAGACAACTTGAAAAAAATAAGTCTCTGGGCCATTAGTGTTGATTTCCAACCTAATATGGAACACTAGAAACATTGCAAAGAGCTGAAAGCCAGCAAATTTTGTGCTAATATTTTAAAAGGGCAAATACAATGACCTAGGTAATTATAACCCTGTCACACTGATATTGATCCGAAGCAAAACAGCTGGCTGATACAGGACTTGATTAATAAATTAAAAGAGGTTAATATAATTAATGCCAATCAACATGGGTTTGCATCAAGCTAAAGTGGTATCTTTTGTGATGAAATTATAAGTTTGGTTAAAAAAGAACAAAAGAGAATTTGTATATTTAGACATCTAAGTCACATTAATTTGACAATCCCTGATTTATTTATCCATTAGCTAAGAATCATGGTGATATAAGTACAGCACAGGACATATCAGTAAAACTGACTGATAGGACCCCAGACTTACTTGTAAGTAGGCCTGCATCTTTGAGAATGTGGGGTGGACTTTTTTTTTGTTGGTTTTGTGGTGTTTTTTCTTTCTTTTTTGCATCTTCCACAAAATTGGCACTTACATACTGACATATGTATGTGAGTCCATCAGAGTTAGTAACTAATGAAACTAATGAAGTGACTGAGACACCTCATAATCTGACTATAAACTTTGATCTTAAGTATATTTGTGAGCATTAGTTGTAGTGTCTTCTTGTATCTTCCAGGATACAACCTCAAACGGTCTCAAAAATTTAAAAAAGGAGAGAAATATCCATGAATTGTCAACTAAGTTCCAGTTTTCAGTATGTTTCTCTGCTATAAATGACAAACAGTCACTGGACACTAAAGTAATACATTCATACAGAGAAGGGAGGCAGCATTAACTCTGTGCTTGGAAATGGTGCTGTTGCAGATGGAATGCTGTTTTCCTTACTCAGAAGGAAAAAAAGGGACCCTGAGGCATCAGAGTTTTAGCAGAAGCCACAAGAAGAATGTAAGGATTAAAAAACACACTTTCTAGTGAAGGAGATCTCAGGTAAATAGTTGATGGATAAGAAAACAAAGGCATGACCATATATTATTTATTTGGAACAAAATTGGATAATAGAAAGCTTTTCATGTCTAGATGAAGAAGATTTAACAGGGTCCTATTTCTAAGAAATTAAGTAGGAAAGGTTAGATGGGCAATCATAAAACCATAGAGTCAGAGAGTTATAGAACAGTTTGGATTGGAAAGGATCTTAAAACCTATCCATTTCTAAACCCCCTGCTGTGGGTTGGTTGCCACCCACCCGATCAGGCTGCCCATCCAACCTGGCCTTGAATGACTCCAGGGATGGGGCATCCACAGCTGATTAGGTGGTGCAGTGCTATGGGACATGCAAGACACTTCTACATAGAAGGGAAAATGTACCTTTCACTCTCCAGTACCTTGGCTAATGCTCCAGCCACTTGGAAGCAAAAGCTGCCAGTGGTGATGCTGTCACTTTTTGAAGAAAAGGTAAAACATATTCTTACATTTGATGTGGAATGCAGTTCTCTAAGAATCTTTCTACCAGCAGGTAATTTAGCTAGAGAAAGGGGAAATATTTACTTTGCAGCTCTGGAAAATGCACTGGACACTCTGAATTCTCCCATGTCCTACTGATACACTTGCTGATGGAAAACTTGGATACCTTGCAGTTTGGTACTAAAATTATTCTCTGAATGGTGGCAGTCCTGGACTTGGTCAGCACCTGGAAGATATTGTTCAGGACACAGAATCATAGAATGAGTGTTTGAGTTGGAATCATGTTTGAGTTGGAAGGATCTTTAATGGCCATCTAGTTCAATCCCCTGAAATGAACAGAAGCACCTATATCTACATCAAATGCTCAGAGACCATCCAGTCTGACCTTCAGGAATGGGGCATCCACCAGCTCTCTGGGCAACCGGTGCCAGTGCCTCAACACCTCTATTGTAAAGAACTTTCCTCTTATAACCACTAACCACTCTTCTCTCTTTTAATTTGAAACCACTTCTTCTCCTATCACAACAGACCCTGCTGAAGAGTCTGTCCCCTTCTTTCATACAGCCCCCTGAAAGATACTGTAAGGCTGCTTTCAGATCTCCCTGAATCCTTCTCCTCTCCACACCAAACAGCTCCAGTTCTCTCAGCCTATCCTCATAGGAGAGGTGTTCCATCCTGTGGATCATTTTTGTGGCCCTCCTCTGGATGCATTCCAGCTGTTCCATGTCTCTTCCATACTGAGGATACCAAGAACTTCACCTCAAAATTAACCTGCACTTAGTTCAGAATTCCCTATGACCTAGGAGCAAATCTTACCTTTTAATCAATTCAAAAGTGTACCTGGAAGCAATAAATAAATAGATAAACAGGTAAATTACATTTTCATATAGGTTTGACTATTGGCTTCTCTGTTAGGAGTATGATTTCCCTCCAAAAAATGTGTATAATACAATAGCCACATTTTAATATGCTAATATGTAATTTTGCCTCATTACATAAATGTACAAATATCTGGTAATTTCAAATCTATATTTCTACTTTTATCTTAAAAAGAAAAAAAAACTTTATAAATGGAACCTCTGTTTGGCTCCTAGGTAAAACTAAAGAGGCCTTCAAAATCCAGAAGAATATAACATAGATCAAAATTTCTGACTGGAATTACAAATTTCTTTGCTTTTAGATTTTAGTCAGACCCTTATCTTTATTTAATTGTATTTGTGATTGTACCCATAAAATATTTATACTTAATTATATACAGAATCATTATCCTATACCATGAGAAGCATAAAAGCACACAAAAGTAATAGCTTCTTGACATAGTAAAGGATTAATATGTACGAATGAAGTATTTTTGTATTCTGTAAACTCACATTTCATGAGGAGATCAAATTTATAGACAGAGAAAATCCCTCATCTAGTTTCAACTTCACAGGAGCTTAACACAGAAACATGAGGTATGTGTAATCCCTCATATCACCTTTACAAATTAGATTTCAACATGGAGATCATTGGAGAACGCTGCTTGCTGGAGTGATTTAGTTATTTACTTATTTTAATGCAAGTATTTAATTTTTGCACTTGAGAATTTAATCTTTTCTGCGCCGATTTGGAAAGTGGCAGTATATGTTACAGAATGAAAAAAAAAAAGAATTATTATTAAAGGTAGTTGTTTAGCAACTCAACTTTCTATTAAAAATGAAATTATAAAAACACAGATATATAAAATTGATACCTCTGAAAGTGTCCTTGGAACATTTAGAGAGAAGAACAGTATAATCTAATGGTATTACACAGCTCCTTTAGGGTGTTCCTCTGGTCCTAATGCCACCCATGTACAAGGTAATGTACAAGGACTTTTAAAACATGATCTGGACAGTTTATCATTCTTTGAAATGAATTTCTAAAGGCTTATTCCTATTTTTCTCTAAAGTATATAGGAAGAAAGACAGCTATATTCCACTGTTGCATTGCTTTGCTGCTCGCTTTCAGTGTTGCAGCAAGAGTTTTGTGCTACAGTTCCTTAGCTACGACAGGAACTTAATGTTGAGGTCAACTAAATTGTCCACTTGAAATTAGCCATTTTGAAAATTGTTGCAAATATACATGGCTATAATTAAAGTCACATGCAATACAGCAGCAGAAAGTGTTGTTTAAAGAGTGCTGGCTGTAATTCTTTATGCAAGTCCCTCTTGCAGAAATGCTGTAATGTCATTCCCAGCTAACATATGGTAGCAGTCAAGCGTGTAATCTATCTGGGAGCCTCAGTGGCAATACAAACAGGCAACATCCTCCCACTCTTCTTTAAGGACATATCAGTGTGCACTTAGTTAATAAAAATCAGCATTCCTTCAATTCTACCCCACCTGTCTGGGAGCATTTTTACTTGGCATGAAGCATGATCCATGAAGTTCAGTCTAACGCAGACTGATCTCTTGTTCCTGAGCTATTGGTGTGGTAATAAAACAAAGCACCTCTGCATGCTCTGCCCTCAGCTGTTCTTTTTGAACCACAGAAAAAAAAGAAAGTGTGGAAAATTGTCAGTAAATGACAGAGATAATATTTCCTAGAATGGTAACACCATCAAGAGCAGCAGTCAAAGCCATCCAGTTTTGTGTTTTGATTTCTGCTTCAACACTTAAACTGCAATAGGCTTTAGTTCAGAGTAGAACATATTATAAGTCAAAACTTTTCATGAGAAAATTATTTTGAGTTTGAAAATGTTATTTTCCTTGGTTTTTATATACACATTTTCTTTTCATGACACTTGCATACTCTGGTTTAAGAGGAAAGAAGCATAAAACAACAGATTTTTACCAGCATCATTGACATCTACTAAAAACACAATTCCTAAGGTCTCCAAAAAAATTTGGCTGTGAAAAAATTTCAAAATAGCCTCTTGTGCCACTCATGTGATTACTCCCAGACATATGTACTTACAAACACAAGTTCTTCCAGAGAAGAAAGTAAATAAGTAAATGAATAGAATGAATAGATCAATCTTGTAACATTTTATTTTTATTTTTTTCTAGACACTTAGAATGTACAAACTGCAAATCTGACCCTTGCTGTAAGAGAAAAAACAAAACCCACTCTTTGGGTTATTCCTTGGCTGTTACCAGATTGCTCTTTAGCACAATAGGAAACTTAATGAGTCTTTCATGCACAGTCCAGCCTCCCCTGGCTGAGGCTGGTACCCACAGCTGCCACCTTGCCCTGCAATTTTGATATTCCCAGAAGTTCTCATCAGTGCACACAAGTTGTGTTATCACCCCTAATTGACTGCAGGACTTCAATCACACTGGTAAATTTAGCAATAATTACACATCCTTGCCACCGCTGAGGAATTACCTCTCAGGGCATGAAATCTGTTTCTGCTCACTTCCAACAAATTCTAGGCTAAGGAAGTTTGCTCAGCTCCAGAGGCAAATTGTCAAATAAAAACCTCATTCTTTAAATTAAGGACACCATGGAAGAGTAGTTACATTCAGCATCTTGATCTACTCCTTAGTTTCTCAAAAAAAAAAAAAAAAAAAAAAAAAAGTATTAGTGTAACTAAGGGACAATTTGTTCTGCAAAGACTCTCTCCTGATTTTCTAGCACAAAATAATTTTGTGGTGCATAAAGTGACTTTTCAGAGAGATCTTTAGTTCCTTCCTTCCTTCATCCAGCTCACTACTTATCTATATTAGTCTTCCAGTTTGTCCATCTAAAAACAAGGATTTTGAGCCTAAGAGCTTGTCTAATTCTCTCCTTGGAGAGAGAATGAGGTGAGAGAAGGCATCACTTTGTTTCAGGAAAGCGCTTCAGCACCTCAGTGAGAACACAAGAATTTTACCATAGAATCACAGAATTGCAGGGACTGGTAACAACTTCTGGAGATCATCAGCCTGACTCCATGCTAAAGCAGGGTACCTATAGCAGCTCACACAAGAAAGCATCCAGGGGGTCTTGAATACCTCCAGAGAAGGAGACTCCACAACCTCTCTGTGCAGCCTGTTCCAGTCACCTTCACAGTAAAGTTCTACGCTGTGTTAGTATGGAACTTCCCATGTTCTGTTTTCTGCCCCATGTTCTATGGCTGCTCGCCACTGTCCATCCCCATCAATTTGGTTCCTGCACTTTAGATATTTATAAAAAGTTATGAGGACGTGTCAAAAATTGCCATCTGATTCCTTGACTTTTCTGCCAAAGTCAAGTCCAGAATGACTTTCAGCAGCACGTTGTTTCCCCTGATTTTACCTGTTATTAGCTCTCACATTTGCAGGCTTCCTGAGAGGAATGCCACCCTGCTGTACCTCTGCTCTGCAAATCCCCAGGCACGCTTTCTCCTTCCTTGAATGATAAAGTCAATTCCTGAGATTTGTTCCCTAAATTTATACATGAATAATACCTTTTGCTATAAGATTAAAAAATCTTTTAAAGTCAGAACATGAGTTCTTGCTACTGATATAAAAAGCGGTGTTCCACCATACAGCAAAGATAAGCAAGGAGCACTCATAATACTAGAAAAGGTTTCTCATGTCAGCAGCACATTTGGAAACAAATTCATTCTTCAAAACTTTCTCTCTTTGCATCAGACTATTGCAGAGACTGCTGGAGCTGCTCTCATAGGAAACATAACCACCTTTGCAATACCTAATTTCAGTCTGAAGATTAATTAGTTTGATGCAAGACACAGTCTACTGGAGTTTGGGATTTTGCCTTCAGATGAGTTGGAGACTTAAATTTAGTAAATATCCTCTGAGAAGATGTGTCTGCTGGACGTAATGCTCTGTACAACAGAGAATCACTGCATTATGGTAGAGAGAACACTCAATGGGTTCTACTTGAGTGAGCAATTTTAAGCGTCTTCATAAATACTTACAAATAGTAAAATGGCTTCATTTTGAGGGAGGGATGTGGAATTACTCTCTGCTTACATTTATTACACTTTGTTATGCTCATGACAAACGTTGTCTGAATCAGAATGAGCTGCAGCCTGATATCTTGCATTACCTTGATTTGGTCTAGAAAACAGCAGGATGCAAACAAAGAGAATTTTTATTTTTTGCATGCTAATTTGTGTAAAGAATGTTGCACACAGAGATAAGGAAACATAAGAGCAGAGTTTCTCTGCCTCCACTCATCCTTCACACTCTGTGCCTGACACAACTCTGAGGCTCTCCTTACCTGAAAACCACCACCACTTGGCATCAAGAACTTAACTGTCCCAAATCAGATCACTTTTGTAAGCACATTTATTTAGAAGATTAGTTTCAAACTAGCACTTTAAGTCTCAGTCAGGATTTGGTTTTTGCTCCTTTTCAGTTTTGGAAAGCTCACATTTCTTCCTCATCTTACCGCTGCCTTTTCTCCCCAGCCTCTTGTTGATTTTTCAATGGTCGTAAAATCAAAAGAGCCATGAAACTGCATTGGTGATACAGGAATGAAAACTAACTCAGCAGCAGCGTAACAGGATAGGCAAACGAGTACACATGTGGTTTAAGACTTAAAGAGGTCACTTCACTGAATGCTTTATCAGAAAAGAAGGCATCTTTTAAAGGATCATTATATAAGCTTGATAAAAACATTTTGTATGCAAACCCATACTTCTGGTTGTTTTGGTAGCCTGTGCACAGTGCTTATTTGGACAGTTGCCCAGGGGTTTCCTGCATTATTACTGGCTCCTAGGGAGCTAGTTAGCTGCTGTTCACATAGTACAGCAGGTGAGAAAGGAGTGTTGCTGCTCACTGACAACAGGGAGAGGAAGTCAGAGTGTGAGCACAGCACACGCTGCCCATACAGTACTGCAGCAGCAGGTGTGGGAGGTGGGTAGAGTAGCAGGGTGTACAAGTGCTGTCCCTTTTGTTCAGGTGACCAGCTCTCTTACTGGTAGTCTCTAGGACTGTAGATTTAACCGTGGTCTCCAGCAGACAGCAGGCTTGCCTGAGGAAGGCTATGGTGACTCAGATGAAGGGCCTGTCCAGAAATGTGTCGGGTTGGGTCTCTGGCTTCAGGGATTGCCTGAGCCTGCTGCTGCTGTGGGGGATTGGAAAGGATTCCACCTGTGTGAGGTGCAAGCAGGTGGATGAGCTGCTCAGCCCGGTGGTAGAGCTCAGGGAAGAGGTGAAGAGACTGAAAACCATCAGAGAGTGTGAGTGAGAGGCTGACGGAGTGACTTTCTGAGGAAAGGGTGATGGAGTGATACCTTCAGAAGAGTGGTGGACGCCCTGCCACAATCATACAGATCTTACGCACAAGGAGGGTTGGAAAAGTGTCAAGGGTGCACCCTCTGCCTGCCTACCCTGCTTCCCCAGCACCCCTGAGCAATAGGTTAGGGGTGCTGGAAACTGAAGAGGGGAGGTGAGGGAGGACCTGCCTAAGATGGGCACTAGGATGAGGTGCTCGTCAGCACTCCATGAGATGGTCTCTGCCAGAAAAGACAGAAGGGTAATTGTGGTAGGTGATTCCCTTCTCAGGGGAACAGAGGGTCCCGTATGCAGACCCGATCCAACCCATATGGAGGTGTGCTCCCTCCCTGGGCCCCAGGTCAGGAACATCATCAAAGAACTCCCAGGTCTGGATCATTCCTCATTATTATCAGTTATTGATAGTTCAGGCAGGCAGCAATTAAATCACTTAGGGAAGTGAGCGTAAACCATCAAAAGAGATTTCAGGGCGGTTGGTTGAGGGAGTGGGAGCACAACTCATATTTTCCTCTCCCTTTTGGTGTGGTGAGGGATATGGAGCAGTGTAGGAAAACTCAGGCTTTGAATTAGTGGCTGAAAGACTGGTGCTGCCACAGGAACTTTGGGTTCTTTGGCCACAGAGTGGTTTACTCGGCACCTGTCCTGATGGCTGCAGGTGGGTCTTGCCTGTCTCCAAAGGGTAAGTGGATCCAACCCAGGAGCTGGCAGGGCTCGTTGAGAGAGCTTTAAACTAGATATGAAAGGAGAAATGAAATGTCACTCTCTAGGGTGGAGCTAGCAGTTTAGAGTTGTCAACTAGATCTGATGAGGGAATAGGTTGGAGGTCAATAGGACAGAGAAGGGCTTGGAGATGCTGTTGATTGCAGGGAAATTCCCTCTAGGAAGGAGCGGGGAAAATTTCAGATTTCTTTTGGAGGTTTGAGGGAGGGCCTATCTAGAAAAGTGGTGTGCCAGAAGGCCCAGCTGAAGTGCCTCTACACCAATGCATTCGGAATAGGAAATGAGCGGGAGCTGGAAACCATGATGTGCTTGGAAAATTGGTTGCTATCATGGAAACTATGCAGGATGGATATCATGACTGGCATACTGTGATTGAGGGCTACAGGCTCTTCTGAAGGGATAGGTGGGCAGGAGGGGAGGGGGAGTTGCTGTCTATGTTAGGAAGCAGATAGATTGTGAAGGGCTGTGTCTGATTAACAACCATGACCAGGTTGAGAGCTTGTGGGTTTAAGTCAGTCCAGTAAAGAACACCTAGTGGTTGGGGTCTACTACAGACAACCTGATCAGGGGGAGTCTGTTGACAAGGCCTTCTTGCTTCAGCTGAGGGAGGTGTCACACTCGTGGGCTCTTGTCCTGATGGAGGATTTCAACCACCCAGGTATCTGCTGGGATAGTGGCACAGTGGGTGGCAGACAATCCAGGAGTCTGACAATGATAAATTCCTGGAGCAGGTACTAGACAGGCTGACCCAGGTGAAGCCTTGCTGGACATGATGCTCACCAACACAGAGAAGAGCATTAGAGAGGTTAAGATTGGAGGTGGCCTGGGCTGTAGTGATCATGGCCTGGTGGAGTTTGTGATCTTGTGGAATGCAGGCCTGGTAAAAAGTAGAGTTGGGACCCTGAACTTCAGGAGAGCAAAATTCCAGCTGCTCAAGGAACTGCTGGATGAGATCTCCTGGGAAACTGTCCTTAAGGGCATAGGCAGAGAACAGAGCTGGCAGCACTTTAAGGACACTGTTCAGCGAGAGCAAGAGCTCTGCATTCCCAGCAGAAGAAATCAAGCAGAGGAGGCAAGCCACTGGCATGGCTGAGCAATAAGCTGCAGCTTAAACTGAGAGAAAAGAGGGAAATGTACAGGAAGCAGGGTCGTGTAGCCTGGGAAGAATACAGGGATGTTGTCTGCATGTGCATTGATAAGATCAGGAAAGTCAAGGCACAGATAGAGTTCAACTTAGAGAAGGATGTACAAAATAACAAGAAGGGGTTCTACAGGCATAGTCAGGAAGAGACAGACCAAGGAGAGTGTTCCCCCTCTAATTAATGAGCATGGAGAACTGACTGCCTCAGACATGGAAAAAGCTGAGGTGCTCAGTAAGTGCTTTGCCTCAGTCTTCACTGGTGGTCAGGCACTCTGTGTCTGCCAGAACCCTGATCCTCTAGGTGTGGGTGAGAGGAGCAGATTTTGTCCCACTGTAACAGTGGAACAAGAACTGGATGTGGCTCTGGGCAGCCTGTTCTAGAGGTTGGCAAACCTGCCCATGGCAGGAGGTTTAAAACTAGATGATCTTTGAGGTCCTTTTCAACCCATGCCATACTATAATTCATTCTATGGTATGATTTACATCACTCATTTCAGTGTGTATGTAAGTGCAATAGGCATTACACTGAAAAATGTGTTTAACAGAGAAAGATGAACAGCAACCTTTTTTCCTTCCTTAGCCATAAAGACTATTTTAAAGCCATTAGAAAAATTGTACGAAGGCTGATCCAAAAGTAATGCCTCCTATCTTTCTATGTTGGCCCACAGCGTCAGAGGCAGATGTTGGCGGTATGGCAGTAGAGGCTGAGTGCTCCCACCAACATTTCATTCCATTTTCTTGCAGATGGCAGCAGAGGGGCAGAATGACAAAATGGTGTCTGCGGTGGAAGTGCTTGTGAAGCAAAGGTGTGTCATTGGTTTCCTCCATGCAGAAAAAATTGCACCTACTGACATTCATCAACACTTGCTTAATATTTATGGAGCCCAAACAGTGAGTGTGAGCACAGTGTGCCTGTAGGTGGTGTGTTTCAGCAGTGACAACAGCAGTGTGAAAGACAAGTCCTGTTCCAGACAGCCATGCACACCTGTCACACCACAAAATGACAAGCATGCAATCAGCTCATCTGCATGGTGGATTATGACAAGAAAACTGTGTATGGAGTATCAGCTTCAATGCACTGGAAACAATGGTGGCAACATTGGAATACCACAAAGTTTGTGGCAGATAGGTCCCAAAATTAGTCATACAGGACCAGAGATAGCACTGTAAGCAAGTTCATCAGTACCTACTGAACTGATGTGACTCTGAAGGTGACAATTTCCTGCATCACATCATTACTGGAGGCAAGATGTGGTGTCACCCCTGTGAGTCAGAGTCAAAATGGCAGTCAGTGCAGTGAATGCCCCATCAAATAAAAAGTTCAAGACACAGCCCTCAGTGGGTAAAGCGACAGGCGTTGACTTTCAGGATAGGAAGAGTGATCCTTCTGGACTTCCTGGAACCTGGACAAACCATCAGATCAGATTACTTAAAATCTACATAATAGATAATACATAATGCTGATGATATGCCAGATACGCTCAAACATCAACAAAAGCAATTTGGATGCAATTTCTGATTTATGACTGATGCTTTCAAAGTATCATTTCAATCTTTGTACATTGCAACAAGCAACAGTAAACAAAAGAAAGTTGACTCTTGAGGATTCTGCAATACTTTAGGTCTTTTACTTGGTCAGAAGATTGCAAACAAAATGCTACTGCAGTGGCAAGACTGTTTATGAAGTATGAAAAGTGTGATATCACCATGCACGTTAGATTTTTTTTTATTAAAAACTATTAAATAAATAGTTCAAATTGCCTAAACCTAAGGCCTTGTTGCTGATAAGATGCTCAGGCCACCCAAATTAACCATTCAGCACTGACAGGTAAAACACAGAACTGTCTTCCTGGAGTGAAACACCTCTGGAGTTACCTGCAATGACTTGAGCTTGGAGTTAACTAGAATAAACAGCATTCCAACGATTTTCCATTTAGCAGCTTGCTCTTTCAATTCTGACACATACTAGATCAAGTAAGTCTTCAGGATGAGAAATATTCTGCTTTATACCTTAACCATTTACATGGGTTGATAGTGATAAGACAAGGGGGAATGGTTTTAAACTAAGCCAGGGCAGATTTAAGTTAGATGTTAGGAAGTTTTTCACTCAGAGGGTGGTGATGAACTGGAACAGGTTATCCAGAGAGGTGTGGATGCCCCATCCCTGGAGGAATTCAAGACAAGGCTGGATGTGGCTTTGGGCAGCCTGCTCTAGTGGTTGGTGGCCCTGCCCACAGCAAGGTGCTTTAAACTAGATACCTGTGAGGTCCTTTTCAACCCAGGCCATTCTTTCATTAATATGCCAATAAGCAACTGTGCTCAGCAGACATAAAAGCACATTTCATGTTCTCCAATAACAACCATTATGAAAGACTATATAGATAATGCACCAAATGTGATATCATGAAACAGTCTTTAATAGATTACTGCTACAAAGAAGTTAAAAGTTCTTGTCAACCACTGCTGACCTTCAGCATATTACATTACATCACTTTACCTCAGTTTCTCCACCTGTGGATCCGTTTAAACACTGAAGTAAACCAGGAAATACTGATCAAAAACACTGCAAACTGTAAAGTGGTTTTTGAAAACATCAAACAAACAAACAAACAAACAAAAAAACCCTAAACAAAACCAAAAACTTTTAAGAACACATTCATTGTTCACTGAATGGGTCAGTATCCACATGCTAGCAACTCCTCTTCCAAGCAACTTAAGTTTTAGAGTTAAGATGATCCCTTATGAAAGTCATAGGCTTTCTTTCCATGGCCCCTTGCATATATTTATTGTTCCCCATTGCCTAGTGATGCCATAAGAACAGTTACAAAAAGGTTAAGCATTATTATACTTACTATTATACTATACTAAAAAGGTCCCTAGCATTATTATACTTTTCCTTACCTGCAAACAGAAATGCAATGCAGAGGGTTATGCTCTCATGCACTCCTCGGTGTTCATCCACTGAACTCAGCAGCCCATTTTCCCACCTTTCTATCTATTTGAGATGCATTTATTTTGTTAAATGGATCAACAGTAGGAACCCAGCTTATTGCATTATGTGGATATTCACATATGGAAGTGACCACTGGCCAATTACCTCCTCAGATAGACTAGACACATTTATTTGTCTGTGTGATTCCATAAACATGAGAACACTGGAGTATAAGACTGTGTAGCCAGAAGCAAATTTGCCTGCTTTCACAGTAGCAAAATAGAGTATACTAAGAAGGGGGCCCCAGCTCAGCAGTTTGGACACTGAGTGGCAAACACCATCTGTATCCTTTTCCCTTCCATAAAAGGAACCTTTATAGGAGTGTAAAAGAAAACAAAGAAAGATTGCTACAAGTAGTTATAAATACTCAAACAGTTAATCACCCAATAAGAACGCAGATCCTCTCAAGACATCCTACTGAAAGCAATCAGTCAAAAACCACATAGCTCTTGAACAAGGGTGCTCCAATAAGTGATAAAGGAGATAAAAAAAAAAAAAAAAAAAGCTTATACAATCCCAAATTCACAGATGCCTTTATTAGATAGAGGATGCCTAGGAAAAAACAAAAACCTTAAGAACAGTAGGGCTTTGCATATTTTATTTACGATAACCTTGAATTTTCTGTATTTTTCCCTGTGGTTAGAAATGCTTGCACACCTACATGGGAGAAAAGAGTTCAAAAGCCAATGAATTGTGACAAATACTTCTATGGGGCACTTATGAAAGCCTATCTTTTCATGCTGCTCTCAGTTAGTCAGCCCTAGAAATCAACACTGAGAAGAAAAAATAAACATAGTTTTGACATATACAGTAGCAAAAATTAGTGTCGTATTCAGACAAGGAACAAGCTATTTAAACCAGAATTAGAGGATTAACCATCAGAGCAGCTTAAAAAGGAATGCTTATTCAAGCTGAAACAAGAAGTCAGTCACGAAGGAAGAGGCCTTCATTGCAAGTTTCTACTAAATACAAACAACCTTAATAGCTCTAATTTTTTATTTTTTTATTTTTTTTGTCTTAGGAGTTTGTTTCTAGGGAAAACAGAATAGGAAGAATATAACTGACCCAATTGGAAGCAGAAGGCTGGTCTACCCTAGACATATGTGAAACTGCAGCTCCACCAAGAGGCAGTTAATGGTTAGGTATCAAAAAAGTTAACAAAAAAGCACATTTGAAACAACTTCCTCTCTCCTTCCTCCACAACTTCTTCCCAGAGATTTAGAACAGTTTACATTTATGTACACATGCCTACATAAAGACACACAATTAGATGCTCAATTCCTATGCTAAGTACTCCAGCTACACATGGCTTATCACTTAGTGTTATTAGGTGAAAAGGGATATGCATTCTAGGGTAAAAATAAACATGTAGAGACTTTAGAACGGGGAAAATGTCTGAACTTAATTTAGTATAGTTCTCTTTGGCTTTGTAGTTACTACTTTTCTTTAAATCTTTTTTGCAGAGAAGATTATGCGGTCCAGGAAGTTTCTTTTAATGTTTTAAGACAGCAGTCACTGAAAATAATACAAAGAGCAAACTATCCCATCATTCCAAGTAGCTGAATGTGATATCACATCTAAATACGTTTCCTTAGAGACAGTCATGAGTGCAAGATTGAAAATTGATTCATCTTTAGAAGGCATTGAATTAAAAATCACATCACATGTGAAGATATTTTTAAGTATGTTCCACAGAGTTAAATTCATCAAGAAATTCTTATGATTTGCTTATCTATACCTTATTATCGATAAATAAAAAAGCTATGCAAAAAATGATTCTGTAAAGGCAAGAACAAAAAACAGAACAAAAGAAGCCATTTCATCTCTGCCTTTTTATTTATCAAGAGCTAATACAGATTTATTAAGAGCTAATACAGAGTTAATAATGTTGAACACACTGCTTATCGTGCAAGAAATATATTGAATTTTAATCCTTTTCTTTTCTAACTATTGCTACTGAAGAAGGAATTTTGCATTTGTAGGATAGAACATTTATTAACTCAAGTCTTGTCTCAAGTGTGGCACAATCAGAATGTTCTGAACAGCTGGTTAGGAAGATAGCCAAGATGCAAGAAAGATGTCTGAGCTTCCTTTTCAAGGGCAGCCAACTCTTGAACTGTAGGTGCCAGAATATCCACGTGGCCTTTATAAAGTCCACCTGCCAAACGATACCCAATGTACATTATGCATTCAAAGCTATTTGTCACCACCACAACCAGTAACGTTCAATCACAGCCATTCAGAAAGTTAACAGAACAAAAGACAGGCACACACACTATTTGTGAACCATAGGTTGGATGCAAGTAATGTTAAAAACAGCAAAGAACAGTGCCATTATGCAGCAGACAACCACTGCAGAGCAGACTAATTCAAGAGCAGTTCATTGCTTACCGCCAAGAGCTCTTTTCTGTCCATATGTAACTTTCCCATCAAAGTCATCTACTGGTACTTTTATGTCTGGTTCAACTTGGGAAATAGTGCAGTTTAAGTGCTCTTCAATTTCTCCCAGCAACTGAAGAAAGTTAAATTTAATACAAAAAGTTATTCCAAGACTCTAGTTAGACTAACATTAAAAAAAAAATCAAAACCCACAAAAAACACCACAGCCAAACTACTCGAATAGATCAATAAAAACTGTATATAGAAAACAGTTTTGCCTTAGGGACCAAAGCTTAACACACATTTTGTTCAAATTGCTATATAAATTCATTTCCAGTCTCACTATGACTTTACTCAAAGAGAAACTTTCATTTCATATACTACTCTATTTGTGAATGCAGCTACTTTACGTATCATTCACTGTAATGAATTAAAAAGGGAAGTGCTGTTAATTCAAGAAGCATTCATAGCTAGTATATGAAATCAAATGAGAATTCTCTTAAGTGACACACTGTTTCCAGATTAGAGAACAGCAAGTCTTTAGCTCCATAGTTTTAAGACAAACTATCAAGACAAAAGTGTAATTAACTTTGTTTAACAGCATTTCGTTAAGATGATGATAGAGAAGTTGAACACAGGACTCATAGAACTGGCTAAGAAAACTGGCTTTGTAATTGAACAAGTTATTTATAGAAAGTACAATTTATGTTTAAAATCCTTGTTCAAGTGGAATTACACTTCAAAACTACATTTATAAACAAAACAGTTAAGACAGTGACTACACACTACAGTCTTTTCAGAAGAATTAGAACATAATGGTCAACTAAAAGGTTTACCTGCATTTCATTGTACCATATGGTACAACCTCCTTCTTCCTTGAGTCTAGTATTATAACACCCCTTTCCACGACTACTGCATACATGGTACCAAACCTATAAATAAAAGAGAGCAACTTTTAAACTTTGAGAAACAGCTTAGTACACAAATTTTCAATCAATTCTGTCATGAAAGTGAATTCAATTATCTTTTTAGAATCCCTTTCAGTTAATGCAGGAAAAAGCAGCAGCGATTTTCCAATACAGGCTGTTAAAGCTGAGCATCAGCAGTGGATGGAACTCAAGTAAATAACATCCATTCGATTTTGCTCAAGTGTAACTACCTTTTCTTTTTCCTTTGCCACTAGGGAAATCGCCAGACCCATCCTGAAACAACGGAAGAGAAGAAGCTTGTCAACAACTACTGTCAATTTATTAAAAATCAGGAAAAGAAAATCCAAGAAATTATGGCAGCTTCTCTGAATGCACACATACCTTTCAGCTCTGCCTACTCTTCCAATTCGATGAACATAGTTCTGCTTTTCATCAGGGAGTGTGACGTTGATAACTGTACAAGACACAATCCACAATATATACAAGTATATACTCACTAAATATAAGCTAATGTCACAGACCACACAAATTAAATATGGTTCTGATCACTGCAATCTTTCTCCTTAACCCATTTATCAAGTGTGAACTTAGTGTGCTACCACAGCAGTGAGAGATGTTACCTGCATTACCTACACTTAAAGCTTCCACTCTAAAATTTCTTCTCCATGGTTAACTTTTTTGACTAGAGCAAAAAAAGATTCCAGCAACAGAGAACATCAGATATTTGAGAAGATACAGTGTACAATCAAAAATCCATCCAGATAAGGTATTTCACATACATAACTCTGTTTCCTTAAAATAAAGCTGTAAGTCACATTTCTGTTTCATGAGGTATTTACAATTGAAAGGTCTGCAAATATACTGAAGTCACATGCAAATTCAATAGTTTAGTTTAAAAGTCATGCCTTACCATAGGGAACACCGTGAATATCGATCCCTCTAGCTGCAACATCTGTGCAGATCAAGAAACGGACATCTCCTCTCTATGAAAACAGTCAGAAGAAGCAGTGAGCTAGATAAACCAAACCACAATCCAAGCACTTTAAACAGTGTAAAATAGTCCTTTCCATTTAGTTCACCTTGAAGGTGTGTCTGAACATCACATAATACTCCAAATAAAGCTCTTCTGTAGTACAACAGTGATTTTTTAAAAAGAAAAGTTTGGTCAGTTTACATTCATGCTTTTTCTCCATCAACATAAAGAAGACAAATCAATAAACGCCTCGCATACTTAAACACATTTTGGTTTTTGATATTCAAGATACAATAAGTTTATAAAAGTTACAGAGCTTTTAGGTTTACTTAGAACCTTCTACTATATAAACAAAAATCCATACAGGTCACGTTAACTGGGCATGTATTTTCAAAGGAATCTGCATCTCACATAATTTTAAGAGCAAGTCATAAAACATTCAAACCCAATTTAAATTAAATTGAGGACTAGCAGCACAGATTAAAACATAAGGTATGATTTTAGATACTGGGAAATGAAGGAAAAGTCTGCCCAAGTCTGCTGCATCACCTTAAATCTTTCAAGGTTCTGCTTTCTTTCTTGAGGCTTTCTGTCACCATGCAGGCAGACACATGAGAACTGATGTCCTTTCCTATCAGGGCCTGAAAAAGTATGGATTAATAACATCACATGTGAGGTATAACAGCATCATACAGCAGTGACAGAAGTACATGAGGGCAAAAGTCTCAACTTGAGGGAATTTCATCATTTAATTTATTATCAACAAACAAAGTTGCAATGACTGATATAAGCATTGGAAAAAACAAGACATCCTTAATCTCTACTTTAGTAAAGAGGTCCTGTGCAAACACCCCCTTCTTTCTTCCTAGTCAAAACTTACCTTGCTTCTTCACCTTGCTCCTCACATGCCCTTTTTAGTGTCCTTCTGTATTTTGCCATGTTTCCCTTCCACATTTTCTCATGTGTGTACTTCTGCATGCCCTCAGGTTTTTTCCTGTGTCTAGAGCAACTACTGCTCCTACTTTCGTAAATTTCAGCAGGTACTATACATGCTTCTTACTGGTTCAAGTTTTTGTGCACAGTGGGTTGTTTCCAGCCATTTCAGAGCTGCCAGACACTGGCATGGAGCAGTTCATGGCCTTCTTCCACATGCAGTACCTCTGTACTTCCCTTCCACAAACCCCTGACTCTTAGGCCTAATCAGTGTCAAAAAACCTCAACTATAATTTATTTATGCAATATCTGAGTATCATCACTTCATCATAAAATGTAGTCTTTAAAATGAGCAAGGAAGGGAACAGAATAAGGTCTCAATGCAAAACATTACCTCCGCCCTGTTGGATGAAGTATTGCTCCATATTATCACAATCTATTTTTGTCCTGCAGAAAATAATGGCCTGGTCCATCTTGTGCTCCTTGATTGCCCGAACAGTGTACTCTCCTTTCAAAATTTTGATAGCTTCAGACCACATTTCTAAGAAAAGTAGGGAAAGCTATTTCAAATAAATTATTTAAAAATATGAAAAGCCTTTGAGCACGCATTTGTAGGTTCTCTGGCCTTTTGGTAGACAATTAAACATTCATTAGCAGAGCACAAGGGCTAGATCTTCAGTTTTTAGCTCCCTCACCCCCTATATCCCTGCTCCAAGGTAATGCAATATTATAAGAACAAAACTACTCAGTTTCAGGCTATACAGACAAAAAAACCCAAAACATTTGTTGTTTACATATCTGCAAGACACATTCAAGTCTTTTTCTCTCCCATCTAATTATGGAAATAGCTCTTTTCACAACTACAAAAATCTCTAAACGAATATTGAGAAACATACCTCAAGACATTATCTACTATAATTTAGCTTTACTTAACAACACTCAAAAGAACATATTATAATCTACTACTTAACATGGACTGCTGATTACCTGGAGTGTTTGCACCTGGTCGTGTATTGTCTTTTGCATGTACTTCATCAGTCTGGAAAAAAAAACAAAAAACAAACAAACAAAAAAACAACAACAGAAATAAGAACAAATCTTTAGCCGTGGCTAAACCACATTCAACCACCAGAATGGGGGGAAGAAACCCTACCACCAACTGTTTTCCATTTACTCAATATTTTTGTTAAAACCTGCATCAGTCTCAACTCTGCAATCCAAGATTCTTTCCTCAAACAACTCACAGAAAGCCCTCATTTTATTCTCACCTGCAGGCTGTAAGAACAGAGTTTTAGAGAAGGTGAGCTGTAGTTCGTTTTTTTTTTTTTTCCCAATGGTACCAGTTATTTACACTTTCAACCCTGAAATTTCAAATATTACAAGTGCTTCTGGCTAAGAAATAATTTTAAAAACTATGTTTAATATTCTACATTTCTTTTAAATAAAATATACATTTTTTTTTGTTTTTCATGATATTTTGAATTGTTTGAGAGAAGACTGCATTTATTACACAACAGAAAATTCAGCTTTCAGAGCTCTTACCAGTTTTCCACTGAAATCTATGCATGGTGTAAAAATATCCCTAGCTTTTTGGAATGCATTCAGGTGAGGAAAACTACTTGTCTTGTGACCGAAGAAATTATCTATTTGCATATAATGCTTAGGTCACAGGAAAGTTTCAGTTACTTAGAATCCATCTGGTACTTAAAAAAGCTAAGGTCACTCTCTTTGAATATTTATTTTAATGTTAAACTCCAGTTACCTGATTAAGTTTTATATTTGTGAAAGAAGAGTACCTTGAAGAATCAAAATCCCTAGAAAAGCTCTAGAATTCTCTCATTTTAAACAGTAACCTCAGAGTAGGCAGAAAGGATGAATGCATATGCACCCCCCACAGCTGAGGAGACTCCTAAGAATTTCTCTTCAAAGACTATCTACCATACAAATTGATACGAATAAAGTTGAGAAGTAATATAATTTCTGTTCTACTATCAGACAATTTAACCTACCCTGAACTAAATAAAAGTTCTCAATGTAAGCACCCAAAGCAGATTCATTAGAAAAAAAAAAAAAAGCAACTCTCCACATAGATTTCAAAGCAATGTACAATAACCACTGCCAAATTAATAAATATATTATAAATATATTATTGCTACTGTGTTTATCCCCATACTGGAATCAAATAAACCACAATGCGAATGAATTAAATTCATTTTAAGACTTAACAAAAAACCTCTAGCAGTCCTAACAAAGGAAAGTTACAGAAACAAAGAGATGCTAAGAAAACCTACTGATCCTAAGTGCTTAAGAGTTGCTAAAAATAAAACAGTTCCAAGTTATTCAGAACTCGCAAACTAAAGACTTAAACAGCAAGTTTCCCACCTGAATATGTCAGGCCAATGCAGAATTTAGACCCTAGTCTCAAATTTAGTTCAAAACGAAATTTTTTCCTCTAAAAACTGCTCTTCTCACAGGTTAGAGACAAAAAGTGCACTACAGAATGATCCATACTGTGAAGTTTACCTGTCTCTTTTGAATGACCTACAGACTCTTCCGAACTAATTACAGCCAGGCTACAGTTGGTGTGAAATGACTGAATAAATGGTGCAGTA
Organism: Callipepla californica brunnescens; assembly: GCA_023055505.1. Taxonomy (NCBI): domain Eukaryota; kingdom Metazoa; phylum Chordata; class Aves; order Galliformes; family Odontophoridae; genus Callipepla; species Callipepla californica. The sequence goes on from JALIRH010000007.1 coordinate 7,672,049, forward strand.
CCATTGTTACTACAAACTACAAGGATATTCCTCCAGGATTTTCTTCAGTAATGTTCATAAGACTGAGCTTTTCAAACAATGTTATGACATTACCAACATTATGCTGCTGACTAAATGGAACAAGCCATTTCTATACACTAACCTTTCAATAGCTGACAAAGACCCTGCAATGCTTGGCCTTAATTCTACGTGATAAATACTGGCAAACAAGTAATCTAAGTTCCACTTAAAAGCCACTTACTCTGATATGATTCTTGCCAAGCCTTTCCCAGAGTTTATCAGTTTTGGGATTTACAAGCACAACTACATGGTGTACAGTTTCAGGGACAGAATCTTCTCCTTTCAAATCAACCCAGGTAGGAAAATGCATGATCTTTTCAGATAGCTTTTTCACATCAAAAGAATGTAGTGTTGCAGAGCACACAATCACCTAAGAAGAAAAAAAGGTCATATGAATGCCACTGGAGATTAGATTCTCCTAGCAAAAATCCAAAAGGAAACAAAGCAAAACAACACACATCCCATAAGAAAACAAAACTCCTGGAAGAAGGGTATGCGGTAGCACACTTCAGCACAAAGTCTGCCAAACCAGCTTTCTTCATCACAGCATCTACTCAGCTGATGAGTCAGGACAAAAGAAAAGGCTTACTCAACTATTCTCCTAGAGAAGCTTAAATCACTGAAGAGGAACAAAGTATTTTTAGTAAGATGATTATTATAGCATCACAAACAAGAGCTTAGTAGTCAATCATTTTTCAGGTACACCTATATCACACAACACAAATAAAGTTAGACACTGGCCTTCAGATCCTAAAAATGCATGTTCGCAGACAGCTACTGAACCCAATGTGTCGCTTGTGAACCAGAGCTGTAACAAAGAATAAACTCTATTCCAAAGAAGCAACGTTCCACACCACGCAATAATCAACTGAAAGCAGCAGGCTACGGAAATCAAGGACAGACTTCATACCTGAAGTCTCTTGCCATCTGAAGTTATCTGAGGAATTTGGCTGTGGATCCTGTTTATGAAGTCTGAATAACCTTGAAGAAGAAGGCCATCCTATGTGGGAATAAAATGTAAAAAGCTGCAGTTTTTATTTGTCAATCAATATACCTCAGTCAAATTATAAGATAAACACTTCAGTCTTAGAGGTCCACTCATTTAATTAGCTGAACAGGTCAATGCCTAGCTGGGATATTATTACTAAGGAGAAAGTATTTGCACGTACAGCTGCAATACTTCACAAGAAATTAAATATCTGCTTCAGCTGCTTCTAGTAGCTAATACTCTGAGGCATTTTGTCTTTGTGAACACTCAGTTGTACTATAACAGATCACAAAGATGTTCTCATTTCACAGCATATTGACTAGGACATATGTTGACTTGAAGACCTGCTGGGTAAGCAAAAATGCTTACTTAGTGTTTATTCTTTCACGCTTCCTGAATGAATACTCTGCTGTATAGAGACAGAGATTGACTTCACTAATCTTATGAACACAGCCTGAAATGTATTTCTCTATCAGATAAAATTAAAACAGCTTTACCAGAGAGGCAATAAAAGGAGAGGCTATGTAGGTTTCTATGATTAGAAACAAAAGATATAGAAGTGTATTTATCTGGACTGACTTAGAAGCAGCTAACTTTTAAGTGCCAAATGCTACAAAGCTATTCATTGCATTACATCTTCCATAAAATGCTACACTGCATTTAAGAATAGAAGTCAAATACCACTTAGTTTTCTACATACAGCTTCATCCAGAACGAGGAATCTAACTTGAGACAAATTAAGCTTTCCTGTTGAGACCAGGTCATCCAGTCTTCCAGGAGTTCCAACGACAATATCCACCTACAAAATACAGAACAGTATTTATCTGTCACATAGCTGGTATCTGTTTTTGCCTGTACTTCAGTTTGTGAGACATGCAGCACTGTGATGATCATTTTCTATTAATTACAACCATAAAATTCTACAGTAGTTTGTATTAGAGGGATGTCTTGTGGTCACCTGCCCCTTACATCCACTATCTCATGCAAAGGCTTTCTTCCAGTTTACTTTAGAACTGTCAGAACCTATCAGCCTGGTAACATTTTCAGCATTGTCAGGAAAAGAAAAACCCATAGACACTCCAAGCAACATATTTATTTCATCCCCATTTAGAAAAATTAAGCATACTTTCACAGTAAGAAATTACTAGGTCCACCAACGATAGAAATAAAAAAGAGAGAAGGGTTCACCACTATACATTTATGATTCACATAAATACTGACAGGGTATCACTGTCAGCACGTGTCTTAAATAAACAACAAAAATACTTAGCTATTATCTAAGGGATAACTGAATTGACTGTGCATTCTGTGCTGCAGAAACCGGACTTGCTCCTTCTGAACAGGACTGGTTTGGGATATACATTGAACCTGACAACTACAGACCAGTTTTACTTGCACAAATGGAAATAACTAAGAAATGTGTTTTTATCCTGGTAATTAACAACAAATGTCTGAAGTTATATTTCCGTTATGTCTGAGTACAGCGGAAAAATTTAAAATAGAATTTGATCAAGTACTGCAAGCATTGGCATTTATAATTTAGTATTTATTTTTGCCATGGAAGTAAAATGACAAGTGCTTGAACAGAGCAACATTAGCATGCTATCAAATGCATGATCTCTTTTTAGCAGGTATACAGCAGTTATGAGAAACATGAGGACATTATGAGCTGCTTAGAAACCAAACTTTTAACTTATATGAGCAAAAGAAATATATCTTACTCCTTGTTCCAGCACAGAAAGTTGATCTCTTGCAGCAACTCCACCAATAATCAACAGTTCCCTAAAATGAAAGTTACATCAACATATTTGATTATTTTTCTATTCAGGATAGAAATTAAACATCAGGCTGAAAATTAATAGCTGGTGTTTAACACTTCTGAATAGCAACTAGGAACATAATCGTAAAAAAAATAAACAAACTATTTGCTTCCTATGTAGCATACAGTATTTCAATTTGAGAAACTAAAAGTTTTGTTAGAGTTGTACTTTAACTGTTATTTTACTGCTGTTGTATTAAAAATCAACAAATTAATAATTTACACTTCTGTTCCTTAAAATCTTAAGCAGTCAAATCAGTTTAGTAAGTTTACAGTGCTCTTGACAGCAAGCACTCCACTGCTAGACACATGCAACTCTAGTAAAAGCACTCCTATGCTCAACTGTAGTTTAAAACTCTGTAAGTAGTTGAGAAAGAAGCCACTTAAGAACTAAGTAGCCAGCAAACAAGAACTTTTTTTGTTCTTAAGAGTTCTATCACCTTGCTAATTAGTGCAACATCTTTACTGCAAGCACACTAAGGCAAACAGAGATGATTTTGTATACAGCAACCTGTTACAGTCTGACCCAGAAAAATTAGAAGGTTGTCCGGCAGCAGATATTACTAAAAACTATCACCTGGCACTGCAGATTAAGATTCATTCAGCAATAAAGCAGAACCCCTACCCCCTGCCAAGTCATATTTGTGGACAGCAGAGCAAATGCAATCTAGGTAACAGGAATATTGTTACCTTAATTTGGGATTATCGATGTATTTTTTGAACTGCTTCACATTGTTCAAAGTCTGTTCTGCCAGCTCTCTTGATGGTTCCACAATCAATGCTTTCGGAGCATTGGGAAGGTTCTGTGTTTGAACAACTTGTGCATTTCCTAAGATGTGAAAAAAAAAAAAAATTAAAATAAAAAAGCCATTAAGACAACCTACATATCTATCCTGGGATGCATCACTATAAATAAACTTATGAATATTCAACTGAAGGGTGATGTTATTTTTTCAAACTAACACTGAGATTATAGGTAAATCTTGCCATGATGATGGTACATTGGTCGTGCAACATAATTTTTATTGCTGAGTATATGAAAAAAGTGTTTCTTAAGAGAGGATCCTGGAGAAACTTGAATTATTCAAGAGAATTTCTGCTACCTAATTCTGAACTCAAAGTGTTAATGCTACCTGCACTTTAAGCTGAAGATTACTGAAGCATTTTACAAAAGCATTGGTTTTACTGACACTAAGAAGATGCTTGCAATCCAAGATGAGTACAGTGGTGAGGTATAAATGAAAGCGAACAAAACGTATTCTAAACCAAAACCATACATATACAACCATGAGAAAATTAAAGGCCAAACCTACCTGTATGTTGTGATTTTACAACATTGCCATCAGGAGCTTTGCAAAGACCAATATAGCCATCTTTTGGTGGAAACTTGAAGTCCTCTTCACCAAAATTGAATTTCAATTCAGCATTCTAGATTTCAACAAAACCGTGTTATATAACTTCAAGAGACCAAGTCACGTGAGAAACAATTCACAAGCAGTTACTCCCTTGAAAAGCCAGTTAGATATTGTGTAGGGACAGGGAATCTGGCATAATTCTTCCACCCTTCTCCCTTTCACATCCTTCTTTCCCAAGTCTAAAACCTGCCATACATTTTGAGCTTAATTTTAGCTCTAAATTCTATATCAAAGTATTCAAACATTTATAAGTTCGTTCAAATTTTAAAATACAATTTATATTCAATTAATATTCAATGACCAACCTCAACTGAACAAAAAGAAAAATCAATTTTTAGACTTGTGCATTTCTCTGAACATCAAAAAGTCCTGTTAAGCCCTTTATGTGGTAAGATATGATCTCAAAAAGACAGTAAGAACAAAGACATACTATTATACTAAGAGAATGTTAAAATCTAGAGTAAATGTAACAGGAAATGTAGTTCAGGTAGACCACAAACTTCGGCACATGCTTATCTCTACTGAATCACACTACACCAAAACAGTGCTCTACACTGTTCAACCCTTATATTCCAATTTCAGTTTTTCAGTTTGAACTTACATACTTGGTATTTAACCAGTTCTCATCAGAGCTAGCACACTTACCTTCAGTACACAAGCTGCAAAGAGTGCCTGGTTTCTTATATGTGGTGGGAATTCAAACGCAAGGCCAAGGTCCTTCCCTGAAAATAGGGGTTGTTCAGTCAGGCATCACGTGTACACATCCCTTTTCCCATACCATTCAAGCATCCAAATAAGGTTCTCAAAAAGAAAGTGAAGAAAACTTACCATTTTTGGAAAATTTTATTTGTCCTTTATCTATGTCTAGATAACATCCAATTGTATCATGCATAGTGAATTCCTATAATGAGAAAAATTTTGTGAAGCTGACACATTTTAGAGCAATTGCTGAAGTAAGAAAACATTATGTTTATGATTTTGTCAATTTTTACAGTCTCCACTCTTCTCCCTACTAAGTACTCATTTTCAAGTGAAGCAAATTCTACTTTTATTTCAATACTACTGCAATAAACAACATCCATATTTTCGATTACACATCTTCAGTAAACTGCCAAATTTATCTTCAATAGCCACACCTTCACTGCTGCTTTAAATTTACTTGAACACTGACAATGATAAATACACATCATTCATCGGGAAGAATTCTAGATTATGAAGAAGTGCATTCATTATACATTTATTAATCAATTTAAATCCAAATTTCAAACACTGAACACTGAGAAACTTATTTCATGACAACGTGAGAAGAGTAACTCTTGTAGGAAGTGCAAAATGCATGCTATGTATACTTCAATACCTGAAACAGATAGCTTGAAATCTTTTCATTGCAGGAGTATTTAACAAAAACCTATCTGCACTTTGAAGTGCTTCAAGTTCAACAGATATGATGTCCCTATCATGGGAAAAATAATACTCAAATCTGCAAGTTTTACAGTACTGACAATTCACTAATAGCACAGACGTTTCTGTAGTAATATTCATATTTATGTACATTATACCGAAACATCTATGAACTCCTGAGTTGCACAGTGCACAAAAAATGCTACAGATATTCTCAGTAGACATTGCCAAAGTATATATTAAATATATATAAAGATAACTATTTCAGTGGTTCAACAGGTCCAACTGATCCTTCTAAATAACTATAAATTGAGACTACGATAGTTTTTTTGGGCAGATAAGTACGTATTTTGAGGTTTTAGAGAGTTGTTTGATTACCAGTAATCACTGGTACAGAGGCTTCAAAGACCTCACTCTGACATTCACAAAGGTATATAGATAGGCATTATACTAACAGTGAAATAAGAAAAGAAATAAATCCAAGAGATAAGTCTAACACTAAGCTACAACACACAGAAAAGCTTTACCTTTTGAAAAAGTCATTATCATTGCTATCTAGCTTTTATTATAAGCTTCAGTGTACTAACTGCTTCCGCTAAATTCATTAATATGCTTTACTCCAAAAATAATTCGAGGTTTTCTGGTATTTCTGCTTAGTGATTTTACCTTAAAAAATTAGCACTGCTGGGAAAGACAACTGATTGCATCTTGATTCTTTGCTGTAGCAAAATCCCTACTAAAATGTAATGAATTTAGAAAAGTAGTAACATCACTGTTACTATCGATAAATAACTTAAGCCTACCTCACCGTAGCTGTCAAATTGCTTGTTGTGAGACTTCTTACCAGTTCCACCAAATCCAAAGCCAAATTTATCAGTACCTGAAGACAACAAAGAGTAAAGCTTTTTACTATTTGGTTGACGAGTTACATTTTCCACCACTTACTGTTTACACTGACAACTGAATCCTCTAATGTAAAAAACTCTATGCACAGCTAAGTAAAGACTTTTAGTTATAACATATTGTGAAACTTAAACCAATATACTGGTGCGGAGATTATTTCACTAGTTGCTAGTCATCTTTATTAAAACACTGAAATAAAGGGAAAAAGGTCATAAGAAATATTAGCACCATGTACAAATCTACTTAAAGGAGAAAATCTGCCTCAAGTTTTGAACTCCCTGATGCTGCTGCCCTTCCCCAGCCTCCCTTCCTCAAAAAGAGAGAAAAGAATTGCAGCCATTTCATAAATGTGACTGTAAGAACTGTTTATGGAATTCCAGTACATATAATGAGGAAACTCACCCAAGTCTAGCGAAGCCTGCATAGTTGACCAACCAACTCTGCACAAGCCTTGATCATGACAAGACACTTCGTAGTAGTATTTTCCTTTAAAAGAGAAGAAAGAAAAATCAAAGTAAGCAACAAGATTTCAATTTAATTGAGGTGGTTCCGTTTAGTGGACCAAGATCATATTTCTCCAGTACTTCTATCCTCTACCATAAGTTATAAAAACCTCCACTGTGTTAGGGTGAAAGAGTTCTGTAGATACCTATGCATACAAATGGAGAAACATATCAGAGAACAGCAGTCCTCAGAAAAGTCAAGTGTGTGCTCAGAGGTAGTGTATTACAGTCTCTGAAGAACCAATAAACTAGGAAGAGATCAGTGGTTCTACAGAACTCACAGCACCTGATTAAAATCAAACCAACAAGGATCTGACAAATCAGTCCAAGATGATCAGCATGTACTACCACTGGCAACTAGCTGCATGACTTTAACCACGTTCAAGTGGTTACTATGTACAGATACATTACAGGATTGCGTGCACATCTGATGAAATGAGACTGTTCAAGAGCCTTTAAGAACACCCAACTAGAATCACTGTAGTGTCAGTATGACTCTGCTTCCAAATAAACAGCTGGGACCAGCCATCCAACTGCTGCTCTCACCATGGTAACCTCGAAATTTGTGCATGCATCTGAATGAGGAACATGTGAGGAAATAATTCCAACGTACAGTGCAGTTAGCTATTTCCTGTTAACAACATCTGAATAAAATATATTCAAATGAAGATTGGCTATAATCTCCTCTAACTCCACCTCCTATCAGAGGAAATCAAAACTTTTTCTTTGCAAAGTCTTCAGTTAGCAGTAAATTGACTAACTATGTGTTTACTTAGATAGTAAATTTTAAATGCAATTGTCTACATTAAGGATGGATGACAAGTGGGAAGGGCATTTCAGATGAAATTTACACAAGAGCCTCTGAAATACATTTTATACTTACCTTTAGTCACACCTCTAGTTGCTCTGCATCCATGCCATTCTTTCACTTCTCTGCTTTGACAACACAGACCATCTGATCCAATTGCTGAAGATGACAAGAAAACTTAAATTTAAGAAAACACTTCTCCAATAGTTTCTAAAAAAATATACATTTGTGTATACTTTAGTTTTATTCTGTTTCACAGTATCAACATCTCAGGTTCACAGAAAACAAAGTAGCATTAACAGAACTCACCAAAAGCTGATCCTCTGTCATACGGGTTCATCTGCCATTTATTGAGCACTAAGTTTGAAAGACAACAATAGAAAATGCATTAAGGCAACAAGGTAAGCCTCAAAATTCACACTGTCTCTGCAGTCTAGCTTAGTATTTTGGGAAGACAGCCTTATTCCAAATCAATTCAAATGCCTTGGTCAAAGGCCTCCATCTTTGACACAGATGTCTTACACAAAGGTATTCTGTCCATTAAGGACAGCACAGATTAAACTGCTTAAAAACTCAATTGAAGACATGAAAATAAAATCACTACCTCTGGTTTATCTTATTTCTTAAGTTGACTACACTGTCAACATTGTAACAGTAGCTATAGATAATAAACTTTAAGTTGACAACTTCTTTAAGGTCTTTCTCTGTTCTTTCTACAACTACAGTCAACGGTAAATCTCAGTCTCCAACTACTACAGACTGTACATCGTTACTATCTTCCAAGTTGAATGTCTATTTAAATATTCTCACACTGTAAGAAGAATACCATGGTTACAGTCTTCACTGAATCAGTAAGTTCTTGCCCTGTGTATTGACAGTTCAATTTAACATTTCCTAATTCAAATTCATAGCCACTCAAGATGCTGTTTTACAGCTTCCAAATCGAGTTAGGTGCCAGAAGAAATACAAAATTTATTCAGCACAGTGGACTTGAAAGTTACTACACTGTTGTCCAGGCAGATAAGTCAGCCTACACCTACAAAGGCTTTCAACCCAAGCTTATGTAAGAGGCCCAAGCTGAGTATGTGATGTCACTGCTGATACCTCACTTGTGCTAGTAACAGAAAGATTTTTTATTACAAACAAACAAAACAACAAAAAACCTCAACTTATCTTAAACTGTCTGTCAACAGCATTCCACATGCCCCAAGGGAATAAGCTAGCATGGTTTTCAAAAGAATACTGAATATGTACCGTGGATCTGTCAACCTTGAGCTAAAAGCAACAAAGACTGTGCAATCCAATGCATTCCTTCCACAAATATCACAACATCTGTATTTGTAATTGTATGACATCTACAGTAATCACTCACGTTATCCCAAATAACTACTCATGTTATCCCAAATAAAAGAAAAAGACCCATTTTGATTACAAATTTTCTTTTACTTTAGGGTATTTTGGAATCAACATCAATCAACTCTAAACCTCATAAGTGGTATGGAAGAAAACTTACCTGCCCCACCAGTTTTAATAGTTGCTTTCCCTTTCTTCCCTTCCATTTGGTCCTTCAGTGTTTCATATACAATCTGAATAACTGGAATGCTGAAAGCCTAAAATATGAAGTTACTTCACTTCCACAATCTACACAGATATTCTCAGATATACAGTCAATCTAGTTTTCAGTCGGAACACTCATAGGTTAGAAACATTTTAAAACAAGCACAAGCATATGCTTAAATACTTATACAAATGTATGCATATACTCTTGGCATGTTAAGTATACACGGCTAAGCACAATGACTCTTGAGGCATAAATACTTTTATTTCTACTACTTTTTATTAGACTTCAATTTGATTACTTACTCCAGTTTTTCCACTCCCTGTTTCTGCAGCCTATAGGAAGAAAAAAATTTAAGAGCTTAATAAGAGTTTCAGCTTTTACAGTAAGGATTGTTCTACTTTTACCTCTGCATAATGTAGAAAGTCTTAAGAGTAATACCACAGCTTCACATAAATTAGATCCAAATACAAATACACAAAACCTTTCCAATGAATTTGGGACATAAAAGCCTCAAGAGCTTAAAGAAAGAGCTATCTAAATATGTCTGATTAAGGAATCAAGGACAGAGATCTGTAAAAAGCACGATAATCAGGTATCTTCAAGATTAAAGACAATGAAGCATCATTGAGACACTATCAGTCATGTTCCATGCAGATCTGTATCACTTCTTTACTACAAAGAGCAGATGAAATCAGATGGCTTTCATTTATGTAGCAATGCCTGTCAAACTGTTAAAAGCTGAAGCATTCCATCTGAAGGAACAGCTGGAAACACAGCAGGCACTCAAAGCATTTTTTTATCTGAAGGATGTACCTTTTACAAAAGGACAGAAGATCTAATGTAACTACATTAGTTCCACTGCTTCTGGAAAAATGGAAATAACGCATGAAGGATATTCATTTAAGGACCATCCTACATACTTACCATAAGTACATCACCACCTCCCAGAATTAATGGGATAGATTCTGCTTGAATATCTGTCGGAAGACTAGAGGAAAAAAAAAAAAAAACGAACACAAGCAGAAGTTATTTGAAGGCAATTTCTGCTCATAGAAGAACTCACAAAACCCACTTTAACATACCACTTAGGCAAGCTTTGAAACAGCAGGTAAAAGTTACTCTTCCTGGCTCTTTTTAAGAAGTGAAAATGCTAAGATTTGTGAGGAGGGTTCAGAATAGGTCACGTACCTTAACAAGAAGGGACAAGTAGACGTAGTTGTACCCTGACAAGATGGCTATCATACATCAGTACACTAATAACACGATAAGTTTATTCTAATTTCCATTCTTCCAGTGTTGATTGCTTTTGAAGTCACTTACAAGATTACTACTCAAAACAAAAGAAAACATAACTAAAACTTCCAACCAACCTCAGCTAATTAATACCTTGCATCTAGGTGAAGAAGAATTACATACTTGGAGTCGGCATTCTGATTAAGACTGTCCATGTAGATAACAGTGTAAAATGTTTTAGCCAAACAAGCAACTAGCACCAGAAAGAGTAACTTCTATGGAATATGCACTCAGGCATCAACTCTAAAGAACACAAATCCCAACTGCAGTCTGGAAAGCACTCAAATAGTATCAGCTAGGTAACAGGATTTCCAACAATCACATAATACGTAATAAATTGACTAGAAGCACAATGCCTTTTATAAGCCAAAGAATACTGAGGCTGTCATACTTGGCTTCTCCAAGCTTGCATGTTATTATTGTAGTTACAGTTTTGTTCCTCAATCACTCACTATAAAGAAACACAAGCAATGCAATTCTACTAGAGGAAATCGCTTTCCACTTTGACATTGGAGAAAAATCACAGGTATTTTAAGAAGTGATAAACTGCTGAAAAACAAAGATAGATTTTGCCAGGCCCAAAGGTATGCCTACTTACAGCCAATCCATTTCCTCCACTGCTTGAGCTATTTCAGGCATAACACCCATTTCTGTAAGGAAAAAAAAAAAGTAAAGAAAATACACATAACAAGTAGTGTCAGTTACCTCAATATAGCCTAAAAGGAGTCATTGACAATTGGAGTTATTCAATCACAGACAGATGTAATAAGGCACCATTTTTGGCAACAGCATATGCAACTTTCTCTACAGAACTTGAATGACTGGTAAGAAACATTTTCCTTCTGCATACTTTTGGCCGTTTTAGTGGCCATGCAAAGAGCCAGGAATATACTGAGGGAAAGCAACTAATGTAATGGCAAATAAAACACCCTGGGAGCTAAGTACTACCTCAAGGGCACATACTTTTCATGTTTGCAAATCTATGAGAACAATCTAAACAAATAGCAGGACAGATTTTGCTTTTAACTGAGATCTTAACTTTCTACAGTCAAAACGCAAACAAAAAAAGATGTATGAAAAAGGGACTTGGATGCTTAAGTTTCTTTTCACCAGAACTTTTCATACATATCTACAGCAGGAATAATGCTTTGATTTTGATACAGTCACTAATCACATTCAGCTCTGAAAGCCTATTTTCTTTGTTACCATTTCTAGTAAACTCATCAAGGTCTGACGCTCATACCTTAGTCACAAGCTATAAACAAAAAGACACACTGCAAAGGTTGTAAGTGCATATATAAATTCTTTCTCTCTCAAAATGAAACAAACAATAATAAAAAAGCCAGCATCTATTTATCAAAAATATTCCACCATCAACAAAACTGATGGTTATCTTTTCAGGTTCACTGTCACATGTTGGCTTTCTGTATGATATATATGGAATCACCGAGGTTGGGGAAAAAGTGATTTTACATACATATATATAAATTCAGACATACAGATTTACATATATAAAATCACAGAATCTCCAAGGTTGGAAAAGATCTCGAAAATCTAGTCCCATCCATCCACCTACCACCAGTATCTCCCCAGTAAACCATAACCCTGAGTACAACATCTAATTTTTTCTTGAATCCCTCCAGGGACAGTGACTCAGTCGTCTCCCTGGACAGTCCATTCCTGATCACTCTTTTGGAGAATAAATTTTTCTTAATATACAACCAGAACCTCCTCTGGTGCAAATTGAGGCCATTGTTTCTTGTCCCATATGCCAGTTGTATATACACATATAGGCCAAATATATACACACACACGCTTACATATGCACACATAGAACAAGGGGAAATGGTTTCAAACTAAAATGTTGGAGACATTAAGAAAAAAATTAGACTGGATATAAGTGCTTGTTTGTTTGTTTTCCCGTAAGGGTGTCAAGACACTGGCAGAGGTTGCCCACAGGTGCATGCCCTGTTCCTGAAGACATTAAAGGTCAGGCTGGATGGGGCTCTGAGCAACCCGATCTAGCTGCAGATGTCCCTGTTCACTGCACAGTGGTTGGACTAGATGACCTTTAAAGATCCATTCCAACTGAAACAACTGTTATATTTGATTAAAACTGCTACCAACAAAATTAGACATTTTTTCTTCAGCTATACAACCCAAACAATCTTATCATCTATATTCATTTTCAGATCTAAGGAAGGAGTTACAGTATTTTCTTGAGGATGATGATATATTCATTAGTATCTTAGCTTCAGATGTTTTCTCCAGTGTGTCTAGCAGGTTTTGTTCGTAGGAAAAAAATAATCTTAACACACTCAGGCTTATAGCTGCTGTTACATAATGTTGTACAAAGCTAAGGACGCCTCAGCTCCTAAGTAGAGGAGCTAGGAGGGAAAAGAATCAAGACTAACCTATGCCACATGAGATCATACAGAAGAAGTTAGAAGGGGGTAAGAGTTCATCTTGCTCTCTTCCACTAGGGAAACTAGTTGGGCTTTGGTCAGGGAGTGGTGGGCAACTGCTGGTGCATCATTTGTTATATACATTCATTTAGATATATATGTCATAATAATTATCTTCCTCCTTTTCTCTATCTTAGTAAATAGCATTATCTCAACCCATGAGTTCTATTTTTTTTTTTTTTAGCTTTTGATTCTCTCTCCATTCCTAGTGGGATGTGGGGAGAGGGAGGGGAATAAGTAAGGAGCAAGCAAATGACTGTGTGGAGCTTAGCCATCTGCCAGGTTAAACCACAACAGTCATTTTAATCCCCAGTGGTGGGTCTGAAAGGCTGAAATAACAGCAGACCTGACCAGACTTGTGTTAACACAGGGTGCTTTGGTAGTTTGATAACTGCTTGTCCTGATGTTAACTTTTCCCCCATTTATGGAGTTCCTTGGGTCTTCCCAATGAACTACGTTGCATAGCACCTTGCTTGCTATTTTCCTTGATGGAAAATATGTCCTTATGGGTGGAGGGGAAAGGAAGGGGAAAGTCAACATGACCAATCCCCCTGCTGCAGGAATAACCACAGGGTGTCTTGGGTTGGAAGGGTCCTCAAAGATCATCTAGTTCCTAACCCTGCCCCAGGAAGGGATGCCAATCACTAAATTAGGCAGCATGCAACCTGGTCTAGGGAGCCTGCTCTGACAGGGGGGGTTGGACTCGATGATCTCTAAAGGTCCCTTCCAACCCCTACAATTCTGTGATCAGGTAGCTTTGAATAACTTCTTATATTACAGTCTGCATACGCATTTTAATCCCTAACACTGAATTGGATTTCTCCTATTAAACGACAGACCACTGCAATACACAGATCAGCCATTACAAACCCTGCGTAGTAGAAAACAGTGAGAACAAGGAATAAGGCCAGACTTTAAAACAGCCCTAACTTGCCGGAGGCCTGCATACTACCTTCCCACTATAATGTGGGAATTCACTTCAGCAGGCGCGCCTGAAGGTCTGTAAGAGCCCAGGAGGAGCACACCAGGCCTCTCCACTTACAACGAGCCACACACTGCAGCGGGCACAGCCAGCTGCACAACACACCAGCAGCCCAGAGACGTGAGAGATGCCCCAACACTCTGTACCCACAGCCCAACCCACCAACCCCGCGCCCGCCTCAGCTCCACGTACCCGAAAACGCCGCCATCTTCACGCCGCCAGCTGCCGCTCCTGCCCAGCCGCAGTGCGCAGGCGCGGTACGCGTCCGTCGCTATATGGCTCCGTCCGGGAAGCGGGGCACACTGCCTGCACGCCCGGGTTTAAACGTTCCGCGTGTGGTTGGGATAGGAGCCTGCCTCACGTTCGTGTGCAGCGCTGTGGTTTCCCGGTTATTCACGTTTGCGTAGTTTTCTGTGAAACCTATATATGTACAATGCGCTGTGAGCTTTGTGTGTGCAACAGTACCTTCGCACAGAAATAATGCATAGATTGCAAGTGCAAGGCTGCAGTTTGTACAGTTGCAATGCAGAACAGTGCACTCACCTGTTCTGTGTGCCATGCAGAAGGCCTAGCAGAAAACATACCTGCCCTCTACAGCTGTGGAACAACTCCAGTCGTTTCTAAGGCGGTCTTTAGACCGAGACACATTTTGCCTATCGGACACATACAGCACAGAGCAGTTCTTACAATTAGCGTTGCAATTTGAGTACTGTTTTTGTGTGGAGCTTTGTTCCAGAGCCTCTTTTAAACTCATCACTGAGCTCCTTCTGACTGCTGACATGAAGCAAGGAAAATGTATCGCAGAGGAAAATGTAACAGGCACTTTGTATCCCTTGCACCATCCTGCCTGCTTTCCTCTGAGAATATCTTTGTTTGATGCTCTCCTTTTCTGTTATTCACTGTACATCTATTGTCACTTTGTTGTTGTTGGATAAATGATGAATACAAAAGGAATTTGTCATTAATATGCAGAATAAGGTTGAGTAGATCTGTAAGAAACGTATGAGTTTTGTTGTTAGCTTTTTTTCCTCTAACATTCAGTAAGGGCTCTTTTAGTGCACTCAGACCTTGACTGCATTCAGTGCTTCCTCACAAAACCATATCCACTTCCAACCCCTTTCATATTCTGTCTTCTCGCTACTGGATTTTTGGACAGGCAATGCCAGGCTGCAGATATACTTTTTTTTTGGGAGGGAGCTGGACTCGATGATCCCTAGGGGTTCCTTCCAGCTCTGGATATTCTCTAGACTCTGAGAGCCCCTATTGAGAAGGGCCTTTGATGCTGAGAAATCTGACAAAGTAACTTAACACATCAATGAAGTATGTCAAGCAGGTATTCCCTTTATTACAGTACTGGGTGCATGGGGGA
Organism: Callipepla californica brunnescens; assembly: GCA_023055505.1. Taxonomy (NCBI): domain Eukaryota; kingdom Metazoa; phylum Chordata; class Aves; order Galliformes; family Odontophoridae; genus Callipepla; species Callipepla californica. The sequence goes on from JALIRH010000007.1 coordinate 7,687,616, forward strand.
TCTCTCCACCAAACGTGCACACCAAAGAGAGAAACTAATACATATTTAAAGCTATAGCATATGTATATTCATCACATTCCAAACTCTGGTTATTGAGGGTATTAAACCTAAGGGTCAATTTTGCTGTAAATTTTCAAACCTTGAAGGGGGAGAGCTCCTCACCATTCCTGTGGGTGTTTTGTTTAAGAGAGACATCTGTTTGGTTATCTTGTTGGGACAACAGGATATCCATCCTGCTTTCTTATAGACAAGGTTAGCTGCCTCCTTGTTCTTGTATTAGTTTGATTTATGCCCACCCCCATTTCTAAGTTTTGTTCTCTGTTTGTGTAACATATCTGGCCCAACAGATAAATCAGCAGGGAGTATGCACAAGTATTATCGTCCTTCGTGGTGATCAGCTTCTCTAAGCCATATCCCAAAAAAGACTACTTGCCCCTATTTCTGCTTATCTTTACAACCATAAACAGAGACATTGAGGTGCCGTGACGACCATCTAGATGATCTGCAGTTGTCTTTGCTATAGAGAAGCTGTTCTCATGATTCAGCTTCTTTATGTTCATCAGCTGCCTTCCTGTTTGCCCCCCCAGGCACTGAAGTCTTCTTCACAGAACTTCCAGCAGAGCTGCCACCCATCAGAACAGCATCCTCGGCCTCACTCCCTCTCCCTCACCGTGCAGCTGCCCAACAGCAACAGGTGTCCCTTCGGTGCCCTGCAGCCCCTCACGCGGCTGAAAGGGTTAAGAGCCGGCGCTGAAAGGGTTAAGAGCCGCCCGCAGCGCTAAGCCGCCGGCGTCGCTGTTTTGACCTCCGCCGGCCACCGTCGTCGCTGCGGCGGTGGGAGGGTCCGGGCCAGCATGGCCGCTGCCGGCGGGGAGGGGGCGCCGAGGGCGGAGGGGATGGCGGCTGTCAACGAAGAGGAGGACGGGGAGGAGAACATCTTGTACGACCTGCTGGTCAACGCCGAGTGGCCTCCGGAAACCGAGCTGCAGGCGAGTGGTGCAGCGCTGCGGTGCGGGGGAGAGGAGCGGAGCGGAGCGGCCACGTCGGCAGTGCGGAGGGAGGCGGGAGGAGTGCTGCTGTGCCGGGGCTGTGAGCGTCGGGCCTGGGGGAGGGGGCAGCTCTGCAGGGACGAGGACTCATTGTGCCCTTGGGGTGTTCCTGCGGAGCAGATTTTATCAAGGAGAAGGAAAGGCGCGATAAAGTTCAGGTCTCGTCTCCAGCGACAGAGAAAGGCAACAAAACTGGTGAGGGGTCTGGAGCACAAGTCTTACGAGGAGCGGCTGAGGGAGCTGGGATTGTTTAGTTTGGGGAAAAGGAGGCTCAGAGGAGACCTCATCGCACTCTACCACTTCCTGAAGGGAGGCTGTGGGGAGGAGGGGGTCGGCCTCTTCTCCCAGGTAACTAATGACAGGATGAGAGGGAATGGCCACAAGTTGTGCCGGGGAAGATTTAGATTAGATTTGAGGAAGAGTTTTTTCTCTGAAAGAGTGGTCAGGCACTGGGATGGCCTGCCTAGGGAGGTGGTTGAGGCACTGTCCCTAGCGCTGTTCAAGAAGTGTTTAGATGAGGTGCTAAGGGATTTGATTTAGTAGCTTGGTGGGTAGGGATGGTGGTGTGAGGATGGTTGGACTAGATGATCTTGTAGGTCCTTTCCAACCTTATGAATCTATGACAGCTGTGCAAGCTGTGCCATTGCACATGAGACCTCTACAGCTTGCCGTGCTCCTTCTCCAGGCCTGTTCTTATCTGAAATTTTAGGAGTGAGACAGAGGGGAGAATTATGTCACTTTGAGCCTACAAGGCATGCGTGGAGGTGGCCAAGCCTGAAAGATGGGAAACTATTATTTTGTTCTGTAACTTTTTTGTTTGCCTTCTACCTGTTCTTCTCAGTGGGTCAGTGGAATTGCTGAGGCAATTTCATCATTTTCATTGTTTCCCCTGTGGTGTGGTTGTTGCTGATCAGGGCTGGCTGACAGGCGTTTGCCACACCACTCCCTCTCTTTAGCAAGACATGGGGCAAAAAGTACAACGATGAACTCATGGGTTGAGATAAGGACAGTGAAATCACTCAGCAGTTACCTGCATGGGCCAAGCAGACTAGGCCTGGGTAATATTAGTTTAATTTATTGAAAAGAGGTAACAGTGTAGGGCTTTGAGAACTAAAACATGTCTTAACCCCTCCCTTCTTCTCAGGCTTGGTTTTAATCTCAACTCTTCCACCTCTTCCCCACGTCTTGAGCAACAGTGTGGTCAGTTCATTATTCTTGGTCTGGAGCTATTCTGCTCCTCTCTACTCAGGCTCTTTTCCTGAACTAGTGAAGGAATATATTCTTTCCCAGCTTCTATTGTGCAGCGTTTTTTCCATTTCTTATATCTGCTGTCTGAAATCACAGCCATCACTGCTCACAGCTTGGCAGTGAGTTCCTGTTGGAGTAGCTGGAGCTGGCTCTGATCTGACATGGGACGGTGCTGGGCTCTGCTCATAGAGGCCACGACTGCAGCTCCCTGCTACCAAAATCTTGCCACATAAGTTTAATATAATAAATGTGCTTAGATAGTTTTCTCCATCTCTTTTGTTGTATGATTTGGACATAGAAGCTGTAAACAGTGTGGTTTTATTTGTTTATTGTGTTGGACTTTCAAATCTACAGTTGTCAATGTTTTTTTTTTGTTTTGTTTTGTTTTTTTTTTAATCAAGATTTTATACTTAGTAGGAGCCTCTGAACAGAGGTGTTATTCTTCTGATGTTTTTACAAGGTGCGTTCTTCCCTATACATACACATAGGCAAACAAATAAGTTTGTCTGAAGATGGGATTGACACCTTGTTATTTAGGTGATCATGGCTTTCACCTGTTCATTTTGTCCTAGCTTATTCACACTGTTTGGGAAATAAAAGAAAGTCACAAAAGAATTCCTGCTGTATTTTGGGTAGAACTGTTTGGTTAGAAATGAGTGAAGTGAGGGAAAGTAGGAAAGGAAAGGAAGCTGAATGCTGCTCTGGGAAATCAAATTAAATTTCTTCCTACATAGTCATCTGGGATCCAAAGCAAGGCCTTAAACAAAACTTTTCTCTATTGACTTCCCTTGATTTTTCTTTTATCTCCTTTTGTATGGTTTAGTGGAGTTGTATTGGTGATAGGTTGGACTGGATGATCTTGGAGGTCTTTTCCAACCTAGGTGATTCTATGATTCATTGTAGTCTAATAGTATGAGTTCTTCCAGTTGTAACTGCACACTGGAAGATTGATCCTGTGATGAATAAAGTTCTGTTAATTTGGAGACACACATGGATTTCATAAGCTGGAACTTCTAACTAGTTTTAATTTTAAATCTTACTGGTATTCTCGTTTACCTGCATGGAGTTTTCCTTAGAGGAAGATTTCTAGGGGAGACTAACAAAAAATTGTAAAGGATGCATGTGAAGAACTGACACTCCGAGATGTGTGTACAGGCTGGGAGAAGAACTCATTGAGACCAGCCCTGAAGAGAACTTAGGGGTCCTGATAGATGAAAAACTAGACAGGAGCCAGCAGTGTGTGCTTGCAGCCTGGGAGCCCAATGGCACCCTGGGCTGCATCAAAAGAGGGATGGCCTGCAGGGAGAGGGAGGGGATTGTCCCCTTTTGTTCTGCCCTCATGAGGCCCCAGTTGGAGTACTGTGTCCAGGCCTTGGGCTTACCACGCATGGAGGATACTGAACTGTTAGAGTCAGTCCAGATGAGGGCCAAAAAGGTGTTCAAGAAGGCTGGAGTACATCTCTTATGGAGAAAGGTTGAAAGTGCTGAGCTTGTTCAGCCTGGAGAAGAGAAGCATGCAGAGAGACCTTGTTGTGGCCTTCCAGTACCTAAAAGCAGCTTATAAACAGGAGGAAGACAGCTTTTTACGTGGCCTGATAGTGATAGGATGAGGGGGATTGCTTTAAACTAAAAGAAGGGAGATTTAGGTTAGATGTTAGAGGAAAATTCATTACTCAGAGGGTGGTGAGGTACTGGCACAGGCTGCCCAGAGGAGCTGTGTATCACATCCCTAGAGGCATTCGAGGCCAGGTTGGATGGGGCCCTGGGCAGCCTGATCTGATGGGTGGCATCTCTGCCTATGGCAGGGAGTTGGAACTGGATACTCTAAAGTTTCTTGCAACCTAAGCCATTCTATGAACTGACCGTACCTGAGAAGAGTCTAGTAGGGAAATCAAAGGAGCCTGTATTCAGTGCAGAATGTGTAACCTATTTCAGAAGTGAAAACTCTGAATATTAAAGTTCTAGGGAGTATAGTCTAAAGACTGCAGTAGCATGTAGTGCAGTATGCATGAGCAATATTGGAAAAGTTTTTTGGAAAATGCGTTTCCTTAATTCAGAAACTTTAACAAGCTCTGCTTTTTCATTTCCCTGGGAACAATTGCCACTCTCCCCAAGGTACTAAAATAGCTTTAAGAGGTAATTTGGAGTCTCACTTCTTTTACTGTAACACCTTGCTACTTTCTGATCACTCAGCCTTTATTTGAGAGGTTATCTGTTTGTGCAGCTGTGTTCACTCCTCACGTACTGTGAGAAAACAGCCTGATTATTTCAAAGACTGTTTCTGGATTGCAAACTTTGCAGTGAGAGCTACTAATCTTTATTTTCATAGTTTGAATTTTTGAGTCCAAATATGCTTTTAAACTTGCAGATACTCCTGAATTTTTATGATTCTGCATCCTTCAGTGTTTTGCTGCCAATAACTTGGAATTAGAGGTCTAAGTATGTGAGTTAACAAGAATATACTGTATACTGAAGGGAATAAATTATTTATTCATTTCCTACTCTAGTTTATGATGCTCTAACATTTTAAGTAGAAAAATAGAGGCATAATGTTGTTTATTTTGGAAGTTTGTATGTGATGCCTTCCTTACTGATTGTCTTAATCTGTTTTTCTTGCTTTCTTATTAGCAAATAACACTTTTTATAGCTAGTAATATACATCTGATGTTTTGTGCTTCATTTTTCTATGCTTGGAGAATGTTATGAAATAATCTTGGACCTCCTCCCTATAGAAGTAAAGGAGAAGTGCTGGAAAGGCTGTGAGACTGTTGAGTACTGTGGTGAACTGTATGGCTGCGTTGTCTAGTACAAATTGATGCTTAAACTTTTACTTCAGATGTTCTCTTCTTTATGTATTTCTGAAACTATAATAAGCAGTTTTTATGTAGTTTAGCAGTTATACTTTAAGACAGGTTGTTGAATACCCATTGCTTTTTGTGGGTGTTAAAGTTGAATATGGCATTCATTTGGCATGGAAAGAATATTTTGTAATGTAATACCTTACAGGAGAACATAGTCAGAAAGCAGTTTCTTTTGCTGCTACCCAAAGACCATAGCAAAGCTGAATCAATAAGTAATTTGTAGTAAATTTTGTTTATTACAGCATGACAGTGAAAATATTTGATTCTATAGTCTGTTTTAGCTTATAGAGCTAAATTGCTGTATGAAGTTGCAAGTAATTGAGTATACGTAAGGAACTTGTAGGCTAGTAGGCAGCTTATGTTCAATCACAAAATGGATGTGTGAATGCTATATTTAAGTGATGAAGTATATCACAGAGTCTGACCATTGTTCTTGTAATTGCAGCCAAGAGGCAACAGAAAACATGGTGCATCATTTATCATCACTAGAGCAATTACAGGTAAGTATGATTTGCTTTTATGTTTATGACTCATGGGAATGATGTGTGAATTGCTTGTAAAATTTGCAATTTCTGCTCCTTAGAGTGGCTAGTATAATGAAAATAGAGTGGAAGATTTGTTTTCAGAAAGATGTTTTCTGTTCAGCAGTATTACTGTGTTGATTATGTATTATTTTTGTGAACTTTCTTGCCTCTATTAGCTTAGTAGGTCAAACTGGAAAAATGTGCATCCACAGAGTTCAGAAGTTTACCTCTTAATCAGCTCTTTCTTTGGCTATTTGGCAACTACAAGAAAGCTTTACATTCTTATCATTGCCAATCATTTCAGCTCTTGATTTCTATGGTAATTACGTTGCACTTTTGTCTTTGTAGGTCCTGCGTTGCTTTTGCTTCGATACATCTGGTACAGGTAGGATTGAACATAATATTTAGTCGTCTTATTTGTCAATTTAATGTCTTTTTGATTTTTGATGGAAAGTTACTTTTAATGACAGTAAAACTGAACACTGGTTAGAACGTTGTCTTCATAAATTGAAGTTGAAAACACCTGTTTGTCCAGAAAACAAAATATATGCTAGTTTGACTTACTTATTTTATCAGAAGACTGAATAAACTTGGATAAAGTTGGATCATCCCCTTCCCTCCAGAAAATGAAGTATTTATCCTCCCCGCTTCCAATTGAGACACTGCAAATGGAATTGTTTTCTTATAATCCTCAATGACAATTACTGTGACGTGGTAGGTTTTGTGTTTATTGAAGTTATGATGGGAATTACTTCTATTTATTTATTTTGAGAATTCAAAATGATTTGTAACCGTGTGAGCAATGGTTACACCCTTTACAAATCTGTATTCTGATTAAAAAGCACTTAAATGATACCAGCTAAATGATAAATGTATTGGAATAACTACAGCACCCCTGGAGAATTGCAGCTCTATGGTTATACCGCTCTGATGTTTTTTGTATAGTTGAAGATACCAGTTCTCTTTTTCTAGGGACATCCTGTTGTTTTGAGAGCATAAAAAGGAACATTTGTTTCTGCTGCCTGTGAAACAGTGCTGGAGTTTAAGTTAGCAAGCAATGCTGCTTTCCTTGTTCCAGTGTTCTTGTTTATTTTGTCTTTTTTGTATGTGTTTATGCGCTCCATGCTGTCATACAAGCCTAGTTATAACGATTTTCTTTACACCAGTAGTCATATTGAAAGTCTGATTTCTAGTCTTTAAAACTGATTCTAGTTGACATTTTCTTGCATTTACTAAATATTCATATTCCAGTTCCAGAAGGAGGAATTGAAAAAAGCAGGTGAACATTAAACTCAGATCAGATTCCTTAAGACTCTTTTTGCCTGGTTCTTGAAAACACTGGTTTATTGGTGTCCTCAGAACTGGCTACTGACCTGAGTCTGAAGATGTGGCTGTGATTCTGTTAATTCAGCTGAGGATACTGTTAACCTTTGTCACTGATGCTGTATATATTGGTGATTCATGCCTATCCGCTAAACTGTTCCAGGTAGTTGATGGTTGCCTTAAAACTAATTCATCTTGCATCTGTATCTGGAGTACTACCACACTAGTACTAGTGTGTGTTCTATATAAGGCTAATACTTTTGTTTTTCTTCAGCCCTGCCAAGTTTTCTCTGCCATCTGGACTGGTTCGTCTAGTTAATAAGCAGATCAACTGGCACTTAGTGCTTGCAAGGTAACCAACTTGTGTACTTGTATGCTCTTCCATTTCTGGCAGTAGTGAATGTATTGATACTCTCCACCCTGCCCATATGGCAACAGTGCGGAGTTAATAACTTATTAAATTAATGTGTCTCTCTTTGGTTGAGAGAAATACTGGAGGCTTTCAGAGGCAGCTTTGGGAAAAGAGAGGTCAGTCTGCTATCCAGGGGCTTTTAGTGCATCTGTGACTCATGTTCTGAATGTACTTTTAGTGTTTGAACAGAAGTAGCTTGCAGTGTGAGTATGTTCCCAGCAGAAGGATTACAACTTGAGTTTCGTCATTTAAAGACTTAAAACTTGCAGGATATGTAATAGAAATAGTTTATTTTAAAATTAGGGGAAGGGAATGCATACCATCAAAAACCGTCTGCTGCTGTATATGAAGGGATGAATTGAGAGTTCCAAGGCACAGTAGTTCTAAAAGCAGTTTTAGAAACAATGAAGAAATCCCTGGCTTTAAAAAAGAAACAAACATCAGGTTGTACAGAAATCATGGTTCAATGACATGAAAGTAGTGTGGACTACTTCAGCTCATTTATCATCACTTAATGTGATCAGTGTTTTAACAAGAGTTCTGTAAACAATACATAACAGGAGGAGATGGTGACTCTTTGTGGGAGTGGAGGTCGTTTTGATGTGCAGCATGCCAGCTCCAGTGATTTATGTTAGGTGCAAAGGCCTGCTCCTAAGGAGATGACCTGACTTACAAAGTATGATGGCTGTTCATTCCAGATAAAGCAACGCATAGTTTTAGGTGTTGCTGTTTTAAATGATAACAAATATCTGATTTTGATATTCTTTGCTGCAATATCATAGGCATTCTGTTTTCTCAGTGCTGCTATTGAAAACTGTGACAAATATTTCAGAGACATGAAGGGAATTTTAATAAGATACTTCTTTGTTTAGAAGTTCAGGAATTTTGTATCTTAACAATGCAGAGGAGCAGATAAAGCTCTCATCAACGTTCTGTGAGAACTGGGTTTTAAAGAACTTTCATGCCTTTATCTTCTTTCAGCAATGGTAAACTATTGGCAGTTGTGCAAGACCAGCGTGTAGAAATCAGGTAAGTTTAGATTGTCTGTTGTTCCATAACCACAGTTGTGGAATTCTGAGGCAGTGTTTCTAGTGTCTTGCTAAACAGAGTTTTAAAAACCTTTTTTTCTTTTAGAACGCTGTATATATTCTGAAATTAATTTATGAGATACTTTTAAAATATGTTACTGCTTAGAAAGCAAAAGCCTTCTGTTTCTTACTTCTTGGACACTCCTGATTTTAAAAATAAACAGTTCACACCCCCTGCCCCTAATCAAGAATTACAAATGTTACAGATGAAAACTGTATTTCCTTTTATAAGGTGTGGTTTTAAAAATTTTTTTTTAAGATGTATGAGAAAACTGTCAAGGTGTTTCAAACTACTAAGCCCAATTTGTGGTCTCCTAGCTTTTGCCTTTCAATTCCCCTTTCAGATCGTTATGTGAGAACAGAAGTTCTTTCATATGAAGTGTGACAAGGAGATATTGTTCTACTTCTCTGTAGAATAGCTGGCTTCACCTTAAGTTACAAATAATATGGATTGCCATAAAGACTCATGCTTTCCTTTTTCCTTCCGTTCTCTAACAGCAAGCTTTCCTTTGCCAGTGCAAGAACACATTTAGTACAGATCTTGATTGAGTGTGTTTACTTGCTTCAGAAAAATCCATTTGCTAGAAGGTCAGACCTTCCATTTATATGTAAAAGAAGCAAGTGTATGAAAATTGTTCAATCAGAAGTGAAGCGAACACCATAAATGTCAACTTATAAACTATAGAATAAATCTTGTGTTTCAACTGTATTATTGTAACTATATTCTTGCTTTTTTTTTCCATTTTTAATTGTCACCTAGAGAATACTGACTAGCTAAAGAAAAGAACTTCCTGCAGCACTTCAGAACCTCAGCATTTATTTTGAACAGCATTACTACTAAATGGGAATATTATTTCTTATAGGCTGAAAGTGAGGTTTCTAAAACAGTAATGTAACTGAGACTAGCTGCCTAAGGGCTGAAGACTACTATCTGTCTTTTGAACAAGTAGTTAAGTACATGCAAGCCTTTGAATTGTACACTTGTGGTATTTTTATAGCTTTTTGTATACTCTGGAAAATGGAGTAAGTGGAGTGCTTTTTTTTTTTTTTTTTTTTGTCTTTATTTTTAAATTTAATATATAATATGTATTAACAATTATTCATATTCTCCAGGTCTGCAAAAGATGATTTTGGGTCCACAGTTGGAACATGCCAAGGTATAGAATATAGTGGCCTCTGCACCATTACTTAGTGTTGTCATTGAGTTTATTCATGTATTGCTAAGTGATACTGTTGCTTTACTGTCTTCTTAAAAACATTCAGTGAAATCTCTTATAATTTTTACTTTTTTTTTTTTATCAGCCCCATTTCTCTCTCCAGTGGTTCTCTTCATTATAATTAACATACGGTACCTGAAATGAAATGGTAGTTAAATTAATGGATTTTGGAGGCACAGCAGGTGTTAGAGGATTGCTTGTTTGCTTGTTGTTTTCCTCCTACATAAGTTTGTAATGATGGTGGGTATCCTGCCATTTTTTGATATAGATTTTTTTATTATTATTATTGTTTAAGTGAGATTATACTCCACTTTTTCTTTCTGATATCTACCTCCTGATATAGCAGATAGTATTTTCCAAAGAAAGTACGTGAATGATGATCTGTCAGGAGTCTGTTAAATATCTTTGGGCTAGAGTCTCTAAGCCATATAAGTTACTATTTAGAACTTCTAAATTAAATTGCTCTTTTTAATTATTTCTAATAAAAAATTAATTTCTCCGCCACGTGAAAAAGGGAAGTGGGATTGAATTGTCCTGATGGTTCATAGAATTGTAGAATCCTTTGAGTTGGAAGAGACCTTTAGAGGTCATCCTGTCCAGCTCCCCTGCTATGAACAGGGTGTGGTTTGAGTTGGAAAGAATCATTACAGGTCATCGAGTCCTGATACATACGGTGGCATAGGCTGTTTATAGTTAATTGCCACCTTTTTGCTGGTTGACCAGACTGAATACTTGTTTTTAAAAGGTAGTGTGTACAGATAATAAAACTATCAAAGAATTGTGATAACATCATCTGCTACTAGTACAAATTTTTTGTAACTGTAAACTCAATTTAACAGTTTTTTTTTTTTTTTTTTTTGGTCTGTTTCTTTTATATCTGTTGTTGCCTGTGGGGAGGAAAAAAAAACTGATAACAATAAAATCTTTGTTCATGTATTCCCTTGCTTATAAAGAGTGCTAGCACTGGCAGGCAGTGGATGAGTTAAAGGTAATCATGTGGTTCACTGCAGGACATTTTTATTGTGATTCAGAATGTGGCCATTGACTAGTAAAGATTAGTTCAGTACCGATGACAGTGCTAACAAGAAACTATTTCAGTTTTTTCCTTTTTTTGTAGTGCCAAAAGATCCTAACCCTCAGTGGAGGCGAGTGGCGTGGAGTCATGATTGTACGTTACTTGCTTATGCTGAAAGCACTGGAACAGTGAGAGTGTTTGACCTAATGGGTAGTGAGCTTTTGGTCATTTCACCTGTAAGTAGTCTTTGATTAAATTTTATTCTGGGAGAACTTATGCTTAAAATATGATTACCGTGCATAGATACACTATGTAATGTTTGTCATATGATGGCTGTATTCTAGTTAACTAACATTAAGTCATGTGTAGGATGACCGAAGTGTCCTTTGTGCTGTTGTACTTTGTCAGAACGTTCATTTCTTTGGCCAGAACTGTGGTAGATCTCTAGTTACAGTGAATTCTGGAAGTATAGATTTGTCTGCTTATGTGTGCAAATGATTAAAGTTTTCAGTAGTAGATTGGAGATTGGAAGTTTATTGGCAGATTGAATCATAAATCCAGAAAATATTGCTATTAGAGCAATATGAGACTTTTTTTCTTCACTTTCACTTGAGAAAATGTAATTGTAGTTGGCTCGCCTGACAGAATATGTTTTGCATTTTCTGTATACAAAGGGAGGGTATTTCAGGTATGTTTCCTTAGCATAATATCTTTCTGGACATCATTAATAACGTATGTTCAAAATCAAGATTAAAGAGAATGTATTTTGTTGCTAATAGAAATTATGATACTCTAGCTTTTTGGATAGATTTTCCTAGAAATAGTAAATTTTGCTCCCACAAAATAACCCAAGGTGCTTTTTTTTTTTTTTTTTTTTTTTTCCTTCCCCTCCCTGCTTTTCTCACTCTTCATTTGTCTACATTTTTGGGTAAAGACAGTAACTTTTCCAGGAGATCTGAGTTACGCTATTGCTGGATTGATCTTTCTAGAATACAAAGCAAGTGCTCAGTGGTCAGCTGAACTACTTGTCATTAATTACCGCGGAGAATTGAGAAGTTACCTTGTAAGGTAAGCATAAGTTTTGTCTTAAAAGTTGTCAAAGTAAAATAATTCTTTCCACTCCGTGAAGAGCATAAATCTACTTTTATGTATATATTAATACATATTTTTTTTCTCCCCTATATTCAGTGTTGGAACAAATCAAAGCTTCCAAGAAAGCCATAGTTTCAGCTTTAGTACCCATTATACCCATGGGATAAATACTGTCATTTACCATCCTGGTCACAGGTAAGTGTTCTGTTTGCTACCTTCCAGAAAAAATGATGAAGAGTGGCAAAGTAAACAATGTGGAGAGTGCTGCATGTATTTAAAAAGGAGAGAAGGGGTGTCTATTTTAACAGTGGTGTTTATTTAATGAATTGGCAATAGCAAGTTGTTCATCACGCATTGCTGTATATATGAAAGAAGCCTGAGTTGGTGATTATACTTAAACTAAAAGAATTATAGTGTGTAAAATATTAATGGAAATGCACTTTCTTGAATGATAGTGGCACTGAGACATTAGGACAAGTGACATCTAGCATGCTTGTGAATCCAAAAGAATCCTTTATATTCCATATTTAGGTTATCATATCTTTCATATGAGAGTCTTCTCTAGGGTTAAGGTCTAAATAGATTTTGTTGCCTCTAGGAATGTAATTTAAAGAGAAATTTTCTTGTTTGCATACTTTTTTAGAGCACTATTTTGTTCTTAATCAGTGAGGATTTTTTTTTTCCTAAATCTATGGTATTTATTGTCTAATTGTTTTGTATTTATTTGGGGGCTTAAATGTTTTTTTTATTGACAAGTTCTTCATTTTGTTTCTTTTTTTTTTTTTTTTTAATAACAACAACAGAACAACTAACAAAACCAACAACAATAAAATAAAAACAAAACAAAAACCAAGGCTTTGGTTTATTTGAAGTGAACTTTTTTGTTAATTTGCAGTTAATTATAATACCAGTAGGAGAGTGAGAAGCTATGAAGTCATGGGCTGTCCAGCCCTTAACTTCAATAACTTCCAGTTTTTGGCAGATACATTCTAATCACCCATCTTAGAGTACCCTCTCTGAAAGGCTTGTGGTATGGCTTCTTCTGTGAAATTCCAGTTTAGGTGCAGAGAAAACAGCATTGGGAACATAACTGATGTATTTTCCTTGGTAACCGGAGTCAGTTTATATGTGTATTTTCATTCTTCAAGAACAATTGATTTCATTTATCAAATACAACACTTGGGTTTAAGGAGTGAAAAATCAAGCTGTGTCCTTTACTGTCTGTCTCCCTTATGCTAGCAGCTGTTTTAGAGCATCAGAAATAGCTTCAAAAGATGTTTCTGAATTTCATGTGGTTAAGGGCTGGAGTATAGGGCTTTTGTTCTTTTCTCTCAGAATTTGATTCTGTTTGGACAGCAGTTTTTCCCTACTGTTCTGACTTTAGTTTTGGAGCTGTTTCTGATGCTTTTTCTCTACTAGTAACGGATTGGGCACAGGTACCACATCTTTGGCTTCCATTCAGTCTGCTTCTGCTTTCGTATCAGATGTAGTTGTAATAGAGCCTGGTTAGGCAATAACTTCACTTGAAAATATGTCTACCATTTTTTTATCTCCTTGTTATGTATCAAGATAAATTCAGCAAGTTACTCATCTTTTCAATTGTTTTTCTTGTACTAGAACTATTGAATTTGTCAGCACAGTGTTATGTCTCTGTGTTTTTTTTTTTTTTTTTTTTTTTTAAACTGAAATTGGTCTTTGCTGTGGAGTACTAGGAGAAATTTGCTGTTTTAGAAACTCATTATTTGGTGTTAAATGAGCAGTCCAACCTGCCTTTAAGGAAAAACCTGTTATTGACAAGAACTAAGTTCTTCTAGCTTCGATTAATTTTGAATATAGTTACCTATTTCCACCTGTTTTCTAGTGATTCTATGTAGCTGATACTCAGTATACTAAATCCAGAGTTGGGTGTATGGGTGATGGAGTACATGAACATGTTTGCTTTCCATTTTTGTGCATTTCTGGGCACCAGCATAAGAAGTGTTACAATTTGCTAGTGGATGAACCCACTAACAAGAAATTAAAAGACAGAAAATCATCTGATATAGTCTGGACATGGCTTTGTGTGTGCTAATGACAACTTTGTGTCATGCAAGTTTATAATAAGAGGAGGGAAAAAAAGGAAAACAAAGTTTTTAAATTTCATATTCCTTCTCTTTCATCTTAATTCCCAACTAATAGCTTTGGTTCTCCCACTATTCTTGTATGATCCTCTGTTTTCATTTTTAAATCTTGATGTTTCTGTGGAGTAAAAGGGAGACAGTGCTACTTTTGTGCTAAGGATACTTTATTAGAATATTAGTAATCTAAGTGAATTTCTATGAAAGTTTGTGGTTAGCCTTTCCCCTTTATTTCAAATTTTGTATGGAGAGAAACACCCTTTCCTGACATGAAAAGATGGGCTCCGTTGGTTAAGTAAGAAGTTTCCATAATTTGTATGTAATACAAATACAGGTGAAACCAAACTTAGTGGTGCAGTTGGCTCCCTAGAAGGATGGGATGCCATCCAGAAGGACCTGGAGAGGCTTGAGAGGTGGGTTCATGCCAACCTCGTGAAGTTAAACAAGTCTAAGTGCAAAATCCTGCACCTGGATTGGGGCAACAAGTAACAGGCAGAGTGTAGAGTAGCTTGAAAGCAGCCCTGAGGTGAAGGATTTGGGGATGTCAGTTGGTGGAAGACACAATGAGTAGGTAATGTGCACTTGCAGCCCAGAAGACCAGCTGTATACTGGGTTGCATCAAAAGAAGCATGACCAGCAAGTCCAGGGTGGTGATTCTGCTCCTCTACTCTGCTCTCTTGAGACTCCACCAGTGAGTACTGCATCCATTTCTGGGGCCTCCAACAGGAGAAGTTCATAGAGCTGTTGAAATGAGTCCAGAGGAGGGCAACGAAGATGATCAGAGGTCTGGAGCACATCCCTTTTTGGAACAGGCTGAGATAGCTGGGGCTCTTCAGCTTGGGGATGAGAAGGCTCTGAGGAGACCTTACAGCAGCCTTCCAGTACTTGAAGGGGGCCTGCAAGAAAGCTGGGGAGGGATTTTTTCTAGGGGCTTACAGTGACAAGTTGAGGGGGAATGATTTTAAACTGTAAGAGGAAAGATTTAGGCTAGGTATTAGGAAGAAATTTTTTACTGCGAGGGTGGTGAGACACTGGGACAGTTTGCCCAGAGAGCTTGTGAATGCCCTCTCCCTGCAGGTTTTCAAAGCCATTCTGGATGGGGCTTTGGGCAACCTGGTCTTTAGGGAAGTGTCCCTGCCTATAGCAGGGTAGTTGGAACTAGATGATCTTAAAGTCTTCCAACTCAAACCGTTCTATATTCTTTGATTCCATCAAAGTCTGGTAAATATATAGATTATTGAGTTGAGTACTGATTGCAACTCTATGCATTCCTTTTGAGATTTACAGGTAACATATTACTATCAACTGCAAGTTGCAGGTAACGTATTTATATCAACTGAAAATTGTGTTGTAAACATAAATGAAGGATTTTTTTTTTTTTTTTTTCAATCTCAAAACTTATTTTCAAGGTGAAAAAAATTGATTGAAGACACAGCTGTGTATTCCTCTCTGTTCAGAACCCTGTGTTTAGCCAACGCATCAAAATGCATGCAATTATTTGCAATCACTTGGGTCAGTACTGCACAGCATTGCCTTCCCATGCTCTGGCTTCAGTTGACACACTGTTAATAGAAAACGATTGGTTTGGCTGTTGCTGAGCAATGGGTGCCTGTGGCACTCCTCTGGGAAGAGCTGCTGCTGTTATAGTCCTGGGTGGGGGTGGGCCGCACTGCCAGCCCTGCCAGGCCGCATGTGGCCTGTGGGCATGGGACGTGCTTGGGCTAAGTGATGTCCAGGCATCTTTGTTAACCTCAACCATTCTGTCTTTGGGGGAAGGAGGGGAATGGAAAACATCAACATTTTGATATTTAGAGAACTTTTTAATGCATCAGAATAGGAGCGGAAGCAAGCCAGTTGA
The DNA here is from genome assembly GCA_023055505.1 of Callipepla californica brunnescens. Classification (NCBI taxonomy): domain Eukaryota; kingdom Metazoa; phylum Chordata; class Aves; order Galliformes; family Odontophoridae; genus Callipepla; species Callipepla californica. Next base: position 7,703,420 of record JALIRH010000007.1, read on the forward strand.
CCTAAGCTGTAAATTGAATAAAATTGTGGATACATATGAACAGTTCGGAGTTTCCATTTTCAGTAAAGTGAGCTTTGATCACTTTAGTTCATCTTTGTCACTTTGTGCATTTTTGCATTTAATCTAGTTTCAGATAGACCTGTAAAACTGCATGCATGTTTTGGAGGCCTTGACTTACTGCACTCTGTATTGCTATATATTTTTTGGTTGCCTATTAAATTGCAGTAAATAGCAGTTGGGTACTTTAATTTTTCCAATTAGTTTTATGATAATTTTGAAGAGGACGTTTCAGTAGGAATTATATATATCTTGATTTAGATATATCAAGAAAACTTGAAACAGTAGCTCTTAAGAAAAAATGTGATCTTCAACTGCTGTTGAAAAATGTTAGATACCTTTTAGATGCTTGAATATTTTTGTTCTCCTATAGACTAACCTTCATCCATGATGGAATTTACAGTGCTCTTTGTTTGTGTGTCTGCTTTCATGTTAGCTCTAATGGGAGTTTCATCACCTTGCTTATTTTGTGTACCTTAATTTTGAGCTGAATACCTACTGAAGTGTTATCTGCAATTTCTACAAAAGGTGTCTCATAGTAGAATGTGTGATAGCTATGGAAGATTAAGGTTTTAGGTTCAGTTAAATATAAAACCTTTTATTGTACCAAAATTGAGTGAAGAGTTGTGGAGCAGTTTTAAGTTTTCCTCGAATGCCTTAATCGAACTTGCTGTCCTTGAGACCAATAGTATTCTAGTTATCTGAAGCCTAACTTTATTAAGCCCTTGAAAACAAAGTACAGTTGAGGTGTATAAGGGCAGCCAGCTTTTTGAGACTGAAAGGCCATTTGCTGGACTTGCTCCAGCTTCATGTCCATGTCTGCTATACCGGAAATGTTAAGAGTTAGATCCAGCAATCCAGATTGGCCAGCACATGTTTGAAACAATCTGGAAGGATCATTTCTCCCAGCATGCTGATGGTGTTTTTCCTCATGCAGTCCAAGATGGATAAGGCCTCCTTTGCTGCAAGGGCATGTTGGTGTTTTGTGGTTATCTTGTTGTCCATTAGGACTCCTCAGATACTCTTTTGGAAAGCCATCTTCCATCTGTTCTGTTCTGTCCAGTTAACGTAGGCATATGTGGCTGTTCCTCCCCTGGCACAGTCTTTGTCCTTCCCTTTTTTGAACTTCCAGAGATTTCTACTGGCCTGTCTCTCCAACCGATTGTGTTCACTCTGATCATAGCACAGTCATCTGGTGTGTTGAACCCTTACCTAGTTCTGTCAGTAACAGCATGATAGACAACATATTCCCTTCCAGGGCCTTGTGATAAGTGTCAGTTATTAAAATAATGGTGCTTTGTGGCCCATCAGGAGTGGCCTAAGCCTGTGGCTTGTATAGGAAACCAAGTATTTGGTGAGAATTGGGGAATGGGGGAATTGTTGGCATAGTATTGTCTTCAAACTTAGGAAAGAAAACACCCTCCCAAAAAAGCAAGCAGGCAAACAAAAAACAACCCAGAAAAGCCACCCCCTCTCCTGTTGCTAATTCCCAGGCTACCTGTCAACTCTTGTTATTTTGGAGTCATCTCCTGTCTAGTCTTGAAAAAATAATTGGTAAACAAGGCCAGATCTTTGAGCCTCTCAGGAGTACTTTTCATTTTCTTTAGATGCCAGTTGTGTTATTCATCTTAATAGTTTCTGCCCCCGCTGCTGCATTTTGCTCTCTGAAAAGCTTTTTAAAATTTTAAGTACCTGCTGTGATGATGAATTTCTCTGCAGTCCTGAGAGAGGGCTTTTTGTCTCGAGGTTGTGTGTTTTGTGTGTATCTGAACTGATATGGCATCTTAATTCCAGCTGTCATTGAGTTTCACTTATCCTAAAAGATACTTTTGAATTATAAATATGTTGTACTGCATGTCACAGTTTTTCCAAAATTTATTTGAAAAAATTTATCTTGATGGAGATTTTGAGAGCTAGTTCAGGCAGTTTTGGAGCTAGTGCTGTCACTATTATTGACAATTCTTCTCTTGGTCTTTATGCTACTGTTTGTTTCTGAGTCACCTCTGGCACTGTGTAGTCAATTGTAATTGAATTTTAGTTACTGCTGTTGCTGAAATTTTTAACTGAGTGGCGTGTTGCGGTGGAAGCTGGTGCTTATGGAAGAATGTAGATGCCTGTGGATGGACAAGACTGCAGATAAATTAATTTTCTGGAGGATTATGCCTGCTGTCTTTTGGTTATTAAGAACTGACAGCTCAGCTGTGATGATCTCATGAAGTTCATACTGATTATTATTTTCTTTCCCTGTAGTCAGGCTGTGAAAGAGATGCAGATGCATGTGAAACTTTCTTCCAGTGATTTAACAAAAAAAGAAAGGGGGGGGAGGAGGGTAGGAAACTTTTTAAGGAATCGTTTTATATGTAATTATCTATGTAATATTGATTCTTGCTAACATCTTTCAGAGTTGTAAAATACAACTTTGTGTTCACTGACGCTTGACAGTGTGCTCAGATGTGAGTATGCCAATGCGTTTATTCTCGGCCAGGTAAAATGGACATGGCCTGTATCATGCACAACAGGGTAGAATGAATATTTTGTCCTAAAACTTATTAAAGCTGTTAGGAGGAATTTAGGAATTTCAGGTGGTGTACAGCCTTTCAGTTGAAGTTTTTGTTTTTCCTGTTTGATTTTTTTTTTTCTTCCTTGTTTCTAACTGGAGTTCTTCTGAAAAACTGTAGCACATCTAGGCAGTGGGTTTTTTTTTTTTGTATGAGCTGGGGGCAATGCTCACCTTCTTTGATCAGTGGCAGCATGTCAGTCTGCAGTGGTAAAAATGTGGGAAGCATGGAAAAGCTGCAAAATGCGGAAAAGTAGGGGAGAGGGGTAACAAAGCTGTGCATGAGAGAGATGAATGGATGAAGCGCGTGACATTTAGTCTGTGAATTGTTCTCTTTTCAAAGGGCACTTTTCTTCAGTAATCAGTTTTTGTCTACCAGAAATACTCATCTCATATTGTACATGTCTGTTAAATCAATACTCATTCTAGTGCTCTGAAGAGTAAGTTATGAAGAGATTTATTTAAATTGGGTGTCATGTCATGAAATACACAGAGGGCTTCTTTGCTTCTGTACCAGATACTGTAGAGTAGTCTGGGCAGCTAATATGAGGTCAGATGTTTTTGTACAATAATATTAAATTGGTGTTTGTTATTTAGCAGGGCTATAGCAGAGATTTTTCTTTTTAGTGAGATGCAGCATCACCCTTTATTTTTTTTAATTTATTTTGAAATAGATTGAACCGGTGGATGATTGCTAAATGAGCTTCAGCCACTAGGTGGTAGAATGTTTCAAGAGTAACTCAGCCTTTGAAGATCGATACAGGAGTAGCAACTTCTGGCTTTTTTACTGTTTGCCTTTTTTGCAGATATTTGCTTTTTGATGGGTTGTTCAATAAACTGATAATTCCAAACAGATGTAAACCTATGTTCTTAATTTCTTTGTCAAAGTAATCAGCTAAATCTAAAACTGCTCGTTAATGAAGTCAAAGAACTTAAAGAGAAAATATTTTTATGTGCTTTAGTTATAACATTAGGAAATATTTTGCAGTGAACATTTATAGCACCTTCTATTCATTGAAACTGAAGTATTTAAAGTCTTCTACTTAACGGGAGGAAATACATTGTCAAAGGATACTCTGAAATTAATACCTCCTATTTTATTACGTTGGACCATGATGTCAGAAGCTGTTGTTGGTATGGCAGTAGGGATTTAATCATTCCACCAGAATTACATTAATGTTTTGTTGCTGCGTGAGATATGGCAACAGAGGAGCAGTCTGACAAAATGCATTTGACATGGAAGGGCAGGTGAAGCAAAGGTGTGTCACCGAATTTTCTCTGTGTGGAATTCATTGGAAATGAAATGTGGAAAACATCATGCCCATTGACGTTTATCAGTGCTTGCCAAACATTTATGGAGATTGCACAGTGAGGTGGTGGGTGGTACGTTTCAGGTGTGACGAGAGTGGGTCACCTTCACTTCTTACGAGCGTGGCATGCAGGCTTTTGCTCATCACTGATGAAAACAGTGGTGACTGTTGAAAAGTAGTGCTTTGTAGCTGAGAATTTTCTCTATCAGATAGTGTATCTTTTGTGGTTTTCATGGAAATAAGTAGGAAGATTACTTTCAGAGTGACCTGTGTAACTGATAGTGTGGCTTTAGAAAACAAGGTTGGAATATCTCTTCCTGATGATTCTTTAATTAAAGGGCAAATAGCTTTTGTACCACTTATTTTGTTTCCATTTATTCGTGCTTAAACTGAATGATTGGAACATTTGGTAAGCTTAACTTCTTATTGTTATTCTTTCAGCATAGCAGGGAACTGCAATTAATAACCATACATATTTTATTTTAAATGGTGGGTGTTGTGCCTCATTTGGAAGAATAGGGCTGATAACGGATGGAGATAAATGCTATAAATAACAGGAACTAATTAAAAAAAAAAAAAACCAAACAACTTGTCTGTGAATGAACAGCCTGATTTTTAAAGCTTACTGGGACTGTTGATATAATACATGGAAAGTTATGTATTACTGTAAGCAAACTGCTATAGTTCTGACTTAAAGTTAAAAGAACAAACAAACGAAAACAACAGCACAATGTTTATGTGTCAATATATGAAACCAGTTTTGTATGTTTTGTAGACTTTTGCTTGTAGGAGGTTGTGAAACAGATGAAGATGGAGTATCTAAAGCAACTGCTTGTGGGATATCTGCTTGGAGAGTTCTGTCAGGATCTCCCCATTATAAACAGGTCACTAGTTATGAAGGTGATATTCAAACAGTAAGTATATTTCTTCTTTTTAATTCTTGGTAGGATGATTATTGTAATTAACAGAATTATCTAATGGAAAGTTCAGTATGCATAAAAAAAATGAACAGGTCAATTTATTTTTATCTTTTTTATTATTTCACAACAAAAGGCAGTGCGTCTGTACATGTTTTGGTTTCTCTGACTCCTGACTTCATTTGCTTCCAGTAGAAATGAATGTTTGATTTGGTAATAGCTATCCTTTGGAAGTTCTTGAAGCAGTGGCACAAAGCTGTACTAGAGTAGGTTCAGACTGAATATTAGGAAACATTTCTTTACTGTGAGGGTTGCCAAACACTAGAATAGATTTCCTAGGGAGGTGGTTGATGCCCAGTGTCTGTTATTGTTCAAGAGGCATTTGGATAATGCCCTCTGTGACGTGCTCTAACTTTTGGTTAGCATTGAAGTGGATTAGCCATTTGGACCTGATTGTCTTAGTAGGTCCCTTCTAGCTGAACTATTCTACAAATAAATAGATATACTGAAATGAATTTACATTATTTTAGGACAAATTCCAATATTTACTCTTGTATAAATATTAGTATGGAATTAATGAATAAAACTAATTTCATTGCAAATGGGTAGTGTGTTTCTGCAGTATTATATGTACCCAATGAAATAGACGAAGTTATTCTTGCATTATTTAAAAATTGACAGCCTAGGAAAGCTTAAAGAATTCTGCAGAGTTGTTCTACTACTTTAGATTTGACTTAGCTTTTGGTGCATAAAACAATGTATGAGATTCATTTCTTACTATGTTTCTGTTCTTACAGGCACAGAGAAGAGGATTATTAAGGATTATGAATTTAAGATTTTACAGCAGTCGGGGAACAGAACAGGTATTAAAGTCTATGTCTACTCCCAGAAATGTGTTCTACTAACATAATTGTCTATTAATGACTGCCTGAGAGATGAAACTGGAATAAATTTTTAATATATACAATGAAAGAATTAACATTTCTATGAAGCTTATCAAAATAATAAGCTTTTAATTTTAAATGGAGTAGCTTCTCTGGATTTTTGAAAATCCTATTAGTTCATCTGATGAAGCTTAAATTTTGGGGTTTCCAGCGTACTAGCGGGAACAAAGTCAGTGATGTAGAGCTCAATTTTAAATATAAGCCTTCCTTCAAAGGGGAAGGTGCAAAGAGCAACCCAAGTGCTTATTAACAAATATAATCAGTATAGGACATTAGGTAGATGATCTGAAAGAAAATATATGGTTGTGTCATATTTTTTTCTCAATGACATACCTTGAAAGGATAAAAAAAAAAATAAATCCCAAACCAATCTTCTGCACTATTCCACTTCTATCAGAATATTAACAAAAATCCACCTTTTTACAGCCCTGCAATTTTGTACCTTAATCCAGAATAATTAATTTAAATATAGACAGGGAAAACAGACTTCTTTTTTTTAACTCTATGCTATGGGATACTATGGAAGGATTTTCCTAAACAGCTCCAAGTGTTTAAGATGAGTCAAACTTCAGCTACATAGATGCACTTGGCAATACCAGAACTGCTGTTCAGAAGCCATTTGTTCTTAACAAACAAACCCTGCATATATGTCTTGGATTCCCCCTTCCCTTGAGGGAGTGAGTGTTAGTCTCATCACACTGAAGTGCTACTGTGTGCTTTGTATACTTCTAAAGCTTAGTGCACAGTAGTTTTAGCTTTTTTTTCTGCATACCTTCAGGGCTATCTACTCAGTTTCTGCATCACCTTCTCCTGCCCCTTGTTTATGATTTATTTGTAGTTTTTGTTTGATTCCCTCCCCGTTCCAAACAGAAAAAAGCTTTTTCCCAGTGGTTTGTTTACAAAGAAGGAGCAGTAAAGAATCTATCTCCCACTTCACACTGTGTTCTCTGGAGAGAAAAGTGGCTTGTATGGCGTCATATGGACTTCAGAAACAACCTTAATAGATTTTTGAGATTTTTAGGTGAATTTTCTACAAGAAAAAATTGGTCGGTGAAAGCAGGTATTTCTGAATGTCTCTCAAAGGTAGAATGGGGAGAGTTTTTTTTTTTTTTTTTCCTTCACTGAAAATAAAAAAGAAAAGGCTGAAGTAACAGGGAAGTTTACTGAAAGGCTGGTGCTGTGCTAAACTTCATTTTCTCTTCACTTGCTAATATGGAATTTACAAATGAAAGCAGGGATAGTTATTGTTGAACGTTTTAGTCAGATTTCTGAGATTATAGTTTAAATGTGGGAAATGCATTTTATATTCTTAGTAGGAAATTGGCAGCAGTATGAAGATGTGACAGGCAGAGCAGCTAGAGGACTACCTGTATTTGAGATTTGCTTCTTAGTGTCAGTAACTTAAATGACAGTTTTAAAACGTGAAGTGACAATCTATTGAGACTCTCAATATCTCATTCTGCAGTTCCATCAAAATGACAATCTGTTTACTGAGGTGGCATTGCCTGCTTTGTCAAAGGACAGATTAATCTCTGTAGACACCAATGCTTGAGTTTTAAATACGAGACTCAAACAGGAATGGGATTGTTACTGATGACTAAGTAGATGCTTAACCCTTGGAAAAATCTGTGATTTTGTAGTGCTGATCTGAATGGGTTATATATTTTAGGCATATTTTAAGCTTCTAAGTTCTTCAGCAGTTCTTATTTCTTGCACTCTGTGCATGCTACTTGATTTCTGAAGAGAGAATTGCCTTCAGTAAGCATGCACTGTTTTTTGAGAAACTAGAGCACAGATTATAGCACTCTAAGTACTTAAGAGCATAATTGGAGAATGCTTAAGAATTATTTCTGTTAGGAAAATAATACTGATTTGCTTAACAAAATCTTAATTATACCTTCCTCTTTGAGTAAAAATGTGCTTTGTTGTGTGTTCACTGTTAGAGTGGGATGAAAGTTTATACTTGGTTTTTTAGAAGTGAACTGCATTAGCAAATTGGGAATTTCTTGAAAAGTTTGTAAATCCATTTGTCTTTTAATGAGAATCTTTGAGTGAAATCTAGGCTCTGCAAATCTGATAATCTTTGTGCAAACACAAGTTCTGGTGAGGGGTGTGAGGGGACGTACAGGAAAAAAAAATTTAAATCTTGCTAACGGAACCTTTAGGGCTTTCAGCTTGACTTAAAAATTTGAAAGTTCAGTATCTATTTTGTTTTGTGGAAATGGTTGATATATGCAGTTGTAACGTGTTCCTCCAAGAGCTCATCTATATTATCTATATATCCCATTCTCTTTTGTTTTTTTTTTTTTTTTTCTTTTCTTTTGGGTGGATATTATGACAAATAGTATGCAGCTTGGAAGCTGACCTTTCTAAGCTGTATGTTAGATAGCTGTCTTGCCTGAGAGGCAAGACAGTAGAGAACTGAGTCTGCTAAATACTTTCTCCAAACAGATAAAGGCTGCTCTTAAATTCAGGTTTCATTTATAAATAAATACTGATTTATAAAGAAATTCAAATGCCTGGAATTTTGTTAGTTGTATTGTAGTGTTCTTCCTTTATAGAGATTGTTTTTTACTCTTCAGTGTCACTGTTGTCAGTTGTCATTTTACCTTTATTCTGACCCCCTTTTTTTATTTCCCTGACAATATTTGGCAGGATGGGATTTTCAAGATGAATCTTTCCCCTGATGGATCTCTTCTGGCAGCTATTCATTTCTCAGGGAAACTAACAATCTGGTCTATTCCATCTCTCAGGCAACAAGGAGAATGGGACCAAACTGACCAGGTATGAGAGACATGGGTGTTTAGAAGCTAGTAGGATATACTTTAATCTTCCATAGATTTGTTTGCTGAGGAGAATAGAGGATTTCATGTAGCTGTGCTTTAACTATCATTTAGCAATAAGTTTTCTGTTGAAACTTAGTAACTTAAACTTGAATTAATTACATTACAGCTGGTTCTTAAAGTTTGATGAGACTTATTTTCACCAGGTGGGTAACTGTTACAGGTGGAATGAGCTTCTGTTTTTAAACATAAATGGAGGCCAACATGGGGAACTTGGAATGGTTGAAACCAAATTCTGCTGGAAATCTGTCTTTATTTTTTCTCTTCCTTCTGCAAGACAACACTTGAGAATAATTTGATAGTCAGAATGGTGTCAGTAAGTCACATGTTACAGGAATTGTTCCCAAAACTAAGTTTGGGACCTTAAGTTAGGGATTGCCCTTGAATGTTACAACTTGAAAAGTTGTACATGACTAGTACAAATGTAAGCACTAGGAATGGAAAGTGAAGTAATTTTTTAAAGAAGTTCCCAAATAACTATGTTCTTTGTGTAAAGGCAGCACTTTATTTCAAGGAAAATATGTCTACATGTAGTTTGAAGAGACAGATCTGAAATGATGAGCACTAGTATCTGAAATATTCTGGTTTTAGTCCATATCTCATAAGAATGAATAATTAATAGGAAAGGCTTTTCATCTGAAGTGTAGTGTGTTATGTTGTAAACTTACAGGATGTGAATTCATGTTATGCAACCAGTCAGATGGGATCTTTGGTCACTAGGTTTAGATATGACCAATTACATCCAATGTTTCCTATGTTCGTCTTACTATTCAATGTCCATAAACATCAGCATGCGTTGATGAATGTCAGCAGGTGCAGTTTTTTTCACATGGGGGGATTCAGTGGTGCCATTTTGTCAGATTGCCCCTTGGCAGCATGCCATATTTTACATGGCAATAATATTTGTGTGGAGTATTGACAGGCGGGTTCAGCCTCTACTGCTGTATCACCAACATAATGAAAGAGGAGGCAGCTTGGTTTAGCTGTAGGTGTCCCTGTTCGTTGCAGAGGAGTGTGGTGAATCTTGGAATAGATGACCTATAGAGGTCCATTCCAACTCATATGGTTCTATGAAATGAAGGCAGACTTTTTCCTTTGGGTATTATAATGCCAATGAGGTTAATTGAATGGTTTCAAGAAAAATTACAAAAATGAAGGGCCAAGAACTTTTGACTGTAGGAAAGGTTTAAGCCAATTAATTAGCTGAGAGATACTGGTATAGCTGTGTACTGCTTCTTGTTCTGTCAGCAAGCAGGGAAGCTGCTGGCTTGGAAACTTGGCAGTGTTGTATAGTTTAAGAAGATCAGTAAAGCTTGTGAAGGATCTGGAGTTGTTCAGTCTGCAAGAGGCTCAGGGGAGGCCTTATAGCTCTCTACAACTACCTGAAAAAAGGAGATTATGGTAAGGTGGGAGTTGGCCTCTTCTCCCAGGTAACAGTGATAAGATCAGTGGTAATGGTCTCAAGCCATGGGGGCTCAGATTGGATATTAGGAGAATTTATTCTTAAAAACAGTGGTTAGGCATTCAAACAGGTGCTCAGGGGAGTGGTGGAGTCACCATCCCTGAAGGTGCTTAAAAAAGAGGTAGATGTAAAACTTAGGGATAACATTTAATGGGTAATGTTGGAGGTAGGTGGACAGTTGGACTAGGTGATCTTAGAGGTCTTTTCCAACCCTAATGATTCTAAGATTCTATATTTTGGCTACGATAATTATGTAGTTGGATCTGGTTAGGCAATGCTGACTGTATTGAGGAAACTAGCAGTCCTTTTTTTTTTCCTCTTTAGCTTTGGAGATAAGAACAGTGTTATTACAGTAAATACATGCTTTAATATCAGGGAAGGTTTAAATTTTTGTGGGAGTCATTTCACTGAAAGATGAGTGAGTCAATGATAGAGTAGATTGTGTGTGATATAAAAATTTGCTTGTGAGTTAACCCTTTGTTTTCTCCCACATTTATTTCTTTAGCCGGGTTATGATGAAGTCAACCCAGACTGGAGACTCTCTAGTGAAAAAAGAAAGAAAATAAAAGGTATGTGATACAATTGAAGTATTATTTTAAATCAAAGTGTGGTTAAAAGCATTTATACTAACACACAAAGATCTGAAATAGCTTAATTAAACCATGCTTAGAGTAGTTGACAAGATAGTTTGTATGATCTGAATTTGTAGCATGGTGTAGCTAAGTGAGCATCACCATATGGTTTTAAAAATCCTCTCAGGAATATTCTCATAGCTGTAAATGTAAATAAAAGGATATTTCAGCTAGTATAGGACTTTATTTATTATTAATTGTTACTACTATGGAATGCTGAATGCTCAGCAGAAGTCTCAGCTTGTGTCAGAAGCCACTACTCCATAATATAATGCATAATGTATTTTTAGAGTCCACAGCATAAAATAGAAGCTTACCTTTACCTTTTCTGTCTATGTGTATCTCATAAACCCCAAATTCTAATGTAATTTAAAGAGATTCCTTTTCTTTCAGAACTTTGATTTTGTGTCCTTAGGTTTTGCCTCACGTCAGCCTTCTTTTTCCAAAATTCAGTCCATTTTATGCAGCATTTATCTCCTGGTTACTGAATGGCTCTTCCAAGAGTTACCTGTTCAAAATCCATTTACTGGTGCTTGAATATGTCCTTATTATTAAAAGCTCCAACTTGTGCTGTTTTCTTGGTGATTCAGTCTTTGAGTTAAGATCTTCATGGATAAAAGCTGACTAAACACTGAAGTAGCAGAAGAGTAGTAAGCTCATCTGTTCCTAAATGCTTCTGGGAGAAAGGTGGCTTTTTTTTTTTTTTTCCAGAGAGATGGGAAATGATAATATGTTAAACAAACTGAACTAACTTTTGTGGTGAACATTTTGTCCCAGCATCCGGTTACCATACAAGTGACATAGTTTCCATCCTCCATTATGCTATTTTTTTCTCCTCTTTCTGGCACTTTAATATTATTAGTAACTTCATCTTGTAGGCTGCCTTGGGAGTCTTGTTAACAGTTGTCAGTGTAATCTTTTTTTAAGTTTCAATGTAAGGTTCTTTGCTAGGGAGACTTGATCAAGGATGGCCTGGGAAATACAAAGGTGATCTTCACCAGACATGTAAAATTTGTCTGTTTTACGCAAGTAAATCAGTTTATTGTGTATTCTTTTTCCAGATAATGTTGGAAAGTAATTACATTAAATAAAAAATTGAGTTGCTCCCCCCCAAAACAGCTTTAGTTATTACAGAAATGGTTTCAAAAACTAAACCAGCAGATGTAAAATGCAAACTCAGTGAACAAGGGATGTGTATAAAATAATAAATGTTCGTTAAATTAGGCCATCAGATGGTAACTTTTAATAGTTGAAGCCACTTCAGTCCTTATCTGGAGTTTATAATTGCCTTTCCTTATATGGTGCTTTCTTATTTCTTTATTTCAGATAAAGAATCCTATTACCCATTGATAGATGTAAATTGGTGGGCAGATAATTCTGTGATCCTGGCTCGTTGCTCTGGTGCGCTGACTGTGTCATCAGTCAAGACATTAAGAAACTTGCTGGGAAAGTCGTGTGAGTGGTTTGAGAGTTCTCCTCAGGTCACTTCAGCTCACGATGGAGGATTTCTAAGTCTGGAGGTGAGGAATGCAAATAAGCAGATAAAAGGAATGCCGTAGAAACAGTTTTCTGTTGTGTATGTTTTGTGTATGTGTGTTTATTAATAGGATAAGTTATTCTTTATCTCTAGGCAGGCAATTCTGAACCACTTGCAATTCAGATGTCCTTATAAAAAACTTACTTGGCAATTACATTTGCCAAGTAGTTGCCAGTTGTAGATGCAAAACTTCTAGAAGCCTGAATCTGAATGAAAGAATCTTGCTGCAGGAAACAGTTTGTGTCAGCTCTCTTCTTTTTAATACTGCTTTGATAGTGCATTTGAAGAACACTGCAGGCATCCCTCCTGTTTTGGAACAGATGCTTCTTGCAGAGGGAGTGTGTTCAAGAGAAGCAAGTAGCAAATTGAAGTTGACCAAGCCATGGGAGGGATTTGTTTTTCATTCACTTTATCAATAGGGTTCTAGACAGGAATAACATAACTTTGGTAATGAAGTAGGCCAGAAATTTTCTTAGAAAATAAGAAGGTTTACACTGTAATAGATCTTGAACATCTTAAAAGTTAAATATTTACCAGAATAGGTGAGTACATACCAAAGCTTTTTGTGTACATTTCTGGAGAGTTTTGTTATTGCAGAAATCAAATAGAACCAGCGACAGGCATGTTACAGCCTAGCGAAGAACAGTTTGAGAATACATTTGCATTGAACAGAAAATATAATTTGCTTAGCTAATAGTTGAAAATGTTACACTCTGTAGTAAGCTATAATTATATTGAGATTAAGTGTATCTGTAGATCTGTGCTGTCTGTAGGTGGTATAGAACTGAGTGTATCTAGTATAACAGTGAACTACTGTTAAGAAGACTTTGCCCTTGCTCTAGTCAGAAAACAATGAAACCTCAAATCTAGAAGACAAAGCCAGTCAGGGCTTGTGGAGAGTATTAAGCTGTGAAGCAAAGGGTTTAAAAGAAAAAACAATGTTGGCATGTGCTTCATTTTCACCAAGGTACACTAGGCGGAAACTTTCTATTTTACCCTTAAGAATTGTCTTCTGTACAGTGTGAAATAAAACTAGTTCCAAAAAGATTGCGCTTGGAGAGCAGACCTGGTGATGAAGATGAGGGAGAAGATGACTCTGACTCAGATGATGAAAATTCTGCTAAGGATAGATACTTCAGCTATGTGAAGCAAGGCCTGTATTTTGTGACAGAAATGGAACGATTTGCTCCTCCACGGAAACGTCCACGTACTATTACAAAGAACTTCCGCCTTGTTAGCTTGAGGTCCACAACTCCAGAGGAACTTTACCAGAGAAAAGTGAGTATAAAAGGGAAGATTCCACCTCTGGTAATGAGCTTTAATTGAACAGACTTTTTTTTTTTTTTAAAGACTCACTTTATTACCCCTAGGCACATATTTCTAAGGACCTCATATACAGCAGTGTACTGTGTAACCTAATGTAAGTTAGGTAAAATCAGCATGATAATAATTCAAAGGACAGGATGTTTGCTGGTCACCATGCTTCATTACTGTGGCCAGACTCATTGCACTAATGTGAGTGTTTACAAATAATGGGAGAATGGGCAGAGATATTGAATGAAATTAATTTAGCTTGTTATTGTCCAGGGGATGGGTTAATTTATAGCTTGATATTGCTATTATATGCATGATATTTGAGACATGCTACGTGTATGAAGTAGCCTTGTGACTTACTTTTATCGTAGAGGAGATGTTTCTTCATTTTGAAGATTACTCTAGGCAGTCCTTTGTTTAGGATGCTTCAGTTGTTCTAATGGTAAGCCAAACCTATAGCTATTAGAGTTTCCTGGGAGTGCTCATGTCTTAGTGACTGCTGAAATAACTTATTCCTTCTTTACTGGGAAATTTATATTCTTTCTAGAGGTTACTACCAGATCTGAATTAGGAGTTTTACGTATTCTTACATGACATTTTCTTTCCTGCCTACATAATCACACCCATCGTAGTTATCCCTCTACCTGCTCTAACACGGAGAGTTAATAATTGTTTAATGTTGACTTTCATTTTCATGTATTTGCTTTTTAGATTGATAATGAAGAATATGAGGAAGCTCTGTCTTTGGCTCAAGCATATGGCCTTGATTCTGATCTTGTGTATCAGAGGCAGTGGAGGAAGTCAGCTGTTAATGTTGCTTCAATTCAAGACTATCTGGTGGGTTTGTTTTTGTGACTTTAGCCATTTTTTCAGAGTGGATGAGTAATCTTCACAGAAATCTCCCTTGTGTTCTGATTTATCCAACATAAATTGGTGGCAGTTTGGAGAGTTGTCCTGTAAATGCCTATTGTCTGTCATGTGAGAGAGAGTGATCTTGTTAATTTATTTGAAGGCATGATCAAGAGACCTTAGATCTTAAGTTTAACTGAAATTTGGAAATTTCTCCTTGGAGATATTTTCTTCAATGTGCTTTCTTTCTCTGGTGTAATCTCTTCTCCACATACAGTTAAATTGTTTCCTGACAAATGAATCATAACTGCAAATATATTATATTTAAGAAATTTGCATGTGTTGTAGAAAGTTATGTGAAAGGGTTAAGTTGGTATCCATAACAAAAATTAAATAATAAAACTTGCATTAAATCCAACCTGTAACTGGAGCTGTTCTGCAGAATCCAACACAGTGGTTTTTTTTTTTGGTTTTTTTTTTTTTGTTTTTTTTTTTTTTGTTTTTTTTTTTTTTGTTTTTTTTGTTTTTTTTTTGTTATGATGAGGGAGGAACTAATCCAGCTGTCAGGCATTGTCAAAGCTGCACAACCTATTGGTGCAGTGGTGTAAAATCATCAAAGATATCAAGATTTTAATTTTTTTAATTAGGTTTTTAAAATAAGATTTATAATTTTTTTTAATTGGAGGGTCAAAGTAAGTAACCATTCTCCATGTGCTATGTAGTCTCAACCAAAGATAAACTGATAAATCCAATAACTGTGACCTTGCTTTTTCATTTCTGTCACTGAATCTCATTGGCATGTGAAGAGGCCAATACTGAGAACGACTCCAGTGCTGTTGCAAAGTGCACTGAACCTATAATACCTGTACCTTTTAGCCCCAGAAAGTTGTATTTCTTATAGTATAATCAGGAGAGATATTAATTAGGATAGAAGTGATAGTTTTGGTTCTTGTTGCTGCTAAGTCATCCGGCACATGTACTTCATCATCGTGAGTAGTCT
This sequence comes from Callipepla californica brunnescens, assembly GCA_023055505.1. Lineage (NCBI taxonomy): Eukaryota > Metazoa > Chordata > Aves > Galliformes > Odontophoridae > Callipepla > Callipepla californica. Next base: position 7,718,842 of record JALIRH010000007.1, read on the forward strand.
TAGCTTCAATACTTTAACTGAACAAAGTAAAATTCATGTACTGATAAACAAAATGGTGGTTGACCATTGGTAGGATATTTTCCTCCTTTTTTTGGTTCACTTTGACAGTCATCAGATTAACTTGATGTTTTCTAAGTGACAGAAACAAATTAAGAGACTTTATCATCTCTGGTTTCATTGCTTTGGATTGAAATAGGGACAGAGTGGCTGGAAGGCTACGTGGGGGAAAAGTATATGGAGTTATTAGTCAACAGCCAGATGAATATGAGCCAGCAATATGGCCAAGAAGACTGGTGGCATCCTGGCTTTGTATAAGAAATAGTGTAGACAGCAGAACTAGGGAGGTGATAGTTCTTGTCGCCTGGTGAGGCTGCACCTCAGGTTCTGGAAGTTTGAACAGGATAGATGTGGCACTGAGAGACATGGTGTAGTGGTCATGGTGTTGGTGGGTAGTTGGTTGGACTAGATGATCTTAGAGGTCTTTTCTAACCTGATGATTCTAAGATTCCATGAAATGTGTAACAGTGGGCCTATGCTCTTGTTCTTGGACAGAGCAAAATTAAGAAACGTGCATGGGTTCTTCATGAGTGTTTGGAAAGAGTTCCAGAGAATGTGGATGCTGCTAAGAAGTTGCTTCAGTATGGCTTGAAAGGCACAGATCTGGAGGCTCTTGTGGCCATAGGAAAAGGAGAAGATGGTGGCAGGTTTGGAAAGAGTGTTTTCTTTTTTTTTTTTTCTCATTTATTTTTGTTTAAGTCAACTAATGAAATTAATAAGTAATGAAATAATGGAAGTATTGTTATGGTAAAGCAGAGCGTAAGAAGAGTTACAATGCTGTGAATCAGAGTACTTAAAAATGCCCACAAGCTGCCTGTTTATATTTTGCAAAGTACTCTTGTACTGATCTTTTTCTTTTTTTTGGATGTCTGTTATTTTTTGAATCATGGAGAACTTCCGATATCATGATTTTACTGTGAGGTTCTCTTCCTTCTGTCTCTCCTGGTAGCTGCTGCTGCTCCCACAAAAATGTTTTATTATGTGTCTTAGTTGTCGTGATAATTTGTTACTCCTTTGAGGAGCAGAGCAGAGCGAAATACAGGGAGTCAGAAGTGCTGAGATGAATGTCTTTGGCTTTCAGTTCCTGGTGGTGGAGTAGGATGTACTTTCTTTATCCAGTCACCTGTTACAATCGTATGCTGTAGAAATGCTGCCAATCCCACTGGTGTCTGTGGAATTTAGAAACATTTAGCAGTTATCATTGTTGTATTTAATCTTTTTTTTTATGGTGGGTAGGGAAGTGATGATGCTTTTTGTTGGCTTGTGCTGCATGTCTACTACTTACTGTAGCTAAGTTCAATATTATAATTTTCTATGAAAGTTGAGATTTTTAGTTAATGCTTAAATACTCTGTTGATAGACTTAATCAGTAGCTATTTCTTATATCTTTCCGTTGTTTTTATCAGCATTGATTTGGTTGTTGTTTTTGTCCTCCAGGTTTATCTTACCAGGGGAAGCAGACATTGGTATTCCCTATGAAAACTTCTTGTCACCAGATGAAGAAACAGACACTAAAAAGGAAAAAGAGGCCAGGAAGCATCAAGAACTGCTATTATCATTAAACTTCTCAAAGTAAATGCAATGTTAAGCGATGTTTTACTCAGACTTACAAGATTCTTATAACTGCAGAGTTATAAGAATGTAGTTACTTTTTTGTATGTTATTCCTAATAGAAAAGTGATGAAGATTTTTAATTGGAATTGTTTTGTGTCAAAGTTCTCACCTGACTAATTTCTCAATATATTTTAGTTGCTGAGATGTGTAACTATTGTCTTTATTTGCATATGATGCACAGTGTCAATTGTAAATTTGAAAGCATCTGTTTTGGAAACAGGCTAACACTGGAACAAAAAGAACTGTGCAGAAGCAGGCTGAAGTTGTTAACTTATCTTGATCGCCTTGAAACTTATGAGGTGAGAAACTTGGTAATGGTTTAAGCTCTTTTTGTGTTCTTATTGCATAGATAGTCTTGTAACTTTTTTTTTGTCACATCATCATATTTTTTTGTTATATGTTATAGTATTAATGTTTATCGTCTCCTTGAAATATAGCAGTTGCTCACTTGAGAAATGTAAGCTGTTTTCTGTTCAAGCTACTGTTTTTTTTCCTGCTTCAAGGTTGCAGATGACTAGTTTTTAACTTTGATAGGTATAGCTGGGCAGAAGCTTGCTTTCAACATACTGTGGCCATTTGCCAGCAAAACAGCCTATTTTCCCCTTTTTCGGGAGTAATCATGTATAGTTTAAAGTGTGCATGTTAGATGATATTAAGAGGGCTTGGCATTTACATGAGCTCATCATTAAAGTAAAATGTTGGTAAATATGATGTGTATTGAGCATAGGGAATAATAGATAGCATGAGATGTGGAATGTGATACAGGATCACTATTGCTTTGAAACTGTATCAGTCAGTCTAATTAATAAGAGAGATTTGGTAGAAAGTCTTAATAGAATTTTTTTTTAAAGTTATAGAAATGAAACTCTTTGGAGTGGAAATCTGTATTTTTCTCTCTCTACAAAAAAAGAAATAACTGCAGCTGGTTTTCCTCATGTTGATTTTCACTACATTCCCTTGTAACTAACGTTGTACAAACTTTAATTAGAACAGAGCAGAGAATTATCTTAGCTTATCAATCCAAAATGTATCTTTTTCCATACTGATAAATTAAAACAAGCAAACAAAAAAGCCAAAACAACAAAAAAGAGCAAGCCTCCACAATGTTTTTTCCAGGTATAATTCATGTTTATTCATGGTATGGTGGATAGAATTTTGGATGCTGTTATAAATCTTATATAAAAATTGATCTATGATTTTTTTTTTTTTTTTATTTCAATGTGTTATTATATATTGTTTTGAAGGAAATTCTTGGAGGTCCTCATTCAGCTGAACAGAACTATGATGGTGAATTCTTCAAGAAGTTCAGAAATCAGAATATTGTGCTTTCAGCAAGAACTTATGCTCGGGTATTAATATTTTTTTTTTTTTTTTTTTTTTTTTTTTGTTATTGCTGCTTTTGCTTTGGCTCGTAATCATTCCATTGAATGTTGAATCTCACTGGAAGTTTAAAAGGTGGGGGATGTATTTTTTTTTTTTTATTGTAAATAAGGAAATGCAGGGACCGTGAGCAGATTTTCTTTATCACTTGTATGGGAACTGTTGAATCATGACCTGAACCACTGATAGATCACCTGCGGTGAGCACTGAGTCAGCCACAGGAGCACAGGTGAAGGCAATGTACCTGTGTGACCAGAAGGGGTGGAGTCTGACTCCACCTCTCCCAGACCCCATTTAAGGGCTGACTACTACTGGGGAAGGATCTCCTTTTGGAGATCCCTCCCCTGGGGATTTTTGGTTGAGCCTTGGTCATCTGTGACCGGTGAGCCTTTCTTTATTTACTGGTTGTCTGTATACCACCCAGATAAGCCTTACAAAATATACCATCCACCTCCATTATTTCCTGTGGATAGTATTCTTCAGGTTATTCACCCTACATTGCTGAAGAAAATTTTGAAGTGAAGTGTTTGTTATGACTTAAACTTGTATCGCTTGTTCTGTTGCAGTCTGTGTCAGCTTTCTGCAATGTATTGTTTTTTGTCTTTAGGAAAGCAACGTCAGAGCCCTGGAAATCTTGTTTACTTTCCATGGATCAGCTTTACTTCCACACAGGCAGGCAATTCTCTCCAATTTTCCAGAGACTACTTCACCACATGAATATGCTTTCTTGTTGCCCGAGGCTTGGTAAGAATGCATTAATGGTTATTAATTTTTTTTCTATACATAAATTGGTTTGCGTATATGATAATCTTCTATTACTAGCCTGGAATCAAGGAATTAGATTGGTCTTCGTTTCCTGCACAAATCTTTTATTTGCTGTTTTATTTTGTGCCATTTGTGAAAGCTTTTTTGTTTTCTTGGGATATCTATTGGGAAGTAAGGGATCTTCTTGTCTCCATTACACATAAGCATGGACTTTTTTTTGACCTGCAGCTTCTGTCCCAAATTTTCACAGGTGTGAATACAAGTCTGTAAGTACTTTTTAAGAATAGCCAAAATTAAGAGTCAAAAATAGAAGTATCTTTTTCCCTGGATGGAATCTAAATATTTTATTTTTCTGAAAATTGTTTTTCGATACTGTTTAATCCTTAAGCTGTCAATAACTTCCAAATCATGGATTTTCTAGTCACAGGCTCTTACTCTCTCTAAGTAAGAATTAGGAAAAGGCTTAAATCCCGACTTAATCCTTTGAGTATAAAATGTAGTTTACTGTCATTTTCACATTGACTATTAATATAAACCTTCACAGGAGAGTCTTGAACACCATACTGCTGTTCCCAGTACTATCTAAAAGAAATTTTTGCTTCTAGGTTGTTTCTCACAAATGCTTCAATTACAAAATTAACTTTAGAGTATATTGCTTAATGCTCATGTGGAATTGGAGATATTTTTTTATTTTTTATTTATTTTTTTTAGATTTTTGCCATGTGACTTTGAATTTTTACTTCAGAAGGGATAGGTTTTTCATTAACTTACAGAATTGTTCTTTTTTTTGGTGTCTTCCAGTGTTATGGTTGCATTTTTCACTTGAAAGTTTTAACAGTACTTCTTGAGTAATTTGCTATGCAGAAGAGGTTGTATTCATGTAGCCACTCCTGTGATATCTTTCCTTGTTTATATTACTTGCCGCTTTTTTTGAGTGGAAGTCTGCATCTTTTTCTTGATATCTGATGTTTGCTAGCACCCTTTTAATCATTTTGTTACGATTAGGAACGTGTTCAGTGTGTAAAAACCCTTGATTATTCTTTTTCTGTAAGGTTATGTATCATAAAGAGAAATTGTTGTAATGTTCATAAAACAGAAGATGGATTCCAAATTTTCTCTATTGTTGTGATAATACATATGAGAAGGGAGGAAGGGAGGCTTTTCTGAATTATGGTTATAATTTCTTGCTGCTGTTTGTAAACAATTTCTCCTTATTTCTGAAAGATCACTTTTTTTTTTTTTTTTTTTTTTTTTTAATTTTTATTTTTGTTGCTGTGGTTGGCTTGTGTAAGAAACTGATTTGTTTGCCAGGAGGCAGAATTCTAAAGACTTTAAAATACTTAAAGATTTCACTGGTAGTGAATATGTGGTTACGATTTGAGAGGTTACTTCTGTCTGCTGCTGAAAAATGGAAGTATATAGTTTGAATCCTTATTTCTTTGTCGGAATGGAGAGAACTTCCTAGTGCTCGGATCAGTAGGTATGTGCAGGTTCATGCTTTGCTGCAAGTTGCAGAGTAGGTAATACTGTATCTTTGAAATGTTTGTCTTTGGACAGCTTCAGAATGTGAATGAGGGCAAATAACGTGCTTAGAAAATACCTGAGATTGTACTGAGCATCTGATCTGATATCTTTCTAAATTATTACTGCTGTTTCAAAACTGATTACTAACACAGTATTACTAGCTACATCTTTAGTAATGTAATAGAATGAATCATCTACTAATGAAAATATCTGTTAGCAAGAGTAATTACTAAGAGTTTGAGAATTTGAGTCTTTGGTCATTTTAGTATAAGTTTAATGGGTCTTTTTATTTCTAGCATTCATTTTTCTTTTTAAATGGGAAATGAATATGAATAGAATTACTGCATATCTGTAGATATGTATTAGATATGTTATGAATTCCACTTGAGTGTTTTATTTTGCTTTACTTTTCTGTATAGCAAAGTATGCAGATACGCTTTGCCCAAAATGAACTGATTGAACAAATTTGTATTATAATTTATTAAACTATTTCATTCCTATTTAGTATTTAAAAACTTTCAAGTGCTGACTATAATATCTGAACAAAAGGAAGACATTGCAAAATGGCAGTAGAGGGAAAATGAAGTTCAGCTGGGAGTTGCCCATGTCTTCTGTGGCTTTGGAGGACTTTAATAGATAAGATGATTGGAGCTCTCTGAGGTGACCCCAGTCCTTTTGTAAATGTACCAGTTTGCTCTGTGTTCCTCTAGTTAGTTACTCCCATCTCTGTGGGAATCCGGATGAGGGAAAACTTGAGATTACGTAGAAGGCACTTCCTTGCTTGCCCATGGAACAGGGAAAGTGGGAAAAATAGCACCTCTAGCTATTGCTAAGGAGAAGGCATTGGTGTATGCAGTTGTTTGCTGTAAAGCACCACCAGCGTGGACGTGCATAGAATCCTGCATCTGAAGAATGTCAACAGACATGAAAAATGTTTTTGAAAACGTTTCATTATTACTGTTGTTGCAATTTGTCTCAAACTACTCATAATGAACTTAGGGAATTAAATGCTTGTTTTGCTACTGAATGTTATACCCAGTCTTAAGCAGTGGCTTTTTCCTTCTACTGACGCATTGTCTTTATTAGGATGGCACTTATAGTCTGATGTCCCAAAAAACTTTGAGGCATAGAAGGGGGTATAGCAAAGAGGAGAAAACAGTGGTAGACAGTGGTGATTTTTTTTCTCCCCTTCCTGTCTTTTGGTCCAGGTTATTAGGTAGTAGGAACGTATTTTTTTTCCTTGTCTGCCTGTAAAATGTCTCAAGTGATAGATGTCCTTTTGTTTCTCATTTTTTGCACGTTTTATAGCTTAGCGTCTTTAGGGAATGCTCTCAGAACTGTTTAGAAGGAGATATGTAATGACTGAGAAGGGGATTTATATATTCATGAGAATCATCAAAAGGACTGACAGTTACATAAGCTCAGCAGCTCCTGAAGTTGAGAGGGATTCTGGAATACTAAGATGCACCTTTGGCTCTACGTGCCTGTCAGCATCAAATTGACGTTGTGATAGACAGAATTTGTTTAATAATGTATTTTTGCAGAATTCTGATAGTAATGTATTTGTACTCCTTCCATCTGTCATAATTATTTCTCAGCTTCTTTTATAGTGGCAATTCCTGAATCAGTTCAGATGTGTTCATGTTAAAAGGATTAATTCCCTAGTCAGTTTTATCTTTTCATTTTTGTTCATTTGTGTAGCACAACAGTGAGAGAAAACTTTTGCCCTTCTTATATATACGCACTTCTCTACGCTCAGGAAAAGAAAAAGCACATGACAGTTCAGAAGCAGGGAGTCAGTGTAGTTGATATCGATTTCAAGGATGATTTTAAAAATCTCTTATGTTACCTTTGACAGAAAATTAGAAAAACAAGTTCTGAGGGGAGATTACATTTTCATGACAGTGTTCGTGCTCCTCTTTGCATTGATTTCCGTTAGGAAAAGAGAAGGTTCTTCTGGTGTATGTGAAAGGTTAAAGCTGTGGTTTGGAGAAAAAGTAGTTCTTAAAAAACAAACAAACAAAAAAAAACCTATGTGGAGATCTGGGTAGCTGCAGAGATGGCTCAATTTGGGCAGAGGGATGCTGCAGAAAGTGAGCCGGTTGAAGGTATCGTAGTTATTGCTAGTCTTGAGGAGTTTTTGAAGATGCAGGCGTGAACTTGAAGCTATGAAGGAGCCATGGAGAATGTGAACTGTTGGCAAGTAAAGTGGAAAGTTTGAGAGAAACTGCTATACGTGAGCAGAGCTGCCATTCAGAGTGACCTGGACAGACCTGAAAGAGGTGAGAGTTGTGTTCCTGTAAATGAAGAAACCTTTGGAACAATGAAGGCTGGAGACTGACAGGAGAGAAGCTCTGCTGCAAATGACCAGGAGGTGCTGGTGAGCACAGGCGAGTTGTGAGCCAGCAACATGTCCTGGAAGCTAAGGCCAGCAGCAACCTGGCCTGCATGAACAGGAGCACACCCAGAAGATGGAGCAGTCAGACTGCTGCACTTAACTCAGCTGCATCTAGGATGCTGGACAGCTAGGAGGGATGGTGGTGAACTGGAGTGTGGTTAGCAGAGGACCATCAAGATGTTTAGAGATCAGAGTTTAGAGAAGGCTGAGGGGACTAGGTGTTCTCACCCAGGTTTTGGGGGTGCCGAGCAGCAATTTTTCTCAAATCTTTCTATCATGTGTGGGCTGAACTGTGATTCTGTTATTTATTTGCTGTTACCATGATTTTCTTTGTGATGTTTATGCCTAGCTTGTCCTGTTTCTATCTACCATGTCAGTCTGCTGCATGCGTGTTCCTGAACTGTACCTTGGTTTGCCTTCTGCATTATTCTGTGTGATTATATTGCTGATCTGGTTTTGTTTGTAGCCTTTTTATGGAATTAAGAACAAAATTTGTTCCACAAACATTCATTACGCTTTATGAATGTACTATTTTTTTTAAGTGTGCATTTTTGTAAATGTATTTTCACAGTGTGGTGGCAAGGCTGGGAGTTCATCTATGTCTTTAAGATAGCTGATTTAGATTTTGTGAAAGCTGTTGCCTTACAATTTCTTTGTATACATAAAGAAAAAGAACACAGCAGTCTTCTAAATTGTGACTGAATAGTGTTGATTGAAATTTGTGTTATGTTATTCTGTCCAGGTAATTTAAGTGTAAGAAGTTTCTTCTCTTCCCAGGTTACATAAGAAGATAATATACCATTAAAAAGTAGTTTGATTTGTTTATGCAAAATCAGAAAGGAGACTTTTCTCTGGTTGCTGAGTTGATTTGGAAGATGTCATTGAAATGCACACAGTAGGAATTCTGAAACACAGTCAACTATGGTAACCAAAAGCTGCTGGGATACTTTTTTCACTATTTGATGTGGATTGGTTTTCCAGTCACATCAGCTGTGCCCCACTGCTGGTGAATTTCATATCTTACAGACATTTATGGAAAATGAAATTCTTTTCCCACTTCTTTTGTGTCACACAGTAAATTGAATAATTGGAAACCTTAAAGATATGTATTCAGTTGCATAGTTGTCCTTACTGATTTGTTACCAAACTAGCACAGATTTTCATGCAGTATGAAAAATGCAGATGCCTATATGTCATAGCTATTTAGGATGACGTGTCTAGGATGCATTTCTTAAGGTATTTCATCCTTAGTTACAGAATTGCAACGCAGAACTGTTTCAGAGCCATAAGGATTGCCAAGCAGTAGGAACAAGAATTAATTTTCACATTGTACCCTGGGCTGCACCAGGGACAGTATTGCCATCAGTTGAGGGAAGGGGTTGTCTTGCTGTACTCTGCTATTCGTGGCCTCACAGCCAGCACTGGGTACAGGTTTGGCAACACAGAATAAGGATGTAAAGCTATTTGTGAGTGTCTTTTTTTTTTTTTTTCCTAGACAATAAGCAATGGATTAAAAAAAAAAAATAATCCCTCTATTCCCCCTATTATACCTACATGCTTTTCAGTAAAAAGGTACTCTTCACAAGTATGTTGGAGTGAGTTGCCTTTTGTTTTTGAGCCTGAATTCAGTTTGCACAAATTTTACATACTAATAAATAAAATACTAATTTTCAACTAGATGAGTCTCTGAGACAGGGTTGCTGATTGAAATCCTTGGGAAAGAAAAACAAGAAATCCTCCAAGTTGCCACTGATAATAGAAAGAATTGAACCCTGACCCTAAATATTAAATCAGACATTCCTCTTTTGAAAACCTGTCCTTGGAGAGTAAAATAATCTGCAGGTTTGAATAAATGCAGTTGATAGGATAGAGGGATTACAATGGCATGTGCCTCTTCTGTCAAAGCAAAGAATGGAAAATATTGCCAAACGAACACAAACAATAGAGTGGAAAGAGCAATACAGGAGAAGTCAGCTATTTTTGAGGAAGCAGAGTTGAACACCTACTTAATCTGTCAGTTTACTGACTTCTAATCATATTTATTCTACTGTTGAAAAGGAAATAGAGAAAGGAAAAGAACAGGGGTAGCAGTGACTCAAAGAGAAGAAACTACCAAAACAACAGTGCACAAAACCAACCAAACAAAATCCCGGATAAATATTTGAATGAAGTAAGTTATGGAAAAGGTGATGCTTTCTTTTTAATTGGGAAAGGTCACTTGCTTTGGTGACTAGTGTTCCATTCCGATACCTAGAACTTTGGATGAGTGAACTTTGCAGATTTACTCTACGTTAAGTACCATCTCTGACCTTTGGAATTTCAATTTGTAGAGCAATGGTGTAAAGCTGCACAACACAAGCAGAGATAATGGATGCTGGATGCAGTAAAATAGCCTGTATGTTCCATGTTCAGCAAATTCCTTGTGCATGCTGAAGTCAGGTTTATGTATCCTGAGTAGTCGTTCTGACGTGTCGCAGTGGTGCTGAGTTTGCTGTGTATGTGTTGTAAACAAAGTAAAGGTAGAAAAATGGAAACCCTGCTTCATAGCATACGCTTCTTCCCTTCCTTGGTTCTTCCTCAGTTTCATTCACATTCTGTGCTTTTGAGTTTTCAGGATGCAGTGGCATTTTGATTCCCAAAATCTTTCTCAGCTTACTCTTTTGCAATTGGTAGCAGCTCTATTTATATATACCAATTGCAAAAGAGTAAGCTGAGAAAGATTTTTGGGAATCAAGATATATATATATAATATAATATTATTTTTTGGAGTCTTATTGCTCTGTTTTGATTGTGCCATTGCAGTTTCTGATACAGAAATTGGAGAGGGAAAAACAGATCTGTGCTAAAATTTAACTATCATCATGGAAAAAATACCCCAAACATGCAGTAAGTGTTGTGATAGATACAGCTTTTTAACTGTTTTTTGCTTCTTTACTACTGGGATCTCCTATCATTTGCTAGCGTCGAGACTGCTTTATTCCAGTCCTTGTGTTTAAACTGAAATACAAAGAGATTTTCTAAACTTTTCAGAATGATGAGAGAAAGTAAAGGAGATTGGGCGCAATCAGATAGGGAACGGCAGGGAGTTGTGAATTTTTTAGTATTGTTGAGGTGGTGAATGAAGTGAGCAGTTCATTTGTGGGTCAGTGTATTGTGAACTCAACTTGGAAAGAAACTTGTCTGTTAAATGACTTTTCATAACTGCTTAAATCTACAAGGATAAAATATTTTTTAGCTATGTGACTGGTTGTTTTCTTTTTTAATGTTGATTTCCTTATACGTTTAGAACATATAGTTAATGATGATTACTATTCTTCTGCTGTGAGAAGGGAGAGAAAGATGAAATAGAAGGCTTCCATTCAAGATTGTGCTGCAGTCATTGTCATGAAACTCAAAAATTCTTCAGATTGTTGTGGTGAGGATTTACTAATAAAAACCTTAAGAAGTTAAATAGTCTCATTTCAAAAACTGATGTCTGTGAGCATCTGCAGATTTCATTCATCCTGCAGCTTCTGGTGAAACATGAGATTGTTCTTGATAGAAAGCAAATTACCAACAGCAGGCATGAAAAGGAGATGAAAAGAAATAGTAGGTGCAGACAAGCACCTTACCATGTTTACCTGAAGTTTATAAGGAATCTGTGAGGTAGAGCTCAAATATTCCTGAACTAGATATTTTTTAGACTTGTAGACTTCTATGACACTTCTTTCCAAGACTTTCCATTTTTGAACACAAGTACTTCTTTGTGTTTGCTAGCAGTTTACACGTAGATGATATAAACTTGTGTCTCTGTGGGGAGTGAGAACAGTGAAATGTCATCTGCTATTTAAGTGACATGAAAAAGTGAACAGCTTCATAAAGATCTTTCCTACAGGACTTGTCAATCCGCTCAAGCTTTCACAAAATCTTTGCTGGCATTTTTTTCTATCACATCCTTTTCAGTAGGGTTGGCAGAGTGGTGCTAAATTGTTCATTGCTTTTTTGCTCATGGATTTTGGAGGTGAGAAGAAGGGAAATGGAGGAACTGTCAAACAAAGAATAGTAATCAAGTGAAATATTCCTCAGCAAGCTACTTTTTTTTTTTTTTTTCCTTTAAAAGCAATGAAAGTTCAAATTATAAGCCTTTGTTTGACTTCAGAAAAGTTGTTTTGATGGAAGACTGTATTTAAGCAGTTACTCAGAAAGGATTCTATTTGAAAACGTATTTTAAAAAAGCTGTTTGAAGCGGTTGAAATTTAAAGGTAATCCCAGTGTGTTTTGTGATACAGGAATAGGGAAGAAATTTCTTATTTTAGATGGGGAGAGGCAGTGGCAGAATGTTTTCTGAAATGAGTTGGTGGGAAGAATAGGTGATTGTATTAGCCTAGGAAAAAAAAGTTTTTTTCTAGTAACTTCTGATTTCATGCTGGGTAGATAATTATTGCTTGCATATAGGAATCTAACTGCTGAGTCTACAGGTTTTTTTTTTTTTTTTTTTTTTTTTTTTTAATAAAAAAAAAGGGGATTAAACTATGCTAAGAATAAGGGGAGGAAGGAGATGCACTAACATTTGGGTCAGTTAGGGAACTTTGCAAGCTGTGCAAACTTTGTAAATCTCTTTAACTAATTATGCTGTTAAAAATTATTTTCTTGACTGGAGTTTTAATTGCAGGATGTAATTTTGCCACATCTATAGGAAATATGCAGAATACAGCTGCTTCATAAAGAATTCATTCAGTGTAATACAGTACTGGCTTGGATTGATACGTTCTATTTTATTCTTTCTTCATGTCTTGTATTGAAGGATAGCAGCATACTTAGCCCTCAAAAAACAAAGAAGTGTGAGAGTTTTGTGAAGTCTTAGATCCATGTCACTCAAATTCAGTATTCAGTCGTGGTTTTAAGTTGTTGATTTATGCTGCTGCTGTACTTTTGCCTTTGTAATGGCTTTCTCCATTAATTACAGTTGTTTTTTTCCCAACTTTGCTGTATATACTGTCTATAAGGTGAAATCTGAGGTGCTGTCCCAAAGTCTCCTTTTAATCTTGTTTTCTAAGGACAGTTGTGTTGTCTGGGATATGAATTCTGAGATTATCAATGGCTGTAGGAGTAGCTGAAATTAGACCTTAGGTGAGAGTTGTGCAGATATTTCAAACACCTTCTAAAGTACAGCACTTCCCTGTCCTCTGCTGTCTCTTTTTTTTTTCTTTTCTGTATTTTGTCCCATTTTGGGTGGCTGAACTGGAGCTGAATGTGGATGTCACTGTACCTGAAACATAAGAATTATCTGTTTTCCATTTTCTTAACTCTTTTCAGTCTTTGCAGCCTGCAAGCCGCTTTCCACCAGTTTATTGCTGTGTCTTGTGCATGTTTCTTGTGGATGGTTGGAATAATTACAAATAAAACACAGGATATTATTGTTTAGCGCATACAGTAGGAAAAGGAAGAATGGATGACCTTGGAGAAATGTTTGAGTATATAGGGGAAGACAAATGTGTGCTTAGTTTCATATGTGTGCATGTATATATGCATTTGGTGACTGTTGCTAAATGAGATAAAGTTACTGAATTATAGTTTTGTTTGACTCTTACATTGTGAAATTGATTTGTTTATTGGAAAAGTGTTTCTTTTTAAGTGACTGTGTTACAGTTCTGCTCTTTGAGGGATAAGAATACCGCATCAGTTAATTTGTGGATAGCGATTGTCCATGCTGTATTACTATTGTTGTTTATGGGGTCAGGAGAAAATGAATGAGATTTAAATCTCATTATTCCAATGCTCTGCGGCTTTAATGTCTTTACTGACTGTGTGGCTTATTTCTTATCTCTGCAAGTAACAAAGCCTAAAAGGCTGCTCTTTTTCTCCCCCATTTATTTTCCATATATCTTGGTATGGTTTTCCTGATTTTTCACAGTACCCAAACAACTAACATACAGTCACAAGTTATAACTAGTCATTCTAGTAATAGCTTATGTTGTTCTTAATTTGTATCTCAAAGATTGTTTTTCCTTTAACATTTAGAAAATGTTTCACTGCAGGTATTTGTAGACAGAGATCATGTTAAATTGCATTGAGAAGATCAGTAAGCAGAACATTACTTATTTCAGCTCAGTACAAGAGTTATGATAGAATTTGAAGGGTTTTTCTTTTTGTTATTTAAATGGTTTTTTGCTCATTTCAGTTCTTTGTGTTAGCATCTGAAAGCAGTATACTTAGTGTGAAGTACTAAAGACTCTAAAAGTGTGTAGTAGTTATATTTCATTTTTTTAAAGACATAATCAGCAAGAAAATGGTTGAGTTTTTTTTATTTTTTTAATGAATCATAAATGGCTTAGGTAGAGTATGTTTTTGTACAGATAGCAACCTACAGGCAAAATCACATTTGTATAGCAAATGTAATTAATCACGGTTTTTTTAAACTGAATTGGCATGAAAATTCCATTTTATGTTACACCAGTTACAAGCAAGGAGCACTGAAAATTATTCCTTGGAATGAGCAGAAACATCGTGAAGAAGACTGGTGTGAAAAAGCAGAATGCAGGTAAGTCTAAATAAATTAATAAAACTAAGAATTTTTGTGATATACATGTTTAATACAATGTTAATTTACTAATTCTTAAATTGTCTTAAATACCCAGTAAGAGTTGCTTCTCATTTTTGTACACAGTTTTTTGTGTTTTGAACCTTCTTAATGAGATTGGAAGATGAAATGCTTTAACTTCAAAGCATTAAGTTCACTGTGAATTTGCGATGAGTATCTTACAGAAAACTCTACACCATAATATGATCATAGCAGCATTAATGGATAATGTAACTGACTTTTTGTGTGAAAAATGGAAGGTAGAAGTTGGGGTTATCTGCGTCTTCAGTAAAGAGGATTCCTTCTTTTGTGATTATTTCATGTTTGGAATCTCTCATTAGTTACATTACTGACAAAAATAAACACTGATTGGCATTTGATGCTCAAATTATTGGTACATTTGTCTTCTGAATGACTAGAAGTTTTAGGAAGAAGGCTAATTTGGAGGAGGGGGGGAAAGGCAAGTAAACATATGCTTTAACATATATTAACTTTTTTTTTTCTTTTTTTTTTTTTTTTTTTTTTTTTTTTTTTTTTTTTTTTTTAAGGACAATTGTTGAACCAGCTTTACAAGATGAAAGCGAATTTCTGTATGAATCGCAACCTGAATTACTGAAATACAGGACTACTGAGCTTTCAGTAGAGCTTGTGACTGACTGGTACTTGAGCAGAGCACAGGAAATTGAAAAATACTCCATGCAGGTGAGAACAGCAGTGAGGAAATGATGATGGCTGTCTCCGACTGATCAGTGTTCTTCAGTGGAATTCTGTCTTAATGGATATTAATAGGATGATTTTCCCAATGCTTTCTCTGAAATTTAGTCAGCTAAATAATTAATCCATAGGAGCGAACAGGAAGCCAATAGACTGACTTGATTTACTGTAGCAGACAGTAGCACTTTTGTAGTCAAAGAAATATGTTTACCATTACATTTTATGTCTGTAATTAAGTAAAGGGAGGGAATGTTGTTCACTGTGCATCAGGAAACGTTTTATTATGTCACTTGATATTGTGCCACATTTAGTATTGACATGTGGCACTGTCACATGCTAATATGTAGTTCTGTCATCATTGCTTTCCCGAAGGTGTACTGTGTTTGTGGGGTTTTAAAAGGAAGCTTATTTTTGCTTTTTTTTAATTCATGTTTCAAAAATGTATGAAACTGTGGTACAGATAAGCAGTGCAAGTAGGGCTCGTTACTGATGTGATCAGGTATTTTATTGCCTTTAAAACCAACATGTAGCAGGGCTGCAAGCCGCTGTATCGAGT
Organism: Callipepla californica brunnescens; assembly: GCA_023055505.1. Taxonomy (NCBI): domain Eukaryota; kingdom Metazoa; phylum Chordata; class Aves; order Galliformes; family Odontophoridae; genus Callipepla; species Callipepla californica. The sequence continues at coordinate 7,734,409 of JALIRH010000007.1, forward strand.
ACTAGATCAGATTGCCCAGGGCCCCATTCAGCTTGGCTTTGGACTCCCCAAGAATGGGGCATCCACAACTTCTGTGGGAAACACATTCCAGCACCTCATCACTCTCTCTTTAAAAAAAAACTAAGACATGTAATCAAAATCCTCCTTCCTTTAGTCCTTTGCAACAGGACTGTTCTCAAGGATATCTTCTCCCAGTGTGTATACATATCTTGGATTGCCTCAACCCAAGTGCAAAACCTTGCACTTTTCTTTGTTGAACCTCATTAGGTTTGCAAGGGCCCGCTTTACGAGTTTATCAGGGTCCGTCTGGACAGCATCCCTTCTTTCTGCTTCACTTAGCTTGCTATCACTGTCAAACTTGCCAAGGGTGCACTCAATGCAGTCATCTGTGTCACTGTTGAAGATATTAAAGAGTACTGGGTCCAAGATGGCCCCCTGGGGGACAGTGTTCATTGCCAGCCTCCACCTGAATGTAGAGCCATTAACCACAGCTCTCTGGCTGCGACCTTCCAACTGATTACTTATCCACTAAATAGCCCACCCTTCAAATCCACATCTCTTCAGTTTAGAGATGTATGCATAACTTAAAGATTCATGAATAACTTCAGTCAATTTTTAGTTTTAAGCAATTCTTTATGGAGTTAGTTGAGGTACCTTATTTCTGTACAACTTACAGAATTAATTGGAAATAGTATTCTCCTAGGTCATGTGCATCAGTAGGGTACACCTGGTGCAAAAGGTCTATACTGGCATCCACCAAGACTAAGCATTTTATATGGTCTTACAAAGCTAAGAAGAGCAATCCATATAGGCAAAGAAGTATTCTAGGATCTTAGAGTTGCCTATTAAACAAAGAGAATAGTGAAAGAAAATAAACGTACAAACAGAACATAAACCAGACTTGAAGTTATTTTTTGGCAAGTGGTTGTTGAGCAGGAATTTTAATTCTTTTTCCAGGTGGATTGTGCTCTGTCCCTTGTTCGTCTTGGCATGGAAAGGAATATCCCTGGTCTGCAGGTGCTCTGTGACAATCTGATCACTCTTGAAACAGTAGTATATGAGACTGATGGTGATAGAACCTTAACTTTGAAGGAACTAGTAGAGATGAAAGACATTGAAAAGCTAAGACTGTTGATGAAGAATGTAAGTATTGTGAAGGGATGTATGCCATGATTTCACTAGTTCAGGTTACCTTAGTTTGCATGTGTGTAAAGATCAGCTAATGAATGTTTTTTTTTTTTTTCATGAACCTCCATTTTATTCAATTTGACTCTAACATTTGGTGTTTTTTTTCTTTGTTTTGTTTTAAAAACAAAAATCATAGACCATTCTAGGCATGGAACTCAGCATCCATAAATCTAATAAATCCAGTCTAGTGAAAGCTGTGAATTACTTTTTCAGTGGCCCTCCTCAATACATCTTCAGTGCAGCTGTTGATGATCATTGAAAGTTAGAAAAAAAATAAAAATAAAAATATTAGCCTCTGCAGTGTATGTTAGTTTTTCACCACTGTGTTCAGCCTGTGTATGGAATGTCAAAACAGGAGAAGGTTAGAAAATGCCTACAGATGAAATCAGATGTGAAATGTTCCAAGAATGTGTAAATTCTAAAGGAAAGAACTTGTGTACTTATTCTTGTATACTGAAAGTAATGTTACGCTGATGCAAGATGCAAGCAAATCTCTCACTCATCCTGAAGTTGTAGGAAAACAGTGACACCTTTCATCAAGTAAAGGGCTTTTCTTATGTACAACTTGGTCTCCTCATATCATTGGTAGCAGACAGATAATTTATTGTTTCAGTCCTTCATAACAGAGTGGTCTGTGCAGCAGTAGTGAAGGTCAGGCTTCAGCTGTGTTTTGTAGTAGGTGTAGAGACTGTTTCAGTTTTATTGACCAAAAGTTACCCTCTCTGTAACTCACTGTGCTTTCCAGTCCTCCGCTGAAAAATACGTGAAGAATGTTTATCAGTGGATGATCCCTTTTCTTCACCGCTGTGAAAATCAGTCTCCTGGTATGGCAAACTCACTTTTTAAAGAATATTTAGTGACTTTAGCAAAGGAAGACCTGACTCTACCTCTGAAAATTTTCCAGAATTCAAAACCTGCTGTGAGTATACAACCGTCCTGATGATTCTGCTCGTTTCTTGGAAAATTCTTGTTCTGGGGAGTTGAATTCAAAAACAGGGTTAGAGATGATCTCTTTAGAAAACAAAGTATGTTCTTTCCCTTCCTCTTGGACTCAGCATTTGTTATGTTTTAGAAAACATAAATGTCCCTTTCTCTTATGAATGCGACGAATATACTGAATTCTGTAATAGGAGATGAGTTCAGTGATTGTAAATGGAAGGTATGTTCCATGTAATCACTTCATGCTTTCATGCTAAAACAACAACTGTTTTACTGCACGTACTGTATGCTTTTGCATACTATTGAATGTTGTAAATGTATGGACGGAAATCAACCAGTGAAGAAAAGCTATAGCTCTTTTTATATATATTGATAGTGTTTATGAGTTAAACAGATCTGACAAATGTCTTCAGCAGTTCCCTTCTTCTGATCTACACCCTTTTCACCTCTCAAATTCAAGCAGAGTATAATGAAATACCAGTATTACTTCCAGTGTCAGCAGTGTGGGAAAGTAGCTGAGTTGTGCTTCAGATTTTGTAGCTTCAGCAGGGACTTCATTGTGTTGTTACTAAGAGACTCACTAATTACAATCAGGAGGCAATTATTTGGAGTAAATATGTTTTAAATTCAAAAGAAATTCAACTGTTTAATTAGCTAAAGGAAGCATACAGTGAAACACTTTCTTTTCCCATTAGTGTCAGCAAAAAATTATTCCTGAACAAGACCAGCTTATGATTACAGCACTGGAATGTATTTATAGTTGTGAACGAGATGACCAGCTTGCTCTCTGTTATGATATTTTGGAATGCCTTCCACAAAGAGGTTATGGGTAAGCATTATCAGCTAATTATTTGTAACTGTTTTAGATGTTATGAACTGTACTGAAGAAATATTTTTAAAATAGTTACTACATCAGTAAAGGATATGTAATCTTCCTGGAATATTCTGTTCCTATCTGTATTTTATTGGTTTTTGTGTAGAGAGTGCACACAGGTACTACCTTTACCAAATAATTTGACAGTAGACAGTTTAAAGCAGTCCAGACCAACACTTCCGTACTATTATTTAGTCTTTTATGTGTTGGTGAACTGAGCCCAAACAGTAGTGTTGTTGTGTTGTATTAGTCTTGCTGGTCTAGTTACAGTTAGTGGTGTCTTGCACTGAAGAATATATGGCTGCTTACTTCTGTATGAAGGGCAGGTATTGTAAAGGAAATGAAAGTGCAAATAGGAGATATAAGCCTATTCTCCCAGTATATTCAACATGTAGTAAGATCCTGTGAATTGTCTAAGGATAAGCAATATTTTTTGGAGATTCAGGGGCTATATCAGTTTTAGCTATCTTTCCAGCAAGAAGCAAACTTAATTTTTTTCCAGTAGAACTATTTATTTGATTCTAATCAAGGAATGCTTCAAACTTAACTCTGCTTGTAGAATCACAGAATCATTAAGGTTGGAAAAGACCTCTAACATATGCAATGCTTGTGTATCTTTGCAGGCCTGAAACAGATAAAACTAGCAGTCTTCATGATGCAGTAGATGAGCTGGAGCGAATTCTGAGGTATTTGATTTTTCCAGAATAATGCTTTCTTACATGAATCCTGAGCATAGCCAGGGACTGTTATGACAAAAAAGCAGCAAGAACATTCGTCTTCTTTTCAGGGATGTCACAGCGATTATTTGCAAGATTTTATATTCTGAACGCAAAAAGTATACTGTCACGCTCCAATATAAAGGAGAGAGACGAGGTTCTTTGATTATGTGTATACCCGATGGCGAGATTAAGACACAACGGGTCAAATGTTAGCCCAACCAGTTTATTACAATTACTAGTTGCTTAGGGATATGGGGAAGGGAAGGTGAGCGATAGGAAAGGGATAAAAAGCAAGGAGTCTTGATAGAAAGCAAGAGAGATATAATCACCACCGTGGGTCCAACGAGGTTCGTAGTCACAGGAACTCGTCTGGTCACCGCGGGGAATGGGAGATGGCAGCAAGCAGGCCTCAGGGTCCGTCTTCGGGAGTTCTCCTCAAAGATTTTCTCTCTGGGAGTTCTTCTCCAGGAATTCTTCTCTTCTCTTCTCCTCTTTTCAATTCATCTCTTCTCATCTCCCAAATCCTTGGTACAGTGAAGGCCTTTTATCCCCATTTCTCAGGTATTTTTTCTCTTTGCTTGTGTGACATGTCTGGCCCAACAGATAAGCCAGCAGCGGATGTTGCCTTCCTTGCCATGCAGGAGCATTGTCTTTCTGTGGTGGTCAGCTTCTCCAAGCCGTACCCCCCGGAAAGGACTATTTGCACCTATTTCTGCTTATCTTTACAACCATAAGCAGAGACAATGAGGCACCATAACACCCATCTGGGTAACCGGCAGTTATCAGTCAGAGTCTTGTCAGCAGAAAAGGCCTTACGAAGCAAGCTTTGAGACAAAAGAAGGGAAAAACAGTTTCTGTCTTTCACACCACCCGGTGGCTCAAAGATTGCTTGAAACTGAAACATTCATCCACGGTGGTGAGGAAAGGAGAAGAAAGAAAAAAAAAAACAAGCATAAGGGAAAGAGGGGAGGGAGGTAAGGGGGAGTTAAAAGTAATACAATTGTTATAAAGGATTTCTTGGACTTGGTTACAAATGTTGCTCTAATCTCTTGGATTTGCCCATCATCAGTTGAAGCAGTTACAATATGCATTGAAGATACAACACGTTGAATAAGTTGAATAAAACACGGAATCATACAGGGAATAAACAGAAGAGTTGCAACAACACACAATAGATAAAATAGAATATGTTTCACCCATGGGCCACCCGGAGGCCAGGGAAAAAAAAAAAAAGATCAGCGTCTAGGTTTTTCCAGGTTTGGACAGGAACGTGGACAATTTGTTTAACAACTTTACCATTATCATCGCTCTTTAGACAACAATTAGAGTCATTCAATTTGACACAAACAACCTATTCCTTAACAACAAACCAAGCACTAGCTGGTTTTGCAATGCCATTATCAGTACTTGTTGCATTTGTGATTTTAATTCTCAGAAAGCATATAATCTAGTACAATTTAACAATACCTGGATTTGCCATGTAATATTTTCAAAGATCATTTGGTGTTTTGCCAGGATGATAGATGGAACAAATAGAACTTCACCACACTGCAACACTGCATGTTGCTTCAAGATAAAATATGAGCAGAATTGTTATTTGGGCATCTCAAAAGCAATTGAAATGCTGAGAGAGATATATACTAGTTTGGCAAGTTCAAGTATTGTTATAATCTATAGAACATTCATGGGATAGTGTGTTTAGGATATCCCATAATATTAAACATTAGAGAAACATACACAGAAACATACAATTTACTTAACAAAACATAGACACTTTCCAACAACCATGTTTTGGATGGAACTCCTGAACTGGTGTTACAATAAACATCTCTCTGACACTAAAAAGCATCAATAACATAATGGGTTTCTTTTTGTGACCACATCTGAAAGACATTAGATGGGTCCCTTGGTTAATTTCCAAAAAAAATTTTTTTTTTTTTTTACAAAGTTGGAAACACCATAGCAGAGTTACATGCAAATCATAATCAGTTTGATAAAAAGGGGTAGAAGAAGGGATCAAAAGGAATGGCATTACTGTCCAGGGAGTAGTCAGTAAGCCAACAAAACCTGTGAAAACTCAAATCCAAGTGTGAAGTTTAACAGACCTAAAGACAACACCCACACCCACAACAACCTGAAACATGATACTATGCAACCAAAATGCACAGTGTAATCAAGAGGTGTATTCAGCGTTCTAGTATGATCAAATCTTCAATATTTGTCCCAAAACACAAATAATTAAAGTCAGCTGTCTGCCATTCTGTATTCAGTCGAGGTCCAACAGGGGTCTTCTGTAAGACAAAACAAGACATAGGCTTGCCCTTTTGGGGCTTGTTAATATGGTTAAAATGAGGGAATAATCCAGTGAGTGGTACTTTTGTATTCCTTTTCCCAGGCATCCTTAGCCTTCTAAGCGTATTTAACAGGTCATTTCCTTTTGTTGTAAGTTTTCTAATGTACATCCACCCTCCTCCCCCCCACTCACTTGAGAGGGGCGAGGGAATCAGTTTTCCTGCAGTCCTAGTGCCCGTGCTGATTCCAAAGTTGGGGGCACCCAGAGGTGGAGTGTCACTTCTTTTGGGCTTTTGTTGCGGCCACCCATTAACTAACTCCTCTAACTTGTCTGTAGATAATCCATCCATTAATTCTCGTGGAATACCCTTCTGTCGTCCCAGCATCCAAAAACTATTACGTTTATGATTTATATTTCTCCCACTTGGTTTCACTGAAAATGAGACCCTTTTAGATCTGTTGTGGTCCCGGTTAGATAGGGGAGGGGTCAAATTGGCCACTGCACGCCTTACTCCCTTTGTCTCAATTTTACTGGAGGGAGAAATCACCAGTCTATATTTTCTCCCATAGTTAATTAATTCTTGGGCAACCTCACCCCATGTCCATACTTTGCATCCTGTCTGCAAGTGGTTAGAGGTTGCAGCTCCTTCTAACGCTGCCTGAATTCTTTCTCCCGGAGGCATAGCCTGTATTTTTCCTTGCAGTTGTATACCCATAGATTTTAGTGATTCAGGAAGCCCCCTAATTAAAGGAGTCATCCTCTCAGGATCAACAGGAATCATCATAGGTGATTCATGATGTGGCTGCAGCATTCTATCACACATCATTTGCAGACAAGCAGCCTTTTGAACACTTTCCACTAATTGATCAACTGTCCCAGTAATAGCAAGGGGGTCTCCCCTTTCTAGAGGGTTAAGACCACCTGCCCAATAGGCAGCTCTCTGTGTGAGGGACCAGGGAGCACGATTGTTACCAGTAGTTAAAAATACTCCTGGTCCCCAATAACCTTCAGCTTCCTTTTCAGTTAACAGTACTTGGTCTCCACCACTGAGACTAACTCTCCATACAAACTCGGTTTCTGATTCTTTTGGAGAACGGCTAAAATCTCTTTTCAGTTTTGCTAGTTCAGTGGCTGAAAAGGGAATTTCCTTAATGTTCATTTGAGGGTCTAGATCCTCACCGTTATCAAAAGTATATTCAGTTTTTATCAAAGGACGTATTGGAGCTGGAGAGGCCTCTAATTTGTCTAGCCTTGCCTTTATTCCTTCCAGTCCTTCTAGAGGATAGATTTTTTCTTGAGGCAAACTATTGGTAACAGTGTCACTGGTATCCTTACAGTTACCCTTCAGAGCCTCTAGTAAGAGGGCTGAATTATGTTTTTCATTTTCTAATTGCCTTTTGAGTTCCTCTGTCTGTTTCTGTAGAGTTTTAACCAACTCCTGCAGTGACTCTATAGTTTGGTTCTCTGCTTTAAGCTGCTGGTCACGGAATTCAATGGCTGCAACCAGAGCCGAACCCAGTACAGCACAAATAAATGCCTTTCCTTTTCCAGCTCGGGTACGAGCATTTTTTTGCAGAACACTAATACAGTCTGAAACACTCTGCAGGTTATGCCAGTTTTGCCGTGCCCAGTCCACCCCTGTTAACGAGGGTCTGGCACCGTGCTTTTCTAAAAGTTCAAATAACACATCTTCACCTTTCATTGTGACTACACTGTTGCTCATTTCTCAATATGCAGAAAAATCTACACGGAGAAAGAGAGAGGGTAAAGTATCCAAAAAGTTCGAGCCAAACAAATGCAAATACTCAGACCACTCCTCTGTTTACTGAGAGGAGCGTGCAAAAGACAAAGAGGATCAAAGGAAATGCTAATACGCAAATCACTTCTCACTTCTCCGTGAAGCCACACAGAGGAAAAAAAAAACTTCAACCCCCCACACCGAAGTTAGGAAGTACCCTTACATTTCGAAAATGCACAATAATCTTCACGGGTCTCAGAATAACTCAATAGGTTCCCAAGAGGCACACACATAAACAGTTCCAGAGACAAAGTTAAGTTTCAATATGTGGAGTGATCTTCCTGGAGAGGTGCTCACGTTAGAATTACCAAATTATTGGTAATTGCAACTCCAGGAGGTGCACACAGGAAAAGGATCAACTTTACTTAAAGTTCCCACAAACACAACTAAGTTTCAATATGCGGAGTGATTCTTCCTGGAGAGGTACACACGTCTAAATGACCAAATTATCACAGTTATCACTCCTCACAACTCCAGGAGATACACACAAGAAAAGAGATTCAAATTTCACAAAATTAAGGTTCAATATGCGGAGTGATCTTTCTGGAGAGGCACTCACATCTAAATTATCAAAAATAAATATCACTCCAGACAACTCCAGAAGGTACACACATCAACTATACCTGGAAGGGCAACACTCTCGCTGTCGGGTATCCTGCCGACTACGCCATTAAAAATGTCACGCTCCAATATAAAGGAGAGAGACGAGGTTCTTTGATTATGTGTATACCCGATGGCGAGATTAAGACACAACGGGTCAAATGTTAGCCCAACCAGTTTATTACAATTACTAGTTGCTTAGGGATATGGGGAAGGGAAGGTGAGCGATAGGAAAGGGATAAAAAGCAAGGAGTCTTGATAGAAAGCAAGAGAGATATAATCACCACCGTGGGTCCAACGAGGTTCGTAGTCACAGGAACTCGTCTGGTCACCGCGGGGAATGGGAGATGGCAGCAAGCAGGCCTCAGGGTCCGTCTTCGGGAGTTCTCCTCAAAGATTTTCTCTCTGGGAGTTCTTCTCCAGGAATTCTTCTCTTCTCTTCTCCTCTTTTCAATTCATCTCTTCTCATCTCCCAAATCCTTGGTACAGTGAAGGCCTTTTATCCCCATTTCTCAGGTATTTTTTCTCTTTGCTTGTGTGACATGTCTGGCCCAACAGATAAGCCAGCAGCGGATGTTGCCTTCCCTGCCATGCAGGAGCATTGTCTTTCTGTGGTGGTCAGCTTCTCCAAGCCGTACCCCCCGGAAAGGACTATTTGCACCTATTTCTGCTTATCTTTACAACCATAAGCAGAGACAATGAGGCACCATAACACCCATCTGGGTAACCGGCAGTTATCAGTCAGAGTCTTGTCAGCAGAAAAGGCCTTACGAAGCAAGCTTTGAGACAAAAGAAGGGAAAAACAGTTTCTGTCTTTCACATATACGTTTTAGCTATTTAAACATTATAAAACTTCACAAAAATTTTGCTTGGAATATTTTTTTGAATATTTTGAAAATCTTTCTGGAGTGGTGGAAAGGTTATTTCTGAAATACTTGGGGAAAATATTATTTTTTTTTATCTTGACAGTATAATTCTTTAGTCAAAAACTAGAAGCTGTGAAGATGCTTTGTCATGTTATATATTTGGTGTTATGTATTAATGGAACAGTTTTTTTTTGAGTAAATAATATTACTGTGGCTAATCCATACTGTTTCAAACTTTACAGAGAAGGTTTAGATTTGCAGTACATTATTTGATAAAGCATCAAGACTGCTGCAGCTGCTGTGCAGAATTTAAAAGTGTTTACCATTTATTTGCAGTGTGTCAGAGCTGTTGGAGAAACACGGGCTTCAGAAACCTGTTTCATTTGTGAAAGACACCAAGGACGATGCTGAGGAGGCACGGAAGCTGATGATTAGGCTGACAAGGCACACAGGTCGCAAGTTAGTATTCAAAGAGGGATTGGAGATAAAGGGGGAAATGACAGTAAGGGAACAGAACAGTACTTAACCTTTGAGGGTGTACCTCACTTTTTTATTATGATAGAGAACTAGTGTTTAAACTGAACGTGGAGTGCATAAAACACATTTGCTAAACTGGTAATTAACGTGATTAGTGTTTTGGCTACATTCTCCGCATATGAAAAACTCATTCTTACTTCAAACTTGTTTTGATGCATTTATGTACAACTAGCCTAAAAAGCATACTGGCTACAGAGTGATCAACAGTGAAGTTTAAATGTTGTAAAAGAAGTTTTTAGACCTGTTTAATTTTATGGGAAGTGTAGAATTTGTAAAACAACTTTTTCTGGTTTCCATGGAAGCTGTTGTAACAGGGTAATATATTACTTCTGTGCGCTGTTTTTACCTCTTTGTTTTCAGGGTAATTTTTAAATTTTTTTCTGTTTAAAAACTTTTTTTATCTGGTCTTTTAAGTATAGATCAGTTACTACATAGCAGTTTGCATGAGCAGATTAAAAGGTTGAGTCTTGATTAAAACAGCCATGACTACTAATTTTTTTTCTTTTGTATCAAGTACAGCAGTTTATGATAGAACTTGCTAGAAAATGAAAAATGGTAGGTTATTGTTTTTTCTGCATTCTTGTAGAGACATTTTGCTTTGCAAAAGCAAACGATACCACTTGAGAAAATAAGTGCTACCCGAAACAATTCATGTATCTTGAAACTGACTTGTTCGATCTTAAGGCAGCATCTAAAAGCCTTCATGATGATTTAATTGGTATGCATTTTGATAGTACATGGTTTAATACAGATCCATGGATCCAGTAGGTTAAGAAACTGAATACCATTCCAATTTCAGGGATTAAAATAAGCTTCCAACTATATTCTATATTCATTCTATATTCATATTGAATATTCTATATTCAGCTATTATTGGACTGGATGATCTTGTAGGTCGCTTCCAGCCTTTGTGATTCTATATTCTCCTACAATTACACACAGTCATGGAATCATAGATGGTTTGTGTTGGAAGGGACCAACTACTGAGTTGTTTGCCATTGCCTGCAGTAAGCAGCTTTTCAGTGATCCTCAGCTGTGGTTAGAAATGTTTTTTTAATTGTTGGATCAACAAGAAGATAGCACTTCCAGCTTTCTGATATTCTACTGGAAGCCAGAAGAACCAATTTGGGCATCTTGATAAAGATTTTAAGAAGTCTTTACCTTATCCCACAGAAAATAAACAAACAAAAAAATGGGTACTGTGTTGTCAAACAATTTTTACATACAGACACTGTTTTAATTAAATGGCAATTAATAGTAAAAGCCATTAAGTTTTTGATAAGCCATTTTTGATTGAAAAATTTGGTTGAGGACTGAAATAGCTTTTAAGAAAGCAGGTTTTAGAAGATAGAATTGTAGTATTATCTACTTCACTAAATTTACTAAGGAAATGAATATTTAATTTTAAAAATGTTTGCAGGCAACCATCTGTCAGTGAGATGCAATGGAAAGAATTGCTCCAGGATATGTTAGACATGCAACAGAAAGTATATACATGCTTACAGTCAGACACTTGCTATGAGGTGAGTTTTATTTCCCAAGTAATCCACAAACTAACTTTTTAATGTTGTTTATGTAAATACATTTCAGCTGTTATTACTTGTCTGTCCACGCATGGTTTTATGGTATTTTCAGTGGTGACAGACTTTGTGTTAATTCATTTTATCAAAAGCCTCTCTAACTCCAGTAAACTATACATAAGATATATATAAAATTTATTTTCTAAATTGTGTTGACTGTTTTTGCCTTTTAATGTCTTAATGTTACACTGCCTTTTCAACTTCTTACATCCCACTAACTCCTCAGAACCTAGATGCAAATTTTTTATCTCTTATTTTCTGAACTCATACTGTAAATATTTATGCTGGAATAAGATAGTGGTTGCTAGTTACTTTTAGGTTTACTTAATAAACACATAAATTTCAGGAAATTCTGTCAAAGATTTTATATTTTAAGGAATTGGTTCCATGCAATGCAGATCAGCTTATTGAAACTGTTGCTTCACATTATTAAATTATAATTCTTTCTTTTAGATATGCGTATTAAATTATCACTCTTTCTTTTAGATATTCACAGAAAGTCTTCTGTGCTCAAGCAGCATAGACAATATCCATTTAGCTGGACAAATGATGCATTGCAGTATTTGGTCAGTAGATCAACCAGTTTCATCTAAAGGGAAGCCACAGTACAAAGTCAGCTATGGAAGAAGTATTGAACTAGTTCTGGCTGCTAGCAGAGAATATTTCAATTCATCAACCAGTCTGACTGATAGCTGTATGGATTTGGCCAGGTATATTTACAACTATTATATATTTAAAATAAATAATATGATAAGATGATATATGACAATGTGATAAGATAAAGGTATGTGTAAGATTTATTTTGCGCATGTTGCTTTGCTTGTGTACATCATGGCAGGCCCATGGTTGTTGGAATGATCTGTTACAGATTTCAGGTTGAGGAAGAAGAAATGTGCAAGTCTTTCAGCAGGGATAAGAAATGTTGTGTTATTTGACTCTTTTCCATGTTACAACATTGAACTGCAGGTGTGGTCCCCCAGTTACTACTATGATGGACAATAACGTTTTGTGGATTCTTCAATTTTTATTTGTTTCATATTAGTCTTCCCTGATTCTGAGACTTCATTTGAGGCAATATACTGTTTTTTGTTATATTAAGGAATAAGCCAAATAGTTCTTCAGAAAGGAGTTCATATGCAGCATTCTATAGAGACTACAGTTCACAAAAGTTTATATGTAGAGGTTGAAGTATTTGCATATGTTATTGTGTAAATTTAGATATGGAGATATTTTCTTTTACAGTGTAGTTACAAATGGGTAAAATATTCAAGTATTATCTTTGTAAAAGTTTGATGCTTTGGCTCATTCTAAATAGTTTAAATATAGACGTGTCTTACCATTGACATCCTTTCCCTTTTATTCTTGGAATTTAATTATACCAAATGAAATTTCCTTTTCCTTTGGGGTCCTTTCCTAATAACATCATAAACGTAACCAAAAAAAACTGCTTGTATTCGCTCTAAGAAGAAATGTCTTTTAAATACTACTTTCACTCAGAAGTTATGTTTAGCTACTAATTACAAGAAAGATTGAACTGTTTCTCTTCCTCTCAAGGTAGGAATTCATCTTGACCTTCAGTAGGTATTGTATGTGTGGTAGCACTCTTAAAAAAAAATCTGAATCAAACTAGATTTTAACTGAGTAAAGTAATTGTCAAATGTTTTGAGTGCTTCAAATTAGGAATTTTTTCTCATTAAAACATTGCTACTGTAGAACTTTATAGATTTACGACACACTTATTTTCTCTTATGATTTAAAAGAATATTTTCACAGATTTCTTTGAGTAGAAGGGTTACATTCTTTGTAACTTAACTGGAAAATGACGGAAAACTATGACTTTTTTTCCTAATGACTTATAGCTTGTTCCTCTCCCATCTGAAATAGGCACACATTTGCATGCAGGTGCACATGTTTATATAATTAAAGGCATTATTGCCTTAGGTCAAAGTTGGAAGGCATTCACTTTTACAGTATTTGCTATATAATGTTAGTTGTACTTATATCTTTTTACTGAAAACATTTTTTTTCTTAAATACATATTCTTAGAGATGCATCCGATCATGGTTTACTGGTGAAAGTTTTATTTAAAAGCTGATTATATCCATCTAATATTCATAAGTATATGCATATTTTATTTAAAGTTTCAAAGTAGTGTAGTGTTTATTATTGTATAATTTATCTTCAGTACAGTGTTTTACAAGTGTTTTTATCACCTGTGTTTTCGTGTTCTCTTAGTTCTGTAAGCAGTTTTTTACTTTCATTCCATTCGTAAATTTATTCTTTGATTTATCCAACAGTTTTCATAGAAGTTTGTTTCCTCCCTGTATAGATGCTGTCTGCAGCTTATTGTAGACTGTCCAAATGCTATTCAGGAGGAGCTAGATCTCATCCGTGCTCTTGGCTACCTTGAAGAATTTGGTGTTAAAATACTACCATTGCAAGGTACTATGTATTTCAATTCTTCATACAGTTTTTGAATCACATGCATAAATATGCATGGCAAGTGATTTACTATTTTGTAAATGTTTCATGAGCAAGTACAGGGTACCTCCAAACAGCTTTTAAACAATTTTTTCAGGTGATGTGAGGCAGGATCCTTGCATGTAGAATCTGTGTTCTTGAACATAATTCTTTCAGTAGTTTTTAATAATTGGATTACTAATTATAGAGAAATTGAAAGGTCTTGGTGACTTCAGCTGACTTTCTGCTTGCAAAATAGTCCACACTTAGTCATGTGCTGATGACTTATAAAATAGTGAGTAGGAGAGAACCGTTTGAACCGTAGGCAGTTTTCTTGTCTCAACTGGATTGTTTCATTTTTGAGTGTATAATACAGAATGACAACATAAGTGAATTTTTATGAGCTATTGCTTTTGAAGACGTTAAAAACTTTTTAAAGAACGTTTTAAAGAAAGGATGATTGCAGACAATGAGGTGAAAGAGAAAATAGCATTTAATGTTGTATATTTTATTATTTATTATACCAGGCTAGTGTAATTCATTGCCTTTTTTAACAAGAAAACCATTTTTCTAACTAAAAGAAATACAAGAGAGATTATCTACTTGTTTTTCAGTAAAGCTTGAATGTATGGTATGTTGGCAACAATATGAGACTGTAAGAGCATTGGTATTGAAAGTGCTTTAAAAGACCTGGCTGAAAAGAGCTCTAAGCACCAATGAAATTTGCTGGTCAAAGTGTTTTACTTCTGTCATTGTGTAGAGAAATACTGCGATTTATGTGAAGCTGTTTAGATCTGTGGAAAACAAAATGAACGTTCTTAGTGGCTGTTGTTTAGTTTTCTCTGTCTGTTCTCTTTATTTATTTATTTTTACAAGTATTCCTTCAAAGTGAACTGATACTCCATATGTGGTATTTGGAAATCTTACAGTCTGGTTTCTAGATCTTGCAGTATAGCAAAATTGACTTCTAGAGCAAAATCCTTAGTCATCTTTTTAAGCCTGTGCACATATTGCCATCTTTTTATTTGGGGACATGAAGGAATCTTTAAGAAGTAAAATAAATGAAAACCGCCCACACACACACACACACACACCAAAGAAAACCACAAACAAAAAACCTGAAACAAACCAACACAGGAATGTGGAAACAATACTGTATTGGACAAATGTAAAAAAATTAATCTTTCCTATTTAGAATAAGTGAAATCATGGCAGTAATTTCATTAAAGCTCCAAGCTTATCCTTTTTTTAGTATCTTTGTAAATCAAATTAATCTAAGAAGATTTAAACAGTTTTAAATTTTAGTGACAGACTTCAAGTGATTGGTTACTTTGATAGATTGTCACAAAATATTGAAGATCAGTTCTTGTCCACTTGGGCACACTGCTGGCTCTTGTTCAGCTGAGCATCATTCAACACCCCCAGGTCAGTTTCTTCCTCACAGTCTTTCAGCCACTCTGCCCCAAGCCTGTAGCATTGCCTGGGGCATTATGGCTGAAGGGAAGGACCCGGCACTTGGTCTTGTTGAACATCATCCCATTGGCTTCAGCCCAGCAATGTAGTCTGTCCAGATCCCTCCCGGGGCCTTCCTACCTCCAGGCAGATTGATAACTTTCTTGCAACTTGGTGTCATCTACAAACTTACTGAGGGTGTGCTCAGTGCTCATCCAGGTCACAGAATCACAGAATCGTAGGGGTTGGAAGGGACTTATTGAGTCCAACCCCCTGCCAAAGCAGCTCCCTAGCCCAGGTTGCACAGATAGGTGTCCAGGTGGGTCTTGAACGTCTCCAGAGAAGGAGATTCCACCACCTCTCTGGGCAGATTATTCCAGTGCTCCATCACTGCAGTGTGAAGAAGTTCCCATGCACATTTGTGCAGAACTTCCTTTACTTCAGTTTGTGGACATTTTCCCCTTGTCCTGTCACCACACACTGCTGAGAAGAGTCCAGCTTTTTCCCTTTGCCTTCTGCTCCTTAGATATTTATAGATGTAAATCATATCCCCTCTGAGTCTTCTTTTTTTTCAAGGCTGAATAGACCCAGGTCTCTCAGCCTTTCCTCACAAGAGAAGTGTTCCAGGCCCTTTATCATCTTTGTAGGCCTCCGCTGGACTCTTGTGAGGAGATCCCTCTTTTTTGTACCAGGGAGCCCAGAAGTGGACACAGTACCCCAGATGAGGTCTCACGAGGGCAGAGTAGCGGGGGAAGATGATCTCCCTTGACCTGCTGTCCAAGTCATGGGCTGCCAGCTTCTTCAGGAGAATACTAAGACAGCATCAAAGGCTTTGCTGAAGTCTAGGTAGACCACATCAACAGCCTTTTACTCATCTACTAGATGGCTCACTTGATCATAGAAGGAGGTCAGATTGGTCAAAACTGAATCTGCCTTTCAGGAACCCAAACAGGTTGGACCTGATCTCCAAGGTGATCTCCTCCATAACCTTTCTTGGCACTGCGGTCAGACTGGCAGGCCTGTGTATCCCCAGATTGCCCTTATAACCCTTCTTATAGATGGGAGTCACGTTGGCAAGCCTTCAATCCTCTGGAACTTCTCCAGTTGATCAGGAATGCTGATAGATCATGGAAGACGAATTTGCTATCATCTCTGTGGTCTCCCTCAGCACTTTTGGGTGGATTCCATTGATCTTATGGACTTGTGGTAGTACAGGTAGAGTAATAGGTCTTTAACTGTTTCCACTATGGGGGTTTTATCGTGCTCCCCATCTGATACTTCCAGGTCAGAGGTAAGAGTTACCCCAAAGATAATTGGTTTGAGTATTAAAGAAGGGTGTAGAAGAAGACATTGAGAACTTATGCCTTTTCCTTATCCTCAATGGTCACGTTCCCCTCTCCGTCCAGTAAAGGACGGAGATTCTCTGTAGCACTCCTCTTACTGTTAATACTGTTAATTTGAAAAAAGTTTTTTGTTCTCTTTTACCCCAGTGGCCAAGTTGAGTTCAAGCTGGGCTTTTGCCTTTCTAATTTTCTCCTTGTTCGTGATATTAAATTATACAATTAAGGTAATTAAGATTATTTTAAATTTATATTATCATCTTTTTTTTTTTTTTCTTTGAGACAGTACTAATTGTAAAAATCCTTGCACGTGCTTATGCAGGCTGTTGGTGTGCTGACTATTCCTCTACTTCCTCAGAAAATTTTTGCGTATATTAAATTAGGTTGAAGATTTTGCCTGTGACAATTCTGTCGGTGTGTGATGTATCCTGTCCACTCTGAAATAAAGTAGGGAGTGAAATCCTACTTATTTGAGACGTTCTGAAAGAAAGCTCACATTTATTTTAGCAGACCTTTTGAGGAAGTTGCAAAAATGATATATACCTTATATTAATATATTTTTAGTGATTTTAATGATTACTCAGGTAAGTTTAAAAATGTAGTTTTAATTTGTCTTCATCTTCTTCCCATCCCAGCCTGAGAAGCTAGTGATTGTGGCCAGTTATATTTTAGTGTTTAAAACTTTATACCTTTACTTGCATACATTTCCTCAATTGTCTTTGGGCTGTTTTTCAGATGATGTTCTTATTCTAAACTCCCAAGCAATCTTTTTGTGTCTTTATTGCTTAACAAAAAAAGAGTATTAGTGGGGTTCATTTACAACAGTCTCTAACACATGTTCTTCTTCCAACAGTGCGTTTATGTTCAGACCGACTCGGTCTCGTCAAGGACTGTCTTTCCCAGTTGCCAACAAACTATAAGCAGTCTGCTAAGCTCCTGGGACTTGCAAATTTGCTGAGGGTTGCAGGTAAGCTGTTATAAGACATTGAACTGCAATAAAGCATGGATTTGTGTTATGCTCTAGGACATCTGAGCTGATTGTTAGATTGCGTGTTCAAGGATATCACTAAAATGTCATCTGGAAAAGCAGTCAGTGGGTCAGAAAGAAATAATTTATTTAAATGAAATATTTTACCTGCAAGCTGATCTTTCAGCTTTTCTGACCTTCCATTACTACCTCAAATAAGAGCAACCTTGTCTAATCTCAGTTTTGAGTAAAAGCTTATTTCAGACTAGAGGCACTGTGGATGAGAAATTTTTTTATAGTCATTTGGTAATACTAAATTTCCAGCAAATCTTACTCTGTATGTCAAGCAGAGTAGTTCAATTTAATAATAGTCACGTTTCTGTCAGAGGAAAAAAGTTATCCGTAATGGTGATGTCTATCTAACAACTGAAATTTATACTTCTGTTTATGCTGTATGTATCTTGTTTGTGCGCTAAAACTAATAGTTTAGCTTAATGTATGTTTGAAGAAGTGAACATTTTCAAAGATTAAATGCTTAGCATATTAGCTATCTGCTTATTTATTTTTCAACTGGCTTGTTACTTTGACAGAGAAGTGAAATCTAATTTGTTTTTGGAATTGCTTAATTAACTAAACTCAAGTCCTCCATATTGCTTGTGGGTTATTCGAGCATTAGCAGCTATTCTGAGAAACAGAGAAAACAGACTTATCGGGAGAATTTATCACTCAGGGTTGTCTTTTTAAAGACACTGTCTTTTTTGCTGGCTTTTTCTTATATTGCTATTTGCCACTTTTTTTCTTGTACACTCCTGTTGTGCCAAAAAATTTAGAAGTGTTTTCTTAAGAAGTAGGAAATGGTGAGTGTGTTTTTGAAAGGGGAAAAAGAGAAGAAGGAAAGATCCTTGGTGTGTTGTGCCTAGTATGTACTGTATTTTTAGCTTCCTTATTGTTTCTGGTAGATGTTCTGAATTTTGAAAAGCACTTGATAAAACTGCAAACAATGTACAGCTGAAGGTGCACCTTGTTTGCCACCTGCAGCATGGTATCTAAAATGGGTGTGTTCTGATGTCACTGGTAGATGCTTACTAGCTCTTTTCTCTCTCCAACTGTTACATCTTTTTCGATTTATTTATTTTGGAAAAATTCCCAGCAACACGTTATTGCTTAAAATTATATGTAGGGAGGGAGATATTTAAGGGGTTGGGTATGGCCATGAGTAGAGATACAGAAGTTAAGATGTTGACCTCCTGAGTTGACTGGATCGTAAAGAAAGAAATCAATGGAAAAGATCTGTCAGAGGGAGGATTTAGACTAGATGTCACAAAGAAATTCTTTTTTGTGAGGGTGCTGAGACACTGGATCAGGTTGCCCAGTGAGGCTGTGGAAGACCCATCCCTGGAGGCATTCAAGGCCAGGCTGGATGGGGCTTTGAGCAACCTGGTCTAGAGGGAGGTGTCCCTGCCTACAGCAGGGGGTTGGAACTATATGATCTTAGGGGTCCCTTCCAACCAAAACAATTCTATGATTCTATAACATATGATATGTTATAACAGATAAAACACATAGCTTATAAGATACTATGAGTTAAATTTCTACACAAAACTCAGTATTTAACTCAATATTTTAATTTCAGTTCAAATAGAATGCATCTGCTATACAGGCCAGGGTAAAGTGCATGTAGTTGTCACCTTGAAGGAGGTTCAGGAGGGTGTGTTCTGATTACAGCTTATTTTGGAGAGCAACATTGAAAGAAAGTAATACCTTTGATAAGTACGAAAATAAATTCCAAAATACTGCTTAGGTAATGATATATCAGCTAGTTTCTTAATTGCTTTAAGGTGTTTGATTAATGACAGTAAACTCTACTTAAGCCTTACATTACTGCCTCAGTGTTATCTGAATTTTACAGATGGGCATAGTGAGGGAGGGCAAATGTGCTCAGCATGACTGCCAGCAAACCTGCACAGTTAGGGATCTGGAGGTGTTCTAAGTCTCATGTTTCATTCTTAATCCAAAGTTAGAAAAAAAACAGAAAACTTTACTTATGATTCTATGATCTCTTGATTTCTGATATCATAGAATGGCCTGGATTGAAAAGTACCTCAAAGTTCATATAGTTTCATCCCCCTCTGCTTTGTGCAGGGTTGCCAACCACTAGACCAGGCTGCCCAGAGCCACATCCAGCCTTGCCTCAAATGCCTCCAGGGATGGGACATCCACCATCTCTCTGGGCAACCTTTTCCAGTGTGTTACCACCTTTTGAGTGAAAAACTTCCTCCTAACATCTAACTTAAACCTTCCCTGTCTCAGTTTAAAACTATTCCCCCTTGTCCTATCAACCTGTGTATACAGTCCTTTCCCCTCCTGTTTACTCTTCAAGTATTGGAAGGCCACAATTAAATCTTCCCGGGGCTGTTTCTTCTCCAAGCTAAATAAGCCCAGTTACCTCAGCCTTTCCTCTGATCATTTCAGTGGCCCTCCTCTGTACGCATTCCAAGATCTTTGCATCTTTCTTGTGTTGGGAGCCTCAGGCCTGGATGCAGTACTGCATATGGGGCCTCACAAGAGCTGAGTAGAGGGGGATAATCCCCTCCATCTCTCTGCTGGCCACCCCTTTTTTAATGCAGCTCAGGATGTAGTTGGCCTTCTGGGCTGCAGGCTCATGCTGCTGGCTCATGTCCAGCCTTTCACTCTCCAGGACCCCCAGGTCTATCTTGGCAGGGCTGTGCTCCAGGAGTTCTTCCTCCAGTCTATATAAATACCTGGGATTGCCCCAGCCTAAGTGCAGCACCTTGCACTTGGCTTCGTTGAAGCTCATTAGGTTCCAATGGGCCCACTTCTCCAGCCTGTCCAGGTGTCTCTGGATTGTTTTCTTTTCCTCCAATGTATTGACTGCACCACTGAGCTGTGTGTTGTCCACAAACTTGCTGAGGGTGTGCTTAATTCCATCATCTATGTCATTGAAGAGCACCAGTCTCAAGACCAACCCCTGGTGAGCACCACCTGTGACCGGCCTCCACCCAGACATAGAACCCTTTGGCTGTGACCAGCCAACCAGTTCTTAATCCATTGAACAGTCCATCTTTAAAATCCATACCTCTCGAATTTAGAGAGAATGATGTGGTAGGGGACCATGTCAGATGCTTTGCAGAAGTCCAGGTAGATAACATCTGTTGCCCTTCCCCTTGTCCGCCAATACTGTCACTCCATCATAGAACTAGATTGGTCAGGCAAGATCTGCCCTTGGTGAAGTTATGCTGGCTGTCTCGGGTCACCTGTTTATCTTGTATGGGCCTTAACATGGTACCCAGGAGGGGCTGCTTCAGGATCTTCACAGGCACAGAGGTGAGGCTCACCTCACCTCTAGATCTAATAAACATTGCTATTTATTGTGAAGATTTATGATTCAAATTGTCTAGAAATATTTTCTGTTAATCACGCTCTTTCTGCAAAATTTTATAAAGATAATTTGATTAATTTTAATCTATGTATACTAATGCCAGTAATTTTAAGGTTTGCTAATATCCCTGAGTCAACTTAAACCATATTTTTGAAATTTACCTTTCTCAACACAGACTTTTTTCACTTAATATATGTAGAAACAACCATGCAGATGTTTTGTGGCCTCACAAATGTTTATGTTTGACTTTAAAAATTTTAAAACTCAATTTCACTTAGGATGGTGTTCTCTTCTTTATTCTGGTCACAAATACAGCATGTGTCTTACCTCAAAAGCCTGTTCAGTTATTTTGTTCTTTTAATGATCTTTATCAGATTGAAGCTTTTTGAACATCCTGAATTTCCAACTAAAAATTTTTTTCTGTAATGCCATCTCTACTTTTGTCAGCTTCTGCTATCTGAAGGCTGAACACTGTAACAAAAGAATATGAAATAAACTTTGTACCTGAAAGAAACTTAAATCTTACTGAGCAGACTAACCCCTAGAATATAAATACATATTATGATGTAAGGGATCATTTGTCATAAGCAATCAAAGCTATAAGTATTAAAGGGGAAATACATTCTGATGTATCTTCTCCAGTTTCTGAATTTCTGTTTGAATCTAGATTTACACAGTAATGTTGACTTATTGCAGAATTATTATGTAACAAAATAATGCTGACATTTTAGTGGTCTTTACTATGGGGTATATTACAAATTTTGCATGTCTATCAAAATGGCAGGAGGAACAGCTCGGATTTGAAGACTTTCACTTTTTATAAAGCTTTATTATTAAGTATTTCTCCCAATTAAGAGTCGTGAAGCTGATCTAATGTTTTTTTTAACCATGTCTGAATAGATGAATGAAAACGTGCTGCTAATCTGCAGCAGGTCATGTTTGAAGTGACTGCACTGATGAGACAATGAAAGTCATATGGAAAAGGGTTTGAGCTGTGTATTGCAGGGGCTTCACCAGTTGTGTCAGATTCCACAGTTATGCCACAGAACAACAGTTTACATAAAGATGATGGAAGTTTAAATCAGAGAAAAATGGAGATGAAAATGTGTAGCTATAGATGGGGAGGAAAACAGTCTGTGTATATTGTATTTTGTACTTGTCCTTTTGTGAAACACGTGGAGGTGTATTTAGTGCATCAAAATTAATTAGCTAAATTGGTGGGGAGAGGATATTTGTCAATGTATGACTAGTCAAGCACAGTTGAGAAGAAAGCATTTCCTTGCTCAAAGTGTTCCTCTATTCTTTCCTCTAATCCCACTGATTTTTGAGTAGTAATAAATAGTGATGGTTATTTGATTTATCTGAAATCTAAATAACCATAGTTCAGTTATTTC
This sequence comes from Callipepla californica brunnescens, assembly GCA_023055505.1. Classification (NCBI taxonomy): domain Eukaryota; kingdom Metazoa; phylum Chordata; class Aves; order Galliformes; family Odontophoridae; genus Callipepla; species Callipepla californica. The sequence goes on from JALIRH010000007.1 coordinate 7,756,816, forward strand.
TATTGCCTTTTTTTTTTCTGTCTGCTATTTAGATGATTATCTTCATAAGTAGTAATGCTGCCAAGATAAAGTAGTAGGTATCATAAGGCAACTGGCAAAAATAATCTCTTGCTTTCAGAGTGACAGGTCACATCTAGATTTTGTAGACAAAATCTCTTCTTTGTCAGCTGTAGTTGCTTTTGCCTGGCTAAGAAGTTCCTAGGGTCCATAGGGCAAAATTTTGCAGCATAAAAGCCTTGGAGTGATTAATTTGCAACACCAAGCATTGTCATTATGTAGGGCAAGAGGCCAAAAGATGAAAAGTGGGAAGCTGAAGTGTACTCCCAGCTGTGTTAGTTGCAGCGTGCTGGGAGAATGGGAGTCTTGATTGAGTGTAATAATTAGGGTGACTTTGCTTCTTGGAATGTCATTCTTGCTCATCTTATCTTTCAAGAAAGCTTTAAAACAAATTTGCTTTGCTTGTGATGATGATTCTGCAAAATATAATTAAAAATAACAGCTAAGTAATTTAAGAAACATGTACTCTTTAAATGGTTTTGAAACTGACTTTGTTTAACCTTCTGAAATATTTGCATTTCACAAGTTGCAGTAATATAGTTTCATAAAATAATGCCCTTTTCCACTATCAGTACTGACTCTGTAAAATCCCTTCTAATAAGAGGAGAGAAACTTCACTGCAAACTTCTTGCTCATAAGTCTACTCATTTAATCAGTTTCTTGACATCTCTCTGTCCTAAATTAAGGTGAATAATAGCACATGGATGCCGAAGGTAGCTTGAGACTGGAGCAACTGGTATCAGGAGAATAAATAATTCTTAAATTATCTTGTGTTTGCTCCAGATTGGACAAAAAAGCTTGAAAACAAAACAACAAAAAAAGACCCAGTATAATGTGATAGTCAATACAAATAACTTCTTTTTCTACATCTAGTTTTGAAAAGGAGATTAGTTGTCTGATTAAATTTTAATTTGCAAGTGCTGATGCCTTGAAATCAAGGTCAGGACACTTGTCTGCAGAAATTCTTAATGAAACTTTACTCAGAAGATGTCAGTAATATCTGAAGTGTTACTTTTGACTCATCCTTTGGGAAAGAGACATAACATTGTTCGGATAATCTAGTGACCAAGATGCACATAAGATATGAGACTGTGCTTTCTCTAAATTTACAAGTGCAGGAATTTTACGTATCCATGTCTTGCACATTTTAGAAATCCTTTGCAACGTAAAGTAGGAGTTTAAATTGAGGGCTATGTTTAGTTTAACAAAACAATTATAAATGTCAAAATTGTTGTTCTTTCAGAATTGAAACATAAAGAAGTTCGTGTTTGGATCTTTGTGTGTCTTTGATCAATTGTAATCTGTTTTGGCCGTCACAGAAGTGAAGCACTGTATGTTTTTCTTTTAAGCGCTTTCTTAACCTAGACTTAATGTGTTGTGTAGTTTCTTTACCAACTGTGAAGCCAGCTTTTCAAAAAATAGTGTTAAACTGCTGTTTTGTTTTTAAGAAGAAAGCATAATTCCAGAAGGTAATCTTCTCATGTTGTGGCTTATAGCTCTCTTAAGAAATAATGTAGAAAGCTTATATTGATTATTGCTTCCAACTCACTAATAAAAATATTCCGTTTTTCTTACAGGAGATGACCAGATGGAGAGAAAGGGTCAAGTTTTAATACTTATAGTGGAACAAGCTGTCAGTTTTCAGGACTACAAAGCAGCTAGTATGCATTGCCAAGAGCTCATGACTGCAGGTGAAGTAAAATAACAAGGATGTCATGGGGTGATGGTGGTTGGGAAGCTCACTCTGAAGTATGTTACTTCAGACTGACCTATTTCATTCAAAAAATCAGCTACTTTGTGCAAGTCAGCATGTCAGCTGTGCGTGTTGGTGTGGCATGAAATATAACAACTTCCATTTATGTCACAGATCTACAAAATAAAACCCAGTGTCTTCTGGAGTAACATTGTCTTTTTAGAGTTTGGTTTGCTTAGGTCTCTCAAATAAAAATGTATACTTTTTTTTGTGTGCATGTCAGAAGCTCAAAAGTTTATCCCATTAGGAGTTCCATTTTTAATGGGATTTTCAATGTTTTCTTGTCTTGTTTAAAAAAAAAAAAAAGTGTTATTTTCTTTGTCAAATTATTTAAATCCACCAATTGCTGTATTTTGGTGTTATCATAGAATCATGGAGTCATAGAGTGATTTAGGTTGGAAGCAACCTTTGAGATCATCTGGTTCCAACCCCCTGTTCTTGTCCTTATGCATCCAGTATTGCTGATATGCAATTACCCTTCTCTGAGAAATTATTTATGGAATGCATTTCAGTATCCTTCTAAGCTGCTACAGCTTGCAAAAGTCCTCTGCAATTGCCATCTCATTTATTTATTGCTTGAAATAATTAAGAAAAATTTTTATTAGACAGCTGAGTAGGAATAATTAGTTTAGTTTTTCCTATGAAATACTCTTATAGTATTGTAGAATCTAGTACTAAGCACTGACTTTTGTTTCTTACCAAATATTACAGGGCCCTGATTCTCTGTATGTAGTCACCATAGTAGACACAGACAGTACCGCTGAAATCTGTTAGGGCAGGCATTTGAAAGGGTCTTTGCTGTGACAGGGGCATGCTGTCATCTCTGTGTGATTCAGCCACCAAAACTTGCTCTCCATTGAGCCCTTAATAAAAGATTCAAAGTGGGTTCATGTGCAGGTCTTCAGATGACTTTCTATCAAGGCAATTAACATATCTGTGCTATTTGTGTAATTCTTATATGTGAGCATATGAATGAAAGTAGAGGACATGTATGCTGAGATGCTGAAGAATGTAGGTTTTATTTCTTTGGCTCGTTTTTCTCCCGCAAGCTTGAGAGAGAATAGGGAAACAGATGAATTATGTTATTCTAATTTATCAGGTGATAGTTCTTACCAAGGTATTAAAGGGAACTTCTGCTGTTTTTTATTTCCTGAAGTCTATCCATCCACTGTCCTCCACCCCAGTAAGTTTATTCTTGTTCTGCTTTCTCTACTTTCATTGCTGCTTGACAACATGAGGTCTCTTCTGAACATTGTCACATAACGGCTGCTCAATTAGGAATGCCATTCTTGTAATGTATTTAGTATTATGTTCTGAAGTATATTCTTACTGCTGTTGTAAATGTGTAGTGTGTAGCCTTACAGATTCCTAATGTAATGATATCTACAACATGGCAGCAGTGAGTCATCAGTGTGCTTGGTCAGTCTGAAGAGCTATATTGATCTGATGGAGCCTTTGCAGTTCCTTTCTCAGGAACACATACCCTCCTTTATCTCATCCAGTGAGGATACTACTTCTTGAGAAGCTTGCTCAGAAATGTTTTGTGTTCCTTTGTAGGTTATGGTAAAAGCTGGGAAGTATGCAGTCAGCTTGGGCAGTCAGAAGGCTACCACGACTTGGGCATGCGTCAGGAACTCATGGCTTTTGCTTTGACACACTGTCCCCCAAGTGCTATAGAGGCGTTATTGGGAGTGAGCAGTTCATTGCAAACCCAGGTGGGTCTTTCTGAAACTTCTTTAATACAGTTCAGATGCGTACTGAGGTATTAAAGGGAACTTCTGATCAGTTCTGTTTCTGAAGTCTGCCTGTCTGCCACCCCCACTGCAGCAAGTTTATACTTGTTCTGCTCTATTTTTCTATTTTCACAGTTGTATTTCAGCATGAGTTTTCCTATAAGCTCTTTATAAAAGATGCCTGCTCAGGTAGAAGTTCTTATTCAGTACTTCTAATGTTTTAATTTATTGTCTGAGTAAGCATTCTATCTGCAAGTAAATTTAGATTCTTTTTCTAATGATCCAGAATCTGTCACCTGTTTATACATTGTAATGTAACTTAATTAAATGTCTACATAAAAGTTAATTAAACACCTTTTTCATAGATTTGTTTCTGTATAATACTACTATCTTAGAAGGTTTATGTTCTTTCTGAAGACACAAGGGGGAGAGGGAAGCAATAGAGTGCATGCAATCTAATTAATACAACTGCAAGTGCATATCCTTTTTCATTATAAAATTGCTTGTATAGCTATATGCATGAAAAGCATAGGAAACGTGAAGTCAGTCTACAGCTTTGGTAACAGGGAAATAACAGAATGAAATCCTACAAAATGTTTGAAATGAAGTCTTGCTTCTGCATGCGTTTATATTTGGGTAGGTATCTACTACAATTATAAGCTCAAGCACAAATGGAATCTTTGCAGAACTGATAAGTGTGCAATACAAAAATAAAAGCATGTTTTCTCCCTTATGTGCCTATATGCACAATTAAAATAAAATACATGGTGCAGTGTAAAGCAAAATGTGATAAACATTCTGTCAATTAATTGTCCGTTTACTGGTGTATTTTTCCTCTTTTCCTCTTAGTTGTAACATAGTGCCAGTGAATATTAGCCTCTTGCATCCCACTTTTTCAAGGGACAGGATTCTCTTCTTCATTCACAAGGCTTGGTATTGAATTGTTTTCATGGGTTTCTTTATTAGTGCAGTATGATTTGTTTCAAGAATGCAGTGATAATTATTTATTTCGTACTTACCTCAGGATGCAAAGCCCAAGTCAAGATTTCCATCAAAGCATGGTTAATTGTTTTTTTTTTTTTTCTGCAATTACGTTATCCAAAAGCTACCCATAATTTTTTTTTCAGTGCTCTTCCTTAACAAACTTAATGTGTTCTGTCCAAACGTGCTCATTTTATATGCATAGATAGAGAAATGCAAAAAATATTTATCAGCAGTTCTTGGTAACAAAATGATACTAAAGGACTGTGAGTTTCTTTTGGAGAACTTTGTTCTGTGGCTTGCTAATGTGACAGCTCTGCCTAGCACCTCAGTGGCATTCTTCCTTCATCGAGTGTTTTTGATGAAGTCCTTTACTTTACATGGTTCAAAAGGTTGTATGTAGTCTAAAAAAAGCCTGACAGTTCTTACGTCATGTGGAAAAAAGATATTGCACAATGTTCAGAGTGATGGGAAAGTCATTTTTTCCTTGGGACTACATGAGTAAGAAGATGTCAAATACATCTGTTTTCTTTTTCTCCCTACTCTTTTTGCCTCGTTCCTTCTTATTTTTCTGTCATGGAAGCTTTTGATTCTGAATTTCTTGTCTTTCCTGTGGTATTGGTGTTTTAAACGTTATATTTTGATTATTTGTCTGGTAAGAGATTATTCTGTCTCTATAGATTCTCTATCAGGCTGTGAATTACCAGTTGCTTCCTGCAGAAGGAGGTGAGAATGTGAATACCTCAGGACCTTCTTCACTGATGAGTAAGGATACAGAGGTAATGTATGTAGAGAATTCTCAAAGTAATAATAATTTTGTTCTGTATTATGCTGAAGAGCTGAGTTTGAGTGTGAGTATTATCTGCCAGTATGTTACATCAAATGTTTAAGTGTTTAAGGCTGCTCATTCTTTGATTGTTACTGGTTCAAGAATTCTGATTTGTTTATTTGTATTGTTTTGTTTCTTCCTAGGTAATCTTATCAGCATAGGAAAAATAATGTAAACCTAGAAACAGGACAAGAGGAAAGTGCAAGAAAGCTTAATAAAATAAAACATGTTAAAGTTGGTTTATATATTTTTTTAATCTGTCCCTCTTGCAAAGCAAAACACTTTAAAACATGCCTGTGCTATGTATTTAACCCCAAAATATTTTGAGTTAAACATTTTCCCTTTATGCTGTATATCATGAGGTGTATGATTTCTTTACCTTTCAGATGCTGCACATGAAATAGATTTTGTGTGCAAAATTGGATGGTACATCAACCCTGAGTTATTTGTGGAAATAAGGGAAGGGGAGTAGAAAAGTCTGTCATTCTTTTCTATTTTTCAAGTTTATAATTTTAACTAATTTTGTACATGTACAATTGGGAATAATTTTTTTCTCTTTAAACGCTGTTTTCAATTTCTGAAAGAAATGAAACTCTCTTACTACCACTTTGGAGTCTGGATAATTTTAACTTTAAGTTATTTTGGGGAAAAAAAAGTACTGTTTATTTTAGATAACTTTTATTTTCCCTCTGTGTTTTCTATTTAAGTTTTTTCTTTAGATGTTGAACAAATCTTGGGGTGAGAGGTGAGAAGGAAGTTCCTTAAAGTAATATAGAAAATTAGAGAAGGGAAGAAAGAGAGTTGGTTCATGTTGTAGAGGCTGTTTTTTGTTTGTTTATTTTAATAAAATTGTTGAATTGCAGCCTATTTAATGTCTAGGTGCAAGGAAAAGTGAAACATTGGAGATAAAGCTGTATAAATTTACTGTATGGGTGGGAATATTTATATTGTGTGGTGTTGGAGACGATATTTACATTACCATGCTAATTATGTGTTTACATGCCAATGTGTAAACTTTATAAAGCGTGCCATGAAAATAAATCTTTTGTGGCTGAAATAATTAGCACAGATCAACCAAATGGATGTTTTGAGTGTTAATTAAATACTTTGCATGACAAAGAGCTAATGCAGAAAGCTTTCTTTGCCCTGTATGTTAAGAATTGATTTTAATGTTTCAGTCTGGTGAAACAGAGTGAAGGTGTTTTGCAGGAAACCATAAAGAGACCATTGTGCCCTTCCAGCTCTTGAAGGGAGCTTAAAAGCAGGAGCAAGAGCAAATTTTTACATGGACTAATAGTGACAGGACAAGGGTGAATGGCTTTAAAATAAGAGGGGAAATTTAGGTTAGATGTTAAGAAAAAGTTTCTATGCTCTGAGGGTAGTTAGCTCCTGGCAGTTTGTCTGGAGAAGTTGTGGGTGCCCCATTACTGAAATTGTTCAAGGACAGGTTGGGTGGAGCCCTGGGCAGCCTGATCCTAGTCATTGGCAATCCTTCCCATGGCAACGGGGTTGGAACTGGATTATCCTTAAGGTACTTTCCAACCTAAGCCATTCTATTATTCTTTGAATGCCTGTACATTGCAAAAATGTCTTAGGCTTGAGAATAGGTTAGGCTCTTGTATTCTTCATTGCATTCTGTTAGATTTATTTTATTTCTGACTACCTCGTAAGTGCCGAGTGTGGAATTTCAAATCTTGATATTTCTTCACTTTCTCTGGAGATGAGTGTTTACAGTTTACTGAGAACTCAGTAAATGCTACCTAATCAATGCGCTTGTCTCTACTATGAGATTGCTTGAATTACTTAAGATTAACCTCAGCATGTTTAGCGTTCTCAATTGTAGAGAGATGTTATTTTTTATAATTGCTGAGTGCATAAATTAAAACATTGCCATGATAAACTTTGGAATTATGCACAGTTGGTATCTGGACACGTGGGATTACAACTGAATAAGAGGCAAAACGTTCTACTGATCATGCTACTCACTTCAGATTGAAACTCTTACTTAACTTGTTTTACAACAGCTGTTGCCTAAATTAATGAAAAAATAAGTCATTAATACAGCATATTAACATACTGTGTGTAAATTCTAATGTGTTTTGGCATTAGATCATTAATGTAATTAAAGCGTGGATCTAACGCTTATCATTGTGTGTTGGATATGCTCGCAGGATGATACCAACATCTCCGTTAGCCAGTCTGCTGATTTGTTGTACTGGACAACAACAAAAACCATGAAGGTGTTGTCTAACACAACTATGACTACAAAAGCCATGCTGCATGCTGTCAGTGATGGTCAGTGGTGGAAGAGATCACTAACTTATCTTCGACCGTTACATGTAAGGGGTTGCTGATACGTCTCTGGATGTTTACATATTCACTGCTATGTTAGTAATGGGAGGGCTCCTTTGTAGATACCTGACAACTGATGACATCTAATAAATTAACTACTGACATCAAGGGACTTGTTGGCACGCAAATCCCAGTGAAATAACGTGTTTGAAAGTGTTTCCTTTTCCTAGTTCTTTTCTTGCTTTTTTTGGCATAGTGTTACAAGGCATAGTTGGTTCAACTTCAGAACTTTGGGGAATAAAGCACGGTGAAGTCAACAATTAAAGTACTCAAGTTGTATTCAGAGCTATTTACTTCTCAATTTTTCTTTTCTGTGTTGTTTATTTGAGTGGATATTTTATAATATTTGTGATACCAGTTTCTGCATTGCCACTTTTAAGTATGTTTAAAAAAATAAATAAAGCTTTGTGTGGGATGTCACTTGTCTTGCTCCCCATTGAATTCAGGAATATTTACGTTTTCAGATGCTTCCCTTCTAAATAGCAGTTAGAGGCTTTTTATTGAGGTTTTGTTTATGACTAAGCTGTACCTTGATATATGTATATGTATATATATATATTTTTTTTTTCCCCAGGGGCAAGAACTTGGAGATGTATTAAAAAGCGGGCTTGGAGAAAATGTCACTGTGGAAAAGCAAGGCTGTCATCCATTTTATGAGTCCCTATTTGCTGATCCATATGTTGCAGAAGTAAGTTTCAGTTACAGAAATTTTGAATCTTACTTTTTTTCTTATAATTAAAAAATGACATGGATTTTGATGATTTGTTTGACGTGCAAGGATCTAAAACTTTGTGCTAAAGTAGAGAGGAGGGGGGATCTTATTAATGTGAACAAATACCTTAAGGGAGGACATAAACAGTATCGGGCTAGACTTTGGTGCATGGCATCAGGAGAGGTGACAAGGGCTCAAACACAAACACAAAATTTTGTCTGCATATGAGGAAAAAACTTCACAGTGGGGATGGCTGAGCACTGCAACGGGTTGCCCAGAGAAGATGCAGAGTCTGGTTCTCTGGAGATATTCAAAACCTGTCTGGATGTGATCCTGTACAATGTGTTAGATAACCCTGTCTGAAGCAGAGGTGTTGGAGAAGATGATCCCAAGAGATCCCTTTCAACCTCAACTATTCTGTGTAATTTTGTAGAAAATAAATAAATAAGTAAAGATTCCAGAATTAAGCAGAAATGAGAGCAAAAGCATGAACCGAGATTGATAATTGTAACTGCAGAGTGTTATGTGCATGCATCAGTTACCATATTTAACTTCTAGTCTGAAATCAGCTATGGCACGTACCAGAACAATTCTTCAGAAAGTTTTGCAGAAGTATTGCTGAGAACAGAGAAACTGACGGAAACGAGGAGTGAAGCAAAAGACCTTCTTCCAACTACTGAAGGTACGAGTGTGGATGTGTCTGCTCACTCTTGTTCTTACTATGATATAATAAGTATAGGAGAAGCTTTGGATGTGTGTTAATGTGGAAAATAGAACATAATGCTTTCAGTACTGTCTTGGTACTTTGTACAAATTACTGTAGTTTAACTTCTTGAGTTGGTGAGTAGTCTTAATAGAAGTAGATACAGTTTATGAGAAGTGATGTTTCTAAAAGGAGTCACTCAGTAGAAACTTGAATTTTTAAATACAAAACCCTTTTTTCTTAGTAGCTGATGATATCAACTAGGAATGGCTCTGTAGTAAGAAAACCCATATAGATATGGTGCTGCTCTTTGTTGCAGTTTCTGTAGTTATACCATGTAATAATTAAACCTTGGCAGTACAAGTTGTGCTTCAGCTGTTTCTAGTGAAGGACACTGTGGTCACTTGGAGAACTTGTGATTCTTATTAATATACTGAGTACACTTATTAGTGAAAAACTTTGTACTGTGAATAAGTGAATTGATGACTTGCATTTGACAACAAAAAAACATTGGAAGAGTTGAGACTTTTTAGGTATTGGTAAAGTACATTTGTCACATATTCTTCCTTAATTTTCCTTCCAAAACAAGCTTGTAGTATAAAGTCAAGATATGCACAGGAAATGAAAAAAAATCATAAAATGAATATATTTGCTCATCACTCCTTGTCATCCCTATTTTTCTAGTCGGGTTATGTTTAACCCCTCTGGTGAACTTCATATTTGACAGTGGTTTGAATGATTTTAAGTCTTTGTAAGTTTGGCAAAGATGTGTGCTGGGACAGTGCGGCATCCTGCTAATATCCATAGTCTCCAATTTAAACTCAGTGCTTTTAGATATTAGGGAATTCCTATAGTGCTATACTGGGAGACATAAAACTGAATGTCTTTTGTCTTCGTGTATATGTGCTTGTTTGTGTGTTTGCATCAATAGGAGGATATCCATGGATATGTGAACACATACTTGCATACAAGCCCCCCTGAAAATGTGTATGTATATATTCATTCAACACAGTGCGTCCTTTCTCAGAAAGGATGACAATGGAAACAGTTCCTACTCTTAAGTACATCCTGGTAACTGGGAAGCTTTGTGTTGAGCTTCATGCAAGAGTGTGAATGAAATTATATGTTGGCCTTGTATTGGTGCTATGTTGCTTGTCGTGATCGTTGTCTGAAGGGTGAAGATAAATATTTGCTCACTGGGAAGTTGTGTTGTTGGGGATGTTAAGGTGAAAGAGAATGCAGCTTTTATTGTCTTTTATTATCTTGAAGCTTTTTTGGTCATGAATTCTTCAGAGAAAGGGAAAAGTGGTCAGAGCTGATGTTTGTCTTTTTCTGCTCTCAGTATTTTTCTGTTTAAGTACAGATGTTTCTAAGATTGTATAAAAGTAACTTTGCTTTTGCTTGCAATACAGAATATTGATTTTTACAAACTAATTTATAAAGATTTTAGTGTTAGATTTTGCCTGAGTTCTACAGTGTTTGCTTGAATAGTACCCAGGTTATTTTGAACATACTAGAATCGAGCTGTCAGTAGCAAGAAACTAATGGTAAAAGCTATTTGAAGCAAAGAACCTGATGAGCAGCTTTGTATTTGCAAGAGCTGAAATGTTAGCATCCAGACAACCTCTGTGAAAACCTGTCACATAGAGATTTGCTTGTTGTGTCTGGCTGGGCGCCAGCAAGTAAATCCACTTCAGTCTAATGGCAACTTAGTGCTAATCTGAAAATTATAGTTGATCATTCAAACCTTTGTACTGGTGAGAACAAAGAATTCTTTTGGAGGAACTGTGTGCTTGCCAGCAAGCATTAAGACTAGTTTACACAATGTGGGAATATTGGTATTTGAGACTTTCTTAAAATAAGCACAGAGCTATGTTGCTGAAAGAGAGGTTTTACTGACTGGAATATATTTTTTCCTAGTATAGTTATGATTCCTTAAGCAATTTCTGATCTAAGTTTTCTTAGAGTTTTGAAGTTCCTTCTGGAATTAATAACTTCTGTGCAGTTTTGGGAGTAGGAAATAGTAAGTTATCATCAAAATCATTATTTTGCAATTGTTGAATCTTTCATAGCAACCACAGTGTCGCTTCACTTTGGTACAAAAGAAAATGTGCATAATGGAGCAAGCCTATTATTAATCATCAAATTGTGGGCACTTACACTGTATCTGTCCCACCTTAGTTCTCTTTTTTGTATAAAGGAAAATATAATGGTTTCTATTTTTAAACAAAAAAAGTAGCTGAGGATTTATACTGTAAGGAATGTAGATAATGTTTTTGTCAGGTTTATTGGAAGTTATTTTTTTTTTTTTTATGATCAGAATCATTGCAATTAGAAGTATTACTTTTTGTATTCATTTCTACTATGTCCTTGTGCTTAAACTTTTGTTTCCAATATGTGGCAGGAGCCTAGGAGGTTGTTCAGAGGTTTTCATGTGTGTGAGAGGTTCTGAGGGTGTGTGCACGTGTATATGTGTTGGTTAAATTTTTCCTTTTTTTCCTTCTCTCCTTCTCCTTGTTTTGAAATGTAAATATCCTGGAAGACTGCTAGTTAACCTGTCTTGAATCACTGTATTCTATTTTTCTTTAGATGTAGGAGTTTTTCTTCTGTTTTGTTTTTTGCTCTTTCTCTAATAGCAGAAAACTAGAAGTGAAAAACAGAAGACTTATGGTGTCTGCTTAAGTATGAAGATCTTAGTTTTTCCGTCTTTCCACTTTTCTTTGTTCATTTTTCTCAGCTACTTTCAAATCTTAGCTTTAGAATTTGTTAAAATAAATTTTAGTATTTAATTAAGGAAACTTTTAATTATCTATATGCTGTTTACTTAATGACCTAATTGTAGCCAGTGATACCTTTCCATTGACACGATTGTTGAAAGCATAGTTTTAACTATAGTGTATTGGTAACTTCTTTAGTTGAATAGTGTGTTTTAGGTATTGTTGTCTATGATACAGTTTAGTGATTTTTTTTTTTAATTCTTTACTTTATGTTTAATCCAGATCAACTAGTTTCTTACTGCAATGTTTCAGGGAATTTCCTTGTATATTACTTTTGTTTAATTTTACTGATCTTTGAAAAAGAATCGTCATTTTTTGCTTTTTGCTTTTTATTTCAAGATAGAAGTTCTTGAAATGTCATGCTGTGTTCAGTGATAGGTCAATTTGAGCTCATGCTTCAAGAGAAGACACTTTATGCAGTTAGTATCTTGCAGCATTATATTACTGCATTGACTTTACAAGAAACATATTTACTTGCATTAAATATAAGTACAGATGATCTTTCAATGGCTTTGTTTAACATCTGTTACTATACTGTTTCGTTCTCGTTCGGTTAATGCATGGAACACTTTGTTGGGAAGTCAAGGTAAAGCTGTGCTGCGGTTTGATTGCATATTATCTGTTTCTGGATTGCATTGATTAGTGTTTAATTAAGTATGTATAAAGTGCTTCAAGCTAGTGCCTAATAAAATAAAGTTAAGCGGAAACCATTTTACCTGCTAACTATCAAGACTGAATGGGTCACTAATTAAGGCATCATTTCCCTTCCATGTATCTTGCAGTTCTGTTACAACTGGCAAGTGATGCTTTACCAAATGATATGGCCTTGGCTCTCGCCTATCTGCTCGCACTGCCACAGGTATGTTGATACTGATTTTTATGTATGTTTTTCAAAGGACGTCAGAGTTCTGGAAGAAAATGTAATTTCCTTAGAGTTTTAAAATTTGTCTTTGAATTCAAATAAATTAATGCATCTGTCCAAAATATTTATTTAAGGTGACTCTGCATGCACAAATGCTATTGGACAAGGTTGTGAGCATGGCAGTGATGAAATGGCATGTTTGTCAGTAAGCCACCTGGCTGACAGTTCCAATGTAGTTAAGAAATACAAGTAATAACTTTATGGTATAGAATGAGCAAAGCCGTAGTTTGGCAGTCATTTTGATTAGGTGTTTGTGCAAGGAGAGAAAAACATATTAGTGTAGAATTACCTTTGTGTAGCATGGGAAAGCTGTTGATTTCTGTGCCAGAAAAACATAGTCAGTTATTTCTAAATCACAGCAAAGAGCTTTTAGAAAGTTTGTGCACTTAACATTGTACACTTGCTAATTTTTTCATCTAAATTAATGCTTTCTTTCTCCTAGGTGATAGATGCCAACAAATGCTTTGAAAAGCAATTGCATTCTGCGGTATCTCTCCAGCTGGCGAGTTATTACTATAGCCTGCAGATCTATGCTCGTTTGGCACCATGCTTCAAGGACGAGTGCCACCCTCTCTACAGGGTTGGTACTTTTTCTTTTTAAAACCATATTCATTCATGTGCAGCTTTTAAGCTATTTGAATAGCCAGTTACATGAGTTAAGCCTGTTAAGGAACCGATCTGACTTGCACTGTGAACAGCCTACTAAGTTATGCATAATGTTTGTTCCACAGTGCTGTAAACAGACAAGCACTCAAAAATATTTTGGAAGAGTATATTAAATGTTCCTGAATCACGGCATCACGTGCCATTTATAGGTAGTAGCACTAGCCATCTTCAATGTGCATTATTGTTCAACACTTATAAGCAACATTTTCTGTTCTTGCGATACTGCAATTCTTGCTTCTTGCAATACTGATTACGTCTTGCAGTACTGATACAGAACTTCCTAGGATGAGTAAGGTGCCCGTTTAAGAATAGCACTATTGAAAAGTCTTCCATGGCCTTTCCTGAGGTGTGTTGTTCCGTATTTTAGCTCACAAATGGTGTCCTGAGAATTCATCCTTATTCATTGATGAGGTTGTTAATTTCCTTGTTGGTTTTGAAACAGCGTGGTTCAGCTTGTGATTCACCAACACACAGCATCTTTAATAAAAGGCAAAGAAACTAAATATCAGAGGTGACATACAAAAGCTTCTAAGACCTGGGTTTCTTAGCCTGACTGGAATGGAGTTGATTTTCTTCTTAACAGTCCTTCTTAATGGTCCTGTGCTTTGCATATGTGGCTAAATGTGTTGATAACAAAGCAGTGTTTTAGCTGTTGCTGAACAGTTCTTACACAGCCTCAAGGCTCGCTCTCTTTATCACTGTTTCAGATGTGGTAGAGGAGACACTGGCAGTGATGGTGGCTTGCTTCTTTAGAACCTTTGGATGCATTGTTTTGTCACCTAAGCTGATTATGTCTAGCTTAGTTAAGTAATCCTTAACTCTTCATCTTTTCTATGGTGAACAATGCTTTTCTTTCCCTAGCGGAGCTTTTAGGCCCAGGAATCTGGGATACCTTGACAGTGAAAATCAGGCAAAAAGGAGTATAGAACAGACCCAAAATTTCCAGTGTTCGTTTTGCTGCTGGTGTAACTATAGAAACCCTTCATATTCTTTTGATATCCATTCAAAATTCTGACGTCAGCTGACTTCCTAATTCCAACCCTTTGTCTCTAGGCAGTATTTCTACTTAATTCTATCCTTTCAAAATTACACTTCTGTAATGTAGTTCTGTAATCTTTCTCTTCCTTTGTTAATAACAAGTCACTATGTCTAAGTAAAGCTGCTCCTGGACCTATTTCTGTATGCGCGTTGGGAGAGTTGTCTCTGTATTATTCTGTAATTCCATGATGATCCAGCTCACCTTGGCCTCTACAGTGATTTTAGAAAGCTGGCAAGTGGGATTGTATGGGAGGGAGGCTACCTTTAAAGGCAAAGTCTAATGTCCTGAAGTCCACCATCTTTATTTTGCTGTTAGCCTTCCTTCATTCCTTTGAAATTCCTGTGTTCTGGTCCCAGCACCAAAGTCTGATATTTAATATCACATTTTGCAGTGTTTTTTATTCATCTGTACCTGACACTCCAGAAATTTGGATTGTTTTATTCTGCCTTCTTGCCTTTCCAGCAGATTTTAGGGAGAGTTTTCTGTAGGAACCGAGACTCTTGATTTTACAGTTCTTTGTAGGATTCTTTTCTCTTTGCAATTAATCTCTTTCAAGTGGTATGTAACACTCAGTCTACTTCAATGTTGCTTTCTTTTTCTAGATTTCCTCTAATCATGACCCATATGTTTATCAACCCTTATACAGGAAGAGTCTGTAAATTTAAGCAGCTTTGTCAAATATGGCTCTCTTCTCTGTCTTTTGTGAAGATGTCGTTTCCATCCATTGTAGCACTCCAGTCATGTGAGCTGTCCCACTGTGTCTGTACCTTCTTGATGTCGTAGGCTGCATATGTTTTGTTCAGTGTTCCTTCCAACTGCCATGTTCACTACATCCCACTCGTGATGAAAAGTTGTAGAGCTCAGAAATAAATTCACTGGATAATTTAATTTCTGTTAACAGTTTATCTCCTCATTTGTCTTTTCCTGATGATCTGATAAGTGACCAGAATACACATGTATGGGGATTTGTTTTCTCTGAAAAGGAGTATAAAATTTAATTACCCTAAGGTTAACTGATCTATTATGTTCTTGTCTCCATGCTAATAATTTAATACTGAACTGTTTCAGTGGTTTGGGAGAAGAGCATTTTACTGATATAGGGGGGAGGCTAGTTTTTTTTTCTTGGAGCATCAAGCAACAATTCTGACAAATACTGCTAAATCGCAGAGAGGAAGGAGAATTGTGCAATTAATAGAAGATGGGGAAAGATAAGCTTAGCAGAAAATTCTTAAATATTTGTTTTATTCCCTTACCTGTTATTTGCATTCCTGTTTGTGTTTTTTTTTTTTTTTTCATTGCAACTAGAAATGTCAAAACAGTAACCTCAGTGATTCTTTGTAGTGATTCTTCTGAGGCTGATTACAGTTGGTAAATAAGCTGGGACTTCTGTTCCAGAGTGTGAATTTATGAAATGAACTTGTGCTCCATACACTTAACCTGCTTCCTTTTTCTGTTGCTTGGTGGTTAAGGAAGCCTCTGTCCAATTCTCTGTAAGAGGCAGAATTAGCTCTCTTTCATCTCACAAATTCAGTGTCTGCAAAGTAGTTTTTTTTTGTTTTGTTTCATTTTTTATTTATCTTCCTGTTTGTGTAACAACCATTGTGTGTTTTAGTTCTCTCCTATTTCTTTTTTTTTTCTTTTTTTTTCCCCTGTCATTGTCAGATTGTTATTTTTGTATTTAGGCTCTCCATACTGCTCTCAGTACGGTGACATGTATAGCCTTTAAGTGCAATGAGTGGCTATGACAAACGTGTCACTTGTGGCTTATTCTCTCCTATTATTTCCCATAAGATCATTCCCCATAGGGAATAAAATAAACAGCATGTGGAGTGGTTTTATGTTATGGCATGTTGATGTGTGCTATACATGTTGGTTTTCTTTTTTTTTTTTTTTTTCATTAATGAAAGCAAGGTCAAAAGGTGAGTGCTTTAAACTTGGAAATGAGTACGTAGAAGTCTGTATTCATCTTCTGGGAGTACATTCTTCACGAATGTATTCATGAAACTTAGCCTGTCTATTAATGTAATATCACATTTGTGTTTCTCAAGAACTCAAGGGTGGATGCCATCTGATTACAGTGACATGCTAGCTCATAGATTTCCTTCACTATGGACTTATCCATGAATGCTCCTTTCCATACTTTGTCACCAAATGATCCTGCCAATTCTGTATCTAATTTCCTGATTTTGAGCTACCTTTCAGAACTTGCTTCTGTCAGCTTAAGCATTATAAGATACTTTCAGGTTCTTTTCGATTTTTCATCCTTCATTAGCTTTTCTGTTTTTTCTTGTTTTCTTAGTGATGTATCAATGGAAACAGGAAAAAAGAAAAAAAAGACTTTCTAAGCTCACTGAACTCTATTGCATTCTAAGGCTTAAAATTTAAGTTATTCTGAATTAGCAGTTCCTGTGGAGGTTTTTTTTTTTTTTGAACATCTGGTATCATCCCAGCAATTAGTGATACTGCAGAGAGCGACAGTGATGTGCCTTTGATTGACAAATACCTGATATAGAGAAGCCAGAATTGTGCATATCCTCGTATTTTTTTTTGTTTCCATAACACAGAATCACAGAATCATAGGGGTTGGTGTAGGGACCTCTAGAGATAATCAAGTCCAACATCCCTGCCAAAGCAGGTTCCTTACACCAAGCACACACTACAGTGCAAAGAATCATTATGCTTAGATAGGACCAAATAATATTTAGACCACTCAAAAAATATTTTTTATAATAACTTTTTTTTCCCCCCTGGTTTTTATTCATTTGGATGAATTGCACTTAAAAACAGAGTATTGCATTATTTCCCATTTTTATTTTGTGAGGGTTATACAGGCTGTGCAGTTAAATCTTGCTGAAAAGAGGGGGATTGTTGTTCTCCAGCCAGCTATTCGGAAATACTCTTTTAGAAAAATTATCTTCAAACCTTGCCTTTTGGCAGAGGCTTTGAGGTCTAGCTTGCTTGTGTTCCTCTGGAGACTTATGTATGGATTTTTGTGCAAAATAGTTGGGTTAACCCAACTGACTTCTTGCAGACGATTTTGTTTTTCCCTAAAAAGGTGTCTGAATGAACTAAAGGATTTGTTGCATGCATACAATCAAGAAACTACAAATTGAATGAATACCATGTAGGAAATTAAAACAGTATCATGTTGTACTCAAGTTTTACCCCAGGAATATATTGTTCATTTAGCATATTGCTAAAGCTGTTGCCATATAGAGTAAGAGTTAAGACGTGTTCAAAAAGAACATTCATAATGTATTTTATTCTGAAACTAAACACAATGATTTTTTTCGAGAAAAGGGAGATGGACAAAAGATTGGAGTAATTGCCAAAATTGAGATGTTGTTTAGTGAGAGTAATGCTGACTGCAAATGGGAAATTGATTATGCAGTATGAATTTAGTAGGCACTTCACTCAAAACTATATAGTAATTTTCATTTTTTATAGATGTTCTACCATTTGACATTTTAACCTTGCATTTATAATGTGTTAGTTCCACTGGAGCAATGTTCAGATGAAATGACAAGATGAGTCTTTTCTACTTATGCCTAAGTTGTCAATATCCTACCCAATAAGAGAGAGTTTGCAAGAGAACACGAGAGAAGAGAGACTATCAAAACGTTTTCTCCTGGGACAGATTATTCCTCTCTCTTGCTGGCAGAGCTGATTGAAAACAAAGCAAAAAAACCCCATTTAAAACAGCACCAGAATAATTTGTTCAACTACGCAGACACAAGTGATTTAACATAACTGTGGAAGTAACTGCCTTGACAATGCCAAACATTATTTTTATATTCTATTACCAACCATGGCCACTTGAATTTATTTATTTATTTTCAACTGCAGCAGTACTAGCTTATGTGCAAGAAACTGCTGGTTTAGCTTAGTGATATTGTTTGAATTTGAAAACCAATTTGTTGTCATTGCTTTGCCTGCTGCTGGCTCTTAAAACGTATTGAGGTTCTTCTGTGGACAGATTTCATAGCTAGGATTTTATCATAAAATATATTTAGAGAAAATTGAAGGCAATAATTACAGTGATGTGCATATACTTACAATATGTTGCCACAGTTATGCTGCTTGTCTGTATGAGTTCATTTTGACACAGATACCTGTTTTGACCTTTGAAAGAATGTATACATAAAATAAAACTTGTAACTGCCTTTTCTTTTTCTGATAATTCTAGCCTTTGTTTTTGCTACATATCTGGAAACTTGGAGAATATAATTCGTTTTAATTTTTTTTGGTACTGCTTAGTCCAACTATAATGCCATTTTCAGTATAGCTTCTGAAAAAAGAAATAAAAGTAGCAGATTACGTGATAGCAACATCTGATTCATAATTAAAAGGTAGTAGCTTAACTCAGTTCTTTCTATTCAGTCTCCTACCGGGGAGTTACTTGCAGAAAAGTTTCCTGGGGTTCCACTTCCCTCATATCTTTACTCATACCAGCATCTTGGAGAACTTTTAGTTCTTGTAAGATAGTTTCCCCGCAGGTATTCTTAATATTGAGCCATGATCAGAAAAACAGGACACCCCAAATTAATAATTTGATGCTGCAGTTAAGATTGTGTATTCTTGAGTCACAGGGTAGCAGGCTTCGTTGAGGACAAATGTACTTATACTGATATAAGTAACAAAGATATCGTATGGAAGGATGTGTCTTACTTCTTGAGTAAGCAGGCAAACATAAACTATTTCTTTCCTATGTGCATTTTTTTTTTGTCTTTAAGCTTCACTGCTTCAGGGAAAAAAAAAAAAAAAAAACGTAACTTTTTCTTACTTTTTTGTCTTTTATATTTGTTTGCATCAGATTTGTAGCATGTTCAGTGTCTTGCTACAAGTATTGATGGCGATTGCTTAGAAGATCAGGGAGAATTCCCCACTCCTTGAAGCAGCCATGCTTTCCAGTGGTGTGGTTGTCTTAGAAATGTTGCAGATTGGCAATAACCAGAGGCAGGATGGTGATCAGGATGCATCTTTGTCTGTATCAGGAATTCTGCTTCTTGCCCTCTGGTGTCTCTTGTTTTGTTTGTGTGCATCGTCTCCTAGTTTTGCTGACCATTAGGGTTTTGCTTGGTGTATGTATTTGTCTGAAACATGATCTTTTTCTTTAGATAATGTAAAAAGTTTTGAAACAAAGTAGTACTACAAGGATTCAGCTCAACTAACACATTCTGTCTTTCCTCTTGGAGTCCTGTGGCTCACTGTGCTGCAGCTTTTGATCATTACCTTCTGATCATTATATTAATCCAGAAAGGTCCAGGACAGTCATGTATTTGTGGTGATTATGAGCAGATTAGCTTAGGTGATCTTGGCATCTTTTCTGATCAGTGTTCACGTCATTTCTGTATTTCAATCTGAAGATCAGTTATATTAAAAACAAAGCCAAAAGAGTAATACTCCTTTTTAAAGCAGTTTGAAAGATTGCTGGCTTTAAAATAAGTAAACAGGCTAAGTATAATGATCTAATTATACTAATGATGCACTTATGCTAAAACTGTCTATTATCATTTTTTCCACAATTTTCACACATTCATATTCTCTTTCTAATGTGTATGTCTGACTGAAGCATCATAAAAGTGAAAGAAAAGGGGGAAAAAAACACAAAAACAACAGGGTAGTTGAAGATTATTGTAGGGATCGTGGTGAAGAAATTCCAATATCGAAACATCTCATCCTTTTTAAAAAAGAAGTTGTTTTGTAACACCATGATGGCATGCAGATGTGACTCCTGGCATGTGATAAAATAATGCTGCTTTAAAACATCTGGTCAGGTGCACCCTGATGCCTACTTGAGGCTTACTGGTAACAGCTAGTGCAGTGTTGACACGAACTTCTGGTCTGTGCTGACTAATTGTATTTTTCTTTCTACTTTTTAATTCCTAAGCAAAGTCTATGCTGGATAGGTTTGCATCTTTGAAGCACAAAATGTAGCACAAGCCCAACTGATAAGTAAAATGCACGAGTAGGACCTTCATGATGGAAATTTCCCCTGGGAGCTCTACTAAAGCCTCACAAGTTAAGGATTTAGTATGTTCAGGTCAGCTCAAGTGGCTTCACTGAAAACTGCATATTTGCTTCTGTATTCATACATAAAATACCTATCCTGATTGAGCTGTGTTCAGATATCTGGAAGTACTGTAGGAGATCTGATTGACAAATCAGGGGTTTGGATATTTAGACACAACTGTCAAGTATCCACGGAATCTGAAAAGCCAATGGAGAGAAGTGAGGCAGAGGATTTTTCAGTAGTTATCATTAGAGAAAAGTCAAATATGGCTTTTTATCTGTGTGGCCTGTTAAAGTTCATTTGTATTTATGTAAATTGCTGTAGTGCGTGTATTTTTTGATGCTTGTTTTTTAAGACATGCCTTTTAACATTTTAAGAAGGAGAATTTGTAAACCCCATGAATACTGCAGTAACAGTGCTTTTGACATTTTTTTTCCGGACAGCTACTGTTACTAGTTGGCCTTTTCATTTTAAAACTGCTAAGGCTTCTTTGAATGCTGGCAGCACAGCTGTAATGGTCTTTCTGTATTGGTGTTTGTTAGAACAAACACCTGTGGTGGTTTAACACCAGTAGATAGCTAAACACTGCCATGCTACTCTCTACCTGTCCTCAGAATACTGTGGAGAAATTATGGAGTGAACTCATGGGCTGAGATAAGGGCAGGGTGATCACTCATCCTTTATCATAACAGGAAAAGCATATTTGGCACTGGGAAAAACTGTGTTATTTATTGCCTATTGCTGACAGACCAGAGCAGTGAGAATTAAAGGCAATCTAAAAACACCTTCCCCTCTCTCATCCTCTTTTACCTCCTCCCTCTAGTGGTGCAGGAGTGTCTCTGCTCCTGCTGCACATGGGTCCTTCCCATTGGATGCTGTCCTTCCCAGTCCTTGAAGCACTGCTTCATAGGTCCCTGCAGGTGGCAAATCCCCCAGCTCTCCTGTACCACTACCACAGGCTCCTTCCACAGGCTGCAGCTCCAGTCTAGGGCTGCTCCTGTGGGGAGCTCCATGTGGCTCCTTCTTGCCACAGCCGCTGCTCCGCCATGGGCCTCTGCTGGACTGCAGGGAACTGCTGCTCTGCACCTGATGTACTGCCTGCTTTTCTTCTGCACTGTCCTTGCTATCTGTAGAGGTATCTGTTTCTCTTAAATTTTCACACTCCTCTCTCCCAGCTGCAGTTTTTGGTTTTTTTTTTTTCCTTTCTTAATTGTGCTGTCTCAGAGCACTACCAGCATCACTTGTGGCTCAGCTCTTCCCAGGAGAGCTGATCCCTGTTGGAGCAGCTGGAGCCAGCATGGGGAAGTGCTGAGCTGTGCTCACAGAGGCCACAACTGCACCCCCCTGCTACCAACACCTTGGCACAAAAGCCCAATATAACATAATATCTAATTGAACTTCTGTATCCATTAGATACCTAGTTTTTTTTGACATCCCTTGAAAAATATGTTAAAAAAATAATAATAAAAATGTTTAAGAATGAATACTTAAAATTGCTAGTTCCTATGTAGTTTGATACTGCTGAACACATTGCCCCTTTGTTTTCTCTATGAGATTGTGTTGAATGCCTAATAATTGTTGTACAAGCAACATTATTTAAGAAAAAGTTAAAACTGAAAGAGATGACTTATCCGACAGAAGAAAAACTGTGATTCCAAAAGTTACAAGAAACTGCAACTTGGGAACGTTAGTTTTCATGGAATTGAAAAAAGCACTAGAGAACTTTGCCGCAGATCTCAGTATAGGCTGTTATATGAAGTGGCTGTGGAATTTATCTTAATTTGTTTTTCTGAGAGATGAATCTTGTAAGGGGTGGAAGGGAACAACTCTTGATTGAAAGATTTCTGGTGGTGAAGAGTTCAATACAATGCTTATTAAAGGACTGCAATTAGAGAACAGCAAAATCTTCTGTGTTTTCTTTATCTTGAATGTATGTTATTTAACTTAACAGCTGTTAGATTTTGCACTTTCATCTCAGACTGAGGAGTGTGTTGCACTGTTTTGCCTTACACATACATAAATGTATAAGGCAGTTCATACGGGGTGCTGCTGTGTCATGAAGTGCTCTTTGATTCACTGTTTTTGTTGCAACTTGAAATGATCAAGAAGAGGTTTAGATGAGAAAAATAGTGAAAAGATACAGTTCACTTTGATAGAAAAGCAGTCTTAACAGCCTTATTACCTCTTTGTAGGTACAGTTAGGTGAAATTATTAGCATGAAAATAATTAAGCTGATTAAATAACCTTAAGATGTTCCTTTGAAGCATAAGTAGGCAGTGTCAAAGACAGCATAAAGATGCTTTCAGGAAAATGTAACAAATGGTGAATGTATGTTGGCATCAACGATAGACATCAGATGAGAGAGTGAAAATGTGGTCAGAATATTATGTTTGAAAGTCAAGTGATAGGATTTTCCTTTAGAAAAAGTATTTCAAATTTAAAGTCTGTGAGTGGCCAGTGTGATGAAGATGGACCAAAAGTAAACTGGTTTGAATCAGCCTTAGTATTATTTTTAAGTTCATGTTGTGAATACACCAGTAAAAATCCATGACCCTGTAAAAACTTCGCTGTGCATGAAACTTACTAAAAAATATTATTTTCTTCAGAAGCAATTTCTGAAGGAATTGTTCTGATGTACTTGTTTGAAAATATTTTTCAAGATTGTCTTTGTGTTCTTCATGAATAATCCATTATGCTGTGCACTGGGAGAAGAATGCTGATGCTGGATTCTACTTTTCTTAATGGAGAGAGAGGAAACATAGCTAAGGAGAACCAAACTTAACTGCAGAGGTTGTCAGAGACCCCTGCCTTTCTTAGCAGACTGTACAGAGAATTTGGGCGATCATATTAAACTTGTTTCTTCATCTTGCTCTGATTTTTGCCCATCTTCAATGCTCTGATTTGTAACTTATGTAAAATTAGATACCAGGGTATATAATAACCAGTGTATTGGTTTCCAACCAGTATAATTGTATTGTGGACTCCTCTGCTTGTCTGTCTCTTTTCTGAGGGCTTATTATTTTGTTACCAGTCTCCTAAACAACCTTGAAAGAACTATTGATGTTGTTTATAAAATCAAGGAGTTTGCAGTGTTTAGTGGGCTTCAGAAAAACATCATCTGAAGAGGAAAAAGGATGCCCTGTAGCATTTATTATGACTTGGTGAGCAGCCTGTCAGCTAAGACTTGAAAAAAGTATATATCTAAAATCAATTTAGAATGACAAGCAAGCTGCACAAGAGTTCAGGCATGCCTCAAGGTTCAAATGTTTCATGCATCCGACTGTGAGCTGTATACTCATAAGTTTAATAACAGAATCATTCTGTAATAATAAATGCAAAGTGTATTTGTCCCATAAATTCACAATTTTTATGATCTGCAGCAATAGAATCATTTTTTTCTTTAGGAAATTTTGCAACTACAGTTAGAGTTCTGGTGGCTGATGGTTGTGAAGCATCAAGGTTCAGAATTAGGTCTGGTGACCCTGTAGTGTGTGCAGTACAGAAGTGGCAGTGCTGCCTTGTGGGCATTATAGGTTGGTTTATAATGAACAATTATAAGCTGTGCTGCTGGCAGCCTTCTGGAATAGAAGACTTGAGGGTGCTGAGTGGTGTATCAGACTCAGCTTTGCTCTGGTGAGAGCACCTAGATGCGTAGCCACTGCACAGATTTTGAGGTGATCAGAAGCTGTTTGTGTGTTATTCTTCCATTTCCAACATTTATACTGTATTTGGTTTATGTTCTAATGTGGGCTTTAGATTTCTAAGGCAGAAAGCTAAGTTCTACTTGTGATAAAAGTTATTCTGTAAACAAAGACAGCCCTAACAATGATGATCAATATTTAATTATTCAAAGCTTTTGTTTTTTAATGTACAAAGTAAATGAAATAGAGCAGCACATCTTGTCTATAATTTGTAGGTCTTGTTGCACTTAGACAGTATCGGTGCTCAATATTTAAAGTATTGCTATTCCTTTTATCAGTTCTGCAGAATAAAAAGTAGATCTGAAAATTGGCAAAAAAGAAAACAAACTGGAGTGTTTCCATTTTTACTTTTGAGGTACGACTGTTACTATGGGGAACAACTGTTACATTTGTTTGTGGTGTTTGTAATTGAGAGATTTGCAAAGTTTTCTTGTCCTGTTGAAGTATTTTGTATGCCAGTAGCCTAGTTTATTATTAGTAAAAAGAAGGTTTTAAGAAACAAATCATAATGACATACCTGTTAGTCCTAGATAAGTTTATGGGTAAGATACTCCAAAAGGGCGAATTTTGAAGTCATAGTAAATACCCCTTACATAACGTTTGTAATTTTTTTGTTCCTGAAACTTGATAAAAATGGAAAAATAGTTCAGTTTTGAAGACTGCAATCAATTATAAAATGATAGGTTTTTTTTAAAGTGTGCAGGTGTTTTTTTGTTCAATTTACAGGCTTTTTTCATTTATTTTTACAGGCTGATCCGAAAGAGTTGATTAAGATGGTAACACAGCATGTTGCTCAGAATGCCTATACAGATTGGCCTGAAGAAATTGCAACTTTGATAAATCAGTTGCATTACTACAATGAACGACTGCTGGATTTCACTCAAGCTCAGATTCTGCAAGGACTTGGCAAAGGAGTGGATGTGCAGAGGTTCACAGCAGACGGACAGTACAAGAGGGAAACAATACTAGGATTGGCAGAGTATGTAAAGCCTATTAAATAGCTTTTACTGTTTGTTTTTAAATTGAGTTACTTTGAGCTTCAAAGCAGGAAAGCAAATTGAAAACTGTGCTGACTTTTATATGGGATGATGATAAGCTACCAGTTCCTTCAGATATTTACACTGTGACATGGTAACAGCTGGGGTCTTTTCAATTGAACTACTCCACTTAAATGAAACATTATTTAAACAATTCGATGTGTAAATTTTAATAAGAGAGAGAACTCCATTTTTAGCAATTAGGAGACAAAAAGAAAATCAAGGATGTATGAAATCAGGGCATTGGTAGAGGTCTGTTCTCTTCCTTTGGTCTCCTGTAAAGCTTCCTTTGCAATCTATCAGGATATGCCTAAGATTCTGTTTAAGATGAACTTTTGCAAAAGAAACTAGCAATCCCCCAAACTTCAGCTTCCACATGAATTGAGATTGCGATTAATTAAATTAATTAAAAATTATCAATAAACTTTATCATAGTTTTAGTAATTTGGTATTCTTCTGTATTCATTTGGGACTACTGAAACTTTCCCTGTGCATGCTTTTCTGATTTAGAATGCTCTTATCTCATCTTTGTTATCCAGAACTGGAAAAAAAAGTAAGGGTATAGAATAGCAATTTCTCTTTAGTTTAAAAATACCTTCTATTAACCTCTGCATGCAACTTCTTTGAGCTGTGAATATGCTATGAATTTCATAGAATCATAGAATGGCCTGGGATGGAAGGGATCCCAAAGATCATTTAGTTCCAATTGTTCTGCTGTGTCAGGATTGCCAACCATTGAATTTATTGAAATCTATATGTTTTGAAGGCAATCTCAGTTGAATAGCTGCTGGACTGACTTAGGGATAGTAAAATTGAACGCGTGGTTGAGTAGTACTTCATTAGGCAGTTGCAAAGATCTAATTAATTACTTGTTCAACTTCCAGCTTGCTTGCTTTAATCTTCTCTGTTGACTCCTGATCTGCATCTGCAGATGAAAACATTGTGCAAATTTAATACAGCTTTTTTTTTTTTGCTTATTTTTTGAGTTATCATTAAGATATTCATGTTTTGAATCTTTTATGAAATGCTGTTTGCAGAAGCAACACCTGGAAGAAATGCTACCTTATTTATAAAAAAGATTTATACTAGAACAAACAGTTTGTTTGCTAAAACTACTTAAATAATCTCAGTATTGTCTTCCATGATTTGATGTATTCTCTCTAGAACTTGTTACACGTTATTTATTAAGCATTTAAACATCTAGGTGCCTCACAGGCTTAATCAAGGTTAGTTCTTAAGAAGTTTACAATTTGGGAGGGAGAGGTGGGAGCAAAATATAGCAAGAACATATTAGAGAAGGAATAAAAGAAACTAGAACAAGACTGAATGGAAATTCTTGAGTAATCAGTTGAAGTCCTCAACAGTTTTAGGCCAACGTAATTATTTTGTACTTGAGGCCAGGCTTTTTTCATTGTTTGTTTTTGTTTTTCCAATTCATCATCGCTTCTACTTATACTTAAATGCCTTAATCAGAAGTTGATTTATATGCTTCAGTGTTCTGGATTAGACAACTTGGGCACTTATGATGTGATCAGAATTTCCATCATTTGCCTCGTTCCTGGTGATTTCTCGGAATGATTTTCTTGAGTACAAAACATGTCCTATTCCAGAAGACTGAACCAGAAGGTCCTGTTCAAAACCTTTGAATCTGCTGTGGCTTATAACAGAGACGTTAGTTTGTGAACCATTCTGTATGATATTGATGTACTTCTTTGCTCTGTTACCACTGTAGACATAGCTTTTTCTCCCTCATAGTTTACTGCTCCAGAACTTAAATAGCAGTAGCCTTCCATTTTATTTTCCTGCTTCAAACATGAGAGGAAAATAAAGGCTTATTTTCATATGCTTTGTGTGTGCCATGCATGCTGTCACACAGAGAGGATAGCTAAGAACATCCAGAAGAGCTTCTCCTGTCTGCTTTTGCACCAGTCCTGGTGCAACAGTTTATCTGGAAGTAATTCATAACAGTAGCTTTCAGTGGGGATTTCTCTGGCAAGTTTCAAACTTACAGTGGCAGGTGTTTAGGGCTGGGAATGAAGCTCAACTGTGGTGGAAAATTGGAGAGAATGTGTTATTGCCATTAGAGCAGAAGAAACGGGAGAGTTGTTTTGGTTTTGCATGTTTTCTTTTGTCATAGTTGTTTTAGTTCTTAAAGGTATTCTGATAAGTATTTTTATTAAATATATATATATATTTTTTTCTTTTGATGTTTTTGTCTTATCCAGTATTCAGTGTAACTAACCTCCCTAATATTTTTCAAGGATTGTCATAGTGTGTAAAAGGGTATTATTTCTTTCTTTCTGTTTTTATTTTTGTTTGGTTGTTTGGCTTTTGTTTTTATCTTCAGCATCGTGTTCTTTCCTGGTATTTTTTTTTTCCTATTCAGCAACATTTGCAGCAACTCTCACAGTAGAATGTAATATTAATTTGAATTAAACATGTAAAAATCACAACTGAGCTGTATGAATGTGTTAGTTCATTAAGGGTGTGGAGAAAATTGTACCTTGTTTAGCATTGTTCAGATTATGCTATAAATCTACATTTCTGAATGACAAACCAAGAACAAGGTGTGCATGCTGTCTAATCTGTTTGTTTTTTTGTTCCTTCATAGGGATGTATTGAACCTACATAGGTGTAAAAGCAACTCAGATTTATGGAGTAAATTATTTTTGACATGAATCTGTAGGAAAGTGATGCCAATATCAATTTGCAAACTAGTTTAGTGACAGTTGCAGTTATATTTTGTACTAGGTTTTTGTGGTTTTCATCCTTTTGTCCCCCGTGATTTCTTAAACAAGAATCTAACGCGCTATGGTCAGCAGTATTCATAATTTAATAATGGATCTGTCATGTAAATGTAAACAGAATGTTTTTCTTGGAATTGTCTTGTGGAGAAAAAAAGCATTTGGCTTAAAAGTTTTGGTACAGGAACGAAACAACATAAAAACAAGAACCACATGTATTTATTTAAATGCTAGTAGCATCAGTGGATTAATAAAAATTAATATGAAGTTAACTTCAGGCTTTCATCACTTAACAGATTGTTCTGTTAAAGGGATGTACAATAATCAAAATCAGTTGTGAGTATTCTTAGGACTCTTTAGAGTGTAACTGGATGCCTTCTCACTTTTAAGTTTACAAATACTAGAAGCACTTCTAGTTGTGAACTTCTATGTACCTAGGTACCAGTTTTGCTAAAACACTTAATGTGTTGTAACTAAATCAATTAAGAGCTGTGATACATTTGTTCACTTTTTTGTTATCAGAATGAAACCAAAACTGAGTTTTTTTGCTGTAGCATAAAGGTTAAGCTGAAACCTACCTGCCACTGAGAACCATGGTATATATGGAACAGTGCTCATCTTCAAAATACTTCTGTATTTTGATGTATTTCATTTTTTTCCACAAATAGAACATTGAATATTACAAATTGAAGAAAACATTATTTGTCTAATTTTATTCAGCTATGATTAAAACCAATTTATTTTTTTGGAGAAAAAAGATTAAAAAAAAATCATTACTCTTGTAATGTAGATAATGATTTATTTTCATGTCTTTAGGAGCTTAGTGTAACTTTCCCTTGTTCTATTTCATGTCTCTTTTCTATAAGAACACTTGAAGAAAATGTCTATAAGATTGCTGTTTCTTTGGCTCAGCGATACAGTGTTCCACTTTGGGAAGTTTATATGATCCATCTGGAGTTTTTATTCACGGACAGTGGGTAAGTTTTCTTCCCTGCATATTCACATGGAAGCCTATTACACAGAAATATGTCCTAACACAAAATTGCAGTATTGTGGGAGCAAAAATTGGTTTGTTTTCATATTTCTTGCATTGTGACAAGTTTGGGATTTCTGTTTTGTCTTTTCCGTATGATGCTTTTGTAATCCACCATGAAAATGTGTTATTTATAAATGAGTCCACGAGCATTTTATTGTTCTTTTAAATATCAAGTCCGAGATAGCAAAGTATCTTCTATTTTTACAGTTCCTTGGTAAATGTTCTGAGGCATGATAATATTTTATAGAATCACGGAATAGCTTGTGTTGGAAGGGTCCTTAAATGTCATCTGGTTCCAATCCCCCTGGTGTGGGCAGGGTTACCAACTGCTACGTCAAGCTACTTAGGGTCACATCCTACCTCACCTTTTAAGTCTTTTGGGGTATCCACAGCTTCTGTGCACATCCTGTTCTAGTGCCTTACCAGTCAAACATTTCCCTCTAACATCTAATTTAAGACTCCCCTCTTTTAGTTTAAAACCATATTCTCTTGTCCTATCAATATCAGAACATATGAAAAATTGATCTCCCTCCTAAGTATAAGCTCCTTTCTATTTGTTGAAATCTCCTAAATAATAAGAAGCAAAACAAATCCGGGCTTCTCAATTATGTTCTTCATTCTTCGAAGTTCCATTCATTTTTTCTCTTTAATGGAAACAATTTTCTACAAGACTTCTTGGCAGTTCTTCTGGATAAGAAGACTGTGGCCAGCCATGCCTGGCACTGATGCAGCGAAAGATCAAGCTACTTGCTGAAATAGTGCATTTAGATGTCAATGATATAGAGCCCCCTGTGCAATATAGCAGCTGCTATCTATTGTTCTGACAGAGATGATAAAATTAGTTGGTTTCAACTTTTAAACTGTGACACCAGCACTAGCTTGTGGTATTACTTCCACCTCTCTTAACTATTAATTAAAAATCACTGAAATGTTTTATAGAATATGTGGCATAAAAAACAAAGCCTGATAGATTTTGGTACGTATGTGAGAAGTTGAAATACCATTCTGGGATTTTCCTTGCTTCCTCTAGAAAACAGATAAGTTGTATCGTCAACATTTTGATTCTGCTGAATGATTTATCATTTTAAATTGAACAGAGAGTCAGGGTGCAAATTTGGCAACACCGGGGTAAATGTGAAAGAATCAGCTGATATCTGGGGCTAAACTACTGCAGGTGTTTTGTACCAGGTTTGTATCACAAGTGTTCTTTTAGTATTCATAGAATTCTGAAATCATTGAAGTACAAAGGAACAACTATTTCCCTAATGAAATTCAAAAAAGTCTTGAAAATTGATACATAATAGCATAATATGCTGCTGAGTATGTTTTTGTTGTACCGTAATCTTATTTTAAAGTTGATTGACAGCATATGGCCATTACGGTTTATTTTTGTCTTGGGATTATGGCATTAATAATGTATGACTCATTGTGCGTTCATTCTGAAATGAAGTTTATTCTAAGACATAATCTCTTTAACCAAATATGCATTGTTTCTGTAAACCAGCCTGTGTAGACAGGAACTCAAATGAAGGACCTAGATAATTTGTATTAACTATTTATTTGATTAGTTGATGTCAAATAAATATGTTTTTCTGATATGCTTTGAATTTGAAAAATTATATATTATTCATTGAAAACTTAATTGTGTCTTTGGAAGGATCTAGTCTAATTTGATTTCCAAACTCTCAAAATACCTTTTACGATTTCATTAACAGGCAATTTTATGTTTGTCTTTATGAATTCTGTTCCAGAATCTTTCTGGATTGTATAATGAACCCTTCTGCTCCCTCTACCAGCAAATAAAACAAAAGAAACAATAACTGTACAGCAAAACTCTGCCAATTAAACTTAATATCTGTTCTGCCTATAGTTTGTTTTTTGGGTATGGACAGAAAAACAGATCACTCTCGTGAAATACATCAGTTCCAACTGTCAGTTTTGTTTGTTATTAAGGGTGAATAACACTTCATTTACGTCAATAACATCCAATTTTCTCTTAATTATATTTGAACAATAAGAATCTAGAGTCTTAAACTAATGCTTATAAGCTTAGTAGCCTAACTGTGAGCTTGGTTCTAGACATGAAAATAACTTCTCCCTTAGAAATCAGAGATGCGTTTTAAACTGAGAGAAAGTTGTATCTGTAGTATTTATTGTATGAAACTTGTTTTTAACAGTGAAGCTTAGATATATTTTCCTTGGATGTCAAACAGAATCATGTGTGATATGTGGCATAGGTACAGAGGAAAAAAATGAAGTCAGAATTCTAATGTAATCAATTCTGAATGTAGTGATTTAAAATGTGGTTGAAAGACATTCAGTCTCAAGCTGAAACATGCTGCCTAACGTGGTCCGTGGCTGGATGCAGGAGAGAGTCAAGGTAGTATTTACCAATAGGTGACTTCTTTCCTTAGATTTCACTTACCTTTCTGATGACTAGTGTGTAAATTCAAGATAAGACTTCATTGATATATATTCATTTCTGTCTTAGTTGAGGGGAAAATGTTAGACTGGCTGAGGTCAACCTGTGATTTGCTGGCATTTTCATAACTTTCCATGGATGACAATTTGAAAGCCACAGTAATAAAACTGTCAAAATAAATATGCTAAGTATGAGTGATAGTGTCAAGTAGGGCAAGAACCAATTTTCAATGATAATCTCTCTCAAAACATGAAGATATTCTCATCTTCTACAGAAAACACAATGTACTAGATTGGGAGAACTGTTTGAGCTTAAGATTCTTTAGTGTCTCTCAGCCTCAAGTGCCATGTGGTTTTTCTGGTTGTTGTTAAGGGCTTCCTATACGCATCCACTGCATGTATGACTTCTTTTACATTTAACGTTAATTAGGGATTTGCAATGCTTCTTTGAATCCCATTTCAGTCTGCATCACCATTAATCTACGTGTCCAAGTAAACAGTTAACGTAATCAGGAAATAGAAGAGCTCCTTAACTTTTGTTTATTAAGAATCAAACCTTTATGAATAAGTATTTACACTTTGAAAATCACTTTAAAAGTTGAACTGTGCTGACTTCTGTGTAAACAAGTGAAAGTGTTGTTAAGTCTTCATGAGTGTTCAGCTGAAGGCACGTTCACAACATATCCAAACCTTTAAACCAAACTTCTATCTAAATATAGGTTGTCCACGCTGGAAATAGAAGAAAGAGCGCAAGGTCTTAGTCTTTTTGAGACTTTGAAAACAAGTCCTGATGCTTTATATGAACACATGGTTAAATATGTTTACCCAAGTATTGAAGGTAGAGATCACCAGCGGTTGCTTTATTATTTCACACTCCTTGAAAACTGTGGTTGTTCAGAAGTTGTGAAGCATGCTGTGAAGCCTGAAACTCACATCAGACTCCTGAAAAAGTTCAAAGCAGTTGCACCAGGTACAAGAACTACTCTGTGTATTTTATTTTGTTTGCTTGTTTTACTAGCTATGCTTATTCTGTTATGCTGACATGAACATGCTTATTGAATTTAGACTTTTTAGGCATCTTTTTGTCATTTAACATATCAAATACCTAATAAATCACTTACATGTAAGTGTCATGCCTTATGAAAGCCTATTAAAAGAATAAGTTCCTTTTCTTTGTATTACAAGAAATTTAGATTGTCATAGCAAGCAGGCAAAAAGAAAGATTATATTGGTTATGTAGGTCAAAATTAGCAATGATTTATAGTGATTTTTTAAAGTAGAAATACATCTGGGAGTGTAGTCCTGGAAGTTCAACATGAACTGTCTTAAGTAATTTTGAGAACACTAGTTCGTCTTTCAAAAGTCAAAATTACATAATGCGTCAAAAACTTTAAGCAGTTTTATAAAAAGGGAATTTTGTTTTGCATTTCTACTTCAACGTTATCTTCTGCTTATTATTCTCATGTTTTTAGACAGTGCATCTAGAAGTGAAGTGCTGGAAATTTTTTTGACCCTTTGAATACCATTTTTAATTTGCTTGTTAGTAGTGTCAAAGATATCACTAAGAGTTTAAATAAAAAAAAATAGTCTAACGAGTCTACTACATACATCTTTGAGAAATTTGCTTTTCTTTTTTTTTTTTTTTTCTATTGATAAATTGTTAAAACATGTTCCAGAGACTAGATTTTGATGTTTTAGGACAGCATAAAATCTTAGTGTTGCCTGCATACAAACCATTCTTCCTTCCTAGTCTGTATGCGTGATTATAAATGGAAGAGGAGTGAGAGTTTTTCAAGTTTTGCAGATACTAGTCTTAACACTGTTTCACACAGAAATGTGAAGATTTCACTTTGAATCACTTTTTTTTCTTTCCCTTTTTCTCCTTCTGCCAATAGGTCTTAACTACAAAAAACTAATGGATGAAAACGAAAACCCTTTGGAAACATTGGAGCCCATACTTACAAGTCAAAATATTTTATCTATTTCCAAACTGGCTCCCAAAATTCCTAAAAAAGATGGCAGTATGCTATCACCAAGCTCTCTTTATGCTGTCTGGTTACAAAAACTTTTTTGGAATGGTGATCACCATCTCATTAAAAAAATACCAGAAACCATGGATGAATGGCTACATGCATATGATGTGTGTTCAAAGTACTTCGATAGACTTGATCCAGATGATATCATCATTTTTATTGATGAGATTACCTTTTCTTCAAAAGCTGTCACTAAGGTAAAGTGGATGTACTAAAAGAATTTCAAACTTCAGGTGAAGCGCAGTTGATACAGTGTCGGGGAGAAATTCACAGCATAATTTTTTTTTAATTTTACAGTTTTAAAGATAGTTTTCTGAACATACCTTGTTAACATTTCTCAACTTTGGTCAATGTGGAAAGAAAAATAATCGTTTGAGTAAAGGAGCTGGCTCTGGGGATAAGAGAAACCTCAAAGTTCCAGTATTCTTGTTCGGAAGAGAACAAGATGCTCTTCTCATGTGTTTATTTTTCTTGTGCTAATCCTAAAATTCATTGTGCTGCAAGCTTCTATTTACTACCAGGCTTTTGCATACTGAATAAGATGCTCCACAGAGAAGTGTTCTGGGCCACTGCATATGGTTTCTAGGCGCTGTAATAATTTAAATGATAAACTGTGTTGTAAATTCCATCTGTCTGAAAGCCTAGCATTGAAAGAATATACTCTCATGTCTTGTAGCATAAGCTATCTGATCTGCATTTTATTTTTGCCCAGTGAAACTTGGTTGTAAAGATATTTCTTACATAAAATTTTACCTTTGCTTTGTCAGGTATCTTTACTACCAAGCACAAAAGAGTGATAAGAGATTTCTTAGGTATTTCCTTAGGAGCTTGAGATATTGTCTTCATGAACTTAATCTGAAATGAAAAGGTGATGGAGGAGGTGTTATTTTTTTTATTATTATTATTTTCTCTATTCTGCATCATGCTCATTTTCTAGAGCTGTTTATTCATTTTCCCATGAGGTGTCATTTTTTTCTTCTCAATATTGTTCTTGTTGTACTAGGATAAAAGTATTAGTAGTGTAACTTATTACCAGAACTTAGTGAAAACTTTGTTATTCATTGAAACTGTGGGAGAATTACAAGCACAGTCACCACAGAATTTATGCTTTGATCCATCTGTTATGCCAGTAGTAGACCATCTTTTATCACTAGTCCCATCAGCCATCTCTTTAGGCAGAAGAACCATTTTTGTGTTTAGAGTTTTGATCCTTTGTATTGTGGAAATGAAAATATAAAATGATTGGAGAGCATTGAAACGAGGCAAAGATGGTAAAGAGCCTGGAGGGAATGGTGCAAGGAGCAGCTGAGCCCCTGGGTTTGTTCAGCCCAGAGCATTGCAGGCTGAGGAGAGGCCTCGTGATGGCTGCAGCTCCTCAAAGGGAGTGGAGGGGTTGCTGAGCTCTATTCTCTGTGGCAGTGAAGGGACCTGAGGGAATGGCATGGAGCTGTGTCAGGAGAGGAGCAGCTGGGGGTTAGGGAAAGGCTCTGCACCAGAAGGTGCATGAGCCCTGGAACAGGCTGCCCAGGGCAGTGGTTGTGGCAGGCGCAATGCAGCTGGAATTCAATTTATGTTTGAGCAGTGCTCTCAGAAATATGGTTTGGTTTTTGCATGGTCCTGTGTGAAGTCAGGAGTGGGCACGATCGTTCTTGTGGGTCATTTACAACCGGGGTTAGCCCATGATTAGAAGAGACTGTCATGCCTATTGGGAAATATTGACAGTTGTGCTGAAGCCTTGGTTGCTAGAGCTGACCCTGCCCTCACTGAGGCAGCCAGGGGATGACTGTGTTCAAATGACAAGGAAATGTTGTCTTCGTGTATGATTGCTGCTAGGAATTATTTGAAACTCTGTTATTGCGTCTTGAGTATTTCAGGAGCTGGTTCTCATTTATTCCAAGTGCATGATGTAGGGGGTAACATCCCTTGTGTACATATTTTGAAATGTTTTGTTTGTTTCTGTTTAGGATTCTAATATTGTTTCTATGCTTTCTTAAAATGAGTAGATGTAAATAGAAGGAACTGCTGATGCCTTTTTGAAGGTTATTGTGGTTTCTCTGTAAGCAGACGTTAGCAGAAGGCTTTTGAGCTGGAGCCCACTCATAAAACTCAAGAAGTGTTTGAAGCAATTTGTCAGATCATCTGATTTAGCATCTAAATACATGTGCGCTGGGTTTGGGAATGAAACAGCTGTTTAACTGGCTTGCAACTATTCTTGTCTTAGAATCCAGATAATAATTTGTGCAGTGAAAAATTATCTTAACAGTTCCTGAGAAGTATTTTCAGCTTAACGCTGCACCTTTTACTTAGAATTTTTAGTTCCTATAATATCTTTGTACATTTCTGTATTTCGTAGAAATATTGTTATTTAGTATGGGTAAAGGAGTGCAAAAAAAACTTGATGCTTACACATGAATTAATCAAGAAACAATCAAGAAATTCTCAAGTGATGAGGGATTATGGAAGGAAGGCTAAGTATATAGGATAGAACAGTTACTCTGAAGTGATAAGGAAGCATGTAAGGCTATGTAAGTTGAACTTCCAGGGTATTTTAACCAAATGGAAATTTAGGAATCTGATATCAGACTATCCCCCACTATTTTAGCATATTAGCAGAAGTAAGGAGAGGAAGTTGACAGGCCAGAAATCAATTGGAAAGCTGTTCTACTTGTGTGTCACTTGATATGACAGAATACAAGAACAGTGCTTAATTGTAAAAAGGGAATTAAAGCGTAGGGATTTAGTGCTGACTTCTGCAAGTTGTAATTGTTAGTGAGAAAGACAGGAACTTGCTGGGGTTTGACAATGGGCCCCCTGTCTCACCTCTACCTTCTCCTTGCTCTTCTGTATTAAAAATTCATATTTTTGTTAAGAGACATTTGTGTATAATCTCACAATAACTACAGCATGGAGGATGTGCTGGGAAAGAAGAGTGCAGCCATAGGTCTGATTTATTACAGAACTTTCCTTATGGTCACATGCAGAAGTCGTTTCCATTTTTTGTATGTGAAGATGCTGTAGCAACATCCTTCATTGTTGCTCCTTCTGTGCTACTAAGAAATGGACATCTGAAAGGTAGAAGGATAACTTTCTGGATTAGTTGGGCCAGTGATTAATGGGTTTGAAGGGGAGATGAATGAGCAGTGCTCAGGTGGCAAAGAAATTGAGAGAAAACCTCAATTGGAGAAATGAATGGGCTTTTTATACTTGTCAGTAGCCTTTTGCATAACTATGGTAGTTGTCCTTTCACATTTAGTGATCTGGGGTATGATGAGGTTTTAGGTGACTGCTCATGTAAAAGCTCCGATGTGTTCTTCCATATTTCTTGCAGTCAACAGAAATCAGATATTACCTGGAAGATGAGATTCAGTTCTCCAATCTTAAAGATTGAAAGGGTGGGAACTGTAGGTGGAGATGTAACATGGCAGAACTCTGATAATATCAATCAGAAAGCCCAAAAGTAATGCTGTTAACATACTGGATATTCTGTACAAGACAGATCAGACTGCTTCCCAAACACTTCTTTTTGCCTTTTTTTTTTTTTTTTATGCCAGCATGTCTGTAGGATACCGTCTGTGTTTTCCAGGGGGAGATTAAGGGTGACTTCTGAAGTTACAGTAACACTTAATTGTTCTAGTGGGTAGTTATTCTGTGTTTATTTTTTTAAAATGCCTCTTTTACTAGTCTGAGTTTTTGTAATTCTGAAATTCCAGGTTATAGACTTTTTTTTTTTTCTGCTGTGCTAAAGAGATAATCAACAAAGTATTTTTCCACACATTTTTCAGGGACCACTTCAACTTGTCTTTGATACACTGAATAGATGACTTGGGGTACTTTCCTGATCTTTTTTTTTTTTTTTTTTGTGGGTTTTTTCCTTCTAAATCTTTCATTATTTTTACAACTCCTCTGTGAATCTAGTATATCAACATCTGCCCTCAGCTGGTCAAAGCATAGATGGATGCAGTACTCCTGATGCATTTGTGGTAAATGAAAAAGGTGACGTTTTTAACTCTTAGTACCCTTTCACACATTGAAGGACTGAAGCATTGATACTGTTGTGCTAAACAGAGTAAAATGGAGCTGATGACTACTCAGGAGTACTGTTCCTCAGGAGACCTGGATGAGGGCATTGAGTGCACCCTTAGTGTGTCCCCAGGTGACAACAAACTGGGAGAAAGTGTCAGTCTGCCTTGGGGTAGGAATGTCCTTCAGAGGGATCTGAGCGGGCTTGATTGCTGGGCTGAGGCCAATGGATGAAGTTGGACAAGATGAAGTGCCAGGTCCTTCACTTTGGCCACAGCAGCTCTACAGTCAGAGTGACTGGAAGACTGTGTGGAAGAAATGGACCTAGGGGTGTTGGTCAGTTCTCTACTAAACTTGAGCCGACAGTGTGCCCAGGT
Organism: Callipepla californica brunnescens; assembly: GCA_023055505.1. Taxonomy (NCBI): domain Eukaryota; kingdom Metazoa; phylum Chordata; class Aves; order Galliformes; family Odontophoridae; genus Callipepla; species Callipepla californica. Next base: position 7,794,722 of record JALIRH010000007.1, read on the forward strand.
AGCCAAAGAAGCCCATGGCATCCTAGCTTGTATCAGGTTGGATATTAGGAAAAAGTTCTTCTCCAAGAATGGTCAGGTGCTGGAACGGCAGCCCAGGGAGGTGGTGGTGCCATTGTCCCTGGAAGTGTTCAAGAACTGTTTATACACTGTACTGAGGAACATAGTTTAGTGGAAAATATTGGTGATAGGTGGACAGTTAGACTAGATGATCTTGGAGGTCTGTTCCAACCTTGGTGATTCAGTGGTTCTATGAAATTTCACATTTTATAGATATTCTATGTATATGAAAGAGATTTCCTATTTTTCAGATATTCCAAATGTTCAGAGGCATGAACACTTAGATTTTGAATGCATTTTGGAATTTTTTCTTCCAGTAACTATCCTTTATTTTAAATAATGCTGACTTAACAAATTCTTAATTGCTACAGTGATCATAGCAACTTTGTCTTCATGGTGTTCCGTTTGTTCTCTTTGTGACATTCATGAAGCATTTAATAAATTGTTTTAAATATATATATTATTATATTGTTGCAGGCATTTTTGATTGTGCTAGATTATCTGTTACATCTTCAGAGATCCATCTGTTTCAGCTCATAGGTTATTACCCAGAAGTTCTTTGAAACGTGCCCGAAAAACAACCGCAAAACCACAACTTAAGTCAAATAGCTTTTATATCACCATGTTTTCATTATTGAAGATAATATTACAAATGGGGATGTGTGTAGTATGGTAGATAGGAAGAAAAGATTACAGCTTAAGGGTGGAAAAGAGAATAAAAAACAGTGGTAAATCAATTAGGTCTTCTATACAGAGAGAGAATTGTTTTACTTCACAGCCTCCATAGATTTCCACATTTGTTTGGCCTATGGCTAATGATATTTATTTATTTATTTATTTATTTTGCTTATTGCTCTGTTCCTTTTCCTTCTTGTTTAACTTCTGATGCAAAGGAAGGACTTTACTAGTAGTGTAATTGTTTTAATTGAAAGGTTGACCCTTATTACTTTGGAGTTTGTAACGCCTTTTTGACAATTTTCATCTTACTGAAGCAGGAATATGATGTGCATGTTTTGACTAAATGTCAAATGGATGAACAGTGGACAACTTGCTACAGCATCATTTTCTCTTTCAATTTTAATGACTTTAAATGCCTTCTTAATTAATTATAGAAAAAGCTCAGCTTTAAAGAAGTTCATTGTAATATTCAGTACCTTTTTGGCTCACTGATTGACTTCTTCGCATTTTACATTTTTGTTAAGGAAGAAGATAGAGATGTACAAGACGTGTTAATAACATTCTTACAAAACACAGCTGCATTCACATGTTAGATTTTGAATTACTTGTCACCTTTTTATCTCTCTGATCCAGTTCAATCACTTAGTCTTGTATGACATCTTTCTTCATACATATTAACAGTACCACTTTCTCTGACATCAATACCTTTTTAGATTCTCTAGATACTACCTTACCATTAGTATAGTTATTTTAGTAAGTCTGCTTCAAGATTATTAGAGGAAACTTAAGGAGTAGTGTCTTTTCTTTAACTGGTTCCTTATGTATGTTATACGTCTACACTGTTATTCAGATTAATGTACTATAGGCGGAGTTAATTTTCCTCATGGTAGCCTGTGTGCTATGGATTCTTTCTTTATTATTTGCTACAAAGTACAACACCTGCTGGTTCATGACTAAAACCGGTGTTGATAATATGCCAATGTTTTGACTTGCATAGCATCAAGTCTTTCCTTCCCCAGGTTAGTAAGTTAGAAGAGAACAAAAAGGTAGAAACGGTCACAGTCTAGACAGCTGACTAAATATGCTCAAAGGAATTCTATAATGTATAATGTCCTGCTCAGCAGTAACAAATGGGAGTGTTGGCAATCAGAGATTTTCTGGGCATTGTTCTTTTTATGGGAGGTGGTGACTGATTGCCACCATCCCTCACTCCTTTATGTTTTGAACTATCTTTGTCTTCAAGGAACATTTTGACACTGTGTTGAGGAACATGGTTTTGTGAGAACTATTGGTGCTAGATGGTTGGACTGGATGATCTTGTCGGTCTTTTCCAGCCTTGGTCATTCTGTGATTTATTCACAAGTTTTTTTGCCTTTGCTGTTCCAGTTGTCTTCTCCCACCTGTAAGAATTGGGAACCTAGTTTTCATTATTCTGTGGCTAATGTGGCTTGGTTTTCTTTCTAGTATGTCTTGTTGGGATGTGCCTAGATGAAGTTTGGTTGTTGAAGTGTGTGAAGCTGTAGTTTGATGACAGAGACAAGATCTGAACCAAACTGTTTACTCTGAGTGTCAGGCAGCATGTATATCTGTTGGTTGCCTGGAGAGGTCAAAGGCTCTCCTTGAAGATCTTCAAAACCTGCTTGGACTTAGTCCTGAGAAATCTTCTGTGCATGTCACTGCTTGTGTTTCTGCTGGTGTTGTGTCACATTAACTCAAAGGTCCCTGCCAACATCATCTACTCTGTGACAATATTGCTTGGGTCCCAAGTTTTCATTATAAGTGAGACTGTTTCTGCCGACTCAAAGTGAATATTAATCACTGTCAGTAAGAGCAGCAGGGTCAGGAACTTCATGAGCAAATGAATGTTTCTTGTGCAATACGTTTTTAAGAAGTACTTAAATATTCAGAAGAAAATGGGCTTCTAAAATGGATTTTTATCCTTAGGAGTGAAATCTGTTGTGCTTAAACTGTGTGATGTTCCTTTATTTGAAAATGAAAGAAAACTGATTTTTAGGGTTTTTTTCTTACCACACATTGGAGCCCATAGAATTAAAGATCTTTTTGAACTGTAAAACCTTTTAAAAAAAGAAAACTTCACATTCAGACAAAGATTGAAATAGCCCCTAAGCTATTTTTTTCACTGAGTATGACACCAAATCTCATTACTGAACTGTCTAGAAATATGGAGGATAACCATTTGTGTTTGGGAATAAAATAATCATAGAAAAGACATGTTAGTAGTGCTGAATTTTAGTAGTATGCAAATAAGAATGCAAAATTAAAATAGTCTTGGAATACTATTCTTGTTTTTAATGCTCTATTCTATGTACACTGATAACATCATGACTTTATGCATGCAGAATATTCACGTTGTTCTCTAGGATATAACAGTTAGATGGAATACTTAAATTGTTTGCCTTTTTGCATCTCTCTTAATTGAGTTTTGAACATTAGAAAATATACAGTTGAAGGGAGAAAATGAAAAATATAGCTGTTTTCATCTTTTATGAGGTTTACAAAATGGATACATAAATCCATCCACAGTCATTAAATTGCAATGTGATATGAGGAGCATCACCTTTCATTGCTTTTATTACAGCAGCATAGTTTTCCTCTTTCTGTGGTAAATCTACCTTTTTCCTATTCAGTATGTCAGACAGATCCAAGCTTTCTTTTTCTACTTTGAAATTAAAAATGTTAGCATGTCTTTGTCTAGTATACCAGTAGTTAAAACAACTGATGTTAAAGTATGTAATGCTGTGGATGTAGGCAGAGGAGACCTTCATCCATCAGGTTTATCGCAAGCATCTGTAAACAGGACTCGAAGTTATAATTTAACAATTTATGCACAATATATAATTTTTAAAATAGCATTTCAGACTTTGTTATAGATTTCTAGCTGACACTGCTGTTACAAGAACAGCAGTTTGCTGCAAACGCTGTCTGTTATAAGAAGTATTTCAATCTTTATCTTCTCCCAAAGTACTCCTGAATTCAGGAAGCTTGGAAATCAGTAATTGTTGTCTGGCTTCTATTCTGAAGTACTCAGTTCCATTCTGATGCACTGGAATAACCCCGTCATGCCAGATGGAAGCATAGAAGGAGACTTCATTCAGTGTATGCATGAATGTATCTGGAAAACCATCTCCACTAGAAGTTTAACGGAGAAAGCAGACTGAATTTTTTTGCTTTAATGCCTACATACATCTGGTTGTAAAGGTCTTTCAAAACAGCATCTTGTTACTCTGTGTGACTCGCACTTCAAATAAGTAGATTTTAAAGGAGTTTGTATCTCTCTTAAAGCCAATCTGTTGCAGCCTACATTATGAAATTATGTAGAACTGTAGTATACTTCTATGGCAGACCTAAGAAAAGCTTGATAACTGCGAAATCTTCATTGCAGTAGTAGCATAATATAGTGGTAACCCACCTGTGTTATTTCAGAAAATGTGCAAGCAGATCAAGTCATACATGGCCCAAGATAAATGATTGAAGTAGACCTCCAAGTGGTCTTTGATTATGATTATTGTTTTTGAGATGTATTTCAAGCCACAAACTAGACCTAACAAAGCTAAGCTTGAGTTAAATTTTTGGCTTTGAGGTTTTCAGTTCATGTTATAAAATGATCCCCAGCCATCTCTAACGCAAAATTAATTTCTTTCTTAAAAAGGACAATCTGCAAAAATCATGAAAATTGCTAAAGAAATCTTGGTATGTTCTATCGTGAGCCAGATTCAAGGTCAATAAAAGGAAGGACAGTGGAAGAAAGTAAAGGAAATACTGATCTTTTTAAAATAAGTGAATTCTCCCAGATAACTAACGACAGGACGAGAGGGAATGGCCACAAGTTGCACCGGGGAAGATTTAGATTAGATTTGAGGAAACATTTTTTCTCTGAGAGAGTGGTCCGGCACTGGAATGGCCTGCCTAGGGAGGTGGTTGAGGCACCGTCCCTAGCGCTGTTCAAGAAGCGTTTAGATGAGGTGCTGAGGGATTTGATTTAGTAGCTTGGTGGGTAGGGATGGTGGTGTGAGGATGGTTGGACTAGATGATCTTGTAGGTCCTTTCCAACCTAATGTATCTATGAATCTAAGTTTGTTTCTCCTAAAACATTTCACTTTTTTAATGCATCACTGTAGAAGAGTGGACCTGTAGGCAATGTTTTAATACAAATAGTTGTGTATAGATAACAGTAATGATGATTAAATACTGAGCTATCTCTTTCAGCTGCCTGTTGAAGCCAGGATAGAAGTGACTAAGAAGGCTGTTAAAGCAGTCAGACATCTTTCTGAGAAATCAAGAAAAAAGCCTTCAGAGAATGACATGGAAGATACTAAAAGTCCAGCTGTTGCATATGAGAAAACTCTGAATCACTTGCAGCACTCCCTTGCTCATCTGGAAACACTCACTCATAGTTTTATCACTTACTTGAAAAACAGCGAACAGGTAATGGTTACCAATCTGATACTTGTTTTGAGTGTTGCCATAACCAGCAGTGATACACATCAAGCTACTGTCGTATTTTTCGTGTTTTACAGCTTTGTTTTTGTTGACTTGGTGTTTGAAAATTCGCTTCTACCGATCTTTTCTGTTTTGTAGTAGATGTTTTATCTTGGCAGAAATAAAGATGACAAATACCTGTAAATAAGGAGTACACTGATTCATGTTCAAAAATCATTTGTTCACAGGACATACTGCAGAAGTATGGTTATTTATATGATCTGTCAAGGTCAGAGAGAGACAGAATCCATGACCAAGCAGTAACTATGTGTATAGATGGTCAGCCCCTGGACATGATACAACAGTTGATAGAAGTGGCTGTTGGAGATATCTCTCTTTCTCCCAAAGATATTGTCCATTGTGCTATTAAAAAAATTATATGTATGCTAAGGTAAGTCTGCTGTCACCTTTTTTTTTTTTTTTTTTTTTGAGTGTTTGCTTTGAATTTCTGGATTTTATAGCAGATTAGGTAATGAGAGGAAATTACTACTTAAGTTTCTACTCAAAGATAACTTCAGATAAGACAGTTATCTTTCTGAGTTTAGGAAGTCTGGGTGACCTGAGCAAACAAGCAACGGAATTAATTCTGTTTGCTGACAAGTGCTTTTAAGTTTAAAACCTTTAGGTTTACAGTTTCATTATATGTGATGCATTTCAGAATTTTTTGACAATTTTTTGATTGAATGTACTTCTTCCCTCTTCAAGAGAGGGTAATAGTGTGCATGTGTTTGTGGAAGTATTTGAGCAGTGGAAGCCTAACAACAGTTGTTGCCACAACAGTTATTTCTGCAAAATGAAGTATGATTTCCATCTTTTGAATAACTTGCTGGGTTTTCTTGGGGTGCATTTTTGTTCTTTTTCTAATTTTCAAGCTTTTGAGATTTGTGTGTTAATTTAAAATTATGAATATACAGTCCATAAGTTTTTGGCCTTTGGTTTTTTTTCTCGTAAAGAAAACGCTGGAGTTTTTGGTCTTCTGTCTCCTTTTGTGTCACATCCAACTCCCAAGTTAAACTGCAACTGTCATTGCTTTGTGCTTCCTACAGCAATTAAAAGTAAGAATGATTAAAAATAAATAACACAACGAACTAACTTCTTGGAGAGAAGTTCTGATTTGAGGAGGAGCAATTATTTGATCAACTCTTTCAGTGTTGACACTTATGTTTCTTTCTGATAGTTCCATCATTAAAAACATTCCCTGCCAGAAGCAAGTCTTCATTGCTATCTTTTTGTAGATTTCACAGCTCCAGAACCTCTGTAATTGCATTATGCAGTCCAAACCAGCCTGTTTATACTGCCATAGCCAAATGAGTCTCCTCTTATGTGAAAAGTATGGAGAAAAATATGAAATAGCTGGCTCCCACACTTTATATTTACGTGTCCTTGAATAATTCTGTTGAGATGGGGTGAGACCTGGATGATGCAAGAGATTGAATCAGCTGATGCTGGTTTTCTTAACCTCAGTTAACTGTGAGTTTAGTTTTTGCTTTGACTTCAATATAGTGATTGTTAGATGTATATTTTTTATATTCTCATTTCTAAATAACAAATGTACTTGTTTGTACTTACAAACACTTGTAAGGGATCTTGTAAAACTACTGTAGTTATTTTGTGCTTCCTTAAGTACCTGTCATGTCTTGGATGAAGAAGGAAGTATGTTTTTTGCATTGAAGAGTATACTCCCTGTTGAGTTAGCAGTGGTGTCTGTATTTACTGTCTTCTAGCCCAGAAGGGACATAGCTTTCATTCACAAATTTGAGGTTAAAATGATTTTTATTTAACTGGCATTCGGGAGAATATTATGTCTCTGAGAATATAGAGCTGTTAAAAATATGTGTGAATGGACATAATGAGGACATGGACATAGGTGAGGGAAAGAAAAGCAAGCTTATTGAAAAGCCCTTCAGTGTAATACCATACATTTTATACATTGTTTTTAGTGCTCAGACCTAGCTGAGCTTGCCTTTTTAGATACCTTCTCCTTAGAACTGTTAAAAAAAAAAATAAAAATGACAGCAATAGTGACTATAAAATTCCTCTAGCAAGTAATGTAGAATTTTATTATGTCCTTTGAGGTTCAACCTTTTTCCTGCCACAGTGAAACTGAAGATATTTATTAGAGCAGTGAAATAATAGGGTATGTGGTTTAGGGGCTCGAATGACAGACAGTCCATGAGGAGAGTGTGCATGGAAAATGTTGTTAGGATTAAATAAGCCTATGAAGATTCTCTTATTGTTTAGCAAGGTTTTAAGACGTGAGTGTTTGTAGCCTGTGAAGGGCAGTCTGTCCTGTTTTCTATTAAGGAGAAGATTGCATGCCCCTCTGACATAGTTTAACCAAAAAATAAATTTGTCCTTATTGTTGATGATCTAGAGCTAAAATGTGAAATTCTGAAGGAAGGAGAGGAGAGTTCTAGAATTTGACATCTATACCCATATTATTATTTGTGTTCCCAGGAAAAATAGAGCCCAAAATGTTTTTTTGCCATCATCGTTAACAGAATATCAATGAGAACTTAAAAATCTTTTTGTTACTGATGTTCGTCCTCTGCCGGAGCAACATAAGGATACTCACTTTGGATCTTTTTTCTGTAGTCTGATTAAATTAATTCATCTGAGACACTCTCTTGGATTTGATGCTGGGGAACGATGCCTGCTGGGTCTTTGATGTGCTGAGTATTCCATATGAAAGACTGCTATATCAGTGACCTCATGTAACTAGCAGAAAACTTTCTTTCTGGGGAGGAGTAGGGGTGGGAGTTTTAGGGAGAAAGTCATTTTATATCATTTATGATAAATGAACAGGTATTTCTCATTTTAATATTTTTCCAGAACTCTCTTCTGAAGTATTTCTGTTCTAAACAGATACATACAGCACACATGAAAGTATTCTGCTGTTAGGTTGCTGCTAAACTCTTTCACTTATTATTCCAGTTTAGATGGATAAAACTAAGGGAATTTATTTGGTTTATTTATCATGAGAGAAAATTATATGTGGGTAGAACTATCTGAGTGCACGTACTAGAAATACATAAGTCTAGCATGGAAAATAGTTTATATCTCTGCCTATTTATTTCACAGCAATTATGTGTATACTACAGCAGATTAAAGAGCTGCAGATAAAAAGAAGGCAGCTTGTCAAAACATTTGCAGTATTCTTTGTTGGAAAATGAGTTCCTGAAGTCACTCATTTTCAGTGTTCATAGCATCCTCAGAGGTGGTAGAGGTTTTACATAGCAACATCAGTAGTACTGTGTATCTTGTCAGGTTTTGTCAAGTTGGTAAACAGTAGTTTAGCTGCACATGACCACTGTCCTAATGTGGCTGGCTGGAATACAGAAGATTGATGTATCTGGATTTATTTACGGCTTAATTTAACTTTAGCAAATCTTATTAATATGCAGACTATGACAAACTCCTCAAAATTCTCCTTTCTGTTCTGCTCCTTACTGACTTCTTTTTCTGTGATCTGAATTATTTGCTTCTTCTATATGCACTGCAGAGCCGTAACGTCTGAAGGTTGGCTTAAAGTTGTGGTGTGCAGACTATGACCAGTAACTCCTAATCAGCACTTTATTCATTAAAGACTGGAAACTGCATCCCTGCTGTGGAGAAAACAGGAGAGGTGGGGGGTTGGGGTATTAGTTAGACATCTCAGATAATGTGAGAAATTCACAACTTTCCATCTGGTGTGTGTTATGCATTCTTTTGACCAGTATTCTTTATAAATGCAAACTGATGCTAAAAAAGCAGAATGTTATAAAACAAGGTGCCCTAGTTCATTTACTTCTCTGTTTGCCAAGAGGATGAAAGTCATGAGATGATGGAATTCACATTACAAGAAGTGGAAAAAAGCATAAAGTAAAAATCCATCAGAGAATAGAAAATCCTTGGAGTAATATCCTCCCTCTTATGAAGTTCAGTAAGATGGTATTATAAGGTAGCATCATTCTAAATATAGCAAGCATTTAAAAGAAAGGTTGTAGCTTGGCATCTCTTAAGCCTACTGGCATTGATGCAATTTCTGTGAATGAAAGTGGATGCATCTCCATTATATGCTCAAATACTGTCTTTAAAGTAGGAGCATAACACAAATCAAAGCATATTAACCACAGCATTTTATGCAGCATTTTTGTTTCAGGGTTCATGGGCAAAAAACTGTGCTTAAAAGAAGTCTTTCCTATGAACCTGGGAAGCTAAATTTTCTTTAATAATTGTAACATTTCAAGGGAAGAGTTCAGATTTTTTTTTTCTTTTAAGCTTTGATACAGAACTGTTTTATGTATTAGTTTTGGAGGAGACAAATTTCTCCTTTGACAGTTAACATTTGAAGTTATACTTGTGGGGTCGTAACACTGAACTGGAGTTTCCCTGGATTTTCTGTAACTATGGTGACAGGGCATGTAATTAGGGTACTGCAACTATAAATGAAACATGCCTATATGGATGTGAAAAATTATGGTTGCCTGTGATTTACATGAAAGTTAAACAGAAATGCACTACTTCTGTGACTGAAAGTAACAGAATATGCAACAGAGGAGGTTGAAACCAGAAATAAAATAAACTATTTCTTTGCCATGTGGGTGATCAAACACTGGAGCAGACTTCCCAGGGAGGTGGCTGATGCCCTATGCCTGTTGTCCAAGAGGCATTTGGATTATGCCCTCAGTAATGTGCTTTAACTTTTGGTTAGCCCTGAAGTGATCAGGCTTGGACCATCAAATATCACTGAATTCCTTCCAGTGGAACTATTGTATTCTGTTCATTTTTCAGTAACATGGAATATCACAGGTTTAACACCTCTTACACCTCAGAATCAGTTCTGTACTAAAAACTCGTTATTTGTCAAATACTTTAATTCCAAGAACAGTATTGTCTAGTTTGGTCACCTGTTTTTATTTTCCTTGACTTTATTCTGGTCCACAAAATTTGAAGTATGAAATCTTGCATTAGTATGTATAAAACCTTTCCAAGAGAACATGTCTGAAAATATTGTACGGAATGTTATCATTGTTATCACTCATGACATACTGGAAATATGTCATGATCTGTGACTTTAGAAAAGCTCATAGATGATGAAGAAAGATTTTGTATCCTGTGTGAGGATCTTCTACTTAGGAATCTAGGTAATGAAGGAAGACAGTTTATCCAAAAAATACATGATGACTGACTTCATTTGCAACTCCTGAATCTTTCAGCTTACGTGTTTGCATGGGTTTTGTGTTTCTTAAAATTTTGTAATTTTTTTGCCAGGCAATGAGCAGGACAGGTTTGTTCAAATTTTGAATTTGTATTTAATGACTAGACTTTTTAAGAATGAGGTAAAAAGTCTTATTGGACTGAGCATCTAACTTAGGGAACAAAAAAATCCAAACATTTTTCACCATCTTATGCCATTTGAGCTGGAGTTGTTCAAGAATATTTTGCAACTTGGATAATATACAATTTCATGATACTTGTGATGGAAATCACAGAATCACAGAATTGTAGAGGTTGTACTAGAGATCATTTAGTCCAACCCCCTGCCAAAGCAGCTCCCTAGCCCAGGTTGTGCAGGTAGGTATCCAAGTAGGTCTTGAACGTCTCCAGAGAAGGAGACTCCACCACCTCTCTGGGCAGCCTGTGCCTGAATAACTGTTTGCAATTGTGACTTTCTCTGCCTTGAATTGATATCAGCAACAGTATATGATTTGATTATTTTTCTGATATTTAGAATTGCAAAACAGGAAGAGGTAGATAAGACTGGAATAATAAAAGGATATCAAGTATTTTCCATGAACAGTTTAATTAGGTTAAAATACATAGGTGGGTTTAATTTATTCTCTTTTCGAGCATTCTTTGAGCTTTATTGCATTTGAGGAACTTGATTAAATATGCATCACTTTTTCTGAAGCTGAACTGAGATCAAAATAAGCCTTTATCAGTGTAATTACTGGAGGCTCGTATGTAGGAGTTTTGAGGTGAACACTGAATCCTATGTTGTTTAATACATGCATAAAGTTAGCATATAATTCGTGTGTAAAATGAATCCTTCGTTAATTATATTTGTTTCTGTTAGTAGCTGCTTATTTTGAATTATTAGGAACAAAAAAAGGCAACAGCCTTCGTGGAATCTTGACACAATTATTTATTTAATGAACTATAGGATCTTTTATCTCATAACCATTTAGTGACAGGAAGAGCATTATTAAGCTTTTAATAAGTATTAGCTTCATTTTTTTTAAAATATGTTCTTACTATAGATAATTGTGATTTAATAGTAAAAGTAACCCTTTTTTTTCCTCTTTTAGCTGCTTTACACAACAGACAGCAGAATCTGGATGTGCTTTTTCCTGACATATTTAGTAGCAGAATAGCTTAGATATGATGATGAACAGTAGTGAAAATACACTTTATCTGTGGGTTTTTGAGTCATCCTCAGTTAACCTATTTGCCTGTCTTTCTTCAGAGCAGCATTCACAAACTCTAAGATTGGCAAAGTTGTTTGCTAGATCAGTCTAGGAAGATATAAAAATAAGGGTACTACTTAAGCAGGAAAAGTGGAAAACTGCCGTAACTGTTATGTAATTCATATACTTTTTACAGTTGTGTAGATTTAGGTACAGAATTAAGGGCAGTTTTTACAGTGACTTTTGTGTCTTCCTTTAACAGTGGAAATGATGATTCTACATCAGTCAAAGATCCACTTGGAATCCTAGAAGGCATTGTTTCTGCAGTACATGCCAGTGTTGAAAAAGGGTATGTGGAGTCCTTTGTTAAGGCTTTCAGAGATACTATGTAGGAGTGCCTTGAAGATACAATATTGAATATGGATGATTTTTCTTCATGAATGTATATGAGTTTGAATTTAGTTTTCTAGAATTTTATTCTTAACATGCTATCACTTGTAAAGCTCAAAATATGAAGTCTGACAGAAGCTTTTACTTGATCATTTGGAAGAGAGAAGTTACTGAACATAAAATTTACATAATAATGTATTACGGTGATTTGAAGAAGTTGAGGTAATTCTGCCCTAGCTCCATATAGAAGTTGAACCCTCCTTTTGTTTCAGTTTATTAGATAAGCTACATGCAATAGAATCACTTTTAGATATCTGAACTCAGATATCTTAACTTGTCATTGTATGTAGTGTATACTGCAAACAAAGCAGTGTGTTTTCTCTTCTTTTGTGAATGTTCATATGTCAGCTCACATAATGGTTTCTCTGTCTTGCTGATGCATTCTCCACAGTATTTTTCTTGAAGACAAGAAGGAAAAAAAGTCAGTTATCCTTTCAGTTTTAGAAACTTAAGAATTTATGCCTAATAATAATAATAATTAAAAAGTAATAAAATAATAAAACCCCATGCTTTTTAACAGACAAAAAAGCAATTAATTATTGTGCAGAGGCTCCTCCACTGACATTAAACTGGATAAATGTTGGATACTGAAGAAGACTTGTCAAAATCTGCAATAAATTTAATTTACAGTATTATAATATAGAATGGCAGAGCCAATATTATTTATATTCTGAGATGCACTTTCTAGTGTCTTTAGATATTTACTTTAAAATTTAACTGTTGAAACAATAAGCTGAAGTGATAATCACTGTAATTACTGGAGATTATTTTCATTCTTTTAAGTACTTCTCGTGTTTATCTTCTTAAAGCTTAGCTATTCAGTTTATGAAATAAAAAATATTCCCCACGGGAAGGCATATGTAAACAAACAGGTGTGAGCTCTGCAAAACTCTGGAAATACTCAAACACTTCCTCTTAATTTCCAGACTTTTCACCTACAGTTTGAATGACACTTGTTTGGCAGAGGCATATTAATTTTACTGAGGCTCTGCATTCGACGGCATCATTCAGGCAATATAAAAGCTAAATAAAATTGAGATCCTTGAAATCTGAATATCTAAGCTGTCAGTGTTTATTTCAGAGCTGCAAGACAGGATAAATTCGTGTTTTTCTGTCTGATATTACTTTCCCGTCTGCCTTGTTAAGACAAATAAGGGAACATTAGTTATAAATAACATTCCACCTGGAGCTATTTTCTTGATTTAAATTAAATGAATAAGCTTTAGTTTCAAACTTCTACTGAAAAATAGCAGAATAGGCTTCTACTGAATTGTTACATGGTAATTTAGAACCAGTAAGGGACAGAATAGATTAGTAGCCTGCAGTTGCTCGCAGGTTTGGTGGCAGTCAGTGTCCTGTAAAATGTACTGTAAAGTTTAGAAGGTACTCAGTGTAATAAACATTTTAAAGTGCAATTACTTTATTAAGCTATATTTGTTATTTATCTAAGTGATGAAATGCAAAAAATATTGATTTATGACATAAGGATTATGAACATTTTTCATTATCGGATTGGAACATGTGGTGATCCGTCTAGCTACAGATTATATAAAAGAAAAAAAAAAACACCAAGAAATTGCTAGAGTCTCTTGAGACACTAATTTGTGTAAATAGAAAATAACTATGTAAATAGAATAATAATTTTGTATGTATAGAAAAAGGACTTTAAAGGAAAGAAAACTATGGAGGTCAATATTAGTGAATGCTGAAAACAAAAAATATGTCATTCTCCAATAAAATAAGTGGTCAGGCTACATAAAGTCAGGTAGTGTGCAAGTACAGACATTGATCAGGAGCAGCCGTGTGAGGCGATTTTTTTAGTTACTGAAATTCAGGGCCGTTGTGATGAAATTGTCCGTCAAGGTAGTGTGAGGATGATGCATAACTGGATAGATGGAGTTTTATGGTGTTCACAAGGTTATTTGAATTTAAAAAAAGAAAATCTTCTAGCACTTTAGCTTCAGGCACCTGACAGGAGGTCTGATTTGTCTTCAGTCTCACAGAGATGAGCTCTTCACAGGCATGCTCCTTCTAGGTAGACATCTATAAGAATAATACTGCTCCCGGCACTGTCTGCACTTCATATAGCAGTTCCAAGGAATCCCAATTTTGCACTAGTTCACCGGGGTTCTGCTTCTGTGTGACACCAAAGTAGTTATGACACCTATTATAAAGTTCATAACATATTGAAAGTTGTTCAAAAATTCAGATCGGTAATATTTTGATCAGGATGTTTAACATATTGTTGTTTAATTACAGGGAGGAATTAGTTTCTTCAGATGATCTCCTGGAGTGGCTGAGGCCTTTCTGTGGTGATGATTCTTTACCAGTGAAGCCTCGCATCAAAGTGCTGCAAATTTTGGAACAAGCCTTCCACCTCAGTGATAAGGATAGCAAGCTGCTTGTGTACTTCAGGACACAAGCTGTTCTCAGAGCTTGCTGGCCTGAAACAAAGGTATTAAAATTGACTGATATAGATGATAGACTATAGACTGATATAGACTTTCTTGTGCAGTTATTATATGGTAAAATTTCAGTTTGTAGTCTGTGACTGTCACTATGGGCACTCATCCTATTTTCCTTTTGAATCAAGTTTCTAGTAAATCGTGATTCTTTGAAAAACAAAATAGTTAACAGAATCCTCAGGTTTTGTTTAGGATCAGGAGTATGTAATATCAAACTTGATTAAACAGTAATGATTTTTTTGTTCAGCGTGCAGTTATCTTCCTCATTTTTTTTTTTTTGCATTCTTTTCAGGCAATCACTTGTCACTTTTACTCTTTATCATTTACTTGATGTGACATTATAGTCATTTCTTCTTTTTTTCTGAACTCTTTAAGTGTTACACTATGAATGTGTAGTTGGAACATCAAGGACATCCTCAAATGGAAAGAGTTGATTGATTGAGAATGCCTTTGATCATGGTTGGAGTGTGCTGTTCTCTCTTTGAAGAGGCAGTTTTTTTTCTTAGAACAGCTCATACCTTAAACTGTCCCAGGTGTGATTTTAAGTCTTTTTCAGAGCAAGGTAAGGAATAAAAATATAAAATTATTTCTGAAAGAATTTGTTATAAGCTGGTTATTGTTTGTTCCTCATAGAGACATATCACTTCTAACTTTCAAGTTTAAGGCAGATTAATTTTCCTTTTGAATGAACAGATTAGAAAATGCTGAGCTTTGATTTCTTTTCTTTTTTTTTTTTTTTTTTTTTTTTTTTTTAGCATATGTAAAACTTAATCTAAGATTAGTAAAGATCTTAGAATGAAAGTTTTCAGGAGTGAAAACTGCAGAATCACAGAATTGCAGGGATTGGAAAGGACCAACCTCCATGCTAAAACAGGTTCCCTGTGATAGGTACCACAGCAGGGCGTCCAGATGGGTGTTGAGGTAAAGATCTCCATAGAAGGAGATTCCATAACCTATCTGAGCAGCCTGCTCTGGTGTATGAAGCAGAACATTGAAATATTGATTAATATTCAAAGGTAACATTTTGTATGTATGATTTTTTCTTTTTAACTGCTACATTTCACTACTCATTTTGGTTAAGTGCTTATTATAGAAGTATGTAGTATTAGAGGTTCTACATTTAGTCTTCCAGTTACAGTGAAAATATAGGTAATGCTTAACGTGAAGAAATATTCTTATCTTTGAAACTTGTGTTATTTTGAAACTGTGGGAGTATCACTGTGTGCATTTAGCATTATTCAGAAGCAGAGTTAATCTTCTTCCATTTCCTGAGTGCCTTTCTTCTTCCTCCTCCAGTGCCAAAGCCTTATGGAGCTAAAGTAGAACATTTATAATACTTAGAAAGATAAAATAAAATCTGCGCTCAAAAGCATTTTGCATTAATTTTAAACAAAAGTACTTTCTCAGTTTTGACTTGCTGTACTAAGACCTTCCAAAGGTATAATCATCATAATCTTTGAGATAATGCTTATCTCTTGACTCCTTTAGAAATTTTTCTCTTGCATTCACAATAATACCAGTGCTTAACTCTTCAACCACACTACATGTGCACGTATGTGATTGGATTCTTTATCTTCAGTTTGCTTTTGTTGTTAGCACACAGTGTCCCATGTCAGCATTTCTTCTGCCTGTGACCCACTTCAGAATTCAGAAGCCTTTTGAGTCTCATACCACTTCAGGAATTAATCGGATGCATTGCATATGGCTAATGCTGCCTACCATGACCCCTAAAGCACTCTCAGCAGAGCTGCTCCCCTCCCTGACAGCCCCTCCTTGCACTATGGCTTGGGGCAGTGCTGTCCCAGGTGCAGGACTTCACACGTCTTTACTAAACCCCATGCAATTCTTGTAAACTCAGTCTTCTAGACAATGTAGGCCTCCCTATACAATACGTTAGTTACTTCTGTTTTCTGAAGTGGTAGATTTTTGGAATGACTGTTTTCATCAGCAAAACACACTTGGTTTTGGTTAGGGAAGGATTCTGTGCTGATTATAAGCAACACTCAAGTCATGGCATAGAGAAATTAATTGCTTCAGTGCTCTATTCTTTTGCTGATAAACAAGCTGCTAGTTAAACTCAAACCTTTTAGAGTTAATTAAATACAAATGTGGATACAGTGCTGTAATATGAAGCTCTATGTGTATGATGGTATTTAACTGAGTTCAAAAGTAGTTTCTGTGCTTAGTTATAGTGAAAGTTATGCTTATACGTACATACATAAAAATAATTGTTTTTTTCACTACAATTCCTGCTGCAGAGTGCAGTCGAGAGAGTCCTTTTGGAACATACTTAATAATAGTTCTGATTTTCTTGCTGGTTCAAGCTAAATGTGATGAATGTGATCCCTTTGTTTTGAATGAATATTTTGTGATAGGTAGCTAATCTGCAATTTAGACAAATGGGTTCATCTGTTAAGTTCCAGTAACTGAAGTTCAGAACTCTTGGTTAATGTTCAAGAAAAGAAGTAAATGATTCCCTACTTAATTTTTCTTTCTCATCTATTCAGCTAATGTCAAACACTAGTCTACAAGTTGGTGTTAGAAGAAAATATGGCCATATCTGGTTTAATTTGATTTGTTTATTCTGTGAATTAACAAACTGAAGGTAGGATATAGTTTTCTCTGTATTTTCGCTAGATGTATTTCACATTCCTACATGACATGTTAATAAAACTGCAGAACTCAGTAGTTAAATGAATGCTGAAAAATCAAGAGAGGTAGTTATTCAGACAGTTTTTGATTACACAGGTTAATGCTTCAGGTGAGATGACCTTCAAAAAGCACTCTTGTGAATGGGAAGTAGCAGTACAGTTTAAAAGTTCTGTGAAATTTCTGGAGTATCCTTGATAAACCAGTCAAACGTAGACATAA
Organism: Callipepla californica brunnescens; assembly: GCA_023055505.1. Lineage (NCBI taxonomy): Eukaryota > Metazoa > Chordata > Aves > Galliformes > Odontophoridae > Callipepla > Callipepla californica. The sequence goes on from JALIRH010000007.1 coordinate 7,812,132, forward strand.
GGAATTACATATTTCAAAAGCATGCTGCGATGTCAGTTCATTTTAGTGTGTGTGTGTTGGTATTTGTTTTTCTAGTGTCACTACACCTTTCCTCATTTGGTCACCTTTTCACATGCAGCAAAGTAGTAAAAGACTCAATCACATTCATTAGAAAAATAAAAGGGTGGGGAAAATGACTGGATGTTGATTTTAGCTAGCAGAGGAATGCGTTTAAAGGTTTTGCTAATGAAAGTTGTACGTATCTCAACAGAGTACCCATGACCTTTCTTCCAGGCTTTTCTTGCTTGGCATTTCTTCCATGTTTCTAGACGATCCTCTTCTCCTCTACTGTTCCCTGGTACAAAAAGGGGTACTAAGTATTGTAAAGGATGAATGTGGATTCCTATTGAGTAAAGATAAGTAAAATGATATTGTGGTGTTCAATTACCAGAAAATGTGTGAAAGCCACCCTCAGAGTGTCTACTAATCCTCTTAGTCAGGCTTCGCATACATCAAAGAGGGCCTTAATATTTAATTATGCTCTAGGTGCTCTAAGTAGTGGTGCCACAAATCAATGTGCTTCTGGGAAACAGGCCAGCTCTTACAAAATTAAAAATGTACTTCATGGAAGCAGCTACCTATCAAACAGTCGGAAACACAGCAATTTCCAGTTCTCTAATGATAAGTTAACAAAATTAAAAATTCAGTGGTCGTCATTTTTCAAAGGCTTGAGAGGCTTTAATTCACATTCCAGTTGCAACCCACCCTCCTGGAGGGAGGAGGCATGTGTTGTTTTAATCCCCTTGATGAATTTTATCTGAGCTCTTCAGGTTGTGTAATTTTCTAGTTAACTGACGCATGAAAAGTATGGGTCAAAATACCGATTTTTTATATATTACAAAAAAACTGGGGGGAGAGGAGGAAAATGTAGGTTAAGATGTTTACGTCAAAGTTTAGCTTTATCCATCTAAGATGAGAAATTGTTTTCATATAATATAAAAAATATATATCTGCTTTATAATGACTTTCAGCGAGGGAAAATAGCAAGCACTGTGTGTGTGTACTTAGTCATTCTGTGCAGTGACCGGTTAGGGAGAGTAAGTTACAGTAATAACAGAGACTTTCCCCAGGAAGTTGATGGCATTAGCAGAGGTTCCCTAGCTAAAGCAAGTGTTGGTTTAAGACAAGAAGTTAACAATTGGGAGGCTTCTATAAGGCACACCTTGTCTTCAAAGGATTGCTTAATTATTATGCAGATTGAAAATGTAATTACTGTTTGCATGCTACTTAAATGCAAATAGCTTTGTCATTTAGAGAAGGTAATCTCATTTAGTCTTGCCCTTCCTATTATTATATCACTGCCATTTTTTCCATGATCTTGCAGGCTTGGAGAGCCACTGAGGGCAAGGTGTTTTTAAAAATTTGAAAGGATTTCTAATACATATTGAAGGTAGCAATTTTAGGACTCTTTATCTCTTATTTTTAAAATGTAGCTTTGGAAAAAGGCTAGATTAATTTGTATTTCATCTGTACATTCCCAGTCCTACCTTTGCCATTTAATGATATAGGCAATTTCTGTATGTTAGATGCAATTTTTTCTGTGTCAACCTTTCTGATGTTGTCTATGTTAACATAACAACTTTCGGAGAACTTGTATATGGCTGTCGGAATTCCTTTTTTTGTGTCTGGCTCTCTTCCCTGGTGTATGGGGAAATATGCATCTGTTTACATAGAACTCCATGACTTCATAGGTAAAAATTTCAAGAGAAGTAGTAGATCTTCAATGTTAACCCATTGTGTGTACTTCTTTCAGCTATGTTTGAACACAAGTGTATGGAAAGCAGCCTGAGATGTAAGAATTCCCAAGTCATTTTGCTGAAGGAATTTATCAACTTTCAGATAACTGTGACCACATGTTTAGCTTGATTTGGTATAAAATACAGGTGAAAAAACAGTATCTGTTTAATCCTTAGCCATCGTTATTTGTGAAACATGCTTAATTAGAGGAAGAATTTATAATCCTATCGTCATTGAGTAAATTTATTAACATGTTTATAATTCTGGAGACATTGTTTCTCTATTAAAAATGCATTGAAGTTAATTTATTAAACCTTTCTCTAAGTTTTAATTAATATTTTAAAACACTAGTTTCCATTTCTTGAAGATGCAATTTTTCCATATAACAACATGTGAAATGTTTTTTTTTTTTTTTTTTTTTTTTTTTTTTTGGAACATAAACTGTGGTGCATATGATTGATTAAATGCAAATTAATCCTTTTCCATTAACTGCACAAATAAAATGGGTAAGACAAAGTGAAGAGATAAACACTATTACTTGAGTGAACGTGATGATTTCCTATACAAGCTCTGAATAGAATCATACTCTGGCTGCTGCCATTGCTTTAGAGGAGGATAAACAGGCTCTGGAGTCAGTTCTTGTAGGATAATTCACCTTCTTTAATAGTCCTTCAGTAATGAAGGTATAAGTGGAAAATGGTTTTAAAAAGCATGGTGTGCTTTTATCTCAGTTTCACAATAATTAAGAGCTCATTAGTGACATTTCTTATTATGTTGCAAAGAACTTTGTGTGTGAACTGTAATCAAGTCTTAAGTTGTCACTTGCTAAATTTGTGGCATTGAAGGCAGAAAATACTGGCTGCAGTACAAGAATGCTGGGAGGATTTTTTCCTCTTTGCGATTTTATATGTAATATTATCCTATTCTTATAAGATAGCAAAATTCATAAAATCAAAGCCCGCTAATCTGGGTACACTTTTTTCTTTTTTTCTGTTCCTTACTCAATTTGAGTGAACCATTCCAGTCCTGTCATTTCATCCAAAATGTTATCTATGCCTGTGACTATTCTCTCCATCCTGTCCCAATGTGATATGTATTATACTTCCTGAAATGAAACTAGATGATGCCTATAGGTCCCATCCAATCCCTACAATTCTGTGATTTCTGTGAATGTGATGTCTTTGTGGAAATTAATAATACATACTTATGAATCCAACATCATAATTGCACTTTTGACTGCTGTACATCAGTCAGAAATCATGGAATTTCATTCAGTGAGTCTCATGTTCATGTTTTGATGAGCACTCCCCTAAAAACATGAACTAATTTATGTAAGCAAGGAAGCAGTTATAAAATTATCAGAAATTCTGCTCTTTACCATTAGATCCTAAACTTTTTCTTCCTGCTAGCGGATAAAGTTCTTTGGTGGTTTCCATTCAGAGAGGTTAAGTGTTACAAGGTATGAATTGTAAACCCATTTCTATTTAGGCCGTATTTTATCAATATTTTAAGTGTTTTAAACTGTTGATGTCACACTTTTTTCAGATACTCCTGTTCTGTCAAACATCTAAATGATTGACTTTATTTCAGTCTATGAACTAGCATCTGAGGAGCCCCTACTCAGCTCTTCATTGTTTGATAGGCATTTCTAGTAGTTAATATTTATTAGAAGTATGAAACTTTTTTTTTTTTAAGTAACTGCTTCATATTTGCCCTCTCTGACAAATCATGTATGTCAGCACTCATCCTTTTTGTTATTTAAAATGTAAATTTGTCTGACACGTATGTAGCTAGTAGGACTTTATTTCTGAAAATTCTAGTTTTGTGTAGGTATCATCACAACATTCCACATTCTTACGCCATTTCCATTTTCCTTCAGCATTATAAATCTAAATATGCTGTTCCTATTCTTACTCAAGAGCTTACCTGTAACTGCAGCGACTGCTGTGACGATGACTACATCAAATTGAAATGCACCAGTTGCAATGCTTATGTAACTTTATCTTGTATGATGGTTTTATGGTGCTGTCTACTGTTTCCAATTAGTTCTGTGGCTGTAACAGACGTACTTGTTTATTTGAAATTGTACAGCTTAAATAATTTTCTGGTGTCCGCCTACTTGTCACATTAAGTGCTCTTGGTCCAAGTCACAAATATGGTTAAATAGTAGAGAAATCTTGCATTAATGTCTTTATTTATTTAATAGAGACCGATTCCAACTTAATGTCATATTTCAGTGTCAACAACCTGCTATTCCTTAAGGATGGTGTTTTAGTTTAATGTTATTCTTTTGAAAAATATCTCCTTTAACTTGTCAGTTTAGCCTATATGCAGGACAGTGTTTTGAAAGCATAAATTTTGACAAGTTTTTGTTTACATGAAAAGAGTTTTAACATACTTTTTCCTCTGTTAGCAGGAATTACAGACTGATTTATCAAGTCAGAAATTACGCATGCAGTTGAAAACTGGAAACTTGTGCATTCACTGCTTCTTAATGGTAGTGATAATCAGAAAATGTAAACTGAAGAGAGGCACTTGCATAATGGGGAAAAATGGCTGATGCTAATTTAGCAGCTTCAATTTAAAGGCAATATTTAAAGAATAAAATCTTATTATCAGACTGCATCTCCTATCTATCACCTTTTATGTTTTAAATGAAGAGTATCTTTATACCTAGGTTGTGAAGATGAAACAGTGATTTCACTGGTGCATACAACTAAAGACTTGCATCTTTATAACTCCCTTGTGTTACGTAGTTAGTCTTATTCTGTACACAGACTTCACTTTTACATGTGAACTGGCACCTAGTCAATGCATATTTTAAATCATATGTATGTTAATCATGTCTCATTCAGTGTTAGCTAGCTAGATGCATACATCTTTTCATATTTTTTTTCATTGTTCATCCATATCTTTGTTTCTCTCTCTCTCCTTTCTCTTGATATATATGTAGTTTTCAGAGGTTTGCTTTCCACTGAAATGTATTTGCAGATTATGACACAATCTCGTACAGAATATAAATGAATAGATTTTATTTACTACACAAGTTATACATTTTCATGCGTCAAGCAGTACACTTGTGTTTACTGAATCTATATGCATTTCTTGGGAGTTAGTGATCTGCATATCAAACAGATAAGGAATTAAACAGTGTATAAATCCATTTGTCAGAAAAAAGTTCCTGGGTATTTCTGATGTCTGACAGGAAAATGCAGATGAAGCGAAGGTGTGTACATTAAATCCTTGATGCAGAAAAAATTGCACCCATTGACATTCGTTAGTGCTTGCTGAATTTCAGATGCCATTTTGTCAGACTACCGTATTCTTCTTCTTCCATCTGCCACATGGCAAGAAAATGTAATGGGATGTTGGTGGGAAGGTCCAGCCTCTACTGCCATACTACCAACATCTACTTCTGACATTTTGGACCTATGTAATAAAATAGGAGACATTACTTTTGGTGCTGTCCTTACAGAAACACAAACCTGATGCAGATTATAAGGTATCTAATTTCAACTCCATTTTGCTTTTCGGTTCAAGGGAAGAGAATTACAGGCCCTGTTTTTTCTTTCCCTCAGTTGATAGTCGTTATTAACAGCATCTGAAATTGTGGCCATTTCAGTGCTGACTTACTAAATTAGAGTTCGATAGCATTGAATTTGGTCGTATATGATAAAAGTCAATAGAACAAGAGAGTGGATTAAAAGTCTTTAGAGCAAACAAACAAGGAGCACCTGGGTTGTTCGCTTTGTATGGGTTAAGGTGTTTGCCTAAGTTATACCTTTTACTAGCTGATCTCGGTGGGTATATTGTTCAAATTAGCCCTCAACTGTTGAGCAAGGTGTTTGCACATTAGACTCTTCCATTAGCTCCCCATTGTCTGTTTGGAGGCAGACAATAACCAGTATTGTGATTGCAGAGCTTTGCAGTTGACCCTCAGGTGCTGAGCAAGGGCTTGGAGTAAGATGGTCATGCTGAAAGACTGGGGAGATGAATGCAGGGTGGGCACTCTGTCACAGTGTGCAAGTACATAAAGCAGTCAGTGCAGGTTGAGATCAGGGTCCAGACTTGCCTTTTGTAAATACCACAGGGGCCAAAAAATGTGAAATAACAAGAGGAAGCATGCATTTGAAACTTAATTCGGTTCTCTCCTCATCTCTGGGTAGTCAGAGGAGGTTAATCAGTACTAGGAGGAAGAAGCAGCTTTATGTGTTGACATGCACTGTATTGCAATATTTCTCACAGGTAGGTGAAGATAATTTACCAGGAAAATATTTAAATGAAAACTGTAGGGCTTGTTAACAAATTAAACTTGTTTACTTAAAAAAACAAAAACAAAAACAAAACAAAAAAACAACTGTGTTTTAGGAAGCATTTTTGCTTAAACAGGTGATTTAGTGCAAAATTATTGGGTAAAATTATGCATCATTAGTGTGTTGTTAATTGAAATGTCACGTAGAGATTAAGGTGAAAGAGTAGGAAGTACTTCCCTGCTTTTCCTCCTCTGAGGGACCTCTGATTTACAGTGGCTAGTTTAGTGGCTTGTAAACAGATGTTTAGTTCAGTAGCTGTAAACAGATGACTAGTTTGTTCTTTCTTTTGCCTTTTAACCTCTTCTATCTGACTATATACAAGATTTTCTCCTAACCTGACTTTAATCAGCTAGTACAAAGTGTTCATGCTCATGCTTGCAGCTGTGTTTTCTTGATTTCTCTTGCACACTGGTAGACAGGAAGGATGAATAACATGGTGGATGATTCTTTGCCTCTTACTACTTTTCTCAGCCTGATTCTGTCTCTGAAGATTTTGCTCTCAATCATAGCCTAAAAGATTTCTTTTTCAAGACCCTGGCTTAGAAATAATGAAATGCTGATAGTCTGCTGGGGGCAGCATCACTTATGGTTTTGCCCTTAAAAGCATTTACTGTCGCTTTGGGATACAAAGGTTTAGAGTAAGATGTTTCAATATGTGCTTGTTTTGTTTTACAAGTTTCTAGCAGGATGGTTGATGTCCCTCATCTTCACTCTGAAGCAAGTGAAATAAAGAATAGCCTTTAAAAGCTCCTCATCATGCTTTGCAGGGACAGTAGTTCTCCAATTTCAGGAAGAGTTGTACAATTCTGCCTATTTTTTACTGGCAACTTTTAACATTTGTTTTCGTATTCATATAAGTATATGATCCATATATGCTGATATATAGTATCTATATTTATATAGAATGTGTGTATCAACTTATATATTTATATAAATATACATATTTATATATTTTTGTATACTTTTAAATATAGTTTTAACTTAGTTGGTAACTTCATGTAATAGAAGGGTTGGAAGGGTCCTTAAAGAGCATTTGGTTCCAACCTCCCTGCCATGGGCAGGGTTGTCAGCATTTAGATCAGGTTGCCCAGGTCCATATCTAGCCTGACCTTGAATACCTCCAGGGATGGGTCAACAGTGCAGAGATGCTAATTGTTACAAAATTCTACCAGATAGTTGTCTCTCAGTGCTGATGAATCGTGTTAAGTTCTGCCTGGTGATTGAAAGCAAGCATCAGCATTCCTGATCCTGAATCCAAGTAAAATTTTTTATGGCAGATCTGCTTATTATCTTAAGATGCAGTATAGATGAAGTCTCTCCCTCTAGAGCCTGTAGTGGAGTGCATAAATAAAAACTTAATGCATTTTACATGGGAGTCCAAACAAATTGGGAATATATTGTAGCAGTAAGACTACTAAGACTACTCAAATGCATGTTTAATGTTTCTATTTTTAATCCCATATTAATTCAGACTTAGACTACAGTGATGAACATGAATGTATTTTGAGATATTTACAGTCTGGTGGATGTAGTAAAATGAACTTTATAATCGTGTAAATCAGTAGGTTGTTAGCTGTGGCTCTTGGAAGCCATGAATATCTTTGCTTTTAATACAGGGAGTTGATTTTAAGCACAAAGTAGCTTTTCTCAATATGCAAATACTTACTATGAAGGAAAATATTTTTCTGATTTTTACAGCTCAGTTATTTGGTTACAAGTACCCTTAACAATTAATTCCTTAGAACATTAGTACTGGATAAAGTCTATTGATGAAAACCATAGCTTTGTTATGCTTAAGGAGAAAAAAATGTGATATGTTGAGCAGAATTTGTTGGGAAGAATGAGGTGAAGGTATGTGTGCTTCAGTTTTCCTGTTCACCCTTCTTGTACGTAAACAGTTAGAACTTTTTGTTTTAACTTGTGAAAGAAGATTGGATTGAGTGACTAGTTTGGCACATCCTTTTATTAGCACTCCCACTTTCTTAAACAAAACAGTCTCTAGGTCACCAGCCAAGTTGGTTGGTGTCAGTTCAAATAATATAGTTTAAGCAATAAAGCATTTTACGACTCTATCAGATGTCTGTCCTTTAGGATTAGGAGAACAATATATAGTGGATAGTTATGCCTCCGGGATGCAATTTAGATACAGCAACATAGCACTGTTGCTGTAAATACTGATTTAAACCAACTTCAATTTCAAAAGTGAGATAATGTACTGAACTAAACAACTGAACCTGCGGAGTGCCATGCCAGGAGTTATCTTTATCAGTCATGTGTGGTGTCCCACAGCTTTATTTAGCCTTATCATTCTTCAGTGTATCATCATAAGTTTCTTAAAGCTGGTAGAACAAACTTTTGAGGTAACTTTTCATATTTGCACGCTTTCATGAGTCACACATAATGAATCTCTACAAAGCTTTATATAAATCTTTGGAAAATGATGAAGCAGAACTTCTGGTGTTGAAAGGGGCAGAAGTTTCAACATGTTGTGAACATCTGATACATTGAATCTGTAAGGGAAGAAAGAAAGCTAGGTGAGTCTGAGAAAGAATTTCCTCAGGCAGAATCCTTCAGTGTATTTAGGGGAGGTATTTTAAGTTCATATTCTTTTTCTTTCCAGTACTGGATGTAAGAAGTGTGCATTCCAGGATTACTCAGTATGCCTGAAGTCAGATAAAGAGTATGTTTTTGCCAGGTTGTCTGCTGAAGAAGAGACTACAAGTACCCCAACGATCAAAATCCTCTTTTTTTATTATTATTTTTTAGCAGTAAAAACACTCATGCCAATATACTTCACGTTTTATGTATAAAACAAAGTGGTTTAAAAGCTTGTATGAAGCTTCTCTTATAAAATGTCCTACTAGCAAGGTGATTTCAGAACTAAGACATCATGGCCAGCTCTGATAAATAACTGGAATCCAGCAGAAATTATGGATAGATAGATACAGATGTAGATAGATATAATCATTGTGAAGTGCTTTCTTACAGTTTGCAGACTAAGTTAGAGTAAGTCTTTCCCTGTGGGAGAATGGATGATTGTACATACACTGTCTCAAATCTCACGGATCTGCTATTCATAGTAGAAGTATAACCACATAACAAAAAATAGTGGTTTTAATGACTAAGGCTTCACGTGGTGTATTGTGTGAGTATGCTCAGAGATTCAAAAAATAATAGAATCATAGAATAGCTTGGCTTGAAAGGGACCTTTAAGAGCATCCAGTACCAACCCTCTGCCATGGGCATGGTTATCAGCCACTAGATCAGACTGCCCGGGGCCCATCCAAACAGGTCTTGAACACTTTCTGGTATGGTCATTAACAGATTTGTTGGGCAGCTTCCCTTTGGGCAGCCTCACCACTTGCTGAGTGAAGAATTTCCTCCTAACATCTAACCTCAATCTCTTCTCTTTTAGTTTAAAACCACTCCCTCTTGTCCTGTCACTATATTATCTTGTGAAAAGTTGGTCTGGTAGGATCTAGTGCAGTTTTAAGCAATGGTTGCATATTCTGTGTAGTTTGGATAGCCTGAATTTTTCTTTGTTAATTTCCTGTTTTTCTGCAGTTTTTTTTTCTTCTTTGTTTGCTTGTGGGTTTTTTTTTTTTTTTTGTTTTTTTTTTTTTTTTTAAGAAATATTAGCTTTGTGCAGATGTTTGTTTTCTTGATTTTAAGCATATGTAGTCCCTTGTTAATAGCAAGAGTCTATATGTTAATTGTTTAACATAAGGCTCAATTTTATTTAATTTGTATTTCTTTTTATAAGGTATCATGAGCATTGTTTCTAAAATTAATTCCCCTAATTGACTTTCCCATTGTGGAGAATGTTTGTGCAGCCTTTTAAAGCATAAACCCGGCTGTGTTATATTGCCAAAGAGAAGGCACAAAACTGGGGGGAGTCAAGGCAGTAATGGCAAAATCTGTTATTAAAACTGAAAGCCATGCTTTCTTTTTCACTTATTTCTCTTTCATATCCTTAATGGATTATCTGAATTTCAAGTGTACTCTTTGCTACCTTGCTTTAGACGTCATTAATCTGTTTAGTGACAGATTCTTCTTTCCGGGCCTCTGTATTACACGGGGCCTGAGCCTTTCATTGTAGGTTATCTGTATGTAACCTTTGAATGTTTTAGATTTTTAATTGAAAAGTCGGGGGATAGGATTTATAGTATACAATTACCATGGTTTTGAAAATGACTGTACTGCTGGAAATGCAGTGCGTTGTTGTGTTACAGGCATTAGAGTCATCTGAATTGCTCATTCAGAGTCACTGAAAAGAGAATGTTCAGTTTAAATGGAATTTTTAATGTCTACTGTTTTGCTGTGCTATTACAAGGTGACAGGCTTAACTGTAACCTTGGCAACTTCATTTCAGCAAGCTTTTGCTCTTTTAAGATGAAATTTCTGCCTTTTAACACAGAGCATGCTCTCTCCGTTGTGTAAATTGACTGCTTCCTCTGTTCCTCTGTTGTGCCTGTGTATATACATAGCTTGCTCCAAAAGTAGTACCTCCTGTTTATTTCTGTGGTAACTACAGCAGGTACAAAGAGCACAGTAGCACTATTTGGTAGAGCAAATTTTCAGCTACAGTCTTTTTTCAGCTTTTCTTTTACAAGTATATATATTTTTTAGTAATCACTTTGTCAAGTGAATGAAATCATGCAGATGTATATGTAGTATAGGAGTGACTAATACATGCACCAGTAGCACAAGATGTCTTGAAGACGTCTTCTTTTGTTTTTCAAAGGTAAGCACACTTGTCATCTGTCCTTCAAGACTTAAGTTTTTACTCTTTCATTAACCTTCCATTTTCTTTATCCTCAGTGCTGCATTCTAGATCACATTCAGTCTTTAAGCACAGACACTTGCTTCTCTCTGTATTGCTGCCTTCTAAATCTCACCTGATTCACAGTAAATGGAAGTGGTGCACATTTAAAACATGTTATGAAAAGTGAATTTTGAATAGTTCTTTCTTAAACTGAACATTCTACAGTGTTTCAAGTTTTATTACTTTAAGTGAGAAATGTAGGTACCTCTAAAGAAACCAGTGTAGGAGGAAGTGTTTGAGAAGTGCACACCATGTTTGAGAATGAGTTTTTCTAATTTCTTTGATCACATTAACATGTGTTGTTAAAAGCAGTTATGTTGCAAGGATCCAGCTGTCCAAAATGCTACATTATAATGTTATATTTTTTCCCGAATCATCTAAACGGGTCCATAAAGGTGCAGTATTATGCCAAATTATGGGAATTCAGTTCATGCTGAATAGGATATGCAATCCACCGTGATCTACACTCTACTGCCAACGGCTCTGTTTCTGACAGTTCATCTCATCTTTTAATACTGATACTTTCTGTGCCATTTCTTTTTGTTCTTATCTCTGTCATTGTAGAGATTTCAGTCTGTGTTCTGAAGTAACATGCTACTTGCTACTTTTTTGTCCTAAAATATACTCAATGGACCATCAGTAATCCTTAGATTAGACTTAGAGCTGCTTGTCTGAAAAAGAAATTTGAGGACAGATGAAGCCATGTGAAAGATTCTGTTGTCTAGTTAGTAAGTAATTTGCTAATAATTTTTGATCCATTGAGATTGGGATGTCTTTCGTCTCTTTTACCATTTCCTGTTCTCCCTTCTCTTTTCAGCCTTGTGATTTAAATATGGAATATAGTCATGTTTCAGCTGAGGAAGTATAGTTGGAACTTAGGTATACTATAATTGGGTAACGTATGTCTGCTGTCTAAAACATTTTAGTATGCAGTATTTTCAGACGTACCCTGGAGAAAGAAGTTTTCAACGCTAAATATTTTAAAGTCATAAGTTTATGTAGGCAACTCAATGAATGCATCAGTAATCTTTGTTTTGCAACTTCTTTTGAAAAACTTGCCCTTGATATATCAGAGTCACTTTGAGAAGATGGGAATAAAAAACTTTAATCTTTTAAAGTAGCTGTAGAACTAAAGGAAACTTCACCCGTGTTTGAAGTCTTAGAAATACTTGGGCTAAAACAAAAATTTTAACATTTAATGCTATGTTTCTTCAGTTGAATTATAAGATAAAACTGAAGTGGTTCATGTCCTGAAAGTTTTCTATGTTTGGAGGAAAAAATCCAGTTAGAATGTTTTGTTAGCAGAAAGAAAGTGACCTTCTTACTGTAACAAATTATTTTTAAACTATAAGAACTTCTGTGTGTCAGGCAGACAATAGCTATTCCATTTGTGAAAGCCACAAAGGTGTGGTATCCAGACTTTGAAATATAACCTGCTTCTCATTTAGTAGGAAGTTGGTTCTCATTTACAGAAACCTTTCTTCAACATCAAGACTTTTAAACCTGCACATTTTTTTTTATATCATGCAAACTACAGGCAGTAGTTGTCTGTAATAGAACCTGTTACCAGCTGAAGAGAATTCCAATTCTGACAGCAGCTGCATATTTTGAGTGTAGATGGACACTTTTCCTGAGATGAGAGAGTTGTCTGGAGGCTTTATGATGAGGTTTTTGTCTTTCTTAAGCTAAAATATCTGTACAGATAAATTTCTCAGTGCTTCTCAGCAAAAGTTCTTCATTGGGAAAATGAATTTAAATTAATCTTCCAATACTCCTTCTTCTGAGACTGGAGAATAGATGATGCAAACTCAGATAATGCCGTTGAATTCTCACAGATACGTGATTGTAGTATATATTACAAAAGTACTGGACATGCACATTACAGAAAACTATATGTGTATGGTGTAAGACTGAGAGCTAATCAATGAATCTGTTTTAGAGGTATGATTTTAAGAATGTGTGCCTAAGATATTTCTTGTAATTTGCTTTCCTGTTTTACTTGCATGTTACTGAAAATGAGAGGTAAGAAAACGGATTTCTGTGAAGCCTTTGCAGCTGTGTTCCTGCATTGCTTTACAACATTGATGTCCTTCACAGATTGCTCGTTTCTTTAGAAACCTTGATCTTTAAAATGTTTTTCTTTCAGGTAGAGCTAGCAGATATTGAAACTGAAGAAAATAGGTGTGATCTCTTCCTGAGACTTTTGGAATCTAGTCACAGACCATCTGAGTTTCAGCACTTGGTTTTACTCCTTCAAGCTTGGCCACCTATGGAAATGAGCAGCAGGTGAGCATTTCTTCAAACAAAAGAAATCCTAAATTTTGTTGCTTGTTAGCTTGCAGTCAGAGAATTCAAATGTGGTGAAGGGTAGCGTGACCCTTTGAAATAACATTTTTGGGAAAAAACTATGGTTTATTTAAAGCAGAATTGAACCACTTTCTAGTGGAAAGTGTGTAGTATGCATCTTAGTGGAAACAGAATAATTTTATTGCCTCAACTATTGCACTGGAGATTTATTTAAGGGCTTGAACTTAGGTATGTATATTTTACTTTTGGCAATACATTAAAAATCCATGAAAAAGAACAGGAAGTTCAGAATTTTTCTTCTCCTCAAAGTTACGCACTCCGGAAAAGTTTTGAAAGCTAATTCAGATGTGACAGGCTGCAGAATGCCTGTGAGAATAGTGTTGCCAAGCAGTGGTACCATCTCTCTTTTCTTTATTTGTTATCTGTTACTTTCTTATCTCTGAAAAAAATATCCATAAGTAAGGAATTTATACTAGGGTGGACATAGCTGGAAGATACTAGCCCCATTCAAGTGATAATTATTTGAAATTTCATCATTGCACCTATCAGAATGGGTATTTATTAAAAAAGTTCATTTGAAACATCACAAATGTATTCTTTGCTGCTCCTTTTTATAATTGATTGAGGCAGTAGTCACATATATCTTTCAAGGAGAACAATAATACTAGAATACTTTCTGGCTAGTCAGCATAACGTGCCATGTTTCATCTGGTCATAGTTAGATTAGAGATTTTAAATGATGCTTTCTTTGAATAACTTCAGGGCATCAGTCCCATCCTGTTTCAGTGTGGCTGCTACACTCCTCAGAGTCTTTACATGCATTGATTTGTCAGAAAAGTTCAGACTTACCAGCTTCTCAGTGGTAATTCTGTGTATTTGGAGAGAACTGGTAGAACTGGTCCATTAGAAACAAACCTGGCAAGGTTACTTACCTTCTAGCCTGCATTTTGTTTGCAATTTCTGGTTGATACTTTTGATGAATCATTTATGACGGTTTTATAAGCTAAAACATCTCTTCCTTGCATTAAAATTTACTAGGACTGCTGCATATCTGTCACAAATTCATATCTCAACTTTCCTTCTTAGTTTTGTTTTAATTGTAATTGAAAATTTTGATGCCTCCCAATGTATAGGATCAGTCAAACTATGTTCAATTGAGAACAGAAAGGTTGAAGATTTGTAAAAGGAGAACTTTTATAAATAAATGTTCTTATCTATTAAGAAGAAATTCAAAAAATATTTACATTTATCTCCCAATTGGTGTACTGTTCCTTCAGGCTCTCTTTGTCAAGTGAAGAAGAGAAAACAAACTAATGATTAAATATTATCATGGAATCATAGAATCATAGTGGTTGGATGGGACCTCAAGAGATCATTGAGTCCAACCCCCCTGCCAAAGCAGGTTCCCTACACCAGGTTGCACAGGTAGGCGTCCAGCCAGGTCTTGAATATCTCCTGAGAAGGAGATTCCACAACTCCCCTGGACAGCCTGTTCCATTGCTCCATCACCCTCACCGTAAAGAAGTTCTCGCACACATTTGTGTGGAACCTCCTGTGCTGCAGTTTCTGTCCGTTCCCCTTTGTCCTGTCTCCACACACTTCTGAAAAGAGTCTGGCCTCGCCACTTTGTCCCCCACACCTCAGATACTTATAAACCTGGATCAGATCCCCTCTCAGTCATCTTTTCTCAAGGCTAAAGAGACCCAGTTCACTCAGCCTTTCTTCATAGGGGAGATCCTCCAGGCCCTCCACCATCTTTGTGGCCCTCCGCTGAACTCTTTCTGTCTTTTTTATACTGGGGAGCCCAGAACTGGACACGGTACTCCAGATGAGGCCTCACCAGGGCAGAGTAGAGGGGGAGGATCACCTCCTTTGACCTGCTGGCCACAGCTAATAGTGCATTAAGTTTTAGAGGTTGGGCATGTGTTTTAGTGCCAAGATCTGTTAAGTCTGAATTGGTACTAAGAACAAATGTATTATAAGCTATTTAGGGCTTTAAATAGTTAGTGTAGCTCTTACACATTTAGTCACAGTTTTGTACAAACAGAAATTTGTACAAGAGAGCAGGGAAAATAAGCTCGTTAACTAATGTCTGTGGTTCTTTGATTGTCGTGCTGTTAAAAACAGTTGAGGTCAGAAGGGATCACTGAAAGTTCCTCTTCTGCTCAAAGCAAGGTTAGCTGGAGCAGGCTGCCTAGGGCCACTGCTTTTTTGGAGTCTTGAAAATCTCTAGGACAAACTTGCCAAGGGTCCACTGTGTTCCATTACCATTGTGACCTTTCATTACGAAGTTTGAGTTCTGGACCCGGTACTAATCTCTCTAATTTTAGTCATTAGTCTCCAAAAAGGACTTGTGCCACACTTAACAACCGGATTTTGAGTCTGCTTCACTGTCTACTTATCTAGCCCATACTGCATGAATTTGCCCATGAAGATATGGTTGACAGTATTGAAACATTGATAAATGTATGTGTTTAATGTCAACTGTCATCCACCAAACCAGTCACTTAATTGTAGAAGGCTCTCAGGTTGTTCAGGCATGACTACCCTTTTTTAAGTTAATGCTGACTAATCTCACTCATCTTTGTGTCCTTCATATGATTGGAAATGCTTCTAGGATGATGTACTTCATCTCTTTCCCAAGGTATCTCCTTGCCAATTATCAATGCAAGACTGATCAGTCTATGTCTCAGCATTTTTAAGGTACAAACTGCAAAGTTTGTGCTGCAGTTAGATTTTCATTTTTATTTTTATCTTTTATGTAATTTATTATCACTAAAAATCCAGTGTCTTTATACTGCTTGACTTAACCAGGAGGCACTGGAAACCCTTCAGGAGTTGTCCCCTTCTCTTTCGCTGGTGTAGTAGCCGCTAGTAGTAGTGTAGTAGCCATCTCGTGGAAAACCTTTGTCTCATGATTCCATAATGTGATTTACGTTCTAGAAGCTACTAGTTTCAGCACTAAATTAAGATTTACTACTTACAAGAAAAGAAAGACTAGTTCACATTTCCTGTATTTCCTTGAGTTTGCCTGAAACTCCAGACAACAAAAAATTAAAAGAAATTTTATTAGGGTGCAAGCAATAATGTTAATACCATGGGGAACAAATTTTTTTTCTTGTTTTTTTTTTGTTTTTAAAGGTGAGCGTGCAGGGTGTATATTACCACTATTGTTTCATTTACTTCATTCTGCTTGCTTGAGGAATGCAAAGACCTTGAAATCTGTTCTGTTCATTGCATTAGCTGTGTTTTGCTTGCATAGAAGAAAATTGAAGATGCATGTTTAAAAAGTGACTGATTTAATTCTCTTGCCCACTCCCCATTTTCAGTCTTCTCTTTTTTTTTTTTTTTTTTTCCAGTAGGAATGTTGTATCTCTACTTTCTTTATTCTTTATGTCGTTGTTTTTTGATAATTCAGTGGTTGTTTAGTTTTCTTTCTCCTGCTAGTATTTTTCCCAATAGAAAAAAAATGAGTCAAAGGCAGAATATTTTTGCTCTCCAATGGGCTCTCTGTTCTTGTGTTCCCATTGCTTTCCTCTCATAATCTCTTTTGTTTCTACCAATAAGACTGTGTGCTTTGTAAATCCTGTATCAGCAGGAAATACGTACTGTGACTTAAAAGTCCTTTTTTCTAGCTCAGTACTACTAGTGCTTGAAAAAGAACGTTAATGATGTTTTAATAGCAGTCAGCATAATCAAAGCTATAAGTAAATATCTTTTTTTCTTCCACTTAGTTCTGTAGGCTCAGTTAAGTATGTTTTGGAGTTCTGTTTGTTTTTTTGGGGGAGGTATGTGTGTTTATCATGTTTAATGGATAAACATTAAACACATTACAAGGATTTAACCTAAGGTTAAATTTAAATTTAAGCTGCAAAATATTTTTTTTTAATTATAAAATGTGTTTTTTCCACAGTAATAATAAATTTGGTATATGGAAACATAATTGAACTGAACTTTGTCTTATAATCAGTGTGCTGTCATCAAAATGAATTTGAGAGAACTCAAAACCTTAGCAGTTAATAATGCTCCAGAAATGGTGTTGTGTTCCCATGCTAACCTCAGTCCTGCCACCTCAAGTTTGATTGGTTTTAAGACGTCAGACACAACTCTTTTAAGTATCCTTCAGGATGAGACAGTAATCATTTTATAAGCTCTTGTCAAGTAGATAGATCTTTGTAACTGCCTCTTCTTATACTCTGCTGGGAGTAATTTACATTTCAGTTTAATTATTTTGAATTTTATTAATTTTAATTATTTTACTTCATAAATGCTGGAATAATTCATGCCAGCTGAGAATCAGAGGCTGTGTTGTAATTATGAGGCCCACCAGTGATCAAAAAATGAAATAAGCAAAACAAAACAATAACTATAGCAACAACAAAGCCTTTGCTACTTTCTGCCTTCTTTATTTGAACTTTCTTTCCCTCTGTTGTCAGTGACAATCATTATCATGCAGTTATGCCTGCCTCTTTGGCAAGACTTCCAGCAATCTCTGCACTTCTCTGGTGTCTTTTCATCTTGTATTACTTGTACTCCTCTCTTTAGTCTGTAGCATATTTCATGTCAATAGCATTCAAGCATTTTTACCAGCATAGTTTTTATTTTCTTTTTTTTTTATGTTTCTGCACCTGGGTTTCTGAAAAGCAAGCCTTGTTTGCTCAGGTGGAGTAAAACAGGATCTTTTAAATGAATGAATGGGTTTTTCAACAATGCCATTTTTTAAATCAAGTTGTATTAAGAAATTGTTAAGTAGAGAAGGGAACTGAAAGCATTTATGCCAGCTGGTTAGCTCTACATATTAGAATCGTTTTTTTGTCTTACTTGTTTGTTCCTTTTCTGTATCAGAAGGCCATTGTTGCTAACTGATTGTTTATTGGAGATGTAATGATATGTGTATGAACAGGACTATTTTATTTCTGAGTCATCCGAATTCTTAACATTTTGGTTTCAGCGAACAGGAAGTATAATTGAATATAAAACTGAAAAATAAAACTTAGGCTTTATAAAGGGTCAGAAGGACGGAGAAGTAAAAGAACTGAAGTTTGGGTGTTTTAGTAGCCTTTTCAATTTTTTTCCAAAGAAAATGTCTTCTCTGAGAAAGATCAGTCTGTCACTGACAAAAGAATACTGTTCATCTACATATATAGTTCTTGCCGTATCATACTGTGCCATGTTGACTGAAGAACCAGTGGAGTTGGTTCAGTTGTTCAGTCAGCACTTTTTAAAATATTGATATTTGCACTCATGCTATGCATAGCATGCTTTACTGCCTCAGCATCTCATATTCAGAACTCGTTTTAAGCACTTTATAGGGTCTTCCAAATAAAAGGAAAAAAAAAGTGAAGCTTAACAGTAGTTGAAGCTGTGCCTGGGCCCTTGGAGTGCCTACATTCCAAAAGGATTTTTTATCTTTGTTTTAAATATTAATAAGAAAACAAAAAAGACATGATTTTAGAGGAATCAGTAACTTAGTGCACTTTTTTTTTTTTTTTTTTTTTTTTTTTGACTTAATGGAAAGTTTTCCTCTAAAGGCATTTTTGGTTTGGTACAAAAGAGTAATGTCTTCATTGCAAATTAGTGAAATAAATCTGAGCTTGGAAATACTAATTAATTTCTATTTTTTAAATATAGTTGAACAAAGGTAGCACTCAGAAAAGAAAACTGAATTCTACCTGTATGAGTCAGATTTTTGTTGACTGAATCTTTTATGTAGAAATGGCTACTATTTATTAGTAGTATTCAAAGGAATTATAAGGAAATTTAAAATTTTCAGAAAGTATAATTATTTGTCAGAACAATTTCTATATTTGTGTAAATTTTGTATAAGTGTATATTTATGTCTGATGCTTGACTTAAGACTTGTCATATTTATGGGATGCATCTTTCTGGTTATTTCTAACTTTTCTAACTGTTCTGTTTCTTTCTAACTATTCCTAACTGTGCTTTCAAGTGTGATTTCTGTTTTCTATTTCTAATGGAAAATTCTTTCTTAATGTACTCTGGAGGCAGCAGCTATAAAAATGGAAATTCACGATGACTCTCCATGCCTTTAAGCAAGAGATGGATCACATAGCAAGAGCTATTAATTTAGCCAGTGGCAAAGATGGAGTTGCACTTTTTTTTTTCCCTGACCTTATTGGGGTTCATAGATCAAGTGCATCATGTTCTGCTTGTCAAATCAGTTGGCTTCTTTGGGTTCAACCCTTCGGGTTGGAAGAGAGGAGGATAGGAGCTGTGCCGCTTCCAGCCAGACTCATGGCAGCAGTTTGTTCAGTGACTGTGACTGATGGAAAAGCTCAATTAAGTTGTCAGAAAGAATAAAAATAATGACTTCCATTTAGTTTGCATTCAAAGTTAACTGCTTCTAGCATCTCTGTCTGGGTTTTGTGTTAGAATATAATGACAGCTTCATGTGGAATTTTATATATATATATGAAATAGTAGATATCAGCAGTTGTCCTTTCCTGAATTGTCAGACCTATTCCTTGGTATGTGTCAGCAACTAATTATTTTAAGAGACTCAATTTGCTGCTATATTTATTACGCTACTTTCAACAATTGCTGCTAAGTAATACCATAGAAAAGGAGCACTTTCAAAGCACTTTACTGCTCCTACCCACTTGTGGGACTACTTGGACAACTATCTTAATTTGCTGTGAATTATAAAACGAACCTGCCAGATTTGTTCCTTCTGTGACTTTTTTTTTTCCCCTCTTCAAAACAAAATTGAAAAACAAATCTCAATTCCTTGGTTAAATAATTAATGACAAGAGATTGACAGGTGATTTTTAATCCACCTTTTGTGCCTTCCAAACTTCACACACAAATGAACATCGTGGTTGTGTTGCTGTGACTTTATACGGTCTCAATCTACCCTGCTGTGCAGGGATTCAATCTGTTTTGGAGGTGTATTGAAATGGATTAACAAAACTAATTCATGAAAGCAAAATGGGAATGTGGGTGCATTCCTTCATGCTTTCATTTAAAAGCTTCAGTCTGCTGCTTTTTTCTGTCAGTACATCTGGTCCTAACAGGTACACCTGTCACTGACAGAAGTAGCCCAACATCTCTGTGACCTAGTGAATAGCAGCTGTAGGACTAGAAATTCTCCAGCATTTAGACTTTATAGTGAATGTTACCTCTGCCAGCACACATGCTAAAATTTATGTATGTCTAATGTCTGCCTTTGGTTTGGAGCTGACCGTGTAAAAGTGATACTGAATGAGTTTCAGTTTTGGGTCCTTCAGAAGGATATCAAAAAAGAATATTAACTTGCTTTAGCATGTGCAAAGAGCAGTGAAGCAATGTTTGCTCTGGAGAGGAGGAAGCTAAGAGGATTGCAGCAAGGAGGGTGTTGATCTCATTTCTCAGGTAACAGATAATAGGAAGTGTTTTCAAGTTGTGCCAGGGAAAATTTTTAGATTGGAAATGAAGAAGAATTTCTTCACAGACAGGGTGACCAAGAATTGGAACAAGCTGCCCAGAAAAGTGGTTGAGTCTCCATCCCTAGAGATGTTCAGAAGATCTGTGGACATGGCACTAAGGGACATGGTTCAGTTGAGAGACTCAGGAGGTCAGGCTGATGGTTGGACTTGCTGATCTTGAAGGGCTTTTTCAACCTAGATGATTCTGTGATTCCGAGTTCTATGTGGAATAGAAAGGACATGTAATTTAACTTTGTTTGGATGGGCTTTTGATATAAATATAGACTTTGTTTTTTGTTTTTTTGTTTTTTTAATTGTTGGACCTGAAAAGTAAAACTTGAATCTTGTAGGCTTTTTCTCTCTTAAGAAACAAAGACCGATGCTTGGAAGTCAGATGCTGTTAGATCAAAGCTAACAAAATTAGGACTGCTGATTTCTTTTCATATTTTGCTTAGGAAATTAGCTGAGACAGTGCCAGGTAAAGCTGTTCCAATGCTATTCCAATTCCATTAATCTTCATCTGGTATTTTATTCCACAGGAATGTAATAATTTATAATGCTTTTGACTACATTGTTGCATTGGAAGAAGGATGGCATCAGGGTAGCAACTTGTCCCAAAATTTCTTCCTTTCTATTTCTTGAGATTGTACTTTAACACTCACAAAACAATGATACAAAAAAAAAAAAAAAAAAAACAAACAAAAAAAAAATACTGAAGAAAACTGTGTGTCTATGTAGGTATGTATATTTGTACATATGTATTAAAAATTTGTTTGCATTTTGTGGGCAGATCAGATGCAGGTGACAATCTGTGGGTGAAACTGGTTACTGTTATGCTACAGAGATACCCACCTGAGGAAAGGGACAGCGTGGGAAATGAAATTTTGAAAATCTGCCGTTCTTTGTATGACACTAAGTACAAACTCCCTGTTGAGGTAAGTTTTAACACTGACTATCATGGATATGAATCTTGTTTTGAGGTCTCAAGTACCCGAATGATGTTGCCATACTGGATCAAGTACAGTAGAGAGCTTGTAATATGATTAGGTGGCTGATACACAGTACATGCAGTGAGGCTGAGAGAATTTGAATCATTCCATCTTACAAAGTGATACCTGAGGGAAGTAATATGGCTTAAATATTCTGAAGTACCTGGAAGAGGAATTATGTAGAGGAGACAGAAAACCTCTTCTTAGTGGTACTGTAAGGCTGAGTGTGATGCAGCAGAGACAAGTTGCACAAAGAATTTTGATTACATGCAAGGAAAAACTTTTTCTCCATTGAGGTGGAGAAACCCTGGAATATGGGATTGCCCGGGGGAGATGTGGATTGTCCACTTGATTTGCATCATGGGCAATTTTTGGGGGCTGGCTTTGACTTAAGCGTTACATAGGTTGTGTGACCATTCCAGGTCTGTTAGTGTAAATTATTCTTTCACGTATTTCATGCATTCATGCATTACTGTTGAAAAGCTGTGACAGAGTCAGTAATTTTCTTTCATAACTGTATAAAGGTTTAGTGAGAAATCCTTGAAAATGTGTTGGTGGTAAAAATTTATGTGCAAGCAATTACTTCTTGATAATATTATGTCTTCCTTAACTGTGCATGCATGCTTCAGTACAAGAATCTGTAAACGAGAAAGTTAGTGAAGCATTTTGTACATAAACAACGTATACTTATGAAGATGTGTTTGAGAAATACTTAATAAAATTAATGCAACTTTAGAGTAGTCTTGTGAATATTTTACCAGATTGATTAATGCCTTATAATCATCTTCACACAATCATAGCCTTTGCTACAGAAAAAAAGCTGATGTTAAGATTATAAGCAGAACAGAAACAACTCGTTCTGTTTAAAATAGCCTGTTTTGGCAGTTGCTATCTTTCTTGTTTCAAATAGTCAGACTGACTGTAGTTAAGTTCAAAGTCTGTGTAAAACAACTCCTGGAAGTGTCAGTAAACTGAAACAATACATATGTTTATTAATTTACTTATTCCAATACAGATTTTATTGAAAGGCTGGTTTCTGTATCCTTGGGACTGGTGTAAGTGTATGTAGCTGTTCTTTGTGTGGTGCTGAGTGGTTCATCACAATTCATAAACTCATTGTCTTTTTCCATGAGAGTAGTCAAACCTTGCTGAAGTAGAATTTTCTATCTCACTTTAGCAAACCAGGAATACTGATCTCAGTGAAGGCTATTATCGTTACAGCAATCAATTTACCAGGAATGAGTTGTGATTTCTGAAGTGATATTTATTTTGAATTCTGTAACAGGACCATTATATATTTATTCACTGTTTTGATGTTGTTTGGCTGCTTTAGTTGGAAGTGCCTAGTTTTTTAAAAGTGCTGGATGTGGAAGAACCCTAATATGGGTATGAATACACAGTTATGGCATGAAGTTTATTACTAGTAAAACTTATCTCACTGTTGTTGAGGGCCAGTTTACCAAACCTTTCCTATGAATGCTAGAATGTCATACAGCAGGAGTTGTACTATAATGCTGAATTGTGCAGTTATCTGCAAATGCAAGCTGTAGTGTTTAAGTTTGAAGAGGTGGAGTGGTGTGGGTAAATTTCAATAATTAATATATTTATATGCATAGCTACAGTGATTAAGTGCACAAATTAGAGAGTTGAGTAAACACACTGATTAAGAGAAACCTAGAATGACAGGATTCTAAAAACAGAGACAATTTTATCATAGTAGATAGCATTTCCAATCTGAAGTCCAAATGTTATGATGGAAAAGAAGATTTAAGTCATTATGGTTCAGAAGATAGAAAAAACATTTCTCTAGATGCAAATTTAATCAGAAAGTATTCCCTTTTCTTTTATTCTTCCTCCTGCTGGTCTTCCTTTTTTTTCCTCATTTTCTTTTTTTTTTTTTTTTTTTTTTTTTTTCAGCCAAACCCTTTTTAATGTATTCTGGGGAGATTCATAGCTTTAATCTTTGTATGTGTGTGAGGTTCCTTTTTTTTTTTTTTTTTTTTTTTGTTTTGTTGGTTTTATTTGCATTATTCAGTGGATAGATTTTTCTTCATTACTTTTGATTGAAGTAAGCATTGTTTTACTTGCTTGAAATGCATATGTTTTGACTATCTGACTTCTGCATTTCCTGATCAATCTCTTTAGAAACGGGCAAATCTTCTTGCCCTAAGTGTTGAAGCATGACTCCTCTGAATATCTCATGTTTTTCTATCAGTGTGTAGGTCATGTGTCAGATAACCTGAACACTTAAATGCATCTAGTCTCTTATTTTTTAATCTGCTGAGGTTCTAGTGGCCATAAGATGCTTATCTCCTAGAATAACATTTCAGTCAATTGGTTTTCTTTTCTATTCTTAGCTGATTGTACCTGCTTTTTTGTATGAATTTACTTTGTATATTTTTTTCTACACTCTGATCTTATTCTGATCATTTTGTTGCGGTAATTTTGAATTTCATACAATCATATAATTGTTGAAGTTGGAACTGACCTTTAAAGGTCATCTAGTCCAACTCCCCTGCAATGAGCAGGGATACCTACAGCTAGATCAGTTTGTTCAGAGTCCTGTCCAGCGTGATATTTCATGTCTCTTGGGCTGGGACATCCCCTGTCCCCAGTAGTGGGGGTTGCCACAGCACAAATGCAATACAGCTTGATTCAGTCTAGGCCTCTCTGGATGGCCTGTCTCTTAGGTGTATCAACTGCACCACACAGCCTTGTGTCATCTGCAGACTTGTACTCAATTTAAATGCTGTCTTATCATCTCTGAACATAATACTATTTATATACAGTATCTTGCTATTCAAGCTGTCCGTTAAAACCTTGAATAATTCTGGACCAAAAGTGGACTCCTGTGAAATCTGTTTTGTAAATCCATTACAAAAGTTTCTGCTACATCATGGCAATAATGGATGGAAAGTCCTTGCCCTATCACAGACACTGTCCTATCCCCTCAATGCACAGCCTCGTGCCACAGCACGAAGTTCTTTCCACTGTTATTGCAGAGAAAAGAAGTACTTTTCTTGGTCTTGAGAAGTGTTGCAAGTGTTGGCTTACTGCAGATGGTTGGATTTCAAGTTCCTGCCCAAAGCAGCAGTGCAGTCATCTGTGGCAAATGTACAAGTAGATGGCTTTGTTATTTGGATAGCCTTCCATGCTTGGCAAACTGTCCCATCACTTCAGTGGTAAAAAGGGATAGAGGCCACTGCAAGGGTTTGCGAGTTGGACCACGCTGTTCTATATACTATTTCCCTAGTGTTTCACTGACATTTTAAAAGTCATGCAAGACTGAAATTGCACCATAGCGATGGCCTTATTCCTAACTATGAAACCTGTTGCAAGGGCCCATTGGAACATTTTTCTGTATGAAATTTTGCTTAATTTTTCATTATATGTTTTGATAGTTTTCACAGACTTAATATCTGATAACTCTACAATTCTCTTCTGTCTCTCAAGGACAGACTGCATTTCTCTTTTCCTGTCTTCTGTAGCCCATCTTCTTATCAATGGTGATGTTTCTTGATTTATTATTTCTGTGAGTGCTTCAGGTGAATTGTTCAGTCCTAGAAACATCTATTTATTTACTTATTGACTGCATTTTCAATGCTGAATTCTCTCCCGTCATTACTGTTTATTTGTTTGAGATCATCTAATAGAAATAAAAGCAAGAAAGATTTTTTTACGTTTTGTTACTAGATTTTTCATAGCAGTGTGTCATTAATCACGATGCCATGCTGCAAGTGTACCAGGAAAACGAAGGCAGTGTAAACTACTGGTGAGAATATGGTGCTTTGTTATTACAGCTGCATTTTGAAATGATGCTTAAAAGTGAGGGAAAAAACAGCCTTCTAAAATTAGTGCACGGATTAAGATACCTGAGTCCAACCCCCCTGCCACACGAGCTCCCTAGCCCAGGTTGCACAGGTAGGTGTCCAGGTGGGTCTTGAACATCTCCAGAGAAGGAGATTCCACCACCTCTCTGTGCAGCCTGTGCCAGTGCTTTGTCACTGCACTGTGAAGGAGTTTTCACATACAATTGTGTGGAACTTCCTATGCTTCAGTTTGTGGCCATTTCCCTTCATCTTAGCACACACTGCTGAGAAGAGTCCAGTCTTGTCCCTTTGCCTCCTGCTCCTTAGATATTTATGGATGTGGATCAGATCCCCTCTGAGTCTTCATTTTTCAAGGCTGAACAGACCCAGGTCTCTCAGCCTCTCCTCATAAGGGAAGTGTTCCACATCCTTTATCATCTTTGTAGCCCTCTTTTGGACTCTTTCAAGGAGATCCCTGTCTTTTTTGTACTGGGAAGCCCAGAACTGGACACAGTACTCCAAGACTGAAAGAGTGCAGTATATTACCTTATGACAGACTGAGAAGTGACTTATTGTAGCCTGTCGATATTCTTAAAGGGAAAAGAAGCTAATAAAAGGCTTCTTCTGGTTTACAAAGCAGTGTGTAACAGGAAGCATGATGATCACTGGAATGTACTTCTGCTTGAAGGGAAACTGGTTTATATTTGAACATTCTGGATATCTGCTGTCCCTAGGCAGTAGCTGCCTGAAATGTAACAAACTTTTGCTTCAAAATCTGCTAAATGAATTGGACAGTTAAGTGTGTGTTTTCTTCTGTGGGAGCCTTTATTCCTCTGGGATGAACAAAGCAGATTACTTCAGAAAATGTCCCATTAGAATGCATAACCAGCAATAGAGTATAATCTTAGAGCATCTAAGATGCAAACTAAACAGTGGCATGTCATCTGAGTTAAATGCAATTGCTTTGAAAATAAGGAAGTTAATATTATTGTGTTTGCTTGCCAAATGATACAGTTTCCCTTGTTTTAAAGCAGTGCAATGAGATAGCAAACACATTCAACATCTGCATCATTGATCTCCTTGACCTGCTGCTTTAAGTGTGTGCTGTACATAGTTACATTGTAAAATTTGCTTAGTTTCCTTTTCTTCCTCACACAATCACAAAATATGATTGGGAGTTCTTTTAGAGAGCCTTTTTATGGGTTATTTCTTATGATGTTGCTTCTCTGTTTAGTTTTGAGAGGCTTTCAGGTAAAAGAAGTTACCAAGTATGGTAAAAGTGCTGTTTTGTTCTGTTTGTGTATCTTATGATTCATAAGTTATTTTTGAAATATTTGAACATAAGCTCCTTTTATTGCCATGGATACACCTTTTCAAGGAAAAGAGACTTTGTAGAGTGAATCCCTAACCTTGCATTTAGTAGATCTGCTCTTATGTCAAGCATTCTGCACAAAAGAAATGCAGTGCAGTATGAAATTATCACAAGTTTTAGGAGCATTCAACTGATCAGACAAAGTTTTACTGTATTTGTTTAATCTTCTTACTTCCTTATCCTATACTGTATCCCTTACTGAAATCATTAACAATCACAAGAGTATAGGTTTAATGGAACAGGTCTGGGTGAGAGCGCATGCTGTGCCCAGGTGCCCAGAGCTCAGTGCAGCATCATTTATTCTGCTAGCTCCTGTTTCCTGAAGGTGTATACATCTAAAAGGCACGTAGCAATGTGCAGCTTGGTAGCTTCCTGTGCCAAAGTGCTTGTCAAGTGCTTGTGCAGGACGTGAGTGTTTATCTTCAAATAATTTTTAGGCTTTTAGAATTATAGCTACCAAGGAGGTGCTGCTGGAAGTGTGGCTGTATTTCGGTCATCAAATTGTAATACTTGTTACATTAAACTTGTAATGAAAGTTGCAGAGATTTTTGTTTGCTTGCCCTAAAAGTAATATTTAGCTGTCCTTCGACAGTTGTGGTTTTTCTAAAAGTTGTAGTGGAACAGAGAGCCCCTGGATGATTTGCCTCCCATTTTCAAGGGCACAGTGTTGCACAGTATTCAAAACACTCAATGTAAGCTCCCTGGAATACAGGACATCTCTGCTGGGCCTCTGTGGAGAACATTTGTAGCAAATGAATGACATTCTTGGAACAAGAAATAGGAAGTTGTAGTCTGAATTATTGTGTAATTTGTCAGTCCAAATACTTTTTGATGTATAAGTGGATAAATTATTGCACAGTTGAAAGAAAACAAAAGTACAAGTTCCATACAAGAGTTTTTTTTTGTGTCTTAGTTTGTTTGCTGTGTTGCTAAGCTAGTCCAAGGTGCAGATTTGGAAATGAATCATTTTTAATAAGGTTACCAGTTCTTGATTGCATCAGCTTTGTGATCCTAAGTTTGTACTATTTTATAAAATATGAGAAATTGTATGAAAAGAGGGAAAGGTAAATTGCTGTGCTTTCATCACGTGTAGAACTTCATATCAAGATTAAATAGTTTGGCAACAGAGCTTTATGGTGCTGCACTGTGGTATATACTGTTATTTTCTCTTTGATTTGATCCACTTTTACATTTGCATAATTGAATTACAGAAGTATCAAAGGTGTCTGTTAAATTTCTTCCTGTGCTTTGCAGTATTTTACTGAGCACAGATATATTAATCCCAGAGAGGTCTGTGATTTCTCTATTGCTGTTTAAGAAACTCCAGATTGTAACGGTGGTGCAGTGTCTGCCTTGCCTTAGTGTAACAAACACTCCACTTAGAACCAACTACATTTTTTTTAAATTTATCTGTGCAGCCTTCCGAAGAGTTATTTCCATCAGGGACTTCATTTGTTTTGTATGTTGGTTTTCATACTGCATTTGGCGCAAAATTTTCATAAATTTTAGTATGAATGATGATGATAATATCTCCAGAGACCTTGCTGAATCAGTTTACTTTTATTTTCAGTGTATAAAAGAATTATGCTTGTTGCTGCTTAACCATTCCCTCTTGCTGCCATCCCTGAAACTGCTGGTGGAAAGCATGGATCAAGATCTTCATACTATGGCACTGAAGCAGATAACAGCTGTCGCGAAGGTATGAGCAGTTGAATTAACCACCTTTCTGAGTTCATGGTAATAAATTAGTTCTCTTATCTTACGTACTGTCTTGATAAGCAGAGACTGCTGAGGCCCTTATCATTATTAAGGTTTTTACATCTATTGTGTTCACAGAGCAGGAACACAGCACTCGTAAGATATTTTACATATACTTGAGGTAATTAAAGCTGACGACACTTTCTTTAAATTATCTAGTATGCTACTGCAAGTCAATATGATGAAACATATATTGTGTTACATAAAGCAGATTGTTATCTCTATGTGGCTACTCTTGCACTGCATTATTTTGTAAAGTGATAAAAATACAACAAACGAGTTAGCAGGTTTCTAACTGTTATGTAGTGAGCTGTTACAGCTCTTTTGTTTTGTGGAACAGATACACGGTTATATGCTTGGGAATTTTATATAATTCTAAACACATTTTCATTTGATACTGCAGCAGAGCTTGTGGAAAAGGTATCTAAAAACTGCCTCTTTTTTGGACGAGGACTGAAATACATTGTTGTGTATTTCTCAGCAGTCGTATTAAGTTAGGTCTTTTTCTTGTGTGTTTCCTTTTGAGGTAAGAAGTAAAATCTAAAATTGTGGAAGCTGGTTTCCTAGACAATATTATTTTATAATATCCTATTATTTTTAGTTTTTTTCCCTCCTGAAGTTTGAAACTTCTTCAAACTTTTAAGTGAACCTGCATGTACAGCCTGAAAGACTTACTCCGATTTTGTTAGCTGTGGTCTGCAATCTAGCTGTCTGCAGCAAAAAAGAGGAGGAGTGGCTTTTTGTTCTGGCTGAATAACTGCACTGAAGGTCCCCAGAAGTATATTTATTAAACAAAAAACAAACAGGGTTTCTGAAATTTATATTGTCTCATAGGGAACTCCTAGTTGCACATTACAATGTAAAATAATAATTGAGGGTCCAGATCGCTCCAGTTAAATGCATTGCAATAAGTTTTTCAGATTCCTTAGTTACAACAGTCAGTGCAGTGCAGTCCCCTGCTTTCACACCATCCTCCATTCCCTAGGATTCTGCTGTAAGGATTCCATTTCCAAGTGTTCTGCTGTAAGTCTCTCTCTTCTTTTATTCTCAATTACTTGAGGTTTTACTTGCACCACCTAGACCTTTCTAATTTGTCTTCAAAAAGAAGTGTTACTGAAATGTGTGAAGCACCAGCTTTTTGGAATATAACTGGACATCTAAAACAGTTGTAGGAAAGGTAAAAGGGCACATTACAATCCAGTACATGCCTGCTTGTATCAAAATCTCATTATCATATTTAACATCTAGTATGAATTTGGAGTATTTCTTAAGTGAAGTTGATGTTCTAGGGAAAGAACCACAGGGTTTTGTGAAGCTGTTCATATTCCCTGTTCCTTATACAAATTAAATACAAAATTTGTTTGTTACTTTTCTCACAAAATATAAATTTCTGAATATTGACCACCAAAACAGTGGATTATTTGTCATGGGTATTTTTTGTCTGCTTGTTTTCCTACAATTGTAGATTTTGGTCCGTAAAGAAATTTCTAATTGTTTTTTAGAAACAAGATGATCTTACAGAAAAGCATCTGGCAGTCTGATATATCTACATTCTCGTCTATATGTTCTGTTAACCTTTTAAAATTGACTTTCTTGTTAACAGATGAAAGCTGCTGAGTTAGTGACTAGCTCGTAAGCTTCCCAGCAGGGTTTTATGTCTGAGTACATTTTATTTAACTACTTTTCAAGCCCGGTGCTGTGCAGTAGCACTTTCTGAATGGCTGCTAATTGTATTGCTCTATTAACTGGCCTTTTCTTTCCAATGTGCTGCAGCATTCGATTTTCTACATTCTAGTCCGATTAGATTTTATTGAAGTTTTAGGGGTAGGAAGCATATTATCTTCTTAGTAATATAGAACACTTAGTACATACACCTATGCATTCCTGAAATTGCATTCTTTTGATTAGGAGAAGACAGTTTGATTAGCTGTTTCTAATTTTTCTTCCTAATTCAATATTAACGTGAGCATATACTTCCATAACAATGATGCATAACCTAGAACTTTCAAAGCATTTAGCTTTGGTCTAATATTTCATCATAATTCAATTAAAATGTCGTTATTGACTTCATTCTATTGGACACCGATTACTTAGTATTTGAGTGTGGGATGTGAGGAAGAACAAGTGGCACAGTCTATTCCTGTCTGGTGTAGGAAGTATCACTCAATCCTTGTTGTGTACAAATCTCATATTGTTACAAAAGTTGGTATGTTACCAAGTACAAAGGTTGCCCTGAAAGTAATGCCTATTATTTTATCATTGTGGCCCACAATGCCAGGGACAGATGTTGGTTTTCTGATAGCAGAGGTTGAACCTTCCCACCAGTATTCCATTCCATGTTGTTGCTGCATGACAGGTGGCAGCAGAGGGGCAGTCTGACAAAAGGAGTCTGACTTGGAAGTGTGTATGAATCAAAGGTGTCACTGAATCCCTCCATTCAATCAAAAATGACACTTACTGGCATTCATCAACACTTGCTGAACATTTATGGAGAACAAAAAGTGGATGTGAGCACAGTGAGGTGGTGGGTGGTGCATTCCAGCAGTGATGACAGCAACACTGGACTGCCTTTGCTGGTGCAGATTCTTATGGTTGTGACATACAGGCTCTTGTTCATCATTGACAAAAATGCATAGCTAATGGTGGTGACTGTGCTGAAAAATAGTGTTTTGTAACTGAGAATTTGCTCTATTAAATAGTGTAATCGTGCTCTTTTTATCTGTTATAGTTTTTATGGTAATAAATAGGAGGCATTACTTTTGGAGCAAGCTATGTCAAACTGCATACATTTTTATTTATCTGTGTCAGTGTTTATGCAGTATAATTTTGTATGCATAATTTTTTGCTTTTTAGCAACAGTAATAGAACTGTTAATGCTTTCTGTATATTATTTTAGTGATTTTTTTTTATAGGGAGCCCATTTCTGCTTCCATTAAACAGGAAAGGGACAAATAACATCTGGCAAAGGGAAATCATAGCTATTGATTCCCTGACATAGTGTTAGAACAGCTCACAAACACGACTGTGAGAAAAATACAGCACTTGCTGATACGATGTATTAGTTAGCCATTTGTTTTATGTTGCTGACAGCTTTATGGATGTTTACAGTTAAAAGGATGATGCTGAAGTGCTGATACTAAGAACTGTATGGCTTTTGCCTGTAATAAAACAACCAAGATTTTGTGTAAGCTCTTTTGAAATTGCAGAGTTCACTTTTTATTGTGCATCTTTTTTATAAACTTCCAATTGCCTATTTTTGAAAACAGAAATTACCAGTGTTCCTCTGTGTTGCATGTAAATAATTAAAAAAATAATAATTGAAAATGTAAAAAGCTTCCTTAAATAAGCTTATTACTGACGGTGGAACTTAGACTTCCCTTGGAAGCCAGTCTTTTTTTTCTTTTTTTCTGATAAGGGTTTCCAAGCTGTCTGTACACTTGATTATCTTTCATTGATCAAGACTTATTTTTATACTTTAAACAGGGCAACCAAATGCTCTGCTGCCTGTTAGTAGGTATATTGTTAGAAAAGATAACAAATGGGAGTTAAAATACTGCAAATATTTATTCAGCTTAGGCTTTAATAGAAAGTGGGACCAGAAAATGTTTTACTTAATCCAAAATAATACCTGTATCCGTTTGCATCCTGTACTACCAGTGCTGAACTACTGAGACTACCTTTACAAAATAATTTATTGAAAAATGTCGTATGAGAAATTATGAAGAATGTAAGGGATTAATGGAATTTCCAGTTATTTTTCCACTGCCTTATGCTATGTATGGCTGCTCTCTTTATACAGCTTATCTTTTAAGATAAATATTGTAAAATTACATGCATTTGATCTAACACTTCCCTCCCTCTCTTGTTTAATTTTCAAAAAAATTTTAGCTCTATTTTCTTACCCCCTTTCCTATTTTGTACTGTAACTATGCAGACTGCATCAGAAATAAAATGGATGGCGTTTTTGCCTCCACGTGTAGTATGGAGCTGATCGAGGAAGTAACAGATTCACATCTTTTTAGCTGTAACTGTCATCAGCAGCTCTTATTTTTCCATTAGTATCCATATTTCATAATGCATGGTCTTTTCAGTGCATAAGCTATGGATAAAACATTGCCTATTGCTATTACCAGACACAGTGGATACCTGTGCAAACTGCTGACTGGGAATTGCCCAGACTTTGACCTGACCCTTTCTGTGTTAGGTAAATGGAACCTTCTGACCATCTCTTGCTTATCTGAAGTTCTCACTACAGAGAGATTTTTATTGTACACCTAGGGTTATAATATCTCAGTAGGCTTTAACAACAACCAATAAAAAAAAATACTATTACTGATATGAGACATAGCATTAGTCTTGGAGCGTGGAGCCACTGGTTTGGTGGGGTTTTTTTTTGTTTTGTTTTGTTTGTTTGTTTTTGGTTTTTTTTACATTATGCTGACGTGAATTTTCAGAGGCATCTGTGATTACCAGTAAAACTTCCTAGATTCCCCAAGTTACTCTTCCCAGTAGGTCAGAAGAGCTGCCACCTTTGGCTTTGGCAAGGTTGATTTTCACCTACCTGTTTAACATAACAGGCTGTTTAAAACTTGCAGATTCCCTGCCTGTGCTTGCCCAGGAGAGCTGCTGTCTTGGCAGGGCTGAGTGCCTCAAGCCTTAGCCCATTTGCAGCTGGTAACATCAGTGTGCTGATGGCAAAGCCCCAGGCAGGCTTGCTTAAACCTTACTAATTATACACCAGCAACACCAAGTTGAACATAAGACACCAAATGTCATTCTGATTCAGAAATACAGCAGTCAGCGTAGTGGTTGTACAGCTGCTTCTTGTTCGGATCATTTGCCAAGGGTGTTTCAGAAACAGCTTGATTATGTCCTCCCTAAGACTTCAGGATGAGGCTCCACCCTGTCTTGCTGAGGATATGCTGGAATAGATTGAGACTTGTGGAGAGAAAATGGTCTTCAATCCTGTGCTTGTTGAGGGAAGCCCTGCTGAGGCATGATTTATCATCAACAGATGTAGACCCTTTTATATATTTTGCATCAAAGAGGCATTCTGATAAAATGTGCAAAGCCATGTTTTAAGCAGAATGCTTTAGCGATACAGTGATGGAAACGATGAGTGCACCTGTTTCAATCTTGTTTTTATGTGGCCTCTGGAATTTAGATGAATACACACTTCAAGCAAGAAAAATTATTGATAGTCTAAAGAAGCAAGGCAGTCATCAGAAATAAAACTCGAATGCCTGTATCATTAGTGTAGATATCAGCCAATACCTGAGTAGATATGTAAGACAAGGAAAAACAATCAGGATTTGCTTTCCTTAGCATAAATTCTTCTGTTTCTACGTATGCACACTGTGTGTGGACATCACACTAAATCTTTACAGTCAAAACCTACTGAAGGAGAAATGGGTGTGAAAAAGTGAACCCTTTCCCATTTGTCTTGTTCTTGCATGAGTAAAGGCAGATTGCTCTACTTCTGTGTTACATGCAAGCATCTTCATGTCCATAGTATAGTTCCAATGTTTTAATGTTTTTATACTGAAAAAAGATATATTACTTTCATGCTTGTCTTTCTCCAATTTGTGGATTTTTGGCACATAAAATTGCACTAGTCTGTAGGACTTCTCAATAACAAAATAGTAGCCTGAAAAACTTGATTTAAATTAGACTTCCCATCTGTTATTATTCTCATTAGTGTAATTGTTGCTTGTGGTTTATGTCCATAAAATCAAACAGCAAAGTGCATAGTAAAGCTGAGCCCTATGTACTGGTCAGGAATAGAGCTTGTGGAGCTCAAAGGTACAGCAGAAGATTCCTGCAATCTTCCATTTCAGAAAAATACAGAAGACATGGAGGAATAGTCTAAGATTTCAATGGAAAGAAAAGCACTTAAATGAAGTAGAGGAAAAAGTAGCATGAGGGTGAAACAGCAAACTCTCTTCGTGATTAATAAAGTTGTTCCCTTTTTCCTGGAAAATTTATACACTAAAAGGAATAATCATGTGTTATTAATAGGACATTAAATATCATAAACAGCTGTCGGGAGATTAGCCACACCTACCATCTGTTATCTGTGGTTTTGTGATTGATGAAATATAGTATCTTTTCATGCTTCTGTGTTTTATTTTTTCCTTTTTTAATTGTATGTAGCGTTGCGTAGTGTGCATCTTTTCCAAAATAGAGCAAGAAATTATTGCTGTTTCTTAACACATGCATGCTTTTGATGTTATACTTACATTTCCTCTCACAGAAGATGAACGTATTAATCAGTCTCAAATTGTTTATATTGAATAAAGATCTTTCTTCTAAAAGAATTCATCATTGCTTTAAAGAAATTTCTTTCTTCTGAGGTTAGTGGTGGGTTTCTCATCCACTTCAGTGCTATGAGCTCCTGATAGTCCCTTATGAACCCAGTTCCTTTGCATGCAAATATCAATACAGATAACAAAACTTGAGAGTCTCCTACTGCCATTCCATTCAAGGGAAGGTTACGCACCTGATGTAATTTATATCTTGAGGATCTTGTTTCTTTGACTGCCCACACAGGGAAACTGGAGGGACTCATTTCCCACATGACCATAGTCCATGTTAACTGATGTGCATTATCTCTCACAATGTATGTGTGTAAGAAAGATACCAGTAAGTTTGCTTCTCTTGATAGATTATAGTTATATTTGATCTTTCTGGGAAGTACATAAGTAAGTTCCCTTCAAATTGTTGTTGTTACAGAGTAACGATGGTGGAAGCTTCATGAAATAGAGAATGGAGTTATAAGTCAGAAGTGTGCTCTTGGTAAAGGTGGGGGGCAAAGAATGAGTGCTGCCCATGACATACAAAAGAGGAAGCAAAGCTCTGTACTGTTTTAGTTTGGACTAAAACAGATAAATTTTACATGTCTGAAGGCATTCAGGATTAAATGTCTTTTGATGATTATTAGATTAAAAGTTGTTTAAATTGTCAGGTTACATTGGCAAATCTGTCTGTATACAGCAGTTGTAGCTGAATTGGTCTTCAAGTCCAAAATCACTGGATTTTTAGATTTTTGTAGTACATACCCACAGGTACAAGGTACGCAATACATCACTGTTATAGAAAATGAAACAAAAGTTAAACAGGCTGTTTTAAAACAGATTAGTGGTTTTTTTTGTTTGTTTGTTTGTTTTTTTTTTTTTGGTTTTTTTTTTTGGTAAATACATGTATGTATATACTATATTTGTAAGTTGATAGGATGCAGTCATTAAATCCACAGTTCCCTACCTCTGTTTTGGTCCTTTTTGCATTACTTGTATTGTTTTTTTGCATGTCTTTAAATGTCATCACACCTAAACTGATCAAAATAACAGTGCATTTTATGGAACCTAGAAAAGACTTCGATTGAAATTAGCTGAAATAGAGTCTAATGTGCTCTGCAGTGTTATTTGTAAAATGATAGACTAGATTGAATATGGACTCTAATGTATCAAATAGTCAGCTTTTTCTGAGGCATCCAGAGTGTCTCTCAGAGGTAACAATTGTGCGCCCCAAGTATTTTTGGAAAATAGAATGCATTCTTCTAATGTGCTTGAGTTTGAGAGTGCTGTTAGTATGGATTACAATGTATCATATTAATAAAAGTGTCTAAAATATAATGTGTCCTTAATCACATTAGTCCCCAGGGTGTCCTTATTAATAAGGAGGTAAGTGTTGTGGTCCGTGCTGCACTCTAGGTGCTGAGAACTCAAAGTAAACCTTTTCCTGTAATCCTACCCAGGTTATTAGCGTTCTTATTCCTCAACTTCATAAAAGACAAATATTTATCCCAATGTAATGAAACTGTTAAAGGTGGCAGAATCACAGAATGGTTGAGGTTGGAAGGGACCACTTGTGGCCATCTAGCCCAACCCTCCCCTGCTTCAGGTGGGGTCACCTACAGCACGTTGGCCAGGATCACATCCAGGCAGGTTTTGAATATCCTCAGAGAAGACTCCACAACCTCTCTGAGTAATGTGTTCCAGTGCTCAGTCACCCTCTGACCCTCAGTCACCTGTTGATACTCTCTCTTAAGATATTTGTACACATTAATAAGATCCCTTGTCAGTCTTCTCACAGCTAAACAGGCCCTGCTCTCAGCCTACATAAAGGTCTGTATTCCAAAGTATGCAAAGTATGTATCGTTGTTATTAATCCATTCGGAGTACTGTATCATCTTGCTTTCAAGGTCACACTGTGCAGTTAGACCAGTCATGGCACGTTCTGGTTGTTAGATGTATCTGGTAATTCATTTTTAATTACTATGGATTTTTCATTCTTTGTAGGTGGATGATTCCAACTGTGATGCTGAAATACTTTCCTTGCTCCTCAATGCCAAGTTAGTGGTAAAGTGCATATCTACTGCCTTCTATCCTCGCCTTATTGACCACTTGCTGGCTAACCAGGCAGAAGGAGGCTGGGATGTAGAGGAAATAGCAAAACAACTTAAAGAAGCGGGGTTCATGGCAGAGGCAGGATCCCTCTTGCTGTCTTATCGAGGAACTCATCCTGCACTCAGGACTTTTACTTCTGCCCTCCAGACTATTCAGCATTGGATTGAATAATGTTGGATTTATTGATTTGTCTGTCTTTACTCTGGAGGCCTTCTACAAAAGGGAGAAATTGTTGTTCTAGTACCAAAATAACAAAGTTAGCTATCGTTACCTATGTTTTGCAGAAAATGTGAACAGCACACTTACAGTGCAGTTCCATATATACCTCTAATGGTTTAAAAAAGTTATTGGTGTAGACAGTGTAATTCCATAATTTAACTAGCACGTCACTGAACATGATAAAGTTTTCTTACCAGAGAAGAATGTTAAATGATTACACTCTGACATGTAAATGAAATGTTAGTAATATGATGGATTATATACAAT
Organism: Callipepla californica brunnescens; assembly: GCA_023055505.1. NCBI lineage: Eukaryota > Metazoa > Chordata > Aves > Galliformes > Odontophoridae > Callipepla > Callipepla californica. Next base: position 7,849,596 of record JALIRH010000007.1, read on the forward strand.
TTGTCTTAATTTCTGTATGTAATTTACTCTTGTCACAATGTAAAACTAATGTAAAAATATAAAGATATATGGAGGAAAACACCACAATGAAAAGTAATTCCTGAGAATTTCAAAACCTTAAAGTTTGGTATTGTGCAATGTTGTTTGCAGTAAGTAAAAATATTTTACATTTACTGTAGTATCTCTTCTTTTCTTCTGTTGTAGTATCTCCTTATTTTCTCTCTTTTGCCACTTTTCCTGAAATTCCCATTTCTTTTTAGCAATGCTAAATCTTAGAAGCATTTTTCTCTACAGTTTGGGAAGCCCCATCTCAAATCCATGACATGTATGCATACTTTGTCTGTGAGAGTACTTCCAAAGTATTTTACTTGAGTTCTGAAAAATTACGGAGATGTGTTGGTTTCCAAAATTCCTTTTCGTTTAATGAGTCAAAGGATTGCTGATTCATTTTCTAAGTTTTTTAACAAGAGAATAGTTCATTTACCACATTGTCTGCACTTTCAGAAGGTTTTGATGTTCCATATATTAATATAAATATGTTGTTAAAATGAATTTGTAAATCTTTGGCTTAATTTTGTGTTCAGACCTAGTTTTTGTGTAATAATACACTGAAACTTTAGGCACCGTAGGATCACACAGGTTGGAAGTGACATCTAAGGGCAATGTCCAAGTGAGCAACTTGGCCAGGCAGTCTGTCCCTGTGTTAAACAAGAGGAGATTATATATAAAGCTTTTCAAAGCTATTTTGTTGCAGCTTCTGCCATTTCTCTCATTTTCTCACTATGCATGCTGTGAAAAGCCTTGTTCTCCTGTGTGGATAATCCTCTTGTAGATACTGGAATACCGTATGGAGTCCTCCATAGACCGCTCTATTCTCCTAAAATAAAAACGAAGAAAAAAATCCATCACCAACCAACACATTCTATATTCATATTTCTATACTTACTTTTTTTTGGTCTGTTTGTGTTGTTCTCAGGTTAGTCACTAAGTTCATAGCTGAGTTTTCTGACTGTGCTCTTTCAGAATCACAAGAAGTGTTCAGTGTCACTTTAGAGCTGAGCTGTAGTTAAAGTCCTAATGAGCTTTATTGATCTTCTGTGTTCTGTTTTGCTGGGGTTACAAATCCATGAGAAATGCTTTCCCTCTAGCCACCACTGCTCTTGATTTATCCTGTATACAAAACTTGTATCGATAACGAACACTTTAGTATATACATTCAAAAATAATTAGCTTATGTGTTTGTATATCTTCCAAAATAAAATAGGAAAAAATAAATAAGAGGCACATAACAAGGATATGTGTTAGCTTTTTAGTAGAATGTTTTACACTTGAGGCTATGGAAGTGACCAAGATATGCTAACAAATAATACTGTGTTGTTTCTTTTATATATATTTTTTTAAAGGCTAAGGAAATCACCTTGATAATATTGATAATCTTTACACAAATTGAAACCAACACAAAAGAACTGAAGAGGCACTCGAGGCTGTTCAATTTTATCAGTTCATTTGATTGTTTGTGGTGATGGTGAGGCTGTTTTTTTTTGTTTTAATCCCTTTTTTGCTGGAAAAACACCAGTAATGTTTACATCTTCAAGGAGCCTCATAGGGCCGTCAAAGTAGCAAAATAGGTTGCATCCCTTGTGGATGAGCAGAATGAAGAAACATTTGGGAAGAAAGATCACAACTCATGCTGTCTGTCTCTACTGGACATTGTAAGTGAAGACAGTATGTCACAGCAACCTGATGAAGAGTGCACAGTTCCATATCCATAAACAGTGCAATTCGGTGCTTGGAGGAGCTTGGTTCAGTTAGTTCCCTTGTCCAACAATTCCTGCTGCAATTTACTGTTTCTGGTATTCTGCTCTGTGAAAAGATTCAGGACAGGTGGCCACGGAATACGGATACCTTCATCATAAGGATGAAAACTTCTACACTGGTGAAACACACTCATTTTTTCAGCTTGTTTTATTTACCCCTACTTTTCAAAACAGCCATCTTGTTGAGCATTTTCTGCAAGGTCAGTTTTCACAAAGTGGCCCACAGGCAGAAACTTTACCTCTCTTAGCAGAAAACTGAGTGTGAGGTGACACGTTGGATCATTTGCTTATGTGAATGAAGATGCCCAGCCAGCTCTTCTCCCAAAGGACATGCTTATGGAAAGACATAGGATGACAGTAAGCCATGTGGGAGCTGAAGATACTACCTGCTTTCATCTGTCAGCGGGTGAGTACTGAACAAGGAAGCTCCAGTTCAAGAGCATGTTGAGGTCAGGGCAACATCAAACAACCACAAGCGAGGTACATGGGAAAGGAGCCAAATCTTTGCTGAGATTATATTTCACTGCAAAACACAAAAAGAAGTGTCTACCACCTTGCTGGTTTATTGTGTTGACTGGTGATGATAGACAAAAGAGATTCTGGAGGAAGGGAATGAACATCAAACTACAACTGCTTCGTATTTCAGAAGACAGTTTATTATTGTAGCATATGTAGCCACATGTGTAGCTGCTTAAAACTTTGTAGGTTTGTTCCCGCATTCACGCAGTGGAAGGGCCACCCCTCTTTGATATGCTTTCATATTCCATTCGTTTCAAATGATGCCCCTAGTTTTTCTTTCAGAGAAAGGAAAAATCAACAACAATAAACAAAAAAAAAGGTTGTTCTCCTTCTCTGTTTTTATGCTCCAGTAACGTAATTAGTTGTGCCTTTTCTAGACTATTGATTCCCTCTGTATTTACTCATTTCTTTGTGTTCTGTGGTCCTCTTTTTTTCCTCTGTATAATTTTTACACTCAGTACATTTTTGTACTGAATGTTGCAGACATGTGAGATGTTCATAAGGTGCCATAAAAATAGTTGTCTGTTACTGAACACCTAAAAGTATTAATTATGACCCTGAGCTCTCATTCTACGTTGGTAGTAGTCATCTGGGATTATGTTACTTTCTATGCTTGCACAGCTTAAAATTTTAAGATTTTTTTCCTTGTGTTACATCATCCAGCACTTACAAATTGGATCCTATTTACCAGTTTATCACCCAACCAGAAAGTTTCATTAAGACTTCCAACAGGTTTTCATGCAGCTGTCATTTTTACTCCAAAAAAATGTCTTTATCAACGTGCTTTGACACCTTTATTATGAGTTCCCTTTTGTAGACACAAAATGGTAAGCCCGATTCAAGTGCAACTACCTGCACTTGAAAGCATCTAGCTCATTTTGCTGAAGACATGTAAAAGCTGAAGTGTATATTGAGGTCCTACAGATGGCCAGAAGCAGGCTGCTTTAGGTTGGTTAAATGGCTCCATTCTCCGCGAGAATGCCCTCAGCTTTCGTGTATGTGTCCTCAGTGATGCTCTGTTATGTGAGGTGCAGATGTAGTGCTGAGTTTCCAGTGGCTGAGCTTCCCATGGCAGAGCAGGAAGCCTGTAGTAATGTGGGCACTGATCCTCTGGTTCCTTAGAACATACTATTTTTTTGTCTACGTCTGGTAGCTTCAACAGGTAATTATAACAGCAAAGAACTCACAGAAAGAAGAAAAAATACATATCCTTTCTAAGTCTGTCTGAGTACTGTGACCTTCAGAAATGTGAAAATCTTATTTACTTTGATTTCTTCTTACAGTGATAAATTTTATCTGTCTTTTTCTTGACTTGCTTTGGGATCGGCTAACAAAGGATGGCTTGGTCCTCATGCTAATGGCTGTGCTATTTTTTCTTATTGATTGAACCTTCATAGGACACACTAAGCTGTGCAAACAGAAAATAAACTCTGAGGTTATGTCCAACTCAGTCACAGCTAGACAAACTGTTCAGTATTTCTACCTGAACAGAGACTGCACTTTCTGAAGCTGCCTGGGAGTGGATGGCAGAGACTCTTAACAGCTTCCCTGTTGCACAGCCACTTCACCACCAAACCCTCTTCTTGTGTCACCTCTCAATATCAGATACACGACTGATTTTTTTCAATCTATTCATGTGGTTGTTATTGAAATAATCTGAGAAATGGAAAAATCTAATTCAATCACTGATCAGCATGCCTGGTTCCAGCAAAGCTGAGTACAAATTCTGTAGAAATTGAGAACTTTTGTCTCTTCTTCTGAAGAGACAAAATAGTGAAATACTGCTCTCTGGTAACAGCTGGGGCAAGCCAGCCTCTTTTCTCAGGGCACAGATTTATATGGAAGAAGAAGCAAGTGATGAGTTAGCATCAATCTCTGTGGAGGTAAAGATTAATGGTGAAAGTTGGCATGTACAAACCTTAACAAAAATGTGATTTTGGTTAAAAATGCATGTCCACTTAACTTGTATTCCTCTCCCTCTGAAATCAGTGTCTTCAAGCAGTCTGTGCTGACACTGTGACACTGAGTGTGCTGCTAGCACAACATTCGTAGGCTCACCTTGCTTACAGGGCACAGGAACAGCAAAACCAGCTTCGCCTGAGCTCTAATGTACAGCCCAATGTCCTTTTGAAACCCAGATACAGAAAACTGCATGGCAGTCTCTTTTTGCAAGAGACTTTTCTGCACAATGTGCATGTAAAATATTTATTCTAATGAGCAAAGCAGATGTATGCTGCTTAACAAATATAAAGTAGTGCGTGAAAACAAATAAGCAGAAGGAGTTTAGTCTAAATGGGAGAACAATACACAGCAGAAACAGCGCATGAAACCAGGGGGTGATTTTGATTAATCTGGTAGTACCATCTGCTCTGGTTCTGGCAGAAGAGGAAAAAAAAAAGTCACAACAATATCTGAATGCAGCTTTCAGCAGTATTTATGTGACATACAGGCACTATCCTGTATAATCTTCAAAAGGGAGTTCAGGTGCAATTTAAGGCCCAATTCTGCATGTGATTTTGTGACCAGTTCCATCCATTCCAGCCTATAGAAAGTCTCCAGCGACAGAGCATCTTTTTGTGCTATTATTTCTGCAGCAGTTCCTTAAAACAAAGCAGTCGTATTTAGGATGTATCTTTACGGTCTTGGACAGTCTCTTAAACTGCTGGACATAGGTATAGAGGAAACTCAAAGCGATTGTGAGAGATGAAGTGTAATTCCTGTATGAAGTAAGGTCCAGCTTGAGGCAATTCAAGATTTGAAGTGCTTTGAGATTTAAGTATCGGGGTGTTGTTAGCTTCATATCCAGGTGTGATCTATATCTCTTCAAAGACTTGATAGATCAAACACTTACAAACTTAGAAAACACTTAAATGTTAGGTTTAGTTCCTGATCATAGTGGAAGAATAAATGGCATGACCACACCAACAGATCAGACTCTAACTGCAGGGTTTTCTCAAATATTTTATCACACACAATTCTCGAGCTTGTAGGGTTTGGATTGGAAAGGAATCAAAGTAGTATCCTGCTTACAGATATGAATGATTCAAGTACATGAACAGAGGGAGCTCTGAGTTGCCAACAGTTTGTAATTAGAGCTCTGTTTATAAATGAGATGTTGCTTCCCTCAGATCATTTGGTGTTTAAAGGACTGTATTTATTACGGTGGTAGTCCTCAGAGGCCCCCAATAAAGACTCGTGCTGGGAAAGCACCATAGCTGTATGACCCCTCAACAGAAGTTTCACATTAGTTCTGGAGAATATTCTCAGAGATTCAGCAAGGAACTCTCTAAGAGAGAACATCGCTATAACAAATGCACAGATTCTGCTCAACTTTGCCTGGCCACTTTGTCAGTTTGGGTTTATTTCTTTCCCCACCTTCTTCTAATGATTCAAAACACAAACAAAAGTTTGGTCTTGTTTTCCAGTTGGCAGAGAAAATTACTACAGGGAGGATAGACCGCAACTGATTAAATGTCAGTGTTCTGCTTATGCCTGGGTCTGGGCAATCTGATTCTTTCATTCAAAGAAAATGAAGTCTTCCCAGTGCTAATTTTAAGCATATATCTATTTATAAATGAATATTTAGAAATGAACTCCTGAAAGAAGTTATTTTCTCAGTGGTTTTCTGGAGGAGATATGGAAAATAGGATGTTCCTTGAGACTTTGGTAAATGTCAGTCAGTGTTTTATCTGACACTGGTTTTTACCTTTGGTATTTCATTGTGCTCTGTATTTCTCCTGGCTGAAAGAATTGGCAAAAAAAGGGAAAGACTTATTTTTGAGTCATGAGAGTAGTTTGCAGAAGCACTATTGAAGCCATCCGTCCTGTCTGAAGCCAGAAAGAGTAGCTTCTTTTTTTTTTTTTCCTTATAAATATATTATCATAGTTTTTATAAAAATCAGCAGAATTGAATAATAATAAAAAAAGTGTAAAGTAAAAGTAACTTTCGCACTTGGCCCTTTTCTAACTACAGGAGCTTTTTAACACAACATGTTTACATCTAATTCCGTGAAAGGCCAATAAAGTACTTCACAATTTTAGAAGCCTCTAAAAATAGTTGGTCTTTTTGATAACTTCTCTGTGCTGCAAGACCCTGCCTTTAAATGTGGCAAATGTTATTTACATAGAAAGTTGTTTGTTTTTTTTTCCCCACATTTAAGAGAAAATGCCAGAAATGTAAGAGAGGAGAGCCAGATCTTGCTTGTGCAAGTTTTGCTTGTCTTAGTTTTGACTCCTTTTTTTTTTTTTTTTTTGTAGAGTAGTGCCCTTGAAGACTGAAAGGCCCTTACATATCCAGAGAAGTAGCTGTAGCTCAATCTGTTAAGTTTCAGACCTGAAATGCAGGGATCGTGTTCTAAATTGTTTCCTTGCTCACTCAGATGCTTACTGATTTCACTGTATCCAACATCTATTGGAAAAGTCCCAAGGTCCTGAGGATTGTTAACAGTGGAATGAAAAGGGGAGCAGAATCAACTCTCAATGTTAAATTCCCTATTACTGCTGACCCAGGGCACTGGCAATGTTCTGCATCTATCTTGTTGTTTTTTTCCTTGACAGTTTTTGGCATGCAAGATTTTTAACAAAAGTTTAAAGACTGTTCTTGATGGTCGTAGTTTTTGCAGTGGCTATTTTCAGCTTCTGGTTTTAATCACAATTCAATAATTAAAGAGTAAATCTGCAGGAGAATAAAAATCAGCAAGCTCGATTTTGTAATCCTGAAATCCTGTGTAATTGCTCCAGCAGCACAAAATTTCAAATCTACAAAGGCATAACCTGAGGAGCATCTCTTGATAAAGCAGTGACATAGCTGTGGGGAAAAGAGTAGTGTAACTCCTGGCGTCCTTAGGGTAAGTTTGAAAAACACATCCTCCAGTGTTTACAGAGCTGCCACTGAAGATTACTGAGAATTGCTGCGCATCCATCCATGGGAGATGGTAGTGGACAGCCAACATCTCAAAGCCCTGTTTTACTGATGAGACTATCTTAACCCTAGCCCTGAGATCCCTTCCCTCTATCAGAAACTAGCATTTAGTGGTGGTGTGGAAAATAGCATTTTGGGGCTGTTTGATGTCAAGCGTACTTGGAGCTGGCAGCTTGTCTGGCTCTTAAGAGCTGCAGATCAGTTTGCATTGCTTAATGCATTTGTAACTTTGAGATGTTGACCTTAGAGGATGAAATTTCACTTGCCTGCTCTTTGCAGTTAGTGGATCGTGTGGTGAACTGTAAGAAGCAAACTGTGGGGCAAATAAAGGAGGACTTTGTGGTTGCTCATTCTCTTGCAGTCTGCCAAGATTTCTCCTTTTTGGGCTGGAGAATAACACAGGTTACCACTCCTCTAGTCCCAGTGATGTACAGTCACAGCTTCTGACATTACAGATTGCTTAAGTTTTAGTAGTAGCTTATTTTTGTCTTGAAAAGGTGAATATAAGATTATTGATGTATTTTTATTTCTCACTTTTTGAAACATCCTCTGAAAAAGAACATTCCTACAGTCTTGTAAAGGGGGTGTGTATATTTAGCATATGTTGCTGAACCAACCAGGTTTTGAATAATTCTCCATTGACTCCATGAGCTGCAGCATCAGTGCCATTTTTGTTAATACTGTACATATGCATACAGCTTCCTGACTGTGGAGTTTATGAGTAACACAAAGATGGCCATCCAGAGACCTCAGCCAGATTGTGGCTATTCTTCTCAGAAATGTGCCAGAAAAAAGAACAGCCTTTAGCTGATCTTCCTTCCTCTTTTAAAGAAAATTACACTAAAAGTGAACAGATGACAAATTAGAGAATGTTATTTTTGTATAAAATTTTCCTTTAATTTCTGAGTAGTTGTGTGGTCAATTTGTTTTTTGTTTGCCTACTCCATTTGTTCTGGTTTAGCAACAATATCCATGTGAAATGTCTGAGGGCTTTATATATTGTGGAACTGAAAAAATGAAAGAAATCATTCTGTGTAGAGCTGTTCCAGCCACTTCTAAAGAAAAAAAAATAAGTGGATGAATGCAGTCTGGTTTTTCTGTTTGAATTACTCCCAGACATGCTAGGATTTTTACTCATTTTTCTTATTTCAAATTTATTAATTATTTTTACACAAGTTGTATTCTCCTTATTTCAGATTACTTACCTAAGCCTGTTGCATTTTTAGGCTTCTCGTATTTTAATTATTCTAAAGCTAACAGAATTTTAAAGCCAAATACATTCTTTTCTTTTGCTTATGGTTTACCTAACAAAAGTTCTTCTAATTTTTTTTAAGAGGTGGACCAGACAGTGATAGTTTTTTAGGCTTCTAGAATTTTTAATCCATTCATTTGGTGAACAGGATTTTAAAACCAAATACATACATTTCTTTTGCTCCTGGATTCTCTGACTAAAGGCCTTTCAATTTTTATTTTTTTTTTCTCTAAGAGGAAGATAAGACTGTAATAGAAGAGCATCAGAATCTGGGAAATGTAAATTCCATAGATATTATTTTGAATAGCAGCAGAAAAGCTTTGTACAGGTGTTCAGAATAAAATGACTGAAAAGAGCTTCAAACCCCACTGCCATGAATCCATGGCTTTTATTCTAAGGGGTGTTTGTGATTCCTTTATGACTCAGCCTGGGAGAATGCTGTGAAATAATCTATCTGCCAATAACTAGATGATGTTGCACAGATGCATTAGGTCTGTGTTTTGATTTGGTAATGATTTCTTTCTGGCCTGGAACTTACTCCATATGGTGCTTTTCCTTAACCCGTTTGAAGTGGCAGGACTTGCCTGGCTTTGTACATAGGCTGACAGATGACATAAAGCTTTCTCTCAAAAAGGTGGGGAGAAGTTGACAGAACGCTGTCCTGTCTTGTTTTTTCCCACTTATTCCTGGTGATTTCTTCAAGTTTCTCTTCCAAACATCTAAATGGGCCTATGCACCACGTGGAGCCTGTGCAGAAGTGGTGTTCTACTGCCCATGTCTGTGTAGTACAGCAGTGAGCACTGAAATGTCTCATTTCCATTTACTCACCTCTGATACGGAGCTAGAGTTGGAGAGGAACCAAAGAGAGGGATCCCCTTAGAGAATAGCAACAAACAGCTATGCGTGGAGAACTTCTCCATTTCATCCACTTAAGGATCCATGGCTGAGGCTCAGAGCAGCCCTTGGGTATGCTGGTGGTCAAGTGTGCAGTTAGGAGAGAAGTGAAGCCTGGAGTTGTTTATGGCAGGGCTCCAGGGAGCTTTCAATAGCTTTTCAAGGCCTCTGCTCTCATACCAGACCTGTATTCCTCCATGTCCTTGTCTCTGTGCTGAATGTGTCACTTCACGCAGAATAACTGTTACTACTATCTATTTAAAACTTTGTTTATACCATACAGATTCAAGGTAAAATGAGCTAAATTAGACATCATTATGCTGTTTAATGGAAACATACTTCTGTAGCTAATAAAGCTAAAACAAAGCTTCATTCAGGTGAAGGGAAGTTAAAGGAAATGAAAAAGCCTCAGTTCCAAAGCCCTGAAAAATCTGTCCAAAATATGTGGGCTGGGAATGGCAGTAGTGGGCTAGAGTTTCCATTACTCATGTCCAGACTTTTAGTCAGAAAAGGATGCACTAATCCAACTGTATCTACTAATGATATAAAAGCAACTTTATATATCTTCAATTTCTTTGAGTTTTAATTCTTAAAATATATATATATATATATTATTATGAACTTCAGTACTTATGAAAGAGGAAAATGACATGCTTGCATTTTTTATTTATTCTTTTCTAATTAGGCCTCTGTTGTTTTAATAGACAGCTAAAAGCTTATCCCTAAGAAGGAATACATTTACATGGGAGAGATGTATTAATAATTATTGATACTGAATATGCAAGGCAGTTGTCAGTCTAGCCCCATTGTGTTTCTGCAATGCTGCCTGTAAGGCTCCTTGTTGTGAGGGCACTGTGTTTTTGCCCTGGTTCAAATGTGTGCATTTGCATTTCTGTAATCTAATTTGGTATCCTACATTTCTCTCCCCAGTATTCATCATCGCCGTCTTGCTGGAAACGGCCCCATTTCCAGAGCAAAGTTCTCACTTTTTTAGCCTTGTTTGCTTTTTCCAAACAGGGGAAAAACCTATTGCTACTTGTTTTAGTACAGTTCACAAATTTTAATTCAGTATGTCTTGTCAAGTATCAGTTTGTCCTTCTGAATGCAGAACTCTATGATGCATCTTCCTCTGCTGATTGAACACTTTCTTCATAGCTACTCCTGTACTTTGAAGTGTTATTTTCCGTGATTTCAAATCCAAGTTTCCATGAATATTCTGTTATGCTTATTTGACAAAAAAATGAAAAATTCTTCATCAGGGAAATGAAAACTGCTATCTGAAATGGACATGGTCGTTTTTATCTCCAGAAGTTTTGTACCGTATGTGCTGCCACTCTGCTGCCTTGCAATTTTCAGAGTTAGTGCAGGAGGAATTCAAAGTCTGATGCCTTTAGCAAATAGCCAACTCTTGCTCTTAAAGATCATTATTTAAAACCTGTAAACTCTTGAAAATAAGTAATTGCAAATATACTGAGCAAGTAGATTTCCTGCAGAAATTATTATCTATTCCTATTGTTACCTCAAACAGACTCCAAGTCTATCCATCTTCAACACCAAGGAAGTCAAACCAGTGACAACAGGCAGAAACCAATCTGTGCATGAGAAGGCATCTCGTTTCAAGCAGTGATTTGACAATATCAGTGATAGCCAAATTTGATGCTATAACAAGTTCCAAGGATCAAGCCTTCTGTAAGATACTGCCAAAAGCTAAATATCTTTGGGATAACAGTATTGCCTTCTTTACACTGCTCTTTAGCCACTTTCCAGTGATGCCAACAATGGAAAATGTGATTATCTTGCACGGAATGGAAGAAAGTGTTGCAAAGAATGTCTTTTAACATGGAGATGTTGCAGAGTCGTGCTATTGGTCACATAATTCCAATTTATTTAGTAGATATTTTCAGTGACTGAGCATCCATAGAATTCTATACATATTCTGAGAATAGGGAAAGCACAAAATATACAAAAATACAATCATTTTGTCTATCCCCAATGTTGAAGCAGCACCATTTATACTTTAAATATCTCTCAAGGATATCTGTCTGAGTTTTCAGTCCATTCTTAGATATGTCCTATAATAATATTGTACACTTTCCGCAGATAATCAATCCTACCCATGCACTGTCATCTAACAGAAAAACTTTGTTTCATTCAATTTGTATAGAAATGCAGTAGAAAAAAATATCCCTTTCTCAAATTAACTCTTAGCATCTTGGAGCATATCTCAGTATTTTTACCTTCATTATAACCCTTTATATTTCGAAAACCATTTGAAAAGATCTACTCCAGCTTATGAAAATATTGTTCTGTTTTGTTTTGTTTTGCAGCTCTTATACTTTTCTTTCCTTATATTTTAGAGCTCCTCCTTTGGATTCTCCTTGATTTGTCAAATTTTATTTGAAATATTATACCACAGATATGGCCTTGTCAGTACTTAGCAGAACTGAATAATTTTTCATGGTCTTCATGCAATGTTCCTTTACCTTCATTCCAGAATTACTTTTGCTCTTTAGACAACTATCTCATGTTCTCAAACCATTTTGTTTGTGTTTTACTGTAACCCCATCTCCATTTCTGTACTAGTATTGTGTAAACAGTTATTCTCATTTTTCTTTCTTTGTGCCGTCTTTGATACTTTTCACGGCATTTATTTGATAAGAGGTTCTAAGAGTATGTCCTTGAGATCTTTAAGGCATTTGTAGCATCCACAAATTGTTTCTGTTCTATCAACTGTTTCACTGCTGAAAAGTCAAAATGTAATTCAAAACCTAGGAAAGATGTGCCATGTAGTCTACTACCTTTCCATGATAAAAGCAACTATTAATAACAATTCTCTGAACATGTTGGCTTTTTTTAATTTTCAATTGGCTGTGCCAGAACCCAATATTAACTTCATCTAAATGATATTTTCCCTTGTTTTTCTATGTAAATGTCAAGTGCCAGAAGCATTACTAAAGGCAAGAAATGTATGTTAAACTACTTCCCACTAGTCCCATAGCCCTGTCAGGGAAGTAAATTTGATTAGTGGGATACCATGTGTCTTAGAAAATCCATTTTCATATTTCCTGCCATGTTAATATAATCAAGTAGCTTACACAATATTTGTTTTATATTTTATCTACTTTCAACAATCAGAGCTTAACCTTCAGTTCCCCAGTGAGGATTTTTGGAGTTTTATTTATTTATTTATTTATTTATTTATTTAAGGTATGAATTGTGATAACTTCTTTCTTCTCTGGAACATCTTTTACTTTCATTGAACCTGTGGATATAGATTTGGAGGTTACTTCTTAAATACCTGTTGTAAATGTTCATGAGGCTTAGCTGCCCTGACTGTATCTCACTTATCTTTAACTAAGTCTTTCATTTTACAACCTGTTTTACTGTTGCCAGTTACAAATGCTAATTATGTTGAGTATCTCTTCACGTTTAATCTTAGGAAAACTGAAGCAAAAACCCTCAAGCATTTATTTATTCTTGCTTCTCTTCCCCTCCCCTCTCCCCATCTCTTGCTTGTTTTTGCTCCCTCCGTTCCTTTTCACTTCTTCACCAATCTTTTTGCATACACAGTAATCCACAGCTCTTCACTTACATTGTATCTTTCCCCTCTCTTATTTGCTCAGTTGAAGCATTTTGCCATTTTTTTTTCCTTCCTAATGGAATTTTCTTGCTATTTAGTAATATCTAACCCAAAGTCCATTAGAATGAGTGCATATATTGTTTTACATTTCCCAAAACTCATTTTACTTGCCATTATGCAATTGCTCAGTATTATGGGATTCTTACGCAGCTTCCATCATTCAGTATGTTAATACTCTGAATAAGATTAGTCGATTTTAATTAGTGGAATTATAATTATTATGATCTTGCTTAGATCATTTCAGGAAAAATAAACATTCTAGCATGAGTTCCTAAACTGCAGGGATGAACTTCTGTGTTGAGAACTCAATCCATTAGAAAATCTGCTTTGTTCTTTCTCTTTTCTCCTGGAGAACTGCCCATACAATTTTTGGCTCTTACAGGCAACATTAAAAGATCTGTGATGTGTTACTCCTCATCAAGGTATACTCATCGCAGTCAAATTTAGACATCCGCTTTGTACGTGTCTACATATGAAAAAATAATCTTGATCTTCTATTGAGAAAAATAAATGTTTGGGGGGTTTAATTCAGTTTAACAACGTAACTAAAAGTCTCATTTTAGATTTTGCATACTAGATATTTGTCTCTCATGGCTATGAATTATTTTTAAGTTTCAGTGCAATCTATGATACAAATGCTAACCTTAGCAGTCTGCTGCTCCTTGAAATCTCCTTTTCCCTCTCCAATTTCTTGTGTTCCATCATGTTCATGATGAACAGTTACAAGGAATTTGTTTAGATGTTCTGCTCTGGCAGTATCTTTTTTGTGTACTTTTTTTTTGTACCTTGCTCTTCTAGTTGCCCTTGAGATACGATTGTCAGTCTTTCTAATGCCTTTCTACTTCTGATATGTTTCAAAGAAAAGTTACTATATGTCTTTTTTTTTTTTTTAACAACTTAAACACCATTTTCCTCAGTTTTTTCCTTGTCTTAATTTTTTTTTTTTTTTTATTTCAAGGATTTGTTCTTTATTAATTCCTTACTTGGACATTACTCAGAACATAATTTTATTTCTGGCAGCCTCACGTGACCAAGAACATAGCCTTATGTTTCATCCCTCAGCACTTTGCTCTTAGCTTTTTATGAGGAAAGATTCATTATTTTTTCAGCCTCTGGGATGATGTATTTAAGGAATCTGTTTTTACCTGCAAAGTTTTAATCTTTTTGTATTCATTTGCAATCTGATATTAATAGACATTCTTATTTTTATTCAGTGTTCCTTTAGAAATGAATAATCGATTTGGAAGAGAAGAAGCTGCTTTTTTTTTTTTTTAATGCACATTACCTCCCTCTGAGTAAAAAAATATTCATAGTATCTAATCTAAATCTAAATGCTTAAAGTTGTTCCCCCTTGTCCTGTCACCATTAGACCATGTAAAAATTTTGTCCCCGTTCTGCTTGTAAATTCTTTCAAAGTACTGAAAGGCTGCAACAAGGTCTTCTTTAGAGCCTTACTGTTTAGCCTTCTGCTAAACAAATCCAACTCTTTCAATCTTTATTCATAAAAGAGGTGGTCCAGACCTCTGGCCATCTTCCTGGCCCTCTTCTAGACTTGCTCTATCGGTTCTGTATCCTTCCTTGGACACATTACTCCAGCTGGGGCCTCCTGAGGGGACAATCCCCTCCCTCTCCCTGTGGGCCACCTCTCTTTTGATGCAGCACAGGGATACTTTGAGGCTGCAAGAGAACACTGCTGACTCATGTCCAGCTTTTTGTCCATCAGGACACCCAAGTCCTTCTCTGCATAGCTGCTTTCAGTGAGTTCTCCCAGTCTGTATCTATATCTGGGGTTCCCTTGATCCAACACCTTGCACTTAGCCTTGTTAAACCTCGTTAGGTTGAGTACATGTAAAAAACTACACATTCTAACTAAAGATTCTGACTTACATTAATATTGCATCCTCTGAAGACTTGAGAGATGGAAAGCTTTTCAAATCTTGGTTGGAACAGTCTATCTTAGAACTAGAAATCTCCTTCACTACAGAAAATTTATCGGGCAGGTATTCCTCAGGCAGGTAATGTGAACATGAGGTACCTCAGATCCACTGATATGAACGTGAAGTGAGAATTCAAACTGCTCAAAAGCTGAACAAATTCAGTGAGCTGCAGCTTCAGGACTCTACATACCTTTGAAAGTTGGATCTATCACTGCATCACTGTTCTGTACAGAGATGAATGAGCTTTTGCTCCAGGAAAGCATGCTCTATGTGTCTCTCCATGAGAGATATGATGATCTTTCTCTTGATGGATTTTTTTTTTCTTTTTTGGCACAAGAGAACTAAAACTATGTTAGGAAATTCAAGATTTCTATGAAGTGGTCTTTTCCTTTTGTTGTTTCTCATGAACTCAGTGACCTGTAATAGATTTTCTTTCTGTTTCAGTGCCCTCTAGTGTTTGTGTTGTTTTTTCTTGTTGTTCTGTTTTCTTCTTCCTTATTCTGGCAGACACTGAGGTATCTTTTTAACTAAATTTCTTTGTCCTCTGCCGTGTTCTGCCTCACAGGTCACGTTTAACAATGCTGTTGTGTCCTCCTTTCAAAAGCGCTCGCAATGCCTTTGGTTTGTGATATTTATTTCAGCCTGTTTTCTTTTCCTTTCTTCCTCATTTTTTCTTTTTATAAACTCTAAAAATCTGGGGTTTATTATTCCTTGGACCACACACCTGCAGTGGTTTCCATGGCAACATGATTCTGCAGCCCCCAGCTGTTTCATTCCTGATTCTTATTAGCAGTTTACTGGATGCTGGTAAAAGCACTGCTGGTTTGGTGAGGTGACCTTGCAGCCGGTATCACAAGCATTTAATTGCTTTGAAAGTGTGTGTCTGGTTGCAAATCCGTTCCCTTTGCCTGGGATGCGAAGTCAACTACAACTATTTAGTAATCTCTCTCATTAGTTGTGCTTTCCTGTTATCTTTGCAATTACATGCTTAAGTTGGTAGCTCATACGCAATCTAATTATTTCTCATGATCTAAACACATTCACAATTCTCTGGTTCTTCCTCTGCCTTTCAGGAAACTTGATAACTGCAGGTTTAAACAACTTACTGTAGACACATAGAAGGTGGACTTCTAAATCTCTTAAGTACCTTCATTAAAATACTTCCATCATTTTCCTGAAAGTAAAATCCTTATTACTTTGAGACGGGGTTCTGAGCAGAGATTGTATTGAATTATATCATGATCTTTCTGTCTGCTTTTTCTGTTTTATGCCCCTCATCACAGAGGAATCTGAATGTCTAATGAAGAGAAATGATCAGTGAGAACTCAAGGGAAAAGTAGATCTTCAATTTAGGTCCTTCCTGGTTCTTGGTGGTAAAAGTCTACTGGATTTACACCCATTAACCACAGTGTTATGGAGACAGTGATGACTGTGGCATAAAAAGGGCTGTGCTTATTTGCTTTATTATTCTCACAGAAGAAAATACAATATAAAATCTGACACTATTAGAAATATAAATAATTTATGTTTGCAATTAACTTTGTAACCTCAGAAAAGACAAAATATGTAAAATTATGTGTCTAAAAAAACACAAGTGGGAAATTTGCATTCCCAATAACATCACTGGTGGTTTTTGCTACGGGGAATGTTTCACCCAATCAAACATAAAGAAAAACAGGATCACAAACCAACTGAACAAACAACAGCAACAGAAACAAACAAAAAAAGCCAACTCAAATCCCAGTGTCAGACTTTGAATCAAGTTATAAGAGAAAGCTGCACAGAGGAACTCTATGAGAAACTGGGAATTTTAAGATGGTTTAATAGGTGTATTTTCAAATCCAGAGAGAGGCCAGATAGGGCTAGCTGAACCACATTTTCACCTTACTGTGAAATACAAATTGATCAAAATTGAAATTTTAATGGAAAAGAATTGATCTACTGGTTTCAATCTTTAAAATATATTAATAATGAATATAACCTTTACTTAGAATTACCTTTCAAGATGAATTATGCTGATTGTATTTACGTCAACATGAAATTGTAAGAATTCTCCAAAAGAAATATTATCATTGATGCAAACAGGTTTTATAATTTTATAAATTTGTCCCCTGCTATGTTCTACAAAATTATTTGACACAGACCAGAACTTGTCTCCAGTTTTTGAATATGTAATAATTTTGTGGGTTTTTGTTCCATAAAAACTTAAAATGCACTGATTTTACTTGTATTTTACATATAGAAATGGGATTCTGTCTAATTTAAAGAAAATAAATCATACTGAATGATCAATTTTCATAATTGTTAATATAAAGATAACATCATTAAAGTTTTGGGTGTTTTCCAGTTTGCTTTTCCCAGCTGCTGGAGTAAGGACAGAATTTTGATTTTAAGGGTTTTTTCCTTCCACTTTTTAGTGAGATTACTGATGACCTTTAATTCACTAAATTGTTTTTTATTAGGTCAGATAAGATCATTAAAAATTGTTCTTTAATATTCTCCATACATTTTGCTGTATATTCATCATGCCTTGGCCTTTCAGATGAAAACCTCTGTGTTTCCCTTCCATCTGTGGAGATAAGCCTGGCATTTCTGAATGTTCAGTATGTTACTATTTATAGTAAAGTGTGTTTCTATATTCCTACAAACACTGAACCAAAAAGCTGGAAATAGCTGAAGTGTAGGTGATGTTAACAGCTTTAGCGTCACTTGATTTTTCCAGATGCTATAAAAACGTGTGAGGGTAAATATCTCTCCAGTTTGTTATCCCTTGCTTGGAAGTTTTCAGTAGACAGAATATATATATATATATGTATATATATATTACTGCTCTCTTCTAAGCAACAAACAAACAAAAGGGTTCAGTGTTTGCAAGTCAGATTTAATTCTTTTTTCATGTTGACTTGGTGACCCGTGAAGAGATTCAGCACCTCAGTTGGACTAAGCTGTATGTTTTCATGGGTATGAGTGTAAGTTTCTCATACACACTTGTGAATGCAGTTTCTCTGACAGAATCCTCAGGTGTATTTTTGTAACCCAACACAAAAAACAATTGTTTTGAACAAGCCTTGCTAAAAAAATTGCATAAAATTTTCAATGAAGAGTGGTTTAAATGAGAAACCTCGGAAACTATCTTAACAGTGTGGCTGGTATTGGATTTTTCCAGGTTTGGAGTATGCAACTGAGCTGCTTGAATGACTGGAAATCATTATCCAGTGTTTTGTATATGCAAATACTTACACACACTAGAATGGAGTGCCCATAAGCATGATTTTTGACAAGTCACTATTAAGAATTTTCTGAAGAACATGCTGCATCTTCCAGCCCGTTAGTGATTTTGAGTGGGAGACATCAAGTGGAAGGATTTCAGCAGACTCGAATACAGTTTTTGCTGAAAACTGAAGACTTCAGTGAGATCGGGTAGATGCAGCCGAAGCTGAGGATGTGAGCACGGTGTAGCTTGGGGAGTGCTCAGAGCTCTGCCACTCGTGATGGGCAGCTCTTGCTGTGATCACAGATTGGAGGAGAAAGAACATGGATTTTAAGGCACAGATACGTCCTGCTCTATCTGTGCTTTACAAGATTTTCTTGCTATCCCTGTGAAATCCATTTTGAGTGGAAAGTTGGAAAGGTGTACTATTCTGATGGGGTAGGTCTCACTGGCTGCTTTTTAAGTCAATGTTTATTCACTGAAATTACTTTTGTTTTTAGAAAAATGCAGTGTGAGGTTTTCTGCCCTTCAGCAATAGCTTACCATGGCCAACTTGAATCCACTAGAGCTTCTCTGCTTCTGCAACATCCTCGTTTATTCTTACGGGATTTTTCGATAGCGAGGTGTAGGATCTGGACATGGCATTCTTTAATTCTAATTCCTGCTCTACTTATGAGGAGGTTTTCAAGTTTTAGCATATTGCCTCTATTTCTGCCCCAGTATTGATCAGTACAGCTGGAGAGTATTAAAGAAACATTTTGTTAATTTAAGCATAGAATTGTGAAGCCTCTGAAACCCCTACTAATTATGGAGCATCATGATGTGTGTATTCCTATGTGGAGTATGAATGTTTATTATCTGTGCAACTTCATTCAGTGGAGGATTCAAAAGTTCAGCACTTGCAAGAAGCAACAGCACATCTATTCAATCTCTCCTCCATCCTGAAAATCCATAAACATTAGATAAGGAGATATTGCAGGGGAAAATGCTTTTGAATTATTTTGTCTATCAAAAGATTGCAAAGAGCCACAGAAGATATTGGTGTGGGTCAACCCACTATAAATGCCACCTTCTCTTCTGATCCCCAAATTCAGCCTGCTGTTTTGATGAATGAGTTGCATCCTCCAGGAAGGAGGAATTAGAATTTCTGTGGTCAAGTTGTCACAGTTCAGTGCTTGGCTACTTACCAATGAATTTTAATTGTTAGTTGAGAAGGGATCCCATTGGCAGCGCTTGCAGAATCCCTGCCTGTAAAAGAGAGAAATGATGTTTTTAAGCTAACAAATTAGGCTCTGAAGGAGTCACACTTCTGTATTATGTGAACGTTTCTACAGATTATTATTTATTTAATATGAATGGAAACAAAAATGTTGCAAGAAAGACTTTACTGCTGACAATACTAGAGATAAAAGCATCCGTGAAAGACCACAGATATCTTTGGGGAAATTTGTGACTATTGGATACATACACATCACTGCCTGCACTCTAAACTCATCTATACACCAAGTTTTCTGTGGCTATTTTTTATTATTATTATTATGTTGAAATAAGTGCTGCCTGCCATTTGTACAGAGCACTGGACTTATCTGCCAGAGAGGGAGGGATACTTTGCATGCATCCCACACACTTTGCACAATATGGAGAGCGTGTGACTGATGTGCTGCTGGATCTCACACAGGCAGGCTGTGACAGAGCCTTCCAACCAAAATAAATTAAAAAAAATAAACAAAAAAGAAAACTCCAGGGACTCACTGAGCATTGCGGGATAGTTGTTAAACCATATGTATGATGTGAGAGGAACAAAAGCAGTTACTAGTTAATTGGTTTGGTGGTATAGGAAGAAAATGCTGAGTAGCATGGCTGATTGTGCTGAGTGGCTGGTAGCAATGTGTGCACATCTGGGGGGAAGGAGGCAATGGTTTCGGCTGGTTGCAGTTATCTGTTACCTTGATGTGGTGCTCTCCATCTCTTCTGCCCAATCAGCTGGACACCTCACCACAACTACAAGTTCATCTTTGTACCTCTTTGATGATAAATACAGAAAAAACTTCAGGCAGATGAGACTACTAATAGATAGAATGGCTGTGTAATGAACATTTCTACTCAGAGGTTTTCTTGATAGAAAACAGAGATTTGCCTAACTTAGCGACAAGACCACAGAGTGTGCCCTCTTAAACTTCTCCCAGTCTTGGTTATTACAGAATTAATTCACATTCTTGAAAATTTTTCAGACATACTTTGACAGCTCCTTTCTCCTAGTAGACAGGAGGGCTGCATTAAGCAGGAGATAATTACCTTGATTTCAGATGTGGATGAGGGTTACGTACGTTTGAGTATGTGCTGTCTTAACAGGAGGGCTTTTAAAACAAAAGTTATTAAAGTCTGAGTCTAGAACCTGCATGTCCTTTCACTCAGGCCTGTATCCCATGCAGGGGAATGACCTGTCTGAGCTTTTCAGAACATAGCTGCTAAGTTTCTCATCACATTGCTGTGGCCATGATTTACGTGACTTTGGACAGCTTGTTAGGGAATTCAAGGAGGGTTGTGAGAAATGTGTTAACAAACTAGCTAAATAGCGCTGTTACTTCTGGAAGAAAAAAGGTGAATTTTTATTGTCTATTAAATACCTAGTGAAATTCAGGTCAACTGCTACCTTTGTGAAAGATAAGATGAAATAAAAATATGATCTTATTACCTGAGAAACAGCCTTACTTCAGAGTCTTACCTTCCTATGGTGGTATATAAACCTTATGTATGTTTTGACACCAGAAACGTATAACAACGAGTAGTTGTTGTTATAGTTTTTGCAAGGACCATCTGTGCAGCAAAATGTAGGTCTACAGGAATGCTTACATTGTGGAAAATGGAACTGAGAAATGGAGTTGAACTTTCCAAACAGTTGGGTTTAATCTGCATACAGCAATTACTTTTGCTGTCAAGAAGAGTTTAAATTTACCACTTCAGAAAAGTTTCTGAGAATCTGTTTTCTTCTTTTAAAATGAAGCATAAGCTACATGTTAAATGAGTCTGTGCTGCCCAAAAGTTCCCCTTACATTCTACTGCATAAGAAAGGCTTGCAAGGAATCTTTATTAATGATGTGACTGTGGCTGTGGCAGGATGTACCAGCTGAGCTTTCAGGTCTGTTAATGCTAGCTTTGTACACAAAGATGTTGTCTTCTTCTGTGTGTCTGCCATGAGGAATTAATTCAAGGCAGGATAGCTGGAGAAGGGAAGTCAATCCCAAGATTTATCTTGCAGGAGAAATCAAAATGCAGTTGGAGGTGTGTGTTGCACAAGTATCGTTTACTTCCTATGGGTATTTATTAGTGATAGCCCCCAGTGTGTTTGGCTGCTAAATGATGTCAGAAGGAGCAGAGATGCAACACACAGAGGGGCCTATTTTATGTTCAATAACGTCCAGTGAATTAATCTGGGCCTCAAGACTTAAAATTGATTTAATTGTCACTAAGGGCAATGCTCTTCAATAAAAGTGTGTTACTTTACCACAAATGGTGTACGAGATACTAAACTGTGCACTTTTCATTTTTTCAGTGCACAATACATGCATAATAGAAATGCTCTCTGTCACCATTCCAAATTTCTGCCATGTGTGCCTAAAACAACATCTGTCATATTTCTGTAAGGCAGGCCAGGCAATGACATATCTAACTGAAGATTTTCATGGATGAGTGAGATGAGAAAGTCTATACATTATAAAGAGAACCTAGTAAAAAAAAATGCAGCTTGAATCTGTTTCACCATTGTATTGCACATTTGTCTTAAGTGTAGTGCATTTCAAATCATCCAAGGGACCTTTGAAAGGTGAAGTTGCCATCTGCACTGAGAGAAAACTCTCGAGCTGGAACTAATTACATAACCTCAGGGATCTGCAGTAGGAACATCCAAGTGATCCCTTGGTGATCTGTTCTTTCCCACAAATTGAAGAAAGGGGAGAGAAGAAAACCTTGGAGCCAAGCCAGCGTCTCCACAAATGATTTAAAACTAAAAGTCTTGTTTCTGAAGTAAGCAATGCCCTGGTCTGCTGCTTCAGCCAAAAGTGGTTGTAAAATAGAATTGTCCATCTTCCCTTCAGGGGACTAATCCTATCAGCCAGCAACTATCCTGAATGTCCACAAGCAGCTTAAAATAGTTTGAAAGGAGACAATGTAAGTGTTAGACAAACTCAGTCTTCCATAAATAAGTTGAACAAAGAGTCATTTGTCTGGAAGTTCCTGTTTCCAGGGCTCAGGAGTTGACAGCATGCAATATCAAGTTATGCAAGGCAACAGTGTTTTCTTCACCATATTTGGGGTGCATCTTTACTATGAATATGACAACTCTGAAGTATATTTAGAAGTCTTCATTTTAAAAGTTTATAACAACATGTTCTGTCACATTAAATGTTCAGTTTTTCACTAGATGAATTGTTTCCTCCTCAGGCACTTCTCAGAGCAACAACTGAAATGAAGGCCTTGATTCACATAACAGAACTTCATCCCAGCTTCATCCAGTAGTGCAGTGGTGTCAGTACTTTGGCTGGATGAGAGGTGGGTCAATGCCATTTTCTTTATAGGATGTGAAAAACATTTCACTATAAATACCTTTGAAGAATCTCTTTAAAAGGTGTGGGGGAATTATGAAAGTAGTTACCACTAACAGTTGCTTGGGGGGAATTCTGGGAGAAAATCCAGTTTCTGATACAAAAGTATTTGAGTATTCTTATCCTTTGAAGAAAGACTGAAGGAGCTGTGCTTGTTCAGCCTGGAGAGAGAAGACTCCAGGGAGACCTTACTGTGACATTCCAGTACCTGAAGGGAATCTACAAAAGCTGAAGAGGGATGCTTTATCAGGGAGTGTAGAGACGGGACAAAGGGTAATAGCTTTAAAGTAAAAGAGGATGGATTTAGATGAGACATTAGGAAGAAATTCTTCTCTCAGAGGGCAGTGAGGCACTGGCACAGGTTGCCCAGAGAAGCAATGGATTACCCCATCTCTGGAGGTGCTCAGGGCTGGGTCGCACAGGGTCCTGGGCAGCCTGATCTGGTGGGTGGCAACCAGCTCACAGCAGAGGGCTTGAACTGCATTATAGATATATTCCCTTCTAACTCAAACCATTATATTTTTCTATACCCAGTATTTTTAACCATGTGTAAAATCAGGAAAAATGTGTTCATTGTTCAAGCATTGTATCTCTTTTAATTTATATGGACAATTTCATAGAAATTTTTGATGATTTTTCTTCTTTTTGTCTGCTTGGTGTGATTTTATCAGGTGAAATAAAAATCATGACACTTTCAGTTTATATTATCTGTGTTCATGCAGTATATTTACATAGTCTTCCGTTTAGAGATTTCATTGCTCACTAAAATCAATCTATGTTGTTTCAGTTTTGTAACTGAGAGAGGTCCAGACTATAAGTTTTACTTTGGGATGTGAGCTAAGGCTCAGAAAAAGAGGATTATTGTCAGAATAACTTCAAAGATATGTTTGTTAATGTTCAGTAGAAATAACACTTCGTTTTGACACAGCAGCATTCCTCTGATGTCAGACAAATGCTGCTGTGGCTGGCCATGGGGACCCCTCTATATTGCAAGGGTATTTAGGAAAGGCTTTTCTGTCCTTTGACAATGATTTCTGTTTCGCTTTTCACAGCTGTGACCTTGCAGTCACCCAATAAGACTATCCTGGAGGAAAAACTCTGTAACGGGGGAGCAGAGTTGTAAGCATCATAATTCATCCCTGAGAAACTGAGCAGGGAGGAATAATGAAAGCCCTGGCTCCTTTCCTTTCATAATACTGGAGGTCCAGACACACATTTAATGTGTGTCTTGTAAGTCACAAAAAGAAATAATTGATCCAGAGGTTAAGTAGACAAAAGAAATGAAAAGAAAGATGAGATCAAATGATTCACCTGCTCTGACACCTGATGGGGGAGGAGTGCTGCCTTTCTCCTGCACCCAGGACTCCTAGAGGTCAGAACCAGTGCACCAGAAACATAATGGGATGGAGACGATATGACCACTTGGATTTGGACATCTATTTTATTACATTTGTGTGTATTTCCATTAAAGATACCTGGAATGTATAGGTGAATGAGCTATAATGATTATAACCATGTAGGAAAAAGCTTTTAAAGCACAGCTAGTCTGCATGAACTTGCCTGACCAGCAAGGCAGGAGCCTTGGAGGGAAGAGCACACAAGCAAGAAAGATAAAAGTTGTTTTACAGGAAAGGTGTAGTCTATCTAGAAAGTTATTTTTTCAGTGGCATGCACTGTGTGAATGTTGGAGGTAATTTCATGCTCCCTAAAAGAGCTGGAAAGTCTTCCTTGCAGATTAGAACCACAGAGTCACAGAATGATTTGGGTTGGAAGAGACCTCTAAGATCACCCAGCTCCAACCTCCTGCTAATAGGCAGGGACACATCTCTCTAGACCAGGGTGCTCGAAGATCCATCCAGCCTGGCCTTGAATGCTCCCAGGGAGCAGGCATCCACAACCTCACTGGGAAAACTGTTCCAGTATCTCACCATTCTCACAGGAAATAGTTTCTTCCTGATATCTAGTCTAAATCTACCCTCTTCCAGTTAATAACCATTTCCCTTTGTTCTGTTGCTACGTGCCCTCACAAAAAGTTAATCCCCAGCTTTCCTGTAGGTCCTTTTCAGGTACTGGAAGGCGATTACTAGGTCCCCCCAGAGCTATATATATGTGTTTAACCAAATTTTTATGAGCCTCCCGAAAATATTTTTAGATATATATTTATATATGTAATATGCTATAGATAACATATATGACATGTATATAATACATATATAATAAATATATATAGCGGA
The DNA here is from genome assembly GCA_023055505.1 of Callipepla californica brunnescens. Classification (NCBI taxonomy): domain Eukaryota; kingdom Metazoa; phylum Chordata; class Aves; order Galliformes; family Odontophoridae; genus Callipepla; species Callipepla californica. Next base: position 7,874,622 of record JALIRH010000007.1, read on the forward strand.
TATAAAAATATATATGCATATATAGTAGATAGTTATTTTCTGTATGACAAGCACATCAATAAAGCCAGATAGGGTCACACTTATTATTTCACTGAGATTCTAAAATATTCCTTTTCATGATAAAGAAATTATTCTTGGCAGAATTTGAAAAATGTCAGTGTTGAAAATGCAGCATCATAAAAGTGAACTTGGAACAAAAATTTGGAACAAAAAGTTGTTGGTCTTCTGCTCCCCTTTACTTGTGTTTTGTATAGTTAACAACAATAATATTGTCTCCATGGTAATCTGATTGTATTCAGTCTTGTGGATCGATAATAAACAATATGGTATATATCAGAGGTGTGATAGCAAATCTGTGTGGGCATTATTTAGACTTAAATGAGTTAAATTCAAAGTCTTTGTTCTAGCAAGTTGCTTGGCAAACTATAGCTGTCAAAGAACATCTTTTCAAATGATTTTATGAACCATGAATGACAAGAACTCTAAAACCTAAACTTATTTTATGGTGGACTTGAAAAAATACTTACTAGGTACTATAGCCCATTAATTCCACTTTGCCATTAATTCACGCTTGTTTGCAAACCTATAACTATTCAATAATTTCTGTTAATAATTCTTAACTGAAAGTTTCTAAAAAACTGCTCTTAGAATTTCTGCACTCAGAGTTGAGCCATTTTAGTATTAATATGATCAATATTTTGAATCTCACGTGAAAATTTTCTTTATATATATACATATATTTATTATCCCAAATGTATTTGTTTTCTCTACCCTTTCTTTCCAGAAAACTTGTGCAACAGATGCTAGCAAGGTTAGCATATCAAATCAATATCATTGTTGCTGGGCTACAAAAATTAAGACAGTAATTTGCTTCTATTTTCTACTTTTTCTATTGGAGATGGTATTCAAAGACAGCATTATTTTGTGTTTTCCTTCTTGCCTCGAACTGAATCTTGATCTGTTAAGCACAAATCTTGATCCTGTTGTGCATTTTTATTATTAGAATGCATTTCAGTGGAAATGCTAGTAACTCCCAGGGAGGCTTGTATGTTTTTTTAGAACAGAATGGGTTCCACTTCATCTGTAAAATAGGTGTCCTGGTTTAGGCTGCGACAGAGCAGCTGATATGGTGCTGTTTTGTGGATTTAGGGTGAGAATAATGACACCATGCCAATGTTTTACTTGTTGCTGAGCAGTGCTGCACAGAGCTAAGGATGTTCCAGTTTCTCAGCTCTTGTACTGCTCTGCCAGTGAGGGGCTAGGAAGCACAAGGAGCCGGGAGGGGACAGAACCATGACAGCAGACCTGAACTGGCCAGAGGGGTATTCCATGCCATATGGCAGCATGCTGAACAATAACAGTGGGGGAGCTGGCTGAGCAAAGGCTGCTGTTTCTTTCAAGTGGTAAGCAATTCCATTGTGCATCACTCTTTTTGTGTGTGTATATACACTCTCACACCCACACTCTAAAAATGTAAATATATAATAATAAGTATATTCTTCATTTTCCCTTCCTTTTCTGCCTTATTAAATTTTCTTTATCTCAACACATTACTTCTACCCTTTTTTTTTTCCCAGTTCTCTCCCCTGTTCCACTGGAAGTGAGTGAGAGAACAGCTGTGCGGTGCTGAGCTGCCTGCTGGGTTAAATCCCCTCAAAAAGCTGAAGCAATTGGAGAAGAGAAGGGAAAAATCCTAAACCTCGAACATTGTCATAAATTCCTCACATAATGAAAGTTTGCCAGCAAGACTAGAAAATATTAGCAGGTGTCTTCCCAAAATATTAACTATCTTAATCTTAAATTTCATGCTGAGTATTTCAGAGGTAAAACATTTATACTGCAAATAATGACAGCTTTCTATGACAGTAGGACTTTTACAAAATGGAACTTAGGTTGTACCAGGTAATGTTGCGTAAAATGATTTTTTTATTATAGCTTATACACATATCATTAGAGATTTCATTCTGAAGAGATCAATATGAGGCAGAACAGTGACTATCATCTTCTCTCATGTTTCCAATGCAATACATACTTTTTTTTCCCCCCGTTTCTGTTGCAGTAAGAAAAATGTCAAAGAATATAACAAACTTACTAGTGGTGTGAGGATATGCTAAAGAATGGAAGGAATTTTCTAAGCTTTCTAAGTATTAGAGATAATTTAGCAAGTTTATTTCTGACTTTAATGTTAAATGGAAGGACATAAAACAAATAAACGGGCAGATTTTTGCCACTGGAGAAGTCTGCAAATGCTGTAAAAACACAATCCAGAGGAACGTTGTTGAACTTCCCCAGGTGCTCAGATTTGTTCTCCCTGTTAATACATCAGGATTTCCCTTGAAGAGGAACAGGAAACAATTTTGGTACAGGGTACACAGAACCACAGAATTGCAGGGATTAGAACAATCTATGACTGCCCATTCATGCACCTCCCCAGACAAGTTTTTTTTTTTCTTTTCATGTCATCTTTGGGCAGAACTAATGGTTCGCAGCTGCCAAAACTGTTTGAAAATGGAAGTTCCTTATTCTTGGTGATCTCAGAGTAAACTTTCATCTTCCCACAGAAAATTGTAAATTGTGTTAGTTGACCTCAAACTGGCAAAGGATGGCTACATAATGTGGAATGGCAGTTACCTGTCATCAGAGGAAATACTGATAAATAGGATTGCTGCTGCAAAAGTAATGCCTCCTATTTTGTTATATTAATCCAGGACCTCAGAGGCTAGTATTGGTATGACAGCAGAGGTTGAACCTTCCCACCAATAGTCCTTTACATGTTGTTGCCGTGTGACAGATGGTAGCAGAGGGGCAGACTAATAAAATGGTATCTGACTTGGAAGTGAATATGAAAGCAAAAATGTGGAACTGAATTCCTTCACGTGGAAAAAGATGACACCCACTAACATACACTGATGCTTGCTGAATGCTATGGAGACCAAACAGTGGATGTGATCACAGTGTGGCTGTGGATGGCACGTTTCAGCAGTAGAGACATCAACCTTGGGGGAACTTCTCTAGTGTAGATTTTTATGAGCTTGACATGCAGGCTCTTGCTCATAGCTGGCAAAAAAAAAAAAAAAAAACAACAACAAACCAAATCAAAACAAAACAAAACAAAAAAAAACCCCTTCTTAGTATCCTTTATCTCCTATGCAAGGTCCAATTCCAGCTTGGCTTTGGCCTTCCTTATCACATCCCTGCAGGCCCTGACAACATTTCTATACTCTTCCCATGTGATCAGACCCTTTTTCCACATTTCATGGACCTTTCTCTTCCCTTTTTTGTTTATGCATGAGCTCCTTGCTCATCCACACAGGTCTCCTGCCACCAATTTCTTACTCACAGGGACGTACCGGTCCTGAGCTTGGAAGAAGTGCTGTTTAAATGCTGACCAGCTTTCACAGGCCCCCTTGCCTTCTAACCCTAGCCCATGGAATAGCTCCAAGAAGGTCCTGGAAGAGATCAAAGTCAGCTCTCCTGAAGTCCAGAGTAGCAATCCTACTTTATGGTTTCCTTCTTTCACTCAAGGTCTTGAACTCCACCATCTCATGATCACTACAATAATTTTTTCATGTAGCATGTTCTATAAACTTTCTGAGATAGTTATTTATATTATGACAAGCAAAGATAGTAAGAAATGCTTTCTTATTCTCATGGTTATCATCTACCTATAGCAATTATTTAGTAGCTATAATTGTTGCATGCCATTTTATTTTAAAACAGCATCACTTTATGTCTTAGCTCTTATGTGAGCTGTAATAGCAAGCTGCTTTGTTTGCATCCATAAAGGATTTTTGCACACGCATGAGGATATTCATCCTCTCTATTGCTATGAACAGAAAATGACAATGAAAAAAGCAGCTGAACACAACGCAGAAATACCAGAGAACAGCTATTTTTTATTGTTTAAAGCCATTGGTAATGCCAATAAAAGGATGATGATTAGTATTAACTCTGATAGAAAGAGTTGAGTATTTCTGGAGGCAACTTTTTTTTTTTTAATTTATTCACTTTGGAACATTGCTTCTAGCAGCATCAGAGAGAAGTGAACCACACCAATGAAGGTGACTTTGTTCCTTGCTTCCAAGTGCAATGGCTTGAAATAATGCCTGATTATGGCAGTTCAGGGTCATTTTCATTTCTTATTCCTGTTCAAAGACTTAATTCCAAGTCAAAGTCAAAGTCGATTTCTTTGGGGAAATTTTCTCTAATATTTACAGCCATATACCACTTACTCCAGGAACTCTCTTCTCTGGGGTTGGAGGCACAGACTTACACAGCTCCTTATGCAACCTGATCTCTGAGTAGCTGTTGCATCAGGGTGAAAGCTCCCTCGAAAAGCAGTTTAGAACCCAACTTTGCAAGCTTTGCTGATCAACACACCAATAGCAAAATCATAACTGTCTTCTCCTACTTGCCATGTAGTCTTGTCTCATGTGTGTGGAGGAGAGAGGAGCTCAGTCAACACCACTTAGATTTGTCTCTTGTGATCTTTCATTTGATAAGTTATATATGTTAAGTGTATTCATTTAAGTCTAAAAACTCAATGACTGTGTTTTACTAAATGCGTACCAGAACCCTATTTTCCTTTTACAAGACGGTGAGATCATCTAGATGGTTAGATTTCCAACTCTTTGCAGAAACTGCCAGAGATGTTAACTGAATTTGGAGTCTGTCTGAGAAATTCTAAAAAGAAAACTGAAAGTGAAATACTGTGTAAGATATAGCTAAATTGTATTTATCTTCTTTAGTTTTTCACGTTTCAAACACGCATTTTCTGTACAGTATTAAAGCAAACCCATTTGACTATAAGTATGTAATAAATATGCCACGGTTGAAAACATCCAGGAAGATATTCAGACAACAGAAAAGTAAATGTTTCCAAAAACACCTTCCCCTTCCCCTCTCAGTGGAACAAGACTTCCTTAATATTGTGGTTTTTTTTTTTCTTCACCAATTCAGTGAAGAATTTTCTTCATGAAAGACATCCAGAATATTATTATTTTTTGTATTTGTGTTATTGTTTGAACAGAACTGAAATGTCTATTACTAAAAAACTTCAACAGTGAAAGAATCTGGCTTAAAGACAATTCAATTCCGAATCTGTCAATTCTTTGAAGAACTAAGCTTGGTTTAATAATATTCCTCTGTAGAGACTTCAGTGAAAGAAATTGAAGGTATGTTATGGTCTTACTTAATTTTGCTTCTAGAACATTACCTGCTGTTTCTTGCAAACATCTGTTTTATTTCTATTAACATATGCAGACATCCTTCTGGTCACAGACATGTTGAAAGGGGCTGAACCTATTACACCAGTCTTAGCAAGGACTGAGTGTAATTAGGAAGTAAGTGTGTTTCTATGAAATATGCCCTTCCTCTCACCATCACAGGGGATGTAAGTCTTTTACATCTTCTACATGTACAGCCTGATTTGTTAGCTCAGGTTCTCTCCTCTCTGAGACTCTGATGTCAGTGAAGCAATCATCCCATAAACAATGTCATTCACTTCTATTTAAGTGGACCTTATATTTCTTTTCCTTGTGAGATTTTCGTTACTTGCATTGAAGTAATACAGTAGGCTAGTTTTGCCCAAGAGGATTAATGTTTGCCTGGAAGATCAATATTAGACTGTGAATAAGTAATTTCTGCCCTTGTCGTGTACAGTAGTACACTTTGAATTTTTTTTCTTTTTTTTCCCGTTGCTCAAGCAACTGAAAATGAATATATATTTATCAGTCTAACTTCAAAGAGTTTGCATGTTATGTATAGATAGAAATCAATGGAATAATGAAACATACTCTGAATTATCCATTTCTAATTTTAAAGACTGATCGTATAAACAACAGGTTTTACATTTTATGGTATTCTGAAAGTTATTCTCCCCACATTGGCTTTACATACTCTTCTAATTTAGGTAGAATCAAATGCATTTTGGACCTGAAATAAGCTATTTATTTTCTGCAGTATCTATTTATAAATTGAATCAGCATATTTCAATAAACTACATTCTCTAATTTGAATTTTTTATCAACATAAAACATAATGATAAAATACATCTGAATAAACAACTTTGATAATCTATTTTCTAAGTGACAGAGTTAGTACATCTTATTTCACTTTCCTTTTTTTTTCAAGGTATGTTTGAATATCCTCTTCAAGATCTACAAGTGAAATTTTATACATAAGACCAAATCTCAGTGGAAAGGAAGTTATTTTTCTCTTTTATGTATGACTATATGATATGTACTTTCAAGTAAGCAAATAGCAACTATTTTCACCATGTTGTCATAGGCTGACTTCAGCAACTATAGGTACTTGGATGACTGCAGCTACTTCTCAGACAGCTTCAGCTGCTAAATTTCATCACATTTACTTTTGTTGAATGTAGCCCTTAACTGTCATGAAACTAGGCCCTAATTAATTTGTTTATTCATTTATTTAATAGATTTTGTGTTTAGCTTAGTTTTGTCTCTTCAAAGTTTGTGTATGCTGCCAAATTCATGCACTCTGCTGAGGCTTAAAGAGCCCTTGATAAAATTAAACAAGTTTGGGGTTTGAGTTTTAGGTTTGCAGCTAGAAGGAACTTCCAGGATTCAATATCTCCTGTTACATATTCTCTTGCCTTTGGACAGATGAAATAAAACTAGTCCTTAAGCCATTTTGGAAGCAGGATGTTTAGAATGTACAACCTCACATTATTGATTCAGTCTTCCTTGCTCTGTTTCTGCACAGAAGTAGGTAAGAATAAGGACATGCCTACATTCAGGCTCCTAAACACTCTCAGGGATAAAATAATTACAAAATAATTTAAGTTGGAGAAAACCTTCAGAAGTGATCTAGCTCAAACCACTGCACAAAGCAGAGTTGTGTTCAAAATTACACCAGCTTGTTTGGGGCCTTTTCCAGCTGAGGACTGAATACTTCCAGGAACAGTAACTCTGCGATCATTCTCAATGTGAAATACATAGCCTTAAATTTAAAATACAGATTATATATATATATGAATCTGTATATTTCTTTTAAGATATATTTTGATCTCAGATTTAGCGTCATGAGACTATGGGAAACTGTTGCCCAGTGTTAGAATTTTAAAATCTTACTAGACTCTAAATTTACCTCTAAAGGGAACTATAGCCTATTCTAATATATGAGGGCTTTGATGAAAGTAATGCCTCCTATTTTATGATGCTGGCCCACAACTTCCAAGGTGGATGTTGGGATGGTGTGAAAGACAACAACTGTTTGTTCTTATGTCTCAAAGCTTGCCTTCTGAGGCATTTTTTGCTATAAAATTGGCTTATTTAGGAGGCAAGTGGTGGGTGTCATGCAGCCAGCACCACTTTGTGGCAGTTTTACATTTGAAAGTACTTTTCTGGAGGTGTTTGCATTCGAAAGAGAGTGCTCAGGTGTGTTTACTGGCAGATCTGGCCTGTGACCAAATAACTGGTATGGGAGACCAGGAAATGATACCGTTGTATCCTGTAAGGCAAGATACAATTTGGCATCTTCCTGCTCTCTCTTATTTGCTGGCAAGGCCTGGAAGATGGGAACAAAACAGTTCCTGCTGAGATCCAAAAGCCAGGAGCTGTTTCTCCAAAAAGAGATGACTCAATCAGTTCGGACTTAAAAAGTTGGTACTGTTAAGATGTGTGGAAGAAGGTTTTGTCAACTGAAACCTCCAATGAGCCAATGACCCACTGACACTGGAGATCAGCATCTGAACTATGTGCTACGTTGGAATCCCAGTGGTGACTATCTACGTTTTGCTTTCTACAAAGACTTATTGGTTTTATTTCCTATGTCTTCTCTATCACCCGTCTTCCTTTCCCCATCTCACTAAACTGCTAGAATTTGTAATAAACTGGTTGGGCTAACATTTGACCCTCTGTGTCTCAATCTCTCTGTTGGGTACACAGATATCAAACGAACCTCCTCTCCCTCCTATTAATTGGAGCAAGACATCTTTGTGAGACAGACAGCAGTAGAGATAGAACCTTCCCATCAATATCCCATTACATTTTATTGCTGTATGACAGATGGCAACAGAGGGTCAGTCTGACACAATGGCATCTGACATGGATGTGTGTGTTAACAGTGATGTGAAAATTCCCCTATGTGAAAAAGAATGAACCTACTGACATTTATCATCATTTGCTGAATGCTTATGGAGACCAAACAGTGGATGTAGGCACTGTGAGGTGATAGGTGGTGTGTTTCAGCGATGATGCTGTCATAGCTGCTGTGGAAGTGTGGTTCACTTTCACTCGTGCAGACTTTTATGAGTGTGGTATGCAGGCTCTTACTCATGGTTGACAAAGATGCATAGGTAATGCTGGTGAATATGTTGAAAAGTAGGGATTTATAGCTGAGAATTTTCTTTATCCAGTAGTGTTATTATGCTCTTTCTACCTGTTGTAGTTTCCATGGAAATAAATAGGAGGCATTACTTTCAGAGCAAGCTATGTATATTTTGACTGCATTTGTCAATGACTATTCATTTTGTGGCTTCCAGTCCACTTATGCTTACTGATTACTTCTTTGACATTACCTCAGCTGAATTAAGTGTTCCCTCCAGGTCCTGTCCTTCTCCAATTGAAGAAAATGAAATGAAGTGGAAGAGATGGAGCCTCATTGCTGAAAAAGGGAACAAAGTGTCCCCTACTTGGGCATGTGGAGGTTCAATCACAATATTCTTAACCACGAGTAGATAAAAGGTGAAGAGGTGGGTTGGCTAACCAGACACGGTTACTGGAAAACTGGAGTTATAAAAGCTGAAGATGAGAAAATGAGAGAAGTAGAAAGTGAGCTGAGGAAATGTCACGAAGGAGAGTAAATGGAGAAAAATATACCAGTGGTTTGGTCTCAACATGTAGAATCATAAAATAGATGTATACTTGATTTCATAAGTAGATGGTTTTACTTTTCAGAGCACAATCCATAACAAATGAGAAGTACTAGCAAATATAGTCAACTATATTTTAAATATGGAGTGTAACATTGACATTCCTTATACATATACTTTGAAATTGTGATTCTGCCAACTCTGAGAAATATAAATCTTCATGCAGCATGCTATATTATAATCCAAATATTTTGACTTAAACGGGATGTGTATCTCCTTCCTCCTGCTGCAGTGCTAAGTAAATGTGTTACTGAAGGTGTAAGATGATAGAATTTGTTTGACTTTCTTCTTGGCTGGTCTCAGTTATTGTTTTCACTAGATGTAAAGCATCACGTGTTGAATTTCCTCTAAGGAACTGAAATTTGTATTGCCAAGCACCTCGGTGCAGCCTGGAAGAGAAATAAAATATAAGGACTTTATTCATTTATTCATGATAATTTGGATTTAGAAATCTACCAGCAATGCCAAGATAAGAAATTATGAGGGCTGCTCTGAAAGTAATAGTATCATATTATGGAGTAATAGAATTGTTTGTGTTGGATAGGATATTTTCAATGTTAAAGGAAACAGTAAAAAGAAAAGGGAATTTGCATTATTTTCCAGATAAATATTATAATTTTGATTCTCTTTGAATATCTTTTTTTGTTGTTGTTTTGTTATTGTTGTTGCTTTGTGGGTTTTGATTTTTTTGTTATGGTTTCTTTTCTCTTTTATTTTTTTGATAGATCTCTAAATGTTTTGCCATATAAAAATTAAAAACTCATACATCATCAAAGGAATTGCTTAAGCTTCTGAATAATAATTAATCTCTATGAGTTAGCCCTGAAACTATTGTACTTATTAGACTTTATTGTAGCAAAAAAAAAAAAGTGTTCTTTTTCTTTGGAGATCGAGTGATTTCTTAGCCAACAGGTTGCTTAAACATGATGAAAATCACATTAAGTTGAAATAATGAAAAAAGAAAAAAAATGCGTGTATTGAGTTTTGGCACTGTCTTTAGTGGCATGGTTTCCTTGGCCACCTTTTCTAAATTTTCCCTCTCATAATATTTTATGAGTATCTGCCTATGTATATCTTCACTAGAAAATCATTTAATTATGAATACATTCTAATGTATAAATTACACCTTGTTCCATTCTCACAGATTTTCCAAGCATCTCCATTTATAATTTTTAGCTATATAATTTGTTGTCAGTAAATACAGGTGAGTTGTTAAGGACAGAGATATCTTTTATTTCCATATTACTAGGAAATGTCAAGTCACAGCTTAAACCAGTGATGGAGCATCTGGTGGGAAGGCAGGGCAGACCCAGGACAACTCAGGTGCATGCAGTGTACCTGAATAACTGTAAGGGGTGGAGCCAGGATTCACCCCTTCCCAGACCTCATTTAATGGTTGGCAGTGGAGGTGTGGTGTCTCTTGCTGGAGGTGTCTGCTTATTTGAGGCCTTCTGTAGGTAAGCAGCTTTTGTTTTCTTTCTGTGCCTGCTGTGTTTGTGCTCACTGTCATTTGCTGTAGCTGAAGGCTGTCACCCTACTATTACTGTGGTCCTTTCTATCATTTTATAGCATTACAACATCATCAAGCAAACCAGGCTGAAAGCACAGTAGGTATTGCCAACACATTCTTAGCTCTAAAGATTAAAGTGTTTCCTTCTGTGATATGCTGTATTCTTCTTTTTTATGGCATGTAAATTTAGTTATGTTGCATACTCACAAACCTGTGAGGTTTGACTTAGTCTGGCATATGGCTCTAGAAGTACTTTTTTGGAGAAAAACCAAAGACAAACATTAAATATTTCAATGTAGAAGTTAATGAAAGGGCCCTTCCACAGTCCAGGAACAATTTCATGTGAAAATGAAGGTCTTATAATTCTCTTCTACCAGTGTAGACAATGCTGTTCACGTATCTCCTAGTTTCTTGCAGTATTCAGTCCCTAACTTCTGCTATCACAGTATAAGCTGTCTGAGATCGGCTTTGTGTTAATGTTGCCCAGTATGGGCTTGATTTAAAATGACGTGAGTTGCATTTGAGCTGGTGACCTTGAGGTAAGAGTCTATGGACCTGAATGTGAATTTCCAGATTTAGTCAATTCAGGACAGTTCTGCTCCTCAATCTCCTGTGCTTTCCCTCTGCTGAGTAAATAGGCATTTCATTCCCTTCCAGAGAGATCAAGTTCTGTGCACGCAGCTCTCGTATGTACCCCAAAGCTCTGGGTGCTTCTCGCAGTGCTTGACGGCTGTGTCATGCTGTCTGCTCATTTGCAGGTGGCAGATCATGTGGCTTGTGAGGTCCAGGGACTGATCCTGCCATCCCAAGTGTGCTACAGAGCTCTTGCATTCAGAGGCACTTTTGCCTTTAAATGTCAATTTCAGTCTTCACAAGTATGAAAGTTGTTTTAATACCTCATACAATCTTTGCTTATTTCTTATGGGTGTTCACATGGTTCTACTAATATGGCAGTGTCTTCTAATCTTTTGTAGAATACAGCAAGTTGTATGCAGTCTTATGTACAAAGAATACAGCTTAAAGGCCATGTTTCTGTTCTGACTGTTGCAGAAGGGCTCTTCTTATGCCTGGTTGTAGGCTCTCTAGTTGAAATTTCACCTTTTTGGAGGAAATCAGGCATTCTCTGTGTCCCAAGAAGGAAATGTGGATGAATCTCGCTAGCCATCATGTTTTGTTATGAGTTTTGTTTTAAATGCTAATGGTTGTAGCTTTTCTGATAAAGAAATAGAGAGAGGAGCTGTTTTGGGGACAACTGGCATGGCAGGGGGGGCTGTACTCTATTACATCATTGAAACAGGACATTTGCATGGAAAGTACCTGTTGGTAATGTACCGTCCCCAAACTATACCTGTGCACATGAGGAAGCATGTGCTCATGTTTTGACATAGAGCTTGCTAAATATAAAACAGAATGGAAAAGGCAGAGGCACAAGTGCTGGTGTGCCCTTTACCTTTCCTGGGATAGTTGCAGCTAATTTCAATTATCACATTGATCTCTCCCTAAGTGAGCCCTTTTAATTTAAGTCATGAAATAATAAAAGCTATACTGCTTCAGCCCTAGGCTAAGGACTAAATACATAAAAGCTTTAGTAATTTTATTTTTTATTTCAGCATGATTTATCTTTCTCCTTACAAGCATCACATAAACAATTCCCCTTCCCCAAACCATTACTGGCTGATCTATGGAAGGAAAAAATGTCTAGCACTGCTTAACAGTTATCTCTGCCAAATAGTCCACTTCAGTCAACAGGTGCATTTAATTTCAGAGTGACTGCCTTCTTTATACTCTCAGGAAAAAGGACAGATATATGTTCCTGAATTAGTCTTTGAAAAAACAACCTCTAGCTCTGTTGCTTGGCTATGTGATTGAGAGGCAGTCCTGCAGAAGCTGATGTAAAGAGAGTGCCTGTGACTGACAAGTGTATGCATCTCAGAACAAAGAGATGGAAATCACTGGAAGAAACACTAATTAGCTCTTATGAATGTTTTTGTTTTTAAATTACCACTTGAGGAGAAAAAAAAATTGTAATCTAGGGAGAAATTAAGCTCAAGAATAAACACATCTCATTTCAGATGTTGGGAAATTTTTTGATTGTGCTTATAGGAAAGGTTAATATCCCTCTGATAAGGAAATATCAATCATGTCTGTGCCTGTATCCAGGGACAAGTATTTGAGGAATCGCATTTTGAGAGTAACTGCCTAGGCAGCAGTTTATATGATGTAGCATGTAGATGAAGTCATTTAGGTTTTCCTCAGTATGCCAGAAAGGCTAGAAATAAAAAATGTAATATGTCTCCATCTGTATTTGCAGCTGTAAAACATGATTAAAGAGGAAATGAGGAAAAAAACAACCACCATGCCTTTGTTTTATTTTCTACATATCTATCATTCTTTGAGCTTAAATATTAATAAAGTCCTTTTACATAAGTAAATTATTACAGCTTTCAAATCTGGTGAAAATAAAGGTATGCCAGACCATGTTTTTGATGTTAAGATTTCTCAGTTTTGAATGTAACATGTTTTGTTCAGTGCCACTAGTCAATTTTGTCATAGATTCTTTTTCAGAAAATTCATAGGGGCTACTTATCTTTGTTAAAACAGATTCTGGTCCTCACTTCCTGGCTGAACCTTGTTTACTGGGAGAATCATTATACAGTGAGGGAGGTTATGAAACTACAGTACCCAGCTTGCTTGCTTTAATTCCCTGTTGCTCTACCTGATTCCAAGAGGTAAACCAAACACAGTTAGGGGACAGGCCATGAGCACAAGTGTGTGATCACAGTTGTAAGCACTTGTTATGGTCCCTAGGATATATATTTTTGGCTGTTGTCAGTAAGAAGTGTCTGAACACTTGCTTAGAGTTCTTAGCATTTGTGGAGGTAAAGAGCAATTCCCTTACATAGTTCTCATGCACTCCCAGCATTTAGGTGGGAGCGAGTTTGCCTCTGTCCTGCAATCCATACAGCATAAGAATGCTTGCTTTTTTAAAATCCCTGGCATACATGTACCCTGTCATTCCTCACTAATTTCAAGCTAACTTCCTCCACTTGTAAGTAGACCAGTGTGTTTCATAAAATGAGACTTGAAAGTGTTAGTGTTTGCAGGAAGAACTACTGCAGCATGATAACTGTGCTATAAAAATAACTTTCCAAATTGCTGTGAATGAGTTTTTAGATGAAAGCAAGACCTTAACAGGTAAAAGCCAAGAGTTGTCGTCTTAAATGAAAAATGACTGTTTTATCAGCCAGTTAAAAAAGAACAAAGTACTGTAGTTTGTTTGGATGCTTTAATGAGAAGGCCCAACCATCAGTGATAACGCACGACCATTATAATTTCGTTTTATAGGCAGCACAAATGTGTTTCTCTACTTAATTAAAAGTTCTCTGTTTTTTGAAGCTCAGTGAAACTGAGCTGATGGCTAGTGGAAGTTCATGAGCTGTGGGCTGATCTTCTAAAACCCTGTCTTGCATTTCTGGGTCCTATACTCAGTATCAAAATGTGCTGAATCCCTTGTGTTAGCTCACTGCTGGGTTATCTCCTGCCTTGCTGTGTTAATGCGCTGCTATGTTATTCCAGCTCTTCCTCTGTCTGCAAAACTTTATTCTTTCTTTCCCTCAGTGCATGTTATTAACTCACAGAAGGAACTGATCAAATTTAGTCTGAAGATTTTGAGCTGACAAGTCCTCAGCTGTTGCATCTTTTCTTCCTCTGTTTCCTGATACTGAAGGTAAAAGCAAGGGCGATAAGAAAATATCGATATCTGTGTTAAGATGTGAGGTTTGTTTGTTTGTTTTTCTTTTAAGGCATCATCAATTTTTTGTCAGGAAGACTCATTCTATTAAAATACTCTTAATGATTAGGGAAGAAAAATGAAGAATATTTCAGGAAAAAATAAACTATCCTTGTCTATTGTATACATGTTCTAGTAATAGTGTCTCACCTCACTTTAGATGTTTTATTGTAGGATTCACTCTGAGCTCTTGTTGTGTTAATGAGAGCAAGATAATCTGATCTGTACTTTTATCAGGAGAAGAGTTCCTCAAGTCACAGAACTACTGTGGAAACTGTCTTCAGGAAGAAGAAAAAGTGTTAAAGAATGTGTCTGCTATGGAGGCTGCAGAATGGACTCTGACAGGGAGCAGTAGTTCACATGGGAATATTTAAATGGATCATCTCACAAGTTTGAGGAAAGATACAGTCGAAGTATTGGACAGCTAAAGATGTGAAGCATGATAAACTTGGTGTCACAAGTTCCTGTAATTGTGGCATGCTTTTTTTTTTTATATAGTGAAATCAGATTATCAAAGGAGAAAAGGTGCAAATTAAACAAACTGGTTTAAAAATGTGGCTTCTCAGTCCCGCAGTCAGGTTTAGAGTAGACTGGGATACAATTTTACAGGTATTATGTTTAATTTAACACCATTTTCCCCTGAGTTTTTCCTATCTTCCATCATATATCTATGTGGTTCATTTTGCATGTGGCTATTTCTAAATCAGTCTTTGATGTTCTGACTTACTGCTATGGTGAGTAGCTTATCCTATCACACAGCAGGAATCAAGTGAATCTGCCCTGGAATGTATTGATACATAAATGGGGCATTCTTTTATTTCAATTGTGTTTCCCATAATTAAGTAGTTATTACCTTAGAGAATCTGCCTTTTATAATTGCAATACACTGAGGCAGTTTCAGAGTTCACACTGGTGTTTCATTGGTAAGTAGGGAATGGTACATGAAATAACAGAAAGATGAGGAAAAAAATGCAAAAATTGTATCCATCTTTGAAGAGGATAAACAGAGAATGGGGATTTTAAATTTTAAGGTAATTTATTATAATAAAAGTTATGAAGTGGCTGTAGCATTATGGCTGACAGTTGCAATTAAGCTTATGTTTTTTCTTTTTCAGTCCAAGCCAATGGTTTACATTAGTTGAATAGCACACATGGTTGAACCGGTCTCTTTCCTCGGTCTAAATTCCAGAGTCATTCCTCATATCCTGCTATCATCCCTAATACAATTTTTTTTTTTTTTTAAATCAGTTCCTTGTAGACTGGAAATAACCTGTGGTTAAAAATTATCTTCAGAGAAAGTAACTGTTTCTATTACTCAGTAATTTTTTTGCTTTAAGTTTTTACTGCTTCACTAACACAGGGATTAAAGAAAATGAAATATCCTCAATGTAGTATAGAGGAAATACAGCTCAAAATTAATAATTTAAGTGATACGTGGCGAAAGTTTAATGGAGTAAGAAGGATCTGTTTGTTAAGACATATGATGTTCTTTTCAGAGAACAGTGTGCCTGTGTTCACCTGCTCACTGAGGCATCCTCATCAGCCTTTCTGATGAACTTCAACATGGCTACAGACCAATATTCCAGTAATATGGTAAAGGCATTTTCTGTTGAAGCGAGATTGTTCAGAACAGAAATTTTTATGCCTATTTGTGTTAACTATATGTTATGTTGTTGTTCTTAAAAATAACCAGGATATTTTCAGTACATATTATATTTTTCATGGGGCCTTTGTGAAGTGCCGCAGTCCTTGGACTCTTCTGTACCTTTACACGTCTTCAAATTGTCTGTAAAATTTTTTTAGATGGGGATCCAATTTATTTATTGGTTGTCCGTAGAAGATACAGTTGCTCAGCGCCTCACCACAGGCAATGCAATCAAGTCATTATGCAAGGCAGACAAACTGATTTTCATAATGAAATTGGATTGTGTTTTGAAGTTTAACCTAATTTGAATCTTTAGAGCAGAAACATGGAAATTCAGTACTTAAATGTACTTGTTTTCCTTCTTAACAGTTTACTTTAATTCTCTATGCATTTTTATTTTCTGTGTCTATTTTGGTGACTCACTAGAACTTTACATCTGTTAACAATATGATCCTTTGATATTTGGAAAGGAGAAAGCTTTCAAGGTTGAGGAATACCTTTTTTTCATATGTCTTTTCCTTGCTTTTGTTTATACACTTAAAAATTGGTGTTTCCATCTTGAGTTGCATTTCCCAGGAATGTTTTAGCTGACTAATGAGACAATAGCGAAGAAAACATCTTAAAGCTTGAAATACACAATTGAAAATGCTGTAGTAGCAAAAATTACAGTGAAAATTACTAGGCAGATTAAACCATGAATCAGAGACGTTTTCTTTGCATAGGTTAGTAACTTTCTTGCCACAGATTGAACACACACTCACTGAATATGAATATATTTTTGAGTTTTTAAATTTTCCTTCCCAAAAATTCCTGTGTCATTAAATGAAAAGAACAGAAATGAAGGGGAAAAGAACTGAGAATGTGCAGGGTAATGCAAATCTAAGATGTGCTTCTTACAGATGTGGGAATCCATATAATTTCTTCAGTAACATCAGTTGTCAGTGAACAAGCATATACTCATAAGTAGGAATTGCCTTCTGTACAGATTTCTTACTGAATACATATTATGTACACAGAATTCACTGGTTGCCTTTCTTAGAGGTTTTTGACTTCTCTGAGGCTCCTTGCATTCCCCATACTGAAACATATTTTTTTCCTGCTCTTTTGTTTGTTTATTCTATTCCCAGAGAAGAAGCCTGCATGGGATTCTGAAAGTCTTATGTTGTCTTTGGAAAAAAGTAAATCTCCAGAGCCACATAAAGTGATCCTATGTAGAGTGTAAACTAACAGTGTAAAGAAGCAGCTGGAGGTACTGTGTGAATCATAAGACAAATACATAGATTGCTCCATAAGTAAAGCCTTCTATTGTTTTCCATGGAAATCACAACAGATACACAATACAGAGTAACACTACTGGGTAGAACAAATTCTGAGGTACAAAATGCTATTTTTCATTGTAGTCACTACTGTAAGCCATGTGCTTTGATTACAGTCTACACTGGAGAAGTACCTATATCCAATTGTAGCTGTCACCTCTGCTGAACTGCATCACCCATATCCTCACTGTGCTCACATCCATTGTTTGGTCTCTGTAAACATTCAGCAAGTGATGGTGGATGTCACTGGGTGTCATTTTTTTTTTTTCCAAATGGAGGAATTCCAGACACTCCTTTGCTTAATATGCACTTTTGGCGTATACTGCTCTGCCCCCTGCTACCATCTATTACATGGCAACTAAATGTAAAGGGATATCAATGGGAAGGTTTCTCCTCTACTGGAATACTACCATAATTTACTTCTGACATCGCAAGCTAATGTAATGAAATAGGAGGCATTACTTTGGGAGCAGCCTAGTGTTTGAGTTTAATAAATTATTTATAGTATTATATTGTAATTATTTGAAAGAATGGAGCTGAATGCAGTACGTTGTGGATGGAGGGAAAGGATTTTTTGTTTATTAAGCAAGTTCAGAAAGATAAAGTCTGCTTTTGGATGAGAATTTCAGTTGGTTTTTCAGGTATTTTCTGCATTTTATGAGTTGTGTCCCTTAGAGAATGGATGGAGACACTAGCTCTACTCACATAACCAATTTGATGTCTTTAATAAAGATCTGTAGTTGCTCATGTGCTGGTCCAGCTCTGTGACTGTGGTATCAGAGAAAGATTTCATGTCCCATTAATCTCTTTACGTTATATCCATTCTGTGGCACAATAGGAGTTTCATCGGCTTTTTATAATCATTAATTTTTATGAGTAGACGGTTAGCCTTGTTCAATTTTTTTTTCTCTCTCCTTGGCTTGGTGTGAAAAATATAATGAGGTACAGAAGAGAGTGTTATTAATCTATTTAAGAGGAAATTAATTTGACATGAAGTGCTTTTGTTTAGAAGAACATAACTGCTTTGTCCTCCATGCTGTGGGCTTTATGCACTGGAAATTTATTCTTTTGACAAGATTTAATTAAAGTCAATTTCACATACATTTGAATGTTTTACCATTTCCTAATAAACAGTATCATTACTAGTGGCCACAATTTTTGTCATGTAACTGCCTTTATGATACCATAAACGGGCTGTTATCACTTCCTGTTATGAGCCAGGAGGAGGAGAAGGTACAGATTAGATGATATCTCAGGGGGAGGAAGCTTTGTATTCTGAATGTGCCATTTAGTGCCTAAGAAACTTTAGGCAGGAAGCAAAAAAAAAAAAAAACCCAAAAACTTTTGAATGAGGATAAAATAATACTTCATGTATTTATATCTTTCAAATGTGAACTACTTTTACTGTTTTTATCCTGTTTCCTGTGGAGTGATGTCCACTGCTGCTCGTTCCCTTGCAGTACAGAATCAGGTCTGTGCTCCTGTGCACTACCTCAGTGGAGTAAGCTTCCCTAACAAATATTTGCTCAGCTTCCACTGTTTCCTTTCTGACCAATAGAGTTAACATGTCTTTGCCATCCAGACTTCTTCCATGGTGCATCTAGTCCATATTCAGAGAGGACCAACTTTTCCTTAACCCACTGCCTAAACACATTTTCTCTGCAGCCTTGTTTTCCCTAATTCCTGCAGCTATTTGGTGTCTTGCTCCAGAACTATTTTTTCTAGGGTAGACTTCTTACACTAGACTACACCAGGGAGAAAAAAAAAAAAAAAAGAGAGAAATAGCCCTTCTATGTCTTGTCATTTCACTGTGGCAGAGGGTGGAATGAGGAAGCAGCTAGAATTTTTTGCTTTGTCCCTTTTGCCTTCTATGGGTAAATGTAGGTATCCTCTTGGAACAGTCTTTGGGTAAAAAGCTTCCAGTGGATGCTGTAACAACTGAGGCAGGTGGCACAGAAAAGAGCAGAGAATGGATGGTGTTTCTTGGAGTTTTTCTCAGTTTGGAGAAGAATCGCCTCTCACATTGAGAACTTCTTGTAGAAGCATTGTCTAGATGCTGTTGTGACAAGTTAGCTGATTCAGAAGGACTGTTTGAGCTTCAAAGCCCAGATTGGGCAGTGAATTTTGCTGACATTCTACATTTCTTTCTTTTTGTGTGTCTGGAGCGTGGCATGAGCATGTGATACAATTATCTGTGTGTCTTGCTCCAATCAATAGGAGGGAAAGGAGGATTTTTTTTTTTTTTTATATATATGTACCCCACTGTGAGATTAAGAATTAACAATTTTGGTCTTTCACAATGTGTAATGAACACACTGTAATTAATGAGATGATTTATGACATGAATACCAACCTCCAGTGGTCTAGATTGTAACCCTGAAGCCTATGCCAGATCATCACAGGTGATATATATACTTTTTGTTTTAATTAGTGACTAAACAGCTTCAAGTATGGTTAGTAGAAAAGTCTGAATTTAAAGGTAACTTCAATATTTATCAGTATGAGAAATATTATATGCATATAATATACACTGTATCTATTCTGTTGATGCTTGGCAACAGGTAACTTCATATTCAGTGCATCTACAAAGATTAAAGAAATATTGAGGGTATCTTAGTTTATATCACATTCTAACATTTCATTTTCACATTTTAAAATTACAAAAGAACATGAGAAAATAATGGCTGTTGTTCTCTTTATATCTTCAGAAAATAAGCTACAGTAAATCCTACACAAATTTCACAAACTGTCAAGACAATGCTGGGAGGAGAATCCAGCTTTCCACTCCAGTGCTCTGTACCCTGGACTACAGGTCTTTCATTTCAAAGATGTGTAGACTACAAATGAGATAAAAACTTATACTCCTTGCAAATCCAACTGGAGGCAGAGGTAGAAGGGACGGAAGCAAAGACTTAGTCTTGAACAAAAAAGTCAAGGTAAATATTTTAATTTTGATTTGAGATTATATCTGAGATTATATCCTGATTTAAGGGCAAAACCTGTTAAACAGAATATTCAACTGTTCGAAAGAGCAATTTGTAGCTACCCAGTACAGTTCTGTATATAAATTATGGTAACACAAAGGCCAAACCGTAGCACTTGGCTTATCATCTAACCGAAATGCATCATAACTGATTTAATACCAACACAAATCCCTCACCAGAATTACTTTGTTTGAAGTGAAGGTGACCTTTTCCATTGCCATTTTTACTGTCTTAAAGGAGAATTTACTACATATGACAAAAGTCTCACATACATTAGTCCAGAAAAACAGACGTTTTGTGGAATGAGTCATCAGTCACTCTAAAAGAATATCTGAACTAGAAATAAAATCATAATATTTTTGGCATATAATTTTGTATTCTAAATTGTTTATTTCTGAAAAACAAGACTATACAGAGTTTATCACATAAAAATTTATATTTTACGAAGTCATTATTATTCATGTATTGGACTAAGGTAATACATTTGTTGAAACCATATCTAATTTTTTTAGAACAGGGATGTTTAAGCTTCATTTGGAGTGCAACCATAAGGAGAGCAAATATTCGTAATGCATTTGCAGACCAAAGTATAAAGCTGAGCAGATTAAACTTCCTTTTATGATTGTGAGAATTTACAGATCTCTGCCTTGAACTGTACAAAGTTTTCTTCCTTTGTTCTTTGCCCGGCATTTCTGATATTTTTTATCCACAATTATAATGCACGTTTCTCTTTAATCAGTGATGCATGATTTATTTTGTCATGCTCATAATTGTGTTTTTCAGGCAGGCGTGCTTATGAAAATATATACAAAACTTTTTCCAGTAAGATAATAGATAATCAAATCCTGAATAGTTTATATAGATTTATATAGAATTCAAAAAATGATATGTATAAATTTGTTAGTTAGTAGTATTTTCACTTTATAACAGTTGGCTCCAAGAAAGCTTTAAAAAATTTAAATTTAATATATTAAAAAATCAATAAAAATAATATAAAACTTAAAAGATATCTACCTTGCTTTTAGGGATATAAATCTGTTGACTCAGTGACAAAGCCCATATTTTTTTCTAACTGTCCTTGATCTTCTAACACCAAAAATAGTGTAGGAAGACAGTAATCTTATCTAATAAACAAAAATATTGGATAGGGGTCAAACCCAGGACATAATTGGAGCCTTTAGAGTTGAAGAATTAATTTCCTTAGTAAAACCATACTAGGTATTAATGTGGTGAATTTTAAACTCTATTTTATATATATATTTTTTTATTATAAATATTGAAGCTACATTTATACTACTAAGCTGAACAGGAATAGGCCAATGGCCAAGAATAGTGGGGGTTGCTGCTGCAAGCCAGGAGTAAGACCTTGCACTTGTATTTATTGAACCCCATGAGGGTCTCCTGTACCCACTGCTTGAGCCTGCATGTGTTTTGCTGGATGACGTTCTGTTTATTGGGCATTTCAACTGCAACCCACAGCTTCGTGCCCTCCACATACTTTCTGAGGGTGAGTTCAATCCCACTATTGATGTCACTATTGAAAATATTGAAAATCATTGGCACCAGTACTGACCCCTGGGGGATATCACTTGTCACTGAGCCATTGACCACCACTACCTGGTATGATCTTGTCGCCAGTTCCTTGTCCATTTGACCTGTCCAATCTTTATCTTTCCAGTCTGTAGAGAAGGATGTTGTGGGGGACCATGTCAAAGGCCTTAATGAAGTCCAGATCGATGCCATCAGTGACTCTTCCATTGTCCATTGATGCAGTTACCCCATTGTAGAAGGCCAGCAGGTAGTTTAGGCAGGACCTGCCCTTGGTGAAGCTTTGTTGGTTGCCCCCTATAACCTCCCTGCCCTCAATGTGCCTTAGCACAGCTTCCATAACGATCTGCTCCATGATCTTCCCTGGCACAGAGGTGAGGCTGACAGATCAGTAGTTTCCTGGGTCATTCTTTCTACCTTTCTTAAAAATGGGTGTGATGTTTTCCAGACACCAAGGACCTCACCTGACTGCCATGAATTTTCAAATATCATTGAGAGTGGCTTGGTGGCCACATCAGCTAATTCCCTCAGGACTCTGGGTTGTATCTGTCAGGACCCATAGGCTTACGGATGTTTAGGTTCCTAAGATAGTCTCAAACCTAGCCTTCGTTTACAGCTGGAAGGGCCTTGTTCCCTCAGTCCTCACCTTTTGACCCATCCACTCAAAGGCTGTGTATTGATTCTCCTCAGTTAGCGCTAGCCCAAACTTTGCCATTTTTGGAGTTACTGTAAGTCAGAGTCTGTTCTTAAAAGATAGTGTGTATAAGGCCACCTTACTTTAGGAGTACAAGTGTTCAGTTGTTTAGCATGAAATAAATTGTAGTGCATAGTTTCAGGATTGAAATACAGACCCTCATGAATTGTATTTACTAGTGAATTTATGCCAAGGTGGAAGAATGTTAGGTTGCATCTTCCTGTGGACTAAACTATGCCTGGATTAAAATGTTGGTTGGATTAAAAGGATGGGATGAAATTTAATTTCTTAGCATGGTTTTAGCATGACAGAATGAGTAGCAGCCTACTGAGGGCTCCTGAGTAAAGACTGTGCCTAACCCTATGTGCATGCAGATGCTTTTGTAATTACTACTGGCAGCTTATTTACAGTCAAATGCTGCCTGAGGTCATCTCTTTAAAAAATTATTTCAGGCAACATGTCTATACTAAAATAATGCATAAATAAGAAAAGCTATTATTATTTTTTTTGAAGATGTAATTATAGTGTTCCACTTGTTTATTTATGTCTGCACAGAGATGAAAAATATTCATTTCTATGTTTGGATAACCACAGAATCATTATAAGCCAGGATATTAGCCATGATGTGATTGTCAGGAATGATTGCCATTGCTACTGGAACTTGCAGTAGCCCATTTATAGCAGGCTTGGCTTTGTGTTGTCTTTGGAGGAGCTATCAAATGTTATGTATCTGTCTAAACTTGTCATCTGGACTCTTCAGTACTTTGGAGAGAATAAAAAATACCTCTAGAGAGCAATAATCTCCTCATTGATGAGGAAATGTAGATGACTAGTTTAATTAGACTTTAATTAACAACCTTGCCAAGTTTTCTGTTTCCCACCAGGGAAAGCAACAGATATATTTACAGTCCAATTCAGCCAAACACAGCAGATATTTAAGGGAATCCCTATTGAGGCTCTTAAGCACATGATTAAGCCACACTGAATTTAATGAAATCTATAGATATGTGGAAAGCTAAGAAAATGTTTAAAGATGCTTTTGAAGAATGTTTCAGCCAGGAACCTTATGAGATTCACATCAATATTTTTCTTGCCATAAACATAAAAATGAATTGAATAGATGCAGGATTTTGTCTGGAGTCTTGCAGTATTTCATCAGAATTTACCTTTATAATATTTTACTTTATATATTGTTACTTTCAAGAACATCTTTTTGTTTTGTTTTGTTTTTAGCATTTTTATTTTTATAAGCTGCTTGCTTTCTTCAAGGCATGTAATCATCAAAAACTGTTAAATATCCACCCAGATTCCTCTTCAAACACATAGAGGTACTTTAACTATATGCTCCTTCATGTCTGTTTTTTAAGGTTTAGTTGCTTCTAACAGTTCTGTATCAGAAATTCTTTGTATGCTTTTCCATTGACCTAAACTTTATCTCAAATACTGTTAGATCAAACTTAGATGCTGCCAATGAATAATGTAACCTTGATCCCCCTAATTCTGCCCTTTCTTCCCATTGGCAACTGACATCAGTTATTTTATATATAGTTATACTATTATCCTTGCAACTCGTTTTCCTACTTGCTTCTCAAGCAAATCAATTTACAGATATATTTCTATAAATGCCAATTCAGAATTACTTAGCTCAAGTCTCTGCTTGTGAGCCAAATTACTTTAATGGATTAGTCCTTTAATTTTCTTTTCATCATAGTAATTTTGTCTATTTTAGGGCCAGACAGTTTAAAGGAAGCCATCATTTATTTTTGGCTGCCAGGAATATTTCTGTTGTCGCTACAAGTTTAATAAAACCTAGAAAAGTACTATACTTATTTGGCTTAGATTTGTGCAGCAGAAATGCAATTTCAGTTCTTGATCTGTCTACACTTCCCAGAAAATATAAAAAAATACAGAATTTGTACCAGGAATATTTGATAACTTGGTCCAAAATGCCTGCTCATACTTAAAAGTGGTTCTTGTGTTATATTTGAGCAGTAGATAGAAATATGAGGAAACAAAGGTTTATTTCTGTTTGTTTTCAAGAAATTGCATGCATCATTTACACATGTAATCTTTTAACCATCATGATTTATAAAAACCTGAATGCAAAGCTGAGTTTAGCACAGTGAGAAATTCTTTTTGTTGTTGTTGTTGTTTTCTCACAGGCAACAGCAGTGTGATATCCTGAAAGACTAGCAAGTCTACAAACAAAGATGCAAGGTGGTGGTAGTGACAAGAACTGACAATCAATGTCTGTGATAAATGTAGCACCCTATGAAGGAGGCACAACAGGATCCTCTGACAAAATTATAAATATTTTCTGCAGCATCAGGTTTAGTCAATGTATGGGCATTCACAGAATAAAAAAAACTATAAAGAAAGTAATTAAAGTATGCACTATATCTCAGAAGTAATTTTACTTGTGCATCTTGAGCAGGCTGTATTAAGAAGACAGAGGCTGGGAGTGGTGCTACTAAAGATGGGAGAGTATTTTCTGGACTGTTCTCTGCTAAGCTATTTTATATTATAACACACGAGCACAGGAAATGAGAAAATATATTTTCATTAGGGCAAAATGAGCAAGAGGAGGATTTTTTGCTTTACAAAGGCATTGGGACAGGGTCATAATATTGTGTGCTCCCCTTTTCATTGGAAGAAGAGGAAATCACAGCACAGTAACAAATTTACCTGGCAAAGATATGAAAAAGTTTATTTTAGGTTGAGAAAGAGAAGCCAGTGAGGAGAGACACGAGATACATAAGGTATGAAACTGAAAACTACTGTTTTTGTTTGTTTGTTTGTTTAATTTAGAATGTTGTTATTTTGTCAAATGTTAACAGCATACTTCCAGAGTGGCTGGTTTAAGAGTTTGTATTGAAGGTGTCTGGATGGACAGGCAATTCCCACCATACTGAAACCCAAATTCAGTACTTCTGGCAACATCCTTCTGGACTAACAACTGGAGACCTCAGCTGTAAAATACATCTCTTACAGTGAAAACAGATGATCGCGCTGAAGCAACTCAATCTTGCACAGGAACCTACGTGCACAAGACATTTAAGTACCTGCTATAGTGGTAACTCTCTCTCACTACGTTACTGCTGTTTGGGTGTTGATTATCACGTTCAGTTGCACACTGGAAGTGGGACATATACCGAAATGTAAAACGTTTGTTTATTTGTTAACGCAGGTAATGCGTCCTTGTGCTGCTTCTTGGAATAGGCTGATCAATGGCACTGGATTCCCTTGCTTTTTTTCTGACTTCTCCATTCCTCTCAGGAATTTATCCCTCTTCATGTTGGTCAGTGTTTTCCCACTTGGATTCTGTCAGCTTCTGCCATGTACTCTTATATATTTTCATGTATCTTATTTTGCACAGTTCTGTCTGTTTGTACTGACCTCATATTGCTCGTTTATACTGGCTGCTCTGTTGCTTTGGACATCTATAAATCCACTCTGGCGTAGATGTTCTGACACAGAAAAGGGCCTCAGTTTTTTTTATTCAGTTTCTTTCTAACCAGTCCATAACTACAGTCCCAGTCTCAGTGACCTGGTTTAGTCACATATATGCTGTTTGTTTCTGGTGCTCATTAGTACCTCGATAAAGTTATGTAGAATCCATTGACACTAGAATCCCAGTGTCACAAAGAAGGTTTTTATGCACCATTAACAATGGAGTTTTATTCTCTGTGATTTTCCTATTACAGGCTTTACAGAAAAATGCTTATGAGTGACCTCCATTGAAGAAAATGAATAACTTTTTCTTTGTCCAGAATGAGTCCACTCTAATTTCTTATTTAACCATTCCTTTGTGGAGTCCACTCTAATTTCTTATTTAACCATTCCTTTGTGGAGTCCACTCTGATTTCTTATTTAACCATCCCTTTGTGGAGTTCACTCTAATTTCTTATTTAACCATTCCTTTGTGATATTCCCATACATTTCTACAAAGTTTTTCCTAGCACAGTATTTCTATCCATTCAGACACTGTAATTTGCACTCTCTTTACCTCACTAATGGAACTATTTTACCATTTTAATACTTTTAATGCATTTAATTTATTTTCTTTTCAATTTAATTCTGAGGAAGTCTCTGATGACAAAGGATTTTGGGGAATGTCTGACATGTCTTCACCCTCTGCAAATTTACGTGACTAATCTGTTTTCTGATGAACTGACAGCCTAGTAGTGCTTTTGATCTGATCTCCCAAAAAAACCTGATTAGATGCATGCAGTCACTTCACATGCAACTAAGCAATTGAATTGAATGTGGTTCAGCAACTTCCCTGAGACAACCTCAGGAATAGGGAAATGGACTGGTATATTGGACTGCTGTATTGGAAAAAGTTCTAAGTTGTAAGGATCATTTAGTATGGAAGTTCAGGGCACAAGTACTTGTAAATCACTTCAGTTTCTCATGAGATCTATGAAAAAGAACAAAACATTGAGAGACACTGAGTAGAAATAGAGCAGAAAGAATGTATATAATAGCTCAGGTTGTATTTGATCAGTTAGCAAACCAGTGAATATTGTACCTTGCAGCACTATGAACTTGTGTGATATGGTAATAGGTATAAAGCACATCTTTGAAATGATAGCATCTTGTGATTTTTATTTTGTGAAACAATTGTTATTTTCTTTGTGTTGAAGAGTACTCTCTGGAAAACGCTCAGCTATTTTACTCTGTACTTTGCCGATCAGCTTTGCTTCGGTACTTGAGTTCTTCTGAGTGAGGTGGGGAGAGTATAGAAGGGGATGTCTTTCCTGAAAAAATAAGAAAAACTAATTAACAGAATTATAGTTATTTCAAATAGTATTTTAGAAGTGCAAGATCTTTAAATTAGACCTTTAAAAATAGCATTTGCTTTTACTCATCTTAGGAAAGATAAAGAAAATCTTGTATAGCCAAAATTAGAATATCATTAAATGTTCAAAGATTTTTTTTTAATTATTCTATTAATTTTTACACATATTCTATTCCTCAAAATAAAAAATGATTAGTGTAACTATTGTTCAGAAGATACCAGTACTTATAATTTGAGGGGATAAGAAAGAGGACAGGTTATGGTTGTCAGATAAGTGTTAAATATGTAGTTGGTGCTGATACAGAACTTTTTTTTTCCTCCTTCCATCATTTCTAATATTTGATTAGATTTTTCTGATACTTTCTTTCAGTCCTGGAAACAATTCATTGTACGCAAGAGTTTATAACATGATTAATCATCTTTAACAATGAGGAATATTGCCCATCATGAATTGGAACTTCAAAGAAGGAATAAATGAAAATTCAAGCAATCTCCCATGTGCCTTCTTTTGATACCTACAAAAATTGTGATTTATTGGGGAGTTTTCATTTTAGAGACCAGAGTGGGTGTGCCTGTTATACCATGTTCATTTAGAAATCTTTCTACGTTTACTGATTAATTTAATCAATGTTCCTGTTATTCAGGAAGATGTAATTCATACATCATCTATATTCCCTCACTTTTGAAACTGGCCCTCTTTAATTTAAAATACTGGCTCTAGATTTGACAGCCAAGAGCTATCATGACCTTCGTAAGAACTTTCTGGGGTTATGTCTCCATTCCTTCAAAATATTGAAAATAAGGGTTTGTTTAGATTATTGTCTTTTTAGAGTTTACAAAGAAATTACAGCACTGGATTTCTGAGTTTGAAGCTGAGAGATGAAAGTTCAATTTCATAAAACTGAGGCAATATATAAAAATTTTACATCCACATTCTATCATCAGATTCAGAGGGGACATTCTATTGGGTACTTTGTATCCACCTTTAAATGATTAAAATATTTTGAATGAATAACATTTTTCTTCTTGTTATTGATCATGTTACTTACCTCTTTGATCACTGACATGAACTACTGTTTTATTACACCATCTCAATAGCTGTTGAGCAAGAGGAAATTTAAAAAAAAAAATAGTTTAAGAATTTATGCCTTGCATATGAAATACGAAGGCACAAAACCTTGCTCAATATCACAGGAAATGTTTCTTGCACATCTGACAGTGGGAGAGAATAGGAATCCTTCAGTCTGATTCGTTAGCTAGAAGACTATCAACCCCTGCACTTTCAAAGTTGCACTGTATGTTTACTTGATAATTGTTAGAAGATTATCCCAATGTTTTACTGGAAAATGAAGTGTTGGGTTTTGTGTTTTCTCATAAATAAACAAAGCACTAGAAAGGAAATTATCAGAATGAAATCTTTAGATTCATATTTTTCTTCAAATGTGCAATACTGTGCCTCGAAGTGTACTGATTTATGTTCCACTGTGTAGCATTAAGAGAATTAATAGTTATGGAAGAAATATTTTTTAATATTATGACTTCATTATTCTTCATTTAAAACATATACAATAGGTTTGTTTCATAAAAATGTAATAAGAATTAATACAGCACTGAAGAAGGCTAAACAGCTTAGTCTGATTATTTTATGAACACTGATATTTGGGCTTTTTTTTTTTTTTTTTTTTTTTTGAGCAACTGATCGAAGTGTTAAGCAGTTAATTCTGCTACAGCAAATGATGACAGGAATCAAGAGAGAAAAAATGTTAAAAAAATAAGTAGCAGTACCCAATTGAGCAGTCTCCTCTTGAGTGTCCTCTAGTGAAATTATTTAAAATAGAGACAAAATATTTCCTGTGTGACAATAGATATTTAGAAAAGGATTTAATAAAAAGCATACATTTGTGGAAGGAAAAACAAAAGACAATGAAGTCCAGTTGTCTATTGGTACCATCTGTTTTATAATGAATCGTAATTATTATGAAAGAGTAGAGGAAGCGAGGTATGCTACCCGAGCAGTTGTTTGGAGCACCACTCTGCGTTTAGAGAAAACAATAATCCAACACCATCCAGTACTCACCAGTATTCTCATTATCTGAATTACCGAAACTCTATAATTCTCAGTTGGTTGGGGTACACTTTGTGGAAAATTTTGACTTTGAGTCACTATGTGCAGCACATCTCCTAAGCGACAGTGTGACTATTGTACTGTAGGATCTGCTTTCTAGTTCAGTGGTTTGGTTACTTTGAAACACACAAAAAAACTTAATTGCTGTATTTCCTGTCTCTCTCTCTCTTCCCCCCTTCCCCCCCAAAGTTATCCTACCACTTAAGGACCTGAACGGTTGTTGTTACTGTGCTTTCTCAGCATGGTGGAAGGGAGGAACAGTGTGATTCAGGTAGCTGACTGAACCTTCCCTGAACCACAGGGATACTGTCACATTACAGTGTGAGCCCATTCCAGTTCTGTTACAATGTGTAATTTTTTTCTTCATGCATTCTACATCATTAACTGAATTACTAATCTATAGGAGACTTTGGAAGAAGTCCTTTTTGAGGCTTCATGCTCGGTTAATAAAATAAAAATTCAGTTTTCCCTCTCTCCTGCTGCAATTTAATCAATTTGAAGTTGCAGCTGGAAGTTTAATCTGGCCTTTTGTCTTTGCTCTTTTATAGATAACAAATCTCTGTAACTACAGTATTTCTGGTGAATCATATGCCATCCTATCACCTTCATTTCATGTACCACTTTCTATATCTTTTGTCATTAGTGGTATTGCATATACTGACCGTACAGTATTGACCTGTTCTGCTGATGATTAACAAAGTGAAAGCGAATACACTTTATTGCCATTGTTGTGCACTGCAATGGCCAGATCTGTTATGTTTCATTTATATCAGGGAATCTGATTCCCAAAGCAAACAAAATGTATGCTGTGATGACAGCATTTTATTATGTTTTAATTCCTACAATTCACAGTGGTACTGCTCAAAATTAAATGGATAGTCAAAATCAGTCTTGAATATGGGTTCACATCTTTGATCTTGCCAATAGACTCCTGTAGAAATAAAATTACTTTGACTGAGATCCTGACAGAGCTTGTCTAATTTCGATGAAAATTTTGATGCTTTTTGCTTTTGTAGAACTAGTTTTTTTTCCTTTTGCTCTTATTTCTGTGCTTTATCCAATCAGTATTTCATTTCAAAAGTATAAAAAGATGCGTTAGCAGTTCATATATATAGTCCTTGGTCTGTTCTTGAATAGCCTAGCTGCTGAATTTAGAGATTGTGCTAATACTATAGTTCATGTGTTCTTGGGACCATGGTCTTGCTTAAATACTATGAGGAAAGGTGTATCTTTTTAGATTTGCTGGTATAGACACATTTTCCCCTGGGAGAGAGGAAGCTGAATTTCCTCGTGCTGATGAATGGATTACCCGCAAAAATAAGTAGCTCTTTGTATTGTTTCTGAATGGTAATGGCAAAGTGTTGTGCTTTCTGATGGATTCAGTGCTTCGTGTGCCATTTAATATGCTCCCAGTATGCTTGCTAAGCTAAGCTCTGTATTGTCTGTGGGTGACAAAGAAGTTTAGAAGAGAGGGGATTGTATAAAATACTTGCCTAGGAATTATTAGAACATTAGACAGAATAACAATCTTAAAGTCTTCTGTATTTTAATAAGAGAAAATTGGACTCTTTTCCTGTCTTGTTCCTATGTTTTAGTTTTTCATCCATTTCTTTTTCATCTTTATTGAAACCACAGGAAGGGTTGTAGTTCTAGCAGTGAACTGTTGCTCCCACGATCAATGATCTGAAAGATTTCTGAAAAAAATGTGACTTATTAAAATGAAACCAGAGACCTTTTAATGTTAAAAAGATGTAGAGCTGGAGAAGGATGGCAGGGTTTGAAGAAGAGAGAAGAAATGTGCTTTATGTGGGACTGAAGAAAACCTGCATCAAATACGGGTGACTTGGCAAATTTGGATTAAGTGTTACTGCCAAGTATTGTGACTGTAATGCTATTTTAGGGATTTCTGCGTTTTCTACAGTAAGTGGTATGACAAATAAATGTATAAAGAAATTCATTCTGAGTGTTCCAACATTCTGTCACTGATGGTAAATAAAGAACTACGCTGCACAGGACTGACAGTCTTATGCATTTGCTGGGGACTGATTTAATGCTCTATAATTAAGTGTAAAATTGGAAAAGAGGAAAATGTAATGATGAGAAAAATTTCATAGCTAGGTTTTTGAATTGCCAAATGCTTCAGAAGGCTGCAATTTCACAGCAGGATTGGTTCCAGAAGTGTAAATTGGACATAAATATTTCCAGAGAGTGAAAATGTAAATTAAAAAAAAATAATTAAGAAGCATACTTTGTTCTAATGAATTCTCTATCAATAATTATGAACTAATAGTGAAGTTATGGTTTAGAAATCAACTTATGAAAAAAATCTTTAATGAATTAACTTCAGTTGTAAATCTGTGTCTGAGAATATTTCAAACAGGTGGTCAATTTTGGTGTATTGTTTCATGATAATTGCACACAAAAAGCATTGGGTATGTTGGCTGCTGAACAAGAAACAATGTGATTATTACAAATCAATATTTTTCAGGTCTTATATAAATACTTTAGTACCCAAACACATCTATTGTTGCTTATTAATAGCACATTAATCTGTTATTTTATTTTGTTTTCAATCATTGGACTGTATTTTTCACTAGTCATCTCAAGATTCTTTCTATTAAAGGAAGTTTTAGGGCAGAATGTCTGACTCTTCCTTTGTTCTCGAACTAGCAGTTCCCAGGAGACATAATGGATACTATGTCTGTAAAAGGAAATCAGTATTCTGCACTCATATAATTGCTTTGAAGACATATTTAAAGGTTTGGAATGGCTTTGGAAGGAGGTAGGGTTAGCACTGAATGTGCACAATGAATATTAACATGAATGTATTTTTCTTATAAGATATTAGAGTAGCAGAGCTTTTAAGACAAGCAAAAAAAAAAGAAGAGCAATTTTGTAGACACACAAATAAGACAATCTGCTAGATTCAGTTACTGACTCAATAATGAAAACAAGCTCTACTTTAAGAGAATTCCTGCTGATATTAGGTGCCATCAAATTTAAAGACTTCGGCACAGAAAAGTGCTGATTATTGGTGGTAGTGATTGACCCAATTCTATACTTTTTCTGTTTGATTAGAAGTTTTACTGATGGACAGAATGATGGCCTTGTTTCACTGTTGGACTGAATTCCAGCTAGTTTTAGGAGCCAAACTTATTATCTAGTAGTGAAGTCTCGTCAACATGCCTGAGACTGGAAAATGTGAAAATGAAAACACTACATGAGGCAAAGAATTATTTGAGCATCCCAATACATCATGAAAAATCAGTCCAAAGAAGATAAAGAAAAGGCATGCCAGAAGGTGAGCAAGTTTATAAATTAAATTGTTCCAGTTGGACAAGCTTCTTCAAAATTGTTGAAGAAATAATTTATATTTGAATGGGAGTGTTGTATTCTTTACTTCAAGGTTTTTATGGAACACTTAAGGATTTTTTGAAAGTAATTAAATGGATCAAAATAGCCTATGGATGGGAAGGAAAAGCAAAAGTAGAGTGTAAACCAAAGAAAGTGTAAATAATGTTTTTATAGAAAGTTTTGTCAAAAGCCTGGTTAATGACGTCAGTTATTTTGAATGGAGGATCTATTTTGTTAAAACCAAATGAAGGAATGTGGTTTTAGTTTTTGTTTCTACAGCGTTATTGAATGGTAATGAATTATTGATCTCCAAACATGGCCTGTTCTAACACTGATAGTAACTGGTGAGCAGTCTCCCTGCATTCACCTTGACCTGTGAGAGGTTCCATTGTATTTTGTTTCCAATCATACAAGGGATGGGAAGAGAATAGATTATTCGGCACCTGTCTGCCAGTAGAGTTTGTCCCATGAAAAACATTTACACAGACGTCAAACTGTATCTGACAAACAGTGTATGGCTCACAAAACAGCTGATGTGAAAACACAATGCAAACGCTGCATATTTTTATTATTGTTATTATTATTATTAGTTAATTTGCTTGTGTCGACACTTTGAAATCGTGCAGTGGTTTTGAATGTATAAATGTCTATGATTCAAGCATATGCACATATATATATCTCAGTAGACATTCATGCACTTGCACAAGGTAGTTCAGAACACAAATCTGTGAGAATGTCTATAATTTCTTGTGGCACATTTCTTAATATTATAGATGAAAGTACCTCATTCCTAGGAAATGCTTAAAAAATAATTATTTAATACACTAGAGATTCCTCTTTGAGAAAATTACTCTGTGCAAAATAACTACATAGTCAAAACAGCTTCTGTCTTACATTAGCGAATGTATATCTTTAAATTCAAAGTAGCAGCAGTTATTATAGTTATTATAATTGATGCTTTGTTTTATGAGAACAAATGGGAGTACCATTCCCTTTTAGCAACCCTGTGTTTAGCAAATATAAACTTAATTCTGGTTTAGTATCTTATTTGAGAACAGTCAACACCTTCTCTTTTATAAACATAGAAAAGAGAGCATCAACCTGCAGGCTGTTGCATGAAGAGAATTCAATGTCAGGCACTGATTTAAATTACACAGCTGAACTAGTGGAAGAGGTTTAAGATAACTGATTCCAAGTATTTGCAAAGTCTACAGGCAAGCATCTGGCTATGTTTTTGTCCTTCAGGTATAACATGTATCTCTAAGAACAGAACCATCAAAAATCCCAGAAGAGCAAACTGGCCTCGGAGAAAATTAGAAGGTAGGAGAAAAACATCTTTATTTATTCATCTTACCATGACTTTTTCTGCCACCAGGTTTGCTTGAAGTGAAATAATATTTCAGAATTCAATTCTGCTTACCTTAAAAAGGATTTTATTCTGTTTATTTTCTTAATATTTTCTGCTAAGAGGAAAATATACTAGTACTTTCCAACAAGTTTTGTCTGTTGCCTTCCAATGTTCTAGGGCTATGAATAGTGATTCCCTTTAAGAAGAACTATATTTATCTCAGATAATGAGTATCTTTCTTACTTTAAAAAATGAATAGTTGTAATTTCTCATCTATTAGAGGCTAGAGACCTTTAGTCATTGCAAACTCTTTAATGGAGATCAAACTAACATCTAAAATCCATTTTACCTCTCCCTTCAGTGCATTATTTACTTCTGCTGTATTTAACTTCCATGTAACACAAGATGACTCATGCCATTAACTGTACTTCATGGCTGGGTAGAGTATTTCAACATTTTTCCAGGAAAGAAAATCAGTAAAACTATGGCATCTACTTTAGCATATACAAACAAAAATGTGACCATCCACCTTTATTGTACTGAATAGAGCAGGCAAAACAAAGTAGCCAACATTTTAACTGTTCGGGTAGAGTCTGTACAAAATAGACACATCAGTCAGATGCCCATCTCCTTTGCAAGTAAGATTTTATTTTACTCAAATTTTATTATATTAATGATGAAGGTACTTAAAGAGTCTTAAGTTTTGTTGCATATCTGAATTACTTCATGATTTCAGGTGTGTAGGAGAGTAACGTCAAGTAGGTTTTCTGATCAGACCAGTAAACTTTGTTATTTATAGGCTGTTTTTAACTTTGTCCATGGTAGAAATCAAATTGATCAATTTACCTCATGTCTGCCAACAAAATATGTATTATCATTGTTGATTTACCACTGAACCAGTACATTAAAGACTGTAATACAACATATGAACAGAACAAGGCTCTGCCAAACTGTGTAAAATTGCTGTCTCAATTTTCTATGCAGATTTCTGTGGGAAATATTTCTTGTAAGTATAGTCTACCACTGTCATTACGGTCTCTCCAGTGTGTCCATATCTCAGTGCTCTCTCTTCTCTCCTGTAGACTCATGTTTCTAGAAAGCCTCAACCGAACAGTTCTAATGCCCCTTTTCTTGAATACATGCCCATGTCACTTCCACATTTACTGTGTATTGTGTGCTTTACAAGTATGTAAGACTGTAAGTATGTTAGACGCTTGCTCTTTGTTTTGCTTTTTACTGCAGAAACAATTTTGCCCAGCTCTGCATTTCTTTAACTGACCTAGAGAGTGTTTTAAAGCTGTGGGGGGCTCTCCTTTCAATAAGCCTGTTCCCATTTTTTTATCATTCCATGCCTATGCTCTGCTACAATAATTTACTCTATGTCCCATCTTCTCAAGTCATTTGCTGTCATACTAAGCCTGTCCATGTGTATGCTGGTCACAAATACTTTGCTTTGCAGGATAGAGCTACAATAGCTATAGGGGAAACTCAGTTCAAAACATGAAACTCTGAGCCAGAAAATGGACAAAACAGACGAAATATGTGAAACTCTACTCCCTAACCTACAGGAAGCATCTACAGAGCCTGTAGAAGTCCAATTCTAGATCTAAATAAAATAACTAATGTTACTGCCCTAGGACATTATCTGCTGGCTGGAAAAGACAGGCCCCTTCCAATGGCTGGTGAAAGGATTGTTTGTTTCAAAGTTTTTATGCCATGCATATTCTGTATGCACCTACCTGGCTTGTTTTGTATGAAACTGTTGTGCTGTACTTTAATTTTTTCACCAAAATTGCAATCCAATAAAGAAGTAACACAAGGGTGGGGGAAGATACCATCTTTGTTGGCTATAATTTGCAAAATGAATGCAGGAATTTTCAACATTTTCAAGAAAATTTATTCTGAGAAAAAAAAAATAGGCTTTTAATCTATTTATTTATTTATTTTGTAGATAAAAAGGAATGTTTCTGCCATCCTTCAATCAACTCAAATTTTAGCTGAAATATAAAATGAATTAGTGAGTAAATGCTTGAAGCAGATATCCAGAATACAAACCTTTCCCTTCTCTGGTTAAAAGCAGTATTAGCAAATGAGATCAGCAAATCGAAACATTGCCTTGCCTTTGGAAGTGGATGGTAACTGGTCGTGGTTTCAATATCTTTGGCAATTAAATAGAGCTAAAACAGGTATTGCATATACTTGTCCTCTAGAGATATGCTTTAAATTCTTTTCTTTTTCCACTGCCTAGATTGAAACTCAAAAGATGAAATAAGTAATTTCATCTGCTGTAAGTACTGAGAGAAATATAAAACCCAGAATGTTTAAATTGACTATCAGGAAATTTGTTTTCTGACACTGAAATGTTTTATGCTACTGAATTGTCCCAGAAGGCAAATAGTGGAGGCTTAACTTCTGCTAAGTAGATGGAGGTCAAGAAAATTTAGTGAATCATCACTGCAAGCAGGAATTGGGGAAGGTGATCTGAGAGTCATGCTCATCTATAAATGCTGTGATTTTGTGATTCATTTTAATTAAACATAATGTGTAGTGCTTCATGTAGTAGTTTTCGCAATGTCCAGGCAGGATGACAGGCACTAACACAAGGGAAAAGAATGAGCAGCAGTAAGAAAAAACTTCTTCTGCTACTAATTAATCATCATATGATTCTTCTTCCAATGGCACCTTCTTTCCAACCACTGACATATGGTGCTCATAAAACCAGTTAATTTACAATAACACATCTGTACATCTACATGTCAGATAAGTGTTTCACTTTTGCAAGCTGGTGGCCAGGCTACTGTAAAAGAGTGTTCAAGATAAAGGTCACCAAAAAGGTATTGCAGTTTTACGTGAGGGATGGGAAAGAAGTCCAAGTGTTCACTTAGTCCTCCCCTCTCCTGTTCAGTCCATTATTTGCAAGTTTTAGGGGGCAGATGTGTAATCTGGGAAGTTTTCCAAACTAATTTTTCAGAACATTAGGTATTCTCGACATCAGGCATACTAAGCAAATTCCTCTTTGTAACAGCTTTGTCACTAGCATTGAATATGAGCTGCTTTCTACATGAAAATAGATGGCTGAGAACCTTGGCCAAACCAAACAAGTTGTAGATAAAACTTAGTTAGAAAATCTTTTAGCTGGTTTCTCCCTTGCCCCCGCCTCTCTATTCTACTTCCGCTTTTGAACATTTAATGAATATAAAGTGATTCCTTTCAGGGAAAGTTTCTAGAAAGAAAAAAATAAAAAGAATAAAGAAAAAAAATATAGTACCTGAAAAAGCTGAGAAAAATATTGAGAAAAATTCTGTACATAGGGCTATGAATCACCTAGCCCAAGCTGTTTATCTGATCAAAGAGTTCCTAGATATCTGGACTTGTTGCTACTTATGCTTGTTATTCTATGTCAGTGAAGTTCTTTCTGCAGTTTTCAGTGCCTTAGAAGAGTGGTTTATTTCCGTTCCGTATGAAGAAGAGCAGAATCTTGAAACACTAAGAATCATTGACTTGGACTGCTGATGTGCAGCCACATCTTTTGCTTTCTCATTAAAGCAATAGTAAAATATCCATAGTGTAGTTCAGGCTTTTTGCTGCAGAGTCCTTGAGTTTAGAGTAGACTAAGCTCTGTCTCCATCCAGTGCTATTCAGCTGCTTTCCTTTTCTCTCTTTGGAGAGGTTGACGTCTTCAGTTGTATATCATCTGATTTGTTTTATCTTATTTATTTCTACACATGTGTATGTAGAAATACATACATGGGGGAGCAATATGGCATACGCTGACTAGATACATGGGTCATGTTGTCATGTTTTGTTAATCTTTTGTTACCTTTTTCCTGAAAGTTTTGATTTTTAGCTATTGGTTTTTTTTTTCCCCTCTGATTTTGGGAACTGTGGAACATGTTTATACTTGAGGTTAGTTTCCCGGCCAATGAACAACTTACATCAAAAATGGAGATCTGCTCTAGTAAAGCCACTATGACACAACAAACTTTTGGAAATGAGTAATAATTTTACAAAATTCAGCATTTATTTTTCTGTGTAATGCACAGTGTAATGAACTGCTAACATTTATGACAGAAGATGCAGTTTCATATTGTGTTAGTTAAATAAAAATGCCTATCAACTTCCAGGCAGAAAAGGTGTTTCCATTAATAAACTTTTCTTATTTGAAAAGCGTACCAGTCTAGTAAAGAAGCTCAATAATAGCCAGAAGTTGTTGATTTAATCATGTACTTTCAAGCTAAGTGGATGGATAAACAACCTCTTATGTTGGAACAACGTTCAGCAGAGGGAATAACAGTATTACATTCAAATATTTATCCATAACGAATTTTAGCCCATATTGACTTCTTAATACTGACCACTGTATACCATAATTAAGAGAGGATTCAATAGAGATATCAACAGTAATGAAAAAGGTTCACTGCATTTTATAAATGGATTGCATTAATTACTTCAACTTTCCCTATCTCTAATAATTCTGAGAGCAGAAACAGCATGTCCATTCTAATAGCTCTAAGGGGAATTCTATATTTACACCATTGGATACACAAAAAAAGCTTTGTAGTCCTCTAAAGCTCTTTAACTCTGACTAATTAAATAGTGACTTTGCTTCTTGTGTCAGAAAGTGGCTCATGCCTCATGGATATAGGCAGTTATGGAAAAATCTTTAACTATGCAGCTGCCTTTATGCAGAATGATACTGAACAAGACAAGAGGTAGGGAACTGATTTGGAGGGGATTCCACTCCAAAACTTATAGCGTGAGTACCCCTTGGGACAGAGGACATGTCAAGCCTCACCACTTTCTGCTTCAATCACTCTGGACGTTTCTTTCACTTTTTCATTTCTAATACAGTGATATGGGAATATGCACATATACATTATAAAAAGTAGCAAGATAAAGAAACCAAAAGAGCAGGTTATGCATAACGTCATTTTCCACACTGGGAAGATGATATGAGAAGTGAGCTGTGCATATTAGAGATTAAACATGTTTTAATGTAGTAGAAAAGTCAATATTGAAGTTGTTCCATTTTTCATAGAAAATGCAAGTGACAGGGATGGAGGTATGTTATAATATAGGTTACCTATCATTCCTAGCAGAACTTAAATTGACTTTCTGTGTATTTATTGTCACAACACTACGTTCAGAATACTTGTAGGTTTAGAATCACTTCTTATGAACTGTATTTCTCCATGAAGCTAGAGAAAACTTAACAGATGCCCAGTTGTCCTAAAATGCATAGAGGTGGATGGGGTCACTGTAGATTTGTACTTTCAGTAAGAGCTTTGATGAGAGCTACCCTAGCCATTTAGATGGGAACAATCAAAGTTTGGTATGATGCCTAGATAGGAACTTGGAACACTGTCTGAATATCCTAAATGTGAGGATGTTACTAATGTTAATATGCAAGTTCAGATTATTTCTTTAGAGAAAAGTCTTGTATTATATAATTTAGGCCTTTGGGAGGTTCTTCATATGAATGCCAGCCTACTTGACTTTTGACAACTTTGGTAATGTTTCACCTTCAGCTTTATACATTTTACATTTAGGCTACTAAATAATACCTACTTGTTTGTTTGTTTGTTCATGTTCCTTCTGTTTAAAGGATCTGAAAAGTGACTTCAAGTGGCTCATTTCAGGAACAGGTAAGACAAAGCAAGACAAATACATCTTTTGTTCACTTAAAGTGGTCAAGCCCCGACACAAGCCACCCTGTAGAGTTTTCATCCTTGTAGATATTCAAAACTCTGCTGGAAAGCTGCTTTGCAAATACTTTATCTCTAAGCACTCACTTTAGTATTAAAGTCCTAACACAGATGAGATGAATCTCAACTGATATCAACTTACATAAAAGCCAGACTGGCATGCTGAGATAGCTAGGAGTGGAGGAAAGTAGGTTTATGGTGAATTGAAGAACACAGAATTACTATCTTAGACAGCAAATTAAACTAGTCTTCTGAGATCCAAGTAGAGCACTGTAATTGCTGAACTACCCTTCCCATATGTATTATGTCAACATAAGGCTCTCAGAGAGAAGCCTTAATGTGAACATTATATAAAGCAATAAATTATATGCACTTGTGAAATGTCACAAGGCAAAGATGTGTACAGCAAAATGACTCACAGCTTTTTCAGTACTGAAACACCATAATTACACATTCATGATCATGACAGATACATCATGCTGAAACGTTTTATCTTCTTTCTTCCTTGGTATTCTAGGTAGATAAGATTTAATAATGAAGCTACTTTTCCCATGGCTGACAGTTCTTATTGCTTTCTTTTGCAAGTCAATTAATTCAGACAGAAATTGGAACAAAAATAAAAATGCAATATTTAAAACCAAAAGAGAAAAAGCAGTGATGCTAATTTTGTATTGCATCTTGTGTTTATTTGCACTTTAGCAAGGTAAAATTTATAAATATTTGAGGAATAAAAGTGATTGTCAATATTTATATTTACATTTCTAAGGATGTACAAGAACAGATTTAGTAGCTGACACTGACTATATGGCTTGGGGCATCTCAGTTGTTTCTTTCTGGGCTCTAAAAGAGTTAGCCAGTCTCTTAAGAGTTTTCTTTGGCTTCCTTAATTGAGATGAAGGGAAAGGAATAACACTACAATGTTGCATAAGTCTGTTAATCATCATAATAAAGTAGGCAAATATTACTTTAGAGCTTCTGTACACTGTGCTCTTATTTTTCTAGGAATGCACAAAACACACTAAGTTCTGATAATCTCTTGCTGCACAGTCAGCCATGCACTCTGATGAATATCTTGTCAGTGACTGCATTCAGCATTTTGTTTTGACCTTTACTATATCCCTTCACTAATGCTTGGTATTTAAGCTTTTATTTTTGAAAGATATTCCAATTTTACTGCTTTTTATTGCAATATACCATGTAATTTCAGGCACGCTAACAAGCCCCAGATCATCAGTATTTTTGTACCTTGCAGTCCTACAGTTCTCAGTGCTTAGACCAGCCAAAGAAAGTGAAATAAAAATGAATGTCTGTGCTTCTTTAGAGCAGCTTTCCAGATGTTGCAGGTGAAATTTTTGGAACTCTGATGAGCATTTTTTAATTGGGAGAGAGATCCTTATTGGCTTCAACAATTTTTGGTGGCTGCATTTTAAGTATTGTTTTGGAGATACAAATATTTGTTGTATAAATGCTAGCAGGGATTTAGAGAGTTCAGTTAGTGAGAAGTTTGTTATTATCATCCTTACAAAAAATTCACATTTAATTGAAAATGATCATACTGACATCAGATTTTTGAAGAAAATTTACAGGAAATACATGAACTAAAATTTCATAGCCTTCATTCTATGTTATATGGTAGATTTGGAATAACTTAAATGACTTGGTTCCTGAGAGCAAACCAGTGGATCCCTCTGGTATGCAAGGAATGAAGACATATAGTGTTGCAGTGAAGAAACACAGAACTCCTCCAGTTCTTATTTCTCTATTTCAAAAAGAGGATGGGATGAGCCAATACTGTGAATATCACTGGCATCAATGCATGTACCCCTACTTTGATAGGGTTAAAATTGTCATTTAATTTGCTCACCATTTAGACTCATGCACCTAGGGTGTGGGAAAATAAAACCACACTTCTTAGTGCTGGGCTAGTACCATGTTTTTTGCTTAGGAAAGGAGATCCTACATAGCGCATACCAATTCAGTGCTACATAGCTTGCTTATCTAGATTCAGAATGTTTGTATTTCTATTTCCTTTTAAATCTAATGTACCTGAATAAATTACTGTGAATTTATACATATTTGTGACACATGTCCAAGTGGCTTTTGAAGATTTCTGAGAAGAATCCACAACATCCCTTGACAACCTTTGCCAGAGCTCCATTCACCAGCAGCACAGTGAAAAAGTGTTTCCTGATGTTCAGATAGAACATCATATCATATTGTGCCCATCCCCATCTGTGTGCACTTGTTCAGCATCCATATTGGGTTTTCTGATCTGAGAAAAAGCTCAAACGCTTGTTCCTTTTGGTTATACTTCAAAGAGATAAGTAATGACTCATGATGCTCTTGTGCACTGAGGTTGCCTTCACTTTAAATAGCATGGCTTCAAGGACTACTAACATGATGAGGGACCTTGAGCATCTTCCTTACAAGGAAAGGACTGGGACAGTTTACCCTGGAGAAGACTGAGAAGGGATCTGATCAGTGCTTATAAATAGCTTGCAAACAGAAGTCAAGCAGATGGGGACAGGCTCTTTTCAGTGGTGTGCAGTGACAGGACAAAGGGCAATGGGCAAAAACTGAAATGGCAAGTTCCATGCAAGCATGTGGGAGAACATCTTTTGTGTGAAGTAACAGAACACTGGAGCAGGATTCCCAGAGAGGTTGTGGAGTCCCCTTCTCTGGAGATACT
This sequence comes from Callipepla californica brunnescens, assembly GCA_023055505.1. Classification (NCBI taxonomy): domain Eukaryota; kingdom Metazoa; phylum Chordata; class Aves; order Galliformes; family Odontophoridae; genus Callipepla; species Callipepla californica. Next base: position 7,917,030 of record JALIRH010000007.1, read on the forward strand.
CAAGAACTTCCATGACTGTTTTTGTGTACCATGCTGTAGGGAATCTGCTTTAGCTCGGGGTTGAACTAGTTGATCTCCACAGGTCCCTTCCAACCTCCACGATTCTGTGATTAAGATCTGTAGGAGAACAAATGAACTGAAGGAGCTTAAAAAAACATAATATCATGTATAGGAAAAAAATACAGCTTTAAAATATATATATAGATTAAACTGATTAATCTTAATTGAACTCTCTCACATTGGTCCTCTGCAGTGAAATCTCAATAACTTCAGTTCACGAAGGCATGTCTACACTAAGAGTCCCACATGCCAATAACAGTCTTGATATTGATTCAAGGACTGTGAAATCTCACATCTGTATTGCTGTTGTTGCACTGTGATTAGTATGTGAGCTAGCTAAATTAGAGACTGCTGAGATGTAGTTAATTTCACTGGAGTCAGTCCTTTTGTTTGTATAAAAGGCCCACCTATATAATATAAAGCTTTTACTTAGGAAATGTACCGAAAAGAGAAAAATGATTAATACAGAGCATTGGCAGCTAGCACTGCTCCTACGTAATAGGGTAAGGTTGATGGTTAGATATATTGTTCTAATTCCTTATTTGCTTAGGAAGAAGAGTTGAAAAATGTGCTGTGTACAGTAATGCAAGAACACTGCTCCAAAAAGCACAGGACCCATCATGACTACATGGTTTTCAAGCACTGTTCAGGCTTTGTATTGAGTAAAGCCTCCATTTTAAAATTCAGTGCTATGTGGATGTGGTTTGCAAATGATGCTAATGAAGTCTGCATTAGGTTGACTTGTTTGTCCGGGGTATAATCTCTTGATACGTTTTTAATGCCCCATGATGCGTTTGATGACAATGAATATGATTCATACAGTACAAGTCCACGGATATAGAGAATAACTCCCTATGACGTTTAATGACAGCTACTCATGAATAAGATCAAAAGATTAAAAAAACCCTTTTCATTCTTTTTCTTACTGTTTCCCTCAGTTCTTGAACTAGAAGATTTTTCTTTTAGAATAAAGTCTCTGGGGAAAAGACACAAGTAACAAACACTTATCAAAGACACTGAAAGACTTTTAAATTAATTAAGAAAATACATTAGAGAAATATCTTCCAAGAGACATAAAAGGAGCTGCAAGCCAAAGTCTTATCCATGTTAAAAAAATAGTCTTTCAAATGACCTAAATTATTTATGTTTTTTGAAGTGCCTAGCCTTTTTAACACTTTTTAACACCCAAAGAAATACAGAAAAAGAAATATCCATCAGAGGCAATTAGACATGAACTCTCTACCTCCAATTCCAGAGGTGATTTGTTCCCATTTCCCCAGTATACTGAGGAAATATTTATTTTTTCTTGCTAGTTACCCATTTTCTCCTCATCCATTCTTGGATATTAACAGAGGGGATAATAGAGTAAGTGTCAACAGGTGCAGTCATTCGATACCGTGGTTAGACAAGAAGTTTACCCCCTTCCAATAAGTAAGGAACATGATGAGAGTGCTGATGTTCAGCCTGGAGAAAGCTGAAGGGAGACCTGATAGTGGCCTTTCAGTGTCTAGAGGCGGGGCTGTAAGAAAGAAAGGAACAAGTTCTTCAGCAGGGTCAGTTGTGAGAGCACAAGGAGAAATGGTTTCAAACTAAAAGAGGGGAGATTTTGATAGAATATAAGGAAGAGGTTTTTTACTGTGAGGGTGGTGAGGTACTAGACAGATTACCCAGAGAGGTGGTCATTGGAGACATTCAAGGTCAAGCTGGATGGGGCTCTGAACACCTGATGGTGCTGCAGGCATCCCTGTTCATTGCAGGGGAGTTGAACTAGATGACCTCTAATGGTCCCTTCCACTCAAATATTTTTATGATTCTATGGTGATAATTGTCTTGTGACGTGTGGACTAAAAATCTACAATGTATGTGAGAAACTGAAGCACAGTGTAGCATTATTATGATGTTCAGGACTCCTTAGCTGACTCCCACTCATAACAGCCTTCTCTGTTGATGAGGTTGGAAAGTATCTTCTTCAGATGCTGCCCAAATCCATCCCTCAGTGCCCTGGTGAAATTGGAATGTAGCTTAACAGGGCATAAAGAGCACCAGTTCTGTAATACACTGCTCATTTTTCTCAATTTTCAACAATGCTGCCATAGTGTGCTCTCTTAAAATGTTTTGATTCTAATAAAAATCCCTCTTTACAGTCTTGTTGCTCTTTATGTGAGAGAGCAGCTGGAATGTATCGAACTTCACCTGGGGGAGGGTGAGGTAGTAGTGTAGAGCTTGTGGGTGAGAATTAAGGGGCAGGCTAGTGTGGGTGACACTGTTGTGGGGGTGTATTATAGGCCCCCTGATCAGGAGGAGGAAGTTGATGAAGTGGCTGCTGAACCACTCTCCGTCATCTCTGAGAGATCCTGGAGAATGGGAGAGGTGCCTGAAGACTGGATGATAGGCAGTGTTACTCCAGTCTTCAAAAAGGGCAAGAAGGAGGATCTGGGGAACTAAAGGCCAGTCAGCTTCACCTCCATCCCTGGAAAGGTGATGGACCAGTTTGTTCTGGATGCCATCTCCAGGCAGCTGGAAGAAAAGAGATTTAACAAGAGTAATCAGTATGGGTTCACCAGGGGGAGGTTGTGTTCGACCAACCTGGTGGCCTTCTTTGATGTCATTGCTGGCTGAGTGGATGCAGGGAGAGCAGTGGATGTAGTTTACCTTGATTTCAGCAAGCCATGTGATACTGTTTCCCACGGCATCGTTATAACAAAGTTGAGGAAGTGTGGAATAGATGAGTGGACAGTGAGGTGGGCTGACTGCCAGAGCTCAGAGGGTTATGATCAGTGGCCCAGAGTCCAGTTGGAGGCCTGTACTTAGCAGTGTTCCTCAGGGGTTGGTGCTGGGTCTGGTCCTGTTCAACATCTTCATCAATGACCTTGATGAGGTGAAAGAGTACATCCTCAGCAACTTTGCTGATGATACAAAGCTGGGAGGAATGGTTGACATGTTGGAAGACTGTGCTACCATTCAGCAAGGCCAGGACAGGCTGGAGAGTTGGGCAGAAAGGAACGAGATGAGGTTTAACAAGAGCAAGTGTAGAGTCTTGCACCTAGGGAGGAATAACTGCACGCACCAGTACAGGCTGGGGGATGACCTGCTGGAGAGGAGCTCTGAGGAGAGGAACTGGTGTCCTGGTGGATGACAGGTTGACCATGAGCCAGCACTGTGCCCTGGTGGCCAAGAAGGCCAATGGGATCCTCGGGTGCATTAAAAAAAATGTGGCCAGCAGGTCGAGGGAGTTGATCCTCCCCCTCTACTCTGCCCTGGTGAAGCTGCACCTGGAGTTCAGTGTTCAGTTCTGGAGACAGATTTTTTCCATATATAGTCCAGGCTAAGAAAAAAAATAATGTTCAAGCATATAAATTTTGACATCAACTTCTGTAAGAAAGACATTAGAAGTCTGTAGGTATTTAAATTTCATTGTCTGTATTTGCACCATCAGCCTCAATTATTTTATTTCTTGAAAAAGGCATAACTCCAGTAATTCTGTTATTTTAAACTTAAAGAAGGGCCTCCACAGAAAAAATTTCAAATAATTCTGCATTAATTATGTAAATGATAACAAGTTCTCTGACTATAGTACATTCCCATTGGTAATCTTGTATAAAAAATCTAGCTGCCAGTGAATAACTGTAGAGACATTTCAGCACCATGGAAGCACAATTAGTTTCTTTGATCTGAACAAAATAGTACTAGGTCAGCTTATTTTTAAATGCATGCATTTTTATTACTCCTGGAGAACTTTTAATAATCTAATGAAAGATGCAAGTAGATATATTTTTCATCTAATAAACCTTTGGTCTTTGTTTTCATTGTGGATGGAAAAAAAACCATGATGCTGACCTTGCCTCTGGCCTTTAAATGTCCTGCCACATAACACTACAAAAATGTGTTTGAAGTAGTTTTATTCTAAGTGTTGATTCATAATAAGTTTAGAGACTCACAGAGCTTCTGTAGATTAGCATTTGCATAGTCCAAAATTGTCTTGATACTTCCACAAATTAGATTATAATTACCTATTTTATATATAATTATTGCTAAGTCAAACAGGAAAATATTTTTTCCTTTACTTGCATGCAGAAGTTCAATCAATTTTCCTAAACAAAAAGTAATGTTTAATTATTGAATAATAGTATCTGTGTAGTGTATTAAAACAAGTACAATCTTATGCTGTTTTTTTTAATCATTATCAAGCAACTATTAATTTATTGCAGCTACCAATCTAACTGCAAATTGTCATAAATTAATTCTAAAATAATTTAGTCATGATTTTATTTAATACTGAAATCATTATAATTTTATGAAGCTTTATGTTTCTAGATGCAGAATGATCTTCAGTTGATTGATATGCTATAAAAATATCCCTTATTATCCTTGTGACTGACTGACAAGTCTTATGTCATGAAGAAATCCTAGAATGTGAGTGTTGAAGAATCATTAAAAAGTATTAATCAGGAAACAAAAAAACAGATGGCCTGGGGATCCTGGTTGATGAAAAAACATGAGCCAGCAGTGTGTGCATACAGACTGGAAGGCCAGTGGTATACTGGGCTCCATCTGAAGAGGGATGGACAGCAGCGACAGGGAGATGATTCTTCCACTCTACTTGTGAGGCCCCAGCTGGAGTACTGCATCCAAGTCTGAGATCCCCAATACAAGAAAGGGGTGGAGCTTTTGGAGGGGGTCCACGGGAGGGCTATGAAGATGATCAAAGGACTGGAGCACATCTCCTGTGCAGATAGGCTGAAGGAACTGGGCTTATTCAACCTGGAAAACTGAAGGCTGTGGGAAGACATTGCAACCTTCCAGAATTTTCAGTCATGAACTTTTTACGTGGGTAGGTTGTGACAAGACAAGGGGGAATGGATTTAAATGAAAGGAAAGGAGATTTGGATTAGATGTCAGGGGGAAGTATTTTACTGAGAAAGAGTGGTGAGGTGCTGGAACAGGTTGCCTAGAAAGGCCTGTGAATGCCCTGTCCCTGAAGGTGTTTTAGGCCAGGCTGGAAGGAACCCTGTGCAATTGGATCTAGCAACTGATGTAGCAATCCTGTCTGTGGCAAGGGAGTTGGGACTTGATCCTTGATATCCCTTCCAACCCAAGCTATTCTATGATTCTCAGATTCTGCAATACTGTTGATAGATACTTACTAGCATGTGAGGCTTAAAAAAACTGGAGACACTGCTGTCCATAGAATAACACCCTTAGGAATCTTTTTGTTGCTAGTGTTTATTTTTTGCTTTCTGTAAAAATAGTATTTTTTCACAGATAAATCACATCTACACTAATTGGGTTTTGGGAATAGCTGTTTAAGTTTCTGTCTGATATTGTTTATTGACTGATGAGAATAAGATTTAGAAGACTACTTGAATCCAATGAATATCAATTTTGAGATCTGCAAGCATTTTTGAGAGAAACCATAAAATAATACAAATATTAACAGGTTCAGAAGATGTCTAGGTAACTACCTGGAGAAGACAGGATTGGATGAATAATGGCAGTAGACTTCAAGTGGATCAGAGATGGCTAGAGGGAAACACCAATAGCAGTGTCCTTCACCCCTCCGTCTACTCCTGTGCATGTGATTTTTTTTTTTTTCATGAATAGAAAAAGAGTAAAGAAGACTTACACATTCTTAAAATTCTCAAAGGTTTTCTCAGAGTACACCTCTATGTGGTGAACCCATTCAATGACAGTAGTTTGCACCAACAGTTAATAGCCGAAGAATTTAGACTGTTATGGGTCTATAATAGAAAAATGGTATGGGTCCTGGTCTCTTCCTCTACAATTGAACTGTATAACTGAATTTTCACTTTCCTCATGCAACTAAGAAAAAACATCACCCTAACTGAATGAAAAAATCCTTGTATAAAGTTTTCCTCCACAGGTTTCTAGCAAAGGGATAAAAAAATAAAAAGGAGTGTAGGCACTGAGTGCAACACATTCAAAATAATAGGAGCATCTATTGTAAATGAACTAATTTCTAAGTAAGGAGTCTTATTCTCCAGTAAAATACTAAAATCATGGAGCCTACATCCAGTAGATCTTCATAACTTCTCCCTCATGGAAGGATTTATGAGCTTTCTAATAAGTCTTGAAAATCAGCTGTCTCATTTACCTAAGCCACATACATCTTTTACTATATCTGAACGACCTTTTATAAATACTGGTTATCTCCTCTGACAGAAAATTTATGTTGTCTTGTCTCTGACAACCTACTAACTGGCTGTTGATTTTTTAACCTCCACTTTTGCAACTCAACTGAAAATTGGAAATATTATTCAGAGTCATTTTGTTGTAACTTGATACAGATAAAGTTTTCAGTTCTATAAATTGTAATAAGCATATGTGAACTTGTGTGGGGATAAATTAAAAGACCTCTTTTACAATATATTTCTGAAAAGTGGAAGTAGTACTATTGGATAGAGATTATGTATATTGTATTCTTTGCCATAAGGTATGGAAGATATCCTGCTACATCCTACAGTAATGTTCATCTTGTGGTACTTCTTTTTCAACTCTACTGAAAATTTCTACCAGGATGTATTATGTTGGCTGCAGAAAAAAAGCCCATTTGCTTCTTTCCATTCCTTCTCTCTCTGTACAGGTAAAATATGATTTTATACTTACTTTATCCTGTATCACATGAGGAATATTAGACAGTGTACCTAATTTTCTGAAGTTGGCTGACATAAATGGAAGAAGGCTTGTAATTTCCATTGTTTAAAACCTACTTTTGTTTAAATACTATTGTTGATTTGTCAAAGAATGCAAAAGCTTTCAATTGAAACACACTAGTTCTATTGAAACTTTTTCTGGGGAACTGCACTTCTCAGTTCCAGTGTTAAGTCTGAAAAGAAAAAGAAAAAGAAAAGTCAGTCTAAACCTGACAACTCTTGTATAAGATGTACTTTTCCAATCTGGATCACAAAGATAAGGGAATAAAATATTTGCCTTCCAGCTTCCACAGTCACTGAGCTATTTATCTACTCGGAAATAGGAGTTTTATTTATTTATTTGTTTGTTTATTTGTTTATTCCCTTTTTTTAACAACTTCTTTTAATTCTTTTAATTCTTGGGCTCAGCCAGTTTCTAGAGGCTAATTCATTGGTTATATTCACGAGGCTCAAAATATGCTGTTTTGCCCAGATAGTTTTGCATTTATTTCCTGAAATATGTAGCTATTAGACCCTATGTACAATTTCCTGTGGATTTTTATGAAATTTCTCCTCAGAAAACTGGAAAAAAAGCTCATTGTTCTGATTTGTTTTGAATTTCGCTATCTAAATGTGTTGTTATAATACATAATCTGAGTAGGTTTTTAGAAATGATCAATATGAGAATTTTATGGGGAAAAAACAGGTCTCCTAAATTGAGATACTCATATACATAAATCTCACTTTGGAAGGCACCCAAAAGACAGTAATAATTAATGTATAATTTTTTATCTGAAGTTCTATTTATGACTGACCAGAACTCAGAACCCATTTCAGAGTGATGATATCTTCTGGAAGCTACCAATAGGGGTAAGATTTCTGAGCATAGGTGGGTCCTACAATTAATGGTGATGGAATGGCAAAGCCAATATGAGCAAATATTTTAAATTGTGAGTTGCAGGAAGTGATTACAGTGAATCAGTGAGTCGGACATGGATTATGCAGGATCAATTTGAAATGCTTCTTGCTAAATTGCCAGGCATGTTAACTTGCTTGTTCTCCCCATAGAGGTAAGGGAGTGTTAGGATTTCAGGAGTTTTCAGAGACAGATGACTCCCCCACAATGATGATGCATGGGCCTCAGATATTTGTTATCTTGTATATATTTCAAGTGACATTTCTAATCAGGTTCAGAAGAAATTTGTCAAGATTTCAAAGAAATTTGAGTGTTTCCCTTGCTATTGGATATCAGTAACTGGCCCGGTTTCAAAGAAAAAAGATGAATATTTTATCACTGCTCCCTCTCCTCACACTGTGCTAGCACTGCCTGTCTTTGGTGCTCACAACATTTGATCCACATATTAATATGAACTCAGTATGAACTTCATTCTCCAGCTTTTGAAGTCTTGGCTTGACTCAGTGTAACGATTTTTTTTCAAGCCAGTAAGTACAGTTTAAACAGTGCTTAAATGCCAGTGATGAGATTAACACAATGGTCCTACTGTGCCAAATAGCAGTTTTTGATACAGATTTGTGAGTCCTTCATTTTGACTTTGCTTCAATAAAGAGTCAAGTGCTGGAAATGACAGTTACCTGGAAAAAAGGGTGAAAAAAGCAACAGAGTCATAAAAGCTTTTACATACTTAAAGGAGGATTCAGTCATCTAAGTTCAGCATGTCCTTTTTATGAGCCTTATCTCGGAAAAGGCTGTTTCAGAAATTTACTGTTTTAGCCTAGTGATTTCAAAATATTCCTCTAATCAGACATATAGCTGTGTTTTCACATGCCCCACCAGTTACAGAGTAGTTCCCTGCAGTTCTCTCCTATTTGATTTTTCCATGCATAATCAGATAACTATTTTCACTTTTCAGCCTTAGCTGCAAGGAAGATTAAGAATGATAGTTTGGATTTCTCTCTCTCTATTTTTTTTTGATCAGCTGATCATTTCCAGACAGTTGTTATCATTGAAGCCTCTGGACATCATTCAGTTTTGACTAAAGGTATATAACAGGTTCAACAATTAAAATGAATGTCTGGGAAATAAACCTGACAGCGGAAGACAGGAAAACAGACCACCATGCCTGTAGATGATCATGGCAGCCACAGGACAGTCCTCGTCAACAGCCAGGAAAAGAAGTGAATTATAAACTGGGCAATTCAGTATAATTTAATTGGATACAACAGATTAAACAGATTAATGACAACTTCACTGTCTTTTCAAGACAAATGAAAGTCGTGGCTGCGGTCATGTTTTTTTTGCTGTTGTTGCTGCCATTTATTGCAGTTTGTTTTGTTTTGTAAATGACGAATAAGAATCCTCAATTACCCTGTTAACAGTTTTGTTGCCATAAAATATACTAATAATGTGCCTATGAAAAGAACTCTGAAAGGAAGAAGTTTTATGATCATGACATTTTTACTAAAAATGTTATGTGTTTATATTCTACAGAGGGAATTCTAACAAAAACGATGGCCAACATCTTTAAAAATTAAACAAGTGTGTCTTGGAAGATGAATTACAGTAGAAGAATGGACCACTATCTTTGATAATAGTACGCTACTGATAAACATTCATTCTTCATAGTAGAAGGTTACTTGCATTTGTTTATATTACATTATATTGTTAATGAAATGATAATGATCTTCTTTGCACAATTTTATTTCAGTTAAATCATTATGTTCCTTTCTATTTTCTCATTCAGAAAATAGCCACAACTTGTCCTAGTATTTAAGTTAGGCCCTACTTATCAATTTGTCATTCACTCTTCAAATATTTTTCTGCAACAATTGGATAGAATTAATATCTTAGAAAATTATTTTCCAGCAGTGTCAACAGAAGGAAAGTATACATTTTTGCACAGCATATTTTAAAAAATATTCTTTACGGAATGAAAAATCTTTGAGGAAATGTGACTCATGAGAAAGCAGCAAGATAGAGAAAAATGAGATCTTACATAAAGAGCTGTATCCTTTCTCTCTTGCAGCACTGAAATTAAGAAAGTTTAATTTGCCTCAGACAAGAGAGTCTGAATACTGTGTATAGCTTTCTAATTGGATAGTTAGTAAAACACTACAACAGAAGTTTGCAGAAGTCTCTGCAAACCCCTCACTAGAAATTCTTACTACTAAGTGACCACCAGTCTATATAAATGAAGAAATGATCTTGCTACATGCAGTCCTGCTTCAAAGCAGATAAATTGGGTACATCATCTCCTGCAAATCCTCCCAGGTTTTCATTTTTAAACTCTTATGTCTGATTCTTTATTCTCTATGACTGGTGCACTTCACTTTCTTTGAACTTCAGAAATTTTTTTCTGTCTTATTTCAAAAATAGTGTGTGTGAAAGGAGACATCCTTTTCCTAGGAAAGTTTTAGCTGTACAGAAATCAGTCTTCTTTACTTGATTCCCCATTGTTTAATTTGACAGATTAATGGCAATGTTAGCAGAACAACATTGATGATCAGAAAATTAACATTACAGTTTTCAAACTGTTCTTCCATAGTTGCAGAATGAAAAAAAAATTTTTTTTTCTTCTCTCAGCTCAATGGAGGTGCAAGAAAAATAGAGCACTCTAGCAAGAAGAAACATCTTTTCAAGTTTCCAAATATATCCAGTCTTTCCCTCTCTGCTGGTTCCCAAGAAGTCCTGCTCAGTTATTAATGTGTATCAATGATTTATGGGCTGATTCAGCCCAGTTCCATGACTAATGGGGTGGGGGACCCATGGACATATGACCCGGGAAAGGAGAAAGGGGAAATAGGGAAGGGGTAGGGAGATGGGCCCAAGAACAAAAGAGTGGCAACAATCTGAGGAAGAAAACTAATTTACTAAATAAGATATTGAAATGCAAAATAATATAATCTAGTTGGAATTGAAGCTAATAAATCAAATAAAGAGAGTGTGTCCAAAACTGAAGACCTTACTCTAAAGCTGGAAGAAAGATGGTTAGGGAAGCTCCATAGCTCCATTGCTGATATGGTCAGGAAAAAGAGGTAAGTTTCAGGTTTGTGTGCAGTTACATCTTTCCCTCTTAGTGGGAAGTGGGAACGCAAAGTTCTCTGTGGTATGTATTTCTTCTCTTCTGAGAACCAAGTACCCTGAAATTTGGCAGTTCATGGAACTGGAGCATTAACTCTTTAACTCCCAGTGCCTTACATGATATTCTGATGTGGAATGCTGATAACAAAAATCATAATACCATGCCATCATGTTACGTTCAGAAGTGATAAAAAAAAAAAGAGATTTGGGAAATACACAATTATTATTAATTTAAATGACCTTAGGAAATATCTGTCTTTGTCATAAGTGATAAACTGAGAGAGAAGAAGTCACTCTCAGCTTGGGTTAATCTGACATGTTGCTAAATATTGTTTTTTATGTTTTATTTGCTTATATATTACATATGCTTGTATATGTTCCTTACAAACCATTTGTCTTTTTTTATGCATTTCTTATAATTACTTCTGTGTGTAAACTTCTAACAAAGTATTGACCCTAAGTTTTAAAATCAATTATTCTGAATTATAAAAGTTATTTGCTTTTTTATGTTACCCCTGCCTTCAAATTAGACAGGTTTTTTGAAGGTCTTGCATGAGCAAAGAACTTCCATCTTCTCTAGAATGAAAGAGAACTGTTAACCAGAGAAAGACAGGGCAATTAGTGTCTTCCTCTCTTTCCTGCAAACTCTCAGTCAATTTGGAACTGCATTTTGCTTTCTCAAAAAGTCAAGCGAGGATAAGTAAAATGACATTCAAAAAAATTGAAAAATGCCTTCATGTAGAATCAAAAGAGGCCTTTTAAGAGGTGAGATAAGAAAGAATGTTGGTTTGTAATTGACAGGATTGTAGCAATGCTGCACATCAGAAATTGGCAGTGTTCTAATAGCATGCTTTCTGGACTTGTGCTGAGTAGGACACATTCACAATTTCCTATTATCGTTTCTAATACCAGTAGATTTCAGCTCCAAATCACACTTAAACACAGTATGATCTGATCATATTTCATTCTTATGTTGGTCTAACGTTGCCAATATGCCTATAAATGCACACATGTAAAGCAGATATGTAGACTAGCAAGTTTCATTTTGCTTAGTCCAAATTTAATCAATTTAAAATACTTTATATTAAATGTAATTGGAGATCTCCTTACTGCTTGAGTTCAGATAATATTAATTGAATATTAGGCTAAAGAAAATTATATAAACTTATCAACTCAGCAAGAATGTCTTCAAAAAGACTTGCATAAGATCTCTTAACAGAAAAATCTGTGTAGGTTTTGCTGCTTCCTTGAGGAATGTTTTTCAGTTTTGTTTATTTTTGTCTGGATTAGAGAATTTCAGACATCAAGCTTATAAACACACGGTTCAGTCACCCACTGAAATATAAAACACTGCAGCGATCATCCCAAAAGCATTCCAGGGAAAAAATGTTATGGATTGCATAGTGTATACAGAAAGCAGATATTCCTTTATTTCACATAAATAATTTTTTTGTTATTGTTTTGTTTTGTGTAGTATGAAACATTATTATTTCTATCTCAGAAATGTGAATGGGAGATTCTCAATGGCTATGGCTATGCTAGGATCCAAAGCTGGGAATGGAAACTCATCATCTATGTTGCTAAATGGTTGAATTTTGATTTTTGTCAATCATCTCTTGTGTGGGGTTTTGTTATTAGACTGGATCAGTGTTCATTGCCAATAGAAGTTTTCACATGTCAAAGTTCTTTTGGAAGTTTAGAGACCTTGATATGCATATGATCAGCATTGTGTCAGTTGACCTTACTGCCTGAGAACTTGTGTTGCTACTGTCTAGGTTACTAGAACAGATGGAGATAACACCCACCAGAGGGAATAGGTCAGATTGATATAGACGTATTATATTGAACTATAAGATCTCTTAAGAGCCACGAGATACTCTCTTATTTGTGTGGTGAGTTATACCCTTAGACAAGAATTTGAAATCCTGGGAACCTTTTTCCTCACCATATGAATAACCAAATTGATGTGGAAACAGATACTGTCAGTAGTGTTGAGACTAATCATAGCTATGTTACAACATTATTATGCTATATTGGTTTTTTCTCTCTTTCTTATTTTCCTGCCTCTCTTACTAGATTACTGGCTTAAAACATCTCAATAACCCAAATCTGTTGTGAAGATTCTCACTGCTTCGTGTAAATTGTAATAGTTCCAGGCTCCTGAATGCATCAAATATTTTCTCCAGTTTCCTCAGATCAGTAAAGAGCTGTGGAAATAAAGTATACTGCTCTCTATTTAAGGCATACTTTAGTTTTTACTCAGATAAGGCTCATAATTCTTTCATTTAGATTACATTCTGAAGAGTTATTTCAAAATGCATTCAGTAAAAATCTGTCATTTAATTATCCATTAATTTTGGATTTCCTAAATATTTAGGAATGTCATGATATTTACTTCTTTGTATGAAGTCTAAAAAACATTTGAGGGGATATGTTTTGCACATTTCTATAGGGATATTCATGGTGGAAGTGAGGTTTTGTGGAATTCCAATTACTTTCAAATTTAAGTAGTACAGTTTTGAATCAAGATGTGCAATCTTTGCTTCCTGTTGTATCTGTGTGTATTCAAACCAGAAAACTTCAAAAGGCAGTTGCTATTTCAGTATCTAGGCTTTAAATATTTAATTCTAATTTCTTTTCTTGCAAGTGGTCAAGAAAATTTCCTAGGTTTCCTTATTTCTTAGCTATTGTTAAGAGCATAAAATTTCTGCATTGTCCAGATTGTAATGACTGCCCTGGATTTTTTCTAACTTTGATTTGGTACACTTTTGAAAACATGTAGTTTGACCTGAATTACATGGGTCATGGAATTTAACAAGCAAGTTAGGTATTAAATCTATTGCTGCTTCTGGGCCGATTACTTTCATGACTTTATCAGTAGAAAAACCCAGCTTCAACACTGTGATTGAGCAGAACATTTAAAGATATATTTGCTCTTGCTTTAAAAACTTGAAAATTATTTTTTCAGGATGACACATACTGAATTTTTACAAAAAAATTCTGTAGTAGAAATAAGTCCTATTTAACAGAACTAGATACTAAAGTGAAGTTCCTTTATGGCTCTTTTGGCTGTCAATAGCAGTTATAAAAAGAATTAAAGTAAATTGTCAGTTGAGTCGAATATAGTTTTCCAGTACTTGCATTTATATCTTTCTGACCTTTCAACTTAAATTTGGCTTGTTTATCCCCGTGATAGATCACATGCCCCTTATTTTGAATGAGGCCATTCAGATGAAGGATAGTACATTTTAACGTCTCAATAGATCTAAAAAATAAATACGTGTGAAAGAAAAGGCAATTCTTCTCAAGTGACTGTGGTATTCTGTAGTTTGTAGATTGATGTACTTCTCATCAATCATTAGCAAATAAATGCTCATAAGCTTTTCTGATGCTATCATATCTGTGTTCATAAGTAGTTGTATAAGAAATGGCTCTCCTCCACAGTGCTGAGATGTGGAATGTCTGTCTTTGGTGGGAACTGCACATCATTACCTCCTCTGACAATCCTCAAATATTCCTAACTATGATAAATTTTGAAACTCAAATATTTTACTGTTGGTTAAAGGAAAAAAAAGGCAGAAGCCATGAGACTGTAAATCATATTTGTCTTAACATCATACTTGCTCTCTGAAACTGTGGAAATTAGTGCATGTGGAATGTGAATATCAAAAACAACATTAATTTTATCTTCAAACCATACCTAATCATGACACATAATGAAAAGTATTTAAGTGTTCTGTTGCATATGGGCTGTCCCTTTTCTGAATAATGAGAGATGTTAGCTTTTCAAACATTACTATTTAACCCTACTTATGTGTCTTCATTTTACCGTCCCTGTTGTTAGGAGACTGTAAGGTGTTATTAATAGACTGTCTTGAAGATGATATTTGAGAAGTAAATTGGGTTTTGCTCATGTTGTATGCGCAGGTGTTCACAGCATCACATTGCCTTTGCAGCTAACAACCCTGCTGGCCTATATAAAGGAAAGATCTCAAATATTAAAATTAAGGCTAATGAATAATCTAAGCTTGAGCTGCATGGGTAGGTATACAGGAATGATATTTCAAGCTCTCCATTATTAGGATGAGTCATCCTAGTGAATCAAAGTGGGAAACTATATTGGTATAGATCTAGTGTTGTATTTTGGTCTGTAGTAATTAAAATGTTATTTCTGTATTCTTACTCATTTCTAGCGCTATATTTCAAGCTCGTTTAAGAAAGACTAAGCCTCCATGACTCTTGATAATCACCACTTTTTTCTATAGTTAACAGAAGAACTGTTCCACCCCCAAGTCTACTTTGACATGGCCTGAAGCATGACATGCATTTTTCTTCTCAGATGACACATATAATACAAAGCGTCTGTAAAAATACCTATTCTGGATAGAAAGTTTCTGCTTTGTCTGTATTGTGCCTTTTATGCTGGAGGCCATTTTTATTATTTCAGATTAAAGAATATCTAGAACATTCTCAGAGACAGGCTCTTTTCAGTGATGTGCAGTGCCACAGCAAAAGAAAATGGGCACAAACTGGAACACAGGAAGTTACCTCTTAAACACAGGTTACCCTGAGTATTTGTAGAATTTCCTATTTGAAGATATTCAAAAAGGAACGGAAAGAAATTGCGAAGGAACTAATTACAAAGTGGTGCTTGCAGGTAGGAAAGTAAATTTTCATCCTATACTTCTGATTGTGTTAGATTTAAATAAACCATTAAATAACATTTATACCAAGATTATTCCCATGGGATAATTTTACAGTCATAATCCATGATTCTCTTTTCTCACTTTTTTTTTTCTTCCTGAAATAAAATGTTTTAACAGATAATTTGCTGAGCATAGCAGTCTTGATCCATGAAATAAAAACTGAGAGTGGCTCAAAACTTCTGCATGTCAGGTAGATCATATCTGAAAGGTTAAGACAATGACAGTATTGCTGGAAAATTAATGAGGTTAAATCCATTTAACCTCTGGTCTATTGTGGATTTAATAGGCTTATTTGTTGGCAGGAGCTATTAACACTATAATAATAGTGGGATCTTCTAAATCATAGAGATTGAACATACTGATTTTTGTATGTTTACTTTTTTTCCCAGCATTGAAGTTATTCTTGCAACAATTTTAAATACCTGAGCATGAACAGTTCAAAACTATATTGTTTCTAGACTTTTTTTTTTTTGCAGAAATTTGGTATTTTCTAGAAATTTTTATATTTGCGGATGACAGAGGTTACAATTTCCAAAGTGTCTACTCTAGTACTGTAGTGGGACAGTAGCTTCCATATGCTGTTAATGACTTATTGCTTGCTTTATCCACTTTGACAATTTGCTAGACTTGTAGGTATAGAATAAGATTTCTTTTCTGATTCATTATCTACTTAGACCACTTCATACAGCCATTTCTAAATGAATTCATCAAGTGCAGTTCATACAGGACGTAGCAGATGGATTAACTAAGTAGGCTCTGGTAATAAGTGTAATTAAAAGTATAGCATTATGTCATTTAGATTAGATTTAATCTAAAACTGATGAGGTCTACCAGGTTAACGGAATTATATATATCCAGTGTCAATTAAAAATTGGCACTAAAAAATTATTGACATAATGAATTTAAATTAGCAAGTACTAAATATCTACCCCTACCTAGAAAATGGTATGGTTGTTGTAGATAAATGCCTCATATAAGCCTTTTAAAAACTTATGTTTATCATGCAACATTGATATTGTTTACTAGTCAGTTCCTACAGCAGTAGCTAACAGAAAAACTTGGTCACTCAAAAGTTGATTAGAAATGAGCATGTGCAACTAATAAAGAAATGATTCACCTTCATTATTTTTCTCTTTCCTTTCTCCTAAACATTCTTTATTAGGTCTCTCTTTTTTTTTTTTCTTTCTTTCTTTTTTTCTTTTTTTCTAGTGGATCTCCTTAAATTACAGAATAGCCAATATTTCTTGGGAAGAATATCTTATTAGTTTACAATGTTGAGATACTCCAAAAATGTGGCTCTGATAAATATAAATGTTGGAACCCCTGTTACTGAACCAGTAAGTGCTCAGTAAGTGCTTAAGCTATCTATATAGTTGGTTGAGAGAAATAAATTTATGCCTTCAAAGAAAGACGAAAGATGATGCCCTTGTTTTGCTACATACCTAATATGGAATCATAAAATATACATTTCTATATGTAAAATAGACACTCACTTGAGTATAATGGGATGACTATCAGCAGTGACTTCAAACTTGTGAAACTCTCAGGACCTGGACAGAAAGAACACTGCTAATCTCAATCAAGCTAGTCTGCCATGGTGTCTTTGTGGTCACTAGAGAAAAATAAGCCCAAAGTTTTACACAGAAAAAGTTAAATAAGGTGAATCTCATCCCTACACTTAGGCTTTACTGTAAGTAGAGAAAGAGAGCTACTCAGGCACTCCAAGGAGATATGTTCTGTCTCATAATACATGTTTAAAATATATTGTCTAAAAACCATTTATAAGAGTTTTCTTGCTCTCTCCATTGGCTGTATATGTAACCCGGAGAATTCATTTGGAGGTGAACTTTCAGACTGCTAGAATTAAATGAGATGAGTCCCACTAACTGACTTGACAAGTCAATGTTTACACTGCAATAATTGAAAAGATTCCCTATAGATCACAGAATTACTTATTAAGTGCTAATTACTACCAAGAACAGTGTTTCTGGAACAATACCTCTCTTGCATCCCTTTATCAATTGCATATCAGTCACCTGTCAGTCTGATTTATCAGACTGACAAAGTGTCAGTAGATCCAGGGCTAGAACTATTCCTTAAAAACTGAACATATCTAGTACCTCTCCAGGAAAACCAATAAATCAATAAAACTATTTTGAAAGTCTAGCTATTTTGTACTTTGAAAGAACATAGTATTCAAGAAAAAATCTTGCTAATGAAAGGACAACTAAGTCCTCTATTCCTTCAGTTCAACTTTTGTCAAACTGTAGAGTACTTGGTGGATGAAAGTATAATTTGTGATCCATTCTTTACAGACGTTGTATCACTGATTTCAGAGGTGTCAAAAAAAATTAAATCTGTGCAAAGTGGAAGCAAACCATTCATTAAATATCAGTTCTCCAAGTAGAAATACAGTTTTACCATGATCTTTGGCATGGATTTGACATATCACTTTACAAAACTGTATGTAGCCATTAATCTTACTACATAAGGACTTGCATGAATTACTTTAATATGATACAAATTATAGATATAACAAAATGGTGAACTTTCTGAGGCCAGTAAATTGTTAGGAACAGCATTTTAAAGAGCTCTACTCAAGTGAGATGTCATTTACTACTTTCTTGAATTAATGATCTCATGTCACATATAAGGTAGGTTTAATCTGCTCTTACAACTCAGAGAAATATGTAAGAAAATAGTGACTATATCATGGCCGGTTTAAGGACATTTTCCAGAGCATTGACTGGTAAGTGACCTTACCAGTTTGAGTACACACTTTTAGTTCTTGTCTTTATGATACTACTTTGATTGCTATCTATAACTGACTGATAATAAAGCCCTGACTACTCCTGAAAGAAATTACTTGTATTAAAAGATTTTTGGCAGATTTCAACTGTGCATGTGCTAAGTAACTTACTTCATTTGACTACTTGACTGTACATTAAAATAAAAACCTCCCCCATATAAATTTAGTGTCTAATCTACAAACTTCTTAATACTTCCAGAAGCATGTGACAGAAAATAATTGTTACTTCGCACAGCTTTGAGGGAGTAGTCCCCAGTTCTGCCACCTTCATAATCATAAGCAATTTCTTCCAACAAACTAAACCTATTTATAAATAATAGCTGATTACAGATTTAGGAATGATTTGTCAAAAAGGTTTTTGAAACCAAGACAATAGTTTCTTTGTTATTGACTTTAATGGGAACAGGAGTGGAACAAGTACTAATTTCATCAGTTTCTTTGGAATATAAAGGAACAGAGGATAATCAGCACTTTGTACCAAGAGGACTGCAAGACTCTTTATTTAACACTACACTTCAGAGAAGTATCTCTGTTCAAGGATAAACACCTGCCCTAGCAAAGGCATTGATGTTAATGGGACTTAAGCTCTTGTTTAATTCTGCGCTAAATACACATGACACTATAAACAGTTAAAGTCAAGTTAGGCAGGATTTGGTGGCTAAATAGCTTGACACTGGAGGTGTTTTTCAAATGTCATAACTCCACAGTGGAAATCAGGGGTAGAAAGTTTTTTTAGACAGTGCATGAAAAGATCAAGTCCAATTAACTTTATTTTTGTTAGTTTTTGTTAGCTTAAAAATTTCTTATTTTGTTACTTTAAAATCTCATCACTTAATGTTGCTGAACAGAAAAGAGTGAACGAAAAGGATTGAAAGAGACAGACAAGGTGGAAAAGCGAAGGTAAAACATGGGACTGGGTATTCAGTCTTGGAGAATAGCCAAGATCTGGGTACGAAATTGCATAACTTCAGTTGAGACTGTCAGTTACAGGTATATCCCTTCCACTATTTACCAGCTTATTGCCTGGAGAATGTGTTCTACTGTAATTTCAAGTAAAGTTTATCTTTCTCTCTATTTATATTACAAAAAGCATCTAGCCTTTCCAAATTCTGATCAGTCATTGTTTTCTTCCTCAAATTCATTTTTATCCAGAAAAATACTTACTGATTCATGGTGCTCCTAAAGCTCTTCTTTGAAAATAAAATTTCCTTCCTTGTCTACAGTTGACTTTTCCTTTGTACTTTTATCCCTTTCTCTTTTATATAGTGGGAAAATCTGAGCGTCTATGCTCCAGTTCCAATAAAACTTCCACAATATTTTTATTTTTCTTCACTTACCAAATTTCACATTCCTCTAGTTTGAGGTAACATTTTTCAATGTAAGCTATTCTATCTTCTCCTTAGCCAGTACTATTAGTCAATCTGAAAACCAACGCATTTCAGTCACTTACAGATCGTATCTACGCTAATCATTAAATCACGACTCCATTCTTGTTAATATCTGCATTTAATTGTCTTATCCTCTTTTGTGATTTTCAGTGAACAACACTTTACTGTTTGTTTTGGTTTAGTTTTTAAAAGCTGAATTAATTTGAGTTCTATTTTGTATTTTTTGACTTTTCAGAAATCTTTTTTTTATTCTTCAGCTGAATCCCTAGTTCTTTCAGTTCTTGATTTTCTGTTTATTCCCCATAAACTTTCTGAAATATTGGGTGGACAGTTTGAAGTCCTTTTATACAGTGTTTCCCCTTATAATTTTACAAGTATCACAGCACATAATGGAAGTTACAGTATTTTGATATCTTCTAATCCTTTATTTTTATGTCACACTGAATATAACAAGTGGCTTTCCAAACAGCTCAGTCACCTCTCTTTTAATGGAATGCCTTAATTACAGATGTTTAATTTAAAATTGTGATTACTGCTTCCAAGGTGGTGGTGTTTTTTTTTTTTTTCCTAACTAGTTCTTCTGAAATTTCTTTCATTATAACCAAAGCCTTAGAATTTTGAGATGCAATTTATCTGCATTGTAGTAGATATCTGAAATTCCTACTTTTACAATCCAGTGGATTGTGCTCTGGAAATGGTCATTATTCATCACTAACTGTCAAGAGAATGTTAAAATGGCTAGTCCAGATGTTTGTGATTTATACTTATCCAAATGAGTCTTCCTGCTTTTCCCAAATACAACGAACAAGTGACTAGCACCGCGTAAACGTGAGCAGGATTTGGGACGAAAAAGCCCATCAGGAAAGAGTTATGTTTGGGGTGCCCTCAAAGAATTCCAGTTTATATCTCTGCACTGTGTGGGCTAAGTTCCAATGTGACATATCTTAGCCACTGTAGTGAATCTCCGGACTTATGCAAACAGAAGTACCAGGTAGAAAAGAATTCAACTGTTGAATAACCGGGTTCTAGACAAGGTCTAGAGCACAAGTGGATCAGAAGCTCATCGCCACCACCAGATTCATGTTCAACTGGTCTGAAAGGGCTGAGAACAAGTCATAAAAATGGTCCAAATTGGTGTGGACTTGTTCTCACACTCAGTTGTCCTGCAGACTGATAGCTTGCCCATCAGTGGAGACTTGGCCTGTCATGAATGTGATGAAGATATTCTACGGAAAAGCCAGGAAGGATGCCTTTCAGGATGTGGGTGAGAGCATTGTCATGCATCGGAGCTGTGTGGAGAAAAGTTTTAAAGTCTGTTCATTGTAACCACCTTCCTAACTGTAGGAAAAGATTAAATAGACTACTTCTTTCTTTCATTTTTATCTTATTTTTTTCTTTATTTTTCTCTCTCTGCTTTTCCTTGATTTAAATTTCCCATGAGTGATTAGTCCTGGAATCTGAAAGGAAATCCTTAATGCCTTTCTGGTTGGTGCATCACATGTTTATTATCTAAAAGAGTTCACCAATTTGTTCTCCTTTGTATTTTGCCTGTATATCATCAAATAATAAAAGATTACATAGCATATTCTCTCACAAGGGGCAGAAAAAGTAACTCTAATTATAGCAATAGGCTTTCAAGTGTGATATACATGCAAGCTTTATTCCTAAGAGCTTTAACATTGAGCGTCTTACTGAATATCTACAAGAGCCACAAACCCCGAATTTAACTGCTTAGAGCAACAAGTATTCAAAAATGCTTCTCAGACAAATGGATTAGGGGCTTGTCAGACAGTGTACACAGAAGAGATTGTTGATCTTTGTGGAAAGTGACAGTGGGCAGTGTCAGAGAAAATGTTTGTTTTATATTATAAATTTGTAATGATTATTTTGACCAGAGAACTGCAGGCCTATCTGTATATTCTCTATGCAGGGTTCTTTAATAATCTTGTGTCCAAAGACACTCATTCCTGTTTCCTTGAGAATAGTTTCAGAGCCCACTCAGACCATTAGCTCAATATTTCAAAATACAAATTAAATTTGATAGAAAAGAGAAAATGCTGCTACAGAGTAATGTCAAGCGGTTTGTGCTTTTGATTTTCTATGGTTAAATATGCTTTGGTTTTATTTCTCTTTTCAGGCTCTACCAAAGAAAGTGACTTCAGGTGAGGAAAGTAGAAGCACTGTGAACACCTGTGTTCTACATTAAGCAGAAATTCTAGAATATCTCTGTTAGAGTAGGAGATGTTTTGAGGAAGTAACACGTGGAATTTCCAAGGATCTCTGTTATCTTGTGAGACAAAGTTCTCTTTATGTTCTTTTTGTGTGTGCCCCACTCCTATGGTGAATTTATTCAATTTATGCATTTATGGGCAATTGCACTGCAGGACAACATTCCCAGGTTAAATGAGCCTGAAATATGAAGCCATTTCCTTGGGTGCAGAACTGTAATTTCAGGAAACCATACTTCATTATTAAGGAACATATTCATCAAGACATTAGAAAAATGGAATCTATTTTTAGCTATTCACCATCCTCTTTTATACTTCTATTTTCAACATATTAATATCCACAATGAAAATGAAAGTTTACATACAATTTGAAATGTAACTTTACATTCCATAAACTTTAGTTAAGTGTGTACTTATCAAGTAGTGTGAGAGCAGGAAAGGTTAACCAGCTAATGTCTTAGGTGGTGAAGCATGCAGTTTATTAAAGAGTTCTCAGAATATTCTGTTATTTTAGTTTGATTTTGGTAAGTATGAAAAAAAATGGTGTTTCTAAGATTTTTTTCTTGTGCAATAATGGCTTAAGTTTTTACTGTATATGCTTATTTCTCTTCCTCATCCAGTTGTTAACTGCCTCCTTGTACCATTACATCACTTCCTTCAATATACTTGATTTTAGAATTATGGAAGGAATCTGTCCAGAGAAAGATTATTGCCTGAAGATCCATTTCAGTGGAGAAGTCTGTGATAGTCCTCCTGGCAGGTGACATGAAATTGAAGACTGCATGAACTGTAAATGCTATAGAAGAAATGCCTATGAACATATGAGAAATATTTACCCATAATTCGAGGTTTAGTCCTTACTTCATATCATTGATATGTGATGCAGGACCAGGGACATGATCATTCCTGTGTATTCAGCTCTGAACAGGCCGCACATAGAGTATGATCAGTTTTGGGTCCATCACTACAAGAAAGACAATGAGGACCTGGAGCATGTTCAGAGAAGGGCAATGAAGCTGTGAAGGATCTGGAGCACAAGTCTTATGAGAAGTGGCTGAGGAGGCTAGGATTCTTTAGTCTAGAGAAGAGGATAGACCTCATCACTCTTTACAGCTACCTGAAAGAATGTTGTAGTGAGGTGGGGACTGGCCTCTTCTCCTCCTTAGTTAGTGATAGGACAGGAAGGACTGGTTAAAAGGTGGATCAGGGGAGGTTCAGATTGGAGATTAGGAATAATTTATTCTTAGAAATAGTGGCTAAGCATTAAAACAAGCTGTCCAGGGAAGTGGTGGAATTGCTATTCCTGGAGATGTTTAAGGAGAGAGTAGATGTAGCACATAGGGTCATGGTTTAGAGGGCAATACTGAAGGAAAGTGTCAATTGGACTAGATAATCTTAGAGATCTTTTCCAACCTTATGCTTCTGTGATAGGTCTCCATATACATGGTAACTAAGCATCTATTTGGCCAATGGGGAGGTAGTTAACACAGTTAGTGGAAGTGGAGTTCATCCTAATAGAGTCTTCTAGAGTTATCTTCAGCTGCCTAAACATATGTGTCTAACATCATTTGGCCATCTTTAGAATACCTCTTTGGGTCTTCAGGTGCCAGTTCATGGGTTCATTTTCTGTATGATCCTGTGACACATCAGGCACGATGATGTTCTGAATATCTCACAGTGCACTAGATTGGCACTACTGAACTCCATTAACAAGTCTGCTAAATCACTGTGTAATATTAACTGAACTAGAATGTATATACCTAACCCTCATGTAGATATACACATGGAGACACATAAATTCAGAAGTTTTGATCTCAGCCCTACCATACTTAAGTTAGATGGAATCTACCCCTAAGCTTATATTTAATATCTAACCACATTAGTTTTAATTAAGATTTTTTTACATGTGTGTTCAGATTCTGTTTAGGTATTTTACACTGCAGTGGTGTTGTAATGTTGCTCCTAAGGATGACTACACACACTCTGAACAACAACATATTTAACAGAGGTTGTCCCTGTTAATCAACACTGTTGAGATTTTCTACAAGACTACTGTGTTTGCGACACTTTCCTGCCTTTGGCAAACTGTAGTGATGGGTGGATCTTATGATTCTAACATAACCCCATGCATCATGGTACAGACATATGATATGATGGTAAACTACTGAACCTCACAGTACTCACATTATAGAAGACACGTAGTTAGCTTCCCATCCCTGGCCCATTTGGGGTCTTGGCACTCATTCATGTTCTCAGACTTTTACTGTGGCTTGAAGAGTATGGATTGTAATATTTGAATCCTATATGAAAGGAATCTGTGAGAGTTTGAGTAGGAATGCTTTTTTTTTTTTTGATTAAAGCAACACTATAAACCAGAAGAATGTATATAGCTAGCTTGTGTTTGGACCAGCTCTCATCATTACAATCTTAATTTGCTTTGCTCTTGATCCTTAATCTTTATATTTCCCTGGGTTTTACAAAAAGAAATTTTTAATAAGTCTTCTAGTGACTGTAATGATTACAACTACATTGGGATTGTGTTTCTGCCCCTTTTGATGTTGCTATGAATAGTTATGAGGAAGACTCAGATTCTGCTTCATTTTCCTGGATCCAGTTGTGGATCCACTTACTTTGTAGTGATTTCACTGTCTATTTTTTGGTGTTTGTTTATGAGTTTTGTTTTGTTTGGCTGTTTGATTCTTGTTTTATTTTTTAATATACTTCAAATTGGTCCTAATTTCATTTACTGATTTACTTTACCATAGAGGCCTATTTTTCAGCATTCACTTGCACTAATTTTTAAATAGTGATAACGTGTCTTAGAACATTGCTCTGTGACATGATCTGAATCTGTTCCATATAATTTTTTACCAATCTTTTTATTATCTTAGAGGCATTTTACATCAATATATTCAAGTTAAATTTTCTTGTATTGGGTAGATTTAGATGAAGCAATGACTTTTCTCAAACACAAAAAATTTCTTGTGTGGCATTCATACATTTATATTCAGAATAGTTTGCTGATTCTTTAATATAAAGTGATTAATAATTATGTATTAAAATGCAATCTTTGCTGATATATGCAACTATATTTTTAGTAGCATCAATGACTTCAATGCATAATAGACATAGGCTGAATATGATGTAATTTTCTCAGATTTATAGTCCTTTTCGGCATGTATACTACATTTTGATTATTTTTTATTTTTTTATTTTTCTATATCAGTATTCTGTATCAAAGTTCTCCTATTTACTTAGGGATATAGAATAGTTTTGGTTGGAAGAGGCCTTAAATTTAATGTAGCTCCACATTCCCTGCCATGGACATGATTTCTGCTGACTCTTTGCTTAATCATTTTAATTCTGGAATCTGTGCTTGTTCAAAAAGATTGCTGTCTTCCAAAGTTCTGTGCTAGGTTCAGTGTTAGTTTTTTGTCCTTTTATTTATCATTTTTAGATTCACAGGCAAGCCTCTCATATTTCTTGCTCAGTGTGGGAAATCTCATTCTCTGATCTTGCAGAAGCAAATAAGGAAGAGATGTCATAGTTCAGCAGCGCAGTACAGGCCTACAAGTTGGGGAAAAATAATACATCAGCTGTCTGAGGCTTGTTATCTTTTTGAAATACTTGAAAAACCTGTGTAGATTTTCAAAGATAATTTTAATGCTTCAAAAAGGAAATCAGCAATGACTGTCTTCTTGAAAGGATTGAGGGACAATGCTGCTCATTTTTAAATTGATGCAGCTTCCTAAGACAGTGGTTGGGTTGACTGGGGCAGTCAAGCATTATGATTGCTGTCTACAAGTCTTAGTGTCCAGCAAACATTGCAACTAAAGTGTTTTACTTCCTAATGGTCTGAAACAATTTTTTCTGCTCCCTTTTATGATCATGCTTGTAGCATTAATGAAATTCCTAACACAGACTTACTGTAATAAAGGTCTTATGCTAAGTACTAACACAAATTCACCTAAGAATATGGTATAACTTTGTTTGATTTTCTACATGTCAGTGTATAAAATAAATGAGAACTAATCACTTCCTGGTTTGATAGAAAATATTTAAATTTCAAAAATTTTGAAATTATCATCTCTGTGGCATGTTTTCATTCCCTCCATTCTTGCAGGTTGCTCATGTGACAAACTGACCTCTCAGGGGGATGCTAAACACCAACACATCCTACTGGGACCTCACAAAGTACAGACTGAATATGACTGTATCTACAAAGTGTTAGTGGATGAAACAGCATTGGTAAATAGGGATTTTTCATTCCTATCATTATTTACCAGTTTTCTATTTTAAATTTGTTGTAGCTATTTAACAGCTAGGTCCATTTAAAAGTCTTTTATCTTTTTGCTTTCATTGATTCTGACAGTTTATCATTCTTCTATAACAAACAGAACCTTAAAGAAAAGTTAGTAAAGCACTCTAGGAGCTGTTGTATTTTAGATTGTCAAATCTCTTCTGTCAGCTTATTCCACAGCTGAGAAAACCTGAGTACGACACTGTATCATCCCTATTTTGTTCATGATTAAAAATCTTTTAAGCATTATGTATAACTGTGAACCATGTCCTTTTTGTCCTTTTTGGAGACAGCAGACATGCTTCCAATTACATGTGTTTGAATTCCTACTCTGAGTTTGTTCTTTGATTCAGTGTTTGGGCATCTGCTATTTATCAAAGAAAAAAATTTATCTGTGTTGTAGAATGATGAAAACGTAGTTGCTGAGATATCCAGGCTTTCCAAACACGAAGAAAGAAAATTTCAGACTGAAGTATTCAGGTGGTAATAGAAGTATATAAGAGAGGCCAATGTTATGGTTCATTGTGCTGAGAAGGGTAGTAATGTGCTAAAGACTTGAGTTCCACTACTAGCTTTCAGCACAATATGCTTCCTGAGTTCATGGAGGTGACAGCAGTTTTAACAGCATGACCTGGCTTGTACTGTTATGAATGGAGAATGAGGTGTCAGTTCTCTCACACTGCAAGGGAAGAACAGCCAGGAGACAGGAGCAGAGGTGAAGCAAATGGGGCAGGGGCCTTTCAGACACAGTGAGGGCACAGCCCTACAGCACTGAAACAAGAAAAGCAGAGTGGACCTGATAAGGGCACCCAGGGTCACCCAAGAGTCCAGATCATTACTTGTATTCATAGTGACAACGTATGCCTGAGGTCAATCCAGGAAGTCTAGGCAATGGGTCAGGGTCTGGTTCAGTTCAGTGAAATACAGAGGCAGGCATGAATGTGATAGCAGGAGCAAAGAGCTTGAACTTCAGTGCAGCTCCTGCTGAAGAGGACAGGATCTTACTTGTCAGAGCGTTTTCTCACACAGCCCTTTCTAGGCAACTCTCATTCAGTACTGCACAGCTTCATTACCAAAGCTGACACTGAGCCAAGGCAAACATAGGTACACAGAGAACAGCATTTTCAAAGTTTCTTAATGAACATTCAAGCTAGATCTTTGTTAATTCTTGTTGATATTCAGGCAGTGTTTGAATTAATATGGACAATTTTTATTTCTATGACATTCAGGTTGCCTGGTTGGACAGGCAAATGTCACTTCGGCACTGCAATCTGTACCTACTCAGGTAGGCAGCTAGACTCTTTGTTCAGCTGATAGTGAGAGAAGAACTTTCTGAAGGTGATTTAGAAAGCTTTATTTTTGTACCTGAATTGCCAGAGCCAACAATCACCTTTGCAGCAATCTGTCACAGATCTGGCTCTACTATGAATAACACTGAAAAATTACTGGTGGTGTTCACTCAGGAGTCAAAGAGTAAAGACCTCTTCTGGGAATAAGTAACAAATAAATTTGATGCCCTTTTCCATGACGACATATGCTGAAGGTGTTACCTACCTTATCAGACTTAGCTTGGCTGATGGAGAACTACTTGAAGAAGTGCTTAGCTGGAGGATCTCTAGGGAGAGACAGATATCCTTGAGCTTTATTTTCCCCTTGACCATGTGAGAACTGTAAGGGCATATACTATAGCCATCTCCTACTGAATATGCACCACCTTGCACCAAAACATACAAGTCATGAATGTGAAGGAGAACCAATAAAAAGAGCATGATTCTAGCCTGCAGCTAAAGGGTACTTCACTGAGATCCTGTATCCTTGCATTGCAGTCACTATTCCCTTGCACTGTAGTTGCATTGAACAGTTATTGAGCAAGACCTAAAATACATCATTAAACGTTTTACAGGGATGGCTCAAAATCACAGCAGTCTCCTGCCTCTCATTCTTACTGACATTAGGATGAAGAAAAAAATGTCTTCTTCTGAAGTGAATAAAGCTGCACCTTGACTCTGCTTCTGCTTCTTCCTCTAATTCATAGGCATTCTCTTCCTTCTGGCTCAGCATATCAGCATAAGAAGTCCTTAGTTTAAAGTAGTTCTTGACTACTTGAAAGCCTTTATTTCTTGAGAATAAAAAACAACAAGCATTTGGTTTTTTGGAAGGAAAAGGAAAAGTAGCCAAAGGGGAAAGGGACTCAATACACTTAATAAATACCATATGCCAAACCCACTCAGGGTTTTGTTGAATGTTTTTATCACTGAAGTTCTATATACTTCACATCTTGATAAAAACAAGATTTGTTACATACACAAGAGTCACTGTCTTTCTAAAATCCCTTTCCAACATCACTCAGTTGTAAAGTCTCCACAGCAAAAGGCCCTCAGACATTATCCCTAGATAATTTCCCTGTATCTTCACAAGCAGCTTGCAGTCAAATTGCTCAGAGGCAGACTTATCTAGGCAGAAATGCTGTGCCCACT
Organism: Callipepla californica brunnescens; assembly: GCA_023055505.1. Lineage (NCBI taxonomy): Eukaryota > Metazoa > Chordata > Aves > Galliformes > Odontophoridae > Callipepla > Callipepla californica. The sequence continues at coordinate 7,945,687 of JALIRH010000007.1, forward strand.
TAGCACAATAAACAGATTGTTGTGGTTACTACTTTGGACTTTGGACAGAGAATTTCAGATTAAAAAAAAAGAAAAAGAAAAAAAAGAAAAGAAAGAAATAAGTACTTTCAGTTCAGTTCAGTGTAATAAAATGAAATCATGCCAACATTCATCAAAGCAATGTTTTTATATCCCTTGTTGTTGGTTTCCCTGGAAAGGAATGACACATTTTTGGGGATAAAATAAGTTGTTTGGTGTGCTTATTACAATGTAGAATGAGAACATGCTTACTTCTGTTCTTGTCAGTAGGGCCTTTAGGCAGTGGTGTGTTCTATCTCCAGAAGTCTTCTTTTATCCGAGGAAAGTTAATGTTTCTGTGAATATTCTAGGAACCAGGATATAAAGAAAATCTGGTACTTTAAATAAGTTGGTGGACAGGGTACACTCTCTAGGTAAATCCAGCTTGATTCAGGCAAGCTAACAGTTCTGTCTGTTATTAATTTGGTTAATGTCGAGTCTTGTGGAGTCATTAAAAAATAGAATTCAATCATAGAATCTCAGAATGGCTTGTATTGGAAGAGATCTTAAAGGTCATCTTGTTCCAACTCCCTCCTGTGGGCAATTGCCAAGCACGAGATATGATTGCCCAGGGCTTCATCCAACCTGGTCTTTAACACCTACAGGTATAGGGCAACTGTGACAATCCTCTGAGCAAGGCATTTCTTCCTAACCTTTAACCTAATTTTCCCTCCTTTAGTTTAAAGCCCTTCCCACTTGTTATATCACCCTCAGAGTGTGTAAACAGTTGGTCCCACTTCTGTTTATAAGTTCTCTTCAAGTGCAGGTAGTTTGCAGTGAGGTCTCCCAGGAGCCTTCTCTTCTCCAACTAAACAAGTTCAATTCCCTCAATCTTTCTTCACAGGAGAGGCACTCTTGCTCTTCTATCATCTTCGTGGTCTCCTCTGGACCCTCTTCAACAGCTCCATGTCTTTCTTGTGTCACTGGCCACAGGTCTGGCCACAGTGCTCCAGATGGGGTCTCACAAGGGGGACAATCCCCTTTCTCTCACTGCTGGCCACCACTGTTTTGATGCAGCTCAGGATGCTGTTGGCCTCCAAGGCTGCAAGCCTTGTCAATAAAGACTGAAATTACATATTATGATGGAAAGATATGGCTTAAATATGAAGGTTTGTTTTCATGTTTTGTATCGACTAAATGACTATCTAAATCTATGAGATCCTCAACTTCAGCATAGATTATTAAAAAGGCTGCAAAAATGTTAAAAAGGACAGCATGATCAGTTACGATCTAGTTTTGATTCTGTTTGTTCATGAAGTTTATGTCTGAAAATTTTAAGTTTTAATTAGAACAATGTAAAATGTTAATAGTTCATAGAAATTGGAATTTCTCTTATTCAAGGGATGCATATTATTGTGTATACTCTGCTGGAAAGCCATTGGATTTCCTGACAATTGGTGGAAGTTAACTAAACACTACAATTTTTGTTTCAGTTTTTATTTTCATTGGATTTATCTTTTTTGCTGTTGTTGTTTTATTGCCACATGGACTTAGTTATCTCAATTTGGTTGTGGTTTCTTGTGTTTCTTGTGAATATATTTAGGCCAATTCGTCTTCCAGTAAGTGGGATTTTCTTTTTGCCTGGGAAAGCTAAAAATATAAGACTGTTCTATAATGATGGGAGATATTATAGTGGCATGTGTTGTGTTTGAAATTGTTTGTCAGTATTTAAGTAGTATTACTGCTCAAACTTGATTTGTGCATTGCAAAAATCTGTAGTTAATGTTAATTTAGTAGAGTACAAAGAAAAAGTGAGTATAAGAGGCATTCTTCCTAACTTTTTTTGTATTACTTTACATTTTGTCATATAAACCCTTGAAGGCATGTAAGACGATAAGAGACTGTTATATGTATTTTGGCTAAGGGTTTGAATTTCCCTTTTTCTCAGTGTTCTCTTGCAAAACAAAGTTTAAAATTTGTTATAGGGTTGTTCTTACGCAGGCACAGCTGTGATGAGTTCTAACATTAAAATGTGTCAATGATTTTTTCTTTGTGTTTAATTTCCTATCATGTACAGGTGTTAAGAAAAACCAGTGATCACTAAGGCATAATCACTCTGAAGTCACACTCTAGAACACTTTGATGCCATCTATTCCTCTATGCTTTTGTGTAACCTACTTTTATATGTAAAGCTAAAATTCATTTAAACAAATAAGAACAATGAAAACATTCAAGCAGCAATTAATCTCATTCTCAAACTGAGTTTTAAAATACTATATAACTATTACAGTATTCTAGACAGCTCAAATGTAGACTCCTGTACAGTGGACAATAAAGTTTAGTTGAAATCAATACACTAAGAGGTGACACTATACACTATACAATTTTAAAGCTTATCTTTTTTAGATGAACAATCAAATAAAAAAAAGTCAGTGAATATCTTTATCATGAAGAACAGTTTATATGTATTCCATGATATATTTGTTCTGCAATTTTGACTCGGAAATGAAAAAATTCATAGATAGTACTAGTATTCACAGGAAATAATAAATCTTAAGATCCTTTAGGCATTACAATAAAATCACAGAGAATCTATCGACAGATAGATTGTATTTCATCTCTTCTACTAAGAGCGTACTCTATTAAAATTGAAACATTCACATACTTTAAATACTACAATAGGTAAAACAATAAAAATACCTCTTTCTTATTAAGTAAGAGAGAAACATTTAGTGTATCAATGTGTATACCAGAACTTGTTCTGCTATCATAATAAAACACCAAAAAGAAGACACCTTCCCAAACAGAAAGGTGATCTGTTAAATAGTATCAGCTCAGCTCACTGACTGTCATTTAATTAAGTCAAGGGCTATCAGTACCTAATTATAATGTAGATTTGAAGTGCTCTAGACAAAACTGATTAGTGGTTGTGATCTGCAACAGCAACACCTTACACCTTATGCTAACTGAGACGAGTCTTAAGTAGAAAGGTTTGATTCAGAACTGCCTCATTCATGTAGTTCTAGATGTGAATGTTGTGTGACTTATCTAGAAAAGTATTGTTGTTCTTTTATTTATTTATTTATTTATTTATTTTTGGTCATCCAAATTGAGCTTGAGAATGAGGTACATTTGACAATGGGCCATCTTGAATAGCCAGAAGCAGTTCAGCTTTCAGTTCTCAGTTTAAACTTCACACCAGAGTAGAGGAAAGGAATGAAATCCTTTTGGCACCTCCACTTTCTCATCTGTAACCATTATGTTTTGATCCTTTCTGTTATTTTAAAGAGACTGGGATATTGTTTGTCAGCACAGTTGACAATTTCTTTGTAGCTGAGTGAGCAGCACTTTGACAATATAATGCTAAGTGGATGTTTTTAGCTTCTCTTTGTGAATGGACTGCAGGGTTCTGCATTTTTTTAAATTGTAGTATCTCAGTTAAGCTACTAGACATGAAGTATCATGTAGCTAATGTTAAGATTTACATGACTCTTCCACCCGTCAAGTATACAGGACAGAAAATACTACTAATAGTTATTTTATAAGGACATAAGCAGTGGTAATTGAAGAAATCTTATGCTATGGCAACTTTGGTGTGCTTGAAAAAACATTTGAGCTTCCTTTAATTCAAATACAGCAGTGTTTTGAGAAAATGATTCCAGAGGTGCATTGTGTTTAGCTATGTACATTTCTTCGCTTAAGGGTATAAATTCTGTGCTCTGTGGCTTGGACCTTAAGGAAAAAAAAAAAAAAGCTTAAGTCATTTGAGACTTGGTGTAATGATGTGTTCAGCTGGCTTAAACGCTTTGTGGTTTTTGATAGCCTGCCTGTGTGGACTTCAGCAACTCGTTTATACCCAGATCATCAAATGAATGTATTCAGCTGTATATCATCGTCTTAAATACTATACAAAAATTCATTTTTAATCTGTTTTATCCTATTTTCTTGTCATCTAAATGGGAATTGAAGTATTTTCCCACCTCACAAGAGCTGCATTTTGGTGAAAACAATGTGATATTTTTGGTTATGTCTGTGGAGGGTCAGCAGTTACCATGAACTGATAATGGAATGTAAAAGTTGTAACCAAGAAATTGATAGATGGTTTCTGGCCTATGAGAGAACTTCTGTGTTCCTAAGGTAGAAATTGCCAATTTATCTAAGTCTAGTAGGCAGTGATCCATTAAAAAAACAAAATCCCTTTGCAACTTGAAAGATCCTGAGAAGATTTAGAAAAGAGTACTTGAACTAAATACCATATCAGTGGCCTTTCCAGGAAAGCTAAGGTACCTTCATAAAATCTTTTACTGCTCCGGCTTGCTCAAATATTGTAAACATACAAATGGGTATTCCGTTTCCAAGGCTATCAATCTGCCATCTTTTGAGCACTAAAATATCATAAAAAGTAGCAGGTGTTGCTGAGCAAGAGAAATAAAAGAAATCGAAAGGTGAGCTTTGTTAGAGCAGTTAAAACCGTGCAAACTGCATTCACAGAAGGTGAAAAGGAATGAAAAAAGTCATCCAGATACAAGAATAAAGCCATAATTGTAAACTGAGATGAGAACACTAAATTCAGGAGGTGAAAATAGCTTGTAGCTTAAAAAAAAATAAAAAAAATTGAATAGAAATAAATGTGAAAGTAGCTCAGAGGGAAAAAAAGGAAATCAGACTCCATGCAAGTATGATCAGCAAGATTTTAAGGAACACAAATCGACATAATAGTACTTGGCACTAAGCAGGGAATGGTGAATAGTCCTTGCTTTTAAATGTTAAAATGTTTTATGTGTTTTGAAATTGTCAGCTTTTTTTAATAATTTATTTATTTTTTTTATTTTTATTTTTGTCTGTGTGTGCATATGGTGGTATTAAGTAAGTACTTACACAGAAGTAATTAGAAATTAAAGTACAATGCTTAGAATTTTGGAACATTAATTTCCTCAAAAATTCCTTCTACACCTGGAAATACACACTGAAAAGAAGAAATGCTGTTCTGAAATAAATGAAGCAAACTAATTTTTTATTTAGTTATATAGTTCCTGTTTTAAACATTAGCTCATCCTCTGCTGAATTCTATAGTGATTCTACATTGGAAAAGAAGTATAAAGTTGTTTCTGACATTGATTAATTCAATTCTGAAAGCAATTAATCAGGGTATATGCTCTCTGCTTTTACTCCCAGAACAGAGAAAAAAACACAATAAGCTATAGTTAATATCTGGGTGTAATGCCAATGAAAGAGCTAAATTGTCAAGTGGACGATCTTGAGTAATAGAAGCCAAATTTAGTGCAACATGTGTTGCATGTGCAAACATCAAAAGGAAACTTTTAAAAGGAGGTCTGCCCAAATGAGAAGTCTTGGCCATATGGAATGTGTGTCACTGAAACATAGCTGAAAGAAAAGAATCGATGGTGCATTTTGATCTAGCTATAAACTATTCCTAAGAGAAAGGATGTGGGTAATGAAGATGGACGTGTAGAACTAAACCTTAAGTGCATAAAAAATGTGATAAATTTGTACTGTTGACCCCATAATCAGAGCAAATGGAGAACAGAATGTTGTGAGACATTTAAAATAATTAAAACTAATAGAGCAGTAATAATGAATGATTTCAACTATGCACACATCTACTGATCAAATATCACAGTAAAGCAATGTCATAAGAAGTAGTATCCTAATCCTTTAGAACGATTACTTCTTAGAACAATTACTTCCCAAATGCAAAGGTTTAGGAATCTTTATCACCCCCTTCTTTTCGATTCCTGAAAAAAAAAAAAAAGAAATAACTGAAGTGGAGGCTTTAGCAATTCTGCCCATAAATAATGTAGAAAAAACCCCAACTTTATTATTTGGGAGAAAAAAGTGAAGATAGCAGAATGCACTCAGCATACATACTCCTTTTCCAAAAACCCTTCTAATTACTTAGAATCTAAAAATTTCAAGTACTGTATTAAGTCCATCAAAGCTTCTGAATTCTAACATTTTGCATTCCATAATTTTTCAGCTTCCTGTTTCTGTAGTTCCTACTACAACTATAGTATGAGAACTAATTCATTAGGTAGTTGATCCCTCATGAAATCTGATTTTCCAGGCAGTTGATAGACTATGGGACTGGACGACTTTTGAGACAGTTTTCTACTGCACTGTCTGAAGCAGTCTGAAGGACCAAAAAACATTTTATTCTCCAAATACTAAATTTTCATTATTTGTTTCTCACTTAAAAATTTTACACTAATTTGTTTTTGTTTTAAGTTAGGATTTCAATTTCAAAATCATAATAGAGGAAAATTTAATTTTTTTATTAAGTACATTAAATTTAATTTTTTTATTAAGTAACATGGAGAGGTTCTAATCATGGCATTAACAAGTCATAGTGACATAGAAGACACTAGATAAAAAAGAAAACTGAAATGAAGATGTACTAAATAAATAAATTAAGGATTCCAGAAAAACATCCATCTGAAAATGAAAATCTAATTCTAAAAAAACTGATAGAAAACAACATCAAATTGCAAAAACTGATAGAAAACAACAAACATTGTAAACAAAATACGAGTGGAAAATGTGGAAGTCTAAGGGTATCTGGTCTTCAAAGAATCAAAAATCAGAATCTCAGGCTTACTAATTTAGTATGTGATGAACTCTACATTGTAAGTATTGGAATGAAAATTACTTGGCAGGAACCTGTTTGCATTTCCTGACACTGAAACTTTCTGAAAACTGTTCTATCAGAAAGGATTCATAGCATTCTATCCTTCTTAAATATGAATTAGAAATAACCTCAAGAGGTCAGTATAATTATTTTTATACCACATTTAGAACCTCTGTGACAGCTCTTCTTATGATTTTTTTTTTCTAAAATTCTCTTTTGTCCTTGTGAGGATTCTTTTAGGAAAACCCATTTGGATATTCTAAATTCTTATATAGCCATATGGCATATGAAATAGACTCACACTATACCTTAATATGACCAGATGCATAACTAATTGCATAATGAATTCAGTTTTCTCCCAAAAAATGTGTTAAATTTTTATTTCAGCCCAAACACGGTTGTACTAAGAGACAAAATAAATTTTCACATGAGAATTATTCAAATTTACTGCTCAAAATTCACAGTAAACATAACAATGACATTGCATATTTTTTAAGTACAATAGCTCAGTACATTTTCATGCGTTCTATCAGCCCCTAATGCACCACACTCAGTGCTTGGCATTCAGTTCTCTTCAACTAGAGTTTTCCATGTACATCAGGATGTACACAGGGATGTGTGCCAATGTCTGGAAGAGATATCTCAATGTACTCACAGATAAAGTACTTCAAGGATACAGAAACTGAACTCTAAAAGCCATAGTAGCTAAAATGGAAGATCTCTGAGCAGCAACCAGGATGATCAAAGATATCTTCAAGGTACCTCTGGGATAGAAAATCCATTGCTACTGAGAGAAAGAAATGTGTTGTACCATCAGCTTGGTTTGTAGAAATTCATCATTCATGTGGTTACAAACAGTAGAAAAGCTGTATTCTAGAGGGAGATAAAAAACTGTTTGGCCATCAGATAACAAGCGTCAAGTTACTGAGTTCAAATATATATATATGTTTCAGAATGTAGAATGGAGGCCATTCACACTGACAGTACCTAATTTTAAGGAGAGATACATAAAATAGGAAAACAAGAATTAGAAGGCAAAGACAGAAGGGCATTATGTTTGAAAACCACATGTAGACTGTTGTTTTATAAAGATATGCTATTGGCATTTTTCAAAAGATTACAAATTGATACAAATAATAGCATATGGATCTTAGAAAGACAAGACAAAAAAACCCTCAAACTGAGTTAAAGGGTGAGGTAAAATCACTGCTACAATCTAGAAGTAAGGCAATTGTTTAATGTAAAAAAATCTTTTAGGAAACTGAAACTGCGTTCAAATAACAGAAATCCCAATAAGAATGATCTAGCAGATTAAATGAAATTAAAACCTTATCAAGACAAATCAAAACATATTTGTAGAAAACCATGCGGAAATCACATAACTAATAAAAAACACTTTTTTTTTTCACACACGTTGGGTTCAGGGGAAGCCAAAGAGTCTTCATTTCCAAAAAAAAGAACAAATTATGAAATATATGTTTTGGAAACTTAAAGACCTGGTAGAAAAAAACAAAGTTTTTCACACCTGCATTTAGTGAAGATGAGTGGAACATTCTAAGATAGAGGTCTTTAATGCAAGTTTTTTAAAACAAATTTGTAGATTTGTGTCAAATGAAAACACCAAGAAAAGACACTGAGGTGCTCAAGTATGTCCAAAGAAGGGTGATGAAACTGGTGAAGGGAACTGGGGTTATTTAGCCTAGAGAAAAAGGAGGCTCAGATGATACTCTCTACATTTACCTCAAAGGAGGTTGTAGTGAGATGGCTCTTGATCTGTTTATCATTTTCCCCAAGCAAAACACAACAGTAAAAAGGGAAATGGCCTCAAGTTGTGTTGAGGGTTGAAGGTAGGAGTGTGTGTGTTAGGCTGGATATCAGAAAAAAATTCTTCACAGGGTGGGCTGTGAAGCAGTGGAACAGGATGCTCAGGGAAATAGTTGAGTCACCATCATTGGAGATATTTAAAAAACATGTAGATGTGGTGATTAGGGACATGTGTTAGTGGCAGACTTGGCAGTACCAGGTTATTGGTTGGACTCAATGAACTTAGAGGTCTTTTCCAACCTAAAATACTCTAATTTAATTTTCTATGTTCTTTGGGTACAAAGTATTCCAACATGAAAAGTTAAGGCTGTAGAGACAGTTTTATCTTGGAAAATGAGTCATCTTCTTTTCATTTTAGGAACGGAATATAAGTGAATATATATTGCTAGTTGTTTAGATGAGCTGCTCAGGATGTAGAATTAGACAGTATGCCTTCAGACTGAGCCTGCAAAGTTAAGCTGCTTGATGTCCTCTACACAGTAAATTTGCTGAATTGCATATTATTTATTCATGCTTACTTTTCTCAACTAGCATCCCTCTCGACTTGACTTGGATGTTAAGACTGAAAACAAGAGAAACTTAAATGAAAGGCAGCATCCAAGAATAGATTTGAAGCATAGCTGGAGAGGATCTATGTAGCTAAGAGAGAAATTGAATTGCCCAGGTCACAAATATGTAGAGACATACTTGTCTGTAAATAGTTTTATTCAATCTTAAAAATTACTCCGAGTGTTGACAGATTACTGAATTATTTCTGTAATTCAGACATGGTAGAATTGTTTTTAGAAGAAAACTAGAATCAATGCTTCTTCCATTCAATTGAAAATGTACAAAAAAGAAAGACAGAAAAACGTATTGAATAAGGACCTGAAATTCTCCCAGAAAAATCTGTGACAATGCTGTAACTTTGTGGAAGAGTATTACTGGACGGGGTTTCTGTGAACATCAATAAATAACTCTACATCATAGAATCAGCTTATTCTCATGGACTATACTTGCATGTTAATGGAATTGTACTGTCATTAATATTTCTCCTTAAAAACAAAGAAACAAAGAAAAAACAACAAACAAACAAAAAAACAACAACAAACAAAAGCTATCTAGATTATTTTCCTAGAGGATTTCCTTTTCATATTTCTTTTTTTTTTTTTTTTTTTTTTAATACAGTATTTCAGTTATATTTTAAAATCTTTTTAGGGCTCAAAACAAACACAGCATTTCAGAAGACAACAATTTTTTTTTTTTTTACAGGAGCAAAGCTTCTGTTTCATCAGACTTCTGAAAGAGTCTACAATATTATGTGAATTTCCGTGTTTAACACTTAAAACAAATCTGTTGAATACACACTGAATCAATATTTCATCAACTTGACAAAAAGGTGATTTTAATCAGAAATTGCTATCTTGCAGAGAAACATAGTAAAGGTTAATCTTAAAAAAGAAAACTAATTAGTAATTCATGTTTAACTCTGAATTCTATCTGCTTGTCCAATTAAGATCCATCTGCTTCATAGCCTTTTTTGTGCATATCAAACATGATGTTCAAAAAAATCATAAGTTTTCGTGCAGAGAGGAGATAACATCCTCACTAATGAGAATTGTGCATCATTCCTATTATTCTGGCACAAATAAAAAACAGTGTTTTAATGAGTTATCTGTGCTTGGTGTAAACTGACTTGAAGATTAATCTTTATTAACTACTTGTTTAATGTTACAGTTAATAATTAGTTACCTTGCAGCCCTATATCATCCATCACTTTACTGGACTGAATAAATTCTTTTTTAACTTATAAGAGTTTATTTATCTTTGTTTAAGGTTGCTTTGGATAAAAGATATCTGAAGGGGTTTAAAGAGTGTTGAATTTGTGAGAGTTAATTGTGCATTCAAACCACACAATATGTTGTTTATAAGTTTCTATGCTTCACACTTTCTAGAACAAAAAAGAACCTTTTCTTGCAAATTTCTTCAACACAAATGGTAACCATGTAACTTTATATCATGTTCAATTAAAAATATTTTCATGCACTCTTCAGTGGAGATGGCACTCCCATGAAATGTTATAATACAACATGTAATATATATATATTTTAAATCTGTAAACAATAAATTCATGCTTTGATTTTGACTGTGAATTTCATAGATCTCGTCTGTTTTTGAAAATAATGGCAATTTGGAAACAAAACATTTCATACCACTCTAAGCATTACATTTTTTCTGCTTGTAGGGCCTTGATTGAGGACAGCCATTTGACTTTGTCTTTTCTGCCTACAAATATATCGTAGGGCATTCTGTACTGTTAATTAGTGAATTATTTTTTGTTATATTGTATAACTTGATTTCAAATCAGAAGTTTTTTTTTCCCAAGAGCTGGAGAGAAATGTACGGCGTCAGTAGACATTTTTCCTTATTGCAGTGTCAATAATTATAAGAAAACTAAAAAATGAAGAAAATGATCAAATAAATATGGAAAATAATATGGAAAATAAATAGATTTTATGTTCACCAAAATCAACAAATTAAAAGTTAGAGTTCCCTCAGTGAGGATAACTCAGTCCCCTGGCTCATACACTATATTCCGTTTTGAAACCGATTATATTAGTTTTAATGCTTTAATATATTATCACAAAGCAGACAAGTTTAAATTGCTTGGGGGGACTATAATTTTAAATATGTTGTCTGCTGTGTGTATAACACCACTGCCATAATGTTCCATTAATGTATTTTTCCTCATTTAACTATGTAAAGAATTGATTATACACCTTCTGGTGTGCTGCATGCTGTGCTATAGAATGATTGGCTGGGCGTTCAGCTACTGAGAACAGTATAGCTCCAGTGAAATTTTGAAGCTACAACTGTTTCCATCAGCTGGGACATGATTCTGGTATGATTAGCATGGAGGAGATACAGCACATTAACTTCAAGACATTGAAAGGTTTTACTTGCCTTGAAATAGATTTTCCCTGAAATTGGAATGTTAATTCTTGTCTCTTGGGAAAGAACAGCTGCCTGATCTTGTGCTCCATTACATGGGTGTAAATCTGAAAGAACTCCCATAAGTCAGTGAAGTTATTCAAGCATGAAAAGCAGCACGATATCCTTATCAAGCCTGAAAGATATTACGTAAGGTGACCTGAAATAAGCCTTCAGTGGGATTAAAGAACTGCCTGTTATTTGCTTCTATGCGGCTTATAAGTAAAGAATTGTAGGGAATCAACAGTCTCATCATTCTTGTCAGAGTTACCTTCGGTGTAGTAAGATCTGCTTCTTTTTTTTCTTCTAATTTTTGGTTTATAAATCAGGCTGAAAAGAGGAACCAGTGAGGTGATATAGAACAAGGACTGATTTTATTAGTAAATATTTAGTGAACAATTTCTTTTTTTGTATTTTTTTTATATATTTTTTAAAATTCACCACCTACTCAATGTTATAACAAATTACTGTTAGCTGAAATAAAATGTATTTTGGGAGCTGGTATGAAATGTTGCTATTTGGTGTCAGGATTTTTCAGTACAAGCTAAATTTGATAGGTAGGAGATATTGGTCCAAAATAGTGTTAGTTTTGCTTGCTTGTTGCATACTGGCAGAGTTTTCAATGACTTGAGTCATAGCCAGAAGTAGTGAGACAGGTCTGTCAATTGTGAGAAATTTGGCTGTCCAAATTTGTCATTATTACTGCCACAATTGAAAAGACAGCTATGCACAGTAGTGAAATGAGCAGTTTGTAGGAATGGCTGTGGGCATTTGGTAACAAAAAGCCACTATGGCTATAGCTTTGGACATGAGTTGTGTTTCTCTGAATTCAAAAACCTTCTGCAATGACAGCAAAGCTAATAGAGTACTAATAATGATGTGGGTGTACACCCATGAAGGGAAAAACAAAGCTACTCTATGATTCCATTGCATCAAATTCTTTGTACAGTATATGACTGTAATCTAACAAACAGGTGTGAACTTTATTCCGCTATCCTTATGAAGGGTTTCCATTTAATTTCTTAACAAATATAAATTAATACTTTATAGAATGAATGTTTTACTAGATTTCCAAAAGATTTCAAATGTTATACACTGTATGCTTCCAGTGCACTGATGAACCAAAGGATCACCAAATCAGTACCATATGAACATAAATATAATTTTCAGGTAGTACATGACTCCATATTCCCACCAATGAGTAAGAAACACCAGATTTAAAATTCTCTCATAAAAGTTTTTCCATCTTTGGTATTGGACAGCCTGATTTTTTTTCCTCTTACATAATAACTACTAACTGTTATTTATAATTTTGGTAAATATTCTGCCCACTAAAATAGCCAGGTACAATGTCCAGTGATTTCCAAGGTAGTGCTGTTTCAGTTTGTTCACACTAGAGTCAGAATGCTTTCTTCACAAAATGTTTTCCTTTGGGTTAACAGTAGTCTATATCTAAACTTACTACAAAATCTCACAGAATCACAGAATTTTAGGAGTTGGAAGGGATTTCTGGAGATCATCATGTCCAACCCCTCTGCAAAGCAGGCTTCATACAACAGGTTGCAAATGTAGGTGTCCAGATGGATCTTGAATATCTGCAGAGAAGGAGAATCCACAACCTCCCTGGGCAGCTTGTTCCACTGCTCCATCATCCTCACTGTGAAGAAGTTCCTTGACATATTGGTGCAGAATTTCCTATTCTCCATTTTATGGCTATTTTCCTTTGTCCTGTCCCCACATACTGCTGAAAAGCAGTTAGCCATGTCCCTTTGACTCCCACACTTAAGATATTTATAAACATCAATAAGATCCCATCTCAAAATATATATTAATATATTAATTAAAAGACATTTGATTAAAAAAAAAACCACAAGATTTTGTGTCAAAAAGAAAAAAAAAATGTGATTTTTTCCCCTTGCTTCATGTGGTGTAAATTTGATGAGATTACATTCAGATCTAAAAATTTATCTGCAAAAACTAACATTGACAAGATCTACCTGTTTCCAGTTTGGGTGAATCTTTATTGATAATCTGCATTGATAGTCAACTACAATGTTCTCCACCTTTAAAAACCATAGTAAACCATAGTAAATCACCTCTTCCTCTGAGGATGTGAGAGATGAAGTTTAGTGTGCAGGTTGTGCAGCAAGGGCAGGTGAGTTGTGGAGCAAAGTCAGCAGCAATTGATTTCCATTTCTTAGTCACTCCACTGTCAGTGATAGCCGGCGTTTTCACAGCCAGCATAAATTTTGATTTGCACTTTTGTGTACAGTCTCTTTCATTAATTCCTATGCACATTTCTGTAAATAGGCTTCATTCATCAGAACTGTTTTCTCCTTAGATATGTATTAAAACATGCTTTCTTAACTATCCCAGGGGAAATCTATAGTCCTTTGTGCAAAGAAATCATGGCACTCCTGCTATATGCCCTGACTGTGAAGATGGGTAGCCTGGCAAATCTGAGTAGCATAACATGATTTTCACAGAAAGCACCTGGTTTTCTTTAGTCCTGTGAGCCTCAGAACTGCTACTGCAAAGCCTAATAGATTTTATCTGAGAAAAATTTAATTTACCTTTTCACCTGGTCACAATTTGCTAAAACTGGATTAATGCGTGCTGTAACTTGGTACTGCGTGTTATTTCCAAACGGACAGACTTTGCTTTACCACTTTAGGTGTATTCTCTTAAACTATCAATTTATTGATTATCAGCCAAAGAGATACAAGCCAGTTTCTCGTTAACAAGGAGGCACAATGTCAATCAGATTAGGATATTTCACTTAACTGGAACCTTTGACCAAAATTCAGCTTTTCACATCTGAGATGGACTAAGAGATACAAAATTATTTATGTGCTCAAATAGAGAAATGCAGCTGTTTTAATCCTGGGTATAAGCTTTTCAATATTGCATCTTTATATGAAAATGAGAATGTAACAGACTCTTTAAAGACTGTCTTAATCATATGGCTACTGAAAATGAACTTCAAAACTGCACAAATGTTGGTGTACCTCACTGTAGAGGTGCTTAATTAATCCAAGCATGTGAAACTCTTAGGTGTTTTGAGTGAGAGAGATTCAGTATTTTGTACACAAAACAGAATCTATTACTGTTTCAGCTCTCTAGTTACTTTCTAAAGGAGACACAGAGAGAATAAAGGTAAAGGTTCATTTATAACAGGCTATTAAAAAGTGGTTATTAACTAGATTCTCTCATTTTCTCTGGGATTTTCTAGCTAATTTTCTGCTTTTAAAAATCACTTTGAACCATTTGGTTCTGGATCTGATATTGCCACAGAGATATTTCCAAAGGCACTACATTTTCCACACACATTTTTGCTTGAATCTTAAATTCATTTTTTTACTAAACCTGTGTGCCTACCAGAACTTTGGATAAAGGGATCTGTTATTGCATGAGTACACCTGTTTCTTCATTTAGAGACTATGAATGTAAGTTACCTGAATCAAGCAATTTTGTTTTCTAAACATTTCTTTGTAATTTTATTAATATAGTACTTTCAGCAAAAGAACTACATCATGTAGTCATAATCAGTGCTAGCACCTCTACAAAGCCTTGTATGAATAGGTGTGGGAAAGGGAAGGATTAGATGAATTTAATGTGTGATAAGATATGTTTGAGAATACTGCAAATAGTGCAAAGGGCCTCACTTAGTTTTCTGTTTAGCATCATGTAATGAACTAGTGTGTGAGTGAGAAATAGACATCAAGGGCCGGAATTTTGTGGCTGCTTTATTAAGTGAAGACTGAATTAGCAACAACGTAGGCCACGACACATGATGACTGAAATTCTTGGGTTATTTTTCTGGATTATATGGAATCTCTTATGCCTTCTTTTATCCTGATGATATTGGAATAGCTAACCAAATTCATGGGTTACCAGTGACATCATAGAATTCATAGAAGGGGTTATTATGGAAGGGACACTTCAGATCATCCAGTTCCAATCCCCCTGCTATAGGCAGGGACACCTCCCAGTAGATCTGGTTGCTCAAAGCCCCATCCAGTCTGGACTTGAACACCTCCAGAGAGTAGACAACTTTCTAACATCCAGTCAAAATCTACCCTTTTCCAGTTTAAAGCCATTTCCCCTTGTCCTGTTGCTACATGCCCTTCTAAAAAGTGCCTCCCCAGTTCTCCTGTAGACCCCCTTCAGGCACTGCAGTGCTGCTAAAGGTAGCCCCCAGCGCCTTCTCTCTTCCAGGTTGAAGAGCCCCAGCTCTCACAGCCTGTCCTCTTTGGGGAGGTGCTCATTTTTCCTCTATACTGAATGGGAATTAAAGAACCTTTCATAGATTGTCACTTTTGTTTAAATATTCCTTTCCTCCCCAGTGATTATGAACATCTTGCAGTAACTGAACTGATGTGTAGTGGTGCAGCAAAGGTCTACAAATATATTTTGAGTGATAAATAACTGCCGAAACGCTATTACAATTCAGGATTGCTGTTATGCTGACTTCAATACATTTTTTTTTATGCAATCAGTAATCAGAATTCACTTATTTCACACTTGGGGGGGATATATTGCATATTAAAAGACACTTGCTTTCATTTCAATTCTCACCTTTCACATTCACAACTGTATAAATTTATAAGCTGGAAAGGAGATAGATAGCATGCTGTATTTGCTGTCCTTGAGCAGTCACTCATGATTTCTGTTAACAAAATCTGCACTGATGTTTACACCAGCAAATTGGCTGTGCAGTTTCTCAGTTTCATTAGATTAATTGGGTGACATTTCATACCTTACAGACTAGGGCATTAGAAATCCCAGAATATTTTTTTCTTTGTTTGTTTTGAAATGAAATGACCTGCTTTTACATCTATCTCCCTTTTTGCTTTTTCTTTGCTTCTCCTGCCTTTGATTGTTATCTCCTTTCCTTATATTATCTTCATATCCCTGCTTTGTCTAGCATCCAGACTTTCACTTTGTGTCAAAACCAAAGAAACTGATGACTTCAACAGTTGTTTGTTGTCTATGAAATTCACGTGTGTGACTGGCTTCAAATTGATCCCCTACAGTTCAGATGTTTTCCCTTTTAGATAGTTATTCAAATGCTCAATTGTGTTATTCAAATGCTCATTGTTTGTATTTGACTCTTTACTGCCCAGGACACCAAACTTATCAAACAATGTCGGCAGTACATTCAGGGCTACAAAAGAAACTAATATTTGAAGAACTTAGCATTACATTCTAGGTATTTTAAATACATGCCATTGTTTGGTAGTGACATTTTTTTTTCCACTTGCTCATTTTCATTAATGATGTAGTTGCAATCATTAAATACTCATTCTTCTTATAGTTTTCCACTGACTCAGTTTAGAAGTTTATAGCATTGCTACTTCTTTTCTTCCATGATATGGCACAGTGCTTTACTTTGCCAGCAAAATCAGACAGAAATTTCACCAGATACAATATTTCTCTCCTGTCACTCTCATGGTTCAAAGTAAAAGGTGCAGTGTGTCACACCTGTATGTTCTTAATGCAGCTAGTGCTATGAAATATATAGATATGTACATATAGACCATGCTTGGAAAAATAATGAAAGTCATGGAATTAATCTGCTGCATCCAGGCAGAATCAGCAGCTATCAAATCTACCAAATACTTGTCTAAAACTTAAAAGAAAAGAAGAAGAAGAAAAAAGTAACTCCGAGCAATTAAATTTTAAAATGAAGGTCTTTTGAGCTGCTGCACTGGCAATCTACTCCTTGCACAGATATCATCATCTCTGAAATAGCTGATCTAAATCCCTTTTGTTGCAGTTATGCTCACTATTCTGTGGATATCAACAAAATGAATTCCATGTTTAGGTGTAGCTTGCATACATGGGTATATGACTTGTTATGAGCTGCTTTAAAATCCAGATAGAATCACACCATTTGAAATATTTCTTTGCGGGAAGATTTACAGTATTTTGTTGAGTTTATGAATAAAGGAATCAGCAGTGGAATTGTATTCTATTTCTGACACAGTTATCATTTTTATCTTCTGAAGTTGTCTAACTTTTTCTTGAGACTTCTGATCACTCATTAGTTGTACCTTCCTAAACTGAATAAAATAGTTCCTCTTTATTAACGGTACATAAATATAATAGAGGATGTCTCTTGGCTGGAGTATATATATTTAGTCCCTTGATCTTTAATTCAATTTCTTAAGCAAATTGTTGATATTCTCTAAGGATTTCTTCAGCTAACAGTAAGTGACATACTTCTACATCAAAACACATTTGAAAGTTATTTTTCTTAAAAATATATATACTAATCCAGATGAAGAATCTGTTAAAAAGCTATCTGGGAGTATAATTGTCTATAATGTCAAATATTATCTAATACTGTCTTTCACTATCTGAACTGTCCCTTTACATGTTTAAAAAGAAAACGTGTTTCAATTTCCATGGCCTCCACAATCCAGGTGTTGTGAATATTTCTTGTCTTGTATTTGTATGAAGTAGTAAGCAGAATAGGAAAAATGCTACGGAAACACTGTTATTGCCACCAAAGTATAACATCTTGAAAACACAGCATATCACAATTGCTTTAGAACCCCCACTCTGAAAAACGAGTTTTTCAGAGTGGAAATGCACATTCTGCATTCCATTGAGAGCCATCCATTTCTGTTAGTCTGAGCTTTTGCTAAAAATTTAGTTCATAGTGTTACAGAGAAGAAAGAGCAATCTTTTTCCCAGTATTAGTTTTGCCCAGAGGCTAAAAAGATCCTGTGTGAATTTCAAAATGCTTCTCAAGTCTGTGAGTTGACATTATTTTTAAAATCTTGTTTTCTTTCTTTTCTGCCATCTTTTATATTATAGGCAGTGTTACTAAGTCTATCAATTATTAAGATTAACTGATTTTTTTATTATAACACCTTATTTTCAATGCCTTGTAATTTCAACAAAGAATAACATTAGGGACTAAAATTTACTTGCCAAATGAATGCATCATTTTGATTTCCTGCTTCCTTGCTACAACCTAATCAATTCATCCATTTCCTAAGAATGATGCATTGAAAAACATTGTTTTAATATATTATAGAAAAATGCTGAAAACATTTTTTTTAAACAGATCATAACTCCTTCATTCTCTGAAGAGGAAATTGATTTTAAGAGAAAATGTTGGTTTTCTGTTAATATATATATATATACATATATATCTTCTTATAAGAAAACTCTAAATGGGATCAAGCCTACAAAACTTGACAAAAAAAAAGTAGAAAATCTCTTCCTTTTAATGATCAGTAAAAAAGTGTTTAAAAAATTGTAGCTGAATTTGCTACTCAAATCCCTTTAAAACAAACCATCAAAATAGAGCAAACAGAACTCTGGAGGAATTCCACCATGAGTTGAAAGAACACTCAGTTAACATACGTACCCTTTCTAGCCTTAACTTCAGATATCTAGGCAATAGTTAACTCCACAATATGAGGGATAGTTTTAAAGGATTATTTCTGAAAATTCCCATCTCTGAGTAAAATTCAGACAAGGATCCAATTTTCTGATATTTCCTTGCTCTTTCTCATTTCCATTTAATGAAAGAGAAGTTTCTCAGAGAAACATAGGGAAAAAAATAATGTAGCTGATGATTCTGTGAAATATTCCTGGGAAAAGATGTGTGAAGCTGCCCATGAAAATCATTCACTATCCACATTTTTTTCCTTGTTTTCTCCTACCTTTGCTTCAAAGGGTCTTAGATCTCTTATTTTGGCCACTGATCAGAAAGGAAATCCATTTCTAGGCTCCTGAAAACTGTTTTCCTTTGTTCCACTGAGACTGTTCAGGAGAGAAGGGGAAGGCCGAACAGTGAAATGAAGTTTTGTGTCTTGTGAATCTATGTTTATCTAGAAGTTAATGGACAATTATCAATAACAGTATTTATTGCAGTTTATTAGAAGTATGAGAAATTCATTCTGAGATGGGAGATCAAACCTATTAATATTTAACATAAACAGTCAGAGCATGAGCTTAAGCATTATTTTATAACTGTCCTATGTGATAAATTGTTACTATATTCCCTATTACTCATTTTGTACCAATTAGCAAGCACTCCCTGGACAATTCACGAGCACAAGGAATTGCCATCAGCCATAGAACTGTCTCAAGGTGCAATATGGAGGCAAATATCTTGTTTCAGTGACAGAGTTTAGCTATGTGGATTCAAAATGAACTACATAATCTTGCCTGAGGACAAGAAAATGTTCCCCAGAAATTATTGTTTTATAGTATATATGTGGCCTTTATATTGTACTTACTCACCTGGAAGAGATGGAGAGGCCTGGAAATATTTAATTCTGAAGTTGAATGTGGCATAAGATTATAGCTTTCTATAATCTCAGAATATACACACCTGGAATCTGTGTCCAACTCTGAGTGCTGAATGAGGATAGGGTGGGATAGCACCAAAAAACACGTCTAGAAACCAGTGCAAACATGGACACAGCTTTCATTGTCACTGCAAAAAATGCTGTATTGAGTGGCAAAGACTCTTGGGAAAATCCTACCCTCATCTCATCACTTGTTTTGTCTCTGTTCAATTTACTGTCCCCTCCACTGTCTATACATTTGTGTTTGCAAATATTGTAATTTTTTTCACTGAGCCAATCTGGATCAAAAATAACAGGTTTTACCTTAGGGTGCTTTATTTGTCTTTTAGTTTTGGACTGATAATGGTCATCCATGACTTTTTGTTGATGTTTTAATTGTCCCTACGTTTGGAGTTAAATGAAGCATTCCTCTGCTGCAAAGTGTAGGTTACTGATGAGCATCACAGTAGAGATGATTACATTTTAGTGACCAATATGGTTTTTGATGTTGATGCCCTTGGACAGCTGAATGTTGGATATTAGATGGCTCTTAATTTATGTCATTAATATAGACAGTAATGATTCTCTTTTTCTAAAGAAATAGTGAGTTAAATTAAAATATCAAATCAAAGATAAAAACACTTGAAGATCAATGCAGAATCAATTTTGTAATTAGTAGATGGATTTTATTTCTGTCATTAATGTCTATTTTCTTCTCTCTTCAGGATTAGACTAAACTGACATTGAATCCTGAAAAAATAAAAAGAAGGTATAACTAGGACACTTTCAGATATTTTGAAAGTTCTTCACCTTTGAAAAATAACTCAGTGCATGGAATTGCTCACCTACTGCATAGCAAATGTGGGATGGTTTACAGTTCTTTCATGTGTAAAATACTTCCTATGTATCATAGAGAAAAAACATGGACTCAGGTCTTATCATCAACTGACAGAATAAGAAAGTTTCAGTCATAAATACTGAAGTCAAATGATGTTCTTCTGCTACTCAAAGGTATCCAAGAAACTGTATGTTAGCTAGTCATGCCAGTGGAACATCCAATGTTATTTTCAAGTGTGGGAAAGCCAACCAAACTCTGCTACAAACTCTTCTAACTTTTAGCATTTCCTAAACACACCATCTGTAGCCCTTTGTTCTCTACAAGATTTATTTCCAAATTGTTCTGGGACTGAAAATTTTATAAGCAGTGGAAGAGGATTGGTTTGATTCTAGAAACACATCAGCACAACCTGATGTGAACAGTAGATACCTGGAAATTCTTATTTACACGACTCTATCCATTCAGCCCATTTGAATGATCTGCTTTAATACTTGTGTCACAGCCTCAGTTAGCTATCTGAGGTGCCTCAACTCATCTATAGAGCCAGGACAGAAGAACGCAAATATAACAACGAACACTCTTAGGAATAAAGCATGGAGTGGCTGGTTTACCTAGAAACTGTTTACTGAAAAGATCAGTGTAGTTCACTACGTTCCCCTAGCACACTGGTAACAGTCTGCATCCTATGAAATGGCCCAGCAAATCACTTCAGCTTGCTGTTTTTAAAGTGGTTATCACAGTCCGAGATACACAAGTTATCCTGGCATTAGAAACATTTGTTTTGTGACCTCAGCGCTACACTTTGACAGCTTTGCCAGCATGAAAAGAAATTATTTAAACCCTTTTTTTTTTCCTCTGCACATAGATGAATGATATGCAGTGATACTACTGCAATTCCTATGTTCTTTTGAAAGTACATTGTTAAATGAGGCTATTAGACAAGTGGCTCGAACATAAAGGGAGATGGCCAGTAGCTTTTTTCCCAACCAATAATTTTATTTTTAAAAAAGATCTCAGAGTGTATTTTTGGCTTAATGACTTGAATCATCAGTTGTAACCTCCCTACACTGTGAAGGAATTATAAAATGTTGTACATAGAATATTATTTTGGAAAAGACACATACAACAATAATTTATGCTGGTACTCAATGGATGCATACCGTGACAGTAAACAGCTCTCTGATACAATGTTTAGGATGAAACAGCTCAGATGTGTGACAATATGACAGCACTCTGCTGACATTCAGCACTGACTCAGCTGAAGAAATACACTTCTAGAGCATAAGCTATGAGTAAAAGGTCATGTTTATTTTTGTCACTCTCCAGTTTCATAAATATATTTCATTGAATGTTTATAGCTTTTTCTTCTCTTGTAAGATTGTGGTTTCACTTTGCTTTGCGATGAAGTGGTGAGCACTGCAAGGTTAGCCCAGGACAAGCAACATGCACCTTTTGACAGAGATGGTCAAGAGTGCAGCTTCACACCAAGGATGCAGCTGTGTGGGAGGAATAGCATTAACCTGGCTTGCTCACTCCTCTCAGGTAGGTCTCCAGTGGGCAAGTCTCTTTTCAGAGATCATACACTAGTGTTATTCTGTGAGAAACAATTCTTGCCCCTGCACTGAATGTGAACACGTTAAGAAATCCTGAGAGACTGTGGCTTAATACACTTCTGTTAGTGGTATGAGGGAAATAACTGGTCTGATGTTAATATACAGGAGATTTAAATGCTCTGGTCTCAGTCTCAGAGTTCATCTAAGAGAACTTCAAACTCCACTGGCAGATGAAAGAAAAATGCTCATCAGACTGCTGGCTTAACTGCTGTCTCTGCACTCTTGTTTAAAAGGATAGCAGAACTGGAAATGTGATGAGGCCTGCAGTTGTATTATTAATTTCAGATTTTCAGAATGAAATCTTTCCTTGCCATACTCTTTCCACTACTGTTTCCAAAAACTATTGCTATAAATTTTCTCAGTATAAGTTGAGCAACATGTTAATTTTCATACATCCTCTTGATGCAAATTTTTTTCAATACTGAATAAAATTATAAAGTGAAGATCAGGGTAAAAAATGAAATAAATTATAATAAATGTATATTTCATAATAATAAGAGCTATTACCCCAAATCATGTCCCTTTTATTTAAGAGTCTGGCTTCTGTGATCTAGATTTAGCTTCACAGAGTTATAGAATGGCTCAGGAAAATAGGGATCTTTGGGACTTGTCTAATCCAATGCAATCCAAAACCCGATCAGCCAGAGCAGATTGCTCATGGCTGTGTCCAGTCCAGATTTGAAGATCTCCAAGGGTGAAGACTACAGACCTTCTGGGCAACCAATTCTAATGTTAGAATACCTTCACTTTTTTTTTCCTTCTTTTTTTTTCCTTCTTTTTTTTTTCTTATATTTAAAATTTATTTGTTTCTGTATGTGCTAATTGTCTTTTGTGATTTCACTAGGCATCACTAGAAAGAGCCTGGCTTTATCTTTTTTTGGTCCTCCCTGCAATTTGTACATATGTACATGACCCCCCGTGAGCCTTCACAGACTCACAGAATTGCAGGAGTTGGAAGGGACCTCCAGAGATCACTGAGTCTGACCTCCCTGCTAAAGCAGGTACCCTACAATAGGTTGCACAGGTAGGTGTCCAGATGGAACTTGAATATCTGTACAGAAAGAGACTCCACAACCTCTGTGGGCAACCTGTTCCAGGGCTCTGTCATGCTTACTGTAAAGTTCTGTGTGTTTGTACAGCATTTCCTATGTTGAAGTTCTAGGCCATTACCCCTTGTCCTATTGCTATGCACCACCAAGAAGAACCTGGCCTCATCTATTTGTCTCCTTTAGATATTTATAGGTATTTAACATTTATATGTCAACCACGTGGGAAAATTCAGTATCTTTTCATCACCTAAATCTGATTCACTTTTTCATAGCACACTAAACTGGAACAAATGGAAAAAAAGAAAAGAGACCTGTTAAGGGTGATGTAAATAACTACTTGATCAGTTTTCTATGATTTCATAGAATCACGGAATAACCTGAGTTGGAAGGAACCCACAAGGACAACTCAGTCCAACCCCTGGCTCCACACTGGACCACCTGAAATCCAAAACCTATGTCTGAGAGTGCTCTCCTAACACTCTTTGAACTCTGACAGTGGGGACTGTGCCCGCTGCCCTGAGCAGCCTATTTCATGCCCACTGCTCTCTGATGAAGAACCTTTTCCTAACACTGACCTGATCTTCCTCTGATGCAGATCCATGCCATTCCCTCAAATTCAACCACTGCTGATTTAACACTGCTGGTGGTGACTGCTTCCCTTCTGTTTGAACTAGTGCTGTTTGTAGAGATTCTGAAAAGAAGCTGAACTGTTCAAGCACAGCAAGGTATGTGTTGGTGATTTATTTCATACTGCTTCTGCTCTTTGGATTTTAAATAAATAATAAGGAACTCCTTCCAATTCCACTGCAAGTTTAGGCCCAGACTTTACTGTTCTACAGCTTACTGATCATAAATAATGTTTTGGGGCAATTATATGATATAGTTGGCTGCCCATAAAGAACAAGACAGTAAAATTTAATTTTTCATTCCAGGTCTGAATTTAAATTGTATATGTGGAAAATTCATCCCAATCTGGCTCTTAATGATCATAATAGCTTCTGTAATTTATGTCAGAGTCCTTACAGGTGGTATTACTAATTAAGTTATAAATATCTTTCTAGCATGTTCATTCCCCTTGCTACTTAAATACACTTTTATTTTCACAGAAAGCAATGTTTATGTTTAGCACTCTGTAGTACTGCTGAGATGTGTTCTATCCTTGCCTTTTAGTTTTGTAGTCATGTGGCTTGTCCAACCTAGTAATATTAAAATACACAAATAAGGGTATAACGAAAATCCAAATGAATATGTCAAGATTCAGATATCTACATTGTGATTTATTTTTCGGTGCCCATTACTCTTTGGTAAAATTATATGGCTTTAAGAGCAATAGCGTAGGAAGGCATTTGAAGTCTTCATGATCTTAATGCAAGAATTTCTGGAAAGTGCTGTTCATATGCAAGACACACAAAGAGACTACACTGTGAATGTATATGTTGCCCATCTCTTAACCTGCCTCTATGGAAGCTGTGTTATATGCATGAATTATTGAAGTTAGGGACAGGTTAGGGATGCCAGGCATCCATATCCCTACAGGTTATGTCATGGTTAGATGTGCCAACTTTGTAGCCTCTAGAGCTTTGTGTGTTCCAAGGTTCCAGCTGTGTCAGCTGTAATTTGCCTGTATGGTCTGAGTTCCCCTCAAAATCTGTTGCTCATTTTTATCTTTCCAGTGATTCCTCACATAATTCATAATCTTTTACTATTCTTAATGTGATTTTTCAGCTAGATAGCCTCTCATTCAAAGGAGATATTGAATTGTCCAAACAGGAGTAGATGTTCTTCATCACTCAAGATCCAGAAAGGACTTTGAATTGAATGTCACTCATTGGCAAGAGCCTGTATAAGAGAAAGGCTATGACTAGAATCAAAGGTGAATTATGATTCATTTTGAAAAATATTTTTCTATGTACTCACTGAATTTACACAAAAGCAGTCTTTATAAGTCTCAGAATAATTCAGCACTTTTTTGACCTTATATTCCTTAATGACCTGGAATTTACCATTACAGACTCTTTGCCTTACTTCTAGAAGAACTTTGAACCAGCCTGAACATTTGTTGTCTGATTTAGTCACAGGTGAATGAGAAAGTTCTGAATGAGTTTGGAGGGATGATTTTTTAGGACAGTCATATCAAGAAAACTTCTTCAATAAATATATATTTTTTTTACACAAATGCATTTATTTCAGTCATTCTAAACATGCTTATCATTTGTCACAACAGGCTTGCTGAGAAGGGAATAAAATTCACAGTTGAGCTAACACTCCTATAACTTTTACTAAAACTGTTTCTATTCCAGTTTCTCAGTGTTGTCTGTTTGAGGGTCATATTTAGGATCTGTGTAAGTGCATATAGCTTCGTGAAATACAACCTTTCATGTTTTCATAAAACAGCCGCACATCCAACATAGTTGGATGGACTATGAAATGGAATTTGTTCAAAATATTTTCTATAAGAAGGGATGCTACAAAATTTCTACTAAGTTACAAAAGCATTTGAAAGAGGTTTTATAAGGAGGTTGCATGGGACTTTGACAGATTAAAAGCTAATAGTACTGCAGTCACAGTCTCAGTGGAAATCTATCTTGATCTCATTAACAGCTGAGAGCTAGAGAAACAAGAACAGAAATGAAACAAATGATTCAGAATGCAATGGAGACTATTATTTAGATTCCAGGGTTACCCCTGTATGCACCGGTCATAGGCAAACCCCAATACAAGAGAAAAATCTATCAGAATGTAAAAGATGAGTGACTTAACGTAGCTCAGAGTTTAGCCTTTCTTTTAGGTGTCAAAGAAAGAGATTTTTGTGGTAAATCTATATCTACAGGGTCATCATAAATTGTATCCAAATCATGAGAAATTGCAAGAATAAAATCCCAGAAAACAATATGGTTGAATTTAAAATGTTTTCAATTTTTAAAAGATTTTCATTACTGTCCATCCAGCTCAGGCTCAAAATGAATACATTTTTAACTTTTCTGGTTGGCATAGGTGAGATAACTTCTTAATAATCCAGTTACTAAAAACCACAGACATTGGAAAAATAATACAGTTTTATAGGTAATCATTTGTGATGCACGATGGCAAATCCTAACCAGTAAATCTCAAAGCAAGTATATGTGTGCTGATTCTTCATATTTTAGTTTAGTATCATTTTATTCTTTAGGAAGAAAAATATTACTAAGGAGCATTTCATATTTTTGTTCTTCTTCTTTGTGCGTACAGTATACATTTGTTTGATACTTTTTCCCCCTGAGATTGCAGTTTTTCTGATCATTAAGTTTTAAAATAAAATAAAATAAAATAAAATTGAGCAATCTTGAAATAATATTTTACGGGAAAAATCAGAAACCTGTATTTTTTAAACATTGTTTGAGACATGCAACTGTAAGAATAACATCCAGTTATCTCATTTTGTCACCAAGAGAAAGAAATGCTAACATGATCATACTAAGTAAAAGACTTCGTGTAAAATTTAGAGATTGAAAGCTAAATTAGAGATCAAAATGGATTTTAGTATTTTTTATTGTAAATAGTCCCTCTTTTTTGTGAAGACATGTCATGTGAATTTTCATCATTGCCTTATAAAAATGCATAGTTTAATTATAGCAATAGAGTAATTTATTCTGTTTCTAAGAAGGTATTTTTACTTTTCTATAGCACTCATTAAGCTTCTTAAGTGTTCTTTTTCTTTTGCATTTTTTTAATACTTCATACTAATCTGCTCCTAATGCAGTAAGACCACTGCCTCTCATCCTGATTAATAACGCTTTCTTATCTTTCCTTTAACACTAACAAGCAAGTATATACACATATATATTATTAGTGTATAATTTCTTGAGTAGAATATTCTTATTCTTGTGTTTTTATTCTACTTTCTGAGTACACTTATTATGTTAAGAAATGGGTGAAAAATGTATGGATAGCTCTTCCTAGTGCAATTGATAGAGAATTAGGCTTTTCCAGTCACTCAGTTCCAGACATCCCTGGTTCAACTTTTTTTTGCCAGGGTAAAGATATGCAGTGTAATCTGGGACTGCATCCTGATAGACTGGGTAGCAATGGAAAGAGACCCACGAAAGATCCATTAAATTCACAGAAAAAAATGAATTCAGGCATCTGAAACTGTACTTGATATAAACTTTTAGTCAGCTGGACAGCTCTAGGCACCTGAATACCTACTACTTTAAACAGATCATGGCATTACTCAACAAATCTGTAGCCAAATTATTATATTTACTGTTCTAACTGTGATGTATTCTGATTGTTTTTCATTAGAATAAATGATAAAAAAATTAGATTTTATTCCACGGTGCAAAATAAATTATATATTATTAAAGATCTCTTTTTATGCTGAGATTTCAGATCCAATAGTGACCAATTGTACTATACGCCTGGGATGACAAGCTTTGGTTCAGACTTTTTGAATGCAGGTGTACATGTTTTATTTGAAGTGTGTATGTTAAATAAGAAGAGGGATCTTATGGGATCTTATCAGAAAGCAGTAGGTTAATTAGTTTTAAATAGGAAAGTTCTTTGTGGTGATCATAGAGATCTACACCAACTTAACCCAGAGAATCTCACTGTCAGGACTTTTTATGTTCAATGTGCCACAGACCCATTTATCTGTGTAGGAATTACTGATGATTCTTAAATATCATCTATGCCTCCTGTAATTGCAACATTCCAATGTTTTTCAAACCCCTATGCCCACTGTGAAAGATTCATTGGCTCCATAGTATGCCACAGGAGTGTTTTATATCATCACAGAAGGGGTGTGTAATGTATTCCATAGAACATGACACGAAGGAAAGCTTGTCTTATATACATGCAAAACCTAAAGATCAGTGTTGAAGAATAAAAGTGCATAAAAGAAGTTAAATTTGATATTAACTCCTCTATACTATCTGCAAATATTATCCTCTTAAGTGATCTATTACATCAGCTGCCAATAAATTTCGAGTGAAATAGTGTCTCCCAAAAGAGACCTGGAAATTGACTCATTCAACATAGATGTAAATGGATCGTACATGACTATGAGAGAGTGATACAGATAAAAGGTCTTTACTTCTTAGCCCATGCAAACAAGTAACAGGTGTCTTCCTAATCACCTGCTGTGACATTTAAAACGAGAACAAGTAAAACACTAGAAAAGAGAGTATCTGTAATGAAAATAATGACATAAAGTAGCACTAAATAAACAAGTATCTGCAAATCTCTACTAAATGTCAGAGCTATTAGGTATAATCACTACTAGAGCAAATATAAAAAAAAAAGTTCTTAATCTGCCTGGATATAATTTCTATAACAATTTCAGGTCAATTTTAAAAATAAAATAGATTTTCAGTAGTTGTCTGGTATTCCAATTTAATCGAGTTCAAAAAGCTATTGTAGAGGTGGAAGACATTGAATGGCACTTACCTCCTGTGAGTAAGACACAGGACCACTATGAGCAGTTGGTTGAGGTTGTGAAACCAGTGAGAAAGGGTGGTTACTATGAGATTATTCAAGTTATAACGTCCAAAGTACCTTTTAGAAAGAACTGGCAAAATCTTTTATTTACTGACCCCAGCAAAAGAAACCAATGTTCAAGACAGTTATATACTAATTTATCTCCAGTGGCAAATTGCCAATAATTAGCACTCTGTTATAACCATTGTGTCATAAACAGCCCTTCTTCTAATGTAACTGGTTGATTTGATGTTGACTTCTAGTCAAATCATGCATTTTTGGAGTTATTTCTGTTGTACTGCAGAAACGCCTTTGTGGATAGATACGAATGGGAAACTGTATTTACAGTATATATTAAGGATTAGCTCTCAATTTTAAAAGTTTTCCGTATTTTGGTTTAGCAGTGAGACATACAACTGTGCTGCGTGTTATACTTTAAAAGAACATTTTAAGATACACTTGCTTCTTGCTGTGGAATTTGCGATACAATTGTGCCAAGCAATTGTAAAATGGGAATTTTTTTCCAATAACATGGAACACTGAAAAGTGTCAATATCATCTTGATGGGCATACATTACTAAGCTTAGAATAGGTAGATAGTGATATATTCATAAATTCACACTCTTCGTGGTATACAAAAAAATATGTATGGTTAGATATTGACTTTCTACTTCATTTTTTGACGATATATTCCTCCTAATATAATTCAATTTCTACAGTTTCAAGGAAAACATTGTATTTCTTTATAAATAATAACAAAAAAAAAATGTAATCACAATAGAATATCAAAATGACTAGTTATCTGAATAGACAACTTTTTTTTTTTTTTCCACAAGATTTTGCATAGTTTTACATGCTCTTTAGTCTGGAGCAGACTTGCCCTTTTTTGGTGTGAACTGAACCACCTTATATTGATGGATATTGATTGGGAACACTCCACAGGGATTTGTTAGATATCCTGAGATATCTTAAATTTTAAGTTAAAGGCTGAAGTTAAATTGAGGCACCAGTAGTCTATCTCAGTCAGCATCCTGAATTCCGACTTGCAAGACCAAAATTTGGTTCCAGCTTTCATGAACTATGCACTTACAATTATGCAGTAGCAATTTTGCAGACACAACTAACTACATATAGGTACTATTTCCTGTCCCATTTTTTAATGAGTTTAGAAATGTTCCTGCTATTGCACGTTTATACTGTAGGCTTTGAAGAATCATAGAATCACAAGGTTGGAAAGGACCTACAGGATCATCTAGTCCAACTGTCTGCCTATTACCATTGCTACCACAAGCTACTAAACCATTTCTCACAGCTCCTCATCCAGACGCCTCTTGAACACTGCCAGGGACAGAAACTCCACCACTTCCCTGGTTAGACCATCCCAGTGCCTGACCACTCTCTGAAAAAAAAAGTTGTTCTTTATGTCAAATCTAAACCTCCTCTGGTACAACTTGTGGCTATTTCCTCAGGTCCCGTTTATTGTCTGGGAGAAGAAGCCAGACCCCTCCTCCTCACCACAGCCTCCCTTCAGGAAGTTGTAGAGTGCAATGAGGTCTCCCCTGAGCCTCCTCTTCTCCACACTAAAAAATCCCAGCTCCCTCAGCTACTCCTCATAAGACTTGTGCTCCAGACCACTCACCAGTTTCGTTGCCCATCTACAACAAAATTTCACAGCTTTAAATTGAAACATTCCATGGATTTCAGTACATACTTACATACTATACATATAGTACATACAGCTCAATTTCTGGATGAAATTTTGACTAGGTTAGAAAATACTCAGAACGTGCTGGAAAAAAAGCTACTCCAAAATAAGAATTAGAGTGACTGAAACAAACTGCTTTTAGATGAGTTTCATTGTATAACAGTGAAAGATCCTATAAACATTTCAACCTATCTTGCATTATTAACATAATTCCTTACAATTTCTCATGAAATAAAAATTGAACATGCCATTATGTGCCTGCATGCTTAAGGACTAAGTATTCTGAATTCTGTCCATGAATTCAAAGGTTAGGCTAGTGTCCAAAACTAAGAAAATTAAGCCCACCCAGATGTAAGAGAAATGTATATGCTGCATACTTGTTTAATTTTTTTTCCCTTACATATGCATGTATGAAATTCTCCCTTGTTACTAGCTATTTATCAATATGAAGAGTTTTTAATTTGTCAAAATAATTAAAAAATATATAAATCACTATCACTACAGGTGATAATGAGGATTTGGGGAGTAGGAAAAGTAAAGGATGATCAATATTTCATCAGCATATCTCATGAGTCTTCTAGCGCCCTATTTACAAAATATGAGATACTAAGACAGAATGTGTTGCATATAAAGGGTATAAACAAGTATTTGCCAATTTTATTACGAAAAAATATAATATATATATTCTGCTGGGTAGGTGTATATTTTAGTAATTTATTACACCCCGAGTACACAGAAATAGCTACTTTGTTATTTCCTCTGCACTGAGATATAGAAAAGAAACATGAAAGGAATCCCTGGAAATCAGTAGACTGTGTGATATCAACAAAGTGATAGCACTTTGCTACACATATAAAAGTCAGGAGGCAGGGTCAACAGATCTACTCATCCCATGGAGCCTGACTTAAATGCCTTGGTTATTTTTCCCACAAGAAAGCTGTAGTAAGTAGATGCCTCAGTGTGGAATGAAGCTGACAAGACAGAGTAAGATGGACTCTGGTCAATTGATACCATTGTACCAAATTTATTTTATATATAGAACATAGAGAAAAGTGCATATGTGTATTCAGAGTAACATAAGAATGGTTTCAGTATGTTCAAAAGTGGATGATGCCTGAGGTATCATCTGTGTGGTTGTAAGAAAGTATGTGTGATGCAGAAAGACATAATTTCATGTTTTCTTACATTTAATTTATGAACTGTTAATTGCTTTTTTGGAGAAGAAATGTTTCTGGATGCATCTCAAAAAAAAAAAAAAAAAAAAAAAAAAAGCAAAAGCACCACATTAACTTTTTGGAAATGTTTTTGAAATATATTTGCATCAAAGACAAACAATGAAATGGAACTGGATGTATAAATTTTCCTGACCTTGCTGTTTGGGGAGAGGATCTCACTCTGTTCATCATTTCTTTGTTCTGTCTTAACCTTATGAAAGTTTTAAATCATTCAGTTCTGCTGGTCAGTGTGATAGTAGATTACAGAGGGAGTACTTCAAAGCTGCAGGAGCACGATCCATTTTTGCTTTCTTTTGAAGAAACATGACAGTGTTATTCCAGCCAGTTCAAAAGGGAGAGAAATAGGGAAATCAAAGTGGTAGTAGAAGCTACTAACTAAGTGCAATATCTGCTGGCCTGATTCCTGTTTCTCAGCCCTTCCAAGCACAGAAGTTTGACACTTGTCCTTTACATTTAAAGGCCAGTTCTTCCTCTCCTGTAGATAAGAGACATCGCAGTCAATAGCGTACAAGCATCTGCTCTTCCTTCTTTGTTACGTTGCTCCTACCTTTGTCTACTAATAGATGTCATTTACTTCTGTGCTACCTCTCATATTTGTTAAAAAATCCCCAAAACTACATATATTAGCTGAGGACCTTCTCTGAAACACTTCCTTACCATTCTGGCTGCTGTTTCTTTTTAACTGGGTAGTAGTGTTCTATGCCAACTAGTGCTAATTGGTCCCTTAGTTGCAGCTAGAGAAATAATTGGTTTATATTGGCTTCTTTGAGCCGTGATAGTGTCTTTATATGTTATCTTATTCATAATACTCCTGAATACTCATCATGCTGAAAGATTCAGAAGATCAGAGCTTTAAAAATTCTAATACAGTTGGTATTAAAAATTCATCCTCAGAGTGTGTCTTTGGATTTGAGTAAGGTTGTCAGTTTTAAACTGTATATTCTGGGATGAATATAGATGGAGACTGCGCAGAATCATTCATAGGAGTTCAGAGATCAAAGGATCTGATGCTGTCTGACCTAGTAGAATACAGTGAGCTTGTTTCTCCATAGGAATATATGTACACACTTCACTGAAATCCTTCTAAATGAGGTGACATACATCTTTATAGTGGGCTGTGACTGAACCAAGTGAGTATTAAAGATTATAGTCAAAGCTCTGTGAAAGACATTGATAAATTATAATGCAGACAACAGACAGGATGTATTCTTCGTGGAAAAAAATAACTGTGGCAGTGTGCCCACTTTCCCAGCTCCTGGAGCATAGCCAGCTACATCGGGATTATGACATAAATGAGTTTGTAAAGTACATTTAATGGTGTATCAACTTGTTTCATTTACCTGATAGCAGCTTTTTATCATTCTTAAGAGTTTGCAATTTCTTCTGTCTGTTTTTCATTTTTCTTTGTAGTGCACCGCCATCCAAAAATGTTTGGCATCAATTTCAATGTTGTTTAAATTATTAGACCAGCAAGCATGTGAAGTTATTGCACTTTATGGGATCATTTTGATTTGTTGTTTTTTCAGTATCGCTTCCTCAGTGTCCAGAAGTAGTTTTCTCTAATTGTTCCATTTATTTTGTTGAAATAGTAATAAATCCTGTACTCAAAGATATCAGTATTAGGAAAATGAATGTTTTTGAGCTTATCCTATAACCTTTAGTAACAGTTTGAAAGGTGCTTTAAAGATGCTTTATGTATTTTTTGTCACACTTCCACTAAAATCTTATGAAGATGTTTGAAATCAAATCTATTTTATCAAAGTGATAGTTTGCAATTTAAAACAAATGA
Organism: Callipepla californica brunnescens; assembly: GCA_023055505.1. Classification (NCBI taxonomy): domain Eukaryota; kingdom Metazoa; phylum Chordata; class Aves; order Galliformes; family Odontophoridae; genus Callipepla; species Callipepla californica. Next base: position 7,979,119 of record JALIRH010000007.1, read on the forward strand.
ATGGTTTTCTGAATTTTTTTTCCAGCAATCTCTGTACACATGTACTTATAGAATCTTAGAACAGTTTGAGTTGGAAGAGAACATTTAAGGCTATGTAGTGTGACTCCCCTGAAATGAACATAGACATCCATAGCTAGATCATGTTGCTCAGTTCCCTGTCCAGCCTGACTTTGAATGTCTGCAAGGAAGGGGAATCCATTATCTCCCTGTGCAACCTGTTCCAGTGTCTCACTACCATTATTGTAAAAATCATCTTCCTTATATTCAGTCTAAATCCCCTCCTTTTGTTTAAAGCTATTTCCCCTTTTCCTGCTGCAACACTTCCTACTAAAGAGTCTGCCCCTTTCCCTCATACAACCTTCCCTTGGATACTGAAAGACTATTCTGAGGTCTCCTCAGAGCCTTTTCTTCTCCAGGCTGAACAGCCCCAGCTCTCTCAGACTGTCCTCAGAGGAGGTGTTCCATGCTTTGAATCATGTTTGCAGCCCTCTTTTGGATGCACACTCTATACTGAAGCTCAGCTCTCTACATTGCACCTGAGCTATTAAGATCTGCAGTAATTTATTCTGAATGCAACCTGCTTCTTCTGGTGTCAGCCTGAATTCTGTAGCCACAGTTTGCATGTACTTTAGTTTCTGTTGTTAGTTGCGGCATTCATGTGTAGGACTTCATGTACACCTTTAAACTCTCCCTATTTCAGACTTTCAGAATGTGGAGTAGAAGAAGTGATGGTGATTGGGGTCTGTCTTCAACAGTGGGTTGGTCTGGCTGCTCTGCTAATTTGTTGTTATAGCCTCTTGACCTGGGCAAGTACACCACCTCTACTCCAAGCAGCACCATTGTGCCCAGCCTGTAGCTGGTGAAGCTAATGTTAGCTTTCTCCTCTGATAAAACTACTCTTGCAACTGGTTTTGGTTTCAGATAGCATTATATTACTTCATTTCAGTTAAATGCTAGTTAGTAACATACATACAAAATTGATCTAAAAAATAAAATATTTTATACCTTATATATATTTAGTTTAAAAAATATCTATCTCTATTACTGAGATTTTAAAATAGCTTGAAAGAATGCAAAAGAATTCAGTATTATTTCTCAACTTCTTAGTAAAGCACAAGCATCCAAATAATAGGGTAGCTGGATTACTGAAGGGAGAGCTTCATAATGAGATTTGTCAAGGGAGTACTTCATGAAACACCATATTTACTACCAAAGGCTACAACAAACTGTAATGAGATTTAAAGACTTATCTACCTATTCTTTCACAGCTCCAGAAAGATCATGTCCTTGGAGAATTTGCTACAGACCCAGGAATGCTACAACCAATTTTATAGTACAAGTGTATAAAAAGGAATATATGCACCTTCTGTTAAGATTATGTGCCCTCCTATTTCTGAAATGTAAAGATGTACTGGCTTGCTATATATTAATATCTCTTTCTTGAAAATATCGATCTTAAATGTAAATTGCAGCTTCTGCACTTTTTGGATTCTAAATTATCAGTATGTCAGATTGATCTGCACTTATTATGAAGGTGATTGTGAAGCTTATTTCAATTGATTCATTTTATTCAGTAAATGAGTTGGAAAAGGATAGAAGTTCAGATTTTGTGACCTGAAACTATGAGTACTAAATAGTAAGTCTTCAAGGTTGATTGAGTCTATTTTCAAGTGGATTTTAGATGGTTTTTTTTTTTTTTTTATCTGTTGTGCACAACTGCATTCTGTTAAATTGCAAAACAATAATTACAGAGACCCTAAAGGAGAAGTTGGAAACATTAGTACAAGAACACTCTTTCAAGATGTCTTTAAATTCAGTCTAGCAGAACAACAGTCAATAGGCATAGGAGCCAACCTAAGCTGAACTGAAGGCTGTGAACTGCCGTGCAACAAATTAAATTAACCATTTAACAGATAGGAGTACAAACCTGAGTTCAGATAGATCCAAACACAAAAAGTATGCAAATTGACATATTTTTTTCTCTATTATAACTGAAATTAATAAATCATTTATGTTGGAAAGAACTGCTAGTAAAGAGTGAGGTATTATAGATGTTGACTCCATGAAACTTAAAATGAAGAAAATGAAAGTTTAACAAGCAAGAAACATTCCCAGTGGGTAAATGTTTCATCATTCATGTGCACATCCTTTCATGTTCTTTGAACTGAATTTCAGAAGAGAAAGAATCTGTATAGTAAATGTAAAGCCACCTTCACAATTTAATTCACTATCTTTAGCGCTAAGATATATTTTAAGCAGTTTTTCTTCATTGTCCACAAGGGGTTCCATGTTCTTTCCTTTGTTCCCAGCACTTCTATGCTATGGGTCATCCTGGGATGTGTCATTCTGGGAGTACCAGCGCATAAAGGAAGAAGACAAACATCTTAGGATTACAGTGAATCATATGCGAAGGAGGTGATCAAGTTTGGGAGAGCCAAAAGAATTTTAATTAGATTTTCGCAAGTGGAGGGTTAGCTCATATAGATATAGTTAGCATTGAAGTAACAAATATTTACACTTTTAACATATATAAAGAAATACAGTGACATTCTACATTTTAGATTGTAATTAATGGCTTTATTATTCTCCTTGTGATCTTAGTAATTATATTTTTGGAGTGATATATAGCTAAATCCTCTAGTAGAAGAGGATTCCTTTTCTGACTTTTTACACCTAGGGGTGCAGAGCTCTTCTTCAACATGGGAAAAATTATTTTGCATACATTTATCTAACTAGGTATTCAGTGCCCATATTTCACATATTAAGGAATTTCTTTGCAATTGAAAGTGTCTTTTAAGACCTTACCATCTTTTGCATAGATTATTCTCTCTCTCAAATGCAAAATATCTTATTTTCCACTAAAATGCTGCAATAAATCATGTTTTCTTAAACATGATTTTCAGCCCTCTAAATTTAACATGGTGCAATATTTTCCACATCATAAAAATTGTTTTGTAACAATAATAATTGCCATTTGAAATGAGATGCTACATCAGTTTTTATATTTTCAAAAAAAAAAAAAAAAAAAAAAGTCGTGCTACTAATGTAATATTAAAAGATAAAAGGTTCACATCTATTAGAACCCAAGAAAATTCAGATGAAGTGGAAGAATCAGTTCTGTTTTCTGATTATAATAACACATTCAGGTAGTCTTTTTTAACAGTAATCAGTGATTTACCTCATTCTTAATTCTGTATGTTAAAAATGTGAAGTTCTCTATTTTCCAGTTTTAAGACTGTGTTTAATTATAAAGTGAAAACTGATCAAAGAGGAGAAAAACAACACATTATTTTGGTGTGTAAATATCTATCAACTGTTATAATTTTTAAACCTTTTTGGATAATTACCAGGTATTTATGAAATTTTCATAAAAACTGGAAGACTGATGAATTCAAATTCAGTTTTTTTTTCAAAATGTATATTACACTTTTCTCTAGGAGAATTAGAGAATGCAACCTCACAGAAATAGCATACTTAGAATAATAAAATGCTTAAAATAAAGAAAAAGGGAAAAATACACAGTAGAAAATATTATGTGAAGTATTTTATAAATTCTTCAAACCAAACATATGTAGGTTGCTCTGAAAGTAACATTTATTTCCATGGAAACTAAAATAAATGCAAAGAGCACAATAGCACTATTTTCCAACTCTGTCACCACTGCTAGATATGTATTTTCACCAGCAATTTTGGAATTGTGAGAATCTGCACCAGCAGAGTTGACACACTATCTTTGTCACCACTGAGGAAGGGTACCACCTACCACATTGTGCTCACACTCAGTGTTTTGTCTGTAAATGTTTAACAAGTATTTGATGAATGTCAATGCATACAATTCTTTCTGCATGGAGGAATACATTGACACACCTTTGCTTCACGTCAGACACAGTTTTGTCAGACTGCCCTTCTGCTGCCATTTGTCACAAGCCAACAAGATGTAGTGGAATTTTGGTGAGAAGGTTCAGCCTCTGCAGTCATACCACCAAAATCCTCCTCTAATGTTGTGGGCCAACATAATAAAATAGTAGGCATTACTTTCTGAGCAGCCCTTGTAACTGCAGCAGATAGGATCATAGAAAATTCCTTAGCACAGCACAGCTAGCTCACACAGATAATCCCCCTGGAACAGAATGAAAGTCTGCTAAACATCAGTTTTCTATTCAAGTGTCCAGCAGTATTTCATATATTATAGCATGTGCCTTTTGGTATTGTGAGTTTAAGAACAATAGTGAAGCAGACTGTCTTTGTCTGTCATCTTAGGGTTGAATATGGAAAGAATATGGGTCAGTAACTTTTGCTTCCAGGCCAGTACTCATTTGTGCTGGAAGAGGTTTTGAGAGCAGGGAGGCTTTGGATAAACATCAGTACCCCAGAAACTTTCTTTCTTCTGTCTCCTTATGAATTAGCGTTGGTATGTAGTAATATTATCAAGCTTGTTCCTCTTGTGCTTCAAATTGTGGTGAAACCTAATATGGCTCTGTGTTAAAATACAGTCAAACAAATTCACAATCTATCTCTTTGAAATATATTCTGTTTACCACTCTTGGGTCGCTTTCAGGAATGATGATGATTAAAAAAGAAATCCTAATGTCATCTTACTTTTTTTTCCGTTGGTACTTTTAAGACACATAGACATATCAAGATACTCATTTAGGATGACAATATGTATGATCACTGAATTTAAATCAGGCATATCATTATGGAAGAGTTTCAAGGTAAAACATTGCCATGAAAACACTTCAAAGTGCCTAGGAAATAATGCCTCAGTAGCTGAAGATTTAACAGAAATATATTGTTTTCCACATCCAGACAGTTTGCTTTACTAACTATAGTAGATAAAAGCCTAAATCAGCTGAAACAGAAGGCTTTCGAGTCATAAAAATGTACCTTTAGGGAAACAGAATTTCAAGTTTTGGGAAGAAGTAAAAGCAGACTGACAATTTTTCTGATAGAAAGGCTATCTAAAAGATTTCTGTGTGTAATCTATGATACAAAACCTACTTTTCTCTATATTTTATTATTTCTGTGATAAAAAAGAATGACATTCCAGTTGAATTTCACATGCTGGATTATGTTGGACGTGTTCAAGTACAGGATGTTGGAATCCAGATCTGTGTTTAGAAAAACATGCATGAGGAAATAGTGAGACAATGACTACTACAGTGCTTTGAAGAAGCCTAAAATGATAAAGCAGCTAAAACGAGTTTTAAGTAAGTTTTAGATAAAGAAGTGATTTATAAATCCCTACTCTACATTTCTGGAGCACATTTAAGTATCAAATATGAACTGAATTACGCTCAGAGTCACCATTGCACTGAACAAACTTTGTAAACACCTATCTGTTTCAGTTGTTTGGGCTATAGTAGCCAAGTGTCCTTCTGACTATGTCCATGAGCACTCCTATGCCAGAGATTTCAAATGATATGATTGTAAACAGTCAATGAAAAGAAACTAGATTTTCAGTACCCTTTTATATGTACATTTAAACATAAAGCAACAGCCTTTGTTTACTCCTATTCTGGTGTTAATCTTGCAGTCTTGACTGTTGTTGACCATGATCCCTTTCCTTGAATATTTTATTTCCCCTTAGGTCGTTTTCTCCAGAATTGGGAACAACAGGTTCAGACTGAAGAGTCATGAGAATTGCCCACAGCTTATCCCAGTCTCGGTTTTGTTTAGGTTTTGAATTAAATCTCTGGAGCTCAACTGTGTTTACTTTGCTGACAGGAAAAACTTAGATGTCCAAAGTATGTTTTAGAAAAAAAAAAAAACAACCCACAAAAGCACACAAAACAACTCATTGTTATGCCATAAAAGGTAGAAATGCTCTTGTATGCACTTCCAGTTTATATATACTACAGAATCACTAGTAAATGCTATAGATAATAGAATTTCCATAGTCTTCCTAGTGTCTTTTATGCTTATATAGATATTTACTAAATTTAATAAACCATGTTAAAATTTTGAGAAATTTTGATTGCACAATGTTTAAAGATCTCTTTAAAAATCTATTTGGATTGACCATCCAAAGAAACTGAAAGGTTTACAAGTCCTTGAGACCCAACAAGATCCATCCATGGGTTATGAGGGAACTGGAAGGTGAAATTGCAAGATGATACCCATCACATTTGAAAGATCATGGCAGTCTGGCAAAATTCCCATGGACTGGAAAAAGGGAAACATAACCTCAGTTTTCAAGAAGGGAAAAAAGATCCAGGGGACTACAGGCCAGTCAGTCTCACATCTGTGCATGGAAAGATCATGGAGAAGAATCTAAGACACTTGGAAAATAAAGATAAGGTGGTTGCTGGTAACCAACGTGACTTCATCAAGGGCAAGCCAGACCTGACAAACTTGGTGACATTTTATGATGGTGTTACAATGTCAAAGGATATAGGAAGATCAACTGATGTAATTTATCTGGACTCATGCAAAGCTTTTGACACTGTCCCTTGCAACATCCTGGTGACCAAATTGGAGAGAAATGGATTACATGAATGGACCACTCTCTGGATAAGGAATTGACAGGATAGTTGCACTCAGGTGTGGTCAGTGGCTCAGTGTCCAAGTGGAGACCTGTGACAAGTGGCATTCTCAGAGATCAGTGCTGAAACCGGTGGTATCTAACATTTTTGTCGGTGGCATGGACAGTGTGATCAAGTGGACCTTCAGCAAGTTTTCAGAAGACACCAAGCTGAGTGACGCAGTTGATATGCTAGAGGGAAGAGATGCTATCCAGAGGGACCTGCACAGACTTGAGAGGTGGGCCTATGTCAACCTCATGAAGTTCAGCAAGACCAAGTGCAAGGTCCTGCACCTGGGTAGTGGCAATCCCAAGCACAGATGCAAGTTGGGTGGAGAATGGCTTGACAGCTGCCCTGAGAAGGATTTGGGGATGTTGGTTGATGAAAGACTCAAAATGAGCCAGCAATGTGGACGTGCAGCCCAGAAGGCCAACTGTATCCTGGGTTACATCAAAAGAAGTGTGACCAGCAGGTCAGAGGAGGTGATTCTGGCCCGCTACTCTGATTCTGTGAGACCACCTGGAGTACTGTGTCCAGTTCTGGAGCCTCCAGCACAAGGACATTGAGCTGTTGAAATTAATCCAGAGGAGGGCCATGATGATAATCAGAAGGCTGGAACACTGCTTCTAGGAGGAAAGGCTGAGAGAGCTGTAGCTCTTCAGCCTGGAGAAGATAAGTCTCTTGGGGGGACCTTATAGCAACCTTCCGGTACCTGAAAGGGGCCTACAGGAAAGCTGACTTTTTAGAAGGGCACGTAGTGACAGGATAAGAGAAAATGGTTCTAAACTGTAAGAGGGTAGATTTAGACAACATATCAGAGAGAAATTCTTTACTGTGAGGGTGTTGAGAAACTAGAACAGGTTGCCCAAATTAGTTGTGGATGCCATCTCCCTGGAGATATTCAAGGCCATTCTGGATGGGGCTCTGAGCAAGCAGGTCTCATAGAAGGTACCCCTGTCTATAACCGTTGTTTGGAACTAATGTCCCTTCCAACCCAAACCATTCTATGATTCTATAATTCCATGAATATAGTGTCATGAAATGTTATTCTGAAGATCACTTGCACTTTTGGACCTTTGTGTGTATATCAGAGCGTAGTCTTTATAAAATCAAAAAATCACATAATCGATGAGTTGGAAGGGGAACATTAAGATCTAACTCCCATGAAAAGAATAGGGACACCTACAAGTAGATCAGTTTGCTCAAAGCATGATCCAGCCTGACCTTGAATGTCTCCAGGGACAGGACATCCACCACTTCTCTTGGCATCCTTCTGCAGAGCTTCACTACGCTTGTCATAAAAAAAACATTTTTCTTATATCCAGTCTAAATCTCCCCTCTTTTAGTTTGAAGTCATTTCCCTTTCTCCTACTGCAATAGACCCTACTGAAGAGTCTGTCCTCTTTTTATAGCTCCCTTCAGGCAGAACAGCCCCAGCTGTCTCAGCCTGTCCTCATAGAGAAGATCCTTTGTATTTTTTTGTGGCTCTCCTCTGGATGCACTCTAACAAATCCACATCTCTTATGTACTGAGGACTCCATGTCCAGATGCAGTACTACAGATGAGGTCTAACCTGTGCAGAGTTAAAGGGCAGGATCACCTCCATCACCCTGCTGGCCATGCTTCTTTTGGATGCAGCCCAGGTTACAATTAGCTTTTTGGGCTGCCCTTGAAGCTCATGCCTAGCTTCTCATCCACCAGTACTCCCACATCCTTTTCAGCAGGGCTTTGCTTTGTCCTTACATCCCCCAGCTTGTTGTGATCATAGGAGATGCCACAACCCAAGTGCAAGATCTTGCACTTGGATTACTGAATCTCATGAGGTTCTTAATCAGTCTCATTTTTCTTTCATAGCTAATGAACAGTGTTCTCATTCATTCTTTACTACCCTGTAGACAGAAGGGGTAATGTTCCTCATGAGATTTCAACAGCAGTTCTTACTACAATATACAACTGCTTCACAAACACTAATAACTATGTTATTATTTACTGTAGCTTCATAATACTGGGGTTTGGACTTGATGATCTCTAGTGGTCCCTTCCAACCCCAACAATTCTGTGATATGAAGTTTTTTTATTCTTACTTAACATAGAGGGACCTAGGCAGAGAAACAGGAGAGACAGAAACATCCATTAGTTTCTGAATGCCAATGTTAAATATTTCAAACAGATTTATGTTAGATAGGTTGCATTATGTAGCACTCTGAATTTAAGAATAGCACAAGTCCTACTGCAACTGAAAGCATTTAAACCAAACATCATACCCTTTAATAGAAAAGAGAGGAAACAAAGAATATGCAATTAATGGTCACTGGTGAAATGCTTGAGTAGTGTGACTTTTCCATTACCTTTGCTGAACTCAGTTTCCCAAAGCAACATTTATCTGCCTTTTTGATAAAAAACACTGCTTTGCTTTCCCCAAGTACTATATTTTTTCAGCGTCTGTAGTATATGTTGTAGGGCTATCTGAATAAATTTCCTGCATTGTTTACTTCTGCTTCATCTGCAGTCCAGTTCTGTCCTTGTGCAATAATAATGAGATCAGTCAAACGTTTATATAAAAGCAATATTATATAGAGAGGAAAGTGGTGAAATTAATAAAAACTATCACCATTTGGCAAAAACAGCATGGAAAATTTCCACTTATTTTTTTCATATTTATAAGATTGTCATTGGTTTACAATGGTTTCTTGACTGTCCATACTGTCTTCAAGTAGGTGACATACTGAACTTTGATGCTCAAAAATTGTATGAAGTGTTGTAATCTATGACAAACAAACACTGAGAAAACATATTCATGTATTTTGCAGGCTTCGTGTACATGGGTGTTCTTCGTATACCTGTATATTCCAATTCTTATTGACTTAGTGATTCCAAGGCCTTGTAACACTGCTCCCTAAAACCGGCTACCTTTTCTATATTTATACACATTTATAACTGAAAGTTTATTTTCCACTTACTCAGTTAACTAGCACCCTGTTTCAACCTCAATCATATCTTTAATTTGTCAGTATTAGTCTAAACTCTAATTTTGTCTTCAAACATAAAGTCTGGTATAAGGATTTAATTTTCTCTGTTTTATCAGATTTCATATTAATTAAAATGTTGAGTAATTCCATACTTGGGACCTAGGATAGATCCTCGATGAACTGTATTTAGCTTGTCTTTTCATTCTGATAGCTAATCATTAATAACTAAAGGGTAAGTGTGGTTTTTCAATCATCCTTCTTTAAAAATGTTAGTGTTTCATCTCAGCTATATTTGGTCAAATTGCTTACAAGAAGCAATCTGACACACTGTCAAGAAATGATACCATAGTCAAGACAAATGATATACACTCTTTTTTTTCTTTTGTTATTGTTATTTTTACGGGAAGTTCATTTTAGTCTTTGGATTACTTTTAATAATGGCCTAAGGAAAAGGTTGAGGCAATTCAAAATCATCTGGCTAGCTTAGGTTTCATCAAAAGTTGTGTATTTCTCTATAATATGACCTCAGAGGTATTATGGAAGCATTTTGGTTCATAAGTCAACATTTCTTTTTCTTCTTCTACAGACAGGAGAAAATATTCAACGTTTTCCCCATAAAGATGGAAGTATCTCTATGTTAATTGAGAAGCACATGGAGAGAAGGTACACTTAATGAGTACAAAGCTACTATCCCATCAAGTAGACAGATAACTAAAAGGGAGCTATTTTGCATTTAATTTCTGCTTCCTTCCTGGGACATATCTGATTTGAAAAACATGATTTCCTTAACAAACTACAAATCTCTTCTTCCGTTTTTATCAAGCAAAAATCTCAGATAACACTAAAAAGAGTTTTAGTGCCTGAGTTATCATTGCAAGAAATCGTGAAAGAACCGTTTTCAGAACGTATCCGAGTCTTTCCTGGGGAAATGGGCTTAAGCAGATATAGTACCATGTACCATGTCATGATTCAGATTATTTTACTCTAAACTCACAGGTCTAATAATAAAATTTTCAGACTAGAACTTATCAAAACTGATCTAACTAGTTCTGCTAATGCCAAAGCTTTACTAATGACGCTGTTGAGAATATAATCTAATCACATTGGGAATATCTTGAAATAGTGGTAAGTACATTACTGGAAGAAATCTTTTCAAAGTATATAAGCAGCAGATGAAAGGAAGATAAATAATGATAAAATAAATAAATAATGATAAAACGTGTCTGAATGTGAAATGTCATTGAAGAAAATGTGAAATAAAATCTCTAGAATAAAGGATAAAGGGAACAGATTTATGCACCTGACTCACAAATAGACATGTCTAATCCTCCAAGTTTTAGCTGCTAACCTCTCACATTTCTGTTATTGTTAAATTAACAAAAAGGAAAATAACCTAAATACTAGGATGAAAAGCTATATTTCACATACATCCTTGTGAGGCTGATGGTTATACATTTTTTTGTACACCAAGATTCAAAGAAGAATTTGATAGTATACCGCATGTTTATATTACATAGGGAGGTAAGAGAAGCAAGATTTTAAACTGCTTTTTTCCAATACCGTGATAGAGCTTTGACCATTGCATTACATTCTAACACACATAAGGTTTTGAAAATGACACTTTGATCTTTTAAGATGAAATACCTTCCGTGTAACTTAAACATGTATTTTTTCCCCTTGGATTTGGGATTAATTGGAGATAGATAAAATTAGTTACATTAAGTGTTAAGAGAAATTCTGCATAAATTACCTTCAGGAATAAGAAAGCAGCAGGGTGGAAGGCAGACACAATCAGGATGATCCAGAAGTGATGTTTTGATCCTCCCCTTCATATGACCCACAATTCAAACACTGTGCAAAGCAGTTAAAAAAGAAAGGACATGGATGACTCCTGGTTCCTCTCTATGAATTTAATTTGGAAAAAGCTGATGGAGGAGCTTTTAGAAGGGAAGCATTAACTGAAGGAGCAATGGCTTTTGCACGCCTGTGTAGTTTGCAGTGCAGGGTTTGGAAAGCCATAAAAGAAATATAGCTATTCTAATGGAAAATGATAAAGAAATGAATTTCAGTTAGGCTTGCATTTGAGGTAGAGAAAATCCTGGCTACATCCCAGAAATTATGCTAGAGAGATTTCAAGCCAAAGAAATGTAAAAGGAAAAGGTAAATTTGAAGAAGATAATGTGCACTCTGACCTCTAGAAAGAAGCTGCATTTTTCAGAGCAGCTGTTCATTCACTCATCCCTGTACATTCACATTTTCTCCCTATGTTTCTTCTTACTTTCCATGTCTATAATGTAATATATTATTCATATCTTACACTCTATTAAATTCTGGCATTTATATGTGGAGTACACAATAATTACCATTACTAATGGAGCTACAGCTTTAAGTATGAAATGTTTACTCAGACACATCAAGTAGTCGCTATGAAAGCAATTAAGGACTTTGATGTTCAAAGTTAAGAATTAATATTAATGTCTGAGAAACTGCATCGAAATCATGTAGAGGTAGTTAGGAAGGCCTCTGGGAGTGAGACAGAAAGCAGTGACATGATTATACTTGTATGGAAAAGTAATGGAAACAGCTACTCTCTAAGCAGCTTCACTAAGGAAGGAGGATTCTCAGCTTCTCTGAGTGTAAGTGGCAGATTTTACGTTTGATTTGTCTGCTATAAAACATTTTATATCTGTAACTGTCTAGAGTCTTTGCACTCAAATGTATTGTGTCTTATTTATATCACTTGTCTCCAAAGCCCTTTATGGCTAGTGCAATTAATGGCATGGATGAAACAAAATTGCATGACAATAATTTGCAGAACATTATGATCTCAGGACTCAGCTGTAGTCTGTTCCTGACACTGATCTACTGCTGGAGCTAGGGTGAGACATTTAACTTTTGATCTCACCAGCTCTAATATTAATGTGAAAGTTCTAACATGTCTCAAGGTGCATTTGGAAGGCTAATCAATAATGCTTGTAAAGTTCTCTGAGTGTTATATCAATAAACTATAAACTTTATTAGCTGAAAATGTGCTCAGACCGATTGGCAAGGTATGAACACTCCATTTTCTGTGTAGCCTAAAAGGATAAATACTGAACTAAAAAGCAAAAAGTATGAGCATAAGAACTGTCTCTGTTGGATGACAGGAAATCAGCTTTGTCACTAAGTCTCTGTGGCAGCCCTCCATTTTCACTGCTTCAGGAGATTTGCTTTCAGATTATTGTTTCTTCATTTCTACGTGGCTCCTCAGGAGTTCTTTGGGCTTGAGAAAGGGGTAAATCTTTTCAGTGAATCTTTTATAGTTATGACTGCATTCTTTGAACTGATTTGGCATTCTGGCATACTGCTTGTTATTTTAAGCCTTTCTTTACTCTATGCATGTTGTCCTGACTGTATATGAAAAAAAAAAGTACAAATGCATTGCTGAGAAATGTATGTAAGTCAGTGGATATTGGGGAATAGCATAACGGAGAGAAACATGACATTCCCATAGCAACAGTGGCAAAGATCTTTATGCTGATGTTGAGTAGAAAATTACCAGTGATTTAAAGGGCAGCAGAAATAAGCTGTATGTGATTCCCAAATAATTTCTTACCTTGAAAAAATAAGTCAATTTAAAGCCAGTGTCAAACCCCACTGGCTGAAAAAAATTAATATAAAGCTGAAGGAAGAGATTTACTACTTATAAAACTTAGATACATTATATTGCATTAGAAATTAAGACAACTTTGATAGAGTATATTGCTTTAGAAATTAAAACTCGAAATTTATCCATGTATTTCAGAATTATATAAACAATATCCTATCACTCCAGAAACGTTTGTGTTATTTTTGTTTGTTTTGTTTTTTAATAAAATGCTTTTTTAATAAACGTCTTTTTGAATAGTCTTGACATCAAGCCTGAGATGCTCCCTGTTTGGCTCTCATAAAGATATATTAATATAATTTGACAGTGTTTACTAAAACTCAGTCTTATTCCCCAAAGAATAATATTTCACAGCACCCATCTATTAAATTTTATAGCTAGAGATTTTCTTACTGTTATGAAACCAATATTTTTCTAGGTGTAGAGACGAATTTCTACATGCCAAATGCAAAATAATGTTTCATAATATTTCATGAAGTCTTCTATAAAACTTATCTAGTTTCACTGGCTTCTGTATTTCCACTTCTGATTAAAACTGCAGACAGATTAAAAGTCTGTAAAATCACTGGCAAATCTACAAGTGGCAGAAAAGCCTGCAAAAATACAATTTTAATGCTGCTATTAAAATCCTAGGTGGCTATAATTTTCCAAAGCAGTCATTTCATGCACTGCCCAGTGTAAATTGCATCGTGTTTTACCACAACAAAAATAAAAACCCTGTTTACAATTTTGTGTGTAAAAATGATGTCCAATAAGAAAAAAAAAAATCATTTCCAGTTAACAGCAGCCACCCAAATATTTAGAAAAAAAAAAAAAGAAAAAAAAAATAGTGGATATAGCGGATATAAGGATTAACAGTTAACGATCTGTCAGACTTTTGACAATGGTGTACAGTCATTTATTTTCTCAATCTGTTCCCAGATCCCTGTTATCCATTCAGGTAAGTTTCCTTTTAAAAAAAATGAAATTCAAAGTAAAGTGTTTTCTAAATGAAGGAGTTAAAAGTGTCTCTTGGAGTGCTTTATGGAATATAGTTTCATCACAACAATACTAAATTAAAGGGAGATAGTCAAGATAGTCAAACATCACCTACAAGCCAGGGGTTTACTGACAAAACATCTGATGTTGGTTCAAAATTATCCCATTGCTGCTGTGAAAGTGAAAAAGATATCCTTCTTTACAGATGGTAGTTAATGATGCAGTAAAGACAAAAACAAGCATAAATTAGAAGATCGTCTGTAGCTCCTTTGAATATGACAACAATGTGGATGTGCAGCCCAGAAGGCCAACTGTATCCTGGGTTGCATCAAAAGAAGTGTGACCAGCAGGTCAAAGGAGGTGATTCTGGCCCGCTACTCTAATCTTGTGAGACCCCCACCTGAAGTATTATGTCCAATTCTGGAGCCTCCAGCACAAGGACATTGAGCTGTTGAAATGAATCCAGAGGAGGGCCATGATGATAATCAGAAGGCTGGAACACTGCTTCTAGGAGGAAAGGCTGAGAGAGCTGTAGCTCTTCAGCCTGGAGAAGAGAAGTCTCTTGGGGGGACCTTATAGCAACCTTCCAGTACCTGAAAGGGGCCTACAGGAAAGCTGACTTTTTAGAAGGGCACGTAGTGACAGGATAAGAGAAAATGGTTCTAAACTGTAAGAGGGTAGATTTAGACAATCTAAATTCTTATATCAGAGAGAAATTCTTTACTGTGAGGGTGTTGAGAAACTAGAACAGGTTGCCCAAATTAGTTGTGGATGCCATCTCCCTGGAGATATTCAAGGCCATGCTGGATGGGGCTCTGAGCAAGCAGGTCTCATAGAAGGTATCCCTGTCTATAACAGAGGTTTGGAACTAGATGGTCTTAATGTCCCTTCCAACCCAAACCATTCTATGATTCTATAATTCCATGAATATAGTGTCATGAAATGTTATTCTGAAGATCACTTGCACTTTTGGACCTTTGTGTGTACATCAGAGCGTAGTCTATAAAATCAAAAAATTTTATAAAGACTTCTAAAGGCCTGGGGAGGGCCTTTCTAGAAGATCACATAGTGACAGGATAAGAGAAAATGATTCTAAACTGCAAGAGGGTAGATTTAGACTACCTATCAGAAAGAAATTCTTTACTGTGAGGTTAGTGAGACACTGGAACAGTTTGCCCAGCAAGGCTGTGAATGCCCCCTCCCTAAAAGTGTTTTAGGCCAGGCTGGGTAGGGCTTTGAGCAACATGGTCTAGAGGGAAGTATCCCTCCCTACAGCAGGGAGTTAGAGGATCTTAAATGTCCTTTCCAACACAAACAATTTTATGATTTTATGACTTTTCTTAACCCAAAACTTAAGAAATGCATTTTAATTTATTTAATGCTACATCAATTTTAGCTCAATTAAATTTTAGTATAATTATATATTTATAATTTATATCATGTATTAATTTTTAATATGAATTTTTAAATATTTGCTTTTCTACACACTCCTATAGGAAAGATTACAACCTCTCAGTCTCTACATCTACCAGGATGGTCTTAACTTGATCGCTTGCTACCGCTTCAGCACATGCTGTCATGGTTTTGTTGTTATGAGTTTCTGTAAAATTATCAAAATGGTTGGACTGACAACTGATACAGGATATGAATGTTAACTTATGATAACTTCAAAAATTATTAGATTAATTGGAGTAATTTCACTATAATCCGGCAGCTGGGTTTGCAGATTGCCAGTAAAGTAGGAAAGAAAAATGTTTCTTCTTTTGCAGTGCAATGTTCTCAATGTCAGTCAAGTGGGTAATTCTACCAGCAGGAGAAATAAGGCATTTTTATGAAACACTGAATCTTCAGTCAAACTGTGAGGGTGAATTTCCTGTAGTTTGATTACACAGTCCTTATCACTCCACAGTGGGACATCAGCATGAAATGCCTAAAAGAGTGGATGAAGAAACTCAGAAAAGCTCTGCAAAACTTCCTTTTTTCCTTTTTTTCTGGTTTGGTTAAAATATAGAGTGGTCATATGATCTTTAAGTAAATTTAACTAAAGTAAGGAAATGCATGGTTTGAAATCAATCTATTTGATATTTGAAGAAAAAAGAATATGAAATTTAGAACAAGACTCATCATAGGATATTTCTTCTGTTCTGAAGGCTATGTACTTTGTCACATTATTATTTGTTCTGAATTCGTTTTGCAGAAAAATACATCCTCAATACAGCTATAAATAAAATTGTTAATAATCTTTTCAGTGTTGCAAGAATTATTTTTGGATGAAGAGACAATTAATATTAGTGGCATAATTTTTTCCCCAGTCATTGACAACAAGTTCTGTGTTTTCCTGTCTCCTCATTATTTGGGACTTTTGGCTTTATGTTGAAGAATTAGTAACTGTTTATTTTGGATCTCTACTGGGTAGCTGGAGAAAAAGAAAAGAAAATCAGTAAATTTTCTCCTTTCAAATGGATAATGTGAGATGTGCTGCCTTACCTTTGGTACTGCTTTCACTGACATTATGCTATTTAATTTACAGCAAGGCAAATACAAATGAAGTATATTATTAGTTCCTGATTAACTTTCTGCATATGCTATTGGAATACAATGCTGTCTTTATGTGAAGATGAAATATTTAGCTTATCTTTTACAGCATTACAGAATTTGCTTGCAAATAAATAAATCACGTGCAAGAAAAAATGCTTCCTAGGGTGCTCATATTATGTCAGACTCACTTGCTATGATTCCATGTCAGAAAGTGCAGAATGTACTTTCTTTGTTTGTTTGTTTACTTGTTTGTTTGAATTATGTGCTAATATTTACAGAAAATGTACTTATGTTTTTTTTTTGTTTGTTTGTTTGTTTGATTGATTTATATTCAGGAGTGATGATCTTCAGGTTGAAGTTCTGTCTTCATTGAAATCAATTTGCTGTGATCAGGTCAGACTCTGACCATCTGATTTGTCCTGAGACCTAAAGGAATCACCTATGCACTTGTTTCTGTTTCTGTCAAATAAATTAGTGAGAGGTTACTTAGTTGGTTTTGCTGCATTGTGGTGTGACTGAACACTGTGGAGCTAACTGAACCACAGTTCACTTTAGCATTTTCAATGATGGACATTATTTTACAAGTCTTCCCTGTGTGCAGTTTTGGATACATGAAAATTGGCTGTATGAATGATACAGATTTCAGATTTAATATGTTTGCATGGGTTCCGTGAATTATTACATCTGCTTTCTCTAAGAACTGGACATCAGGTAGAGAGATAATAATATCAGAGCTTTCTAAAATTCAGATATTCTAAGTGCTAGATTAGAGCTACATGCCTAGCACTCAAATTGGATTCATGCTCCAATTTGCTTTTTCTGCACCTACATTTTCTGATGCTTCTGGCTGTATCATAGCCCAGCTTCAGCATACAAGGTCTCCCTCCCCCTCCCCACCTTTGGATATGATAGATCCTTAAAGTGGGAGATATGAAACCTTTAACTAAAGGGCTCACAAAGGACTTAGGTTGGGGAGGATGGATTACTCAGACATTTTGTTTCTGGAATTGGAACTCCGGGAACTGGGGAAAAGGGACAGTGGGCTATTTCATTAAAAACACACATTAGTAACATTGTTGGAAGTGTCTCTGGATGTCACTTTTTCTGCTAAACATAAATTTGAAGCAAGATTTCCCAGCTAGATACTTCAGATGCATAAGATGCATCGTACTCTGCGGATTCACCTTCACAAACACTATAAAGGGAGCTTAGGGTGACTGGTAACTACACTTTAAATGTCTAAAAATTGATGTCTTTTGCTTTCTTCCTTCTATTTGAAGACATGATTCAACACATGAGTGAACTTGTCCAAAGAACAAAACTATAAGTAGATAGCTTAAGTAAAAATACAGGTAACAATATGCTCAAGCATAGATGTGCTAGCTGGTGGGTTGTACTGACAACTCTCAGCTCTGCAAGATCCCAAAAGTCAGTGCCAAACATAATGTCTGGCAGTCCTCTGGCCTGAAAACCTGATTGTCCTAAAGATTCAAGTGTGCCTCAAAAATCCCCGATAATGGTGTACAAGAAAAAAGCATATTACTGGATAAGAACAGAAAAGAAAATAAGGAAGAATTACACAGAGAAAATGAAAAATCCTCAAATATGAACTGAAAAAATTAGGCCAAAAAACTAAAAAGATCCCGTAGCTACACAAATGATAGTAAATAAGTATCTGAAAGCATATGATCCCCATAATCTTAGTGTTTTTCAGTCTGTAATCAGAATAAATCCCATTATGTTTGGCTTGGACAAATATTTGTTGCAGAACTGTTATTACAGCATATTTTTAATTCCCTGTGCCTGAATCAAAAGTTTTCCCTGTTAATCACTGTGCATTATTTGTCACTGCCCCTCTGCCTCAAAACCACCACCCTCAGCAACAGCAAAATAGTTTAAATGCACACTTTTTCGGTGTATATTTTAATAACTGAAAACTTTACAGCTGTTTTTTTACACTCCAACTGTTACACTTGCCTTCATTTTGGGCAAAAGAGTAACTGTAAATAATTACATTGTTAAAAAAGCAAATCAGGCTGGAACATAAGTATTCAGTGACCAGACGCCCTGCTTCAATGCCTTGATTTGTACTAAATATAATTGGAACAGCACTTCAGAGAATCACAAGAACTGTAGTGGTTGGAAGGGACCTCTAGAGATCCTCGAGTCCAAACCCCTGCCAAAGCATCTCCCTAGCCCAGGTTGCACAGGTAGGCATCCAGGCGGGTCTTGAACATCTCCAGAGAAGGAGACTCCACCACTTCTCTGTGCAGCCTGTGCCAGTGCTCTGTCACTGCACTTCGAAGAAGTTTCCACACACATTTGTGAGGAACTTCCTATGCCTCAGTTTGTCCCTTGTCCTATCACCACACACTGTTGAGAAGAGTAAAGCCTCGTCCCTTTGCCCCCTACTCCTTTGATATTTCTGCAAGTTTTATGCTGCAGTTCCTTCATCAGAGATTATCTCATTTTATGTATATACACATGTACACAAATACTTATGCAGTCTACTTTGAAAACTGTTTCTGCTCAAAAGAAACAGCAATCAAATCTGTTATTCAGAGCTTAGGAAATGTATTGTTAAAACCAAACAAGGCAGAGGCCCTGTCTGCAAATAAATATTCTGTTCTTTTAAATGAATAAGCAATTTATTTAAGTGGACACCTTTATCTTGTTTCAGTTTATATTTGCTCCAAGTGAACTCTGCAGTCCATGTAGGACATTATCCCACTTATTTGCTCAGTTGATCACAGGTATTGGGAATGAAACATCTCTCATGATACATAAATCATAGTTAGACTCTGGAAAAGGCCACTATGAAGGATGGGATTGTTTCCATAGTTATGCATGAAGAAGCAAATTAGCAATCCAGCCTAATTTACATGAACTCCTAGTTCAGTGACATTCACGAGCAATATTTCCTGTCATAGATATGTCTGTTATAACATTGCTGGTCAAACTAAGACTGGATTTCATGGGTGACTTTTATGTAGCTAAAAAGTTTGAACCTGAGATGGTGCCAATCTAAGTACAGCTACACAGCCTATATAAGGGTATACGTAATACCGTGAAGCATTTTCAAACCTCAGTCATGAAAGATTCCTTCTGAGCTCTGTCTTTACTCTGTAGCAGGATGACCTAGTCGACAATATAGTTTTGATGGTGGCAGCAATACTGCACATTGCCTGCAGCAATTCTCAACTTCTCTCTTACTCTTTCTTAGGGGGTTTCCAAAATAGAACTCAATTGACACCGGGTGCCTAACACAGCAGGAAGTTGTATAGAGCTTCAGGAAACTGGACTGGGCTTGGGAGGTGTACACTGAAGCTCTTTGGTCTAAGCAGGAAGAAATGCTGCCTTTAAGCTGAGATTGTTGTGATTGTTACTGAATACAGACAGCAATCCCCTCGGTCATTTTTGCTTGCTCCCTAGAACAGGCTGAGAATAAAGGTCTTGCTGAAATAATGTCCTCTATCTCTTAGCTAGTTATTTATGCGTGTAATCTTCCCCGTACTCAGTCACTTTTGTTTGTACATCTGCCATCATTTCAAACACACCCTCAAAGGAGGATTTGGGCACTTAGTGCACAATAAAAATATCTTTTCTAATGAAGAATCAACCTCCATTATTCTGTGGGACATCCTAGTTCTTATTTTGTGATTTATTTTTCTTTAATTTCCTAGCATTTTGTATATTTTCATGAAATTATTTTGAATCATTGATCTGATAAGCATCAATTTTTTAATATTCATCTTCCATTGTATCTTGTCTTTCACACAGGTGATGATAGACATGCTACTGTGAAACAAACTTGGTTATCAGAGCAGTTTATCCTCTGCTTTGCACTGGTTGTTTAAAAGATCTGAAAATAGGGTTCTTTCCAGGACCACAGCATGAATATCTGAACAGACTGCACATGATAGAGGTAACGGATTGACCTAGAAGGAATGGTTGTCTTTAGAAACCTTTTGGTTCAGAATTTGGACTAGTTTAGCTCCCTAGAATTTGCTGTGAATATGTAGGTCTTGAGCACCTCAAAGTATTGGTCCTGCATTTTGGCTACTTCCGATCCAACAGTGTAATGTGCAAAGGTAGGTCTAGAAACTGAAACTGTTATTGAAAATATATCAGTTGCAGAATAATCCATTCACCCACAGTTGTCTAGTGTTCTCCAGGAGACAGACATTTTTTAGTTTTTTTAACCCCTTCATGATCTCTCCCCATGTGGCTGCTAGATGATTAAAGGAACTCAAACTCATGGAGTAGTCTTTATAGTGTAGATAGGTTGGCAGTATATTCATTACGCATATCTAGCACGAATGGAGAGAATAAAGAGCTTTACCTGATTTGCCATAGGTAGGTGTTGTAATGGTAGCATCTCTCTTCTATTGTGTGTACTTGGCATTACTTCTATGCTAGGTATTCTTCTAAAATTAGAATATGATTACAAATTCTCTCTGTTCTCCATCATTCGAAAAATAAGACCAGAGGGAAATACTTGAGCAGTTAAAATAATTTCTGTATAGCATAAAATTTCTAGCTTTCTGAAGGTTATGTTCTATTAGATTTTGATGATAATAACTTGGGCCTGCTCTTGAAATAGTTTTATTTAATTAATATATTGTATAGCAGTTGCAAAAATATTTTCCATGATTTTCCACTTTTAAATTTTTGAATATCTGACTAAA
Source organism: Callipepla californica brunnescens (assembly GCA_023055505.1). Lineage (NCBI taxonomy): Eukaryota > Metazoa > Chordata > Aves > Galliformes > Odontophoridae > Callipepla > Callipepla californica. The sequence goes on from JALIRH010000007.1 coordinate 8,000,462, forward strand.
TGTGATAATATTATTAATAGAAAAGAATTTCTCAGAAGAGTCTGGAAAAAGTGAGTATAAATATATCATTGCCACAATAGTAGTCTTAATCTTGAAATGACTTTGTTGGAATTTTCTGATTTATTAAGCATCCTGATCCTCACCGGACTAGTGAGGTTGCCTACTTAGAGTTTTGATGTTTTTTTTGTTTTGTTTTGTTTTGTTTTGTTTTGTTTTGTTGTACAAGGCCTTTGTACTCCTTGATTCTTGACTCTGCTGAGCAATAGCTCCAGAAACATGAGAAATAAATGACGAAGATCTGGATAGAGAAATTTTTATAACTTCTATCATTACAAAGATGTTAGGTTGAATGCTAGTAGTTGCTTTTTGATTTCCCGAATTGGGAAAAATTTCATGATCCATAACTTTTATAATACACAGTAAGTATACTGTAGAGAATATTACAATTGTGCTCTGGATAACTCAGAGAGTTTGTTAGACATTTTTTGTATCCTGCTTTGAGTATTGTCAAAGCTGTACATTATTCTGTTCTCTTTAGGATTGTGACAGATGTTTTCAAGACAGGTAGAAGTTACATTCCCCATTTTGAAAAATATTCTTCTTTTGAAAGAGCTTTTATTTTCTCAGTTAGTTAACACTGACAACAATATCACCATTTGATAGGTTGCTATGTTTTCTGGTGTTCAGTTTTTACATAGGTCATTGCCTATGAAGTGCAAAGATAAGTTTAGAAACTGAATGAATTTTTTATAGTTCCACCAAATTTCAGCAGCTGATAGCTATTCAGTTTATTTATAACTGTCTGGTAGACTGTTTTATGAAACTTTTAGTACTGGATTTCAGAGTTCCTAAGACAAATACTACTATCTTTTGAAATCACCAGCAGAAACACATCATAGATTCAAACATATTCATTTCTTTATTGCATTGTTTTAATGAGTTGAGTATCCTTCCCAAACTGTTATTCATATAAAAAACTGATACAGTTCCTGAATGAAACTTACTGAAGGTCATGTAAGGTAAAATGAAGAACTAATACAAGAGTATCATTTCTGAACACTTTGACAAGTAAGATTTTAGAAAAAGTGTGGTTGTCATCATAAAGTATACTCATCAATAAAAATTTAACATTTCAAGTGACTTTCCAATGCAAAGTGTAATTCTTAAGGGTCAGTTTTCGATGAAAAGTCTTGTTTATATTGTACTGCATGATATTCCATGAAAGATATTTGCCTGGAAATATCATAATGCATGTTTTTGCTGAGATATGGAGTAGTTATTCACTTCTTCATATGGTTACAATTTACTCTAAGTAAATCTAGATATTACAATATTTTAAAAGGGCAAATGGCCACTACTGAATCATTTAGATCAGATAAACTACAAGTTTTCACCCCATGTAGCTGGTTGGTGTCTTTGAAAGAGTATGATGATTTATTGAGCATACGTAATGGACTTACCAGAAAATAGCCTTTTCAGCCCAGCAGAGAGCCAGGTCCAGAGGCCCCTTAGAGGATAGTTTCAGGTATTTTCCCTCTTTATTTTTATAGTAGAACATGACACTCAGTTCTACTTATCCAGGAATATTTTAACAGTCCTTTCTTGTTACCTATAGAGGAAGACCAAATCTCACATTTTCACTTTCCTCCTGCTTCTTTTTACAATTCTAGGCTTCCAGACAGCTTTACAAATCAACTGACTTTTTTTTCACTACACAGATTGTTACATTTGATGATATTGCAATTATTTTTTTAGGAGAAACCTGAATTTAACATTCCATTTATTATGTCCAAAAGAAATTACTGTAGTCATAGAATCACAGAACAGCCTCGGTTAAAAAGGATCTTGGGGATGCTCTAGTTGCAATCCACTGCCATGGGCAGAGTCACTAACCATTAGACCAGGCTGCCCAGAACCACACCCAGACTTGCCTTGAATGCTTTCAGGGATGGGGCATCCACAACCACTCTGGGCAACTTGCTCCAGTGCATCACCACCCTCTGAGTGAAAAACTTCCTCCTAACATCTAACTTAAATCTCCTCTGCCTTAGTTTAAAACCATTCCCCCTTGTCCTATCCCTATCAACCCATATAATCAGTCATTCCCCCTCCTCTTTACATGTTCCCTTCAAGTATTGGAAAGTCACAATGAGGTCTCCCTGGAACTTTCTGTCCTCCAAGCTAAACAAGCCCAGAGAGATGGCCCAGCCCTCTGAGCTTCTTAGTGTCCCTTCTCTGGACCTGTTCCAAGAGCTCTATGTCTTTCTTGTGCTGGGTGCCCCAGTTCTGGATGCAGTACTTCAGATGGGGCCTCACAAGAGCTGAGTAGAGGGGGGGCAATCACCTCCCTCTCCCTGCTGGCCACCCCTTTTTTAATGCAGCCCAGGATATAGTTGGCCTTCGAATAAATTTTCTGCAATGCCAGGATGGTTTTTTAACTCTCCTTTATATGAAAAGAACACTCCTGATAAGTGAATCCTGATAATAATCTTAGTTATCATTGGAATTTTCTTTTTAGTGCTACTTTTTAAAGCAATATTCCTTTCCAAACTCTTCTATGCTGTATTTGTCATTCATTTCTTACTTTTGTTAATATAAATAATTGAGTGCTGGCCTCTTCTCATAAATATAATCACTTGCATAAAGCTGTTATGTCTTCTCTAGTCATGTTTGTCTCATCATAATCTCTCTAGTTCTCTTATTTCTTTTTTTCTTTCCTTTTTTCTTTTTTTTTTTTCCCTGTAGATCTGTGTATTTTTTTCTTGACATTCATTATTGTGCAGCTATACTCTGAATTCTGTCTTTGTAACACTTTGTGTGAAGTGCTGCAGAGGAGTTCAGGATTACTTAAATCCATCCTAACTCCCTGACAGCATGAATGTAGTTTTGATTGTTCTGGCAGCTCCCTTGAGATTAGTTTTGTTGCAGGAATAGAGTAATTTCCAAAATTAATATTTCTTTCTTTCTCCCACTAGGATGGCTCTGTCGGTCTACAACTCCATAGCTCACTATGAGCTTACAGTTTCCCTTTTTAAGATGTATAGTTCAGCAGCTTAGGACAACTGGCTGGCTAGTCCAAGAATAACTGTCTAATTTCTGAGAGTACAAAATTGCAAAGGATCCAGAAATTCAAAATTATCCACTAAGGCCAAAATCTGTCACTGCATTGTTGTACTCAGAACATTCAATTTCATAGGTGTTGCACCTGCTAGAAAATTACAGCAGCCTTTATTGTTGGAATGAAATCTTCAAGTTTCAATGCCAAATAATAAAGTGGCTGTCACAGTTAAGTGTTAAAAGATGTAGTTCTCACATAATAATTTGGTTAGTTGAAACATCAATGATGCTGCTTGAGCGAGAATGGAAACACAGTATTAATTTTTTTTCATTAAAAATATCTCACTTTTTTAACTATTTTCATTAAAATTTAATCTCCCTATATGGACATATCATGAAATAATGCAAAAAATAACAAAATATTAATAGTCAGGAAGAAATAACATCAACAGAGTACTGGAGATGACTGTGAGGTGCTTAGAGTGCAACACTCAGATTCTCCTTATTGACCGTGAGAGCTGCTAGGGAAGATATCGTTACCACGTTTAGATTATCAGTACTTCAGAACTTCAGTGTTTATTGCAGAATGTGTGGTATGGTGTCTCAAGGCATATCTAAAGCATTTTTGAAAACATTTAGCCCTTCACCTTGGTCAGGCTTTAAGCAGTCATGAAGGGAGTTGATATTCTGTCTTATCAACCCGTTTGGTGTCAGCCCTTAAATCAGCAGTAGCCCAGGAGTTTTTGCAGCTGGCATATGTATGCACCTTCAGGAGGGAAAAATAAGGTTGGCTTCTTAACAGTGAGTGGGCAAAGAGCAAACAATTTGAACATGTCAGAAAAATCATTTCAGTAGGAAAATGAACAAACCAGACGCTACACAATTGGAAGAGAGTCATGACCACCAGCTAGCTTTGCAATCAGTTGGAGTGGGAACCCCTGAGCGAGCAGCCGTTTCTGTCTATTACCTGAATGTAAGCACAGCATGTAAGTCATTTGTTTTGTAGTTAGGTTTTTAGACTGGAAATCCTCTATCCAATAATCCTACTACAATTTTTCTGTTAAATTGTGCAGACTGAATGTCAGTCAGTGCGCTTCATGCAAAAATTCTTTATTTTTAGGGTTTTTATTTACTTATTTATTTCTAATATTCAGATTCAGATTTTGGTGTATTTCCTTGTTAGTTATGAATGCAATAAATTGAATATGTATTCTGTTTATTTTGTTGTAATATATTTGTCTGTGAACATTTAATCTGAATGCATCAAAAGTTTCTGCCAGTATATATACACACTTGTTTATGTTTTCAGCATTGGTATACTTCCCCCAAAACAAACAAACAAACAAAAAAACCCAAATCCTTTGTTTTTAAAGCAAACTGCTTATTAATATTTTAATGATTACTAATCATAGTTAAACTTGGTCGGCATTTTGAAATATGGACAGAGTGAAAGATAAGATAAACTGTTAAGATCATTGGAAATATAATGTGAATTAAAAATACTGCTTGCATATTTTGTCATACTTTTCTTCTAGTGGAAGAGACAGCTCAGACAAAAGCTCAATATTAAGCACTGTCAATATGGGTCTAAGATTGGTGTCAATTTAATAGATTGCCCATATTACATGTTCATACCAGTGACCTGTCTTACAGTATGCTTTTCTAATGTCATTGGTCCCTGTGATATAATTGCAGTAAAGGTATTCCCCTTCATTCCTGATAGGTTAAAGCAGTGAAAAGTACAGTATAGGCTGCTTTTAGGACTGGAGAAAGCTAGTTAATCACAGAAAAAAAATTCCTTGTAAAGGCTTGTGCAAATAAGAAGCAAGTTAGGGAATGGTAATTCTACTGTGTTATGTACCAAAAATGAGCACTTGCCAATGACAGTGATGTTTACCTCAAATCAGTAGGATGAGTTTGAAGGAAAATATACTGTGATTCCTGACTAGTTAAACTTGCTATATGATACTTAATTAAATTAATAACTTGAACAAAATCATCCTTCTGGAAGAACAGTAATTACTGCTATAGTAAATATATATAAAGCAGCTGTATTTCCAATATTAGTGTTTTACTCCTGCCATCTTCGATTTCAAAAAAATCCTAAAAATGAGTTAAGTCTTGATCATCAGCTCTACACGGGGATAGCTTTTGATCTATATGCTCATAGTACAGAACTCACATATATGTCAGAGGTTATTCTTTAAGTGTGGGTAAGAGCAGGAGAAGCAGGCTTCTGCTATTTGACTGCTAGGCAGTGACTTTTCCTTCCTATATCCTTGGGGCTTAATCTTTACTTCTGAATCTTGTAGAAGAGTGGAGCTGAGAGTTGAAGCCCATTGCAAAGCAATTATCCTTGATGTTCCTGTTTCCTACGGTTCTTTTCAAGGGAATGGCTTTGTATAGAACTATGAATCAGGTACCAATTACCTTGAAGCCAGACATTTATCTATTTAGATGAGTTAAAAATCAACATTTGAGAAAACTGACCTTGCTGCAAATGGCAATGAAAGCTAAACTCCCTTTTCAAAGCATTCAAAACTAACTGCAGTTAAGCAAACAGTTGAACTGGTGACCCATCACTGAAATGTCAGGGATCAGCAACTGGGAATAGCCAGATGGAGTTCACTCTTGAAGTGCGTGAAAGGCTGGAAGGATCATACTCTAGCTGATACGTGTGCACAGGCAAGTGCAGTGTTTCTGCACCTCAGGGATTTTAGCAATTTTTTTAAACCTTGATAAGCTACTAGAACTTGAGTGCTGACATCTATTACAGCACAATGGTCCTAGCTGTTCTGGCTTCCTTACTGTTCTTTTGCTGTGGGAGCTGACGGATCTGTAGGAAATATTATACTGCATATTAGGACGTTTCTCCTCCTTATACTATTTTAAATATCATTATTAAAAACAACAATAGGAAAATTACAAAAAATGAACCACTACCAAAAGAATTAAAAACCTAAAATATTCAGAGCTCTCTGGTATGGGAATTGTGATATATATTAAAGTGAAAGAATTGAAATTAATTATATTCTCCCCAAAGACTGTAATTGAAAGAGGTATTGGACTTTAATTACTTACAATTAATTTTTGTATTTTCTTCCTTTCATAATGAATAGACAATGTTTTGAAAATTGATATAGAATTTTTCCAGTTCTAAAAATATAGTCAGGTGAAACCAAGATTTAGAAAATAAGGATTTAGATAACTGAAACAGTAATGGTGAGCTTATATTTAGACGTTAGTCAGACCTGAACTTCTCTAAAGTATTTTCTCCATAGTCCATAGATGCAAATATCAGATTTCTTGATATTATCATAGTTAAGCTTTTGTGTACTCTTTTTCCACAAAGAACTTGAATGACCTCTGTCAAAATTTACATGGGCGCAGCTACAATTTTGAATATGTTTTGAATATGTCATAGAATAACCTAGTTTAGTTAACCCTTACGAATGTTTTCATACCTCATGACTATGTAGCTGAGTAGTTTGCAGATAGGGAATTTATGGTCTTGCATATTCCAGATAGTATGTTTTGGAACAAGGTACAATAATTTAAAGTCTTTTCTAGAGCTGTGCATTTTCTTGCTTTGTTTTCTTTTTGGTTCATTTTCTTTGTTTTTTTTTTTTTTGTTGTTTGCTTGTTTGTTTGTTTGTTTCCTTGCTTTTCTTTCCTGTCTATTAGGTTTTTAAGGATAGCAGATGTATTTTTTAGTACTTACACTGTTACCATACAAAAATATCATTTGCCTAATCTTATCTGATACATAAATAAGATATATATTTCTAAAGATCATAGAGTCATAGAATCATTAAGGTTGAAAAGAACAAGAAGATCGTCTAGTCCAACTGTCATCCAGGCCTCTGAAAGCACTAGCCCATGTCACTCAATGAAACATCTACCTTTTCCTTGAAAATCTCCAGGGACCACTACCCCCTTGGACAGCCTGTCACAATACATTAACACTCCTTCTGAGAACCATTTTTTCCTAATATCCAATCTGAACCTCCCCTTGCTCAGCTCAATTCTAATCCCTTCTGTCCTATCGCTAGTTACCTGGGAGAAGAGGCTGACAACCACTTTACTGCAATCTCCTTTCAGGTAGTAGTAGAGAGTAATAAGGTCTCCCCCAAGCTGCTTGCTCTCCATACTCCTGGGGAGAAGGATTTGTGAATGTCAGTTGATGAAAGACTCAATATGTGTTGGCAATGTTCACTTGCAGCCCAGAAGATCAACTGTACCCTGAGCTGCATCAACTAGCAGGTTGAGGGAGGTGATTCTGCCCCTCTACTCTGCTCTTGTGAGAACTCATCTTGAGTTTTGTGTCCAGTTCTGGAGCCCCCAGCACAAGACATAGAGCTGTTGAAGCACATCAAGAGGAGGGCCGTAAAGATGACCAGAGAGCTGAAGCACCTTGCCTATGAGGACAGGCTGAGAGAGTTAGGGCTCTTCACTCTGGAGAATAGAAGGCTCCAAGGAGACGTAGTAGTGGCATTCCAGTACATAAAAGAAGAAAGCTGGGGAGGGAGTTTTTAGAAGGGAGTGTAGCAGTAGGATGAGGGGAAACGGCTTCAAACTGGAAAAGGGTAGATTTAGACTAGATATTAGGAAGAAATTATTTACTGTGAGGGTGGTGAGGCACTGGAATAGGTTCCCCAGCAAGTTTGAGGATACTCCCACTCTGGAGACATGCAAGACCAGGCTGGATGAGGTTTCGAGCAACCTGTTATAGTGGAAGGAGTCCCGGCCTATGGGAGAGGGGTTGGAATTAGCTGATCTTAAAGGTACTTTCCAATTCAAACCTATTCTAGGATTCCATACTAAACAACTCCAGTTCCTTCAGCTGCTCCTCATGAGTCTTGTGCTCCAGACCCTTCACCAGCATTGTTGTTTTTCTCTGGACACACTCAGCATCCTCAATATCTTACTTGTAGTAAGGAGCCCAGATTCCAAGGATCTTTTTCTTTAAACAACCAAAATTATTCTACAGTCATTTATTTTCAAAAAATCTTTAGTGTTCTTTTCATAATGAACCTTGATTTCTTCTTAAATACCCATCCTACAGTTACACTGAATATCCGTTTTTACTATAAAATTAGAATACTGCATCTATGTTCACTTTGTTAGTTTCAAAATAGTTACTAAAGTACTAAGAGAAGGCATTCCTCAAAGAAAGTGGAGCACTAGGGTAGAAGCAGCAGGGAGCAATGTTTTACATTAATGAGCTGAAAATACAGGAGAGTGAATAGTGCCCCAGTCTAGAAAGGACGTTGTTTACAGTGTTACATCACAATTCTCTGTGTAAGAGTTTTGGTAATTTAAGAGTGGTATCATTATGTCTAATATATTCCAATAACCAGGAGTTACCAAAACACTGATTATGTGGACTGCAATGGACCTAATGTATACACATGTACCACACAAAATTTCCAAACATACACATAAATGTAAGACTTCTTTGTAGCTTGCCTAGGAGTTTTGAAAAGCTTGTTGCAGCTTTCCACAATTGGAAGCATAAAAGGGGACATCCTTTTATTGTACATTAGATCAAAATAAATCTAACAGATGCTCTGGCACCTGTTTCAGAACAAGGCAGGCAAAATTAATTACTCTGGCATCCTCTGTGTGCATACGTTTGCTCGTGCTTGTGTATGTCTTATTTTATTATCATTAAAAGGGAAACATCTAATGGTGTTTGGTCTTATTTATTATCCTGATGGCTCCTTTTTTTCTGCTACTCCAGTCATGAGCTTTGATTGTGACCTGAATCCTATACCACTCTTTTCGCACCCAGGGCTGCACACAGTCATGATACCTTTCCTACTTTAGGATCTACATAAATCACAGATGTCTTTTGAAGAGTTTGAAGAAACTTGGAGAAAAAAATCTCTCTGTTTAACGCACACAAATCCAGATGATGCTGCAGCTCTCTTGTACTACTGGAAGTGAGCGAAACTGTACATTCTAGAAGGCTGTTTACATGTCTAGAGTAAGGAATTATGTGGACTGCTTCAGGAATCTCATAATTACAAGATTAAACAGAAGATTACATTACCAGTGCTCCAGATAACAAATATTTTGTAAGAAAATGCATTTCTGTGACAACAATCATATAGCATGAAGAACTGATGTAGGAGAGAAATTAGATAATTGGTTCTATAACAGAACTGTTTTCCATAGTTGGAAAAACATATTTGTTTAAGTAATTGAAAATGAACATTATGTTGACTAATCACTTGCCTGCACTGATGGGGAAATATTTTTTCCAAAGATGCAGGAAATATTTTCTTTGGGAAAAAAAAAAAAAAAAAAAAAAAAAGATTCAGCAATGTTAAAAACAATCACTTTATTTTCTATGGACTGGTTTTAAAAAACAAGAAATATAGGTTTGGTTCCCATCTTCTAGCAAAATATTCTCACAGCTAAAGAGCAAATGTTTCTGATTTTTTTGGCAACTGGGAACAGGAGGATAAGAATGCTTCTGAGATCAGACATAAACAAGAAATTGAAGCAAAAAAGCCACATGTGTTACTTCTCTGTTTCAGGTCAAGTGTGTATGCTAATTCATTCACACATGATTCCTGGAACATGCAATGATGTTAATGTGTCTGTTTCTTTCTGCAGTAAGCATTCATTCTTTTCTAACATAGTGCATGCATTTTAATGCTCACAAATCCATTCAGAAGATGGAACGATTATAGAAATCATTTCTTTTTCCAAATTTGTGTGTGTGTATTTTCACCTTAGGCTATATGTATATGCATAATTATAATATTATATACACACATTCAGCTGGGGATGAACTTTTTATAAGGGAAGGTAGCAACAGGATGAGGGGAAATGGTTTTAAACTGGAAGAGGGTAGATTTCGACTAGATATCAGGAATATATTCATTACTGAGTGAGGTGAGACACTGGAACATGTTGCCCAGTGAGGTTGCAGATGCTCCCACTCTGGAGGCATTCAAGACCAGGCTGGACGGGGCTTTGAGCAACCTGGGGTAGAGGGAGGTGCCCCTACCTATAGCAGGGAGGTTGGATCTAGATGATCTTCAAGGTGTCTGCCAACCCAAACTGCTCTACCACTCTATGATTCTATGATTCTATAATTCATTTCATTTGGTATAGTTTTTCATAATATATTTAATATATAACATGTATATGCAAATAATTGAATTATATTGATACAGAAAAGAAACCCCACAAAAACATTTAAATCAGTAAATACAGAATGACTTCAATATAGTATCTTGTTTTGAAGATAGTGTAGCTGTCATAGCTGAAGGAGCCAAAGAAAATTCTTTCTGTTGGCTTATGAATTTGAAGCACTTCACATTTGGCCAGTTTCACACTATCTTGTATAGCCAGCCATAGACCACCTGAATGCTATCTTCCCAGTAGTTCCTGATTTAACTATTTTCTATGATTCAACTTATGCAATTTCTGTGTGTTCAAGATTCAAGACAACTAATCTTAAAGTCTAATCTTCATCTAAAATAATCTGCTTGGAGCTGGGTGACCTACCTCCAGCAACTCATGCAGGCTTGGGGACCACAGTATGAAAAGGAGATAAGAAAAAAAGGAGAGCACACAAAGGAGGGCTACAAAGATAGTGAAGGTTCTAGAGGGCAAAGACATATGAGGAGTGGGGTTCCTTGGTTTGTTCATCCCAAAGAGGAGGCTGAGGGGAGGCCTGATGGCAGCTGTGTCTCCTCACAGGGAACAAAGAGACAGTGCTGAGCTCTCTGCTCTCTGTCACAGCAATGGGTCCCAAGGGAACAGCATGGAGCTGTGTCAGGGGAGGGGCTGCTGGGGGTCTGCACCAGAGGGCAGAGGGCATGGAACAGGCTGCCCATGGCCCCAGGTGCTGGAGTTCAACACTCTCCACATAGAGTTTGGATTTTGGGTCATCTTTTGTGAGACCAGGAGTTGGACTTGATGATCCATTCATGAAAATGAAACTGTAAATGTCTTAAGTACTTATGTGTACTATGAATACAGCTCCTCTATGCATGTACCATTCCTTCTGGGTATTAAAACATTAATAATAAATTAGTTAAAAATAATTAAGCATTTTGACATTTAAAACAATTCTCAGTTGTCTCTGACACTTTGAATGCATGTATATTAAAAATAAACAAATTATTAGTGTGTTAGCTGTACTAATGGAAATGTTTAAAATTTCTTCTGAACGTTGTAATTACTTTGGGGAAATTCTCTGTATGGTTGAATGCGATTTGAATTATTCATGTGGAAAATCCCAAATATTCCAAAAACATGTAGCATTCCATCTTGTCACAGGCAATGTTTATTGAAAATCTACATAATGCTTTCTATTTATTTCCATGTAAGATACAATAGATACAAAGAGTGCTGTAACACCACTTGATAGAAGAAATCCTCAGCTGAAAAATAACACAGTTACCACAATCAGCTACAAAACATTGCCAGTCATGAATAAGGGCCTGAACGCTCTGCTCAGAAGAATCTGCATGGCCTTCTAGAACAAAGCTTGTTTTTTACCTCAATAACACCCCCACTGAAATATACCACCTACTATCTCACTGTGCTCACATCCACTGTTTGTTCTTCATAAACAATCAACAAATGTCATTGAATATCAATGGTTCCAAATTGTTCTGCAAGGAAGAATTAAATTCCACATCTTTGATTCATGCAGACTTCCATGCCAGAAACCATTCTGTCAGACTGCCTCTCTGTGCCATCTGTCCTATGGCACCAACATGTAACAAAACAATGTTGGGAAGGTTCAACCTCTACTGTCATACAACCAACAAAAAAGTATGAAGTAGTGGGCCAGAGTAATAAAGTAGGAGGTATTACTTTTGGTGTAGGGCTCGTGTATCGCACTGCAGAATGAAAATCATATTGTATTTTTTTCAGTTAAAAACATCAGTCTAACATTTTTTATTTATTTATTTTACTTTTGCTCTTTGCTTTAGTTCAATAACAGAGAATTTTTAAGGAACTTACAGGGTTTTTCTGACTGTACAAGGAGGGTGGACTTCCATCTCCCTCAGGAGTGCTCAAATAGGACAGCAGTGTGTGCTTTGTACTTTAGACTTGTTATGTAAATTATTCAAGACTAAGACTGATATTCAAAACTGTTCCTAAAATATGACATGAAAGGACTATTTTCCGATCCAGATTTCACACATTTCCTTCCTTCTGTGTCTTGGATCAGGGCTGTGAAGTATTGGTTCATCTAACAGGGAATCTAATGTGTGCGCAAATATTTGGCAGTGGGAGAACAGCTAGTAACTGCAGGAATACCCATACAATGCGTGCAAATTTACTATATGTAAAATACCATATATTACTATGTATTTCTATAAAGACCACTGAAAAGACATGGATATCTATGAAGGCCTCTGGAGGGAAAGCTTACCTACAGATCAAAATGACAGAAATGAAAGTGTACAAAATCTCTTCCCTGAGATCCTTGTGAAATCTTACCTAATTCTATCAATCATACATGATACACACTACTGTCATGATACCTGTGATTTAATCATTTACTTGCTTGATTCAGGGTTCAATCCATTCTCACTGTGAGAAAGCTCTATAATTAATTCTTCCTTAAAGACACTGTAGAGAGAGACACACACAAAAAAGATCTCTGAATAAACTGTGTATTCAATCATGGCAGGTTTTGTTTCTATTTGTGTATGTATTCAGTTACCAAAGCCTGGAGATAATTATTTAAGTCCCATATCTGTGGATATTTATATGAAAATTTATGTCTATTATTATGTGTGTCTTGTATTAATTTTATTAGTCGGATTGCAGGTGCATGTTTGCAGGTGTATGTGCCCTGCACTGAGAAAAGCAGAATGAGAAAAATGCTATCATGAATCTTTCCAGTACAAACCTAAAAGGACTGCCAGTGATAAGTGACACAGAAGCCTGGAAATAAACAAACATATGATAAAAAGACACTTAACAAAAAGTGTCTTTTAGTTATGTGAACTAAAGCTGATTTCAGATATTTAAGATTCCTTGCTCAAGCGTTAAGATGGAAGTACAACTCTCAGCTTTTCATAACAGCTTGAGTTTCATCTCCTGGTTAAGTTAGTGTCAAAGAAGACCAATAAATTTTATGATGCTCTAATTAGCACTCTCTCAAGCTGTTAACATTTTTAGTTGCAGTCAAGTGGCATTCAGAGAAGTGTGAATTTATTCTGCCTTTGAAAATATTAAGGAAACCAGTTCTGCTGAAGTGCAGAAGCTCTGCTTAAAATCTTATGCATCCATCAATGGAAACTGGAACTGATTCTGAGCAAGGCACATCAGATGTTTACAGTCAGATGAATTCACCAAACAGGATGCCCTAAATCTACAACTTTCCTGTATGTCTACTGATATAAACTGTAAGTTTATATAAATAGATGTTTGCAGTCATTATATTTTTAATATCAACCAAAACTTCAAACAGACCTTCTTGTGCATACCTCTACACAAATGTCCTAACCAGCAGCCATGGAAGCTTTCTGTAATTAGATTCTTTCTGTTTCTTTTTCTGTATCTACTATGCTTTGCATAAATAAGTTGAAATTAACTGCAACAGACTTGAGCTAATCTCTTCTGCTACCCAGCAGACCAGTCTTACTTCTCCCAGTAAGATTTTTTCTTGCTTTTTACAGAGGAAAAAAGTGTTCTATTTTAGCATGATTCCAGCAGAGTGTAGATCAGATCTATCTTTACATTTCCCTGAAAAAATAATCCAAGGATATATTTGTAGTCAGTGATTAAAACAATACTGTGTGACAGTGTGAATCATTTTATTATAAAGCAATTTTTTTATAATGGTCTGATGAACTATAACATAAAAATGATTTTTTTTATGTTATAGTTCCTCTTTCCTTTGGCCAAACTGCCTCAGCTGCAGCCATCCAGAGCAGGTGAGAAACACCTCTATCTTGTGCTCTCAGCAGTTATCCAAGCCAGAAGGTTTCACTTAAGTAATTTAGAATATCAAAATGGTTCATTCGTGAAAACAGCAATTTTATTATTTTTTTTTCTTAACGAGATCTTAATAAGATTAAGATCTTAATAAGAAATCACTTTTTTCCATTTTAGGTACTTCATTTTGAGAATTTTCTATTGAAGACTTCAGGTTCCATTTTCTCTGTATTTTGTTTCTAAGGAAAATGTGTAGTGTTATGGTCATAATAGTGCAATTGGAACCATTTGTCACATTGTGTAGCTCTGTAATTTCATTTAGTAGTGACACAGCTCCTCAGCTCTTCAAGGTTGATTGAAAGTACACTGACATCAAAAACATCAAAGTTCAGATTCAGAAAACCAGTCACTCATGACACTGGCACTGAAACCTCCGCTGGTGAAATAATGAGAGAAAATACCGCAAAAATCCAAGGGGCTATAAGAAAACTATGTGAATTCTTATAAGAGGAAGCTGTTAGCCTAAGAACATTTTTAAGGTATATGTACTTCTACCTTACTGTTTCTAATATTTTATACTTTGGGTGTAGTTTTCGGAAGAGAGCTTACCATACCTTATTTTCTTGAAGCATGGCACTTCTGACTCAGATGTAATCATATTTGTAGGCAATAGGGGAAACTAATACAGCTGCAGATCCTATAAAACTCATTCTGGACAAAAAAGAATGGGTTTAAGGTTTGATTTTTGTTTCCAGAGTCTCAATGTCCAAAAGAACTGATGCTCTGCTCTTACTATTTTAATGTAATTCCCTTTCCACTTCTAATGATGCAATATTTTGATATGGTAGGCCTCAAGTATGAAGGAATGCTAGTATGAATTATGTAGGGCTGTGAATTAAATTAGTCTGGCATCTGAGTTTACCCAGACAAATGGATTTATGGGAAAGGGAGATTTTTTAACACTTATAAGAAAAAAAGTGACAGAGAGTGGAAAAGACCAGTCAGTAAAACTATAAATACAGTTTCAATCTATGAAGTAGTTTGAGATTTGTTAATTAACAGTTACTGTAGAAACGTAGAATTCTTCGACTGTAATTAAATAAAAATTATAAAAGAGCCATGTCTCTACAAATAAGGAAAGAAATAAAAGAAATGAAAAGATAGCAGAAGAAAAACAAGTTGACATATTTGAGTACTTTCTCCATGTAGATCTGAGACAGGGCAATGAATCAACACAACATTCATCTTGGTGGCAGAAGATCTTCCAAAAGAAGTGACTGAACAAAACTGGTAGTGTTGACAGAGGTAACAAAAATGGAATACATAGCTTTTGGTCTGAAAGCAACTTGGCTGCGGACTTTTAGAGGCACAAACGACACACAGCCCACTGTTTGGCTCACAGGAAGACAGTCTGAACTATTGCTCCCCAAGTTATATTGTTAGTATGCTAATAGAGAAGGAACATACTTTTCCCCATAGTTCCTATAAAAGATGAGGAATAAGTGCACCCCCTAGTACATACCCCAGGCCCCTTCTTATCAGTGGCAGAAAGGAAAAATCCATTTAATTTGCTTACTTTAATAGCAGCAGCAAAAAGCAGCACTTACTGATACAGAATGAAGACAGGCAAACAGGATTAGTTTTGAGATCTGATATCATCTAGCTCCCCAGGCTTGGCTTGAATCTAAGAGCCATGACAGGTAATGAGATACCAGAACTTAAAACTGCATTATCCTGATTTATCAGATACTTTGCTCTCAGCGCTTTGCTCTTCTTAAGAACCCACAAAGCTATAGATTATTCCTGTATATACCAAATGAAAGCTTGAGGTCACAGCTTTGAACAGCTCCATGATGTTTCCTAGTTAAGGCAGTATCAGACTTAAGACTTTTGTTAGTGCCTTGTACTTACAGTACACTGTTGTTTTGTTGTTTTTTTTCTCTCTTTTCTTTCTTTCTTTTTACTGCTACACTGTAAGTAGAAAACTTTCTTCTGAATTCTGCCACAAACAATAAACTTACAGTGTACGGCTATACCAAGAACCATAAGAAGAATTCCAAATTACTCAACTGTTAGATAACCTTCCAATTCAAGTCTCTACTTCTAAGATATATAAGAGACTCATACTGTCCCTTAATTTCTTGGAGGATATAGGTTCTCCCAACTGGTAATGCAAAAATCTCAAGAAAAATGTGTTCCTGTTGTACATACCCTGGACACCTGGATCTAAGCAGTGAAAACACTCTAATAAAGTATTGCTGAGGCTGGAAAATAGCATATCATAAATTCACATTAGTAGTGATGTCATCGTAGAACAGCCAAAAGGAATTTTTAACTGACTGAGAAATGACAACTAAATCATGCAATTCAAAGAATTATAGAAGTATATCAAGTAGGTGAATACATCAAAATAGTCTGAAACATGGAGAAGATAAATACAGTTTTACTGTCTTCTTCTGCTAGTGCAAGCTTGTCAAGTTAAAAGGAACACTAGCTTTTTGTCATTTTAAGTACTTATTTTTCCTAAGTACTTAATACTTTTAACATCACAAAAACTTGACTGAACTCTAGAGAAAAGAAACTAAACTGTGATAAAGAAAGCATTAGACAAGTATACCCCTCTAATTTAGAAACAAATCCTAGTGGACATTTGAGGATGTTGCAAAGTATTGTAGCATACTAAAAAAAATAAAAATTTTAGACTTTCAGTGTTCTCATAATACTTTTGAAAAATGAAGAGGGAATCCACAGCAAAATGAGTCATCTGGAAAAAAAAGTACTAATAAGATTATTGTTTTCATTTCACTTTTCAGTGTAGGTGTTAACTTTGATGAGTGAATGAAGTCTGAACCCCATTTATATGAATTAGCTTTATGAATTAAATGAGGCAGCAAATTAACTTCCCTTGGAATTACTTAATATATCACAAAGTAAATAAGCAGCTTGGAAAGAAAAGAAATGAAACCATTTAGATATCTGGAAAAATCATATGCCTTACTATGTATAATTTCTGGGAAAAGAGTCTAAAGCCAATCTATTACAAAGTTTAGCACGTTTATATTGGCATACATCTTCTATTATAGATTATTTTGTCATTGTTGAATTACATCTATGTGTGCAATTATATTTGTTCATACAGATGGCAGATGGTATGCAACAAGAAACTCTTCATGTAATAGCAAAAGGACCAGAAGGTGGCTCATGCAGTATGTTATGTATTGCATCTGCCCGCCCTTCATTTCCAATTGCATTAAGACACTTCTTCTATGTATAGGATTAGCAACAGTGTTGAAGAATGAGTGTTTGGTCTTTGAGGGTTTCTTGACATCATTTATGAAGAAATCATCTTGGTGAATCTACAGTTTTCTAGGCCAAACTGAAGCTGGTGTACATCAAGTAGCTTGATTACTGAAAAGAAGTTTTACAAACTGAGGTTCCTTTAGCTTGCAGGAGAGCAGATATGACCTGTGGTCTTTTATATCTCTTTAGAAAAAGAGTGTTTCTGAACTATTTTGCTTCTAATTTCAACAGAAATTCACAAGATATAGATTGAGTAGATCAAGGGAGATATTTCCTCCAAATGCAGCCCAATTATTCCACCAGAAGTGGTGGTGTATTTTAGAGAACAGTTGCTTTATTAACTGTCCATTACTTCAGTAATTGTTCTTTGCTAAGAGGAGAAACCATGAAATATCAAGAGACAACAGTAATTGAATCAATCAGGAGACGATACTCATTTTGCCAGCAAGTAAAAAACTGCTGTGAAAGGAAAAATATCATAAACCAAAAGGGGGACTAAAAGTATTCAGTAGATATAGAATTAGAAAGATTGAGCTAAAATAATTTTTGATGACAGATGGACCATTCTGGGAACGGAAGCTTTTGATATAGTAACCAGGCTGAGTGTATGGAAAGAAAGGAAAGGAGACATTTCAGCTTTCATTTCTATTGCATAGTATATACTATTACAGAGTATATACTTTGTATAAGTTTCTAAGTTTGTTGGCTGTGAAATTTGCTTATTGAATTTCAAATTTTCACCTTTTTCTTCTCTGATTTTCACTCAGCTATAGCTGCTCTATTAACTGCTTCTGTCTCTTTTTGACCACCCTTTTTGTAGGAGGGCCAATCAAGAGTTTCATTAGTCATGAATTAGTTAACTTAGGGAATTAAGTGAGTTTTAAATGGAACAGAAAGAAGCAGATATATTTAGAATGGTTTGCATATGATAGTGTCAGTTTCTCTTCATTCACTTTCGTCCACGTGACCCATACAGATATCTTCATTTAGCCATGTGAAGTCAAATCTTATCATCATATGGTGGTTGTAAATCCTTTTTAAGATCATGATGACTGAATGAGAAAAAGGTGAATTCTTCTCTGAATGGGTTACAAATTATGGTGGCAGCAGACACAGATCAGGCCACTGTAGCCCTGGTCTTCATTGGTTCATGCCTCTGTGAATGATCAAGGAGGAGGATAAAAACTGAGCAAGGGTTTGTGTGAGAGGAATTCAACCATTTTAAGCCTACTACCTTTTAAAGGCTGTGAAGACTGAAGAGAACCCCACTACCTCAAAAACAGTGAATGTTGTAGTAGCCATCTTCAAAAAAGGAGCCATAATGCTCCATAAAACCACAGGCCAGAATGTCTGAGTGCAATCCTCCAGAAAACAGGAAAAATTCCTCTTGGAAGTCATTTTTTGGGCTTACGATTGACTTGATGTCTAAGAGTAGGCAACACAGATGTAATAAATATAAACTGTGCTTCAACAAAATGATTTTTGTGAACAAGGTGAGAATAAAATGAAAAAGAATAAAACAGGGAAATAAAACATAGGAAAATTATTCATGGTTTAAAGTGCAGTTGTTCAAATCTTCATTCTCATGGTTTTAGAAGTGTCATTAAATCCCACTGATCTGTGTAGCATTACAACTAAGCTACCATTAAAGCTGCCTAAAAATCTTTCTGCAGCTCCAGCAAAGGAGATTAAGCTTTGTGCTGCACTGTGTTAGTTCTGTGATGGGTACCATTGCAATATACTTTCCCTTAAGCTGCTCTCCATAAACTATAAGACCTCCATAAGAGCAATGAAATATCAATAGGACATTTATTTTAAAGAAATGTGTTTTTAAAACTTTTGAGCTAACATAGATTGTAACTCTCTATCTTGTTATGTTGTAAATAATTTAATTTAAATATTTTATTATTATCAAGGCTCACAGATTACAACTGAAATTTTACACAGCCATACTGATAATAGATACAAACATTTCTCATTAATATTTTTTCTCCAGTTAATGGTATGGTGAAATAATATGAAACTGTAAAAGCTTCAGACAAAGTCAATCTAATTTCTTAGTGATGTAGAAAATATTTACTTCTTATTCTGGGTTCTAGGTTTGAGGTTTTAGAAATTGATAATTTAGATAATTATTGATACAAATTTACATGCAACATTTCCTCATCAAGGCTAAGCTTATGTTAGATTTTCCTACTGATGCTTCATTTATTGCATTTAATCCTTCTGAAGCTCTGTTTAAGTTACATTTTGGTAGCATTTGACAGGAAAAAAAATTCATTTTATAGCACTTATTAAACTAAACTCCATTCTGTGATCTCATCTTAAATCCTTCATTTTCTTTGTATGAACACTGTTACTACAATGGATAATTTAGTGTTAAGTACTGCTGAAAATACTCATCTGCGACCTTTTTTTGAAAGGCTATAAAGAGGATCTGAGGAGCTTTTTTATCCCTGTTGAGTTCACAAAAGAGAATTTTGAGATAAAATATTCTATAATATATTACTCATTGTTACATATTAAACTGTGAGATTTAGTTTGGGATATCATAATAAGTCACTGGTGAAAACTTTCACTATAACACATACCTGTGCATAATCTTTAAAGATTTCATGAAATATGGTGCTGAGAGTGAAAAGGAAATAGGTGATTTTTTTTAATGTTTGTTTTTAACTATGTTCTTTATTGACTTTTCCTATAGCAGAAAAATGTGTTTCTTTTATTTGATAATTTTCATTTCATGCTGACTCTTTTTATTTGGATGATAACAAAGGTAGCTTGTTTCAGAGACAGAAAATGGAAATTTTGTTGTTGTTGTTGTTCATTTCTTTAAAACTTCCTGATGGATATTACTAACGTAGTATAAGGAACCAGTTTGAGTCCTGAAAAACTTATTTCTGTCAAACTTTTTAAGTCATACTTTTTTTGTTTGCTCTTCCAGTTATACATTCCCAATAGTAATATCAGATGTAGAATTGATTTGGCAGCCTCAGCCAGACTATTAGATAGGAAACAGAAAGAAAAAAGAATAAGCTGAGAGTAAAATGATGCATCAGGGAGAGAAAAATAGCAAAGCACTGAGCATTATATCCTAAATGAAACTAAGCATTTAGCCAAAGCTATTTTCCACTCTGTAAAAAACACATTCTATAGTAAAACCTAGAAGAGTGAGTAGAGAATTAATTCTTTTTTATAGAAGTTTGTTAATGATTAAACGTTTAGTTAAGTTGCTATTCTGAGAACAAATCTCAAATCCCAAAACTCTCTACAAAAAGGTAGTTTAACCCCAATCACAGGGTAGTTTGTACATCTGATGTCTCGGTCTTGTAGTGGTAGTGTCCCAACCTGAAGCAGCTCAAATGCCTGGAGACAGAGAAGTTTGTGAGATCATACATTTTAGGAGCTGTGAGGAAGTCTGAGATTTCGGGTTCCTTCTCAGTCAACCAGGAAGGCTGCCAGATGGAGACAAACTTAATAGTACTGTTCTTTCATCAGTCCCTTGGACAAGCTGTTGAAAAGAACAATGAATGAGATAAAATTTGGATAAGTCGTGATGCACATGTATGATGTGTGTGATGCATTTTCTGTAAGTGCTATTGGAATGTGATCAAAATCAAACTATTTCGTTTTCTGATACTAAAAGTAACAACAAAAAAATAGGTAGATATTATATCTCAGTGTTGACTTCAACAGAATGAAGCTGCTTTATATCAGAGTAGCACAATGAACAAGGAGGTTAAACACAAAAGCAACAGTGGCACTTGTCTCATGTTCCCAATACCACAAAAAGTAACTTTTTATAATGAAACACATTTACTTTATCTTGCTATGATTTTTTTAACTAAATAATAAATTATAATTTATATCTCTTAGGTGTGCAAACATGCAATTTTATGAAATTCTAATTGTTCTAACTTAAGGGAATAATTACTGGAACAAAAGACACCGATCTGACTCTGAGAAGTTAGACATTCCTGAAAATACTTTCCATGCAACTTGTTTTTTAGCAATGATTGCCAGCATCATCATGTGATGCTGCATATGGGTAATTATTTGTTATGAAAGGCAGAGGGTACTCTACACTCTGACAAATTTTTGAAGGAATGAAACACTCTGCCTATGAAAATGACTGCATGACCTGTGCATAATAACTGACTGACAGAATTTTTTTTTCCTAAAAAGGGTGTAGATGAAGGACATTGCTGTTTGCTCTGGAATTTAATCCCAAGCACTTCATGTGGTAGGATCTTCGAATCAGAGCTGTTTGAGTTGGAAGGGACTTTTGTTGGTGTTCTGTTCCACCTCCCCTGAAGTGAAAAAGGACATCTACAGCTACATCTGATTGCTTTGACCCCCTTCCAGTCTGATGTTTTATGTATCTAGGTCTGGGTCTATGTCTCTGAGAACAAGATCTTCAATACCATTAGTGAAAAAGCTTCTTCCCCTTACAGAGTCTTCTGTACTCTTCTGTCTTACAGTTCCCCTTTAGATATAAAAAACCTGCTATCAGATCTCTCCAGAGCCTTCTCTTCTCCAGGTAGAACACACCCAGCTCTTTAACCTGTCCCTGTAGATGAGATGTTCCATTACTTGCATCATTTTTGTGGTCCTCTTCTGCATGTGCTCTTACAGGCCTGTGTCTCTCCTGTACTGAAGACTCCACATCTGGACGCAGTACTCCATGTGAGGCCCCACCAGCACAGAGTAGAGAGGCAGGATCACCTCCTTCAACCTGCTGGCCACACTTCTTTTGATGCAACCCAGGACAGAGCTGGCTTTCTGGGCTGCGAGGGCACACTACTGGATCATGTCCAGTATATCATCCACCAGGTAATCTTCTCCAGGTAATCAGACTCTCCTCCCTGTCTTTAAACAGTTTATGTTTAAATGTTTTTCTTTACTTAATGAATATAAATTAGGAAATGGTATATTATTGATTCTCATTATAATCAAGAGAAAGTATATTATGTCCCAAAAGGCAATTCAGATCTTTGGTAGAATAATACATCCTGAAGACATTTCTTTACTCCACTGTCTGCAGACAAATTGTAGAGCAATGGTATTCCTGACATAGGTGGCTTGATTAAATGAATAACCTTAGCTGTTAGGAGAATGGATCTGAGCAAATAGTCCTGTAAAATGTATATGAGTCCGATCTGTCTAAAACAAAAGCAAGCTAATTCTGTCATTGACATTTCTCCTGCAGTCCTCTGTAAGATGTCTCTCCACTATGTAATTGATCTGTTTTGAGGACAGGAAAGGAACATTTCCTGATATGTTTTAATCATAGTGACTTGGGTTAGACAAGAGAGATTTCTCTAAGTCTCAGATCTTTTTGATCCATACGTTAATGAATGACTGGGAGATAATCTGAAGAGTCAATATCTAGAGGAGTTAACTCTTCAAATTTGAGGAGTTTAATATCTGTGGCAGAGGAATTGTGCAGGCAACCCGCCTGTATCCTGAATAGGTGTAAGATTAATTCATTTTTAAAATGCTATGGATACTCTTTATTATTTTTTTTTAATATACAAGTGAGTGTTTTTATTTTTGTTCTCTTAATGCTGATTACCTGTACTTCTGAAAATATTTACTGTAAAATTTTGACGTAATTCCCTAGATTTGATGGTTTTGAATAAAAAGAGCTTAAGCAGAAATGAATCACTGTCTTGATTGTTTTATGAAGCTAAGTTTATGGAGCAATCAATGGAAAACATTAAAGATATAATCTAGTTCCATGCTCAATCAGACAGAAATCTGTATCTTTTTGACAGTCTTCTGCATTGGAGAGGAGGTGAGGCATGAGAGAGATGAAACGTGGTTCTTTCTGGATAACAATAAGAAAGATAGTTTACTTTTGACCGAGATATTATAAACTACAGATTATAATCATATACCGTTCATTTAATAGAAACCCTCCTGACTGGATGAAGCATCATCTCCATCACAATACCAACTCGTATGTAGCACAGCCTGGCATGGAACACTGGCAAAATCCCATTCAGCAGCTACTTGTGTTAAGATACGGGCTTCTCAGTCCATAAGTAAACCAGAAGAGCAGACCTGGTCTGCTCAAGATCACTCCCTTCCAGAATGCAATGTCTTCTGCAAGATTTCCAGTACAGCTTCTTAGTTTAGATGTTAGAAATAAATTCTTCACTCAGAGGGTGAAGAGGCACTGGCATCGGTTGCCTAGAAAAGTTGTGGATGCCCCATCCCTGGAGGCATTCAAGGCCAGGTTTGATGGGTTCCTGGACAGTCTGATCTAGTGGGTGGCAGGGGGGTTGGAACTAGATGATCTCCAAG
This sequence comes from Callipepla californica brunnescens, assembly GCA_023055505.1. Taxonomy (NCBI): domain Eukaryota; kingdom Metazoa; phylum Chordata; class Aves; order Galliformes; family Odontophoridae; genus Callipepla; species Callipepla californica. Next base: position 8,024,051 of record JALIRH010000007.1, read on the forward strand.
GTCCCTCCCAACCCAAGACATTCTATGATTTTGACAGAATCATCTAATTCTAAACAGTTATATGAAAATTATTTCATGGTAAATAATTGCAACCAGAGAATCCAAACTCACTTAACCTCTGTGGCCTGGACCACACAAGAACAAATGTCAATAACAAAATAGGGCACTCGACATGATGTAAAAGATCCATAACAACTTTATGTCACGAAAATTTAACATGTATTCTTCTGCATTAATGGAAAGGAGAAGTCTACAAAACATATTCTTCAGCTATCTGGATCTGTCGATTGATCTCTTCAGTTCTTTAGAAGGAATGCACAAAACTGTGGTAGTTATGGTAACCTTGAAAGTACCTAGGTCATGATATAAAAAGTGACATTTGAAGGCTTAAATGTCTTTAGCACTTCCAGTAGAAGGAAGTGTGAGTTAAATAAGTAGGTAATTAAATGCAAAACATTAGATTGAATAGAAGATGTTTAAAAATTGCTTTGGAAACCAACTATGGGATTTGATGTTTTAGATAACTAAGTCCTTCACTGCAGGGCTGCTATCGGACAGCTCATTACAACTTGAACAGCCTTTTTTCCATTCCATTACAAATCTCCAAGTATTTAAACCATTCCTTCTTGTAGAGAGCACCCACATCTTGAATTCCTTGCCTATGTTCCCGCATCTATGAGAATGCTCCAGCAATACAAATTATCCTGCTACATTGCATTAGTCCCAAGTAACTGCACATGGAATTTCAGTTTCTCCCATGTGTTTCCCAACCTGATACGTCTGTGTACAGGCAGTTCAAATGGATTCCTCATTTCCTCCCTTTATCTATGAAAATCTGAAAAACTCCTTTGCCATGCCTCATCTGTGCTTCATCCATAGTCATTCTCTCCCTTTTTATTTTGGACTGCATTCTCTGACAAACCCACTTTAAAAGCTTTCTAAATCCTGAACAAGCTTGCTGGAAAAGATGCTCCTACTTGGTTAGGTAGGTCATGTCTCTCACCAGCGGGTGGTCTTCAGATCATAATACTTAAAATCTTGCTGGTGAAAGCAGTATTGATATCCTCCCACTCTAGTCAGTCTTTCTGATTCACCCAAAGTTTCCTTCAGCAGTGCTGTTGGTGCTCGTGTAGATGAATAACAAAAGGTAGTAATCTGAAGGTTGGGAGAGCCTCAGTACTTTCTCCATGTTGTCCTTAATCTTGATTACAGACAAAACAACAAATCCCTGGGTAGAGAAGGTCTAATTTGCAGAGAAATTCTTCTGTCATTTACAGAAGGGAATTTCACATCTGCATTACGTGTTGCTTTCTGTCTGTAAACGGTTTTTTGGTAATTCATGGACAATTCAGATGCTTGTTCTCCTCTTCTTTATGGAGCTCTGTACCTTTTGTCCAACTGAATGATGATGAAGAATAAATATTCTTCTCTCTTCTTCAAATCCATTGTCAAAACAGGCTATCTTCCTCTGTTCAGGTCTCATCTCTTTGCATCCCTTCTTTTATGCAAAGTAGGACTTGGATTATTTCCCCATAGAGTTTTCACAATGATCCTGTTAATTTCCTATTACACTTTACTGTTGATTTCTTGTCTGCTCTCCTCCTCCCTGTTATGTGATTTTACAATTACTGACAAAACATCTCTCACACACACCAATCCCTACCAAAGGAGGGAGCAGTGGGTACAGTCTGCAAATGGCAGAAAAAAGAGGGTGTTCTGCTGCATTATTTCAGTCTAGACTGAAAGCTCTGGCCTGACAGAGGTGGTCACATCAGGCAGGATACTATGTCCTCCCATGCATTTCCACCATTGCTGTATTGAGTCTGGCATTCCCAGTCTCTGGCAGTGCTTCTGAACTCCCATCTGCACCAGCTGCCACATTCACTGCCTGGTTTCTCCCTGCACATTCTCTTCAGTGATGCTGCCTTAGATCTAATTTAACCAAGAAGCCAAATATGAGCTTGCACTGCTCCCCATGAGACTTCCTGATCACCAGCAACTGCTCATGCTGTCTTGGTTCTTGGCTGCTGGCCCTCACTCGTGAATGCAGAGTTCACCATGTGTTCTTTCCTTCCATGCTGTGTTCCCTACAGGAATCGGAAGCGACACAGTAAATTGCTTCTTTTTATTTTTGCTAGGCACCTAACCTGAGAAGGCTGTTTTGGAGATATAAGACAATAATTTGTCAATCCACAGTCTCCCAGTACTATTACATTCACACTCAGTTGAGTACTTAACATATTCAGTAAATAGTTAATGTTACTACCATTTGTTTCTTCTTTAAAAATCAAGTGTAAATCATAGTCTGTGGAGAATGAATTTACTTGTTGAAGAAATCTGTTTCAACAGAAATGAACTGATGCTGCCTTAGCACCAAATAGCTATTGTTTAATATTTAAAGCTCTTTATAAGGAAATGCAACCATCTATTTATAAGAAAACCAGGTGTGATCTACTTCCTACCAAAGCTGACAAGACACTTTATTTTGACTTAACTAAGTAGAAAACACGGAATTTTGTGATCAGATTGTACTTCTTCTCTAAAGACAAAAAGAAGCCAAACATGTTTTCTGTCATTTCTCTGTATGCAGATATATCTCCATTATGAGTCTACCCTGCAGTTTAATATTCATCTCCAGTTTCATTAGCTTGTTGAAGTCATACAGAATTTTGGACTCATAACAGAGATTTATAATTTTGAAGAAGGAAGATTTTACCTAAAGAAATTAATTATAGATTGAGTTATAGTAACTAAAAACAGCACGAAAAAAAGTCATAACATTATGGTATGAATTTCTGTTTTCTAGTTTATATTATTTAAAAACTGTCAGAATACCAACTACTGAATGGCAACAAAGCAAGAGCAGTAAAAATGCAAGCAATCAAAACCAACCAAAAAACAATAAAATGCAGAAAAACAACAAACCAACATGAAAACATTCATTCTGTAAACAGAGTTGAAATTAATCCATACAAGATAAAATTGTGGGATAAAGACCACTATTGTTCAAATAATTCAAACAAATTTTAACTCAAATTTGCTATATATTTTTTCCTTGTTCAAATATCCCTTTCCTCAAAGAGCTTTTCTACTGCAAAAGATATTAAAACAAAACAAATAAAAAGAAGGAAAAACCAATGAAGAAAGCCCTACAATATTTGGAACAAAATGAACTTCCTCCTGTAGCTGGAGGGTGAAGGTTTTGTCATCAGGCTCCACCTGATCAAACTGCTGATAGTAGGCCCCAAACACAAGGCTCTCTTTGTTTCCTTGGTCTCTAATCTCACCCTTAAGGTTTTGACTTGCTTCATGTCCATTCTTCAGTTCATCTCTTCACACTCTATTCCTTCCTCAATGTAGGCAGCGACACCTCTACCCCAGCAACATCTCCTCTCCTCCTTCCTAGTCTCCTTCTCTTGTGTGAACAGCTTGCGTCCCTTCTGAACCGTATGTAGCCACCAATAGCTACATTCCAGTCATGGGAATTATCCTACCAGGCCTTGTAGTCTTCTTTGACCATAACTCCTTAATTTCTTTGAAGTATTTTCCTTGAGTTTCCTGTTGCCATTTTTTTGTTACCTCAGTGGTTCCTGGTCCATTGTAAGAAGATTTCAAGCGTGCTGAAGTATTATCAGCACATCACAACAGCAGGTTGAGTGCCACCACTAGCACCCTGTCTTTCTAACTTAGCTATACCATAGCTCACATTATCATGGTCAGGTTTGCTATAACCCCTTCCCCTCCAAACCTAGTTAAAAGCCCAGCCATGTAGCCTTGATACGTTTTCCCCCAGCAATCCTCTTTCCCCTTTGAGAGTGGTGAAACTCATTTGGTGACTGGAAGCCTTGAGACATGTAGGCCATTCTGTTATCAAAAAGACACAATGTTTTTATGGTTGCATCAGCCATGAAGTCAAGTGCTTACAGACAGGACCCTTCTGTTTCTTTCAGTGTCCTTACAGGGAGCAGAGAAGAGAAGATGACGTGTGTCCTCAGTAACTTCAGCAGGCATCCTAAGGCTCAGATGTCCTTTTTGATGGCCCTTGAACTGCATGTAGGTGCTTCATCATTTCCCACACAGAAAAGCAGTAATGGGTAATAATCTGTTGGCTATAGCAGGCTAGGCAGTTTCTTGCTGATGTCATTCTCTCCCTGGGTGGCAGCAGACTTCTTTAAGAAGAGGGCCTGCCCTGCATATTGGATGTTCGGTTCTCTTCATGGAGTCACCTACAACTAATACCAGCCTACCTTGTTTTTCAAGGTAGGAGGGTGTGTGGGGTCAGAGTCTTTGCATCCAAACTGCATGAAGTGGTGTATTTATTTAGACTGCTTCCTATAAGTTCAGTGCTCTAAATGTAGTGAGAGATTTCAGCTGCCTCCTTAGCAGATCTGCTTGAGAATGGCTCCCTTTATACATTCTGGAGAAAACAAATGTTTTCTTTGGGCAAACTGCTGATGGCGAGGACCATCCACTAAGCAATGAATAAGTAAATTAAGCAGAGGTTGGCCTACTCTTCTCTGTCTGGTCAACTGTCATGATCTGGACTCCTTGGTACTTTCTACTGTCTTAACCTCCAGATCATGATAACTATAACTATACTGTACATTAGGAACAAAAAATAGTCCTAGTGGACATCTGCTGAAACCACGCCAAAGACAATTCTGACTCTTTGTATGAGTAGATGATAGCCTTCTGGAGCACTAGAAATTCCCACAGTAGTTTAATTTACATTCAGCCACACTTGATAAGTTAGGTATCATTTACCTTCAGTGACTAAACGTCAGGTAGCATTGCATATTAGAAAACCTAAATTGTTTGTAACTCTTTGGTATAAAGCACTATAATAGTTAAAATACTTAGATAACCACTTATAATGGACAGCATGAGTGTCTAGGAACTTGCACTTCTGTGCTTTACTCTGAGCACTCAGCAAATCACTGAATCTGACAGGTTGGACCAGATGCTCATGTACCTGAGAACACTCACTAGAGCAAGACTTGCCTTGGTAAGCAAAGAGCAGGTAGAGTTCAGCAACACCTGCAGATCTCAGCATCTCCTGCATAGTTGTTTTATCTTACAGTTCCTCCGAGGAATGGCAATCTAATGCTTTCTGAAATTATCAGTACAGAAGGGAAGCTTCTCCTGGGACAGCTCAAGGTGCCTCAGATTTTCATGTGGAAACCTATCCAAACTGAAAATCCACTATGAAGTGTGGTTAATCCACAATTAAAATGGATCTTCTACAGCAAATTGCAAGAACAATAAACCTTTATTCTAAATACTGAAGTCATTGTTCTCACAGAGGGAAGGCAGCTGTAGTCTTGCTTTGCTCTCTTTGGGCCCTAACTTACCTTCTCACTGGGTAGCACAAGAAATCCTCTACTCAAACAGTCTTAATGCACTGCAGACTGATTACATGAATGATCATTTAGCAAATAGGCATTATATTCTCTCTGCTCTCCACAAGAAAGAAAAATAAAACTCCCAAACACCACCACACTATTATTTCCAAAACAAAACAGCAGAGAAAAACATTCTCAGTAATTTAATTATCTTTTAGGCTGACAGCTTTAGCTGTATTTAAAAATTACCAACCGCGGGCTTCACGTTAAGCCTGCCAAAAAAGGAACAGCTAGAAGCAGATGTGCTTTACACTTCTTGGGCTCATCATCAGCGAGGTGCAGCTGCTCCTTTGACTTTGTCTTTTGTGACTTACTTTGAAACATTGCCCTTTTTATCACTATGTACTAGCTTTATTATCTTGCTTTTTAATATTCTAAATACTCACTTCTGTTTGTTTTTGTTTTTGTCTGATGAGATGCAAGCTGATGAGATGCAAGAAGAGTGCTCCATGGATCTTGTAGTAAGCTAAAATTGTGCAACTGGTGCAGAGAACAGGTTTAGCCAATGAACATATATCTACAGAATGCAGCAGAGTGATGATAGTTTTTAATTAATAAGACATTTCTCAATGAAAAAATGACAGTTATTTCATAAGCAAGGCAGAAATATCAACAGGAGCATACTAACTGTGTTTGTTCATATTGCAAAAGAACTTAGGGTATCACATTTGTTTTATTTAAGATGTGCTTAGAAGTATAAGAAGGTGGCAATATTAGCATAGTGATTTGTCTGGCAAAAATGTTGACACAGTTTGGTATTATTCATATTTGTATGGAATGGATTAGAAGTAGAGAATTTTTCCTGTTTATGTCTTAGCACATCTGATGATTACAGCTGCATAAAATGCAGAAGTGAATATGGTATAAAATATTAACATTAAAATACCTTTTTTTTCTTCTTCAGGAATGCAAAGGAGACTGAGGAAAAATGCTAGGAGACAGCTACTAAGGTAATTAGTTTCTGGAGAATTTGCAAAGGACTGAATAGTTTCTTTTCTTTGTTTTGTGGAATGCTTTTTTACATGGAATTCTTTTAGGAATCCATATACTTAATAGTTTCAAACTAAGCTAGGTAAGCAAGGCTTTTTTGTTTTTGGGTGTTTTTTGATTGGTTGTTTGTTTTTGTTTTTTTTTCTTTTTGCTTTTTTGTTTTTGTTTTCTGTCTTCTGGAAAGAAGAATATTTTGTGGATATTAAAAGAAGTAATTACAGTTAGCTGAGATAATGACAACCATTGGAGTAGAACTACTTTACTTTACATCCTAAGGAAAAATAGACTTGATTCTTATCCAGACAGCGTGAGGCTCATGTTGAGAACAATGTATGAGATTGATTGAACATTGCCACAGCTTTGAGTGAGTGTGAGGAATGAGCAAAGTCAGTGTAAGGGATCTATTGGCGTGGAGGAAGCAGGAAAGGGATGATAAAAATACCAAGAGCAGCGAATATATTTCTCCTCTTCCATACATACCATCTGATGTTATCTGTGGTGTAGGAGTAATGCCATGTCACTGTTTTTCCTCCTTCCTTCTACTGGGCTGCAGAATAGGAGTTGATTCTTTGCAGCTGAAAATGGAAGAGAAAGAAGTGGAGAAAAAACAGTTAGAAGAATGTGCTTAAAGCAGACAATTCATCACCTTATCTCTTCTCTCACCCACATGTAGATACATCTCAGCACTCTGTTTCTGCAGTGGCTACATCTTTCAGCTCACCTTTTGTTAACTTTAATTTGTTTTCAGGTTATATCACACAGGATGTCCAAAGAGATTCTTCCTATATAGTCAACAGTTCAATCCTCTCTCCAGTTAACCTGGCACAATCTAAATAACCTAGTTTTCCATTTCTGCTCTTTCAAGATCAGATGTGTAAAGAGGAAGGAAGACATTAAAATAAAAATTTAGACAGGTTTAAAACATAAAATTTACATTAATTTTTTTTCCACAGAAAAAATGTTGAGATTTGAAACTTGCCAGAATGTATGGTTGCAGAAACTGGAAGAACTGTGTGTGCCAGAGGTATAACTCATATTTAATGAAGGGATCGTGCCCTCACAGAAATGATAAAATGTGCTGGATGATGGAGTGTGCTCTTCCATGCTGAGGTACTTCCCACTTCTCGAGTAGAAGTGTATCAGCTGCACAGCCTTTAGAGAAAAAGCCTCTTCTTCAGTGCCCTAGTGTGTGGACTTACTGATATGGTTTCATGATCTGACAGTTTTCTCATAGGTATTTAATCTAGAACTAGTTGACGTCAGTTTCAGATCATCTCCTACAGTTTCCCTAAATAATTCCTACTGGCTACCAACACATAATTCACAGCAACTGCTGTGAATTCTAGTTTCAAGTTTCAACTCTCCATTTGACAGAAAATATAGGCACTTGGCAGTGGCCATTTCCAGGGATGCAGGAGCATAGATGTATATCCAGCAAAGCAATAGTGAATGTTAGTTTAATTTATTCACAAATTATTTATGAATGGAATTGTATATGTAACAAAAGCACACGTCTATAAAGTGTATTAATTCATCGTTAATTATTTATAATTGTTACTCTATACTTGATCTTTGATCTTTGAAACACGAGCTACTGTGATTTTGCCTAGACCTTAATATTTTACACAGTGACCATGTGAGGGCATATCTTACATCATTATCCTTCAAAAGAAGTTTACATACAAATTTTCATTAAACAACAACAACAAAACACCAAACCAAAAAACTGTTTAAGAGGAAAATTAGAGAAGTTGATGCCAAGAACTAAATTGAAAATTACACTGAAAATTAAAAATAGAAAAACCAGATTTTCCTTGTCTCTCTTTTAAACTAGTTGCAACATTGTTGTTAAATGCAAATATTTTCAATTAGTATTCTCAAAGGATTATTTTTTACTGTCTGGAGAGACTTAAGAAAAAATCCATGGCAATTGAATTTTTGCATATTTGTATGCAATAGAGTAGCAAAAGAGCATAAGCAGTAACTTATTCGGCTCCTATTCCTTCTACGTCATAACATCGGTTCCAACCAACATGTCATTCAGTACCTCCTTCTTTTAATAACAACGTCTTTTTTAAGCTTATAAAATTCAGTTTCACAAAGCATGTATACCTCAAGAGTGTGAACAGCAGATAGAGAAGGGAAAGGACTTGAGCCCATTTCATTTACTATCTTTAGAATCTATTTATCAGATTTTTGCAAAATGAATTTCACAAAAATATGTGTGGTTCTGAGCAATAACAGTTTAAAAGCATTATTAATATACTAAAGTTCCTCAAATATTTGCTTTATCCAATATTATTGTCTGGTTTCACCTTGTGCTCTTTCCTCATGTATTCCTTCATATATTTCATAGCTTTCTTCTCCACCTGAAGCTACACTGAATTTTAGGAGCTTCCTGTGATCTCTCTCCTACTATGGTCCCCACTGTGCTAGGAGGAAAACTCATGGCGTGGGTGTTCATCCTCTGCTGCTTTCTCTGTTGTCACCTCTGAGCGGAGCACCAGAAGCATGGGGAAGACAAACAGTAATCAAGGACACTTCTCCCTACCACACATCTGCTGAAAATCCACAGATATGCTGTTGCCACTGGTTTATCTTGGTTTCATTGCCTTCTTCCATCTGATCCTGAGTCCTCTTTGGGCATGACATTTTATCCTCTTGCAGTTTCCTGGGGTCTCCATGCCCCTTTCAACTTCACATCTTCATTTTTTATCTTCTCTTACAATGGTTTTCTACTTTGCTACTTTTTTTTTTTTTTTTTCCTAAAGCAACACATAAAGAATTCAGTATATAACCTCATGCCAATGTGACCTGAAAAGAAACTAGCTCAGTTTTCCTGAGAAATATTTACCACGTACTTGGAGGAAACACTTCAATATGAAAAGTATCCAAACCTGGATGAAGAATGAAAGAAAAAAAAAATAAAGCAAAAAACCAACAACAAACACATTAGAAACTATGAATTCTGTTTTTTTGTAATGGTCTAATTCAAACTCATTGTAAGTACCACAACTGTAATGTGGTGTATACTACAGATGGATAACATCACAACAGCAGTACACTTTTATAACAGGCAAACAGGTGTCTGGGTTTATTTAACAATCTAGCTAGTACAAACCAGATTTCTATTATTGTTGGAGTAGTTGGTGCATATGATGATGTTTCAAGGAAGAAGAGAAGCGAAATCTTTGTGAGGCATTTGTAGATTTAAGGTATTCCTGAAGATATGGTTTCATATTGCAGAACTTTATAAAAGTGCTGTTTTCAGCTCTTTTTAATATACAGCATCTATTTCACTCTATAGTAATATTCTAAGACTATTACGACTGCATCACTGAGATATGGACAAAACTTATCTCTTTGCATGTGTGATATGTTCACTGAGCATGTGAGTAAGAGAAAACACACTCTTTTGCTTTTGTAAAATATGATATAGAGCAAATTACAAACCCTACTAAGTATTCACACTGATAATCATGCTCTTCAGGTAAGCCTTTCATGACTATGTGTTACAATGCTGTTAAACACGTAAACAGCTGCTTGTTTTGCTGGATGACTGACTGCCAAGGCTTTACACATATCTCAAACAGTGCTATTAGTCTTTCTGTCTTACTGGGATTTGAACATGATGGAAATGACAAAGATCAGGATATCCAGCACTGATAACATAAGCTCTGAAGTTATTAACAGAAGCAAGTCCAATCATTTACAACTGTGTTCAGTTTCGTGCACCTCAGTACAGAAAAGACATTGAGGTGCTGGAGCAGGTCCAAAGAAGGGCAACAAGGCTTGTGAAGGGTTTTGAGAATATGTCCTACAAGGAAAGAATGAAGGAACTGAGTCTGTTTAATCTGGGGAAAAGGAGGTTGAGGGGAGACCTCATTGCTCTCTTCCAATATCTAAAAGGTGCTTACAGTGAGAGCGGAGTTGGGCTCTTACTGATGACAGGTGACAGGACAAGGGGAAATTGCCTTAAGTTGTGCCAGGGCAAGTTTAGGTTGGATATCAGGAAACACTTCTTTAAAGAAGGGGTTGTGAAGCATTGGAATAGGCTCCACAGGGAGGTGGTTGAGTCACCATCCCTGGATGTGTTTAAAAACCATTTGGATGCGGTGATCAGGGACAAAATTTAGTGGGGTTGTTAGAGTTAGGGTAGTATGGTTAGGTCGTGGTTGGACTCGATGATCTTTAAAGTCTTTCTCAACCTGAGTGATTCTATGGTTCTATGATTCCATATGTCTAAGTATGGGAAAACATAGTGATTGCTGCTAACCCCATTCACATGTAAATCTATACAAAAAGACAGAACACAGTGCTAAGGTTAATTACTGAAAACAGAAACATCTCAGTAAGACACAAGTAAGTTTGTAACCACTGAAGAAAATCATTCAGAAAATTTGTAGGTTTTTCATTTCTTAATTTCTCCAAATAAAGACATTCGTGGAAAATCTGTGTGAGTAAAAAATAAAATATTGGGATGAGCAGAAAAATCAACTATTGAAAATAAAAGATCTGTTGTACACCAGAGCTATGACTACAGGACCAAGTAGTGCTCTGACTCTAAGATTTTTTCTACTCAAAAAGGGCTGCAGAGCCTTCCGAAGATTTTGGTTAAACACATTTCTAATTATTCCAATGAAAAAGATTTTTTTTCCCCCAAAGGCTTCCTTGAGATTACGGACTGTGTTTTTCCCTTTTGCAGTGAAAAGGTTCATGAATGATTAATGAAGTTTTAGGTCCAAAATCTCTGAGTAATGGAATATAGCAAGTTTTGCAGTGTGATCTATTATCAGCAAATATATCTTTGTGTTTAATTTGTTGGATATACTGTGCAAAAAGAATGAGCAATTGATATAAATTCTGTTGCAAAAAATCTATTAAAATTGTGATACTTGATTGGCTAATTTTAAAAACTAATGTTGTGAATATAATTCTCTTTATAGGATAGACTCAATTCTACTGAACTGTACCTTCTCAATGAGAATTTTTACAGTGAATGAAGCAACAATCTTATGGAAATGTAGCAGTGAATTAATGGTTTTCCTTCCAGTAATGTCTAAAGCCTGCAGTATATATTGGGAACTTTCTAAAAGAAAGTCTCTCAGAGGAAATGTCAGACGACTCACTATAGAGTTGAATGTGACATGCAGGTAATGAGAGCACAAAAAGAAGGAGCAAAATATCAATAAACAAACTATAAACTTGTAAATATATCTGACTGATCCTGGCTTGAATTGCAAACTCATGCAGAAACAAATGGACTTGACTTCCCACAGGTCCTCAACTGAGTTTCTTATATGTCTGTCCTGCCCTATAATGCTTGTAACTGTCTGCAGAAGAGTCTGTTCTTTCAACTACCAGTCAGAATAAAAATCTGTCCTGTCTGCTTATTATTCTTGGTATGGACATGTAGCTAACCTGTAAGACAAACACTGTATCTTAATTTTCAGCAAGACAGGGCATTTTTTTTCTGTGATTTTTGAGTTTTCTTCATGATATTTCAATGTGTTAGTTGTAGGTTATCACAGCCATTATCAGTTTTAAGTAAGAATGACTGGAGTAAGGATATGACAGCAATTCAGAAGGGCTTAGATGACAGCGTCTTCAAAGTAGTGATTTATTTGTTGATAGGATGAAACAAAATATATTGCATCTATTTTTGAAGTATACTGTTTATAGATGTTGAATACATACTTACACTTCAGTTCTTGTGTTTTTCTTGCTACAGATAGAAGATGAGGGCAAAAAGGTAGTTATGAATGACAACACAGCAGTTTGATGTTAGAAAGATTCGAAAAAAATATTCACTGCAAATTAAAATGACAACATTAGCAAAGTTGAGGGGTCAATAATGGCTAAAGCAGAGAAGTTAATTACAGTCCTCATCTGAATTTACTTGAAATTGGTGATTTCTGAGCTAGAGAAATATATAAAATAATGTTTGCACACACAGCATGTCTGGACAAGAATATGATTTCTCATTTAATCTTGTTACTTTTACAGTTTTCTTCATCTTCTTAACTTCATTACAGTCCAAATTGTAATTGAAAATTATCTGGAATCTTAAGAAAAAAAAAATTGAAAAACACCCATACAAACACAAAAACACAAAATTAATACAAGATATTTTTCTTGTGTTTTATAACCAGAAATTGTTTCTACGTGAAACGGAAAATTGGAAAAGACTTAATTTAGTAATCTGATCTATGTTTTAGATCCAATGGGAAAATGGGGCAGAAGGAGGAGAGAAAAGAGTGAAATCTTAATTCAAAGTGCAACAAGTGCTGTAGTTTAAACTGGCTAAACACCACACAAGCTGCTCACTCATTGCTCCCACCAGAGGAACTGAAAAGTGCAAGAACTTTGGGTAGGCACAGGATGAGCTGGGGAATCCTGGTACTAGCTGGGGTGCAGGATGGAGACCCTGGTGGGGATAAGCTGGGAATGTCTTATTCCTGGAGATGCTCAAGGCTAGATTGGATGGGGCCCGGGGCAACCTGATCTTGTGCCCAATTTAAGAGTTGGAACTAAATGGTCTTTGAAGTCCTTTCCAATCCAAGCCACCCTATGGTTCTAATAACTCATGGGTTTAGATATGGACAGTGTAATAATAAAGAAAACAAACAAACAAACAAACAAAACAGGAAGGAAAAGATAAAGTATATAAGGAAAAAAAAAAACAACAATAAAAATAACAAAAAATAAGTAAAGTATGAGTTGTACAATGCTGTTGCTCACCACCAGCTGACCGATGCTCAGTCTGCCCCCAACCAATGGCAGCCCCGCTGGCCAAAATCCCAGTTCAGAATGATGCCATATGATACAGAATATCCCTTTGGCCAGTTTGGGTTAGCTGTCTCATTTCTGTCCCCTCATTTCCTCACAGTGTCCTGTGGGCCCTCCTTGTTGTCAGGAAAGCACGACAAGCTGAAAAGTTCTTGGCTCTGCTTAAGTGTGGTTCAGGAACAACTCAAATATTGGTGTGTTGTTAATATTATTCTCATCCTAAATCCAAAACACAGCACCATAACAACTACAAAAAAACAACAACAAAAACAACCAGAGATTAACTCCATCCCAGTTGACACCTGGACAGCATCCTACATATAAAACCAAAAATAAGGCTGAGTTTTTATGTACAAATGAAGATCGTAATATCACAGACTCCAGCACTTTGGAAGAGCATGTATTACTGTGAGCAAATACTTTGTCATCAAATTTTATAATTAATAACAGCGTAGTTCTTCTTTTATAGTTGTTTTTTTTTCAGAAGTCAATACTTCCTTAATAAAGGATCTAGACTAAAGCCTATGTAATGATGGAATAGGTGATTTTTAAAACAATTTTGATGTACTTGGTAGATAATCTTTCCTTAGAAAGCAAAAAGTGACAGCAATTTTTTGACTAATTAAGAATTAAGGAATTTTAGATTTGCAAAAATAAACTAACTTAATGTTTGCTTTGAATTTGTTGTAAAACATCAAAAATAGGAGATATTCTTCCTAATCCACACTTGCAAATTGGATATACCAAAATAAAATCAATCTTTATTCCAGTAAAGGGAAATACTTTTTCTGAAAGGCCACTGAGCCACGTTATAAAAATTCAGTTAACGCAGAAGTGGGTTGGATCAAGCCTTTATGGAGCTTCATGAAAAATATGCAGCATATTTCATTATGAGATTTGTGAATACTTGCTCCTTATTAAAAAACAAACAAACAATAAAACCTAAAACAATGTCTATCAGGAAAAGGTCATTTGCTGATAATTGTCAATAGTTATTCTATATAGAGTAACATCTTACAAACTGCATGATTCTTCACTGTACTGCTGTTCAAAAGGTCACTGTTATTTTCTCTAGTTGCTACAGTAATGAGTACGTTGCATTTTCTCACTTTTATGTCTGCCCTGGGACAATCTCTCACTGAGACTTCTCAAAAAAAATTCTGGCTAACATCAGGGATGGAAACACTAATATATAGAGGTTGTTTTATTTATTTATTTTAGCGAAGAAAAATGAAGAAAAATAAACCAACTCCAAATGTACAGAAACACAGCACACAAGAAGTGACTGTAATATGAGGTTATTTTTCAGTTTCATTTTTAAACTAAATTGCGTTTTAATTGTGGCACATCAGTGTGAAGAATGTACTGAGCTCTGTCAGATTAAACCCTGCCTAAAATACAAACAAGGAACTCAAGTTCTACTTTCTTACATATAGCACTACAGAGTGTTCACATATTTTTCCCATACCATCCATACAGATATATATTTAATCGTTGCTTTCATGAATGGGCCATAGTTCCTCTTGATGCTTTGATCCTCAGATACCAAAACAAATGTAGAAATGTTCCATCTTGGAAGGACAGATAATAGCTTAAATTCCATGCCACATAAGTTCTAAAAAGACAGATCCTTAGGAAAGTTTACAACTTTGTGTACTTCAACATGAACATGAGAATAAAAATAAGAATTGATAAAAGAGATGTGAGGTTGGTGATAAATTCTTTAAAAGCTTGTTACATCATGTATTTAACCAAGAAGGAAGAGACATTTGGCCCAGAGGGAATTAACATTCATTTCAAACTCCAGGGAGTTTTCCAAGCATAAAGCAGTTGGAGAGTGGACCCATAAGCATTTTCACAACAGAAGTGTCATTGGAACATAGATATATAGACAGATAAACACAGGTTATACAGAGGTCAGAAAGAGAAGATGTAAAATTGTAGCAATTAGGATACAACGACAGTGTTTGCAGTTAGGAGTTACTGTTTTGATTACTGTTCTTCCAACTATTCATTTTATTTTTATTATTTCAATCCAGTAACAAACTAATAAAATACATTCTAAGGACAATGGTTTTGTTTTATTTTCTTGGTGGAGAAAAAAATATGCATATGACAACTACATCCTTCTACGTGAAACATCTGAGCTGCATATTTTTCTGTAAAAAGTTTCACCTAGAGATGCTTGGGCATGAGGAGTAAAGCACTTACAAAACAGATGGGATAAATTCAAGCCTGCTCAGACAGAAAATATTCTGAAATTACAGTTCTCTGATTCCTGGCAGGTGTAGTAGGACACAACAGGACAGAGCAGAACAGTAAGAACACATTTATAACATATTTTTTTTTATACATCATCTACCAACCCTACTAGATGTCTATACTAAGACAAAGAACTGACAACTGTGACTCAAAGCCTAGGTGGAGGATGCCTACTGATTCTTAAATGTCTATTGAAAAGGGGGAGACATTTATTTTTCCCACTTTGTTTACTCAGTTTTATCTCTCTTTAAAATCAAATTTTGAATTGCCATGCAGAATGTGAACTCTGATTTACCCTACTGGAAAGAGTACAAGAAGTCAGTTTCTTCAGTGTTCAGGTTTGAGAGATGTCTTGATCACATCTTCAGTACTATGTTTTTGTTTTTTTTCATTATTTGGGAGTGCTGATTTTCTGGAGGAAATGAGTTAAATAAAATGTGTGGGTTTCATCATGTCTGATATCTGATGTGCAGCATGCAACATGTGCAGCATCTTCAATGGCAGAACTAATCACTTAAAATCTACTTTATGATGAGAGGAGAGACTTAATCATTTCTAGGACTTGATTCGTTTGGTTTACTTTGTATACCAGTTTTAGAAAATACTGTATTATAACTAAAATTAGCTTCTATTTTCTAATTTACTATAATGCGACTCTAAGGTGACTTGCTCATATCTTTAGAAGTCATCACCAGCACTGCATACAGACATAAACATTTGAGTAGATGAATCATTTCCAAATTCCCTTTAAGTTATGGATGCTATATTTGGGCAAAAGGTTAACTTACTGCATTCCTAAACACTATACATTTTTCATCCTCTTTGCACTAGAATTTTAATGTTTCTTTTTATGACCTTCTCATTTTTTCTCCTCACACAGTATGATCATCTTCTTGATGATCTCTTTTTATAAAGGGATGGTGCTGTTAGCTGCTCCCAAAGCTACCTTTTCTATAGCTGGTCAAATCCCATTTCCACAGCCCTTCTCACACAGTGCTCCAGCTTTTCAACCATCCAGCGATCACTGGTCTGTAAACAAACATAGCACAGTATGTTGTTGACGTTCATAATATTAACTCCTGTTAACCTTGCAGAAAAGCCGCTCCTAAGCCAGTCCATCTTGGGCTCTAACATTGCACCTTCCTTACCAGACATACAACTTTGCCTTTGCTCTTGACAGATTTCATGAGGCTCATGCCTCCAAACTGTACAGGCTGCTCTGAATGACAGCTCTGCCTTCAAGCATATTAACAATCTATACTGCAGGCCACAGTGTATTTGTATTCACTATGTTATCATATTGTACGTTTATATATATTAATTAATCTCTCAACAGAAAGGAAGGAAGCTATTAATGAAGGAAACAAGGAAGTTTAGAACTCAGCATTGCTGAAAAATTATTTTAAGATAGTGAAGATTGGATCCAATTTTTTCTTTTTAGTGGTATGACCATAGTCTTTCAGTGCTTATCAACACATTGAGTTTGACCTAAAGACATAAGATTATGTTTATTTTTCTGATCATGGCTTCTAATTTCTCAACAGCATGTAAGGAGAAGAACCATGCAAGATTCTAGTGAAGATTTCTAGTACTACTTTAGGAAAACAAATAAAACAACGATAATCAAAACATAAAAAAACAAAAACAAAACAAACAAGCTCAGTCACTTTGTGGATTAAAATCTCATCTGAAACTTCAAAATCCAGGTTTAAATTCCAAAGCTAAAAACAGACTGACCCTATAGATTGTAACATGGGATTTGAGTATTCTTGACTGCTTAGAAAACACAGCATTAAAACTGAAGGTGCACAAAGTTTCACAAAGTCTGGGTATGTAAGGTGGATTTCTATGCTCATCGCAGAAAAATGCTGATGTCAAAATTTGCTCTGGTGTCTCTACCATGTACCTGTATTGTCAGGGCAAACTAGAGATTCAGAAAGATGTCTACTAATTCTGCCATGAAAGCTCTAAGTATTATCTGTTCCAACATCTATCCTTTTCATTTTTAAATGTTTTCTCTTTGAAGAAGATAAAGAATCTTTCAACTTAGAACAAAAACACACTTCACAATGCTTTTTTTCCTTCAATGAAGCATATTTTCTTATTTGTAGTAAAACCTCCCTATAAGTATGATTACATAGCTTCCAGTAGTTTAGCTCCTCCAATCCTCCTGTTTCTTGGATTGCTTGCCAAAATGATGTAGTGCATATTACACAGAATCAAAACTAATTGATATAATTTAACCAATGTTATTTTAGCTGATTTTTCAAATCAGTGCAAATTAATTTACTGTGATTATTTCTAGTAAAATACATGAAATAGATTAATTTATTTTTCTCTAACACCTAATTTCCCTGAAGAGTTGAGCAAGGACTGAGAAAATATTTTAACATACATAAAGAAATGCTCAACGTGGCAATATTATTCACTTCTCAAAAGTGCTAATGAACAATTTCAAAAGTAAACTCTTGAACCACCTTTAAAAGTTCATAGCCTCAGAACTTTTGGCTTTTCTTGAGATCAATGTAACAAGAGACTTTTTATTACTTCATCAGATTCTTGGTTCATATGTAACAGTGTTCTGACATGATGAAAATGCCCATAGTTTTCCCATCAAGAAGCTGAGTAAAGAATTGCTGTGTAATGATTCTACTGGTTGTAAGCAGCTGGACTTGAAGCAACAACTGAAGGCAAGTTGCATGAGATCTGAAATTCTATATTAATTGTAAGTCTGTTATCTACTGAAAAGAATTCTGCATAGATAGATAGATAGGTAGATAGTATCGTTCACATTTTAACCAGAAAAAAATGTGGAACTACAGAAACTGATGAACTCTGGGTTTTGAGATAAGCTACCAGAATTTTTTTAATAAATATCCTGAGACAGGTATCTGGACATATGGACTATGATTTTAATTTACAAAGTGATCAGTAGCTGCAACACTCTACTGGAAAGCAAAATAACCCAAACTAGAGGCCTAAATTTTAAATGACTGAAATTACCTGAATCAACCACAGCCACATTATTTTTTACCCAGACAAACATCTGCTGAACTGGGGACAGCACATGCTGCAGCTAGCTTTAACATTCACATTCACTTGCACCTGTAGTCTTCAGCCATCTATCTATCTATCTAAGCGAATGCAGAGGCTGAGCTGTTGCAGCCCCAACCTTATTAAGCAAAGCCCACACATGGTGAAAATCAGTGAAGTTTCATTGGGTTGCAATAGATACCAAGTGATGGGTCAGGGTAGTGTTCTGCTTTTTAAGAACAGCTGCTCTCAGAAAAGCTGCCTCAAGTTTTCAAAGCAGTGTAGTCAAAACTGAATTTTGCCTCCTTAAGTGTGAAGATCTGCTATTGTTATAAAGAGGGGTCTGAAGAGAGATTGAAAGTTCTGGCAATGGGCAGAGACACAGGGAAGGAAAATTTTTTTATTATTTTATTTTATTATTATTATTTTTTTCATGTGACCAGAGCATTTCTCTTCTGAGGAAGCGCTGAAAGAGCTGGGACTGCTCAGCCTGGAGATGAAGAAACATAGGAGTCAATGTCTACAGTTATCTAAAGGGAGAGTGCAGTGGAAAAAGAACCAGGCTCTTTTACACAGGAGATGAAGGACACAAACTGGAACACAGCATCAGGAAGGACTTCACTGTGTGTGTGACCAAGAAATGCTACCAGTTGCTCAGAGAGAGCAAGTCTCTCAGAAATATTTAAAAATATGGAGTGGCTTTTTAAATAAAGTCCCAGAAAGACTACTGTGGATATGCCATCTTGAGTAGAAGTGGGCCAGGCCCACCCTGTCCCCCCCAGGTCTCTTTCAGCCTCAAGGATATTGTGATTCTGTGAAACCTAAAGGTTCTCAGACATGAGGTGCTGGCATGTGACATGTCCAAGCTCATTTGCCTCTAGCTATTTGTTTCCTTATTTTGCAACTACTTAGTATCAGGTTTAACTCAGCATGATTGCATGGCTTTGCAGAAGCTAAAGCTTTATTCACCAAAATTCAGATATGTTTTCTTTTTCAGATATCTGGTGAGCAAAAAGGATTAGAGACATCACTGCATGATTTTTATGGCTTCCCCTTTGCTGCAAAATTTTAATTCATTTTTAATTAAAATTAGATATAAATTTTAGAGGAAATAACTGTTTAATTACATCTTTCCAAACTCTCCTTGGAATTCCTCGTTTTTTTGAGGTACCTTTAGATGTGAAGAACTGCAGTGATGACCCTGACTTTACAGCACAGACATCATGATATGCTATGTCAGATTGAGTGGTACAACTAATGCGACGTGACCTTATGTTATACTGAATGTCACAGCAGCATTTTGTTTTTTTACTCTCATGCCAGGTATATCTGTCAGAAATAATTCTTTATTGTGTCAACTACACAAACACTTCTATCCAAAACAGTATGTGTTGTAAAACACCTTATTTTCAAGCAGTCTGGCAAGTTAACCCCAAAATATTTTTCTCTAACCTTTAGTTACCCACAGTATTTTCTGAAGTTAGTGTATTTTGCTTACCTCACTAAATTACACAGTAAAGTGCCAATAAAAATCTCTCCTGATTACTTAGCCCCTCTGTACCATAAGGTACTCTTCAACATTTGATTTCATATTTCTGTTTTTTGTTGTTGTTGTTTGTTTGTTTGTTTGTTTTGTATAATTACTTTGGGACAATTGTTCCCAAGGTCATGTTTACAAACAAGTTCCTTTTTCACTATCTGTATGATTGCCTTTGCTTGGTATGGACTAAATGCTCATTGACAAGCCTGTGAGGTTCTGAATGGATAAGTAGAGAAGGGTATGGACTCAAATGCCATACAACGGGATACCAAAGAAAATTTCAAGTGTTCAAAGCTCTTTTCCTCCCTTCCTCCCTCCTTCCCTCCCTCCCATTTGCGATTTGCAACCCCTGAATATATGCTTTGATTGAAATCAGGCTTACATTAATATTAGCCAGTTGATTATGACTTCTTTTCTGTCTTACAAAGATTTTCTTTTATTCCAGCTGATGATACTTTAAGTACTTGTGACAAATATTTGGTTTCCATCAGTCCACTGAACTAATGACTCCCAGTGTAATAATATTCTATATTTGGAATCTACTCCAACTGCCATAAAAGCTATTTACTGAACTGGCTAAGAGTTGAAGTCATAATCTCACTGTGACCTTTTAGTATGGGTTATAGTAAACTGAGGTTTGTCACTCTTCAATTTGTTTAATCCTAAGATGCTCCTGATTAATTTGCTTTAGAGTTTTAGCATAAGCCAGCATCCAGCTTATACAGGAATTGGTCCCTATAATGCATATATATCCATTCCTCTCTTTGCTGCGTAGTCAAAACAGTCTAGAAAACATAAGATCATAAATTTTGCATAGTTTTGAACTAAAAATGACAAATAATTTTCCTTAAATAATGTTTTTTAAATAAATCTTTTCAACTGTTCAAATTTGATATGAAGATGGGCAATGTGCTGCTGAACTTTGGAAACCTTGACATATTTACTTTAGTTAGGACAGAAGTCCTCTCAGCCTGAAAGTACAGTCACAGGAGAAAAATGGTCTCTCTCTTGAGCATAATTCCTTGTAAAATATTACCTTCTGTGCTTTGAATCAGCACCAGGGTGAACCTCTCACTCTTTCTTCCCTGACTCTCTGAGCGATCATAGAGAAAAAACAAAGGAGAAACAAAGAAAGATTAAAACAAATATTGAAGTCAGTCCAATCTTCTACCAGTATACTTTCCTACTCCCAGTAGCAATGTTTTAGGTAGCTGTTGAAAGGGAGTTTGCATCTGAACCATTGTATTTAACAGACTCGGAAATAGTCATTTATATTGGTTTTACTTTTTTTAACATGCTTTTTTTTAGTGCTGGTATACACTTTAAGTAATGTAGTATGAAGAGTTCAAGATGTAGCTCCATGTAGGAAAAAAAATGTTTCCTGTTTTGCTTTCAATTTCTATACTAACAATTTATTAACTTTACGTTATTTGTTTAACTTCTGTTAAAACGAGCACTTTCTTATAAATGTCTACAATGACTCCAAAAATCTGTCCTCTAAGTGATAATATCTCATTTAGAACTCATCATTTTATATACAGTTTTTCCTGTGTTTATTACTTAACATTTATCAACACTGTATCTCCTAATTTTAATTACCCATTTGCTTCTGTAATGCAATCGGTATTAGCCTTGAATTTCTTTCATAATTTTTCATCATCAGCAAACTTTGTTACCTCACTATTCATGACTTTGTTGCAATTATTTTTATCAATTCAACGATCTCATATCTGAATTCCTTTAATTTCCTTCCTTTTTTATTATTGTTACATTTTTAGAGTTGAATCTTGTTAGTAAACTGCAAGCGAAACTTGTTACTTACAAATGATAACACATAAGAGTCTTCTGAAAGGAATACTGCCAAAATTTCTGAGAGCTTCATGTAGATAACTCTGAGTGGATCACCCCATGTTCACTTGCCATTTCATCTCTTCATGGAAATCTAATAACTGTGTGAATCACTTTTCCTCTGTAAGAAAGATAGTTAATTAATGATATTGAGCTTTTCAACTTTGCATATTTGTGCATGTATCTCTCCGTACGTATTCAAATATATGATGGGCATGATTCCCTGTGTCATCCCCAAGCCTCTTTTATAGGTTATTTTCTTATTCTGTTACCAAATCCAGTCACCAGCAAATAAAAGCTACCTATAATCATTATAGCTTTACATATACAAATTTGAAGTACTTAATTTGAATTAAATTCATTTATGACTCCTGAGTGTTTCCATGTGTTCCTAGAAATTTATATCTCTTCATTTTATTAATTGATTCTGAGTCCAACTCTATCACTGAGATTTTATTTGTGGGTAGTGAATCAAGTCTGCCTCAAACAAAAACAAAAACAAAAACAAATTTAGTCTACCTCTTAGTTGTATGTAGCGTGTTCTATTATATTTTTCTTTAGTCAGTGATTTTTCTATTTTTACTCGCCTATTTTTGATACTGGCAAGCTTCATATTAAGCAAATGTTGAGAATAATACTTTTGGGAAATATTTCATTATTAAATTCCAATCACTGGCAGATTGCAACTAAAAATCTATGTGTTTCTAACTTATTTTGATTTTGCACTTAGTTACTCCTTTCTTTAAAAGAATATCAGACGCTAATGTAGGGTCTAGATTCCATGCCCTTAACTGGGCTGCATAACTATCATCTGGAATGAAAGTACTCGATATAAATGGAAGGAGTAGATAGAAGCACTTTGACCCATCCCAGCAAAAGACGCTTCCTATTTGTTCAAGGTTATCATGAATAATACCAAATAGATAAATCTGTCTGCATTAGTGTTATCAACAGTTATTTTTTAATTAATCAAATACAGTGTTTGTGTATCTTGGTAAAATAAAAATATGTAAAAAATAAAGTTGCTGTTGAACTTTAACTCATCAAATACAAGCAGGTGAGAAACACCTTGAAAACATTCAGTGATATTTTAGAAACTGGTTTTGAGGACTCAGTGAGCATGGCCTTCATCAATGAAAGGTAATATTGTTAGTTTCACATCAAACTTTTGATTATGGAATTTGTTTACATCTCTGTTTAATAAGAAAAGGAAAAATGTACTGAAGAAAAATAGTTAAGTGAAACACTTATCTATACTAAGTGAACAGTCCTAAGTCAAAAATGGAAAGAGTGTGCTTCAACTTTAAAACTAGTGCATGTGTAAATTCCAAACCTAGAACTTCTATTATCCTCTCAACAATAAAAACTGATTCTTAAAAATGTGCCAAATAATCTTCTTTTCAATTCATACAAGATTTTAAAGGTGAAAACATAATGTCTAGCTTGGATGCCTAGCAATTCTCTACAAAGAAGGATGAGGCTGCTTTCATTGTGCTGTAATCAAAATTTCTGACATTTACTCAGGCAATATAATTTTGATTTATTACCTTATTATTTCTATCATGTCATCTCCTAAAAATAAAAGTAGACTAAGTGTTTGGTGCCAGAATTAGGCAGCAAATGACCATAACAGGGAAGCACAATTCTCCTCCTAAACATTATTTTAACAAAAAATCAGGTCTGTTATTGCTCATAATATGAACATGGCATCTTTCCAGACACCTACAACACGGAGACTAAGGAGAGGCAGCTGTTAAACAAACAAGCAGCAAATGTGTGAAGTGTCATTTATTTCTAATAGGAAGGCACTCACAAAGCAATGAATTTAAATTATCAGCAGCCAAGTACAGCTGAACCAAAAAATAAAGGGATACAGAGAGAGAGGAAGGCTGGAGGGAGGGAAGGAATGAAAGAAAATAAGAGAGAACCTGATTATTTTTTTTCCTTTCTCCAGGGGCCGCATATAAAAACACAAAATGATAGACACAGGGACATTAATTAATGTCTCAATTAATATTTATTTGTGTGAGTATTTTAGGAAAAAAACCACAAAAACAATAACCCCAAAACATATCTCATTGCCACTGCAATTTTCTTCACTTATAGTTGCTCTTTTGGATTTTCTATAGGCTATCTTGCTCCCCTATGTAATCCTCTATCCAAGGGCTACTACAGACTGCTGTGAATCAAAGCTACACAGAAGTCTTCCTTCTTGGTTGAAACAAGACTGAATTTCTCAGGATAATTTCTCAGCACAGAAAAGCCTTATGCACTTGAAAACACTATTGCAATGGAGATGATGAATGAAAGAGAAAATTAAGGGAGGAAGAAATTATCATTTCATCAAGGCTCCTCACTGCAATTTCATGGTTAAGAAGAATGGTAAGAAATACATGATTTAATCCTTGCCTGTGAAGGCTCCTGAGCTAGCTGACAGCAAAGATACTGTAGATCAAGAACATGACAATATAGGCCTACAGGGTCTTCTGGTCCTCAGAGTGGTGTCTATATAAGATAGACTACATTTCCTCTTCCATGTTTCTCTGTCAAAAATACATGTAGATTCTTCCCTATTCTTGTTCTCTTCTAACATCCAAAATGTTTATTTTTAAAAATAGACTTGTTAGGAAGATTCTTAAGGTAACTTTATCTTTCAGTGGAAAAAATAATGTACATTTTTTTTAATTTTCCTTCATATCCAACAAAAAGTTAAGAAAAACATTTTAAAAACATTTTAAATATACCATATAAAACCTTCCAGTATGGCTCTTAAAGAAATGATCCTTTACTTTGCCATTTTGCTAAGAAAAGATACTGACATTTCAATTACATTCTTATACACTGGCAGAACTGAAAATTATAAGTAAGGCCAAAATCATGCAGAAAATATCATTTTATTTATGTAGTTTAATTAAAATCAGTATACTTACTGGCTGTTGTGGTGTAGCATTCTGTCAAAGAAGGCAAAAATACCATCCTAAGAAAGAGGACTGTAATTGTCAGTTGTGCGATGTCAATCTTTTGAAAATCCTATTTGGCCTTTCTTTTTTCTTTCACAGAAATGAGATGCAAGGAACCCATTCAGTCCTTTGGGGCAGAAAGTTATATATGCCATAAAAAAATTAACACAAGGAGGTTTACCCTCCTAAGCCATTCTTGATCAGTTTCACACTTTGCCTTTTCAAGTATCCATGTGACAGCTGAACGCTTGGTTAATGTAACAGGTACTGAGCTAAGAGCCTCAATAGATAAGAATACTAAATGCAACAGCTTGATTTGAAACAAAACAAACAAAACAAAACAAAACGAAGAGCTCTCTGTAGCTGGCAGCTACAGTTCATAGAATCACAGACTGGCTTAGGTTGGATGGGATCTTAGCCCGGCTGCCGTAAGCAACTTCCCTTCCCCTCCTGTCTTGGCCATCCCTTCTATCCTTTGTGAATAACTCACTGGTATGTTGCAACTTCTATAAATGTTTAGCCTCTGATTTACCTTGCCTAATTTCAAAATTAACTTTTTGTTCACCTATTTACTCATATAGCTTCATTTTTGCTGAGAGTTTAGCTCTTCATAGAAGATAAAAGTAGAAAGCTCTTAAATGTTTTCTTATGCTTCCCTAACAAGTCTTACTCCAAGGATACAAGGCATCACTTAACTTCAGCTATGTAAAATAAGGCATCTAATTGAAAATTATCAGTTAATCTCCCTTTATGCAAACAGAGACAAACAAGGTTTCAACCCACAATCTTTTTTGCCCGTTCTAGTGGAATGAATAATTTTTGGAGACACCAGTCCCTCCTTTGGGTGATGGCCTCTATCAGCTGTGATATCAGATGCCTAAATATGAGACTTCAGTGTTTGAGATGCCATTTTCATTTGGCTTCCAGCCATCACTCCAAAATAGACGATTTTCTCCAGAGTTCTTGCGTTAGGTCTGCTAGCTCGAGGCTGATGCCTCAGATACCCTACATCTGAAAGAGAAATACACAACTATAGTTAGGTACTTGAATTATTCCTCTTGCTACACAATGGAAAGTGGCAAGGGAATTAGATACGCTTTAAATCCTAGTTTTATTGAAATCACTTGCAAAATTGATTTAATTTCATTCATGCAGGTGCGGACCATTATCTCCTATGGGCCTCAGATTAACAAAAATGCACCTGAGTGTACAGTCTAGGTAGATAGCAGAGAGTATTTGCAAATAATGTTCATTTCTTTGTTGGAAAATAGTAAGTACAAAAAATAGCTATGTATGATTATTTCTCAGTAGGAAAGAAAGGTCTCCAAGAAAGTTTACCTGCAGGGCTTGAGCTTTTTTTGTGTTAAATAACTAAAAAAAAACCCAAAACCACAAAGAAAGAAAACAACAACAATAACAAAACAAACAACAAGGCAAATTCTTGACTCAGAATATGAGTGAATAGTAAATTGCGCAATTTTTCAGTTTGAAGTTTTCACTAGGAATATCTCTATTTGTAATCAAGAGAACAAAAGCACATCATTTTAAAATGAAAGGTGTGTGATTGCCTTATACTGTCACACAATCTATGCCTGAACAGCATTGTTATGGAAAATTGGTTGCTTTGTCCGTTAAGAAACTCTATAATGCCTAATTCAAATGAAATGGAGTCTCACAAATAGTGGGGGGAGTGAAATCTCAGTCCTGTCATCTACTTTTGAAGTTTAGATCACTTTGAGAAGACCCTGTCTACACAGATCTTTTCAGAATTTTTTTTCACTCCCAATATCATGGTATTTATATTACTAAACTGTACTAGATGCAAAAATACTTCAAAGCTTACTAAAGCAAAACGCATGCATGTAGTATACACATTATAGCAAAACCACCAAAGTTTTGTGTGTGTCAAAAGATTTATGAAAACATTTTACCTACTTCCAGTGCTGCAGATTTTTTGACAACTCTAGATGATCTCTAGAGGTCCCTTCCAACCCCTACAACTCTGTGATTCTGTGATGATAAGAATTTTTGTGGCTAAAAACTGAGTTAAGAATCATCTGAGTGATAGCCATGAAGCAAGATATTTACTCAATTCTAGAGTTAAATGAAAAAGAAAAAATGAGAAGTGAATTTAATTCCTTAAAAAAATATATTATGTGAATACAAATAATTTTTAAATAGAAGTCTCCAAAGCATCAATAGATTCCGTTCCCTTCTCTTATGAAAACCTAATCACAGAACAGTTGATATCCAAGTTCAAGTGTCTTTTGGAAAAAAAATAAAATATCTAGACTAGTGTTCCACATAGATTAATATGCTATTTCATTGAAAAACAGAATTAGTGGATTCTAAAATTATGAAGGCTGAAAACATCCAACTGATATTTACATAAGAGACTTAGAGCTTTTAAGCGTTTGATTTAAACAGGTGAAGTGTGTGTTGCTCTCCAAGTCATAGATTTTTGATGATATTTTCCATATTGAAAACTTTTAAAATATTAGATATTTGTTTTCTTTCTCCCTGATTTTTTTTATTATATAATCTGTGTAGAAAAGGAATTTTACTGAATATGCACTAATAATACTACATTTTCTTTCCACTCAGACACCAGATGTATAACTCTCCAAGTAATTGTTTAAATCCCTTAAATTATATCTATAAACTTGGGGGCACCATGCAGTGGTTAATGTGTTACTTTCTATGGATCTCAGCATTTATGAATCTCACACTTTGGTCTTCCTTCTCCCAGCAACTCAAGATGGACAATGAGGGAAAGATTTATGATGTTACAGTGTTTGCTGTCTTACCAGTAATAATTGTGTTATGGTCCCTGATGTCTTACTGCTTCTACACAGATTTACAGAAGATTAGATTTTCCAGTTCCTCCAGACTCGTGCAGCTGATATTTAATATCTTCATAAACTGAATAATAAAAGTCTGTACTAGATACAGTTTTTTGCCTATTTCTTATTTTGCGACAGGAGCCACTGAAAACTCTTCTCTTTACAGGCAGTTTAGATTGATGAACACTTTGGCAGCAGATCAAAGTTGACACCTGCCAAGAGAAGCAAGAACTGTCTAACTCCTTGTGTGAAAAGGGTTTAAAGGGAATCATTGTCAAACACTTTATATTTTCATAGTCTGGGATACTTTGCAGCTTCAGTGAAAATTCTGCTGGAATGGAAGCACTACACCATATTCAACAAATGGAAAGAGGAACGTCCTATTACATTGGTGCTCAATAGATGCTGTGGAAAAAAAGCTCAAATATTTCCTCAAGAGCTTATTAGCCTTTATTTATGATAGCATCTCTCATGCTAAAACATAAAAGTAACTTGTCAGCTTTTGAATATTGGAGGCCAATCTCTTTCAGTTCTCTAGCCATTAGTACTGCCATTAGTACTTTTTGAGAAACTTCCTGTGTGATTGTAGATTCTGCTGATCACATCAAGTCTTTAGAATATGTAGCCACATATCTATTTACTTCCCTAATTACTGAATTTCGCATCATTCTTCTGCTGTCAATTTGTTCCTTAGAAAACTAGACTTTTATTTATTTATTTAGCAATTTCTGTGTGCTTAAGACAGCCTGACTCAATTGCCACTCATAGTTTAGGGATAATTACATGTTAGATACTATAAATGGAAACAAAGCATGTATTTCTCTGAGAATAAAGAAGGAGTGGAAAAAGATAACAAAGAGCAGGCTGTAGAAACACTTTAAATCTCTTCTATTTCTATACCAGCTGTTCAACACTAGCACTCTCTTTGAAATCGTTTTTAGAGTGAAATCACACAGTGATGCTGCTTCTGAGATATTAATATTTTCATGTCTAAGACAAGACCAGATTATCCTCCCTAGGGAAGTTTTTAGCAGGCAGTTAGGTCCTTGCCAACACCAACAATATTTTGGACCCCTACTGATGACAGAGTAAAAGGACTGCTTTGTGTCTCAGAGAGAATAACTGCTCCTTGTGACTCACAACACCTTGTTCCTCTTGAATGCAGCTGTCTTTTTTTTATCACAGTTCAAGTAAATTTACAAGGGTGTTTTGGTAAGAGAAAACTGAAAAGACTGCTTATTCTCCAAGCTCACTATGTTGGTTTTTTTCTGAGGAGCACTCATTTTTCAGTAATGATATTCCCTGCTGAATTCATAAATTGAATCTGGGGGAGAGACAGTGAGGATGTTTTGAAGGTTAAATTAAATGACAAGTTTTGTCAGTGTGGCCCATAAAGATGATAATGTGTTATTTATCTATGAGCTTTGATGTGACCAGGATTGCACAACGTAGAATGTAATCTCCGGAATATCTGCAAGATTTGTCCCATGTTTCCGGAGTCTAACTGTCCATGGTAAGCCTGTGGCTTTCTATTGGTAAAGTAGCATAACATAAAAGTGGCTATACACCTCTAATCTGGGCACAGTGAGTCACAAACATATCTCACTACCCAGGCTGAACCAAGCAGTAATTCTCTATTTGACATCACATTTCTACAAATGTCTGATAAAGCAAGCTGAATTTAATTACAGCTGCGTGTCCACTGCTGGTGGTAGAATTATTGAAGTTATCCTACATGGGTGTCTGGAGATGTGACCATATGATTCTATAGTGGAGGGACAGAGATGACAGAAACAATAGGAAATGAGAAAACACAAACTATGTGTTATTGTGCACTATTGTATTTTTGGTAAGCTCTCCCCAGCATCATTGCCCAAGGTTGCCAGTGCTTTGACAGCATCCTGAATGCCCCATCACAACAGTTATATCATTTGTCACTTAGAGGAGCACTGAAGTAGCATTTTTACTCCATCTTTCTTAGCAAATCTGCCAACGATAGCACAAAACATACGCTGCACTGTTCTCACATACTGCTTGTCTCCTCAGAGCACCAAAGTACAATTCACTTTTGGCTCTCGATAGAAGAAGCAGTAGAAGAAGAAAGCTTGTAGGCTTGCATGAACCCATTGAAGCCCATCCAGGTTTAAACGAAGCAGTAATCCAAAGTTTTGGGTGGGCTTTAGGGAAGAAGGGAGATGTGGGAGAAAACAACAGCAGACATTAAAGCAGTGTGTATAGTACTTCGTAAATGAAAGCCCAAATTTTCAGACCTAAGCTATGCATTACATAAATGACTGCAGAAAATGTTCCAAATTAATGCAGCAACTTTGCTACACTATTATTTATGAGCTGTAATTATCTTAATTTCTGTGTAATACTGAGTTATTGCTGCCTTCTTTGGTTAATACCTTACAGCTTCTTTAAACTTTTAATAATTGAAAGCCTGCAGTTCATTTATTGCTTTCTTCTGAAAACAGAACTATAAAATATTTTAAATTGCTGTGGGAAAAAAAAATATTTTCTGGAACTAATTTGAAATCTCGTCCATATGTTGCCAAGTTCTTGAATTCAGTGTTTATAACATGAACTGACAGTTGAACTCTGAGGATAAAGAAACTATTAGAACAACTGTGTAAGATACGTCTCTAAGCCACTTCACCTATTCTGTTACTATTGGCCTTAAATTTGTGTCAGGTAATATGAAAGGTCTTCCAATATTCTTTATAATCTGTAGGAAAGAAAAATCTTAGAAAGTTTTAAAATTTATTTAAAGAATCAAAATATCTTTATACAGAAACAATGATGAAAATTAGTATAGACCATTGGAAATGTCTCAGGTATCTAAAAATCAGAAGAAAGTCAATGTTAAAATTGAAAGATTCAGAAGACAGTCACAAACAGGAGCCATAGAAAAATTCATAATAAAAATATGTTATGTTTCTCTTTCTTAGCATGGTGAAAAATAGGTAAGGATAGAAAACCACTGATAAGATTTAGAAAGTGGATTAGAAACTTCTTTCTGTACCACAGAACATGAAATTATTTTATGTGAAAAATACAAGTAGGATATCAAACCATGGAAAATTCTGAGACAAATACTTAAATGGAAACAAAGTGTGAGTAAGTATTTGTAATTTCTGTAGACTGTTCAAAATTATAATCAATTCTAACAAACACTGTGGATAGACTATGATGTCTATTGTAAAATTAGAGAGAATATGAAGATGAATATCTCTGTATTCTTTTACAGTTTCTGCTGTTAGTCACTTTCAAAAAATGGATTAGTAAATTAGAGGAACACCTGGATTGATCCAATATTACAAAAATACCTTCAAAATTGAAATGTAAATAACATTAAATTTGGCTGTTTGGAATTATATAGTTAATTTAAAGACTCAGCAATTCATTGATCAAAGGGAGAGGAAGCCTTGTTGAGAGGATAAATCATAAAAGGCAGTAAACTAGTGGACTTTTTATTATTTTGTTGCTGATGGTGGTTATCATTATTCTTTTTCTTGTGTACCTTAGGGTGCAGGGGATGGATTTTATCTTCTTTCTTATTTTATCCCCAAGAGGATTCAATCCACTGGTATCTTACCATCACCTCCTATCAGTGTTTGAGATACACCTCGTGAGATCTGATGGTGGTTGAAGACTCCTGAGTAGAAAATTTGTTCAGAATTCCACTGTTCGGCCACTAGATGACTCTCTGATCTATTTAAATTTAACAGGAAAAGTGGTTGACAGTGGGAACACAAAAAATGCATGAACTTATTGTTGAAATCAGTAGTTCTGTATACAAAGAGAGTCCAGTGTCAAGACAAAATTCAAGTTCAAATATTTTAATAACCCAAAATCTTTTTTTTTTCCTCTCATGTCCTCCAAAACTTAAGGAGTCATACAAATACAAAAAAAAAGCGATCTTGACAAATCTAACAGACAAATCTGATACTCCAGTGTTATCACCAAGTTTGTAATAGGTAAAAGTAGGAAATAGTGCCTCATGATCATTCTACCAATGTTTCTTTTGGTTCTAAAATAAACATGCAGATGTTATATTTCTATTAGAAATTTTGTTCTCTTCCTAGAAAGTGGTATTATTATTTCTTTACGTCTATCACAAATGCTTGAGGAAGTTGCTGTAGCATAAAAATTACTGTGACTCTCAACCACAGGTGAGTGATTGTGAGGTTTCTAAAAACAGGGACTTGAATACATGTGTACAAGAACTAAAAATTCAGCTCTAATTTGGTATTCCACAAATAAGCAATGTATTGATAAAGGTTGTTCTGGATCACGAATTATAAGTCTGACTACTGACATCTGCAGTATTTTACTGCTTGACAGACCTACTAAACTGACCAGTTAGACTATGAAGCTCTCTGAAGAGAATTGCAGTCAAGCTTCTGCATTGGTGTTTTCCTCTGAATCAAAGAACAGATGGCATGTCTGCCATTTGGCTTTCAGAATCTTAAGAAGACTGTTAGAAGACTATTGTGCGTTAAAGTGAATAGCAATAACTAACTCAACAAATCAAGTTTTGATAGAACTTCTATTTGCTTATTAAAAGTCCAGGAATTAGCTCTTATACAGAAATAAAAATGAAAAACAAAAAGCAAAGCACATAAATAATTATCTCTTTCAATACATTTTTGGATGCTTACAATTCTTTCCAAAGTAAATTACTCTCATGTGGTATAAAGAAACCACATACATTAAGATCCGAATTATCAATGGTTGTTGCTTACATTTAAGGACAGTTTGAAGACCTTGTGAATAAATAAATAATTAAAATAAAACTACTTCTTTTCCACCTGTGAAGATAATCATATTTTCAGGAGATATTATCAAAAAAGAATTATTTGGTCAGCAGAAGTTTAGTTTGGCATCTAAAAGGAGAAAAAATGTTTTTTCAGTTAAAAAAACATTCTCAAATGAAAGAAGAAAATAAAACTAATCTATCTACTTATAACTAAAAAATGTCTTTTTTTTCCATCGAAGTGATAAAGATTTATAAACTATTCAAATTCTCATATTCATTTGTAAAATATATATTCTAAAATGCATTCACTACCAGTGAATGAATGAATATTTCAAGTGAGTAAACCAGATTTTAACCACCATATCCTTTCAAAAGAAGGACATTTTAATTTCAATATGGGACTACTTAAATGTCAACTTAAATTTTTCTAGTAATGAAAGAAAACAGTAAAGTTCAACCATTAGATTATAGATCTGGTACCCATTATATTAATATAAATGGTACTTCAATTTCATTCTCGTCTTCATCTCTGATCTACTTCATATGCTTCATAAGGAATGATTCAGGCAGGAGTCAGAATGGAACTGGAATGTTGAAGATATAGCCATTTTCATTAGGTATTTTTCAGTTAAACGTGAAATTCATCAACAGAGCTTTTAAGATTTGTGTATTTCATTATTAATTCCAGGTATTCTTCATTCATTTTTCTTTCTTGATAGTAAATGTTGTTATTTGGCAGCATTTAATAGAGTGATTTACAGCATCTGGACAGTCAGAGAATATATCAGCATAGCAAACTTATAAAAGTAGAGATTAGCAGTGAGATCAAGATATGTAAGCACTTCCTGTCTTTGTCTTACATTGCAAAATTTGTCAGCCAGAACCTAACATTCAATACTGGGAATGAAAGAAGTCAAGAGCCTCCAAAAATGTAGATAGAATATTTTACATAAATTCACCTTAGATACTAGAGAACTGTGTAACATTAGCACTTCAATGTCTTTCTTATTTTAAGTAGTTTCTTTCATATTCTGTGCCTTGGCAGCTGCAGTCAGACTATAGCCATGGACAAATTCAGTCTAGAGAGATTCAGAAGCAAATCTGGCTCTCAGTCAAAACACTTTGAAATGGATGAAAAGGGGTCTATTGACTTTGATGGACTTTGGCTTAAGCTTTTCTAGCTTCCACAGGCAGTCTGGGGTTATGATTTTGGCTCCACATGAGGTTCATGTATTTTACTCAATGGCTGCTTAGTTATATACATTGAATGGCACTTGGAATAGGTGTAGGAATACAGAGATTTTCCCCACAGAGACAGTGTTTAAAAGATAAATACATACACATATATGATACATACATATCTATAATTAAGTTTTTTTATAGAAAATTTTCATAGAATCATAGAAACTGTAATTTGGAAGAGAACCACAAAGATCATCAAGTCCAACTCCTAGGCCCACAGCAAATTTCAAAGTTACTTGAATTTTTACATTAAAATTTTGAAAGTAAGAAAATTACTGCTTAAAAAGAAACTAGATGTTTAAGAACACTATCCAAACATTTAATGAACTCTTGAAGCTTGAGGCTGTGCCCATAGCTCTGGGCAGACTGTTCCATGTCTACTGCCCTCTCGTGCAGAACCTGTCCTTAACCCCAACCTGATCCTGCAGCTGCCATGAGTCCTCTCTTCAGCCTCCTCCTTGGGCTACACAAACCCATCTCAGCATCAGCATATATGTCTTACCATGTACACCATTCACCATCATTGCAGCCCTCCTCTGGATACATTCTGATAGTTTTTAATCATTTTTTCATTAAAGGTATCTTCTGTCATTACACAATTAGTCCAGGGGTAACTGGACATGTGAGATGAAGGGGAATGCTCATGGAAAGATGAAAAAAGGAATTACCATCTACATAAAAATGACTTTTGCAACCAGATCTGCGATAAAATTGTGTATTTAAAGTTGTAGCAAAAAAAAAAAAAAAAAAAAAGCTTCTCACTGCATTTCTCTGGAGCATGAATATTCCTGATTGTGGGAAAAGCCAGACTGCAAGCATTACAAGGAACTGTCAGACCAAGAGCAACATACCTAAGAAACAATAGCTTTTCTGCTCTAAAGCAGAAGATGAAGATAAGTGGCTAAGAGTTCCTGTGATTTGCAAAAGTAAGACCAAGTCTTAGAAAGTTTGTGGCCTTTATCTCCACTTCTGTGAATGTAATATGCTGATCTAAGTATATGACAAGGGGAAAAATGGTCTACCACCTGCTGCCTGAATCGAGCACTCACCCGCAGGTCACCAGTCTTGTCAAAAAGATTTGCAGTGACCAAATATGAAATGGCATTACCATCAAAACATATAAGATTACCTTTCCTTTGAAGAAAAGCAACAGCTACACTAACTTTGAAGTTAGAGGACAGGAAGGCAATTAGTTCGAAAGTACTAGACACAAATGGGGAAATAAACTCAATGTCACCACTAATAGAAACTGGCAGTTTGAAACCCTGAAAGATGGGCTTCTTAGTACACTTCTCAGTGCCAAATCCCCAGCTGGAGCAAACTGATTTTGGACCAGAAGAATGGAATCACTTAAATAACCATGTCCAATGCTCTATAAATGCAAGCTTTTCTGCTATACATAAACAGATTTCACAGAACATCTCCATGTGTCACTATACTCTTATGAGCCATAGACTATGTTCTGATAACCCACATGAATTTCAGGTTTACAGTGAAAGATATATCACAAGAATAAAGTAAAGGAGACTGTGGGAATTTAAGAAATTATGTTAATTAAAATTTTGCAGATAATATTAAAAAGTGAATTATGCTATGAAATAGCTAACTTCCTCCTCTGCTATGCAAAAGACTACACAAGAATCTGATTAGTGAAAACATCTTTGAACGTATGAACAAAACAGGGCAATTAGGCACTTAAAGTACAGTGCTATCAAAGAGATCAAATTTGGGTTTTCTGCTTGCCTTAAGCTCTTGCATAGCTTCATCATTCTTCAGTTTATATTAGTTTAATATCAAGGCTTCAGCGTTTAGAATATATTTGACATTACTTAAAGCTATGTTACAATTTCTGGCATCACTTTCAATTTTTTATTTTTTACATTATTTTGAATATCAACTAAGCTGAACTGTTCATCTTAAAATATGTTAACTAAATCCCAAATGGTTACATTCTGTTTTTGCTCTTCATTATTCATAAATACACAATCTGTTGTCATGCTGCAGTATTGACAATCATAGCAACAGATTCATTGAATGGCTTGGGTTGGAAGTAACCTTAACAATTACACAGCTCCAATCTGCAAGCTGTGGGCAGGGCTGCCAACCACTATATCAAGTTGCTCACGGCTCCATCCAGCATGGCTTTGAAGACAGTAAGTAAATGTTTTCCTGGTTGAGAGAGTGCCATGTCATCTACAGAAATACAGAGCATAGTTAAGTGTTAAAGCCTTCAATATTGTTACCCAGTTGATTTCCTAAAGGATACATTACTGTGTAAGTGTTCATTATTTTTCTCACTAGCACATGTCATCCTTTTAAATGTACTCTAAGGTAGCTGTTCAAGACTTTTCTGCCTTTCTTCTGGTACGTTACCTAAAATTAAGGTAAGGCTTACCTTGACAATCACCTGAGAATTTTCAGAAAATTCAGAATATATCTGTTATTAACAGCATCTGCTATAACCAGCATAAATCATAATTCTGTGAATATATGCTGAAAATACATTTCTGTTCAGAATAAATTGAAGATACTATTAATACTGTTTAAAACCCTGAGTGGCACAGATATCAACTTTACCTTAGAACACCTCTCGCGCTTTTTCTCCTCATAAAAGTTAAAATCAGTTGCAGATCTCCTAAAGTGAGCCATCAGATTTCCATTTTTTAAGATATCAGTAGTGGTTCTCACACTGGAAAAATATTCCCCTGGCAGGCCACCAGAATTTAAATTTGGCAGGCTGCAAAGTGTAATGTAAGGTTTACTTGCTCAATCAAGCATTCAATTAACTAACATGTCAGTATGCTGATCCTTTGTGAAACAAATAAAAGGCAGCTAAAGTGCATTGAGCCATCTGAATGGATAGTTGCATAATTAATATTTGTTTTTAATTTATTGTAAGTTGTCCAGATGCTCTGGCAATCAGTCCCTGAAACATCCTTCAAATAATTGACTGAGTTGCGTATTCTTACTAGAGGGCAGCAAATTTTCTTCTGTTTGATTAGAATTGGGCAAATGATTCAGCAGACATTTTCAAATTACTTTTTAAATTCTTTTTTTTTCTAATTAATACATTGTTTACAGTTATGAAAAAAATTTCTTTCAATTGTCTATTTGTTGATTGATAAAGTTTATCAGTTATCCACAAACTGTCTAAGGTCATCACTGTTTTGAGTTCAGAAGCATTATCCAACTCAGTAAACTATGTCCTATTAGTATGAGGTTTGTCAAAGTAAGAGTGCTCTTCTTGTGAGAGAAGCAAGCATGTAATTTCAGGACATCTCATCTTTGTTGACCAGCAATAGGTTAATTATATTTACGTAATCATTAACCAGAGAGAGACGGACAGTAATATAGAGATAGGATGCAAGGAAATGGTCTCAGATTGCACCATGATAGATTTAGATTGTGAATTAGGAAGAATTATCTTTACAAAAAGGGTGGTCATGCATTGGAACAGTCTGCCCAGAGAAGTGAAGGATTCCCCACCTCTGGAGGCATTTAAGAGATGTATGGATGTGGCACTAATGGACTCAGACAAACTGGTGGTTGTACTTTATGATTGTGAAGATCGTTTCCAATCTCAATCACAGAATCTCAGAATTATTATGTGTTCCACTGAGCCATCTCCAGCATACTTTTCTGTATGTCTGGTAAGTATTAAAATTGATGCTTTTCTACCTCTATTCTCTTACACATTTGCATCATTCATTTATACAATCTCCCCATTTATACACTGGATGAAATGTAATTTACAGAAGAATCATTCCCTTACCTATCGACTCTGGTTTATTTTTATTCTGTACAAAGTCACATTGATTTCTCTACTGCCTTATTCCTGGCTAACTGTTTATGATCACACTCAATGTACAAATAACAGGGATGCTTATATCTTTGTGGTGGTTGGTTGTGATCATACAAATCCATTCTCACAGATGAACACAAATAATAACAGAGATGCTACAAGCATTATTGTACATACAGACATTTATTTGAATGATAATGGAAACCTCACCAAGAAAGGGTAGATTGGCTCATAAATAAGATTTAATGAATATGTTTTTGACCTCTGCACCTTGCATTCAAAATATAGTGAGTTCATTTCAAGATAAGCTGCTTAGCAGCAACCTTTTTAAATGTAATACACTGGTATGTTTTAAAATCTTACTTTATTTAATGCTTTTCAAAACATAATATTCAATAGTGTTCTATAATATTTTGTTTGCAGCTATGAAAGCTCATTAAAATATGTGAATAATATTTCCCAAGTTCCATTTAAACTGTCTTCAATGTTTGTTTGTTGACTGGGGTTCTCCTTGGAGTTTTCATTCTCAGTTGTCAGGTTTTTTACATACATGTTAATTCAAAAACAAACACAACAGAAAAATCACACACACACACACACACAAAAAAAAACAGTTTGAGGGGTTTTCAGTGAAGCACTGAGAAGATAAAGCACCAAGAATGAATGTATCTGTAAAACAGTAACCATTATGAACCAAACTAATAAAAAACTAAGCATCTCAGATTTTGACTTACTCTCTTAAGTTCTATTAAGTTTCAAAATGGGACTAGAACTTTTGTGCAAATATGACAATTCTACCAAACTCAAAATCCTACATTTTCTTGTTCCTTGGCATTATTTTATTCAGTAAAGCATCTTCTGCAGAAAAGAGGCCTATGGGTCTTGCAAACAACTGCTCCTTAAATATCAATACATATCTGACTCCTACTTCAAGGAAGTAAGAAATATTTGGCAGTCCATAGCTTAACATAAACAAACAAACAAACAAGCAAGTTACTCAAAGGTATGCATGAGATTAATGATTTTCGAAAAACGCAATTCAAGAGAGGTTTTCTGATATCATTCACATTATGCAAACATCTGACATTTGTTTCTGCTAGGGCACATTATCAGCACACAGAGAACTCAGCTTTGTGTTCCTATAGATTAAAAAACTTGCTAGCATGCCACAAAATGGAAAAGAAAAAGATTTATCATATATATGCAAGCTTCTAGTATTACATCAAAATTCAAAGGGTATCATTTCTGTAATAGGCCCTCCTACCCTAAGTGGGAGTTTTACCTGCATGGTTCTGAGTTAATCTGCATACAAATCATAAGTATCAAAGAACAATTCAAGATTTCAGCTTTTTTTTAGAGCCTTTTTTCTTCTGCCAATCTATTTTATCATATTTCTTCAACTTGAAAGAGAGATAAAGACGCAGGAAACACTTTTACAGTCCTTAGCTAGAGCTAAAGGAAATATTGAATCCACATATTAACTGACTATTTTTGTAGGAGTCTAGCACTTGACACTCTTCTATAATGCCATGATTAAAACAAATCGAGGGGTCAATTCAAGTGAACTTTTCAATATTAATGACCTTCGATTACATCTAATTGAAGAATCAATGATATAAAGTCCGGACAAGCTAGAAATACTGATCCAGAAGCCTTGTAAGGAATGTAGACATATAATGCAACAATGTTTGAATTTATAAATAAAGGAAGGCTGTATCACATACGCAAATCAACAGCTCTATCAAACAGTTATATGATAAATATTAACAATATCTAAGCTATCTCCGTTAAATAAAATTGTAGCATGAAACACAACCTAAGTTTCTTAAAAATAAGTGGTACCGAGACTTACTCAGATACTGTAATTACCAGCAATGTCAGTGTTGTCCACATTCTGTTATACTAGACCTATTTCCAGTAGAAATGCTTTTATTTACTTATTATTTTCAAAGCACTCATTTTCACCTGTATCCATAAAGTAAGATTTCTAAAAGTAGACAGGTTAGCCTAGCTGTGGCCCAAATAATTTGGTGAAAGGTAAACAGTGAGTTTAATTGGGAAGGAGTCAACTCCATTGTAAGTGCTTTTCAAAGTCTCACCTTTTAGCTTTTCAAATAAGATGTATTTGAGAAAAGTCAAGAAAAGAAAGCTGCCTCTTTACTTTCGAACAAATATACAATAGGTGAGCATGGCTAAACAACAGAACACAGCTGAATTTGGTGTTGCGCTTCCAAAATATTACAGCAAAGGGAAAAAACATTTAAATTATAAAATATTAGTGGCATTATTTGTTAAATTATGCCAAAGAGAAGAATGGATACCTTACTGGGGCATTCTTTATTTATGAACACACAAGTTAGTAGCAGCATAGTTCATACTAAAAGGATACTTCATTATTGCAAAGTGTAGTGCTCCTTGATATTTTTCCTGCAGTAAGTAGCAATACATCAAAACCCACATATTTAATTAACGTATCTTGTTGTCAGAAGACCGTGGCATACCTTAAACAACAAATACTGAATAGTGTTTAAATCCTGTCAGTATAGCCTTGGGTATCCATTTGTTGCACAGTTAATATACATACAGAAATGACTGCCATTTATTACCAACACTAACAAAACAGTCAAGACTTCTTGTGTGTGCATACGCATAATATATACACATACTGTATGCATATGTATACATATTTACAATTATATATATATTAGTTGTATATCAATATGCATATAAATTTCTGTCTAAATATTTACAAACAATTACCATATTTTTCAGTCTCAGTCTTTATATTGCTTTCAACTGACTGAAAGGGCAAATGGAAAGAATGGGAACATATGGAAACAGATTATCTATGACCAGATTGTGATAAGTTTACTCATGTTGAATAACGTATGAGGAATATTCCTTCTGTAGTACTTCTACTTTAAACGTACACTGCTGTAAATGAGGGTCATGAAGTAGCACGTTGTATTTACTCATGCCACTGGATATAGATTTTCTTATAGTGGTGACAGTTTTACATTAAAACTAATTCTAAGACTTGATCATTTCATTTCGTTGTAAAGCCCACCACAGGATTGTGTTCTTGAAGAACTAGGGTTATACTCTGACTTACATAAACTGGTAACAAGCTCTAATCTCTATAATATAAGAAATAGAAAGAAAGATTATTGAGGTCTTCCATTTCTAAGTTACTTAATGCTATTTGGTTCATGACCTCATGGGACTTTTCAAAGTAGATTGCCAGTGTCACTGTATCTAAATAGTGTTTAAGCTTAGAAAAATTATTTGCTACTTAAGGCTGACAACACCGCTTATTTCACTCACTATTTTGCCTAGGCAGTATCATAAACTCCAATCTCAGAATGGTTTTGTGCATGAGGGGTACACAGTTACTCACCCTCATTCACTGTGGAAGAGAAATGAAGAACAGAATTTCAAGTTTAGCATAGAACATCTTGAAAATTCTGAAATTTAACTAACTCTCCCACCATTTTCTGTTGCACTCATATCAGTTTCAAATTCTGCCTGAGTTCCTATTAAAATAGCAAGGGATTGGCACTTCAGAGACACAAGCCCACATGCTGATTCCCCATCTTCTATCAATGTCCAACACTTGTACCCACACAGTCATACAAGTTAAAAAAAAAAAAAAGTTTGATAAGCATTAACCCACTTTACCTAGGAAAATGCCAGAATTGCATAGATAATTACTATATGTACAAGCAAGAGTATGCAGTGAAGGCTCTTCTGGTAAATATCATGTATATAAACTTTCCACTGAATTCTGAATGAGCCTGATGCTGAGGTCAGGATATTGGCTAGGCCTGTTCCTCAATTTTAACCTCAAGTAAATGCGAGATGAATGGGATAGACCTTTTATGGTAAAGGACCTGACACTGCAACCACTTGCAGATGGAAGTGGTTTTATGCATGGATCATTCACTGAACCAGAAACTCCCAGAAGCACTCAAATAATTAAAAAAATAAAAAGAAAAATAGAAAAAAATGAATTGCCACCATATAAAAACATACTTTCAGCAATCTCAATGTGTACGGTTGTCATGGTTTTATGATTTTTGGTACTGGTATTCCACATCATAACATCATGTATTGCATTAAGAGTTGAAGAGCTAACACTCCAGCCCCATGGATCATTGATAATTCCGGGTATACCTGTCTCAGAAGAGAAGAAGCACTACATTCCCCAGAGGACTTTGCGATGCTTTGTATTTTTACGTGTTTTCTGCTCAGAGGGAACAGATAAAAACCCTCAGAGGTCACGGGACACTCTCTTTCCTTCGGGATCGACTCAGCAGTGGGTGCTCGCTGCCGTATCGCCTTCAGCGTTAGCGTAAGGCCTTCGGTTTATCGGACACTCTCTCTTGCTCATTTTACTTGATTAATTAGCCTCAATTCCAATTATATTATATTATATTGTGTTATTTTGCTTTCTGATATCTTATTTAGTAAATTAGCTTTCCTCCTCAGATCGTTGCCGCTGTTTTGTTTCTAGGCCCATCTCCCTTTTCCCTTTTCCCTTTTTCCTTGCCCTTTCCTGGGGCGTGGGTCCGTGGGTCCCCTGCACCAATCATCACGGAACCGGGCCGATCCAGCCCGGTAAACCGTTGACAACGGTCTTCACTGATGATTCCTCTGGATATAACCACCTGAGAAGGATTGTTAATGAAGCAAATTATTTAAAATTGAGAAATGAAAGTATATATTACTACCTGCTCAAGTAAATCTGCTTAAAATAATGACTGCTTCCCAGGGCATGGTGACATTTTGATATATGGAAAAAGAATAACTTAACAAGGAATCCGTATTATATATAAAAATTAATATTATATTGCAAAAGAAAGAATACATAGTGCCACAATTACTTTATTAAAAAAATGCAGGACTAGTAGTTTATATTTATATAAACTGAGAGTAAATCCACTGGCACTGCAAATTACTCCAAGAGGATTCCTAGCTCACTGCCTTTTTCCCAATCTAACATCTTCTCTTTGATTTACAAGCAGTTCTGTAAAATATCTGATCCCAATATTAATTTTCTTTATAATAAAACTGGAAAATAAAAATAAAAATTGACAGATGAAACTAGCATTCAGAGGAGCCATGAATGTAGGGCTTTTTTTACTTGTCATATTTGAACTCAAAGTACAGACAAGTTTCATATTTCATAATAATTAAGTAAATAAATTCCACATTTGCCATGGAAACACTGACATTCATGAAGAAACAGCAGCACATGATCATGCTCTACACAGATATTATCCTTTAGATCCTAACTCTGCAGTGAAACAGCTCTGAGCTTAGTAGCCCAATCATACCACCCTACGTATTTCTGGATTAATCCTTTGGGACTGAGACCAGCATCTGTCTCTTGGGCTATAAAGCAGAAAAGACACCATTTACAAAATATGAACATCAACACATACCATTTTTTCATCACAGCTAAGTAAAATTATGGACAGAAACAGTTCCACACTACTCTAGTAGAAAATTTTCACAGAAAATAACAATAAAATTTGCAGTAGATATCACAGTCCCCTATTTCTTCTGTAGCTGAAAAGACAGACTTGGAAAGTTGGGGGTGGGAGTTGAGGTACCTGATCCTACAATTTGTTGCATGTCTTCAGTGAGATCCAGCATTCTCGCAACTTCAGCCAACTTTGGTTGGAGTTACAGCTGTTCAACACATCACATAAAGAGGTCTATAAACTCTGACAGTTTTTTGCACATCACTTACCTGAATATGAAAGACACTAAAATTAAATCAGGCAGGATAATTAACATTATGCACACTCTGCACAGACTGAAGGCCATTTCTTGTCACATCCTGAAGGCCATATCTTGTTACAACCAGATTTCAATTTGAAATCAACGTAGCATAATATTGCCCCCCAAAAAATGTATATATTATGAAGGTTTTTCCTTTTTAAAATTGCATACAGATATGTTTAAAGGGAAAAAAGTCCTAACAAAATAAAATAAAGTTGGAAACACAAAGCTGATGGAGATAAAATCTATTTTGCCACCCATTCCTGTACTTCTGTACCTATATGTCCAGCCAATAACCAGCAAACAGTTCAGTCATGCCAGTAAAACATTTCACAAAGGCTCTCTATGCTTCAAGAGAACATGAATCAAATTTTTAATAAAACGTTAGCCTCAAAGCAATTCAAAATATTGCATTTTGAGACGACAAGGAATATAGTATCTGAGCAAAAAAGTTTCAATAAAGCAGCTCCCCACACAGCTAACAGAAAACTTGAAACGTGACACAAAAGCTGGATTTGCAAGAAACGTAACCCTGCAGCCACACTGCAAAACAGTACTTCAACAGCAATGAATTACTGAGATATAAATATTTACTCTAGACTGTTAGACTGAAGAATGTAAACAGATTCCAAGGAAATAATATAATTTGTCAATATCTTTACTGATGGAAATGTTAACTCAGACAGGTCACTGATCCTGAAAGATGAGTATAATCAATTACTTTTCTACCTGTCCGTCAGACACGTAATTGCTTCACTTGCACCTAACTGATCCCCAGCCTTTCATATCTCATTTCAAAGCACTGAACAACCATTTCTATTCACTTCTCACATTTTTCCTACTGCTTACTCACATTAACACTGCTTGTTTGAAGACCAGTCTGTTTTCTTTCCTATCTCCACCATATTACCTGTCTCTGACCTCAGGAAGCTGGCCTTCCTGTTCTCTTCAATGACATTTTAAACCCCACTTCTCTTCAAGGTCCACAAATTTTAACCACCTCCTAATCAACACAACCTGATTCAAAGCTCACTGGAGTCTGTGAGAGCCTTTCTATTAATTTTAGTGGATCATGAATTAGGACCAGATTGCTTCAGTAACTCAGGACTAAAATCCAGTGAAAGTAAAGCCAAAATGATCGGTGTGGATATATCTGTCGTTAACAGCAGACTGCCACTTGAATACAGTTGCAGTAGTAATCTACCCCAGACTAATGCCATTTATGAATAGTTCTCTTCCACACCTCGTGTAAAGGATCAAGGCCCTAATTTTTTTTGTTACCTTTATCTATACAAATTTGGAGAAATGCCAAAGACTTCTGACAGAGCCTGAGTAAACGCACATCTAGCAAGGCCAACTAAGGAAAAAGCATCACGTTCATGAACCAGGTTAGTTAATATTTAAAAAAAAAAAAAACAAAACACAAGCAAAACAAAAAAAACTCAGCCCAGAACAAACAGTTAAAATGGCTGGTTAGATAGACAGTACTTGCAAAGCACAGTGAAACATTTAAAGTCACTACATTCTAAATTCTCACTGGTGAGAACCTGCAGTGCTATTCTTGCAAGGATCCTCTGTATGAACT
The DNA here is from genome assembly GCA_023055505.1 of Callipepla californica brunnescens. NCBI lineage: Eukaryota > Metazoa > Chordata > Aves > Galliformes > Odontophoridae > Callipepla > Callipepla californica. The sequence goes on from JALIRH010000007.1 coordinate 8,068,896, forward strand.
CTCTTACCCATTTAAGAACAATCTGAAGAAAAAGCATTTCAGAACTCAAAATTTACATGACTCCATTCTTTCTGTCTTCATAGACATCTTGTCATTTACTCCCTCCCCTTGTCTCTTCCTACCTCAGTTCTCCAGTATATCTTAAAAGGAGGAATTAAATTACTTTTGCCCACTCTTTCTTCTCCTACTACCTGTTTCATTTTTTTTCTTCTCCTAAGTGATTTGACTGTAATGTCAGTATCTCCCTGCAATCTCACAGTACATCCCCAAGTGCTATGAGGTACTCAGCAACTGGAACAGTCCGGGAGATGTAATGCAATACAAATACACAAACACTATGTTGAAGATTGTTAATTTCATGGAAAAGTGCTATTATTAGACACCATCACTCATATAAAGCTAAAAGTGTACATATTTAATAAAAGGGAAAATCTTAACCCATACTGTGCTAGCCATGATACTTTAAGGTGAGAGGAGAAATAAAAGTACACTGCCTATTAGGGCATAACTTAGCTATGTGTATCAGTAAACAAAGCCTGTTAGATGACCTTCACTGAAGGAGTGTTTTTTTAATACTATATTTATGCCGTTACTTAAAATGAACTACACTCCACCCTCACAGCTTCAGGTAGGGGAGGCAAACCCTTTGTAGAAATGAAATTACTGTTGCATCAAGGTTGCTAATGACATTGTTTAATACAAAAAGGAGCCAGGATACAGTACATTGATAGGGGGGTGGAGTGTATTGTACATACAGAACAGGGGTGTTACTTCTATTCTGTCATCTGACATTGATGTGGGAAGAGGGGACAAAAACAAATGCATTTTCTTTCCAGCACTGAAACATGCAAAGACAAATTGCTTATTACAAGTTGTGTGCAGCTCCAAGTAATAAAAATAGAATACAGATTTAGAAATGCCTCAGTATAATTTTTTAGATTTTACGTATATTTAATATTTTGATCTTTTACTTCAGAACTGCGAGTTAAGCAATGATTGAATAGGATCTGAAATACAAAGGCATTGCTCACATGACATTCAAAAGGCATCTTAAATGTCTTACATCCACAGACAGCTGTGGATTCCTAAACTTCATCTGAATGGGATTCTTAGTTGCTTAGAATTTGAGATGCAAAATGACTCGGCCGCATTACATATATTTTAAGTGGAACTGAAAACATAATAAATTGCTGTTTAAAACGACAACATGCAGAATTCAAATCCATTTGCTGCTTGCAGGATTCTGTTATTTGTGCATGAAGAGGTAGTGAAGCAGTGTTGCAATGAGAGTACAGCAAGACAAACCCACAGCCCAAGCATAAGATCCTAGAGGACAGATCTCCAAGGACCAACACTGAGTACACTGTTCTCCAAAATATACTTTGAACCAGTGAATTTAGTTTCATGGAAACAGCTGCCCACCAACTTTTTCCACAAAAAAGTGAAAATAAAAAAAATGGGGGGGGGGGCGGGGGGGAGGGTGAAAGCAGCTTATAAATTATGATGACAACTAGCACAGAGCTGCAGACAGAAAGCAAAGGCATTTTAAGCATGATCAACTTCAAACAGAAATGTGAAAGCACTTTCCCCTGTTGATGTCTCACTAGAGTTGGCTGGGACAGAATTTGGTTTGCAGCTACGGGCTGAAGCAACAGTGTTGAGAAACAAAGCAAACAAGCATTTACAACTCCCCCACCTGCAACCCTTTCCAACTAGCAAAGTACGATGGATGCTTTTGGTCGGCTGCAAGGCAAATGTTAGCTAAAAGCTCATTTAGCTAAATCCACATCCGTGGCCCCCAATGTTTAAAATTTGTCATGGATTAAAGCCATGAAATAAAAATTAAAAAAATTTCAATTTGAAATTTTATTAGCATGTTGCTAGAATGGTCAACATCGATCAACAGGAGAGACTTTGTCCACACAGTGAGAGAACAGCCTTCGTGCACCTCCCCCCTCTTTTTCTTCCTTTCTCACGCGCTCTTTCAGTATTAACACTATTAAAAGCCAAACAAAATACTGGCTATGGGTGTAAAGAACGCTGTTTTTTTTTTTTTTGGAATGTTGCCATGGATCCTGCTTTCAGTCGCATCCCATGGAAAGAGGGTGCAGCCGGCCGCCCCTGTGGCGGGCTGGGCTCCCCAGCAGGGCAGAAGGAAGACAGCCATGTACCCCCACTGCACACTATTCTTTCTCATCCACTATGTCCAGGTCTTTGATCACTCTCAGTTTGCCACTGGCATCGATCCTGCGCTTCTCGCGTATTAGATCCTCCAGGCTGTGGAACCTCACCGTGTGCACCTTGTTCTCAGCCAAGTGGATCTTGAGATAGTACTGCTGCTGGGTGCCGGCAGCAGCCTGCAGCTCTCCCCCGGCTTTGAACTCCCGTTTTCCGAAGCGGCACCAGGCGGCGAAGCTCTCGGAGTTAGTCCAGCAGATCTCGTCGCTTTTTAAACCCAGGTGCCCGCAGGCGTTTTGCACCACCAGCTCAGCCACCAGCGGGCGGAATCGGTACCAGCTATTCACCACCCGGCCCACGTTGCCCGCTGCCGCCTCGTACAAGCTGTCCTGGCGGATCTGCCCCTGGTGCAGGTGGATGATCTGCCCGCTGCCCACGTACACCGCCCAGTGCGGCGGCGGCTGCTCCGACGGCCCCAGGTAGAGCAGCTCCAGCAGGTCCCCCGGCTGGCAGAGGGCAGGCAGCGCTGACACCGAGTAGACGCTCAGGTCCCCAGCCTGGGGGCCGCTGCTGACCTTGGAAAAGATGCATTCCTGGCCGCGGAAAGCGGAGAACTGGGTCTCGTTCAGCACGAGCTGGTGGTGGAGGTGGTGGGTGGGCGTCTCCTGGCCAGGGCTGCCGGAGCCCTTCACGCTGTACTTGTCTGGCTGGCCTCGCTCGTCCAGGTCCTCCTCCTCATCCGAAAAGAAGTAAGCCACCCCGACGCGCAGCTCGTCTTTCTCGATCCCCGAGGGGTCCCCGGTCGGCAGCTCGCTGTAATTCAGGTGGGTGATGCGATCCAGTTGATTTCCCATCAATGACAGGGCGAGGCGAGGGCAGGAATCGCCGGATCTGGAAGAAGGGTGGGGTGGGCAGGGACAGAGAGAACGGAGAGTGCAAACGGAGGGAAGGAAAGGAAGAGAGAAAGAACAACAACAACAACAACAAAAAAATCAAGACACATACAAAAGACTTCAGCGATTCCGCCCCGAGCACCCATCCCTCCCCCGCTCCATCCCTCCCCTCCGCGCGAGGGGGAAAGGATCCGCACCGGGAGTTTCCCCCTTGCCCTCGGGGTGCGGGGCAGAGCCCCGGGGCTCCCTGCCCCACGCCGCAGGAGAAGGCGGCTCCTCGCCGCCCATCGCCTCCGCGCGGAGGACGGAGTTGGCTCGGGAGCCTCCGCACTCCACTCCGCGATGGAGAGGGCACCGGGAGGGGTTGGCCCGGAGAGTCCCGAGCTCGCTCGCATCAGAGCTCGGCCGCGGTACGTGAGAGCAGGCGGCTGGAGAAGCAGGCGGCCTCTCAGCTGCCCGCTCGAGCCTCGCGTCTCAACCAGGACCTCGCAAGGAGAGCGGAGAAAAAAAAAATAATAATAATAAAAAAAAAAGCACCCTCTGTTCCCCAAAAGAACTCCCCTTCGCACACATCCCCCCTCCGTACCCGTAGTCGCCCAGCGCCAGAACCCCCCCCAAAACTCCTTTAAAGTCGTCCTGTCCCCATGGGCGCTGCAGAGGAGGTGAGCTCCGTCCTCCGCTCCGCGCTCCTCCGCCCGCTCCGCTATGGGCTGCTCGGCCCCTCCGGCGGAGCCTAAGTACCGGCGGCGCCGCTCCCGAGCCCGCCCCGGCCCCGCTCATTGGCCGCGCCGCGCCGCGCTGCGCCCGGTGGCGGCGGAGGTAGCGGGGCTCCGCGGCGTCACTGTCCGGCCCGGCCTCGCTGTCCTCCCAATGGTGGGTTTCGGCGCCTCGTGGCTGGCTGTGTGGGAGAGGTAGGGTTATCCGGAGGGAGAGGGTTCAAGCAGCGCGCGCGCACCGCCAAGCGAGCCCTGCAAGTGAAAGGATAGCAGGAAAAAATAAAAAAAGTCATCTCCGTAATAAGGGAAACGCCCTGGCTGTTGCTGGAGGGTTGTGTCTGTCCGAGAATTTCTTCATCCCTCGAGGAAATGAGCTTATCTAACTTTAGGAATCTCTGTGCGGCTGACCGTCTCCGTGGTCAGATGAAACTGGCCTTTCCAAGGGGCTACCGCTCACCTATTGCACAGCCCGTTTCAGGAAGGGATGAACTGCGCTAAAAGGGCGCCTGTCTTCTACCATCACCAGCACACTGAAGTGTGCGAGGTGAATCCTTCCTGTAGTTGTCTGTCCACATCTGGTTGCAGCAGCAGAAGCGGGTTGTTCTCAGAATTGACTACAAGATGGGATATGACTTGTCTTACGTAAAAGATAAGATTACTTGAGGATAACAGTCCATCTTTTCCTAAAATACGTAAATTTAAAGTCTACCGTCTGTAACAGTTAATACCAGTACACGTTTTACATACAATTTTGCACATTATGGAATCAAAGCCCAGGAATAATTAGCTGATTGGAGCACAATTTCCCTATAAGACTGTGTTAGTGATGGGGCTGTAACCTTAGTTCTTCAGAGAGCTCTCATCATGGAAACTTCCAAGAAGGACTTAAATATGAAGACACTTCATGAAAAAACCTGATGTAATTATTTGATTCATACGTGAATCATATTAAAGCACCATTTTTATCTATTCACAGCGGAAATAAATTTGTCATATAGGCATAAGTATTTATATTTTCATTGCTTGTGGATACTGATCGTCTTCATTTCTGACTCACCAATTTTTTGTTTACAGTCCAATCTTTGGGTTTGGTTAACAAAGAAAAGTAATGCCGTTGCTTTATGGTCGTAGTAGAGGCATACATCTGTACCTATAGTGAGTTCCCATTTTTCATGGTACAGATTGCATGCCTAGGTTTATATGGGTCAAATACTGGATTTCTTATGTAGACATGTGTTTACTTCAAATGAACCTTTAATTTTCCCATTCAAATATTTATATGACTGTCTTTCTAGGAGAGAATTTTGTTTCTCATCAATATTTTAACATATGCAAAGGCATCAGATCATAAATGGAAGGGAGAAAAGGTTGTGTTCAGTGGTATGACATTCTAAGATTGACCAGTTATTTCTCAGTGTGGAAATTATGCTATTTTGTTGGTTAAGACTTTGCATGCTTCATAAATTCAGGGACTACAGTCTCAGACTCGTAGGTATCTGTGAACTGCTGGTTTACAGCAGTTCAGGATACAGCATTCAGGGCTCTGTAGAATGAGAAATTGAATTAGAAATAAAAGTGTGTATCTAAAAATGCTTATAGTATGCATTTAAAAGTTTCACAGGAGTGAACACAGCGAATGTTACAAACCTCTGAAATTGTTTAAATGCTTTTGCAACGATTGTCAGAAATTATACCTTCTTTTATGGCGTAATCTTCATCAACTGCAACATTTTAAATTAAGTTATGAATACACCCTAATACATTTATCATTTAGTTTGGAAAACAGCTTAAGGTGTTCTGATTTTTTTTCAGAACTGTTAATGTGTTCCATTGTTAAAGCTAGTCCAAGCAGAAGGCCGTTTTCCATAGATACATTTTTTATCAACAGTTTCTGTTTTCTAAGCAGTTTATATCTTTTCTTGTTTAAAGTCTGCATCGTTTTAGGTTGCACTCACAGTTCACACTTCCCACATTTGCCAATCATCAAGGCTATGTGGAGTAATTTTTAGACAGTTCCAAACAAACAATGCATTATTTCATCTTTTCCATGCAAAATAGTACAGAACAAATTGCTTCAGCAAAACTGCACGGTGCAGAAGGAATCAGTGTGCGTTCAAGAAAGACTCTATACTTCTAGCTAGATGGAATGCCCCCAGCCAGATTTTAACCATGTTCTTTGTGTTCCCCATGCCTTTGAAAGTCTGCTCTATGAGTGCATCCCATCTCTTGCTGAAGCACTTACCCCTCATCAGCACACCTTTAACACCCATTTTCTCCTTACTTTTCAGTTCTGGCTGGAGTCTTTCTCATCTGTGTTTTATGCTCTTCCTCTGCCCCTCAAGAAGGACTTTTTTTTTCTCAGTTTCTCTCCAAGTGTGAGGAATGTGCCATAAAACAAACTAAAACAAATGCCAGTATAAATGTAGTTATATAAAGCTGTCAGGAGAGAAATTATGTAAACCAACAGCTTGAAGTAAACCTCTCAGTTTGAAGGCTTCTGTTGGTGTCAGAGCATGTAACAACAATATAGTGTCCACAGAAGTGTATTTCTGTGGCCTACTGCTTGTTTTGACTGAGATATTCTGATGAATACATTTATCATCTCCTTTAGGCATTTTCTTTTTGGGAGCTCACGGGGACTTACTTAGCATGGCAGTTAGTGCAGGGTTGGCTTTGCTGCTCTCAGATCGTGGCACTGGCACAGTGTCACTCTGCTCACAGTTGTGTTCACCACCTTCAGCCTTATTAACCAGAGTCTTGCACCAGGACATAGGAATTTGCCATTAATCCATTCTTATTAACTCTAACATATTTTTCTGCAGACTGAGTGCAGAAAAGAAACCTGACAACATCATCATCTCTAGCTTTGTCTTGTTATACTATACTCCAAAGCAGTGAACTTACATTTTTCATTGCTATTTTTCCTTTTGTGCATTTTTCCACCCTTGGCATTTTGTCAGTTTTGCATTTATGTTTAATTTAATACACTGAAAACTCTTAAAATATGTAATAAAGTGGATACTCGGTAGCTTATTTTTTAAAACTTGTTTTTTAAATATTCTCATCATCTTGCCGTGAGCTCAGCTTTTAAGCCTTGGGCTCCTGTTGCTAAAAGTGGAGCTGAAACCTCTATTAATTTAAATGAGTGAACGTCTATGGAGAAAAAAATTGGGAACACATGATTCAATAAACACCCAGAGATAAAAAATTCATGACAAGTGTTGAAAATTGACTATGTTTTATAAACTTCCTCCAGATCATAGAAACACATCCATCACAATTCTGGTAGGATTGAGTCTCAAATGTCCAGTAGTTCACCTCTGTTTCTACTGTAGCCTGCTTTGCCCAATAGATGCCTAGGTATAATGGGTACCAGGAAGGATCTGCTTTACCCTAAACTCTCTAAAGTGATGAACTCCAGTTGTTATTTGCCTATACATTCACATTCTTTGTCTGTTTCCAGTGTGTTCTTATAATCTCAGTGTACCTAAGGCATCAGAAATAAATGATGCTGGTCATTGAGAAACCTGTTATCTGGACCACAACTGGTGTAAGTGGTAGAGTTGCTTATTTTGCAAACATCTTCGCATGCAAATTGCCTGTACACTAAGGCAAGGCCATAATGCCCAGGTTTGAGTAAAAGTGTGGTCTTCTAGCCCTGTAACATCAATGACACTACATAAGCATGCACAGTTTCTGCAGTATCCAGTTTGGCAGTATCCAGAGGTGTTGATCCTTGAGCTTTGGACAGCTTTAATAATTTTTCATCCAGTGATGAAGAAAATATAAAAAGTGAAAACTCACTAAAGAGAATAACTGTGGCCAGAGATTTGCCCTTTGCCTTTTTTCTTGCACTTCACTGACTTCTCCTTGCTTTGTGTTTGTTGCATTCACAGGGCACTTGAAAGTAAAATTGGCCAGAGGCTGTTTCCCAGCCCTGAGGGAGATTATAACTATATACCTACTCAGCTGAACTCTTAAGCTCTGAAACTGGGTAGCTGCATCCAAGCTGCCTATTAGGAATTACTCTGAACCCATTTTAATCCCTACACTGTATGGAAGCATATTAGCTAGCCTGTGCCAAAGCCTTTCAAGAGGCCATGCTACCAATTTAATAGTATAAGAAATACCGTTCCAGTCCATGGCCCTGTGACCTGACCCTTTTTGGCCAACTGTTTGCACTTTGCTTCTGAAGGAGAGGTAAGGCATGACCAAGTGTTTTTAGTAGTTTTTTGTTTGTTTGTTTGTTTGTTTATGATGATGATGATGTTTTTTGTTTGCTTGTTTGCTTGTTGGTTTTTTCCTTCTTTTTTTTGGTCAGATATCACTTGTAAAGACACAAACTTAATTTCTGCATCCTGCTCAATTGATTCAACCAAGAAGATACTGTATAAAAGATTTTGAGGAGGGGTAGGATAAGACAACTGTCCTTTTAAGTGCATTTATCTCCAAAAGACTTTTACTCAGATAGGATTCCACACTGGGAAGCTGTATCCCTTTCCAGCTATCAGGAGGCAGTGTGTCAGCCAGGAGCACGACCTCTGGATCCCCTCACCACCAGTGCAGTATCCAAGTGAGCTGCTGAACTGAGCAAATTCAGGGAACCAGGATCATCTGAGGCCTACCCAGAAGTCGCAGCTGTCAGGGAAGGCCTTCCAAACACAGACTAGCCGGCAGCTCAGCCTAGGAATCAGGGGCTGAAGCCCCAGCTGAGCCTCCTCAATATTCTGTCATTAACATTGCTTTTCTTGCAGACGTCTGCTCTGAGGTTATCAGAGCTGATCTTGAATGCAAGCAACAAACTCTGAGAAAGCAGAGGAAGAACTTGCAGATCATATTCATTCACTGAGTATGAAAAAAAACTAGCTGAGGGACTAGATTTTCATTTAGATGTCTGTCTCTGCGCTGCATGGAAACTGAATGCATAGGTTTTTGGGACAAGGGGTGGGAGAGACTACATTCTTTATTGGGTTAGAGGTTACTCACTTTTCTGATGCTTTTTGAAGTGTTCCAAAATGCACTGACATACCACCATTTTCACATAGATACAGAAAGTAAAACAATAACAACATGAAAACCCTCTAAGTTAACATGACAACATTCAGATAGGGAAGAGACCCTCCTGGACGCCTACCTGTGCAACCTGGTCTGGGGAGCCTGCCTTGGACTAGATGGTTTCTAGAGGTCCCTTCCAACCCCTACAATTCTGTGATTCTGTAAAAAATCGGTTATTCATAGCAGAACATTTAACCTTTTGCAGTCTGTTATTTTGTTCTGGAGCATAGTCTAAAAGTTCATATTATTTACATAAACTTCATTTTACTTTTTAACTCCATTAGTAAATGAAAGAAAACGTAGCCTATCTTTGTATGATCTTAAACCAATGTTTGCTAGCATGTGGTTTTTTTTGTCTTTTGTTTTTTTTTCCTTTGCTGAGTATGACTTTAAAACTTTTGGTAAAGTAACCCTGGTCTTAAATTTGTTAATTCAATCATGCATTGGTACAACTAAGTTCAGAGTTATAGGAGAATTTTTATCCTTTTTTTTTTTTTTTTCCCCCTGTAAAGATGCAGTTTCCCATTTTATTAAATCATGAATAGGCACTACATCAGCAGTGAGCTTTAACCCCCAAGTACATACTCCTTCAACTTCTTTTATGGCTGATCTTGTAATCATGTAGTTACAGTGTAAGTTTAAATTTGCAGCACAGCTGAAGGAAATGTTGAAGATGTGCCAGGTGGAAAAGAGATCTTTCTTAAAGGTGTTGGCACTTCATAGCTGGTGTTATGAAACTGTTGGGAATAAGTCCCTACTGAGTATATTCTTTTGACATGGCTTTTATTTGAGGTGGTTACGTTGTTCCTATGGTTAAATGATGATGAGAGTGTCAGCCTAGAAGGGAAATTCTGATAGTCTCTTCTATCTTAAACTACAAGTACATATAAAGTAAAAATGACTTTATAACTTTTATGTAGGAAAAATGTCTCTAGAAACTAGTGCAGCTTCAGAAAACAAGCTGATGGGGGAAGAAAAATATAGAAAGAGTATTTGTAACCATCTTTTAATACAGCCTGATTAAAAGAAAGGACCACTATCACATGACAAATCAACTTTTGATGTCTTTCCTCAACTAGCGTTTTATAACTTCATGCAAAACTTCCCTAATCAATGCTGCAGATTGAAAAACTTTTTAGGAATATCTGGCTATAAGGAGTAAAGTAGTACTGGTTCTTCTCAAAAAATGACTGAAAAGTGTAGGACTCTTTACTAATGAACTCTGTCCCTACATGATGTAATGAGAAATCAGTAATAAAGATATAACCAAATACCTACTGGTTACTCTGGTAATTGCTTGGACCTTTTATTTTTCACATTTTCTTTGTGATACTTTGTTAAGTCATTATTCTCTAAATGCATTTTGTTATAATTTTTCTCTTTTTTATAATAATGCAATATTCCTGCTGCCCTGAAGGACTCGTATGAAAATTAAAAATTTTAAATAAAATGGACACCCAATATGTCTTTCTATTAGGGTAGTTAATATTTTATAAAATATTTTTATCTGTTACATTTTTAATACCTCAACTCCAAAATTGACTATTTAAATTTTATAAACAATAATGTATACCCCTTGACTGAATAGCAAAGAAGAAATTCAATCTATGTTGCTATTCATAAACTATTTGAGCTTCACTCTCATAGTTTATGATGTTAGCTGAACCCTTCTGACTGAGTTACAGAAGTAGATTCAGTAGTCAAATCCTTCCTTGCCATGTGTAAATACCTATTGGAATTATCCTCTAGTTTCCTTTTTCAGATACAGAGCTCAATCCTGGAGACCTCAGTCATTCAAAACTGATATCAATTATACTTCCAGGACAGCCTCCTTCTGCCTGTAATACAGAGAAGTCTGTCACCAAGTACAAGCACACTGTTTCCTTTGAAGCCACGGAGATCGCTGTGTGGATTCAGAGAAAAAAATACAGCTTCAAATGCCTAGAAATGACAAATTTATATAATTAGAATTCATTCTGTTTGCAGAAGTGTGCAAGTTGTGAATAAAACCATTGAGACTATGGTCTAACCATTGATAGTAGCGCTTTTAAAACTAAATTTCTGATCAACAAAAATGAGTGTAACACAGGCTTATAAAGTCATTACTATTTCCAGTAAAAGTTTGCAAACATATTGCCAGCTTTTAAACTTATCCTCATGTCTAAAATGTAAGCATCGGCTCTTCATATTCATCATTCTCACAGCTAAAAGCCTGGCTGACCTAATTAGACTTGCAAGTTGACCTTATTATCTTTGTACTTCTTTTTGTGATCCATATGAACTAACTGTTATCAAAAGTTTTCAGAGGTGCTTGCCACTAAACTTTAACCAGTGATTTTATGTATAATGCGTAAATGATTGTAGACTGCAGCTCTTTGTGTTTAGCTGTGCTGTTTCTTCAATAGTGACGAAAGTAAAAAGCCACGCAAAATCGATATTTATCCCTTTGTTTAGAAGATGCAACATGACTTGAATATGTTCGGGGCAGGATTCATAAGGTATGAAATTATTTTACCTTAACATTTTTATAGTTTTGCGTTTTTTGTTTTTAGAGAGCAGAAATGAATACAATTTTGGTAGAGAATAAAATGTACCAAAAGAAAAAGAATATTGGCATTTGAGAGAGGACTCTTTTTGTACCTGTTTGTTTTCTTCTCATCTGTACTACAAAGTCTCTCTAAGTGTCCCTGGCTATGACACTCAGGACCAGGTTGGTGCTTTCAGGAAAAATAAAAGGAAGCTCTCCTCTATTTCAAAATCCAGTTGTCAAATGTTGTATCATATCCTACTCTTATTCATCGTAAATTTGAAAAATCTGGGTTCCGTTCTTTATGTAGCCACAATGGTTTAATTCTGTGTTGTCTACTTTAAGTGCATCTACTCATTAGACATGCTAGAGACTGGCTATTCTCCAGTCTTCAAGCTGTAACCTTTCAGTTGAGGAAATAATTCAAGGAGGCATGAACAAAGCTTTTAATTTGGTGATTAGAGTACTCACCTTAAGGCAAAGAAACTGGGGTTCCTATTTCTGTTTCACTAGTTCAAAGACTACTTGATATAAAAATGGAAATAGCCTTAAGAGGAGAATGTTCCCCATGAAGTAGGTGCCTCTTTCTCTCCTATGAAGCAGAAAAAACTTTGGATCCTACTTTCCAGAGAACTGTTTTCGAGTTTGACTCCTGGCTACAAAATGGGTGATCATGAGCTTCACCATTTGGGGCACAGTGTTTTAAAACAAGGTGGTTGCATGCTGTGATCTGTGGAGGATGGACAGTGCAACAGAGTGCAGCTCAGAGCTCCAAGGAGCTCCCTAGGATTTATCACAATTACTCTTGTTTCTGCTGCATTGCTTAGATTCAGGAATTCAGTTACTTTACTACAACATATATTCCAGTAAAAGACTTGGGCTCAAGGTACTAAATGATACAGGGAGCGTTGTCTCTTGCTAGGAATTAAAAAAATAAAAATCTGTGGCAATGTGAGATGGTAATTTAGGATACAGAAGACAGTAGTGCTACAATCTCAGGGCAAGTCTGGAGAGATGTTGTAACACCGTTAAAATGAAACAGAGATGTTAATACATCTCTGCAGGGAACATGTGAGTGAAGTGCAACAAACATGGGATATGGAGATACTTTAAGAAATGAATTTGAACAGTGTTACTTACATGCTCTTTTCATTTCACTTACAAGCTCTCTAGATGGTCAGTGATAAAATTACATTATTTTGAGTGTCATCAGGTTCAAGTGGCCAGTAATACAAAATATGGATGAAATTCCAGGTGTGAATTCCCATGCAGCTCTTGGGTTGTACTTGCACTGTGCAAGAGAACTGCTAATGATAAAAGGCCTTTGAAGATTCTGAGTCCCAGGATAAACTTACAGTGATTGTTTTGCTCTGACCATCTTATATGGAGGTATTCATCTGAGATGGTAACCCAGTGTCCCTGATGTGATGAAGTTTGCAGCTATGCAGCCCTGATGTACTGATTCAGCTTAGTCAAGAAATGATGCTTATTAATTGTGCTGCCTCCAAAACATTACTGGTCATTTAAAACAAACAAACAAAAATCCCTATGACAAAAGATTATTTCACATTGAGTGAAATGTTTGTGATCTGTTAAAAGTGGGGCTTTTAATCATGCACTTTTGTGTGTGAAGCACAGGCAGGGAGGTGTAAAGTGACTTTGAGCTTTGTCTTCCAAAGCTCATTTTCTTCCTCATTAAAAAAACAAACAAACAACAACACTAAATGCTAATGTCAAAATAAAATATTTAGAATTTTCAAACCTGCTGAATATTTTTTTGATTTTGAATTTTCATTCAAGTTGAGTTGGATTTGAAAAATATTTTTGATAAGTGAGTTTCTTGGTACACAGAGTATTTGCCAAAAGATGCAATAAAAAAAAAAAATGTAGCTGTTCTGTCAAACCATCTTGACAGCAACATGTGAGCTTGGATTATGACTATAATCTTACATTGTCTAGACACATCAAATTGTGTGTTCCAAGAGGAACTCCTTCCAATACTAGAAACACCTGTATGGGAGAACTGGGCTTTGACAGCCTCTTTTGCTTTCTTCCCCATTCCTTCCCTCCAACACTATTCACTTACAATGTCATTAATTGAGAACTGCAGAAATAAATTAAGCTGATAAAGAGTAAAGAGTCTGCAAAGCACCAACTGTAGTAAATTAACTGAAAATGGTGCAAATCACATATGTTCATTACAGCTGTAATTGGGCTCATGATTCTTAAATAATTTATGTAACATATTGTTTGCTTTTTAATTTCCTTTTAAAAATCTATTTTTTTTTTCCATTCAGAAATAGCTTATGGGATATAACTATTTCCTTAAGTGTAATGATTGGAGGACAAATTTTTGAAAAATTTCCATGAACTAAAGTTGCTTCTTGTTTTCATATTAAGTGTTTTATTATATGTACTTTTCCTCCTGAGGAGAAGCTTGTGGAAAATACTTTAACTATGAAAATGTTTTGGGTATATGTGACTTGAAACCATTTATGGAGTTCTCCTTGCAAGAAAAGTAATGGGAATTTTCGTGGTTCCGAGATACAGTTACTTTAAGTACATGAGATCAGTACAAGACAGATGGGAGAGAGATAACTCAAACAAATTCAAAGGAGAAATAAAACACCATGTTTTCATACTATAAAATGATTAACTATAAGAAAATAATTCACTTAATAATACAATATTTACAATATAAAATAAGTGCTGTATTAAGTGCATTGTAGAATGCACTGATTTTTTTTTGTACAGAACAGGCAATTCAATTGTTTTACATTTAGCCAAAAGAAAAAATAAAAATAAACAATCATTATCTAATCTCTGCATGCCTCATTCCATAATCTCCTGGAAATTTTATTCTAGCACTTCACTGTCCTTACCGTATTACTTTTACTTATACTAACATTTTCTAATACTCTAATCCCAATCTCGGTCTTTATTGCGTTTTAAATCCATCAGTTCTTTTATTTACTAGGACATTAAGAATATTTTTTTTTTCTATTTTTGTACATGCAACATTTTATATACATGAAGAAACTCCCTCTTTAGTTTTTCTTATGATTTTTTAAATTTCATTTATTTGGGTTAAAGAGTCCTAATTCATTTAGTCTTTTATCTCTAGTTTTGTTTTCTAGAATCCCGGCTGTTTTTATTATTATGCTGAGCTCTCTTCAAGTTTCTATCTTTCACAAGCTGCAGTGTCTAAAACTGAAAAAGAGAAATCCAACTGAGACTTTAACAGAGCGTAGTGGAGCAGGAGAATTGTTTACTGGCTACTTGTCTATCCTATACTTTTCAGCATGGTGTCATACCTTTAATTAAGGTGTATACCTTTTTTCAAAGTTGTGGCACTGTTGATTCACGTTTATGTTGTGATCCAACTACATCCTTTTCAGTGAATCAGATTATTTTATAAATCCCTGTTTTTGACCTTAAAAATTTGGAATCTCTGAAAGTCTTGTAAATCACTGCAAGTTGCTTCTTTGCCCTCGTGATTACATCCACCAGTTATTTCCTCCTGGAAAAACTCGGTACCACAAAATCTTCTGTTCACAGGGCAGTTCATCTGCATAAGCTGAAAGATCCTGAAAATAAGTCAAGCTCTGTGGAGAGCATTTGAACAAAACGTAAGTAGTAGATGTTCCCTCTGCAGAGGGAATCAGATCTTCCCCCAGGTAAAATTCATTTGTTGAAATAGCATGAAAAATAGAGATTTCAACATAACTAGTGTGCAAGCTTTTAAAAAATGGGATATGTAGGAATATCTGGAAGTCAGTCTAGCCTATCTCCTGTGTAAAATGAGATTAACATCAGTGGGGTTTTTTTGTTTGTTTTTTTTCCTGTCTGTGTCTTGAAAACCTTGAAAGATAGAGATTTCACTACTGCTCAGTCTGCTCCAGTCTTATGCTGCTTGCATAATGAGAAAGCTTGTATTGTAGCTCCATTTGAAATTCCAAAGCTGCAGTTTGTGGCAACTGCTTCTTGTTAGGCTGTATGTTATCAAGCTGTTACAGAGAGAGTGGCGAGGTGCTAGAACAGGCTGCCAGAGGCCTTGAATGCTCTGTCCCTGGAGGTGCTCTAGACCAGGTTGTATGGGGCCCTGGGCACACTGGTCTAGTGCCAGATATGGAGGTTGGTGGCCCTGCGTGTGTCATGGGGATCTTGATGATCCCTGGAGTCCCATCCAACCCAAACCATTCTATGATTCTGCAGTTCTATGACTCTGTGATTCTGCCAATAAAGTGAAGAATTTGACCCTGTAATCTTTGTCACTGCATTGTTAGATTATCCTCTTTGCCAGCCCATTTCTTATAGGCTGTGTGCTCTAAGTCTTTGAACATCATTTGTTTTCTGGTGGACCCTTTCTATTTTCCCCATACTCATATTGAGCTGTAGAGCCCAGAATTGGATGTAGTACTCCAGTTGCAGCCTTGTCAGTGATGTGTAGAGTGACTTACAAACTACTGGACTTCTCACAAAAGTAGCTCAATATGTGCTTTATCTCACTTCTGCTCATGTTCAGCGTGTAACACCCAAACACATTTAAGAAGATGCTGCTCAGCCACACTTGTGAGGGTATTCGACCTCACATGCAGAATTTAGCACTTGAACTTCACAAAGCTCTTTTGGCACAGTCTTCAGGTTTCTCAAGGTTCCAGAACTGAATCTGGATTGTCTGGTGTGTTGAACACTTCCTCCACAAGTGTTCTGAAGGAGTGTTCTGTTTCAGCATCCAAGAGAGGATATTGAACTGCACCAGCTCTGCTATCCAACCCAGGGGTACTTCATTCTTTACCAATCTTATGACCTCAAGCAATTGAATATTTTGTTGAAACCCAGTGGTGGGGCCACTTTTCAGTCCAGTTAAAAAACAATTTATCCCACCACACATCCTCCGCCTCCAAATGATAGTGTGAAATACACTGCCAAGTGCCTCACTGAAGTGAAAGTTACAGGAACTGTTATCCTTCATTTTCACAGTCAGTCATTCCTTTGCAGAAGGCAATTAGATTAGTCAGATGTGATTTACCTTTGTAGATCTGTGCTAAATATTCCGGGTTGTTTTCTTCCTATGTTCATACTCATAAATGGATGACAGCAGGATATACATACTCCATCTAAGTAGGTATGGTGCTTATTTTGACCACCTGATAGTTTCTCAAATTGGCCTTCTAACCATTTTATAATATAAGCCTGATCTGTCATCATCATGATTTCTAAACCTATCAGCTTTACATGTACATCAGCCAAATCTTCTACAGCACTGGGTATCTCTTCAGGTTCTATATGCTGAATAACCCATGCTTTTCTAAGCAGTACTTGCATGTTGCTATCTTACAGTTCTTTTGTCTAAATCATACAGGCTTGTCTGGTAAGACTGAGGCAAAACCAAACTTTCCCTATTCCTTTGTTGCCAGGTTATCATCCTCATCCATTAAAATTTATTCAGTTGCTGAGTTTCCATTTCTCTTCCCACCAAAAGAGATTCTTAGGTCATCAAGAACATTGAATGCTGCAGTATTACTTAGTAATTATTATATTAGTAGTAATGTGTCATCTCCTTATCAAAAGTGGTCTCAGTGTCCCCTAAAAATTATTTTTCTCTGAGAGAGGCTTGTCCAGAAATAAAAAAGGGGTTTAGTATTTCCAATTAAGTGACTATGTTTAGTAGATGCTTTTGATACTGATCTCTCTGATATTCCTTCTGCCTGCAGGATATTCATTAACTGCACAGAAGATTTTGGATCCTTCTCTAGCCAATAATAGTCTGGTGTCTGTTTATCGTCTTGGTCCATCTCCTTTAGTCAGGTGATGTACAGCATCCTTGAATGGTTTGAGGCCACACTCTACATCTGTGTCCAGTTTCTGGGCTCCTCAGTACAAAGAAGACAGGGATCTCCTTGAAAGAGTCCAATGGAGGGACACAAAGATGGTGAAGAGCGTGGAGCACATCTCTTTTAAGTGGAAAGGCTGTGTGACCTGGGCCTGTTCAGCCTTAAAAATAGAAGACTCAGAGGGGATCTGATCCATGTCTATAAATATCTAAGGTATGCGAGGCAAAGGGACAAGGCCAGCTTCTTTTCAGCGGTTTGTGGCAATAGATCAAGGGGAAATGGTTGCAAACTGAAGCACAGAAATTTCCACACAAATTGCATAAGAACTTATTTTCAGTAAGAGTGATGGAGCACTGGCACAGGCTGCCCAGAGAGGTTGTGGAGTCTCCTCTGGAGATGTTCAAGACCTGTCTGGACACCTACCTGTGCAACCTGGTCTAGGGAGCTGCTTTGGGAAGGGGTTTGGAGTAGATGATCTTCAGAGGTCCCTTCCAACCCCTACAATCCTGTGATTCTGTGAACCATACTGAACTGTTAGGCCAAATGAGGCTCTAGTAAAGTTTTCTTTTTTTTTTTTTTCCTGAAAGCACAAACATGAGTTCTCCCCCATGCCCCAGTGTTTAGATCTGTTCAAATTTCTCCAAATTTTAAAAAGATGTTAAAAAAAAAATCCTCATTGCAAATGTGTGGTTTGGGCTTCAAAGCATGGTTCAACTTTATAAAATGAGGTTGTGAATATTTTTATGTTAATTTTTCCCTAATTCAATTCCCAAGAATGGTTCAGTTGTTTGATTGATTGTTACCCACCAAAGAAACAGCCTCAGGCAGACATCTGTCATGAAAAAAAAAGAAAAAGTCATCCCAAATCATTAATATTTTGCAAAATTATATGCTTTGAAAATAAGGACTTGAAAAATGAGGCATCAGGGAGCCACAGTAGTGCATTGTGCTACTACATTCCTGCACCAGTAACTTATTAGTAATGACTGTATATTTATAAAGTTCTTGAACTACATATATATCTATTCATAAATAGGTGCAGAAATTCAGTTCCAAAGTGCTCCGGATCTGTGTAGTTTTTTGTTACAACAGCGAGGCACAAAAGATTTATAATAAAAGTGAAATGGCATTCTGTATTCAGGATGCCCATCCTTTTTTTGTATTGATGTCTCAGCTTTCATACTATTTTCGTTGTTTCTTTCATCTTTAATTTTACTGAGAGATTCATATTAGATGCATTATTAATCCCTGTAACACTACCTTCCCTTTTTCTGCACAGTATGAGAAATTTCGTGCTTCAATAGAAATAATAAAGTGTGAGATTATTTTTGACATTAAATTAAATATGCGAATAAACAAATAAACAATGGGAATTTTCTGAAATCTCTATGCATTGTAATTTTCTTCCAAAGTTTTCACTGATGCATTAGGACTGAGAGGAATGAACAATCACCGAAAGCTTTTAAGCAATGATTTTGGTTGTGTACTTTATAACCTGAGAATTCTCAGCATGCAGTACATTATAACACACATTGCACTGGAAAATACACAGAAATGTAAAGTATAGTAACTGGACCTTTGTAGGGGTTTGACGTGCATTAAATGAAACATAATTCCAACATGTTGATGAACTTCAGCAGAGGCAATTAAATGTCTCACTGATGATGGTTAATGGGACCAATTAGAGATTTGAAATGTGAATGGTACAGTTATGATGCCTACAACTGAGAGGGACATAGGAGGAAGGGCACATAGCAGATTTTGAATGCCTACTGGAAAAACTACTAGCTTGAGATCTGGGTTTTTTTGGTTGTTGAGTGAAGGGGAAACTGATTACAAATACTGCTTCACTTTGAATTAAATTTTGTATTATATTCTTTTGTTAATTTTATTTATGGTGTAGACCTTATCACAGCTGAAATTTGTGCAACCAAGTCAAAGAAAAAGCTTCAGCCTGTAGTAGAGAAATCTCAGCAGTAATATTTCTGCATAGCTACAGTATATAGGAACTCACAGGATTTTGATGGTGTTGATCACTGTTAGCAAAATTATCTGATGAACATGAGGCATCCATTCAATCCTTTGAGTGTTAACAATAATCCGCCTACAGAGAAAATTAAAACTGAAGGAGTATTTGGGAATCTATCCATCAGTTGGCAACAGGTGGTGTGTTTCTATGTAAGATAATGCAGTGCTTTTGCAGCTGAAAATTTTTCTTCTTTTAAAAACAATGAACATTGCAATGGTTAATCTTTCCTGAAATAGTAAATTGTAGAAGTTTTTTAAGCAGTTCTGGGCCATGAAGAAACTGGAGTAAGTGTTCAGTATGCGTGCATACAAATATTTGACTGCATATGTATGTATTTCTTTTTCTCCAGAAGTTCAAAGGTGATTGGAACACATACTATAGAAGTCATTCTCCCACAGTTTGAATAGAAACTGTCTAACTCGTTATGAACTGATTGCATGAAGCAGTGCTAAATAAATATAAAATGACTCTGTTTTGCTTTGGAAAGATGTAGGTTACACTACAATGGAGATCAGTGCTATGGATCGTGGTGAAGCTACTTCTGACATGAACCATTTTACCTAAGGTGAAATTATTGTCTGTTAAGGTTTCATCTGGACTTACTCTCATTTTAATCCTCAGTGAACTATACTACACAACTGAAAACAAATGTAATTGGGTGTAATTCATGATTCATGGAACAGCACCTGCTGTTCCATGTTGGGCCTGAAAAGTGCTAGGAGGTGTGTTAATACAACGTGAGGCGCATCCTGAAGTGGAGTTAATGACTGGCTTTGTTGTTTTCAATTGGGTGTGCAAGCCTTCAGATTCATTTAGGTGTATTCAGACTGAAATTCAGCAAAGATTTATCAGAGTTTTAATAAGAAACATAAGCACAAGGCAGCTGGAGCTGGTGTTTACTGCTGTTCTTGATTTTGTTGTTGTGACTGGTATTTCACATGCAATAAACGATCACTATTAGAAATATCCTCTTCTTGAAAATTTAATAGAATTTAATCCATAAATACTTATCTAAATACCTCTGCTTCACTAATCATAACAGACTATATGCACGGCAAAAGTCATAAAATAGATGAGGCAGTGAAAATGTTCAGGAAATGTTAGAACTAATGACGATAATGACCCTTCTAGAACAGTTGTGCACAACACACAAAGACACAGCAAGATCTTACAGCAAGCTTGTTGCACTCTATGCAGAATCAGAGGTAATCCAGGACTGAATAACTGGTATTACAGGCTGTACTGGAGCTGGTATTAGCTTCTGGGATTGGTTTGTGCTAGCAGAGCCAAAAATAACATAAACGTTCATTTGATGTTTACAGTACTTCCTCTCTCCCAGCGTTCACTTTCTTTTCTATTTCTCTGAAACAAAATCTTCAGCATAGTGTATTGTTACCACCTTCTTTTGCCTTTAGATCCAGATTGTGAAACAAAGAACATTCATTTCTTCTATTCATTTACAGGTGCAATACTCAGCAGATCGGTGGTGTTATTCCACATCAGAGCAGAGCATGTCACCCAGCTCTGCAGAGCTCTTCTGGCTCACCTGGCTGTGAGGTGTGAGGTGCTTTTGCAGAGAGGCATGCTTAATATGCTGACTGCTTTTGGCAAGCAACCCAGAAACATCAACAAAGTTAAGGTTCTGAATCTGAGAGAAGTGAGGAAGAAAAATTCAAATGGAATCAACACTTTGCTAGGTGCTAGAGAAGAAAACTGATTTTATACAGCGTGCGATTTTTAGTTCATATTGTGTCATTCTGAATGTGTATTTTGTGTGCATGAGTGTGCATGTTAGGAGCCCAGGGGAATTACTACCAACATAGGACGTTTTACCTCAAGAAGAATTTTCAAGCTGAGCTTTGCTAGAATGCATTGATAATATAACATTAGTAAAATTCGCTGCAAGATCTGTTATGTTACATTATAGAGGATGATTGAGTAACATAAATAAATTAAAAATAAATTAATCCTAACAAAACTTAATTAAAAACACGGAAAAAAAAAAGAAGTGTCTACGTTGAATTAGGTGTGTGTCTAGCCCAGTCCTGTTACCTTCCAAAATCTTCTTACCAATTATCTGTGTTCACTTTAAACCCAAAGAGGTCTTTGCATCCTGAGAAGTCCTTGTTTCCCTATGTAGAAGTTAATCCTAAATTTGATGATGTATAATTATCTAATGGCTGACTATACTTCAGGGGTTTATTAGTCTTGATATTGTCATAAAAAAATAACAAATAGTACTGTAGGAAATCATTTAGTGTACAACACTATATTCCTTAAGTAGATAATGGTCTCTTTCAGAGACCCTGTTTTCTTAACCAATTGACAGTTCTCTTTTAATTTCATAACAGTTCAAATCTGGGATCAAACACTGCATCCTTGCTAATGCATTAAAGTTATTGTGTGGAGTGTTGTAACTTCTTAAAAGTAGTGATTACCCATACCTGTATATTTATATATATTGTCTCTGGCATTTATTATCCATATCACATAAAAAAAACGCTTTGTAGAACTAAGCCTAACAATTACAGTGTCTAATATAATAGTGATTCAATGAAATTGAGAGATTCTCACAAGGGAAAAAATGTAAATTTTCAGATGAGAACCAAAAATAAACAAAAGGT
The DNA here is from genome assembly GCA_023055505.1 of Callipepla californica brunnescens. NCBI lineage: Eukaryota > Metazoa > Chordata > Aves > Galliformes > Odontophoridae > Callipepla > Callipepla californica. The sequence continues at coordinate 8,090,755 of JALIRH010000007.1, forward strand.
CCGTGGAGTTGAGGAATGTGGGGAAAAGTTTGTCTTAGTAATAATGCAAAACAAAGGGAAACAAGAAAGCATGTACAGACAAGTAAAACCTAACTACAGGGTACTCCATTTTCCAGACTGCTCTGTTAGCATTTTGTGTTTCCTTGTGTTCCACCTATAGTCATTCAGAAGTGATCATGTTTAATGCCTGTTTCTGTTCTAATTGTTTAAAATTTATAAAACTACGATGTTTCATTTTAAGTTAATTCTCAAATATGAAATCTCAGTGTGGTATTGGGACTCAGAGACAGACAACAAATAAAGATAAAATGAGTATCATTTGAGTAAAGATTTTTAGTACTTATTTGTAAAGAAAAAAGGGGGAAAACTTTTTTGGAAGGGAAACAGAATAAACTAGAACAAAAAAAAGAAATTACCCTGTGTTTATTAGAAAACCTTTTTCCCTTTTTCACTGTAGAAACACTCAAAACACTTGAAACTTCCATTGGCTTTGGCTGTGAATGAGTGTAAAAGCACATTTGTTCTTGTGAGACAGGAAATATTTAGCCTCTCAGTCTACCTCATTAAGCTCGACAGGCTGGAGCCTGTACTGTGCTCAGAAGACAAGTGGAATTGCAGTGCTGAGTACTCATATGTGAGTCTACATATATATGTATGTATGTATGTATGTATGTGTGTGTGTGTATATGTATGTATACATGGGTGTGTATACAAGTATATTTATATATATGTATGTGTGCATTTATCTAAGTATGTCTGTGAGATGATACCGTACCCATGTCAGAGCAGACTGGCTTTTACCTGCTGGGGAAAGTCCATTGCAGATGATGACATCACATCCCAAATGCTCTAGGGTCATGTTACGTGGCAGGGATGAAAGAAGTGCTAGCAAGATTGCTGGCTCTGAAACCCAGTCCCTGCATCTGCCCTCTCTGTTTTTCCCAGCCATTTATATCTATCCCTTTGAGTAACCTCTCAAGTGGGCAGGAAAGTGTGAGTAAGAGGGACTGTTCCAGCTGCTAGGGAAATCAACTTTTTACATGGGTAGGCAGTGACAGGACAAGGGGGAATGGTTTTGAACTAAAGGTGGGGAGACTTAGATCAGATATCAGGAGGAAGTTTTTTACTGAAAATGGTGAGGTGCTGGAACATGTTGCCCAAAGAGGTTGTTGATGACCAGACCCTGGTGACCTTTAAGGACAGGTTGGATGGGGTGCTCAGCAGCCTGATCTAATACTTGATCTACCAGTTGACAACCCTGCTCGTGGCAGGGGGGGTTAGAACTCTATGATCCTTGAGACCCCTTCAACCCAAGCCATTCTGATTCTATGATTCTAACCAGTGCACTGGAGACTGTGTTGCAAAGAGAAGGCTGTAGCTGTCTTGGAAAAGAGGACTAAAAAGCATAGGAAGATCAGAGAGATATGTTCGAAACATTCCTCAGACATCTTTCTATCTGGTGTCTTATCAGGGAGCAGTGGAGCACATCATAGAGTAATTTACTGAAATGCCTCAAACATGTTATGGAAGACCACAATCCAGCACATTTTCCCACGTGTCATCCAGATGTCTGCTAAGTACAAGATAATGGCAGCTACAGGTGCAGCCTCCCTGCTGCACCACTAACAACACGGCTTGCCCAGATTGCAGGAGCTAAGCGTGCCCCTTTTGGGGCTGTGAGGAGAAGGATGGAGGCAGGAAAAAAGGAGGAGATGTCATCAGATACAACAACTATACATTCAGCTTATAGCTATGAATAGATTATTTATCATTGTTTTTATTTTTGTTACCAAATAACTGGACTAAAAAAATTAGGCTCTATGAGGACAGGCTGAGAGAGCTGGGGCTCTTCATCCTGGAGAAGGCTCTGAGAAGACCTCATAGTGGTCTTCCAGTGCCTTAAAGGAGCCTACAGGAAAGCTGAAGAGGGACCTTTTTGAAGGGCATGTAATGACAGGCCAAGAGGAAATGGTTTTAAGATGTGAGAGGGTAGATTTAGACTAGATATTAGGAATTCTTTACTGTGAGGGTGGTAGGACACTGGGCAAGGTTGCCCAGAGAGGTTGTGAACGCCCCCTCCCTGGAGATGTTCAAGACCAGGCTGGATTGGGCTTTGAGAAACCTGGTCTAGAGGGGGGTGACCCTGCCTATAGCAGGAGGTTTGGGACTAGGTGATTGTAAAGATCCCTTCCAATGCACACCGTTCTATGATTCTATGATTATGATTCTATGATTTAATTTCTAAGGTTGAAATGTCTCTGGTGAAATTATTTGCTGTAATTTCTCTAAATACTTATCTTTTTCTTAAGATTACACTTTCTGACAGATATTGTAAGAATCAAATCATGCATTTGGTTTTAAGGAAGATTATGACACAGCGATGAAGCCTAACAGACTAACATGGCCTTTGGGCACTCAAAGTAAAAGATATAATATGAAAGCTATTACCAAAGATAATTTGATTCTGGTACGTAAAAAAAAAAAAAAGGCTGTTGTACAGATTTCAAATATCGTTCCACTTCTTGCCCTTTGCAGTGTGTGTCTAGTGAACCCTTTCCTATACAGATTCAGAAGAGTGGCTGCTTGCTGTTTTTCCCCTGTAGTGTATTGCAGCAGGAAATGGATTTGAGCTTAGGCTTACAATTGCTAAATTTTGTTATTTAAGGAGAGTTTTGAAAGTAGTTTATTAGTCCTTGCATTTAGTCCAAACAGCCCCACACAACCAAGCTATCTTATGATCAAATTTGTATTTTACGTTTTCATGCATGTTTCAAGGGAGGACACGTTCACATGGTTTGGAAACATCTGTAACATGTATTCACAAATTTTGCTCATTATAACAGAAGATTTGTAAGATTATTTTCTTTCCAGTACGAAAAACTGTTCCTGTCACAGATAAAGTATCAAGTTGTATAACACATGATTTTATCACATGAGTGGCAAAAGTCAAGTGGAAAAATGAATTCTTTTCTTAATTTGCATTCCATTCAGTATTCTAAAAGTCTCCTGGTTCCATTTGGATTAATTTACTTACTGTAAAATTCTCTTTGATGCCTCATGTATAAGCAGAACATACCTATGCAAAAGTAGACAGTAGTGGTTTATTGATTCTTTCTTGCAGACAGAAGAATGTACATGGCAATTAAAGATAATTCAGCACTCAAATATGAGCAAAAGAAATGTTAATATCTATCAGTAACTCAAGTCAAAGATATGAAGAGGAAGAAATGATATAATGAAGTCATTTTCAAGAAATTTCTTTTAATACACTGCAAAATTTGTGACAGCATAACCACACAGGGAATGCCAACTTGACATTTTAAAACTTTCTTTCATAGTTTATACTTTGCTGTGAAAATTCACTGCAGTTCAGTCTTTGTTTCTGACAAACTTAATTGGAAGGAAATACTACTTATTACTTTTCAGAAAATAAATCAAAACCAAAACCAAAAACTAAACAACAACCCACACCATTGGTCTCAGGATTTATTTAGTTTTACGCAGCCACAGAGACTTGAATAATATTGAATTTCTGAAATGTGTATGATTATTGTAGATGTGCGGAGAAACCCAGGTAGTTTTTTTTCCCATTTCCATTCAGTGATAATGCATTTATTGATGCATTTTTTGTGGTCATCATTTTCAGTTTTAACAAACATGTAAATCAAACAGGAGAGTTGGACAGCTCAAAGCCAACTGTAATAACCATGTGCTGCACTGTGAACACAAAGTAGTCATAAGTGTAATGTCTATATGAAATAGTGGTTATTTGCTAAAAACTTCTGTTACACTGCTTTTTCAGAATAAGTCCTAGAGTTATGAAATGTTTTATATTTTATGAGGCCATCAAAAAAATTTTAAGCAACATTCCTGAAAGATTACACAAGTACGAGATAACAAAGAAAGTAGACAGCAAGATCAGAAAATTAAGCCTGGTTTGCTGGAGAAGGATCTAATTAGCACTTAATGTTAAATTTTTGCAGAAATGTACCTACAGTTCAGTTTGTAGTCTTGTCATTATGGTGAAACCTATGGGGAGAAACTGGGATTGGAAAAAATGTTTCTCAAATATGCTTTATACGTCCATGCAAGTAATAGTAAATGGCAATAGAAATACTTATCTTTATTAATATTTTCATCAGTAAGATAGACGGTGGGGTCAAGTTTACAGCTGACACCAAGTTGCATGGTGCAGTTGGTAGGCCCAACAGATGGGATGCCGTCCAGGACTTAGACAGGCTTGAACAGTAGGCTCAGGAGAACCTCATGAGGTAAAATAAATCCAAGTGCAAGGCCAACCATATCCTGAGCTGCCTCAAAAGAAGCGTGGCCAGCAGGGAGAGAGAGGTGATCATACCCCTCTACTCTGCACTGGTGAGGTCTCACCTGGTGTACTGCATCCAGATGTGGAGTCCTCAGTACAGGAGAGACATGGACCTGTGGGGGCGCATCCAAAGGAAGGAAGACCAAAAAAGGACCAGAGGGATGCCACACCTCTCCTTCAAGGACAGTCTGATAGAGCTGGGGCTGTTCAGCCTGGAGAAGGCTGTGAGGTGATATTATAGTGGCTTTCATTATCTGGAGAAGAGCTACAGGAAAAAAAGGGATATGACAAGGGTAAAAGTTTCAAACTTAGAGAGAGTAAATTTAGGTGACATTTAAGGAAAAAGTCTTTTAGAGTGAGTCTGGTGAGCCACAGGAACAGACTGCCAGGGATGTGGTTGATGCACTGCCCCTGAAGACTTTCAAGGTGAGGCTGCATCAAGCCCTGTGCAACCTGATCCATCTGTGGATGTCCCTGTTCATTGCAGGGGAGTTGCACTAGATGGTCTTTAATGTCTCTTCCCACTCTAAAGATTTTATGATTCTATGATTCTAAATGCCTGTTTCTCTTCACTGACTGTCAGGGGAACAAGAATAGATGTCAATTCCTACCCTGTAAAAGCTTGCAGTTGCTTAGATGCCTTTTTCTAGGTAGGATTTACCATTTCGGGGATAACCTCTTGAAGTTGTCTTAGGTTGTAAGGATCTGAACCCTTAATTTAATGTGAGGGGTCTATTATATAATACGGATGTTCTTAGATCTGTGGCAGGACTGAAGGAACTGGCAGAAGTGCTCATCAAACTACCTTCAATAATTTACTTGGACAACTAAGGAGGTCCTGTTGACGGGAAGTGAATGTGTCTTTGATCTACAAGATGGGAGGAAGATCCAGAGAATTACAGGCTTTTCATTTTAACCTTGGTTCCAGGAAAGGTAAAAAAGCTGATAATCTTGAATGTCTTCGCACGTATGGCACAATCCAGAAGAAACCAGTATGATCTTATGAAAGGCAGTTCTTGCCTCACTAATCTAATTCTTCTGTGATGAGATGACCCAATCAAGAGATGAGAGAAAGACTGTGGATGACAACTATCTGGATTTTAGTAAAGTTTTTGACAATATTTCCCACAGTATTTTCCTGAAGAAACTGGCATTCATGGCTCAAAAAGATACACAGTTTACTGTATAAAACTGTGTAGGTGGATAAACTCAAAGTGTCATAGTGAATTGAGTTTAGTTCTAGTCACCAGTTGTGTTCCTCAGGGCTCAGTATTGGGACCAGTTTTCTTTAAATCTTTTACCAGTGATTTGGATGAAGGGATTGAGATCATTCTCGGTAAGTTTTCCGATGACTGACCTAGATGGGTTGCACTGCGTTACATAAATGTTGAACTGATCAGTGATAGGAAGGTTTTGTAGAAGGATATGGATAGACAGGGTCAGTGGACTGAGTTCAGTTGCATGACATTCAACAGTGCCAGGTCATGCAGTGGAAAGGCTTAGGAAGGAGTGGCTGAAAAGTTGCTTGACAGACAAGGACCTTAGGGTGCTGATCAACAGTTGGCTGAACATGAATGTGGCCAGGTGGTCAAGAAGGCCAGTGGCATCCTGGCCTGCATCAAAAGCAGTGTGGCCAGCAGGACTATCCCACAACCAGAGAAAAAAATCTCTCGGATTTCCTTTGATGATTATAAATAATTATTAGGCTTCCTAAATTTGTTTTTTTATGACGATTAGCAAAGTCTTATTTGCTTACTGGGTTTCCAATTCTTGCTTGGGTGTGCCCTGTGTTCTCATGTTTTCTCAGGCACAGTCATGCATCATTGCAAAAGCAGATTATTGATGGACAAGGGCATGGTTACTCTATGTTAAGCAACATCTAACTGTATGTTATTTGTCAAGATTCGTGTTAAGACATGTAGCTCAGCTTTCATTTTGAAAGGATATGAACACATTCAGTAGTAAATGTGAAGGTTACTGTCAATCAAAATTTTAAATGAAAAAGTGTGTTATTCCAAAACCCATTTTGATCAATACATTTAATTTTTGCTGTTTTCACAGAAATTGAATGGAGTCCGAATTCCCTACAAAATTCATTTTACTGTATTTCTAGTCATTTTAAATAACAAACTAAAACTACAAGTGAAGATTTGCTGTACACCTAAGTGATCTGAGACATTTTTACAATCTCCAAAATGACTGCCTTCACAGTTCTGTTAGTTTTAGATCTTATTTTAAAAGCACACTGGGGATTTAGAAAAAAATAAATAAATCTAGGATTTTATCCTGCCAAATGAATTTTAAAGCAAGCTCACTTAAATCAGAGATTTCTCGTGAGATTATGGAGAACTGAAGATATATTGAGTATTAGATGAACAATAGCATTAATGAGACAAGTAACTGGTATGACAACTACCTTTCTTGGATGAAGACCAAGAAATTAGCATTGAAAGTTTACCTTACTCTGACATCTTAACCAAAGACTTTAAATCAACTTTTGAATTTTATGTCTTTTCACTGACGACAGTTTTGATAGAGTATATTTTAGAAGGAAATCTTCTAAGATCTCTTATGTTCCCCACAATATGGAGACTTGTTGGTTGAAAGATAATGATAGGTCACAATGATAGGTTGCGGCAATTACAGATGCCTAAGTAACTGAAGAAACACATTGGCATAGACAACCTTTCTGCAGTGCAAGCCCCAACAGGATTGTGCTTCTGACTCAGAGGAAAGGAAACCCTCACTGTAAAGTCTGGCATAGTGTGGGGACAATGTACCTTAGCAGGAAAAGAAATGTGAAACCCTGGATGCTCCACAGACTGTGGGATTCCTTGAAAGGACCTGTCAGGTCCCCCCTAGACTTTCTGGAGTAAGCAACAGAAAAGAGTAAATTAAGCTATTGTATAACTTGTAACTTTAGTGTATAAAGCATAAAACCTGAGTGGTAAAGCACACAGAGCTGTTGGAGCAGGTCAAGAGGAGAGCCATAAAGATGATCAGGGTAACTTGCCAACTAGGACAGGCTGAGAGAGCTGTGGCTCTTCAGCCTAGGGAGGAGAGGGCTCTGAGGAGATCTTATAGAGGCCTACCAGTACCTGAAGGGGGCCTATAGGGAAGCTGGAGAGGGACATTTTATAAGGGCATGTAATGACAGGATAAGGGGAAATGGTTTTGAAATGTGAGAGAGTAGATTTAGACTAGATATTAGCAATTCTTTACTGTGAGGACTGTGAGGTGGTAGGACACTGGACCAGGTTGCCCAGAGAAGTCGTAAATGTCCCCTCCCTGTAAGCATACATGTCCAGGCTGGATGAAGCTTTGAGCAACCTAGTCAAGAAGGAGGTGCTCCTGTCTATAGCAGGGGGGGGTTGGTCTTTTTTTTTTTTTTTTGTTTCACAATTGACATATGAAGATGCATTTTTATTTTCATATTATGTCAACAAAGTCATGTCTTTTAATCAAGACTCGAATTACAATGTACCATAGAGAACAAAATGAAAAAATGTAATTTCTTCACTAAATGAGCTGCAGACCTTGCAGAAGCTGTATGTCTTTTCATCCATGTGTGTATGTCTTTCGTGCCTGCTTACTCATTAATTCATATAGTTAAATAACCTTGGCCTAAATCTGAGCTGTAATGTTCAGGAAGGCACTATATAACCATAGAGACAGCAGTGTAGTTTAGGAGTAATGCATACAAAATGGACATGCTGTGCTTCCTGAGCACACCTGACACTGAAATGCCCCTGCAGTCTACTCTGTGCATCATGCAAGACCTTTGTGGCACCATATCTGCTGTCTTCTAAAGCAGACATAATAAGTGTCTAATCCTTTCACTTTACTGTCTACAGTGAGCTTTCAGCCTGTTCCAGGTCGTGGATTTTATTTCAGCTGCAGAGACAAGAATTTGAGTTAGAAATGGTACTATTTAAAATTAATATATACAATAAATGAAATTACACTAAGCTTATAAACTGATGAGTGGTCAATACAGGAATTACGACAGTGTTTGATTGTGGAATAATAAATCACACTATTTAGTATCATAAGGAAGCATCTTACAATGTATAATGTGGACAGATATGTGGTTTTTTTTAATAGCTTACACACTTTATATTTTAAAAAATCTGAAGAGTTTCTAAAGAGGTAAATAGTTCAGACAAAGCAAAGCATAGCACAAGTGTACGTTTTAATACCTCAGAGTGCAAAATTGATAATTCTTTGGGAATTAGGAGGCACTTCCGTTTGTCCTTGACTCTGGGCAGATACCACAGTCCCATTACTGTATGGTTAGGCAATTATTCCATCAAATCCAGGATTCTGTCAGTTGAGTTGCACAGTGAAAATGCCAGCAGACATGCAATTCACATTATCCTCCAGGTCTGTAGCAGTGTAGCTAACTCAAACCATGGAATTCAAATGCAGTGATTCACAGACAAATGAATTTCAAATAGTTATCAGGAAAAGAAGAAATCTATAGCACTGAAAGATTTCTACAGCTATGAAAAGTTACCATCATTATACCTTTTTTTTTTTTTTCTATAATACATATTTACTGAGAGAACTAATGTATTTCCATGCTTGACACTCCATGAAAACATTCTATCATGCTTAAAATTAAGAACAGGAAATTATATATTTAGTTCTTAAAGGCCATTGAAAACCTTTGGACTGTTAATCTACTCATCACAAAATATGGACAGTAAGAAGCTGATCTCCTAATTAAATTCTACTAGCTATTTCATGATATATCATTAAAAATTTAAAATCCACTCTTTTTTCAAGTACTTTTCCTTGTATTAATTATCTAATCACAACAGACTCGGCTGATTAATAGTCCTTGTAAAATGTGTTTTCAGCATGTTGGAAAGGTCCATCTGGTTAGAAAATTTGCCTTATTATGGGAATTATTGCAAGAAGGCCTAGCCCTATAAAATGCTAGCAGAGTGTTTAAAGCAGGGTATATTAAGTTTTGGTGGTGGTTTACAAGAAAACCATGAAGGAAAAGAGAAGATCTTTTCATTCTATTTGCTGTAAAATCTCTCAGATTCCATGTACAGTATAAACATTTTGAATGAAATGGATTTGAATGCTCTGTCAGAATTCTCATTTAAAAACTGGATGTACCAGAAATTCCTATACATATTTTCATTATTGTAATGGCCTGATGGTGTGCTCTGCAAAATGTCTACAGGTAAAAATATATTCTGAATTTAATTTAGTATATAATCTTAATCCAGTGAAAAGACTTGACAGTAACATTGATGGATATTGAGAAATTCTGTGTCAAACTCCAGTTCACCAACATATTTAGTAATCATTGAGCTAAATAACTTTCATAAACTAAACAACAACAAAAAAAATCCAAATGGTTTAATAACACTAATGTTCCTGAGCATGAAGTTTTTATAATCCCTGCCACCTGCACACACATCCTAATAGTTTTTGTGCATTTAATAAGACATATTAGCATGTCTCCATAGCTATCAAGTTAGATTAAGGTAGGTTGCATATGTATAAAATATCATATATATTTCATTTGTATATATAACATATGTGATTTGACAGTGATACATCTGTATCATATATTAGGATTCACACTTCTGTGTGTCAATAAATTATATTTATGTAGCCCAATCAAAATCTCTTTCATATGAAATAGTGATGGAGCCACAAGATTTCAAGCAGTATGAAGAATTCTAGCTTCATGACCTTTAAGAAGCTGAATTCAGAACATAACACTTTCTTTCTGAACTAGTGCCAGATTTAATCAAGTGACCTTCATGAAAAGTTCCAAAACCATAGTTAACTTTGAATAAAAAGAAATAATAATTATCTGTAAATACCACCTTGGTGTTAGAGAAATTCCTTTAACTCAAGTATACCAGGGTAAGAGTACCCACAAGATTAGTTTGAAAATCATGAAGACAATGACAAAAACCCATCTCCTCATACAGGTTAATAATCTAATCCATGCTTTTTCCTTTCATCAGTTTACAAGCTCACATTTGCCATCATGAGGGATAGAAACTTACTTTTATGAGCAAAAGTTGGTTTGATTCCAGCATCTATGACTTGATATAAAAAGCTATCCATTGTGAAAATTCACAGTAAAATCACTGGAGCTAGAAATTGTGTAACAACACTTACAGATAATGCCAAATTCTGTAGCAGAAGTGAATTAAATTAACACTGTGACTCTAGTCCTTATTCTCAGAAAGAACTTTCACGGTATCATGGAATAATCGAATCATAGGGATTGGAAGGAAACTGAGGAATATCTAGTCCAACCTCCTGCTAAAGTAGGCCTTCTACTTTAGGTTGCTCAGGAGAATGTGTTTTTTGTTTGTTTGTTTTGTTGCTGGTTACCACTGAAAAGAACCTGACTACATTCATTCAACTCCCACACTTTAGATATTTATAAACAGTAATTAAGATCCCATTTCAGCCTTCTCCAGGCCAAACAGTCTTAGGTCTGTCAGCCTTTCCTCATGAAGGAGATGCTTCAGGCTCCTAACCATCTTAGTGGCCCTCCTCTGTGCTCCTTCTAGAAGATCCCTGTCCTTTTTGAGGAGGAGCCCAGAACTGGGCACAATACTCCAGACGTGGCCTCACCAGGGCAGGGTAGTGGGGGAGGATCATCTCACTCAGTCTTCTGGCTGCACTCTTTAATGCACCCCAGGATACCATTGGCCTTCTTGGCCACAATTCACTCTGCTGTCTCACTGTCAACTTGTTGTCCCTCTAGGATACTGAGATCTTTATCTGCAGAGCTCCCTACCAGCAGGTTATCCCCTAACCTGTACTGAGGCATGCGGTTATTCCTTCTCAGATGTAGCAGGACTCTGCTCTTGGTTTTGTTGAACCTCATCAGAATCCTCTTCACCAAACTTAAGAGCCTGTTCAGATCCAACTGAACAGTAATGCAGCCTTGTGATATGTCAGCCACTGCTTCCAGCTTTATATCATCAATAAACTTGCTGAGGATGGACTCTATCCCTTCATCCACATTATTGACGAAGATGATGAACAAGACTGGACCCAATAAAGGCCACCGGGGAGCACTGCTAACTACAGGCCTCTAGCTAGAGTCTGTGCCACTGATCACAACCCTCTGAGCTCTAACAGTCAGCCAGTTCTCAATTCACCTCAGTCTCCTCTCATCTATCCCACACTCACTAAGCTTTACTGCAAGGATAATGTCAGAGACAGTTGACAGATTTGTAATGCATGATGACTACATCTACAGCCAACCTTTGCTTGTTTGGAAGAACAGTGTTCTGCAGCACATCTCTCCTTGTCTTCTCTTCTACTACCTGTGTCAAAAAGTTATCTCAGTGTATTGCAGGAAACTCCTGGACTGTGTATGCTTGGCAGTATTTTCTTCCAGCAAATATCAGGACAGTTGAATCCCCCATTGAGAACCAGTGCCTGTGACTGTGAGGCCACTTTCAGCTGTCTTTAGATAATCTCATCAATTTCCTCCTCCTTTGTCAGCTGACCTGTATTGAACACCCACAGCAGTGTCAAACACATTCATCTGCACCTTAATTCTCATCCATAAGCCCTGCATTCATTCAGGATTCTTCCTTAAGCAGAGCTTGATACATTCCAGTTGTTCTCTCATATAAACAACTCTAATGCCTCAACTTGTTGGCGTGTATTTTGAGAAAGGACATAACCATCCATGACAGCATTTCAGTCATATGAGATGTCTCACCATGGTTCCATGATTGCAATGAGATCATGGCCCTGCAACCAAACACAGATCTCCAATTCTTCCTGTTCATTCCTCAAGTTGTGCACATTGGTATACACTTTTTTTCCATCCATCCGTATAGCACAAAGAATAGCAATTTGTGCAGTAATCCTCCTATTAAGAGAACTTTTAATTGTCACCATAAATTATTTTTCAATTTAAAATTAATTTTCAAATACATGATCATTTCTTCAAGTGAGAATATCCTGATTTGAGAGCATATTTACCAGAAATATTAGAAAGAGTTTTATCTTAATCTATACAGAAGGACACTGAGGAGATTTCTGACACATTCAGATGAGACATTCTTGATGCTGAACACAGCTTCAAGGAAAAAAAGCTTATATAGTAGCCCAGAATATCAATTGTTCATCTCATTTATTTCTTCCCATTGGGTATATGTGGAGTGGCATCCTAATTGAGTGTTAATGAGGAGTTAATTAGAATTAAGTGTTTCAATAACAGTTGGTGATTATTAGCTTTTTTAGGATGGGGCAATTTAATTCTAAAGAAGTACCCTAAAATTTTCAAAACAGGGATAAAACAAATAGAAAGGCCATTAGTTCTTCCTTATCTCCTCAAGCCTTGAATTTCCATTCCTTCATATGGTGACTTTTTTATTATGAATTTTTAATGACAGTACTTACTAGAAACATAGCTCTCCTGCCTATGCAGAGGAAAAGGACTGTCCAGGTTTTCAGTAAGTTTTTTTATACGCATCTTTCACCACTGTGTTTAATCTCTTCTATGAAGAAGCCATTTCTAAGAAAACAAAGGTGATGTTAAGTAAGTGACTATGCTCACTCAATTCTCAATCCACCTGCTGAGCCTTGAGCTGGGATATATAGATATGTAGGAAGTCTATCTTGTTCCAGGAAATGGAGTTTGAAAACAATCTGATTTCCCCTATGTCAAAAGACACCTGTTAAGGGATAATGGCTTAAGGCCACTATGGAACATTCTAGATATGAACCAGGAACCACATCTGAGAGGTTTTGTATTCCTTCAACCAGAAAAAGACTAATATGTCAGTAGTATCTCTTGTATTTTCAGACAGCAGTGAGACGAGCTCTTTTAGTTTATTGTACATTGACTTGATACAAGAAAATGGAACTCTGAACAGGGATATGTTGACGAATTATTTTCTTCACATTCTGGCAAGCATGACAAAAAATAACAGTACATAACTCAAAGTAAACAGAAATTACAGAATAGGAAAACTTCCATGTGCAATCTTTTCAAGTGTCTAACGTTTCTCTTGTGTAGTTTTCAGCTAGATACAGGCTTGATATTTTCAGTCTTTGGAGTATTTTATGGATATTACTGTTTGGGAATGCAGGAACATGATCACTCTTTGACGATGAAGAAAAAGATAACTTTCCTAGTCCCCCAGTTTCCCTCATGATAATGCAGCCTGAACTGTCTGTAAAAAGTCAGAGCTAAGGAAGTGTGTCATAGGAATTAATATCTGCATATAGAAGTCTGCAGCTCTGCTCAGAGTTGCTGCTGAATGCGCACACAAATATTTAAGTGGGACCTTAAAAAAATTAGCTGCTTTAAGTCAGCCAGGTTGAAAATTTAACCCTAAAATGCAATAATAATAATAATAATAACAATTATAATTATAATAGAATTTTACACATTTCATATCACCATGAAGTGGTATCATGCTCAAACAATATTTTAAATACTGAAAAGTAGTATTAATATGGGTTTATTTACTTGACTTCATACCCAGACATGATGAACATGTGATGCTAAAATGAAGGGAAGACTGGCCAACATGGACTTCTGAGAGATGAGATGGTAAGCATGATTAATAAAAGCAACAGAATTTAGATAATGTACTTACAATTTTGTGAGATATTCAAACTGGTCACGTACTGTATTCTGAAACAAAATTAATATAGTGCTAAAATGTAGTTGACTAACAGTTCAAGCTTGTAGCAGGGTTTTGGATGAGATTTTCTTGAGAGCTCTTTTCTAACCTCAGCTATTTGTGATTCTGTAATAAAAATGAAAACTTATATTTTATCTTGAGTGCAAGAGTGAATAGCTTGAGCTGAGTATTGGTCGACTCATACTTAAGTAAAGAAAGCAAGAATCTTGATTCTCATAAGCGTCTATTCTTATTTTACCTGAGCATGTTGCCTATACTAGAGTGACATGGTAGTCAATTTTAACATGGATATAGTGATCTCATGTTGATTCCTGTGTTCACAGAGGAGTTCAATATTATTGCTAACAGTATCACTTTTAAAAAAAATTTAACTTTTTTTTTATTATTATTTTATTTTTATTTTATTATTATTTTATTATTATTTTATTTTTTATTTTATTTTATTTTATTATTATTTTATTATTTATTTTATTTTATTATTATTTTATTATTATTTAATCCTAATTAATCACCTTAGTGAAATATAAAAGATGGTCCCAGACTATCTCAGCTGGAGGAGTATTGTCTTTATAAATCTGATTTCACAAATCAGATTGAGAATGAAATTATTAATGAGCTAAGAAAATTTTTGAATTTCTTTACCCAAGCTGGAATGAACTCAGAGGACAAAACAGCAGATATAAATGAATGGAAGTGTGAGTGTGTGTGTGAGGGGGAGGGGGGGGGGGGTGATGAAAAAACAGTAGAAGGCAATCTGGAACGATGACACTCAATCATGCAGCTGTCTGAATAAGGCTCAGTGAACCTGATCTCAGAGATAACAGCATTAACTATTTTAAATAATGAACAATGTCAGTCTGAGGCCAACAAGCAATCTGGTAAGCAGCCAAAACAACAAACAAAGGATGGGGGTCTTTTACGGATAAACTGCTAGGGCAATATTCATCTGCTGCCAGGGAAAATGAAGGAAGTCTTGCAGAAGGCCCATTTTATAAGAAAGAGTAACAGCATGTCATGATCGTGTGGTGATATGTTCTTGTGGCATGGACTACAAATGGGAAAGAAAGGGCAAGACCTGTACTTGCATAAAATAACTTGTACCTACCCATGATATGTAGGAAAATCAGTATCACAGCATGATTGAAGTTGTAAAGGAAAAGAGATCATCCTTGTTTGAAATCCTATATAAGGGTCTGCTTTTCAAGAACTGAAATGTCATGCATCCACTCTGAAGCACTCATCCCATACTAAAATAGACTTTGGAGAGCCCTGGCACTGAGTAATACATGCTTATTATTATCAGGCAGGATCTTTGAGCTATTAAAAATACAAAATGATTTACAGTGAGAATGTAGGAACATCAGTGCTGGGTCATTACTAGTATCTACCAATTTCCTGTGTTTGAAAGCAGACAGATGCTGAGTAAAAAGATAATACAAGCAGAGTGAACGCACACCAATGCTTTCTTGTAATGCCCTCTCACCTTCCAGAATTCTGTACTTCAGCCAATTTTAGAGCACTTAATTCAATGTTATGGCCACTTTAATGTGAAATACTCAGAAAAGCAGATGGCAATGATGTGCATATACACCTCTCCCTCTCCTTCCCTCACTCTCTCTCTGCAGTTTGCTTCAAAAAATAATTCCACCTATTTATTTCCAATGAAATGATAACAGATACAAAGAGCATAATAACACTGTTTGACAGAGCAAATTCTAAGCTACAAAACTGCTTTTCAACATAGTCACCTCCATTAGCTATCCATTTTCAATAGCAATGAACAAGAGCCTGCATGCTACACTCATAATAATCCTCATCAGTGAAGACGATCTACTGTTGCTGTTGTCGCTGCTGAAACACAGTGCCCACAGCCTCACTTTGCTCACATCCACTGTTTGATCTCCATAAACATTCAGCAAGCATTGATGAATGTCAATGAGTGCCATTTTTTCATATGGAGTAATTCAGTGATTTATGTACACTTCCATATCAGGTGCCATTTGGTCAGAGTGCTATTCTGCTGCCATGGCAACAAAATGTAATGAAATATTGGTGGGAAGATTCAACCTTTACTTCTACACAGGTAACATTCACCTATGGTGTTGTGGACCAACATAATAAAATATAGGAGGCATTATTTTTGGAGCAACCCGCATACATAGGAACATGAATATGATATACAAGTGAACAAAGACAGTTTTATAAAAACTTATATATATTTATGTGAAAGATCCACTTTGTATTATATTTAAAAAATCATTAATATTATGTTGTGCAAAAGGCATATCATACAGTGGAACAGCACACCAATTTACTTCAGTTTATCAGTTCATTCTTGTTTCCTCTCACTCCCTTTTTGTGTCCATGAGAAATGTTACTCTTTAAAATGTTATAATGTTCCCAGTTTTCTACTGACGGTATTTTGCTTCTGGTAAAAGTGCAGTGAGTTGCAAGTACGGCCTTTTAAAACTTACATTCATTTTACAAGTACTGGGGGAAAAATGTCAAATTTTAAATTTATTAATCTTATATCTGTGGAGAATAATAATAATAATGTCTCCCATTTGCAAATTGGAGGTTTATTTAAAATGAACTTTTCAGTTTATCAAAAATGAATCCAGTTATGAAACATCTCCATGCCAAATATTCATAGCTACAAAGGTCAGCCTTGGATATGCATCTGGGTATGTGTGTGGGAGCGCATACAAAAGCAGGGTTTATAAAGCTATAAAACTGTAGCAAGTATAAAATCACTTTCATTACTAATATCTATACAATCAAGAAAAAAGAATTTTCACTGAAAATCCATTCCTTAGTCTCATAACACCTAACTAAACAATTAACAAAATTATGCATTTTACATTTAAGAGATTGCAGTCTGATGTATTAAAACTATTATCTTGACAAAATAATATGCAAAATCAACTATCTCTATGTACATATTATTTCCCAAGTGTTTTTTTATTAGTTCATTGTCAGACCATCCATTGACTTCATGGATGAGTGGCTGAGAATTTAATCTGTGTGGATAGGCCTTCTATGGAAATATTTTCCAACTATACTTGAAAAACAATGTGTGGAAAGCGAACTAGTTACTGAATATTTTTTATTTATAACGAAGGGGATTTGTACTAATCCACTCATTGCCTAAAGGATCACAAAGGATGGCATCAATAGCAGAGCTCCTAGCAGATCTTGAAAGAATTGAATCCAGGGTCTAAAAGAGCTCCACGTATCCATAAAGCTTCATTAGCGATGCTTTTCTATTGGGATGGACTTAGTAATATTAGTAACTAAATGAGGCAAAAATATAAATGCAAAAAAACCCCGATAACCTAGATACATAAGCTATATAAGTAACCTGCATAGTTTCTGTTCTCATTCTTTAGTAAAGCCAGCAAGAAGCTTATTCTTTCAAAAAATAATTTATTTTGTTTCACCATGATGTCTGTACGTGTTGTGTTTCACTTCTAAGTTCCCAGTACAGAATGTAGCTCAGAGGGTGGATGGTCTGTAAGAGAGGGAGCCCATTCTATAAGGAAGGTAGACTTTGTAGAAAAGGCACAGTAACAAAAAAAAGTACATTTCAGAGGAAATGTATTTGTAGAGATTTTCATGTTTTGAAGAATTTCACGTATGTTTTGAACTCTTTGACAAAAGCTGCAGAGCAGAATAAACAACTGTCTACTCAAACTATCACATGCAAGAACATACTGCTTTTTTTAACTACAGCACAGATTGTGTGGGGGAAAACTCCTACAAATTAGATAAATAAAAGAAAGGTGGAGCATAACTTCATCTCTGACACTGTTGATACCTGCAGTGACCATCCAAACTGAACTCCACAGCATGACTTCTAAATAATTTCAGAGTAAAGCAACAATCATTTCAATGTATGTTCATTTTGTTTTAACTTCAAAAAGAAGCCTTGTTTTTCTTAGCTTCAGTTGACTAACACCTTCTATCATTAGCATATGAACTACTCAAAGCAGTTGCATTGTCCCAAGGAATTCAAAATACATGTTTACTTTCACTGATTTGTATTACATAAAGTGTGTGGCTGGTATCTAAGAAACACAAAAAATCCGTCAGGAATTAGAAAGAGCTCAATTCTAATTATCAATTTCTTTTTTCCATTACAGTGATAAAAATTCTATTTATTTGAATTCAAACATCTACAGAGATACATTGGAATAGAATTTGCAAAAGGCTGTGAACAACTTCAGAGTAAATAACATTCTATTTTGTCCAGATTAGTGTTGGTACTAAGTGTGACTATTTTTTCTTTTTCTTTTTGTTTTTGAGAAACTTTTATTTTTGTTTTGTCTTACAGTGTTGGGCCAGCCTTTTACCACTTCTCTAACCATCTCTCTGCTTTTAATCACATCTCTTCCATCTGATTAATATGGCATACAGTGCACCTCATATATTCCTTATCTTAGTGTATTTAATGCCCATGAATGAATTTGTTTTAGCACTGTAGCATGCCAAATGTGAGTTCACAGATATCGGTTTTAAACGAAAACTTCCTCAATATTTTCACAGTGTCATAAACAGCAGGTGGAAGGAAGTTTTACAGAAGATACTTGACAACCAAGAGTCATTTTCTATTGTATAGAGCCAGGAGGGTTTAATTCAGAAAGAAACTGTTCTATGGAGCAGTCACTCCCAGGGGCTAAGTTTGCAGTTGGAAGATTCCCTTTTCAAGGTTCATTGTTTCCAACTGGAGACAGCAGCAATAGTATGCATACTGCATATTTGGAAGGAGGGTATAAATAAACTACTTCTGTAAAAACCTGTCGATATAATTCAGATTATAATTGAGGCTCTTATAGACTTTGATGCTTTGTTTCTATCTTTTCTTGCTGAATACTTGTAGTTTCCTTTCCAGCTAATGAAACTCTGCCCATAATTTTTCTCTATCTCACCTCCTGACCAAGGCAGCCGGTTGAGACCTGTCCATAATGGCAGTTGGGTTTCTTACTATTGAATACCTTAACCCCCAGGTACAAGATATAAGAATTTGAATATTAGCTGTTTATACTACATCCCCAGGAGCTGGAGTAAAATCAAAACAGAACCCGAAAGGCTGAATAAAAGTTATAAATATCAATTAACATTCTGCTCAGCTGTATATCTTATAACTGCTCCTTATCTATTTTAGCTAACAGTAAGTGTTTGAAACTGGAAACACATTTGGTGTCTCCTGACCAAATTGTGACTAGAATTGTAAAACCTATCCAAGATCTGGACTATAAGAAAGATGACCTTTTACATGTCAGTTCTTAATAACCCTGCAGGCACCTTTATTAATTGAGTTGCTTTTGTTAACCAATTTTTTGGAGACAAACTTCAGGAATGAATGATAACTCAGTTCTCATCTTATTCTGAAAGGGAGTACTGGCTGCATAGTGATTCTTTTTCAAGGTAAGAGTTGCAGTCTTCTGCAGTACACATACTTTATAACTATGGTCTATAACTGCATGGGTATGTGGTTCAATTATTATTATTTTATCTATAATTCGGCTTAGAGTCCAAAAATGCCATTCTCAAACATCCCAAATATACACAAGAACTTAATATTTCCTTCTGCTTCCCATTATGCTCTACAAGGAGGAGCAGATGTATATTTAAGTATATAAATGTGCACAGGATCTTTCGATATAGAAAGTACACAAAATGGAATTGAGATCTCCCTCCTGAATATTTTCATCAGTTTCTTTCTCCTTCCATTAAGTCTACAATAGGGAGACTGGCTTGTCTGTCAGTCATAACTTTGAGACAGGTACTCAAGAGTTTGCTGAGACTGTATGCTGTGTTAGGTGTCAGAATTACCTGCACTGAGTTATACCCAAAGTCAAGTCTGCTGTTCAGTATCATAGTTCTTAACAGAAATATGCGTGCAGTCATGTGGCATTTAGTTTTATTTCTTTCATCCTTGAGAATGTTTTTATTTGCTGTTGTTTTCAATTGCTGTGGCAACTAAGAATATTTTGACATACACTTGAAATATTTCTCCTTAGTGGTTCCCAATTCTGAAGCTAGTAGTGTTGTTAAGTGTTGAAAAATCCTGTTTTATTGATGTTCTCTAGAGTTAGTTAATCCCTATGATCCTCCTGCCTAAAACTGCTCTGGAACAGGTATCTGATGAATTTCAAACAGTGAAAAGGCCAACACCTTAGCTAAGCTGGTGGTTTATCTCACTTTTAAAATTCATGAATTTGCTTCAAACATTTGCCAGCTTCCTGGTTTAAGATTAGTGGAAAACAAAGAAGCAAGATTTGAAAAGTCCATGGTCATATGTTTTAAGGCTCCTAGAAATATATGGATGAAAAATGAAGCATGAAGGAATGTCTTTCTCACTGATTTGTTACTTTGTAATCCAAATTCAATGTAAAAACAAAACAAAACAAACATTTGATCTCTTTCATTATGAAAATTAGAAGAAGATGCTTTGGCACTTTGTCCTAATACATTTTTAAATGGATAATATTTAATTACACTTACTAGTCAGATATCATTAACCAAGCAATTAAATGTGTTTGTTTTAGCCAGATGTGAAGGAAACACAGTTTATATACTCAGTTTCTAATGATTATTGCTGTGTCTTAATAAATGTAACTTCATGATAAGTGGCTTAATCTAATATGCCAAAACGCCAACCACAGATCTGAAAATTTAAATAAATTGAATTTCTAGATTGCCAAATGTGATACTCTGTTTTAGCTGTGGATAATTTTACCAGGATTGGACCACTAGGTGTTTTCAGCAGCTTTTTTCTTTTTCTTTCTCCTGCTTGCTTGCTTCCTTTTTTTTTTTTTTTTCTTTTCATTTTCCCCTTTTCTTTCTTTTTACTTCTTCCTTTCTTTTTTCAATAGGAATTTAGAGGGTTTTTTTCTTTTACCAGAGAAGTTTTCTCAGTAGAGCTGCCCATAAAGCACTCAAAGAAATGGCAGTGCTATCTTACTTTGTCTTGAGTGCCCAGACTTTTTGATATAGTTACATTATTACATACTCTTTATATATATATATATATTATTTTTTTCTTCTGAGCATTGCTTCATTCTTTGCAGAGAAAGGACACACTTTCGGGAATAGATCAGGATTGTGCAGTTGCAAGAGCCATCGTTGTCACTGTCACTGGCTTTCCAGAGTCAGTAGCAGAAGGCACAGAGTGTAGAGTGAGTGAAAGAGAAGAATGTTAGATGGGGTGGGATGGTTTTGGGAGGAAGGCAGCAGAACATGAACATTGCAGCTGCCTTCTTTAGCTTTAGCTATGCAGGGCTAAATGGTTAAGGCAGTATGTTGTATTAACATAATGGTACTGTTTCTTGTATCCCATTCTTTATTTCACAGCCCAGATATTGCTCACGGATTTGCAATCTGCCATGTAGACACACATGATTATGTGATCCTTCTTTTCTCACTGCTTGCATTGAGACTCTAGGGTCTGATTTGCAGAAATTGTGTTCACTCACAGCTGCTACTGTTGTCTGTAGGATGATTCTTTGAACATCTAATCTGCTGTATAGTTCTTAGCACTCCACAAAATCAGGTTCTGTGTATCTCTGATTGAATGAGAAAATTAGTGGGCACTTTGGATGTTTGTATCTGTGTGCCTCAGTTCTCAGTCTGTAAAATGGGGATGATAATTTTGTCAGATGATTGTGAAAGTGAAGCCATTAGTTTAAGTAAAACACTCAGATTCTTCACTGATGAGTACCAGAAGACAAGCCACAGGAAATGAATAATTCTCTATTCAGAGCAGGGTTTCAATAACGCGTAGCAAGTAGTGCACTGAACTCTGAGTATAAGCAAGAAAATAGCTATTGAATAGTTACTTGTTACACAGACAGTTCTCAATCCTTGCACCGACAGCAAAAATATAGAAAAAATACTATGTGGACTTGTAATTATCAAGTGCATCAAAATCAAAATACATAAGCATTCCACTTTTTTTGCTTTGGCAATAATAATATTGAAATTTCCTCAATTCTAGTGAGCTTCACTGTGTGCTCTTGCTCTTTCTGTCAGTTTCTTCTGTGTTAAGAATGTGTGGTACAATAATGTGACTTTTTTGGTGGAGATAGAAAATAACATTTAGATTTACTTATGCAATATCTACCTGCTCTCTGGACTGCTTTGCTTAACTTTAAAGACTGATGTGAGAAAAATGTGGAAAAAATCTGTGTTCTTGCTTATCAAATCCTATGCCCATTCTTTCATAATCTGTTCCTCATTTTCATTGCATAATTCATTTGCAAGATCAATTTCATCTTCTGCAATCTTAATTTTGCTTGTGCAGTCCAGTGTAGGGTTCCTAACCATCTCTTTCCTGAGAATAGAGCAGAATATGAGGAAAAAGACTTTGTGGTAATCAATATGCCCATCTTAGTGTACATACCTATGCATACCAAATACAGTTCTGTTTTTACTTTGAAGTTTACATAAGCAATGTTGGTATTAAATTTGGGAATATAACCAACAAATCTCTATAGAAGCATTTAATTGAAATAGTTGCAACAGTTATAGCCTGCAGAACTGTTCTCAGTGAAATGAGAAGTGAGACCATAAACAACCCTTCTGACAGTGACATATAAATACAAATGTGGCACAACCCAGTCAATAGAAACAGAAGGGATCCACCTTACAATTCACATGCAATCACTTCTGAAAATGCAGCAGTTTTTTCCTATGTTCTTGCCACTATCTTTCTCTCTGTCATATGTGGTAGAATAAAACGATACATTTCACATTGATTCATTCCCAACAGAGAGCTTATCTGAATTCAGCAAGGAATTAAGCAGTGTAAATAAGCATTAAAATTTACAGAATTAGAAGTTCCCACAGACATTTGTGTGGAACTTCCTATGCCTCAGTTTGTGGCCATTTCCCTTTGTCCTATCACCACACACTGCTAAGAACAGTCCAGCCTTGTCCCTTTGCCTTCCACTGCTTAGATATTTATAGACGTGAATCAGATCCCCTCTGAGTCTTCCTTTTTCAAGGCTGAACAGACCCAAGTCTCTCAGCCTTTCCTACAAGAGAGGTGTTCCAGGCTGTTTATCATCTTTGTAGCCCTCTGCTGGACACTTTTGAGGAGATCCCTGCCTTTTTTGTACCAGGGAGCCCAGAACTGGACACAATACTCCAGGTGAGGCCTCACCAGTGCAGAGTGGAGGGGGAGGATCACCTCCCTTGACCTGCTGGCCACTCTCTTTTTAATGCACCCCAGGATGCCATTGGCCTTCTTGGCCACCAGAGCACACTGCTGGCTCATGGTCAACCTGTCATCCACCAGGACACCCAGGTCCTTCTCCACAGAGCTCCTCTCCAGTGGGTCATTCCCCAGCTTGTACCGGTGCATGCAGTTATTCCTTCCTAGGTGCAAGACTCTACACTTGCTCTTGTTAAACCTCTTCTGGTTCCTCTCTGCCCAACTCTCCATTCTGTCCAAGTCTTATTGAATGGCAGCACAGTGTTCTGGTGTGTCAGCCATTCCTCCCACCTTTGTATCATCAGCAAACTTGCTGAGGGTGGACTCTATCCCCTCATTCAAGGTCACTGATGAAGATGTTGAACAGGACTGGAGCCAGCACTGATCCCTGATGAACACCACTAAGTACAGGCCTCCAACTGGGTGCTGCACCACCAATCACAACCCTCTGAGCTCTGTATGTGGAGATTTATCCAGGGAAAGTGTTCAGTATGTGTTGACTACAAAAATAAAAAAAAAAAATTGATCAAGGTAAAGAAAATGAATGTAGTGCGTGCTTGGATTTGTAATATTTCAGCTATCTGAACAGTAATGTACTAAATCTCATATGTATTCTGTGAATACCATTAAGGATCCAGACAGTACTGATACTGGTGTCTCAGATATTTCAGACTGAAATATCCTTACTAAATTTAGTATGGGAAGGTTATGGTAAAAAAAGCAGTGACTATATATACTTTCTTGTGCACTGCAATAAACACTGACATATATGATGCACAGGAAAAGATGAAGAAGGTAGAGGGTCATATTAAGTGAGACAAAAGCAAATCGAGCAGTCAACAGGCCAAGACTTTGAATGAAAAGGTGATAAGATAGGCAGGCAGAGAGTGAATTTTAAAGGAATGAAGATAATAGAGGCAGTAGGGAAATGTGCTCTAATTCTGAGCTCTGCAGCTACAAAGATTAGAATGCAAAGGCGATAACAGTAAGCAGTTTCTATTCAGTGCTTTATATTCTTTTCTAGCCAGGCACTATTACTTATCATCTATTTTCAGTTTCATATGCCTTTACCTCTCTGTCTGTCAAGCTCCCTCTCCCTCCTTTTTTTTTTAACCTCTTCATCTTTCGTCTTCACTTTTTATTGTATTGTCTTCTTTCTTTCACATCATTTCCCTTCCTTCATTTCTTGCAAACTGACTCAGTCCTCCGGTGTACATTATGAACATGACTCTGAGGGCAATTATTTTGAAAATAATATTTTCAAATTTGGATTTTTTGATCATTTGTTTCTACAAGTTCCAAGAAGATTTCCAAAGGAGATATTTGGCCCTTCTTTCCTGTGTCATTAGTGTACTTGTTAAAACTGGTTATTCAGAAATCAGAATACAGCTGTTTCTGGAAACCTGAAATATGATGAAGAGAATTCCAAACTCTTAATCAAAACAGGACCAACATTATAGTTAAGATATTTTATTTAGGATCTGGTTATGAAAGTTTTCAAGGATGGTTGCCTTTCTGGGCAGCCTGGCTCAGAGTCTGATCACCTCAACCTGGGAAGGTTGAGTAAAGATCAAGGCAAAGAAGACACTGTTTCCTGATTTCTTCATTTTCCTTTGAATAGAAATAGTAAAACAGTAATTTCATATACAAGAAGGTTTCATATTTTAATTCATTATGAACCCAAGTGAGAAAAAATTAAAAAAAAAAAGGTCAATTGTTATTTCATTTGGCCTCAAGATCCTAATAATCACATAGGGCTAAATGTAAGTAATTTCAGAATCTAATACTAGTCACTGTTCACATGGTCTAGACCACCACCATGGAGAACTGGGTTGTAATAGATTGTGAAACTGATCACATTTTCTAAGTTTATGCTGTGATAAATTTCTCAGAATCTACTTTGCCCTCTGCAAAGATATGACAGAATTTATACTCAATTTGTATGTGAAAGAACTGACACCTACTGAGGTTAGCATAATGACCTGACTCAAATTATAAGAGAAGACCAACTGTGGGAAATTAAAAGCTATTTGAAGTTCTATGTACTGAAAAGAGAGCCAGTACTTGATAAGGCAGCTATATTTCATTTATATTTTCATTTATTTTGTTTTGAATTTTATTTAGATTAGTGAAAAAAGAAAAAAAAAGTACTTTAGATCACATACTACAAATGAATATTTTGTCCTGGAAAGACACAAAAGAAAAATGTGTCTTAAGTTTTCACATAGTATATGCAGTACTTACTTCAGACAGACTGCCAATTCTTACAGCAAGTTAGGTCTTTCACTAAGGAAATGTTCCAGAAACAGGCAGAGAAAGGTAAGTGTTAATAATGTGATGTTCTATCTATTAGAGGAAACATTTGCTTGTACTTAGAACTTGTGATTGGAAGTTAATTGGCCCATAATTTTTTTTTCTGACATTTAAATTAGTTCAATACAAGACTTCTAGAAACTGAATTGATAGTAGCAAAATTCTAATCAATGGATAGAAGTAAAAAGGCTAAAACAGCCAAATAAAATTATACCTATTAGGTGCCTACCATATCTCATATTACATATGCAAAAGTTGAGGTCTCTGAAAACAAAGGTTCTTTCTGTAATTCTGTCAGCAAAAGCCTTCAGTTAGCATAAAAATTAAAAAATATTGACTTTATAAATATTTAAAAGCTGGAATGTTTATGAATTATATTAAATCATTATAATTTATTCAGAAAAAAAAGTTTAAATATAGTCTTATAGAGGTGAAACATGTAGATGTCACCATTACTCTGATAATGCTGTTCTAAATCCATTCATCTCTGAATGGCTCACTGAATGGAAGCAGTGCTTCGTAATAGCAAAATCAATTTTCAGATCAAGTGAAGAAAAGACAATTTACTTTTCCACCTCTATCCCACTGCCTGGCATTGTCATTAAAGAAATGTCCTCATTAGTTTACTATGTATCTGAATGCATTAGCATTTGTCAAATCTTACTTCTTTCAGTACATTTTGGGGGTCTGACATTCTATATTAAAAAGGAAAAAAAAAAAAAAAAAAAAAAGCGTGCCAGTAGAGCGCTTTTCTGTTTTGTTGAAACTTTCATTTCTGAGCTGTATTATTCCAAAGACTATGGATAACATAGGAGGATTTTCTTCATGAACTAGCTACAGATTAATTGTGTGTCCAGTGTATTTATTGGATGAAGCATGTACAAAGCAAGATTTTATGGCTTGTCCATAAGAAAACTGAGCTTGGTGCAATGGGAAGCTTAAAGAATGTCTGATTATCTCCTGGACTTCTGGATCCAGTGCTGAAAGACAACAGAGATTTACCTCCTACATTTAACTGCGGATATCCCAATATTATAGAATGGTTTAGGTTGGAAGGGACTTTCAAGATCATCTAGTTCCAGTGCCCCTGCTAAAGGCAGGGACACCTCCCTCTAATCCAGGTTGTTCAAAGCCCCTCCAAGCCTGGACACCACCAGGGAGGGGACATTCAGAAGCTCTCTGAGCAGACTGCTACAGTGTCTCACCACCCTCACTGTAAAGAACTTCTTCCTGTTACTTAGTCTAAATGTTTATTAGCGCTGTGATCCTGGGTTAAGATTGTTTCAGTCTTCCTACCTTTCCCCTTGTTCAAGGATGTATATGAGAAAGTTCAATATGACTCAGATAAACAAAAAACAAACAAACAAAACTTACTAACAGTCTAACAGTATACAGTTGAGTTAAAGTGATTTGGAATTTGGCAGCAGAAACATCATTCTGCAAGATAAGAAAGAATACAATGACAAAACCATTCCCTCTAAAACTATGTGACTAGGCTAGGCAGATCACCTCTGTGTGTTACAGTGAGAGCATTTCTTAATACCAGAGATGTACTGAGAAACTTTAAGTGATGTTTTTCTGTTTTAAAGAAATCACATATTTCAGCCAGCAATTATTGACATAAGACTTACTAGCTGAAATCACATGCCGTGTTACAAAGAACACAATGATCACTGATTAAAACTTTTCTCGAAGGAAAGTCCTAAACATAAATCATAATATAAAATGATTTCTAAGTGTATTTATTTTAATGGAATTCTGTAATTTCTTTACATAAAACAAACAAACAAACAAACAAACAAAAAAACAACAGTCCAGAAGACTCCTACTTGAACATCTGTAAAAGCCCATTAGAAGTAATACTAGATAAAAATAAGAAAATAACTTGAGGCATCTTCTTCCTTAGGCAGTATTGTACTCCTCTGCAACACTGCCAGGTGTGTTCCACAGTAGTTTCCAAATATACTGCTGAAGCTTGATTGACTAGTACAGTGAACTAGTACATATGAGTTGCAACATTGCGTTTGGAATCATAGAACAGCTAAGACAGCAAGGTATCTCTGGAGATCATCTGATCTATTCCTCTCTCAGTGTAAATCTAGACTAAATTACACAGAGTCTTGCACAGTCAGCTTTCAGTGTTGCCAGTGATGGACAGTTCATAGCCTCTCTAGGCAACCTGATGTACTGTTTGCCTATGCCTGTGGTGAAAAAAATCCAAATGTAAGACAGAAATTTATCTTGTTGCATTTTTAATAGATGCCACTCATTCTTTCTCCTTTCACTTTTTCCATCTTCTCCATATCTTCACATTAGATAGTTGTCTATAAGATAGTTATAATAACTATAAGATCTCTCCTCAGGTATCACTTCTCAAAGCTGAACAAATGTATTCCTTTTATCCTCTCTTTACGGATTATACTCTCAAGCCCACTGACAGTCTTGGGGGCACTCCCCTGAACCTGATTCTATGTCTTTGTCTTCAGATATAACTGATCAGAGTATGCAAATGCCATCCCACAGGTATGATTAAAAGGGAAGGATCATTTGTAAGCAGCTGGCATACTTTGCTGCAAGGCAACACAATTGTCTTAAGATTATCTTGTTTTGCAAGACTTCCTAGTCCGTTCTCTGCAAAGCTGAACACTGTTTCTAGCCCGTTGGCCCCCAGTATCTTCCTTTTCCATGGATGTATTATGTCACAGAGTAGGATTCTGCATTTGCTCTTGCTGAGCTTCATAAGATTACTGACATTCCACTTCTCTGGTGTCTCAAGGTTTCTTAATGGCACTCCTACCCTTCAGTGATCTCTTTTCCCATCATTTCTGTGTCCTCCACAGACCGAGTCGTTACTAAGTACTGGGCCTATCTTTTCCCCTAAGGAAACTCACTGGTGGTCAGGCAGGAACTAAAATATTTATTGACTATCACAACCCTCTGAGCTCTGTAATCAGCCAGTTTTCAAACCACCTTGTAGGCTATCTATCCAGTCTAGTTTTCTTCAGTTTGGCTATCTTAGGCTAAGTGGATATTGTGGTCAGAGGATGTTTTTGGATGTTATTATTGTTCAAAAGCATTGCTAAAGACAAAGTAAGCAATGTCTGCTCCATTTTCCTCCCTGTTGGAGACAGTTATTGACACAGAAGGACAGAGTATCCTTTGGGCCATACATCTTATTGCTTGGTGTGTGAGGAGGAATTATGTTCTTATATATGTATATATATATATGTATATATGTATCTATAATTTCAAAATGTCTGAAATCCTGTGAGGTCTGTTTCTAAAGTATGAAAATATGATTGGATACTACATTCTCTTGAGAGTCATGAAAGCAATGTGGCTCTCTGAAGGTGCAAAGGTCACTGAAACAGTAATGGAAGAACCAATCTGCTATTTGTGAAAGACCCTAGGGTGAATTATCCTCTGAAGAACAGCTAAATTCCATCCCTGGAAAGACTACCTGATTGACTGAAAAAGAGTCTGAGAGTGAACAGACTATTAAATGAATGGGTTTCTGAGAAGAAACCAAGGAAGTGTGTTCTCTGATGGTGTAAATGTACACTGTTTAACTGCTGGCACCATTATCACTTTGCTATATGAGATTTCTTCTTTTGGAATTACTGGCAAAGGAGAGCCTGGGAGAAAGCACAAGGATGTATAGCTCAACTTCATAAAGTTTTCAACATAAAGTCCAGAGCATGGATTTTTGGGGCTGTGGTCTTTTCCTTTGGTCAAAATTGGGTATAGTCAGAATCAAAGTTTCTTTGAAGCGAAACAAGAAGTGTTTCATTAAGTTACAACATGGAAAAAAAAAAAAACAAAAAACCTTGAGATAACTAATCTAAGGGAAAACAAACTCAAAAGCTTTAAAATTTGATTTAAGAATTATACTCTTTAAATCAAGACACTTTTTTAACAGTGTGATTATCGATGGTTTGATCCAAAATAGTTCTGTAAAAAGCATGAAGACAGACAAGAAGCAGAAAATTTACAGAGTGGAGCAGGTGGAAAATCAAGTGTGAAATTGGCAATTTTTTGAGTTACATGGAGTCTATGGCTTTATTGTTAGATATGGTGTGACTGGAACTGAATTGCTGAGGCTATCCTGTGTAAACAACAGCTATTTTTCATTTTGGAGTAATAGGATCTTGAACTCAGATTTGAAGAATGTGAATAATTATGAATTAATTGTAGTGAGCTAGACAAGACATGACCAACAAATGCCTTTGACCCATGTAATTAGAACTTTACTCCATGTGGAGATTAAATGGAATGTGACGTTGCCTAAGCTGACTAAGGATTATAATCCTGCCATGTCAGCACAGAGCAAAGGAGGTGGTACTACAGAATTATGCAAGGACAGTTAGTAAGGCAGATTAATTCATTTTGCTTGGGTTTATTCCATAAAGTTCTGATATTATTAGCCTTATAAGGAGCAAGTCTCATTGTACCTAAATTAGTAAATGGTTGTTGTTAATACATCATCACAGAATCAGGAGATATCTATAATTTGGTGTAAATTTATGATACTTATTGTACTTTTAGATTATATTTAACACAGATGCATCTCTGTTTAACAAGATAATTTTACTTAAAAGAGAATATTACTTAAATTACTGGAGAAGTGCAGAAAGTATGAAATCTAAAAGCACCTTTTATTAATTACTCTGTGATTTTATTTTATTTTTTTTATTGATTACTCTGTGAAAATACATATTCATAGAGATTGTGACTTTCATTTCATATATATATATATACATATACAAATTTAGCTCTGCTTAGGTTTAGAATCAAATATGTAACCATAAGAAACAGCTGCAGATTTGTATAAAGTAATAAAATTAAAAAAAAAAAAAGAGTCAAAGTGCAGAATAAACTGTGTTTTGTGTGTCACTACATTTTTTTTCTCCTTTTTTTTTTTTTTTTTCCTTGAATGTGCAAAGTGCACATTCACTTGAGTTGGGAGTGATAAGATTTCACCTCCTACACTGCATTTTAGGTAACTGTTTTACAGGACCAGAGATCATCTAACAACTAAATAATGACACCACAATAACAAGATAAACTGAGAATATAGATGTACAATTTTTAAGCAGAAGGATCGATAAATGCTTCGGTGAGAAAATCATGTCTGTGTGAAGCACCCATCATTCTCTCCCTGTAGTTTACGAGGTTATCAATGAAGCTGTCAGTCGCAATGGTGAAGTTTATTTGAAGGAGCTGAAGCTGCATCACCAAACTGTCCACAAATCTGGGAAACTACCAGGGTAGAAAGCAAAATGGCTGTGAGTCTAAACGTTGTCAGCCTAATGTTGGAGACCTTGATCCACACTTTGCCAGCCTTCCTCTTTTTCCTGGAGAACGTGTACTTTGCTCAGACTATACAAAAATAGGGATAATAAGTATTGCTGAAGACATGAGTTTTGAAGAGATTACAGAGTTACTGTGCTGCAGTGATGGGGAAGGTATGAGCATCAGACAAAGACTTTGACTGAGTTTTCTCTCCATTATGAAAAGGAAAGGAAATAAAGCAAACAAAACCCACCTGTTTCTGCCTTGAAGCCTCATCCCCCCAGGTCAAGTCTCTGTAGAGTGAAGGTAACTATGCCCAGTTAGGTATAAATCCCAAATTTTCTATATTTTCTTCTGAATTCTGTTTCATCCTTAGGTATCTCAGTGATGAAAAACCTAAAAAATTCACTTGAAAAATAAAAAGGAAATGTAAGCTCTGTGTAATATACACCACCTTGGTAATTTATAGTTGTATTGCCTTTTTTTTTACTGTTTTAACATCCAGCTTCATTTGTGTATCTAATGGTTAATAAAGAAGGATTTTTGATTTGCCACTACTAATTTCTGCTATTTAATTCCATATCTATAACTAAAGAACAGATAGATCCTGGTGGGACTTGCATGTTATTTGAAGATTGGAACTAACTATAAATAACAGTAAACTATAAAATAAAGGTGTTCTAGCTATCCTTGAGAAAACTAGTTTTCCCTTTCTGCTAAGCTGTGACTGTTTTGGTCTTCACAATCTGTAACTGTGTTGAGAGTATAGGAATGCTTTTTGCATCTCCACTTTTGGTTGTGGAACTTTGTTTTCTAATGGACATCAATGGCTTTCGCTTTATAACACAGACAGAAATCTCAGCAGCATTTGCGATAGCTTAAGCATATAATTTCTGTTAATGTTAATGGGAGCTACATGACTGATCTACCGTGCACAGCCCTGAAAAGTTACTTCAGTATATCCTTTTTTTCAGAAGTGCATTGTGATTATTGCTTGTCACAGTAAGTTGATATGCAATTTGCTTTTTTTACACAAGCAACAGTCACTGACATTTTTCTACTTAACTCATGTCATTATAAATAGTTGCATTTATAACTACTACATGAACATACTATTTATACAAGAGAAGATGAAGAATCAAAGGCAGTGTTTTCTTGTGAAGGACACAAAAGCAGAAGCACATTTTCTCCTAAACAGATGGGATCAAACAGTGTAGGTCAATGTGTATTTTCAGTAATGTCTGTCCTTATTCTACCCTGTGGAACCCACTTGTAGCTGTTTTCAGCAACATGAAGTGCATTTTAAGAGAACCTGGAAAGTAAACATACAGCCTTATTGAAGCCAAATGTCCCTTGCTTAAGGCTATTGGAGATCTGTATGTCTGTAGCTTTTCCATGCAGAATGACAATGAATTCTTTCTTTTGAAAATTAGAAGGGTGTGTTTTTTTTTTTCAATTTGTACAATGTATATATTCATTAGAGTTTTACCAGTAAGTCAGCAGTGTAAAGATAGTTTGGGTTATTCCTAATAGATATTCCTTTCTTTCTGATGAAAAAATAAAATTATTTTCCAGCCAGAGTTCAGTTCTCAAGAAGTGAGGGGCAGTTCAGAATCGATCCCATGATATATTGGCAGTATCCTTAAAAACTGAGCATAATCTGACCTGAGTCATATTCTCACCATGAAGAGTACTACTCAAGAAGAAAATATTATGTATTATAAGATACTTACAAAGCTCTCCATTTTTTTCTGATTTATTCATCGCTATTAAAAATTCATGACAATACCTGCTGAGTGATTATTCCTTCAGAAAGAACTAGCATTGTCTTTTCAGATGCAAGTGTAGCCGTTATAGGGGCAAGAAACTGTTTTATATTCAGAAGATACATTAATTTACATATAGCTTAATGTAATTTAGGCAACTAAGCACAAGTTGTTACTGTTCAAACTAATTACCTTAGGTTACTAAATATGTGTGTTGACTCAACTTTGGGAATTCCCTATCTATCTCCACTGACCAAAAGAAATTTTCAGGTGCCCACATTGGATAAAATGAATTCCATGCAGTTAATTTAAGCTGCTCAGGACAGGGTCAACTCCCCTGTGTCCCAAAACACTGGGGCATAAGGTAAGACAACTGCTGACACTATTTAGATTTTGTGTACACTGACAAGACATGACTGTGCTGAGTGTTAATGCATTCTCCCTCTTGGGCGACTTACTAGCCTATGGGCATATTCCTACAGTTCTAACATGTTTACTTTGGGACCAGAACTGGTTTGCACTATCCTGTATTGTACTGAAAGGTCAGTTCTATTGATAAAACTGTGTAATTTGATCCTGTCTGGGCAGGAAACTAAGTGTAAAGGCACTTCATTTGACCATTCAAACAGATTTATTTGACTTGCTGGAGACCATTTAAGACTACATTCAATGCATACATTACACCTAAACTTTACTATTTGGATCCAGATCTTTCTTTCAAGGATTTAGGTGGAAGAGTTCTGTACTGATGAAAGCATATTCTTGCCCATATCAGGAGAGAGCTTGTCATGAGATTAGGAATTTGGTTCTTGTGTATACAGCTTGAAAATAATTTTTGCAGCCAAGCATTTCAAATTGATTTGGCTGTTCCACTACTCCCCTGCTTTTGTATACTAACATTTGTCAACTATGAAAATAATCTTTTTTTTTTTTTTCACTACAGTTCTTTTTCCCCTGGACATAAAATATAACTAAAAGCAAGCAAACAAACAAACCAAAAAGGGAAAAGGAGGATCAGACTAGTGAAAATACAGTTATTCTCCTACCTGTCTTAACAGTATCATCCATCCACCCTCCCCCCACCCCCCACAACTGAACCTTCTTTCCTGGAAAAATTGATGGAATAGGATTATGGGGTGTTTTCTTTTTTGGTATTAATTATTTCCTCACTATCCCAAATTTTTCTTCTTCAAAAGATTTGTGACTGTGTCTCAATACTCCTATACCATGCAATCATCCTATCTGTATTAGCTCCTCAGTCCTTAAGTCTGTCCCATCTTCACTCCTCTTGTCGATGTTTGGCATCTCTCCCATCTTAACAACTCCTGCTTCTCCTCTGTTCCCAGTGATGCTCTCCAGCTGCAGGTCCCCCAAAGGACTATTGGCCTTTAACTCATCTATCAACCTTGAATTCAGCTATTGCTGACTGTTTTTCACCTGCTGGCTGGGCTTTTCTGTTATATGGTTACAGCAAATTGGGAAAGCAGAAAGCATATAAACAACAGTAATTGCTCAGCAAAATAAACACTTATGTGTTTCAAAAAAGACACCTCCCTCCTTCATCTTCTCCATATTGTAGTTTTGTTTCCTTTCTTTGCTTTGCTCAACAGACGATTACAGCATCATTAGCCATATGGGCTACAATAGCATTTTCTGCAGAGCTTATCTGTGGTAGAATTATGGTCGGCACTAAAATTCAGCTGCTTATACTCCTTATTTAATTGTTCCAATAGTTCACATCAGATGAACACTCTTCAGGATGTTTCCCAGATATAACACAGGGGTTTAGCATAGGCTAAGTACACAGTTTGGATCCAGCCAGATGGAGAGGAGAGGGAGTTTAACAGAGTGGGTACAAGCAAATCATGCCTACAACCAAACCATTACCTTTTGGTTTGGTGACCAGAGCTAATTGTCCAGCATCAGTTTCTTTCCTATTATAAATGTAGCCTAAATTCATCTTTCCAGTTCCAATTCTCTTTCAAAATTAGTGCAGTGATGCCCTTGCACTTACATATGTGATGACCATATGATCCATGGATATGTAACAGTATGGTTCTACCGATGTCAGGGGAGTTGCACTAGTGCTAGTAGTTGTGTATTATAGGACTATACGTACAGTCAGCAAACACACAATGCTTTCTTGAATCCTGTGTTCATATGACTATGAAAGAATGTCAAGTTTCATTAATAAATAAAAAAAACTGGTTGCCATTAAAACTTGAAAATATGTCTTCTGAGGTTGTAGCTTTAGAAATTCATATTATAGTAAATAAATAAGAATATAACTTTTCTTAGATGAACAAAAAGGCTTTCATGATTGTATTTTTTTTTTATTAATTTTAAACATCTGGTAAATTTTTTTACTATCAAAATTTGGTTGACTTATTTAATGTATTGTAATTTGCCATTTAAACACATGTCCAAAAGCACTGCTGATTCAACTGGCATATATGTGCTCACATTCTTCTGGAGTCAAGACTGGATTGTTACCTCTTAAAATCTGCTTCCCTGGACAGTAGTTTGAACCATGTGCTCAATCTTGTTCATTCTGAAACCATTTGTTCATCTTAATAATCCCTTGTTACTTGCTGTTCTGGTCAACAGTTTTGGAATAGAACACTTCTTTGTGCATTATGTTTGATATTTAATCTGTGGCAATTCTGAACAATTTTTTGGCTCTAAGAAGATATCTTGATTCATTTTATTTTCTGTCAAATGATGTTTTCAGTGCTAACAATTTGCATTTCCAAGATATGTTTTTTGCTTTGTTTTGTTTGTTTATTTGTTTGGCTTCTTTTTAGAATGATTTCAGTCTTGGGCACTATCTATGGCTGTACAGCTTCTCTTTTTCCCCCCTTTCCTCCATGATCACACAGTTTATCAGATTCTCAGGTTTCTGTCTTATGTGAAACAACTAGGCCTTTCCAGCTTGAAGCCCAGGTGAAGTAAAAAAATGCTTTTTTCATTCAAGATCCCATTCCTGTCTCCGATGTCCACACATTCTGTTAGTGTAGTCCCCTAGTATGAAACCAGCAGATCTTGTGCCTTCACTGCCATCAAAGGCATTCATCAAACATTCTCACTTGACAAATGATAGAAACAATTCTGATGGACTGCAAGCAGTATCTAGTACTTGGTAAAGTGATTTTTATTTGGACCTTATGTGGTATAATGATCCACAAACATTTTCTGAAGAGTTTTCAGAGGAGCCACAGTTCTGCTGTGGGAAAAACTCCTTTAAATATATGTCTGTGGAAGTAGCTCATCAAGTTGCTTCTGTTATTTCTGACTGAAATCTTAACTGAGCAGTTAAGATTGAATTTAAAAACATTTATGGACGAAAATCCAAGATTCAATTATGCAGTTGTGTTTCTTTGAATTCACACTACAGTGAGCTGCCTTGGCTGTTTTTACAGCCTCTGTAAAACACTGTCAAACTTGCTCTCCAACCCCATCTCTGAAGAAACAGTTAGAGGGGAGGAAGAGTGACATGTGCAGAGCAGCTACAAACATACTCCCCTCCAAACCATTTATCCTTCTGAAGAGGCAATAACACAACACACAAAAGCTGTTCTTCAATTAGGAATGATGCTTTACACCTGAAACCATGTGATGCTCTGAATTCATCTGCTGTTTCCCCATCCCTGGAGTTGTTCAAGGCCAGGTTGGATGGAGTTGGATGGCAACTTCGTCTAGTACCAGATCTGGTTGATAGTGGCCCAGCCTGTGGCAAGGGTGTTGTAACCTGGTGATTCTTGTGGTCGCTGCCAACCCAAGCAATTCTACGATTCTATAATTTTGGATGCATGGCAAAGATACAGAAGTGAAATGAGAAAAAATGTTCATACACACAGATTATTGCTGTTTAATATCTCTTCCTCATGGAATCTCTAAAGCTGCTGCAGGTCAGTGAAGCCATAAACAAAACCTAATCCTGCCTAGAAGACCAGCACTGGGAAGAGGCAATCTCCAAAAGAAAAGACCTTTTGGAATGCAGTATTCATGCCATAAATAGCCTAGTCTAAACATCATTATGCAAAGCGAAAACCTTTGGTGCTGTGATGCAGGAGGCCATGATGATCTTGGAAATATTCTTAGTGATAGTGCCTTGTTAATCCTGTTTTTTTGACATTTTTTGACTGTCTGACTGCTTTCTGTTTCTACGTTTGGTTGCTCTGCTGTGTGTTTCAAGAATGCACAAGATCTTATTATTACTATTATCATTTTTTAAGGCTGTTTCCTTATGTAGAGGCCCAGTTGTATGAAGCAGGATAATTGTCAGTGTCAGGCATCTTAAAAACAGATATATTTCAATGCCAAAATTCACTAGAAAGGGGGAAGATAGCTAACTTCTCCCACTGTAAAAGCTATAAAATATTTGGAGCCAGTCATCATGTTCTTACTAGCATTCATACTTTACCTCTAATGGTTTATGAATGTGAAGAGTAACTGAATGCTAGTTTTCACATAGGAAAGATATTCTGGAGACTGTATAATACAGAAATCCTATGAACTCTGCTCCTCTTGTTGAGATCTGTTGCCTTTACAATTTGACTGATACAGGCTCTGTTGGTATAAACAAAAAATCAGCAGTAAATGGAATGTACATACTACATAGGCAGCTCTGTAATGTAAGTAATACTTCCTGT
Organism: Callipepla californica brunnescens; assembly: GCA_023055505.1. Taxonomy (NCBI): domain Eukaryota; kingdom Metazoa; phylum Chordata; class Aves; order Galliformes; family Odontophoridae; genus Callipepla; species Callipepla californica. Next base: position 8,127,981 of record JALIRH010000007.1, read on the forward strand.
TTATTTCCATTGAAAATACAACAGATGCAAACAGCACAATAACACTCTTCGGTAGAGCAAACTCTCATTGGTTTTCAACAGTCACCACTGCTAGCTGTGCATTTTCGCCAGTCGTAAAAAAGAGGAGGCTCAGGGGAGACCTTATAGCTCTCTATAACTACCTGAAGGGAAGTTGTAGTGAGATTGGGGTTGGCCTCTTCTCTTGTGTGACTACAGGGAATGGCCTCAAGTGGTGCCAGGGGTGATTCAGGCTGGATGTTAAAAAATACTATTTTTCCAAAATAGTAGTCAGGCACTGGAATGGGCTGCCCAGGGTGGTGGTAGAATCACCAGCCCTGGAGCATTTAAACGTTGTGCTGGGGGGCAGAGTTTAGTGGGAACTATTGGTAAGAGGTGGGCAGTTCAATTAGATGATCTTGTGGGTATTTTCTAACCTTGGTGATTCTATGATTCTATGATTTTAAGAGCCTGCATACTGCGCTCATAAAAATCTGCACCAGTGAAGGTGCCTCACTATTGTCACCACCGTTGAAACACATCTCCCACTGCCTCACTGTGACCACATCCACTGTTTGGTCTCCATAAATGTTCAGCAAGTGTCAATGAATGTGCCATTTTTTTGACATGGAGGAATTTAATGACATGCCTTTGCTTCATCTGCCCTTCTGTGTCAAGATACCATTTTGTCAGACTGCCCCTCTGCTGCTATCTGCTCTATCACAACAAAATGTAATGGAATATTTGTGGGAAAATTCAGCAATGTCTGTCTCTGGCATCTTGGGTCAACATAATAAAATAGGAAGCATTGCTTTCAAAGCTGCCCTTCTGTATTGGCCTGCTTAAGCCAGTCTGAGTATATGATAATGATTCATGTGATGACCAAAAGGGAGGATATAATGTTTATGTGAATGGGTCCATCAAAATTGTCAACTGACTCTAAGAGGCAGGCAATTATCTTACTCAGCTCTGGTCCCCAATTGTATAAGAACAAGAAGATATTTACCTTCTATTACCCAAGCCTGAATTCCAAGATGAGGAGAGCTTTTTGCTGCATGGGAGTGAAACAGACCAATGAAACAGTAGTATTTTGAGTGTAAAGTCTTGAGGAACACTATGTGGATCAGCATTACTGGTTATCCATGTGTAATCACTCTTCAAAAGAGAGTACAGATTGTAAGTGGAGAATTGTGAGCCAGTCTACAATATTTACTCCAGAGGATAGAACAATGTGGAATATCCTGAAAGAAACAAAGAAAAGCTATTGGGAATGTTGTTCACATTTCATTCACGTTATAATATGAAGTTCATGCAGTAATATTTTGGGTAAAAATTCAGAAGAGTAAAGCAAAAATCTCCTTATGGCAATGGATACCATTAACAATATCTGGAATAGTTCTCAAATGCATGCTGCAGATCACTGCTATCTAATTTGGCCATCTGTATTAAAATGAACAATATTTCTTTCTAAGTAGATTAACTGAAATCAGTGGGATTTCTTTTAATGTAAGATGCTGCTTGGCATAAGGTTGGTTCACGGTCTGAAGCTGATACATAGAAAACTTGAATTTACAGTAATATGGAATGCCTTTGTTTGACGAGATGAAACCAAAAAGGAGTATGTAATTGCTGAGTGGTATATTACTGAAATTCCATAGTGATTTTTCTGATGTTTCTGTTTTGTCTGCTTTTCATTCAATTATGAATTTGTTCTGCATTTCTGGACAGAGTAATTGATTTTAATTGTGCATTAATATAAACAAATTCCTTTTGAGTCTATCCTACTCAATATAGTTGCAAAATAATCAATATTAACAAACGCAGAGGGAAATTGCCAAATCCCAGTCTAATAATAATAAAAAAAAGCTTCAGTCAACCATCTGGTATAAGGATATTAAGAGTATGGCTTAAACTATAACATAACTAAAGCTCACAGCCTAGGTACAGCAAGGGTAGAATCAAGTTTGTTAACACATTTCTCATATTTTGCCTGGAGTTTAGAAGTCAGGATTTTAATTTTGATTATTTTAAATCCTTTAATGGATTTGAGTGCAGTTTTTGCCTATATTATATGTTGGTGAGAACCTTTTTTTTTCTTTTCTTTTTCCCTCTATATTTTGATAAAGAAAGAGTGCAATGAAATGACAACATGTAAATCATTCAGTTTCCAATCTTTCAATCTAATCTTCCTTACAGTAGACAGATATGGGATATGCAATCTAATATGTAAGAGTAACACCATATAATAGTCATACTGTTTATCAATTTAATCAGTAGAGATATGTATGTGATGAACAGAACTATTTGATTTACTTATAAGTTTTCTGTAAAACACTAGGTGAACTCCAAAATGCCCACTGAGTAGTAGACTTTTTCACCACAGGTCCAAATAATAACACATTTGAGACAAACCACAATTTTGTGTCTACATAATGTTATCTTTGTGGTTTTCCTTTGAAATTACAGCACTTTCTCAGTTACTTTGTTCTCACTGTTTCACAATGTAGCTGCTAAATAAAATTATTCTACTCCTACCAAAATTTAAATTTAAATTCCCAAACACTTGAAAAAGGTTGAGATTTTACTCTTAGAATTTTGAAAATTAATATTTGCAGTTCTGATCTACTTAAATTTTCTATTAAAATGCAAGAAAGACTGAAATCCAAGATAACATTTTCTAGTTTTCTACATCAGATACGTGTATGTGTATGTATATATTTTTTCCACAGCGTTATAAAACTTATTGAAACATATCTAAGTAGACTTCCACTTCTGACCAGAAATGAATCAATATTGCTAAACACACACACAAAAGCAGAAGGCAATATGTAGCAGCCTTTTAAGAGCAAATGCAAGCACAGCACAAGTAGAATATATTAAGAAAGAGTTTTCTCCTTATTTTTAAAAGGTTGGTGTTTTCAAGATTATATGTTACAGTTCCAATAACAGTTAACCTAATTTGGATCAAATTTTACTGTTGGATATACACAGATACCTGCTTGCTGTCCCAGCTCCTCCTAAATACTCACACATGAGTATATACAGAAATAACAAGGATATCAGTTTCTTATGCACAAACCAATTATAAATAGCATGGGAAGGGAAAAAAATGTTTAAATTTTTAAAATGATTTTTGTCTTGTGGGTCACATGGTAATAAGGACCATTTTAAGAATAGCTACAGAAGAAACTGATATTGTTATGAAGCATTGTATGCATACAAAAAAAGCAATACATTTTTATTTATTAATAAATTAATTAAAATAATAAAAATAATTTATCAATAATTAACAGAAAAATTATTAACACAAACATTATTTCCATTTAAGTAGAATGCATAATCAGTCATTGCTTTTAGTCTCCCTCTCTGTAAATATTAATTGAACCAGATCCAACATTTAAAAATTGACAGATACTTATATGGGATAAAGTATTGAACTGCATGCACTTGAGGCATATGTATGACATGTAGAGAACCTCAGGTACCTAGCAGGTAATAAAGCTTACATCTCTAGCTAAAAGAAATATCTGAGGATAGCTCCTCGGGTGTTGACTTACATAGGTGAGAGGATAGTTAATGTTATCTAAACTGAGTGGAGAGAACTGACATCTGGAGCTGTTTCATTCTAACCTGATCTCAATAATCTTCTATATTCTCTCCCTACAAAGAGCAGTAAGACAATATACAAGATTATTTAGACAGGAAATTTGTTTTTTAGATGTGTACAATCCAACAAGTCTCAATTTGTTCATCTTATTTGTCTCAGGAGGTTTTTCCAAAATATCCAGAGTTTATATACATATACAATGTTTCTGAGAGGGTGAAATTTGAGCATCAACTGTTTTCAAAGCAATGCTACCCTAGTTCTCCATTGCAATCCAGAAACTGTGATGAGATTATGCACCTAATAATGCGTCTTTTCAACATGCATTCATTTCCCTTATGCAATATACTTAATTTCCCTGGGATATTGCAGCCTTTAAACAAGTCTAATGTTACAAATAGATCCATCTGACAATCAAGGATAATTATGCTTTCTTGAGTAGTTCTGCGAGTTACATTTTCTACTCTGCTAAGCAGAGCTAAAAGAAATGGCAGCAGCCACAGTGCAAAATGGGTCAGATGCAGCCTGGGTGCAACACCGTTGACATCACTGTCACTAATTTTTTTAGAAAGGAATATTGCTTGGAAAGAGCCTGGAACGATGTGGATGGTAATCTTATCCATAAATAATTAATGATAATTGTGCAACAATCTGGTTCACTTTGGAAATTTTCATAGAAACACAGATTTGCTTTTATATAATCCCAGAAACCTCAGCTCAGTAACATTTGTGCCTAAGAGAAGAATTTAAGCAATCAATATCAGACTGTCACATCACAGAATGGCTGTAAAGCATCTCCTTTGAAATGGAAAGATGTAGACAAAGGGAAATATATCAGAACTGTCTTTGAATAGCTACTTGTGGCACCTAGCACAGCTGGGAATAACATGTTTTCCAGACAGCTATAAAGAGCTAACTTTGAGTGAACTGGCTTTGCTCTTTGCAGAAGAGAAGCAGGTTTTGCAAGCTAAGGGGAGCGCCATTTTGCCAAGGCCAGGCTTCTTCCAGTAGCTGAACTGGTTCCTTTGAAGCAAGCTCTATTCTGATGGGTAAAGAGTGGTAAACCAAGTAAGGCTGCTTTGCTGGATCACTTGAATACAAGGGGGATTTTTGCTAGAGCTGATCTATGGCCAAGTGACATATTTCCTAACGACAAACATACGGATCAAAAGTATTTCCTTCTGTTGCCAAACAGTGCCTTCAGTCACAAGTGCTCTGATCTACTGAGAAAATGTAAAACTCTTTGGCTCTGTCACCAAAAGAGCTCAGCTTGTGCTCCCAGACTGCAGAGTGTGACTCATACTTCCCTGTGTCCATACATAAAAGTCTCTTCAAGCCTGTGTCTGGTTCTCGATATGAAGTCTTCAGAGAAAAGCAGCATTCACATTAGACTTCTGGCATTCCACCTAACATGGAATTTAGCATGGAGAACAGTCCAAAACAGAAGCATTTCTCAATTTTGCTTTGTTTACATGAAAGGCTGTTACATAATCAATACCTTTTTTTTTTTTTTTTCATCTTAAAGACAGCAAATCAAACTGCTTGAATATAACCTCATCATCTGGTCTTGCCTTCTGGTTCCAGAAACAACGCAGTAGTGAATGAAAGCAGCATAATTTCACCCCATTGGAATCACAAGTTTTTGATAATCTCATGTGGTAAACTTTTAATGATTTGTTAATTTAAAATACTTTGTATACACTTGTGAGTTTGGTCTCTTTTATGTCCTAAAAGCGATCAAGAAGAGCTGACAGTGATCTAACACAGAGTTAGAAAGAGGAGAAGTGAATTGTTAACAGTACAATACTCACTGCTATCTGCTGAGCTGAGCACTCTAAAAGGTATAAGATACTGTAATGCTTGAAGAAGAATCCTGCTAGGTGTTTAATGTGAAATGTCAGTCCTTAAAGACATAGGTAGGGCAATCAGCAACTGACACCCATTGACATCCTGAAGCTACTAAAAAAGAAACTACTAAACCTGTGTATCTCTTGTAAAAGGACTAGGCTATAGCTTTAAAGACATCTGGAAGATTTGGGCCCATCTGACCATTAATAATTACTTCATAATTATAAAATATGATATTATATATCATAATTACTTGAGGATTATTTCCCCTAGAGGTCTCTTGCTAAAACTGGGAAGAGATAGAAAAGAAAAAAGGAAAAGAAAGGAAATTCGCGTTTATTGTAGGAAAAAGAAAATAAAAAAGACAAGCAAAAATATACAACTTTATATAAACTTTATAAAGCTATTACTGAAAAGTGGTACAAGTATATGCACAGGTCTACCAAAGTACCAAAAAATTGCCCTGAGAAGACTGTGTACTCAAAGGTTCCCTGTTCAAGGCTTTCCTGTCAGATATCACTTTTAATGTATGCTACTTGAAAATCTAAAACAGAGCTTCTTTGTAGAAGACTGGGACGAATAGAGGTCCTGCCTTTGCACTAAGCATCATATTCAGTGAAAAGATCTGCCTACCATTGCTTGGCTAACTTTATTCTCCCTTTTGTGTTGCCTGGGCTGTCAGACAAAACCACCAGCTTTCAGTTAAGTCTTCTAAATCATATGAAGTCTTATGCAAAAGATTTCAAGAGCAAGGCTTTTATCCTTTACACCCCCTCCCCTCCTCCCCCTCCCCTCCCAATTCAAATCTTGTTTGACTGAAACCGTCTGAGTCCTTTCATTGAATTCATTGTATTGTCAGGTCTTCTGACCTGTCAGAAAATAAAATAATGCAGCACAGAATAGAATGATCTTTCTTGTCAGAACAATGTCTTCAAAATGTAGTGTTCTTCAGTTCATATGAATTTTGTTTGCAGATTACAAGTCCCTAAATAAAATCATAGAATGTTACTTTTTAGCTTAAGTAATATTTTTATTCAGTTTTAAGCACTGCTTTTACTGTTCATTAATTTTCAAAGAGCTGCCATTGTTTGACCATTCCATTAACTCGTTTTCATTTCTTCAGCTATCTTCTTCAAACCCAACTACTTGTATAACTTGCTACAATTCATCTAAGTTCTTCTAACCCTAACTACAGAAAGGTAACTCAGCACCCAGCTTGTGTTGTCTGCTAACGTGAGCTCATTAGTTTTGTCATGTGCCCCCCCTTATCTACTACTACCTGTGGGTTTTGTTTTGTTTGAAGTAAGGTAGAGGCTTGCCATCAGCTTATATTTTAAGAGTCTGCAGCTGATGAGCTACAAACATAATGAAGTAGAGGTTTCTGAAGTACCAAAGTGAAAGTTGCATGTCATGGGGTGTAGTCTGAGCACATTGGAGCATTTTGGGTTACAAAGCCTTCTAGGATTATTTCAAGGGATGATACAGGGTAGACAATACTAATTGGCAGGAGCTAACTTGTACTGAGAAAACTGCTTGTATTTAAGTATCCTGAAAAACTTCATGAAGTCTGTCATTGAGCCTGTGCCCAGGTCTTGGTTTATATACTACCATAAATAGACACATGTCCACATGGTTCTTACTTCTCTTACATGAAGATCAATAGATCAAAAGATATTTGACATCAGTCAGGGCTAAAAGTACAACCACTTTTTAGAATAAGTTCTTTTTTTCCCTTTTCCTATCCTTTTTCTCGTGAAGAAATGTTACTTACTCAGCTGCCTGCCTCTGACCTGCCACTACTACCATATGCCATGGAGAAGATTCCCTCCATTTACACCAATGAAAAAAAAGTAGTCAGTTTTCATGGTAGAGGGAGATGAATGTAAAGATATGCCTCTGCTTTCTATAAAATTCAACTTTTAAATGCACGCTTCTTTCTTGTGTTTCATTTGTTGTATTGACTGACAATGTTAAATTCTCTCTACTGCATAAACCTGACTTTCAGTATCACTCTATGTTAGCTGAACTGTTTTGGACAAAGAGCAATGTTCCCTGACCTTCATAACCTCCACTATCTTATTTTTTCTCTGACAGGTAATTAAAGGATTGATTAAAGGATCTTGCCGTGGCGATTTCAACTGGTTAAAAAAGAAAAAAAAAAAGATTTTGAAGATTTTGAAGAGTTTAATGTAACTCTATGCTGTGATCAAATGTACAAAAGATAGGTCTTAACAATTGTTCCATGGACTTTTAATATTAACTTTTAGTGCATTTATGCATTTATACATTTATGCTAATCTGACTAAGGTTTTTTGTTGTTGCTGATGTTATATGATTATATGGAAATTATTTTACTCAGACTTAAGCTTTCACTAGCGGCATGGGATTCTAGTTTTCTTCTTGCAATTTGTCATCAATAAATTCAGAAGAGACCAATGAATGGAATGATTGCTTGGCTGATTGTTGCACTGCAGCTCACGTACACTGAAGCATGAATAATTTAAACTGTGCTGGCTTGTCAGCATTGGATTTGTATGTGGTGTGAGGAGAAGGAGGTTTCAGATAAATCATAAAGCAGAAAAAAAGCAAAACAAAATATCTCCCAAGAAGGTGGATCAAGGGTGAAGAGAAAAGTGGGGCTCTATTGTATGTACAATGTGAAGAGAGAGGGGAAGGTAAATTCCTTCCTTGTCAAGAAAGAGTTTTGGATACTCAGTGACTTGAAAACAAATTGCATAGGACTGAAGCATTGTTCAAGTCTTCAGGAGGAAAAGGTTTTCTGAACTCAGTGAAAGTGAAACCATTTTGAGGTACGTCTTCCTAAAACTTACCACTTCCTTTTCTTCTGAAATCATTACTTTATATAATAGCAGTTTAAAGGACCATGGTAACAGAAAAAAATGCAGCTCCACATTAAGAAAATAAAAAATTCAAGGTTAAAAGTCACTGATCTATCAGTTGTCATGATTAAAGACTGGGAAATAAAAGGGTTTTGTTGTGTGCCCATTTCTAACCTTCTCCAAATCAAAAGCATTGTGTTTTGTATAGTTATTTGTTATTGATACTCTGAAGAACCCACAGAAACAAATAGCAGTCCCCTACTTCCCACAATAGATGGTTGTTCCTAAATGAAAACATATTGATTGAAACCACTGTGCACATGTTACTGCTAGTGACTGGCCAGGTCTCCCAGAATCATTCCAAGGGCTTCTCTATGTACTGCAGGTAGCGCAACTGAAAACAGTAATAATAAAGCCTATGTTCATTTGCCCAATGAGCATTTTGACTGTTACACTTTGTCTGTTTACACATATATTCTTTTATTTCTCCTCTCTGTTGTATCAAAGGCCAATATATACTTTGTGTTTTAAAATAGAGACAGCAACCCTGTCCTTGACAAGTTTTATCACAAGGTCTGAATTATTTCCAGCTCTCTTTATCTCAGTGCAAGTGGTTAGCCTTAATCAAGGGTCAAGCCAGATTTTCAGGTTTGGCTAAAAACTGACAAGGATACCTTAACAGCAGAAAAAAATTGATGGGTTGCAAAATGTCAAGTTCCTCTAGCAATCAGTAATGATTAGATGCTTGTTTTCCACAGTGGAAGATACGCTGCTATGCCTCCGCCTTCTTCATGCCCAATATGAAGTACTGCTTACTTGTAATAAAAACACATTACTTAAATATGTATTTGTGGTGAGGATGCTTTCATACTTTTGAAAGTCCTGAGGTTTTGTGTAAACTGGAAAAGACAACAGTGTAGAGGAGCTAAAGATGTTCACATTTTTTTATGTTTTGATGCAACTTAATGTCCCCACTAGTCTCTATTGCAAAGATAAACATGGCATGAAATAATAATTATATGAATATCTTCTCAAAGCAAAACTTCCTTTTAGCACCTCATATCACACCAGGTATTTTTGAGAAGGGTCATTTCCGCCTGCCTGCAACTTACAGTGTATGTATATATTTAAGGAGAGCGTCTGCTCCCTTATCAGTTTCTGGCTTTGATGCTCTTTTCCAGTGCAAAAATAAAAGATTAATAAGAAAGGAAGGAAGTGTTGGGAACCAAGATGGATCAGGAAAGTCATGGAATTTCAGACTGATCATTCAGGCAGGGTTGTTTGAGTGAGGATCACTGGATCAGGATGATAAACCATAAGCAAAATCCTGACACACAGATCTGAAGAAGAAAAAAAGGAGATAAATAAGTAAATCTCCCTGTCATACTGATTGATGAGCTGTCAAATTACAGATGGCACTTCCAGGAAGACCAGCACTGACTTCTGAGGGGTGAACCTGAACTGGGAGAATGTAGAAAATACAGAGATCTGCATACCTATGGGGTTTATGCAGGTGAAAAGGGAGCTGCAGGAACAAAGAGGGACTAAGTAGAAGACAGTATGAAAAGGCCAGTCATGTCTAAAACGGGGATGGTCCTTTCACTTGAGTGGCCAAGTGCTCCACTTGATCACAACAGTCCATCCTATATTGTCACCAGGCTGGATCTCAGCAGTCATCTCAAGTCTGGATTTGGAGGAGGTAGCCAGACTTCTTTACCTCACTTACCTCATTCCATATCAGATTTCAGCAGTTTTAGACATTATCTAAGATTTTCTCTTAAAAGCAAACTTCTAGTGTATTAGGAATACAGTATTTTTGTCAGAAAAATAGGAACTATTAATAATTATTCATAGCTATATTTGTACTATGAGACCAAACAGTGCCAGAGTTTTCTCCAGTTCTGAGTCCAGCTGGCAGAGTTTGAGTATATCCATATGACAATATTATTTTAGCCTATATCTAGCATGTTTCTGCTAGCTTCTGAAAAATGCCTGGAAATTTTTAGGAACCAACTGTCCTGGGCCAAAAATATAATTTTTTTTCAGAGAATTTACAATTAGGAGCATTTAATTGTCATTGTACTAATCTGTTTAGAACCAGGCACTGATGGATGTACTGTTAAAGATGTAACCCTGAGGTTCAGCACCTGGACTTACTCTTAAGAACAATGTTTTGTCTCCTGTGGAGATGGAGAAGATGACTTGATTCAGGCTGTTACAGCAGATGCTAAAACTAGATCAGAGAATATATGCTACTTTCCACTTATACCTAACCTATGTTGAGTTGTATCAGTTAGAAATAAAGAGAAGCTCATTAAAATGTTGAAGTTGTAATTATCATAATAACAGGGTAAGTCCTATTTTTAGGTTAGATAGCTATAGATCTATCAAGCTTAGGGCTGATTAAATTGCCTGGAATGAGGAGAGAAAGAGTTTTTTGGAATTACTGTTATTCATCATATTCAAAACATTATTTTAACTTTCATTGAAGAACAACATAATCATACAATATTTCATTAAGGTGCTTTTTTAAAAGATACTTAGTATTTCTACAAACCCTCATAGAACAAAAGACAGACTGACTGCTTAGATGGCCATTTCGGGAAAAGCCTTTTTTTTTTTTTTTTCCAGTTGCTCTATGTAGTCCTCATCTTTTTACACTATTGGTGGAAACTTATTAAGTGATCTAATTTTGAAAAATGATAAACAGTTGAAAGGAGTTTCTGTGAAATCAGAATTAAAAAAAATTGCAGGTAATAAATATTTACTTCTTGAACTTTCCTAAATTTTTCTTCTCTGCTAAACTTCTAAGCACACATACAGGCTGGATGGAGAATGGCTTGAGGGCAGCCCTGAGGAGAAGGATTTGGGGGCACTGATTAATGAAAGACTCAACATGAGCAGGCAATGTTAACTTGCAGTGCAGAAGGCCAAGTGTATCCTGGGGCTGCATCGAGAGAAGTGTGACTAACAGGTGGAGGGAGGTGATTCTGCCCCTCTGTTTTTGTGAGGCCCCACCTGAAGTAATGCATCTAGTTCTGGAGCCCCAACACAAGAAGGACATAGAGCTACTGAAATGGGTACAGAGGAGGGCCATGAAAATGATCAGAGGGCTGGATCACCTGCCATGTGAGGAAAGGCTGAGAGAGCTGGGGCTCTTCAGCCTGGAGAAGAGAAGGCTCTGAGGAGATCTTATAGTGACCATCCAGTATCTGAAGGTGGCCTACAGGAATGCTGAGAAGTGACCTTTTAGGAGGGCATGTAGCAACAGGATGAGGGGAAATTACCTTAAGCTGCAAGAGGGTAGACTAAACTAGATATCAGGAAGAAATTCTTTTTTGTGAGGATGGTGAGACACTGGAACAGTTTGCCTATAGTGGATGCCCCCTCCCTGGAGGTGATCAAGACCAGGCTTGATGAGGCTTTGAACAACCTGGTCTAGAGGGAGGTGTTCCTGCCTATAGCCAGGGGATTGGAATGAGATGATCGTAAAGGTCCATTCTGACCCAAACCATTCTATGATTTAGTCACAAGAAAAATAATGAAGGGTAAATGTAGACAGAATAGACAAATTAATATATAAGTGTGTCTACATATTTACATTGAAATAAAACTGCAAGAGGCAGATGGATTCTGTCAAGTTAATGATAGGGGGAACCCAAGATGTTTACCCAGTTGCTTATATCTTCTTTAATGAGACAAAAAATTTAAATCCATCTGTTATGCATACAAAGTTTTAGCTTTTCATGGTATTCCAAGAAACATAATGTAGTCAGTACATACAAATGAATATGTTGTACTATTTTACTTACTTTTTAAAGTTTATATCTCATAGTTAAGAATTTTAAAAAGCTAAAGTGTTAAAATGCAATTGAAGGAACTAACAAACTCTGGTTAAATCATTATGGCTAACATACATATTCTATAAATTGGAAAAAATATATAAGTTAAGAAAATATTTTATATTCTTGACAGTTTACTTACTTACTAGGCTTACAATCTTTTTCTTTGCTGTAATACAGTTTTACCTAGATCTTGTAGTCACAGCTTTTTTTCAGCATTAGATTTTCCTTGTGAACATGCCTGGGCAATATTATTTATATGTGATAACTTTTTTCACAGCAGATGAGACACTGAATCTTGCTGGAAGTGGATACAAAAGATTTTTTTTTTTTTTTGTCCTTAGATTCAAGGTTTAGCTCTTAGTGGTCCAGCTCTTCTTCATTTCATTTGCTATTAAAATCTTGCACATTCATCATTGAGAAGTATGTGCATTACATTAGCATAAAGTAAAGAAAAGAAAGAAATACTAATTTCTACTTCTTATGGCCAGGCAAGTCAAACTGTCAAACACATTGGAAAATGGAATATCAAAAGATGCATATGGTTTAACTAAGGTTGAAAAATGATCATTAATCATTAATTTGTGTGATGTTATTTGCCGCATTATTTCAAAAGTTTGGCGGAATCTTTTGACAAAATCTTGCATTTAATATATATTCTCAAACCATTAGAGCTGCTGATCTCTTTAAGGTTTGTTTTTCAGTATAGTTAATGTAGTTACATTTTGGATTATCTTTTTGGGCTCAGTGGACCCAGCTGATTTCTATGCAGATTAGGATAATTGTACCACTAGTGTGTTAGATGCTTCCACCTGGTCTTCTGAAAAAGGCTAGCATGCTATATGTGTTCATCAGAAGATATTTGACACATAGGCTGTTTTTTCCTATTAGGCTCTTTTTCTGAATTTTGTACAGACTTATTTCTGTTTAACAAAGCTGACCAAAATGGAAGAGAGGAGAAAAAATAAAAGAAAATGATCTCTGAAATTGCTTGGTTTGGAAATCAAAGAGTAGATGTTTTGCACTAGAAATAAGATGAATCTAGCATTCTCACTTTTTTCTTCTCCCATGTACCAGTCACAATGATTCTAGTGGCCACTTGGAATGCATGTAGCCTTCAAATATACATTACTTGTTTCAATTTTTCATCTTAATATCAAACAGTGGTTGAAGAGGAGCTTTCAACATGAAAGATCAGCTAGTTCCAGCACCAATGCCATGGGAAGGGTTACTTTTCATTAGATCAAGTTGCTCAGAGCTCAATCCAATCTGATCTCATGCAGTTCCAGGGATACTTTATGAAAATATTCTTTGGGTAACTTGTTCCAGGGCCTCGCCACTCTACCAAGTCTTCCAAAAAGCAAGGCAAGAGAAAGGAAAGGCAAGAAGTGACAAAGGCAAATGAAGGGAACAAGTTAAGGCAAGACAAGACAAAAAGAGGAAAGAGGAAAGAGGAAAGAGGAAAGAGGAAAGAGGAAAGGGAAGGAAAGGGAAGGAAAGGGAAGGAAAGGGAAGGAAAGGGAAGGAAAGGGAAGGAAAGGGAAGGAAAGGGAAAGGAAAGGGAAAGGGAAAGGGAAAGGGAAAGGGAAAGGGAAAGGGAAAGGGAAAGGGAAAGGGAAAGGGAAAGGGAAAGGGAAAGGGAAAGGGAAAGGGAAAGGGAAAGGGAAAGGGAAAGGGAAAGGGAAAGGGAAAGGGAAAGGGAAAGGGAAAGGGAAAGGGAAAGGGAAAGGGAAAGGAAAGGGAAAGGAAAGGGAAAGGAAAGGGAAAGGAAAGGAAAAGGAAAAGGAAAGGAAAAGGAAAGGAAAAGGAAAGGAAAGGAAAAGGAAAGGAAAAGGAAAGGAAAAGGAAAGGAAAAGGAAAGGAAAAGGAAAGGAAAAGGAAAAGGAAAAGGAAAGGAAAAGGAAAGGAAAAGGAAAGGAAAAGGGAAAGGAAAAGGAAAGGAAAAGGAAAGGAAAAGGAAAGGAAAAGGAAAGGAAAAGGAAAGGAAAAGGAAAGGAAAAGGAAAGGAAAAGGAAAGGAAAAGGAAAGGAAAAGGAAAGGAAAGGAAAGGAAAGGAAAAGGAAAGGAAAGGAAAGGAAAGGAAAGGAAAGGAAAGGAAAGGAAAGGAAAGGAAAGGAAAAGGAAAGGAAAGGAAAGGAAAGAGGAAAAGGAAAGGAAAGGAAAGGAAAGGAAAAGGAAAGGAAAGGAAAGGAAGGAAAGGAAAGGAAAGGAAAGGAAAGGACAGGAAAGGAAAAAAAGAAAAAGCTACAGAAGACAGAAAAAAGAAAAAAAGAACAGAAGAAAGCAAGATTCATTGTTACGGTATTTAGCCTTTCTATCATTCTATTTGATATCTGAGTTGGTATTGATTATGGTTTACAATATTGGGTTCTAGTACATAGTGCAACTCAATCTCATTAACGAAACAAATATTGCAATAGATATTTTTATTCTATTTATAGAACAAAAATCTTAGCTTTTGTAATGAAGAATCTTGTATTACAGTACAAATTTCATAGTCTTTACAGGGAAGAATGTATATGAAGAGATGAGAACACATATCCATGATTAGGTAAATTAATATGGCCCAGACAACGTTTCTGACACTGGTCAGTATCAGAAGAAAAGGGTAAATACAGGTTGATACACTAACAGTATGCTCTCACAGTTTCTGTAAAGAATGCCATTTCATCCTCTCATTTCATTGAATCTTGAGGACTTTAGCACTATCAATTGGATTAAACACTTTTTAAAGCTGTTAGACTTTCACTACCTACATAAGTATGGTTGGACTAGCATGTCGAACATTCAACCCACAGGCTGAATGCGATCTGGTACAACTCACACTGTGGCAGTTACTTTGCCCCACATCATCAGTGCAGCATTTCTGCCCTTCAGAGCAACCCAGCCCACCACACACACCCATCACTCAGCAACAACCAAACAGTGGTGTGCAATTGGCTCTGACCTGGGCTGAAATCAGGACAAGGGAAGAGCAGAGTGCAGTGTTAACACAAATGATGAAAAATAGTGTGCATTTTGATACACTGGTAAAATACAGTCCTGTGAACACTGTAAAATAGGCAGCTTGCTTTCTGTTTTTATAAAGGAATTTGACAGTATGTTTAAAGACTGCAAAAAACTCTTTTTTTTTGCATATTTGCAACTTCAATTTCAGTCAACATAAAAACATAACCTGTGAATTTTTACATGGAATGTATAGAGTCAAAACCAGACTTCAATTCAAAAATTTGATTGTATCTCTTTACTGGGCTTTTACAAGGCCTGTCTTCCCAGAGAGAAATATCCTTCACTTCACAATCGCGCTTTATTCATGTTATCGGTTTTTGGCAGGATGTATGTTTGTGGACAACTGTTTGAAAACAAGATGAATGAAATCACAGAATCATAGAATTGTAGGAATTGGAAGGGACCTCTAGAGATCATCTAGTCCCAGCCCCCCCTTCCAAGTCAGGCTCCCTAGCCCAGGTTGCACAGGTAGGTGTCCAGGTGGGTCTTGAATGTCTCCAGAGAAGGACACTCCACCACCACTCTGTGCAGCCTGTGCCAGTGCTCTGTCACCCTCACTGTGAAGATGTTCCCACGCACATTTCCCACGCATCATTTTGTGGCCATTTCCCTTTGTCCTATCACCACACACTGCTGAGAAGAGTCCAGCTTTGTCCCTTGCCTCCTGCACCTTAAATATTTATAGATCTGGATCAGGTCCCCTCTGAGTCTTCTTTTTACAAGGCTGAACAGACCCAGGTCTCTCTGTCTTTCCTCACAAGAGAGGCATTCCAGGGCATTTACCATGTTTATAGCCCTCTTCTGGACACTTTCAAGGAAATCCATGTCTTTTTTGTACTTAGGAGCCCAGAACAGGAGACAATACTCCAGGTGAGGCCTCACCAGTGCAGAGTAGAGGAGGAGGATCACCTCCCTAAACCCACTGGCCATTCTCTTTTTAATGCACCCCAGGATCTCATTGGCCTTCTTGGCCACAAGGGCACCTGTAATCCACCAGGACACCCAGGTCCCTCTCCAGCAGGTCATCTCCCAACCTGTACTGGTGCATGCAGTTACTCCTCCCTAGGTGAAAGACTCCACACTTGGCTTTTGTTAAACCCCTTCTGGTTCCTTTCTGCCCAACTCTCCATCCTGTCCAGGTCTCATTAAATGGCAGCACAGCCTTCTGGTGTGTCAGCCATTCCTCCCAGCTTTGTATCATCAGCAAACACTCTGAGAGTAGACTCTATCCCCTCATCAAAGTCACTGATGTTGAACAGGACCAAACCCAGCACCGACCCCTGAGGAACACTAAGTACAGGCCTCCAACTGGACTCTGCGACAGTATAAATAATATACACTCTGCATAAACATACAACTTCATATTAGTGACTAAAATACTACGCAAACAAGTCAAATCTGTTACAGTAGTTACAAAGTATTTTGGATTATAAAAATGAATAATATTAACCATTCCAAATTGTCTATTGACATCATGATCAATGATCCTATTTTGATTTTCTAAAGTGAATATCTTTGAAACAAACAGTAATGTTATTCAGTATTCATTTTAAATATCAGATTAAAAGAATAAGACAAAATGCTCCTTACGCTTTGTAGGTTTAAATTAGATATGCCTTTTTTATGTGTTTGAACACAATAAGTTAGAAATAAATATATAAGTAGATGTTCCAGTTCTTTTTCTGGAAAACCTTGGATACTAAATCTGAGGCTGGCATTTTTCTTTTTGATATTCAGTTTTAAATATAAGGATGTTCTCAGAAAAAAAAATATAAAATTCTAGAGAAAGTTAATGTAGCAGTTCAACCCAAAGGCATTTTAGTCAGAACTTTGGAAATATGTACCAGCTATAAATTATTTCAAGGGCAATTTATAAAAGTGACAAGGGAATACACAATTGTAGATTCTCCAGCTGTTAGACTTCAATGAAAGATAAAAACTTGCATTGTATTCCTTAATGCAGAACTCTTAACTCAAATGTCCTAAAAATGGTTTCTTTACCTCCACTGTTGCCATATGTTAATGTAATTACAGAAAAGTGTGGTTTATGCATTTCTGACAGCTAAGAAATTTGAATTTTTCAAATGAAGAATAAAATTGACACATTTTGTTGGTCCCTTTGTTTTCCTGTTTCCAATGCTGTCCCAGATTAACATCTTTTCTGTAAATCTTGAATCTGGTTTTAATTTTATTCATATATCATATTAGAATGTGTTTCTCCACGGTTTATTTTTCCCCTGAATCACAGTTTTCAAGGCTTGGTCAGAGTCCTGGACTGTAGCATACAGTAACTGACTGTATGCTATTTAAACAAGAGAACACTTCCACTGTCTCAGCCTATACCTCCCTATCTATTTTTAACCATCAAAAAATGGTGTTGACTTTTAGCTTATTGTGAACCAAACCAATTTTAAAAGCCTCTACAGACCTACGACTCTGTAATTAAGATTAACTGAAATTATTTACATATCCTGGAAGAGAAAGCAGAAAGTGTAAGCTAAACACCAATCTTTAAAAAATCAATAGTCTCTTAAAATAGATCTTCCTCAGTCACAATCCTTAAAATGGTACTCTAGGATGTGTCTTGTCAGTACCTGTACACTTATGGATGTTTAGGTTTCTCAGGTGGCTGCTAGCCTTATCTTCACTTACAGCAGTAAGTGCTTCCTCAGTTGCCACCTTCAAACCCAAATTCTCAAGGGCTATGTGGAGAGCAGTTGCCAGTGAAGACAGGCAAAAAAAAAGGCCAGTACCTCAGCCTTCCTCTTGTCTGTTGTTATCAATCTGTCTATGGTGCTCACTAGGGGGAGTTAAACTTTCTTGGACTTTTCTGGTTAACGTGCAGGTAAAAGACTATTTTTTGTTTGCACCCCTCACCAATCCCAGTTCCAGTTGGGCCTTGGCCTTCCTGGCTCTGTCCCTACAAAGCCAAGCAGCATTCTTATACACCTCTCAGGGCACTTGGTGTTTCTTCTTCCTATGGATTTTCTTCTTGCTCTGCACTTTGACCAGTAGGTTTCTTCAGTAGGTTTTTTCAGCCATGCCAATTTCTTACCTGCCTTTCCTGACCTCCTATGTCTCAGATGGATAGCTCTTGTGCCCTGAGAACAGTTTCCTTGAAGATCTGCCAGCTCTGCTCTGCTCCCTTGTTGATGAGGACAATTTTCCAGAGGGATTTGGTGACTAACTCCCTGAAGAGATGGAAATCAGATTCCCTGAAATTTAGCATTGTGATTTTATTCTTTGTTTGTCATGCATCCCAAAGGAGAGTAAACTCCACCACTGCATGATCACTACAGCCTAGGCAGCCTGCAATCCTGATGTCACTTGCATTGTGTGCAACAGGTCCAGCACTGCATCCCCCCTAGTGGGGCTATCTATTATCTGGGTCAAGAAACTACTTCTACATGTGCTTAATGTATTCTCAGCTTTATTAGTGAGGCAGAGCCAGAGTGGGCCAGAGGCTCACCAGTGGGCCTCTGGTTTTGGAGAGAAAGTAGGATCTTCTGTACGAAAGTATGTCATTTCTGAGACGCAACCCTGGCCAAACTAACTCATTTAAATTATAGCTGCTTCTGGATTATTAATCTTATGAACCTTCCCTGTTGATCACATTCTGGTTTTTAGGAACTTGTCTGAAAGCTCACCTTCTAACTACAAGTCTCTGAAAATAGTTGATGAAGAACATGAGAAATTCATTCTATGGTTCTTGATTTTTTATTGAATTGTTTTTGATGTACAAAAAGATCGTGTGACATAAAGCCATGTGAAAAAGCAGCTTTGTCTAATTTTGGTGCAGATTTTACAATATGAGGAGATACTTAGTGCAGTCATGATTTCTGAACAAAGCTATGAACAAATATTTTAAGTGCTGCTAGGAGTGCACTTACAAAGAGAATAAATATTTAACCCAGAGTTGCACTTTTTTTCCCAAATTGCTGGAAATAATCATATAAAAAACTTAGGCAGCAGAGATAAGACATGGACATATATCAGTAGAAAAATAATAAACATAATTTCATTCAATTTGCATTATTTTTTTTACAATTTTTTTTTACTCCATCAGTAAGTAAGAGTGGTAAAAGTCTATATACAATATAGATGCGGGAACAAATTTTGGCCAATGACCATTTTACTTTTGAAGATGACCTGTCCTCCTCTCCCAGAAAATAAAAGGTAGGTCCATCATAGGACTGATTTGAAACAGTCAGGAAGGTCAGAAGACTGAATGTTTCCAGATTAACCTTTTCATTACCTGGCCTTTAATAAGTCAAATTATTAGAAATACAAAAGCTTCCAAAATTTTTTGGAGAATGTATACTATAGGAGAATGTTACCTGAAATTCATAAGGCATTTTGAGGTAATCATTATTCACTTTAGTTGATGCAGTGGTTACAGTACTTTAATTGAATTATTTATATGCTTCCTTTATGTTAGACTTTACCGTCCTATGAGGAGAGGTATAAAGAAAGTAGTAGATAAATTCAGAGCAGACAATATCACAATGAAGGCAGAAAGGGAAACCCACTAAGAATGTGCAATAAAGGAAGAATGAATGAAAACATGAGAGAGGGTTAGTTAAAAAAATGAAATACGGCATCAAACCATATAAAGCATAGTGCAGAAAAGATTAGAAAAAGGAACAGAAATCTCTATAGATAATCAAGGCAGAAATCAAAGTATGCAGTAACAGATAAAGGAAGCAAATGAGCATTAGGAAAACCAGTTTCATACTGACTTAATACATTGTTGACACTAATCTATTAAAAACAGTGAATAATGGATTTGAAAATATATTTAAATGAATCATCAGGACTCATGGAAACATCCATTTAATACTGTGATTAAACGAAGATGATCAAAACAAATAATAATAGATGGCACCAATACTCAATAATCGGAATTAATCCTTAGAGTAAATCATAGATTCACCAAGATTGGAAAAGACCTCCAAGATCATCCAGACTATGTATTTCCCAAATAAACAGTGTTCTTTAGTACAACATCTAAATGTTTCTTGAACACCTCAAGGGTCATTGACTCCACCGCATTCTTTGGGCAACCCATTCCAGTACATAACCACCCATTTGGAGAACAAATTTTTACTAACATCCAACCTGAATCTCCCCGGTGCAACTTAAGGACATGCCCTCTAGTCTTATCACTAGTTACACAGGAGAAGAGACTGATCTTTATCTCACAACAGGTAGTTGTATAGAGATATAAGATCTCCCCTGAGCATCCTCGTCTCTAGACTAAATAATCCCGGTTCCCTCAGCTACTCCCCATAAGACTTGTGCTTAAGACCCCTCACAGCTTCACTGCCCTTTTCTGGACACACTCCAGGGCCTTGATATCTTTCTCATAGTGAGTGCTTGAGGTGCAGCCTCACCCGAGCTGAGTACAAATGGACAATCACTTCCCTGCTTCTTCTGGTGACACTATTCCTGATATGAGCCAGGATGCCATTGGCTTTCTTGGCCACCTGGGCACACTCCTGGCTCATGTTCAGCTGAGCATCTACCAACACCCCCAGGTCCATTTCCTCTAAACAGTCTTCCAGCCACTCCACCCCAATCCTGTAGAGTTTCTGGGTTGTTGTGGCTGAAGTGCAGGACACAGCACTTAGTCTTCTTGAACTTCATCCCACTGGACTCATTTAAGTGCCCTACATAGGGCCTTCCTTACCCAAAGGCAGATAGACAATTCCTACAAACTTGGTGTCAATGGTAAGGATGCACTCAAACCCCTCATCCAGATCACCAACAAAAACATTGAACAGGACATTCCCCAGTATTGACCACTGAGGAGCACCTTTTGTTACCAGCTGGATTTAACTTCATTCACTACTGCTTTTTGGGCTCAGCTGTCTAGCCAGTTCTTTACCTGTCAATAAGTGTAACTGTCCAAGTCACAATCTGTCAGCTTTTCCAGAATACTGTGGGTGACAGTATTGAAGGCTTTGCTTA
Source organism: Callipepla californica brunnescens (assembly GCA_023055505.1). NCBI lineage: Eukaryota > Metazoa > Chordata > Aves > Galliformes > Odontophoridae > Callipepla > Callipepla californica. Next base: position 8,149,091 of record JALIRH010000007.1, read on the forward strand.
AGTCTAGATAGACTGCATCTGTGAGAAAGATCATTCAATCGTAGAAGGGGATCAATTTAATCAAGCAGGATCTGGATAGGCTGATGCCCTGGTAGTCCCACACCTAATCTCAATCAAGATGATCTTCTCCATAACTTCCCCTGGCACTGAGGTCAGGCTAATGGGCCTGTAGTTCCTCTGATATTTTTTATAAGCTTTATTCTAGATGGGAATCACACTAGCAAGCCTACTGAGCTCTGAGAAATCTCTAGTTCAACAAGAACACCTTTAGACAATGAAAAGTAGCCTGGCAATCACCTCCACCAGCTCCCTCAGTACACTCAGGTGGATGCCATCTACCCCCTGAACTTGTAGAAGTCTAGGTAGAGTAGTAGGTTTCTAAACATTTCCACCTGAATCATGGAGCTTTTATTCTGCTCCCCATCCCAGAATTCCAGACTGGAGGTGGAGTATCCTGAGGATGATTGGTCTGACTTTTAAAGATAGATTTAAAGAAACCATTGAGGACATCAGCCTTCTTCTTATTCTCAGTGATCGTGTTTCCTCCACATGCACTAAAGAATGAAAATTCTCAACCCTTGTGAAGGAACTATTAGACCTGGTAACTGAGCACCTGGTGAGGGGGTGTGGCTGGCCTTGGGAAACAGGCAAATTGTCTGTGCCTGTTCTCCCTTTGTGACCAGAAAGGGAGGACCCATTTTGGAGCTACCCTGGGCTTGTGTAAGGGCCAGGCACTGAAAGGAGAGCTTCTTTTGGACCTAGGCTTCTTCTTGTGAAGGAGTGTTGTACAGCTAGAAAGCCGCCTTCATCAGTTGGATCAGTTGGATCAGTTCCATCTCTTTTCTTTATATAGCTGTAGGCCTTTGAATACTTGGCCTAATAACAACAAGAGTTTGTCAGAAGCAGTTTTGCTTCTTCATTTCCAGAACAGGCTTTCTCTTACCGTTTACATATCTGTTAAAAAAAGGTTTTTGTTCTTTTTTACTTTTGTAGCCAAATTGAGTTCAAGCTGGGTTTCTGTCTTTCTAATTTTCTCTCTGCGTATCCTAACAACTTCTTTGTACTGTCTTCAAGAAGTAAGATAGTAAACAGAAAAGCATTAGTAAATTAGTGACATTTTCTAGTAACTTTTATAATTAAAATAATTGTATTACCTTCTGTTTATGAAATATGGAAGAATGGATGCTTTGTTCAGAGTAAGTCTTTTGTTTCACTTCATATTTTTACTAGGGTACTTAAAAAGCTGGCTGATATTTGTGCAGTACCTCTTGATTGCTTTTCAGATGTCATGGGAATCTGGAGGGGTCCCACCTGACTGGAAGCTGACAAACATCTCCAATCTAAGCCATTCTATGATTTTTCAAGAGGAGCAAGAAAGAAGATTCTGCCAGTCTCATTTCAGTGCAAAATGATGGAGAAGATTATTCTGGGAGTTATTGAGAAACACTTGAAAAAAATAAAGTCATTGGTTACAGCCCACATGAATTCATGAGGGAAAAGTCCTGTTTAACAAGCTCCTTTTATGACACAATTAAACACCAAGCTGACTAAGGGGAGCCAGTTGATATAATCCTTTTGAATTTCAGTAAAACTTTCAATGTTGCTTCTAACAGCATCCTTCTGGACAAGTTTGGCTCATAAAGCTTACAGTGTAAGGAGTCACTTCAGGCTGATAGCGAGCCACTAATGCAGTTCCTCATGACTTCAATTTGTGGCCAGTTCTCTTTAATGTTTTCATCTATTACTTGGTTACAGGACGTGAATGCACACTTGCAAATAACATTGAATTGAATCTGTTAAATTTCTCAAGTGTAGAGATTAGTGCTGGGTTCTGCACTTTGGCTAGGGTAAGCCTGAATATATGTACAGTTTGAGAAAGTAGAGGCTGAAGATCAGCTGTTCAGAGAAGGATTTAAGGGTTCTGGGTGATGGCAAGTTGAATCTGAATGAAGTGTGCCCTAGGAACAAAAGGGTAAATTGTACCATGGAGTGCATCAGATTGAACTCTGCCAGCCAAGTGAGGGAAGGGATTGTCCTGCTTTATACTGATGTAGCATAGAGTTAACTGTGTCTTTCTTGACACTAAAATTCTCCTTTTTCAGAAACAAATTTAGCTCAAATATCTTGAATAATTGGGAAAACATCTATGTAGATATATTATGTTGTGTTTTCTGTGCTTTTCAGGGTCAAGAACAGACAGTTTCAAGAGGAACATAAAACTGAACTCAGACGGATCTCCTGTATAAAAAGAAGCACTGATTACCTAATTTTCTGATTTTGTAGCGCTGTTGTATCAGGAAACTGACTGTTCAGGGAGAGTAGAAAAAAATAACAGACAGTTTTTTTATCAGGTAAGAATTTTCAGTGTCTTGCTCCAACAAAACATTACTATCTTTCTTCAGTTTATTTAACTGAGAATCTTAGTAAGCTATAACTTGTTCCTCAGTCTGTGCAGAGGATTATATGTAGAAAAAATATAATATAAACTTAAGCAAATAAACAAAACAACAGAGGTTTAAGTCTGTGACATTGAAAAGAGCTTAATACAATTTGATATATTATGACACAGTTTTAAGGAAAGCTGTAAAGAATGTTATAGCTACTTAAAAATACTTCATAGGTAAAATGTGCAAGTTACAGGGGTTGCTATAACTTCAAATACTATGCTGTCTCTTCTACCATATACACAGACTATTAACTCTCTGAACAATATAAACTGAGCACAAGGTTTACAACACATGGATGTTCCACCAAAAAATCTGGAAATCGAAGATGTTGTACGGGAATGTTTTGGTTAGATTTTAGGAAATACCCTTAAAAAGTAAAGCTTTCAGTGTTTCATCTTGCACCATTAATATCTTTGGGGATTTAAATAGTGACTTGAATAAAAAATTAAGATGCGGGCCTTTAGGCAAACCAAGGAGGTAGTTAATCTGTGAAAACCACTTCCATTAAAGATATTTTTAAAGTGCTCTATGTGAAAGAGTATCAGAGAGAGGCTTATGATGGGAAATCCTTTTCTTTTTCTGTAGGGGTCTATTCTAAATGACCTCAGAAGCTTTAAACTGAATTTCATCTCATATTTAGAGGTCTCAAAAACAGGTATTCTGGAGAGCAAGCAGATCAGTTACTCATGATTTACCATTTGTTTTACATATGACAAAATGCTGAAGCTGCCTCTTTTTAGATGGTTCATATCTGAAGGAAGCTTCCTTTCAAAACCTCACTGTAATTAATGAAGACCAAAAATAAAGCCACTGACATGAATTTCTATGTGGTTGAAAAAATACTTGTCTATAAATTTTGTGAGGCAGACCACTTCCTTATAAGTATTTCCACAATCTTAGGTGTTTCCACACCTTTAATGACCATTATAGAACAATAAAACTGTTGCACAAAGTTGAAGTTTCAAGATAAAAATTAAAATATACACAGCTTCAATGAACTATTTGTTATGTGACAGGTATTTTATTTGAAGGATTTGCCTCTTTGCATTGTAAACTGTTTCCAATATCATAATTTCAGAGCACAGCCTACTATTTTATTGAAATAACTCTACTTCTAAGATTTATGCTAGAAAACTGGTTTGAGTAACAGCAGGATTACAGCAAGACTCAGTTTTCAATTCACACTAAACGTTGACCATTCTTGTGATTTAGTGCAAGTTTCCAGTGACATAAAATGTATTAGTAGTTTCTAATATAATGCAGAGATGAGCTATAAAAATTATTTTTTTTTCTGGGTGATAACATTGCTGAAGATTTATGCATTTCATAGGAAGTTTGGAAAAATATAGAATAGAAATCTACCATGGATTATTAAATACTGACAGACCATTTCTGGCAGAGAAAGTTCTTAAGCCATGCATAGTTTGAGAGTAAGGCAGTACTTGGTAAAAGTGTCCTTGCCTTCTTCTTATACTTAATTTCAGTTATTCATTTTGGTCACTGGCAGGAGAAAAATTTCATGCTGGATGCAGTAAGTATGGCTAGTCTCATGAGTGAAAAACTTTTGTCAGTAAAAGCTATTTACCTTATTGTTTGCATATGCATGCTGGTAATTATCTGTCTGCCTCTATGTATATTCTGTTTCAACCATTACACTGTACCATGGTGTCTGACAGTTCTTTTGTTAAAAAGTGGCAGACTGATTTTGTAAGGTACGCACAAACACTATCTGATGAATGACCCATTTGTCAGAACAGGTTGTTGAAAAGCACTGAATTTTTCCTTCTGTGAAAACAAAACAATTCTATGTGCTCAACACTTATTTTCATTTGTAAACAGGTCTGATGTATTCTCAGACAGGTTCTGTAATGTATTTTTTCTGTGTCCATGATTATCATAAAATCAGTGTTGTGTATATTTTTTCTTTGTATTCTTTTCAGGACAATATCTTGTCTTTCTGAAGGGATTAGAGTCAGGAAATCTAGTCAGATGCTGATCAGATCAGATAAGATGAGGAATGGGTCTACTGAAATTTACAGATGAAAAAACAGAAGGAAACAATAATGGAAAAATAATAATCTGACAACAGTTCATGAATAGATTCTGTATAATTATCCTACATTGTAAATAATGGTATGAGAAAAGGTAACTACATCAGATTTCTGTTTCAGAAACTATTTGGCTGCCAACTGACCAGTGTTATCTATTATAAATAAATAAATAAATAAATATTTATAACAGATATATATATCTATACAAAATTTATCTGTGAAGAACATATCATTTCATTGACCTTAGTACAATTAGATCTCCATTAGTGATTTCCTCAGGGCTTTGTCAGAGTTTGCATACTTTGTATTAGAAATTAATAGAAAAAAAAAGACCAACTTTTGTTTTTATTTCTGAATTATTAGACATTTTTATGCATTTTTTCCATTTAAACTCCTACAGATTGAAGTCTGCTTCTAAGCAGTCCTTTGTTCTGAATTTTCCTCAAAATTGCATAACCATCCTCACAATTATTTCAAGTCATATAAACTGAAATTTGAAAGTAGATTTCTCTAAATAGTTCCTTAGCTGCAAACCTAAACTCATATCAGTGTTACAGTGGAAAACATCTCAGAGTAACCAGTATTTCTACTATTCTTACACTGAACAGTACCACACTCCGTAAGCAAATCAGTTTTCTCTGCACTACTGCATTCTTTTTTTAACAATTATTTATGTATAATTGTACATTTATATCATAAATATATTTATGGAAATGAGCACCTGAACTGTCTATATTGACAAGCGCTTTTTCTCAGAGAACAGTTCATTCAACCTGAAAAGGAATTAGAATATGTTTAGTAGGTTATAATTTAAACATAATGCCCCCATATAAAGTTCTAATACTTAAATTACAATGAATAACCAAGTAATAGGTTGGGAGAAGACCTCTTGTGTCTATCATCTGGTCCATCTTTAAGCCTCAGTAACATATACTTTATAAATTTAATTCCTTAGAGACATTTCATTAGACTTTTCATTAAGATGCACATTTTCTGAGGTTCCTGTAATCTCCTGACAATCTATCAGTCTTATCAGTAAAACTGTTTCCCCTCACATATGAATTATTCTTCCTTATAATAGTTTAAATCCTTTCCTTTTTATCCTGTCAAGAACATAATGTTCTTTGAAATACTTCTAGAAGGCTTATCTTTTTTTTTTTTTTTTTTTTTTCGCCTTTATTACTTTGTATGGCTTTTGTATCAAACCAAAAATATTCTAAGCTTTTCATCTTTCTCGTTCACATTCTTCAGGCCTCTGATCTCTGTTGTTTCCCTATTCTGGAGTCTATTCTATTAATCACAAGTCAGTTGACACAAATAAAAGTTAACAAAATGCTGACTGTTGGTGACAATCACCTTCCTAATTCTGCTCATATGGACTGATATGGAATTTCTGTTACAGAACAGTATGCCATTTAAGCCTGTGAACTGGAGTATCCTTTTATGAATGGAGTAGCCTCGTGAAATATCACAATTTATATGTTTATATCTTACTTATTATGAGGAACTGTAGTAACAAGTGAAAATACACGTAAATATAAATGAAATTATTTTAGAGTTAAGTAGGATTCTGTGCCCCGTCTTCCTGTGAATATTTTCAACAAGTTACATTATAATCAGATCTTTCCATTGTGTTAATAGTACTTAATCATTCTGAGTTCTGCATTTTAACTTATCTTTGTAGTATGTGACTATTTGAGGACCACAGAGGCAGTAAAATGCTGCACTGAGATCAGTGTGTGTGCAAGAAGAGACTGAACTGAAGCTGAATAACAAGAGACAGATTACAAATGGAAAGTGAATCACAGAATTGAGGAGCTTAGAAGGGACCTCCGAAGATAGTATAGTCCTATCCCCTACTAAAGCAGGTTCCCTACATCAAGTCACACAGGAAAGTGTCCAAGTAGGTTTTGAATGTCTCTGGAGAAAGAGACACCACAACTTCTCTGTGCAGTCCATTTTATTGATGCCATGCTCAAAGTAAAGAATTTTTTTTCTCATGTTTGTATAGAACTTCCTATGTTCCAGTTATTGCTAATTGCTCCTTGTTCTGTTACTGAGCACTTCCAACAAAAGAGTCTGCCCTCATCCACTTGACTCCTGACCTCTGGATATTTATAAGCATTGATAATATTCCCTTTCAGTCTCCTACAGGCTGAACAGTCCCAGATCTCTCAGCCTTTCCTCACAACAGAGGTGCTCCAGGACCCTTATAACCTTAGAAGTCTGTTGGGCTCTCTAGAAGACTTTTCTTGAATTGTAGAGCCTGGAAATGAACATAATATTCCAGATGAGGCCTCACCAGGTCAGAGGATAGGGAGAAGATCACCTCCCTCATTCTGCTGGCCACAGTCTTTTTAATGCACGCCATGATACTGTCGGTGTTCTTGTCCGCAAATACACAGATGGCTCATTATGAACCCATTGTCCACCAGCTCACCCAGGTCCCTCTCTTCAGAGCTCCTTTCCAGCTGCACAGCCCGTAACTTGTACTGATACATGTGGTTATCCCTCCCCAGGTTTAGGACTCTACACTTGCCCTTGTTGAACCTCATCAAATTTCTTCCGCCCAATGCTTCTGCCTGCCCAGGTCTCACTGAATGGCAGCTCAGTCTCCTCTCCCTCTCCCTCTTCCTCTCCCTCCCCTCCCCCTGTTTTATACATAAAAATCACAACATTATTTAAGACTGTTCTCATTTTTCTTGTTGGTTTTAAGGGTGTTTTTCATGTCTTCTAAGTGTAGTCATACATGAATTGACCATCAGATTTCATATGACATCTTTATCAGCAATGGACAAAACAAAGCAACTGTGGGGGTCAATTAAATTATTTAACACCATTAACTTAGGGGAACTTGAACTGATATCTGAAAGGACCTTTTCTTGACATAGACAAAAATACACGTCAGTCACAGACAGCCTATGCCAGCACTAGAAAACATACCCAGATATACTTATCTGAAGTTAATCTCATTTGAAATTTTGGTGAAATCAAGAGATGTATGACTTCAGTCAGTCCACAGTATTCACTGGATAGTCCACAGTTTTATGTATAATTTTGATATGTAGTGTTTTGTGTTAAGGGAATAATTTACCAAAATATCATATATATTTGTCATGGCACATTAATGGCATTTGGTGGATTTGAAGTACCAGTAGAATTAGATATTATTTAAGATAAATCCATACTTGAACTTCAGTAAATCAAAAAGCAGTCATTTGTGTATTAGCATGCTGTTTGTGGATCTCACAGAGACAGCATGACTAGAAATGTGTCATCTTTGCTTCTTTGAAGTTTTAATGTCATCCTCTTTCATTTATGTCATAAAATATAAATGCTATTGAATGCTAAATCTCTTTGTGATAGCTTATTGAAAGAAGTATTTTGAGAAAGGACAACTGTTAATGAATATTTTTTTGACAAATGCATTTATATTTAATTTCATACTATGATTTACAAAGATACATAATTATACTAAACAGACTTAAAAATTATGTTCTTAGGAGAAGGAAAAAAAAAGATCAAATGTGATATCAAAGAAAAGTAATTAAAAATCTACCATTAGACTTAATAATTCCATTACTCCTCTGGAAAAGGAATGAGTGAGACTTTTGACATACTTTGACATTAGACATGGATATAATTTAACAATCAGACCTGTAAGAAAGTTTCTGATTTCAGTTTGTGAGAAGGATTCTGGAAAAGGAAACAGGAATTAAGAAAAAGGGAAAAATCTACAAAGTATATGGAACGAAAATGGGAAAGCACTATGTTAACAAACTTTTCAAGGCATACATTTCATAATAATTAATATACTTTTATTTTTCCTCAGAATGAAATGAGAATTAAAACTAAAGTCTGATTACCAATTGTAAACTCTATGTAAAGCCTCTAGGTCATAGGAAGCAAGTTAAGAATAGTAATAGTACTAAAGTGTGTAACTATGATGTTACACTATGAGAAAGACTGGTAGATCAATTTTTGCAAGGCGATTTTATTAAGGTAAGTTTTACCTTTGGCTGTAAACATATTTATCAGTTATTGACTTTGTTTAGTAAATATTACTTCATTTATTGTTTAGCAGAAAGAAGAAGGGTTCCTCTAATATTAAATGTTTTTCAATTATTTTAATCTGTAAAACAAATCCTAAGTTTACCCACTCTGAAATGAATCTCTGTATTTCTTACCTGGTGACTTCAATTACTTGTACGGTTTTAATTCATTTTCTTCCAGAGAATCAGTTCTGTTCTATGGAGGGCCTCTCTCTAAAAATCCCTACACTACATAATTCATTTTACTTGAAATAATAAAACAAACAAACAAAAACACTAATGGAAAAGACAGAAATTTTTTATTAAAATATAATATATTTTATCTCAGTTTGTGTTAGTGCTGGACAACATCAAGGAACAAACTCAAAGAAAACAAGATGAATTCTTGATGATAACACAAGGAAGCATACTACTACTCATTACATTTAACTAGCAATGTTCAATATATTTTTTGACAACCACACTTCCCTTTTCACACACACTAATTCACTTCCCTCGAGCCAGAAAGAAAGAAAATGAATGGCTAATGGCATTGAAGGCACAACCAGATTTTTGCATCATCAGTGAGCACTACAGCTATGTCTATATTTCTTTAAAAAACACGTAATCAAGATGAGCTGTCAGCTCTCAGATAGATAGATTCATAGAACCATCTAGGTTGAAGAAGTCTTTCAATATCAAGTCCAAGAGAGCTGGTTGTAGAGAGCAATAAGACTTCCTTTCAGCCTTCTCTTCTCTAAACAAAACAACTTCTGCTTCCTCAGTTGCTTCTCATAAGTGTTGTTTTCTATTCTCATCACCAACCTAATTGCTTTTTTTCTGCACATGCTTGAGTATCATTCTTGTAGTGAAGAGTCCAAAACTGATCAGAGTACTTGTGGAGCAATCTCAGCAGCATCACATACAAGAAGAAATAATTTCCCTATTCCTGCAGGCCACATCATTTCCAGTGCAGGCTAGGATGCCTTTACTTTCTTGAATGCTTGGGCACACTGTTGGCCAGATTCAGCTGACAGCAAACCAGACCAGTTCAGCTAGTCCACCTGTTCACTTATGTTCACCACTATGCCCAATAAACCATGTCCCCTCAGTGCCACATCTACACTCTTCTTGAACACTGCCAGGGACAGTGGAGGTGTCACTTCTCTGAGCAGCCTTTTCCATGTGCCCCATCTGGTCAAAACAGCTGACATTCTGCTGGAGCAGAGTGGTTCTGAAGCCCATGTCTGGGGCTGACCCCCAAAGCCTCTGATCTATTCTGTTCCTGTCTGACTTGGTAGGACAGGCTGCCAGGCCCTGTTCTGACATCCCTGGAGAAGCCTTGTTCCTCCTGGCTCCAGGGAGCTGCTGGCCTGTTCCACACCCCAACATATTTTATTCTTTTTCATAAAATAAAAATGCAGCCAAATTTTTTTTCTTCACCAACTGTCTGCTTCCTGAGGCCAAAGACTAAAAATTCCTTAAGGACATTCAGAGATGAGCGGACAACCTACTGAAATTATACAAAAAGAGTACATCAAAGATGTAAATGTATACCTTTATATCAGTTAGAACCACACAGGCTGCTCTGAATGCAATTGCACTCTACAAGTACAGAGTATTTTCTGTTTTTTTTCATTTCAAATGCACGAGGATCTTATCAGTGAACCTGTACTTCAAATACTTACTCTGTTATCTATATAATACTGTATAAATCTATATAATAACTGTTTTTCTTGTTTATATATTTAATAAAAGGAAAATTATTAAGTTCTCCAACTGTGTTTTTCTCTCTGACAAGGTCTAGCTTCATGCAGATTTGGCCACTGCTGTTTAAACTTAGTCAGGTATTTCATACTTTTCTTTATATCTAAAACTTTACTGCTTTGTGGAAATAGCTTTCCTATGTCATACAGAGCTTCAACATTTTGGCATTAATATCTTATCCAAAAGTATATTTCCAAGAAGTTGACGGTCAGACCAAAAGCCTAAAGCACCTTAGGCAAGATTTACAAATGACAGAGATCAAAATCTGAAAATACTATCTTCATACAGTTAAATATACTACTGGCCTCTTAACATATCAAAAAAAAAATCACAAAACCAAAAAATGTTTTGGAAAGCTACACTGATAAAAATCTGTGTGCAATTTTTTTTTCATTAGCCCAGTTTTTCAGCCTGTCTCACAATATGCAAGAGAGGACAATGTGAAGTCATTCTATAGAAGCAAGTTTAATGTCATTATGGAATAATAATGAATTTTTTGGTCCAGTTAATGTCACAAGTGTTTCAGTAGGGACTCATAAAATGTAATGCAACATATAACTGTTTATTTATTTGCTTTATTTTGTTTTGTTTTCTAAATAGGTTTTTTTCTGCACCAGTAACAAGAAGCAAAATCATGAAGATACGTTCATATGTATTATCCATTTTACGTGACAAAAATTGCTCTTGTTTTTTTAAATTATTTTGAAGAGGATTGCTCCAAATTGATGTAGAATGGAAATGACGTTTCTCTCAACTCAAGAAAGTAGTGGATTCTGATTTTCACTGAAAAGAAAAAGAGACAGCACTGATTTAAATGTAAATTTTAAGAGGAGCAAATTTCTTTGACCATTTCAGTGAAATTCATGTACAATATGACTCTTCATTATATCATTCCACATCAAATTTATTCTCTGTGCAAACCTCAAATTCAGTTGATACTAAAAAATACAGTCTGGCATCTTTAGTTTACCTTAACTGACTATCTTATTTTGTCACACTTATTATAGATATATTCCTTACTGTACTTATTATAAGAATGCTCTACATTTTCTCATGTGGAGAAAAAAAATCAGTTTATGACTGAAATCACTGTGGTAAAGAGACTGACCCAGCAAATCTAACTTGAGTGAACATCTTGCTGAATAAAGACTTACCTTTTAACAATTTGGATGTGCTTTTTCTGCTGCTACACAGTCCAAAGTCTTGATCAAACAGCAATTCAAATATAGAAACTTTAAATCTGACTTCTGTACACTGTCTTTAGATATTTCAGTCACTTCACTTTCTGCTTTTTATCTGTTGCCCTGGAGAAAAATGGGCCTCTCCCACATTCGAGCACTAGTTTCTTTACTTAACACTATTGTCACAGCTGAATACACAATGTGTTTTGATACCAAAATCCTGACTGAGTCTATAGCAAACAATGCTTGACTTATATTTCTAAAACTATTTCTCAAGGCATAGGAAAGAAAAACGTCCTTTGCAGTTCTGGGCAATCAGCATTTCTTTGAAGTTTCTGCTGTAGTTTGTGCCATTGCAAAGATTTTTCTGCAAGATTAACAATAAATTAAATCAGAGATTAGACAGCTGCTTTCTTTGAAGTTTGTGTGAGTTGGTGATTTGTTTGTGAATGTCTAACAAGTAAAAAACGGATAGGCCAATTTTCATCTCATGTTGCCTGAACAACTTCTGTAGTGACCAACTATTTATTGAAGAAAGGCACGTCAGAACTTACCAGATTGAAATGAATCACAAAAATCTGTTTACAAAATAACAATATATTTTCTGCTATCACCTTCCCACAAACTTTCTTGAAGTCAAAGATTGTGGTGGTGTACTCATGCAAAAGATATATCACAGAGTTCACACACACTGTGGTATCATCCTCCTATACCTTAGTGTATTGTTAGTATTCAATTTGAAACCATGACTATGTAGTAAGTAAAACATACAGCTGCAAAAACAAGTGGTATATGATAGATATATTTTCTTTGCAGAGGCTTTCTGGCTGCTACGAAGCACATTGGGTCTAGGAAAAAAATTGGATCTGGCTGTGGAGTAGCTTCACACCTTCAAAGGAGGTGTGACTTAATTTGGTTAAACAAACCTTGAACTATTTGGTAATAGATTTAGTACAAGGTATAAAAATACAGTTGTCTTTTGTAAATTTGCCTTTATGCCAGCAATATAGTTATAGCACTTCTGAATTTTAAAATAATACATTTAACTGACTTTATTCTATTGCTTTTGGTTCGTGCTATGCTTTGGTCTCCAGGGTTGAGTTTCAAAGAATTTTTGAATTTTAAATTCAAGACATACACTGTGTCAATTAATTTGACAAAATAGAACTACCTGCAGCTATATGCCATCTTTATTCTCAGGGGTTTCTAGAGCAGATATGAACTTTAACAGCTATTTAAGCAACTTAGAAAGAAACTATGAAGGCCAATTGCATTCCACAGCGTATCCAGCTTCTCAAAAGTAGAGAAAATGTTAATTAAACACCTGCCAGATTCAAAATGGCCTGCAAGGGATAGTGGGAGGATGTTGGATTGCAGATTGCAGCTCTGTGTTAATGTTCTGAAGTAAATAACAACAACAAAACAAATAAAGTTAGAGGTAATGTTAGTGGATCTCAAGATTCATAGCTAAAAACTGACTATTTCACTTGTGAATCTAATTGCTCCAAACTCATTGGAACTTCAAGATTATATGTCACTCTGTTCTTTGCAAAAATTTCCTTTCTATAAATGTTTGAGACCTTAGACGTACAACTGATCAGAAGATACAGCATCTATAGTCATTAATTCGGTCTGGAACTGAGTCAGGGCTAATTCAGATAGAGGTATGCTGCTTATGGTTTACCACTGCCCCACCGGTAGAAAAACTTACTCAGCTCAATGCTCAGTACTCACCTACTGCTCAGTTTCTTTTCAAGCTTTCTTCTCATTAAGCCACTAATACTCATAAAAAATAATGAGCTGATTAATGATCTTTGGCAATTCTAGTGGATATACACCGTAGTTAGGAAAGTTTTTAAAAAGTAGGAGGACAAATGTGTGAGAGTTCAAAAGGATCTTGTACTTAAACAGTCTTTCTTTTGTGCTCGAAGAGACAAATTCTTCTTCCATGTCAGGTGTCAGATTCTTAATAATATAATTAGTGTAGGTCATCCTATCATTATTTCCTTACTGCTGCAAGTAGCTATGTGTTTGATCATTAGAAATAATGCTACCATCTGTATTTTGATTTTGTTCTTTCAGGGATATCAATGTATTCTTTAAAGTGCTGTCTTAAGAACAGCAGTTTTATGCATCTTCATGGTGATTACCTTGTATCCAAGAAAAAAATAATGCTAGACTTTGTGAAAAAAAAATGCACCCTTTCAACAGTATATTTTTCTCTCTCATAGGCAGTCAGCTGACGTGAACACAGTAATAAAATGTAACTTTTTTATTGAAGTACCCCTCCTATACATGTATTTATGAAAGACACTTAAATTAAACATCTAAATCAGCACCAAAAATCATGAAGAATTATCTGGCACTTAAAGGTCATTTAAAGATAGCAGAGATAAACATTTCACATGATTTCTCATGAGATTTGGAAGTGGTAAACCACCTTGAAAACTGGAAAAATATTTCAAAATCACAAGTAAACGTTATCTTTAGAAGAGGGCTTGATTAGCATTTAATGAAATATGAAATCATATGAATTACATTAAAAAGAAATACAATAATGAACTTCTGTTCCTAAATGCATCATCAGTATGCAATGAATCAATCAAGGGTCTTGAGGAAAAAAAAAAAAACATTTTGATTATATCATTGAAAATCAAGTTCAGGTAAGGGAAACTGAAAAATAATATGTATATATATATATATATATATATATATATATATATATTTCACTTTGACCTTTCAGCTATATTATTGTAAGGTTTGGGATATATGGCTGTGATTTTTATTTTTGTTAGAGTATCTTTGTATTGTTGCTAGCATACAGAACCACCTACAACATTCCACTTCCACAAAGCATCATGGGACCATCAATATTCACCTTCTTAGTGCATGTTGAAGTGATGAATACTAAGTTTGAGGAATATGTGTTTGATCATTACAAGATTTTCAACATTAATTTCCTATTGCCTTTGCATATTTACCACCATTTCCCATTTGCTTTCTTTTCTGAGTCATTTGAATGTGTTTAGATACAAGGTTATACAAAAGATAATGCATTTCAGTAGTTCACTGTACTGAAGGAAAAAAAAAAACAAACAAAGAAAAGAATTGGATGGTCAGCAATAACAAGAAAAAACTACCGACCAACCAACCAACACAAAAATAATGCACATATTTACTCAGTCAGGACTTCAGTCCTTAGATGAAGTGTCATGTTCACTTAGTAATAGATCTAAAAAAACATGAATGCAGCCAACACAGTAAGGAATAAGACATACTGAAATTAGTAAGCCACTGAATCAATGTCTTTGTAAAGACAGCAGAATGAGTGAATTGAAACACATACTTGAGAGTGTCAGATTTTACAGATACGTAAACAAAGCACAAGAAAACTTTAATTTCTCTACAGAAAACTATATAAAATGTATAGAATACATTGTTTTTATGCTGGGAAAAAAGCCACTAATTTTTATATTTCAAATGCTTGATTTTTATTATGTTACTTTGTTAACATTTGATCTTCAAAAAAAATTTTTAATCTATGTTTGTCATAATTTTTTAATGTTCTGATCATGGCAAAGTTAACTTCTCCCAGAAACGTATTTCAAAGTTCTCAATGTCTTCATATAAACTATCTGTTGCGCTTTCACTGTACATGGTACTTTCATTGTCTTAGAAATAACATATGAACTGCGAACAATTACAGTTAATATTTTTTCATGATCCTTTTTAATTTTTTTTAAATAAATAAACATTTGTTTATTCATCGTCTGTGCCAGTGAACACATATTATCAGCCACAGGGATGATTTTTAGAACACAAATTCATACATGTTTTCAAATCTGTCAATTCTCCTTAGTAAGTCAAATACAACATAGGAATTAGCTAGTGATTAACAATGTTTTGATAATCTATCCTTTGTTCACATGTTTTCTGAAAATCTGTGTCTGTTTACAGTCAGGCAAACATATTTAGAAAACCCACATGTGTACAAACAGTTATATAACAAGCAAACTTACAGCTCCTATTCCTCAGGCTACAGATGTCCCTCTAAAGTTTAAAGCCATATGCTGACATTAATTCATCGTGTATTAATGCTAAACCTTCCTTCTGTCATTCAAAGCTTTGTCTCCCTACAGAGAGCTAAAGAATACTGTATCTTATTTCAGACTGAAATGAGGATAAATTAACCATAAACCTTTCTGGACCGTTGATTTGAATGAGCAAAAGGGAAAGTGTATATTTATATGAGCAATGCCCACTTCTTCAAAAGTAAGGTGAGGTAAAAGCACTAATAAAATTCCAGTGTTTTTTCTTGCATTTTTTCTTTTGTGCATTACAATTTGTCTAACCACTCCTCATTTAATAAAATATTAGTTAATTATTGAATATGAGAAAGAAAGACTTACTAATTTTTTACTGATTCCTTCTTCAATATATAATATATAATTCTACCTGGAAAGTCTTATTTTTCCTATGTTGATATATTCTCACAATTTCAATGCCTTTTTCTGCCTCTGACATTCACTTGACGACACAGCTTGTTCAAAACTGCACACCTCCTGCAGGTGAAGAGGAACTGTATATCTGGAACTGTAAAATAAAACTATATATATATATATATATATATGTAGATATTTATATAATGTAAATATAGATTATTTAAAAGAAAGAAATTGATACTGTTTCATCTTACATTTAAATATATAACATATAAATTATATAAAAGCCTTATTTTGATCTACATGAGCATACATTGAAATTATTAGAGAAAGCTGAAGGAAACCTATTGCATCTGAGACTGGTCCTATGTGTCTTGATTTCCTTCTTGTGAATAATAAGAGAGAAAAATAATATAATTTCTTATTATATTAACTCAATGCATCTTTACAGAGATATCTGTAGTCTTATAGTCTCACGAATAGGTGGTACCCATGAATTCTGCATTTGCAGCAACTCAGTGATGTCTCTCTTCCCAACTAAGAAAATGCAACCCTTAAAACCCAATAATACAGAAGAGAATAGAATATGTTGCCCACTGAGGTACACTCTGCATAACTGGAAACTTCCAAGATCCGACTTGACTAAACCTTAAGCAACCTGGCCTGATTTATAGCTATTGCTCTTGTCCAATGGAGGTTTGAGCCAGAGGCTACCTGAAGTCACTTTCAGTATGAATTATCATATGCACCTCAGATTACAGATCAGAGCATTAACAAAAATAACAAGACGCAAAAGTGACATGATGAAGTTCCGCTGATACAGAAATAACTATGCCTGATTTAATTATAATTTGTAAATGTATCCACAAAGACACTGGGACAACTATATAATCTTTCCAGAACAGTTTATTTCTAACTCATAATGTAAGAAAGCAGTATATTTCCAAGGAACAACAAAACCAACAACAGCACAATATTGTAAAGAATTTACTAAAATACCATCATCAACCATCGGCTACTGATCTCTAAATAGCAATAATCTCTAAATGTTCTTGTGCCTATGAACTAGACAAAGATAGGATATAAACGTATTAGATCACTGAAACCACATCTTACAACATATGTCATATTACAAGCAAATATTGGCTTGAAGTTCACAGTAAGAACTCAAACTGGAAGGAAATTCCATTGCTTTAGTGAGAAAGGCAAGTCTCTCATATTAAGGCATCTTTCTTCAGTCTTAAGTAAAAAACTCTCTCATAAATTTCTCTGAACAGTCACATACCTTACGAACCAGGTAACCCTTACAAACTCACCGGATTACAGGGAATCATGTTCAAATGGTAAATTTCTTTTGGAAGGCCTTCTAAAGATCAGAAAATCTGCATGAGAATATTCTTTACGTTTGTATACAGTGTCAAGTAATAAGAACTGTCAATATAGTCTTATGTGGAAAAAAATGCTGACTGAAAATACAGTCAACTTGTCACTGAAATCCCTAAATCATTCAGTCTTTCTACTGATAGTATGAAATATAGCTAAAACTATTCAAGATGTCCTCACAAACTTTCTCAATGATATCATTTTTCTCCATATATTTGTGAAGAAAAACTCCAATGATAATATCATTATTTTTAAAATGTCCTATATGTTAGTCAATGTCATTACACATTTTAATAGAACAAACTTAAGCCCTTGTCCTTAGTTTTTAGAATCAATTTCCTTTGTTTTTTTTTATTTTGTTCTTTGTTTTGTTTTCTTAGCAAACTCCTGAACTGTGAATTCTTTACTGAACCACTATTTCACAGTAATTAAACCACAACTTTGCAACTAAAGAAATAATATAAAGACAAACAGGACCAAAACTGTTCTTGATCTAAAAGAACAAATGAAAGGAATAGGCACCTACCAAGAGAACTTCTAACATCCAGAATGTTCCTGTATGAGTCAGGCAAAGTCAGATGCACCAGCAATGTTCTCCAAAGTAGGAATTAGTTCAGTCGTGGCATTGTATTTACCATTTCATCAGATTGTGAATGGCTGCTTCAAAGTTTTAGATTCTTTAGGCTGTTAATGCAAACCACTTATTGTTTCTGGACAGTTTTATGTGTTCCTGTCATTAATATAGATCTGTTGCAACCAGCTATGGGCAGGGGTGTGTGATATCAGGTTGGTTTAAAGGTATATGATAGTAACTGCATGCTCAACTGAGTTCCTTTGACCTTTAGATACTCAGAATGTAAGCTAGGTGAAGTTCAAGGGATCTGTCTCGGATTAAGTATTATCAGGACTATCCTAGTCTTAAAAAGCAGGACATATGAACATGAAATCAGTAAGTCTTGAGCTTAAGCCAATTTGTGGTTAGCCAGATCAGGGTACAGCATGTGTGCTTTCATCTGCCTGTTTTACAGTGTGTAAGCAGCACAAAAATTGGTGTATGCATGAAAATGATGAGATTTGGCCAACACATTATAGAAAATTACCAAGTAAATCCTATTCCTGAACACAAAAATCATCTTAATTTTAGGGATCTATAAGCTCTGTTTTTGCCTGTTGTCTGCTTCGTCAACTGGAATCACTGTACTTGCGGACTTAGCAGCAGCATCCATTTCCCAGTCATGGCATATATCAGTCCTAGTAATCATTATGGGTTTTTTTCTTTTTTTGGGGTGGAGGCTGGAAGGGGAGGGAGCAGGAGATTGTTCAGTCAGATCAACACAAACAAAATTGTCATGATGTCTATTGGCTGACTGGTGTTAGACAGAAACAAGACAATTCTTAATATCCCTGATAGACTCCCTAGGGAGCACTGGTCTTCCACTTTTCCTGAAAACATAAATATTGATAAAGGAAAGGTGTGGTCATCAAAAAGCATGGCCACCATATTCTGCAACAGTGTGGAAGAGCTATTTTTCTGGCATGGAACACTCTCTACCCTCTTATATTTACACTTATAGCTGTGAATTCAATGAGCTAATAATGAGTAATGGTGCAATTTTGTTCTGGGAAGAGAAATGGAATGAAATATTGGGTAACAAATAAGAGAAAATTCTAAGCTGAAAGCCATGGGAAGCAGCTGAAGAATCGCAAATGAAGCTTGTAAAATTATTTCTCTATTTAGACTAGAAGGCTTTTGAAGCATGACCTGAGAAATAAATAACAATAATGAATGTTTTAATGGAATATCATTTAAAAAAAATGAAAACAAGAAAACATATTTTAAAGAAAGAAAATTTCCATGTAAATAGATTTTTGAAGCACTGGTGCAGGAGAACCAGTAGTATGAGGTCACTTATAAAAGTCTGAAATGAAACAGGATGTGTAGGATCTCTTGCCCAGCTTTAAGATAAAAAGGTGTTCCACAGGTTGGAATGTACTCGGTAGTGCATTTCTACATTGAGAATCTTTTGTATCTCACATAGTACTGGTAATTTCTTCATGTCTAAGATGAATTCTATAGAAAGTTTCTGCTGCCTTATGTGAAGAGAGTTCTCTATTCCAAACTGGTGAGCATTTATTATATTCTTGCAGGTATTAAATAAGAAAATAAACAAAGCAGTAAATAATGGCAAATCAAAGTCTTAGGAGGGATCGACAAAGCTGATTATTACCTGGTATACTTCCTCTATTTCACATAATACAACAGCACCATCACCCACTTTCCAAAAAAGAAAGTGTCTATGGTCACCATGATTTCTTTAAAATAAATGTTGTGTTGATCAGCAGCAGTCTTTTCTAAAAGTGGCAGAAAGTCATAAGCATATTAAAGTTGTTTTAAGGTGAACATGACTGGGAAGGAAAATTGGTTCCTCTGAAATTTATATCAGTTGGATTTTTTATTGTAGTTCCACACTTATAACAATTCATCACACACCTTCAGAATCAATTTTTAGTTCTTTTCATTTAATTCTGTAGCATTCACTTCTGATATCCTTGAGGGACCATTATTTTTCATATTGTTATTATTTTGCAGATATGAAATGTGAACAAATCAAAACTTGAAATTTTTATTTTCTGATGGAACCTGAGTCATCCATGTCCAGACTGTTTTGTTAATGATGTTTAAAATTACTGCAGAAGACATAATGTGATTCATATTTCTTTGAATATGAAAACTGGAGGTCTCTTCATAATTTTTTTTTAAGAAAGAAGTTTTGAATAAATATTTCTAAACAAGTGCCACCATTGAAGTTAAATAAATAAAACAAAACCTCTGACTGCCCTTTCCTTCAGTGCTCTCAATTATTTGCTGTAGAAGAGCCCAAGCAATACGGCTCAGTGCAGGAGAAAAATGTAACGTTTGAAACCACAGTTGGTTATTCAAGAGGCTCTACTCTGTTCAGTGCCTTGTTTACCAGTGTCTGCTAAAATAATGGCATGTACAGTAATGGCATGTACAGTTTTATTTCAAAAAATGAAATTTATAAAATGCCTATTTGAAATTTTTCAATTTTCTGTGACCTTTAATTAGGATAAAATAATTTCAAAACAGTCAGATCATTAGCTATATATGGTATTTGGATGTTTCTCTATTTATCAACAGAAGTTATGTTTCTAATGTCTGTATTTCTTGCATCATCATCAGTTCCATTTGAATTCCAAGGACAAAATATTGCGTCGAGTGAATATTTGAATATTTTACAACTGTTTTCTAAAATACATGAATCTTTTGGTTACCCGAAGTCCTGAACATATGACTTGAACTATGCTTACATGCACTCCTGGAGTCTTTTTGAAGTGTTTTTGATTTAAACAAATGTGCTACAATCAATTTTTCTGGAAAGTTAGATACTTATAATTTTTTTTTTCCTTTCTTTCTTGCTTACATTCTCTGACAGATGTTGTTATAAACAGACAAATGATTATGACTCCAGGTCTAAAAACCAATTATAAAATTGTTTATTAAAAAGACGCTTGCTACATCACGTAATGAAGTGGAGATCCTCTCCAGTGTCACTTTTTTTAATTTCTGAATCTTCTAATTCTCTTTATAACACTTTTCTTCTACTTTCCTGTTTATTTTTCATCGGAATACAATCAGTTCCTTAGCTCTCTCCTCCTAATTTCATCAAAATGCTAATGAGCTGGTTTTGTTCAGTTTTAAGGAAAATTGGGCTACTTCTGCAGGAATAACGTAAGGAGTTAGCCATATATTTCTCATGATTTTGATACAGAATATAATTTCTCTAAAAATATGCTACTGTGAACAATATAGGATCTACACTGACTGATATTTTAACAATATTAACAATAAAACAATAAAATAAAATAAAATAAAATAAAATAAAATAAAATAAAATAAAATAAAATAAAATAAAATAAAAAAGACCATAATAAGAACAGTGCAATAACATTTAATTTGTTTAAAGGCTGTGATTACATCTGAATTTCAACCTTGAGAAGGTTCACAGAGAGATGCCAGAAAAGCAAGGTTGTTTCTTTTTCAGGTTTATATTTCTGTGGAGAGTTTAATTAATATCCTTTGTCATGAATCACATAGATTCTATGATGTTGTAAAGGAGAAGAAGGAAAAATACAATATGAAAATGGTGCAAAAATTCAGGCGCATACAGAGAACGTTTTCAGTATAGGTATAAGAGGTTGCTTTTAGTCTGTAATCTTTATCAACAGTATGAAATTATTTCTTACTTAACTCTGAGGTCACAAATGCAATTATTTTGTTCAGTGATGTAAACACTAGTCCTAAGATTCCATAGTGTCCTTCTGGGGAAGTACAGAAAGTTAAGACCATAAGAAATAAATTTGTGCTAGTGGACACTACTTACAGTTGATCAGTGAGAGCATAGGCAGACAGATCATCTCTCAAAAAACTGTTTTAACATGGGTCGATTAAGATCTGCTTGTTTCCTCATGAGCTGTATACGAAATAAAGACATTATAATTCCATTAAAATACTGTTAGACATTGCAGCCTTCTCAGAAAAAGACATAATGGAAGCAGGATGCAGGTTGAAGATACCTCAAAAAATACACTTTAAACAGATTGGACAAAGAAAGTGTAGGCTCACGCAGCCATGTAGATAGCTGCATATCAGATGTCTTTTCTGTGCCTCTAAAGTAGTAGTAGCTGTTTTATATTATGATGCAGATTAATAGAGACTTTTGGAGTTTAATCTTCTGATCTGCTAAAATTGCTTAATTTGCACTGACATAGAGCATGTCTTAGAACATGCATTTCTGGGTTACTAATGTGTCACTTGGGCACATGATCATCTCTGGAGTCCTTTAGACATAAATGTTTGTCTTTTTATCAGTGGAAATCATGCCTGAAGAAAAAGAAAAAATAAAAGACAAAATACTTACTGGTAGAGAAGACAGTGAATTAGGCATGAATGGTACTGGTGAATGTATTAGAACAGTGGTGTTTTGGGTTTTTTTTTCTGTTTGTTTTTTTTTTTTTTTTTTCCCCTAATTGAGATGTTCCATTTGCATAGACAGCATATGCACAAGTGCATACACAAGAGGCACTAAGCTCCCAGTCTTTTTCTTGGTCTCCAGTTGAAAACATATTTAATTATTCTATGCACAGAGTATCAATTTTAGCAAGATTGAATAATGCACAGTAAGGAGGAAAGGAAGGAAGGAAGGAAGGAAGGAAGGAAGGAAGGAAGGAAGGAAGGAAGGAAGGAAGGAAGGAAGGAAGGAAGGAAGGAAGGAAGGAAGGAAGGAAGGAAGGAAGGAAGGAAGGAAGGAAGGAAGGAAGGAAGGAAGGAAGGAAGGAAGGAAGGAAGGAAGGAAGGAAGGAAGGAAGGAAGGAAGGAAGGAAGGAAGGAAGGAAGGAAGGAAGGAAGGAAGGAAGGAAGGAAGGAAGGAAGGAAGGAAGGAAGGAAGGAAGGAAGGAAGGAAGGAAGGAAAGGAAGGAAAGGAAAGAAAGAAAAAACCAACCCCACAAACCAGTCCAAGTGTTCTAACTTTATTGAAAAAAATAATTCAAGTCAGTGCATTACCCAGTAGTTGGCAAGTTTATCAGCCTACAGCTCACCAACAAAGTGGGTTCTGCAAGTAGTCATGATTTATCCTTCCACCTATTCCTCAGCTTCCTGGCTTGCCATATAGCTGCTTCAGCCTGAGTCCCTGCTCTCAGGGGTGATAAAAATCAGGAACTTATTTACCAGGAACATTGCAACCTCAACAGTCTGTCTCAAAGAAAATGTCTTCGGGAGTGATGTCTTGTCTTAATAATAATAGTTACTATGTTTATTATTTAGTTATTATTTCAGATATGCTCAATCTACATGTTTCCTCAAGTTTCTTTTCACTTCACACATAATTCTATTTTCTTGCAGACTGGACTCATTGAAGATAAGTATGTAGACATTCCTTTCTTGTGTTTAGATTGATTGAACAATAGATTCAACAGAAAATCCAGAAACCTGATTCAATGAATATTTCTTTCAAAAGAACTGGTCCACTTTTTTTTTTTTTTTTTTTTTTTTTTTTGTAATATTTGTCAGCTAATGACAAGTTTCTATATAAAAACATGAAGATCTGTTCCCATTCTAAACAAAATCTTTATTTTTTATCTAATATAACAGTGGGTATTTCCAATATCCATATAAATACTAGGTCTTTGAAGTGAGTAACATATTATGGCAAGGAGTTCTATCAGTTTAATAGATTTTCACTGTGAAAAACAGATGTTCTGACACCATTTTTAAATCTATTCCCATCATTTTACCTTAATTTTAATTTTAAAAGAGTAAACTGAGTCCTTTGCTGTTTCACTTATTCCTTTGACTTTGTATATATCTCTACTGCAATTTATTATTTACTATCTTTAATTTTTCTTATCATAAATCTTTTTTTCTTTACATCTGGAATCACTTTTGCCAAAAGTGATCACATGAGCAGGCAAGTCACAAGCAAAATTTACAATGAATCCAGTAAGAAATAGAATCACAGTGGTTTCATGGATCAGTGAGGAGTTATCAAGCACAAGCCCTCAGGCAGAGATGAAATGCTTAAATTCGTAACTTTAGCCAGGAGTCAGACAAGCTAGAAGATGAGGAAAAATAGTGACTTTCAGTGACTCTTGTAACTGCTTATTAGCACTTGATGGTGTAGCTCACTTTGGTCCACTACATGAGAAAGGCAAGAGTTGCTTCATTTTCCAGTGAGCCCTGACTGTGTATATGAGGCATGAAAATGCCCAGGTTGAAAAGCTTTTAAGAGCTGATGAGTCTCTAGACCTACAATGCTGTGTCAAAGTGTTTCAAATGAATTTACTTATACTGGAGGGAACTGAGCTGTGACTTCCTGACCTCTTTTGATTACATATCTGATGTCAAACCCTGAAAATACTGCTGTTGCTAAGGTTCTTGATATTCCTCAATAATATAAAGTTCTTCAAAGCAGTTACAAAATGACAGTTTCCAGAACATGTTGGGGAAGAATTTGCAACTACAGTCATAACTGTGATTGCTAATGTTCAGCCAAACTCTCCTTTTTTTCCTTAGAAGACACTGAGAGAGAACAGCCACAGAGGAGAAACAAGATCAGTCTGGATTTACAGTGAAGGAAATACTCCAAGAGGAAGAAAATGAGGGACTCCGTTCCTCTTTTCTTCTCATGGTTTCTCAGTACATTAATAAATAAACTTCCATAAATATGCCTGTAATAGTGAAATAAACAGTGCCAAAGCCCTTGTACTGCCTCTGAAGCTAACTGTTTTAGACTAGCAAAATGCCTATGGATTGTATCAGAGATTTGACCTGAGGCAGAAACTTGTAAGGATTGTTACAAGAGCAGCCAGTCCTTTGCACTGCTTAATTTGCTAGTACAGACATGCAGCACAGGGAGGATAGTGCAATTTACCAATGTTTTTATGAATTTCCCTCAAAATTTGTCTGTGTAGAAATTAAGTTAATAGAGCAGGATTGTTAATATATACATTTTAGAGTTTTTTTTGGAGACAAATGAATTTGATGAATGGACTACTCACTGGATAAGGAATTAGCTGGATGGTCACATTCAGAGAGTTGTGGTCAACACCCTCAGCAAGTTTGCAGATGACACCAATCTGAGTGGTGCAGCTGACATGCTAGTACAAAGGGATGCTATCCAAATGCACCTGGACATTCTAGGTAAGTGGGCTTATGCCAACCTCATGAAGTTTAACAAGGCCAAGTGCAAGGTCCTGCACGTGGGTTGGGGCAATTCCAAACATGGATACAGATTGGGTGGAGAATGATCAAGAGCAGCCCTAAGGAGAAGTATTCAGGAGTGTTTATTGATGAAAGATTCAACATGAGTTGGCAATATGCACTTACAGCCCAGAAGGCCAACTGTATCTTGGGTTGTATCAAGAGAAGTGTGACTTCAAGTTGAGGGATGTGATTCTGCTCTTCTGAGACCCCATCTGGAATATGGTGTCCAATTCTGGGGCCCCCAGTACAATAAGGTCATAGAGCTGTTGGAATGGGTCCAGAGGATGGCCATGAAGATGATCAGAGACTGGAGCACCTGCCCTATGAGGACACGCTGAGAGAGCTGGAGCTCTTCAGCCTGCAGAAGAGAAGGCTCTGAGGAGATCTTATAGTGACCATCCAGTATCTGAAGGTGACCTAAAGGAAAGCTGAGGAGGGACCTTTTAGAAGGGCATGTAGCAACAGGATGAGGGGAAATGTCCTTAAACTGTAAGAGGTTAGATTAAACTAGATATCAGGAAGAAATTCTTTTCTGTGAGGGTGGTGAGACACTGGAACGTGCTACCTAGAGAGTTTGTGGATGCCCCTCCCTGGCAGGCTGGATGGGGCTTTGAGCAACCTGGTCTAGATGGAGGTGTCCCAGTCTATAGTAGGGGGATTAGAATGTGATGATCTTAAAGGTCTGTTCCAAGTCAAAATTATTCTATGACTCTGTGGTTCTGCCCCTCTACTCTACTCTTGTGAAACCCCATCTGGAGTACTGCATCCATTTTTGTGGCCCCCAACACGAGAAGGACTTCTGAGATTCTATGATTCTATAAATTCTGACAGAAGAGACTGCCATTTTCCTATAAGAAATATGAGTTTTGACCTGCCATAAAAGTTTACTCAAATTTAAAAAAAAGTCTGAACATTAGAAATGAATTGCTTTGAAAATGTGGAACTGAGCCACTGTGTTGGAAGATCCTGAGACATAACTTCATAAGTTACTAAATGTAATGAAAGAAAAGTCTGAATTTCATTTATTCATACCAAAAGATAATTATGTAAAGCAAACAATAATATTCTGCTATTTAGTGAAATATTTTGATACTGTAATTCACAGTTATCACAGCTTAGTTCTCCCACTAATGGCAACATTTTTTAAATAGATATAAGTATTTACATTTTTCTGAACAGCGCATTCAATATGTTTATCCTTTAAGTATGATTCAATTCTAATCTTTTCTTTTGTTCTACAAAACAGAAAAATCTACTGCTGAGTTCTAAAATTCAAAATGATCATAGACAACAAGCATCCCAAATGAATCATGCATAATTATTAGATTCTTTCTCCGTTTGTCCTTTTACTTCCTGCAGTCTCAGTTGACCACCAATGAATCACACATTTGAAAAAAGGAAATAAATCTATTCACTACAAAACTGAATTCAGTTAATATGGTTCATGCTAGTAGAACAATACTTGTAACACAGCAGGTAGAACATATTCTCTATCTCTAGCTATGAATATTACCACAAAATGTCTGCAAAGTAATTATTATTACCTGAAGTTTTCTACTCTGGGATTCTTTGCAAACTTAATGACCAAAATGTTCAATGTCCCAAAAATGTACTGTTTTACAATGGTGTTCTGCTTGGGCCCCACAAGTGAAAGTACTTTAAAAAGTAGATCTACTGAAAAACATGAAAAGTCAACCTGTCTTGGTATCTGAAACTGAGTGTAGCCAATGAAGAAATGTTCTAAAGGAGCAGGAGTGGAGTAGCTTGATAAATGGCATAAACTTTATATAAATATGTATATGTCCTGAGAATGAGCTCTTCTAATTGCCAAGTCCATGAGAACACTTCAGTACATTATTTTCTGGAAGCAAAAAGCATTACTGTGGCTTTGAAAGGTGAATTCTGCTGAATGTGCAAGGTTAATATGGTGTTTAAGAATAAAAGGGAAATTCAGCAAGGAAACTTTTTTTCTTGAAATAGTTGCTACAGTAATCAGAACTCTCTTTTATGGCTGGGTTATCAAAGGTATTGCGCACAAAAAAAAAAAAAAAGCCTCTCTGCTGTATTCAATAGCTTAGTCTTATTATGCTTGTTGCTAGTAGCACTAATCATTCTGGTATTTTTACACTGAGCAGTGACAATGTGAATTCACCATTGAAAGCAGTGTGAGGAAAAAGAGAAATCCAGCAGTTTTTCAGTTGTATACATCTTTTGGGATCACTCATTAAGAATGAATGATTTCAATAAATTCATGCACATCTGTAATTATCCTAATTCTCTATAATTTTATTTAAGTTAAAACTCTTTGATTTTTTACAAGTTTTTTTGCTGATTTAAAAAGAGGCAGGCAAAGGAGGATGTGTGATTTATATGCAATTTATAATGTACAATCATGTAGCTGACCTTTGGCAGCTGAGTCGCAAAGCTACTGAGGGAGTAATTTAGGCATACATTGTTATATGTTACGTGATGTTACAAGACAACTCAGTGTTCTTTAAAACACATGGGTAAGAAAGAACAGAAAGTAGACAGCTGTTTTCAGATGATAACTGATGGAGTAGAGCCGCTTATCATTATGTGATATACTGATGATCTTAATAAACTGAAGTAAATCAATAGCCAGGTTCCAGACCTGAATTTGTCAAAAAGATAATCTACCAGACTTCTGTATTTCTGACAGAAAAGGTTTGGACCGGTAAGCTACTGTGTCAGGTCTTGTGGCTAACTAAAAATTTCTTTTAACTTCAGTAAGAAGGTACTAGAATTTAAATGGCAAGTAGAAAAAAAAACCTCTCTGAACTCATGACCCATATTGGAACTGTTATCCAAATTGCAGGCTGGCCTACGTCAAAAATATGATAAACACCTATAGACAGTCCATTTTCCATACTTGTGTCCATGGCATTTCTGAGGCTGCCAGTTTGTTCCTCCTTGTGAATATCTCCAAAATGTCCTAAGGAAAATATTGCAAAGAAAGTTCTGTGGTACTCCATAGATGGAAATAATCCACGTGGAAGGTAATAAATTATCTTAAAAATGAACAAACAAACAAACAAGCAAAAAAAAAACCACTCATAAAGTACACAAAAATTTCAAGTGTGTTCTGATTTAAATGGAGATAATCCTTCATTTTTAATTCTTACAGAAACAGAAGTGAAGATATCAAAAGAAAATCGCTAAGGGATTTTAATAAATTCTGAGGATTTATTATTATGCACAAACTGGAAACATGTCTAATCCTTTCTACATTCAGTCATCCAAATGACATCCAAGTAATGCACGCAACTGTAGTAAGGAAAGACCCCTTTAACAACATTAGCTCTGAAAAAAAAAAAAAGAAGAGGTCTCTAGCATCTGCAGACCAGAGTAAATGTGGATGTTGAAAATAATCATATAAGAAAACTCCATTTTGTAGAAAGCTTCACAATGCCTCTCATGTTCAGGGGATTAAAGTATAAACACTGACAAGAAATTAAATGCAATGTATTAAAAAACAAACAAACAAAACAACTGCTACAACCAAGGTCTGACTGATTTCTTGTTTGTGGCATTCTATTTAGCTGAGCATGTGGATGGCAAGGCATGTGAAAAATGTAATCTTTAACGAAAGAATCTAAGGATGTTCCTTCTACTTAAATATACGATTAATACCAGTAGTGGGAATGATATCTTTAAAAACTGTTAACTGCCTGTGACTGTATGTCCTACAGTGAAGCTGGCTGCAAGAAGCCTTAGGTCAAATTTGAACTGAGACTTTAGAGACAACCTTGCTAACGTAAAACATGAATTCTAACTGTCTTGGGATCACTCAAGGATGACATATGGAGAAACATATTTTATTTTGGAATCAGTAAAGGAATACTAAATACCTTGGAAGGAAAACAAAGAAACAGGGAAAAATTGGCTGCTGATTTGGAATGGTTTAGCACTTTTACCTTGAACACTGAGAACATACTCATACCACAGTTAAACCCAAACATGATTATTGCTAGCTAGATTTTTTAACTCTAGTGGCTGTATTATACTGTAGATTACTATTGACAAGTAAACTGTTAATATTCAGTATCAAATAACACATTTTTCTGGCTTTGTTTGCTTGTTTTTTATATCAGTCACCAGAAAACAAACAAACAAACAAACAAGTGAAAATGCTGTTAGGAAATAACAAAAGGATTAGAAAAACATGATATTTTCTGATTTTGCAGTTCAGACAGCGTCACAAAAAAGAAGTGAATGGAAATATAAGAAAAGAAAAGAACAGAAAGAAAAGGCAAACTAGTCATGTAGACATGGTTATTTTAGTGTTTATAAGAAATAATAATTCAAATTAATGCAAAATTAACCTACAGGTAACTATTTTTACATATCAAACTTGCTATTATGAGAAAGAAAAGAACAAACTCCATAGACTGATCATAAATTGCCCATTAAAGTGGAAATATCTTTGCTCAATAAGTTGAGAAGGTATTATATTCATTATATAGGTTTACAAAGATAAAGTCAGACTTATAGTGAAACACTGAATTCGTTATGTCAGCAGATAAAGATGGATTAATCACTAATAAGTAATTTAGTTATCAACTTTTTATCCCTTACATGAAGGCTTTTACAAAATTAGATCTTTTTTCTCCCATTACTGGGGGTGTAAAAATGAATATTTAAGTAGCTGTTTGCAACTATCATTTTGTACCCTTGTGGAACTGCACATTTTTAATAAGTTTTGTATAGCCTGTAGCCAAATTATTAGAGAAGTCTTTTCAATGTTTTCTATATAAAAATTGAGTCCAGTCAGCATTACATAGGCTTCTTTTAACAAAAATGCAGTCCTTTTCTAAAAGCAGTGCATGTGTTATGCTACCTGGATTTCTGGTTGTATTTAGTTACATCTTAATTCTAGTAATGCACTGAAATAAAATTTACAAAAATAACATAAAATATAGCTGCTGACAGGAGCCTAACAAGCTAATGAACTACTTCTGACTATTTACAACAGTCTGTATGAGGCCAGTTACTTCATATGGTCTGATACTACATTAAAGATTAGATAATTCTAAGAGTTTATTAGAATTAAATAAAAAGTTGTCACGGTTTTATAATTTTTTGTTATATTATTGATATTCCACATCATAACATCATGTAGCATATTGGTAGTTAATGCTCTAGCTGCATGGATCATTGATAGTTCTGGGTGTACCTGTCTCAGAAGAGAAGAAGAACTACATTCCCCAGAGGACTGTGTGACGCTTTGCATTTTTACGTGTTTTCCGCTCAGAGGGAACAGATAAAAACTGTGTGCGATCACGGGACATCTCTCTCTTCCCTTAGGTATCGAGCTCAGCAGTGGGTGCTTATTGCAGCCGTCCACCTTCAGCGTTAGCATAAGGCCTTCAGTTTATCGAACACTTTCTTGCTCATTTTACTTGATTCATTTGCCTCAAATCCAATTATATTGTATTATATTGTGTTATTTTGCTTTCTGATATCTTATTTAGTAAATTAGTTTTCCTCCTCAGATCATTGCCGCTGTTTTCTTCCTAGGCCCATCTCCCTTTTCCCTTTTTCCCCTCCCCTTTCCCGGGGTGTGGGCCCATGGGTCCAGGAAGATCTGCCACCAGCCTTTCAATATCTAAAGGGGACTTATAAGTAAAAAGAACGTAGACTTTTTATCGGGGTCTTTTGTGATACAACAAGGGAAATAGTTTCAAACTAAAAGAGGGGAGATTTAGATTGGATACAAGGAAGTTAAAAAACGATAGCAGATTTCTACAATAAGGGGGATGAGACACAGGAACAGGTTACCCAGAGAGCTGGTGGATGCTCCCATCCCAGTGACACTGAATGTCAGGCTGGACAGAGCTCTGAGCAACCTTATCAAGCTGTAAGTGATCCTGTACGTTGCAGGGGAGTTGGACTAGATGATATTTAAAGATCCTTTCCAATTCAAATGATTCCACAATTCTATGACTCTATTATCCTTAGGATAGTTCCCTAGATCTTCTACTAAGCACAGGCAAATGTTGCTCTTCCTGCCTGTGTGAATACATGCAGAAATGGTGCACGTAAGTCAGATCTTGGCAGTGGATTTCATTTTGCTGTTTCTCATTTTATTGCTTTTTCCATAGTAGTAGCTAGTTTTCATGCTTTTTGAAATGGGCCATGACATCTGAGCTACCTGTTTCCTCCCTATATGAACGCTCTCCTGAGGTTCAGCTTCTAAGTCTTTCTGGATTAACCACTCTCACAGTGTCTATTCTCACTCTCACAAATAACTTCTTCATCTTCATTCACAGTATCCCCTTACTAGCACTCCTCATATTGATCCTCAGCCTCGTGTACTAAAGCCCTTCCTCTTCTGCTACTGACAACGGTGCTGCATGACAGCTGTATGTTCCCTAGCACAGGTTTGCTAGCATTTGTGAATTCTCATACAACAGCTTTCTTACTTTGGCTCACCAGTGTGAGGTCTTACTTCTGATGGGTCCATGGCAAATAAAGAACAGAAAGTTCAAGATGTTTTGCACTGGGAAATTGTGGAATAACATGTAGTGTTAGAAGCATACTCCCGACACACAGTAGTTTGAAAAGAGTAAAAATTAGTATTTTCCCCAAATCTCTTATTTAAAAAGTTATAGTAGAACACTTCAATGATATCCTGGAGCACATTAAAAAGAGTGTGTCCAGCAGGTCAAAGGAGGTGATCCTTCTCTCTGCCCTGGTGAGGCCACATCTGGAATACTGTCTTCATCTCTGTCTCCTCAGTTCAAAAATGACAGGAATCATTTAGAGAGAGTCCAGCAGAGGGCCACAAAGGTGATGAGGTCTTGGAGCATGAGAGATATGGGGCTGTTCAGCCTGGAGGAGACTGAGGGGGGGATCTAATCAATACTTATAAATATTTAGTGATTGGGAGTCAAATATATGGGGCCATGCTCTGTTCAGTTGTGCCCAGGGGCAGAACAATGTATATTGGGCACATACTGGAACACAGAATACTCCATATGAACATTAAAAAAATCTTATTTACTGTGAGGGTTGCAGAGCACTGGAACAGGCTGTCCAGGGAGGTAGTAGTCTCCCTGGAGTTGCACTAGATCATCTCCAGAGGTCCCTTTCAACCCCTACAACACTGTGATTAACATTTAACCTAAGTTGTCAAATATTGGACCTAAGAAAACCTGCCTAATTAAAGAACGGGCTGCCACATTGACTCTATCAACAAAGCCTCTTAATTGAGAGAACTTGTATCCGAATAACAGCTTTTGAAGAAACAGTCTGTACTGCTCTTATAAATGAAAGTTTTTATATAATAAAAAAGATATTTTTTTTCTTGTTGACTTTTTGGGATTACTTTGCATATCTTCCTTTGCTATTGTTGCTATTGCTTGAAATGAATACATACTGGTCTTGCTATACTAGGTCGGTAATTACTAATAGGTAATTCTAGCAGAAGCATATTAATGCTACAGGGGTATTTAAATGCAAGCTAGTCTAAAACTTCTAGCTTACTAATTGATAGCAAGAAGACTGACAATAAGCTCTTAGAAAACCATATCTGAGACTATGGGAGGCTATAAAAATCATCATTAATATTCTGAATTATACCTGAAAGCACATCCAAAACCAGTAAAGAAATTTAGTACAGGTATCAGCAGGATTGTCATAGATTTTTGTTCTGTATTCAATCAGATTAAAAAAGAAAAAGCAGAGATAAAGATCTTAACATATTCAAGAATACTGGAAAACAGATATATTGTAAATTTTAAACTGCATCAACTAGTGAATACCTTGATGAGTAAAACCTTTGGCTCATGAAATACCCATGCAATACTTTTATTTCAACCCTGTGCAGTGTTATCATTTTCAGACCTGAAGGTCTGTTCCTCATTCTTCTCACAGGCCACTTTCAACTCTAAAAAAAGATAGGATTGCATTACACTTTAGTGTTCAGTCGGTGGTGGTTATTATTAGGAAATGCTTATATCATATTGCATCAACATTTTAAAATAAAACCCATGATCCTATTATTTTAATATATTGCCTAGAAATATCTGTAGACCAGAAAATTATGTTTTCACATTGACTGTTGTCAGTATTCTGCTCCATTTATTATGAATCTAGTCTGTCAATGAAATGGCAACAGGTAGAAGACAACAGTAACATTCTGTGGAGGTCACTCCAAAGGTAATGCCTCCTATTTATTTCCAGTGAAGATACTATAGATTAAAAGAGTACAGTAACACTATTTGATAGAGTGTCTCAGCTACAAAACACAATTTTTGACATAGTCATTACTATTAGCTATGCATTTTGCCAGTGATTAACAAGAGCTTGCATGCTGCACTTGTAAAAATTTGCACCAGTGGATGTAATCCACTGTTTCACTGAGGTTACGACAGCATTGATTTTAGGAAAATGCTGCCCATGCAGTCCATCATTCATCATCCTGAATAAATAGAAGTGATAAGGCACCAAACTCAAACTATGTAGTGAGTGTGGTAAGACAGTTCAGCCAAGATTGCTGATGTACTCCTTGGACTTCAAACGGGTGTGAAGCTTAAAATTATCATGTTACAAGATAAATATTATCTTTTCCTCTGGTCTTACTCTGTCTCTAGGACTATCCTGAAGTTTGAGCCCTCTGCTTAGACAGTGCCATGATATAGAAATCAGATGATGTTTTGTCCAGTTTTGAGGAAATCCAGGATTACACATTTCTTATCCTAAAAGGCAGTGCACATCACAGAAGGCTTCATCTTGAACTTTTTCTTCAATGGTCAATTTACAAGTCGCCACTCCATAAACTACAGTTTTGATTCCAGGTTATAGCGGTGATACTACGTCTCAACACTAATAATGATATAGAGATTGAATCTTCACACCAATATTCCATTAAATTTTGTTGCCAGGTGTTGGCGTATTTCAACAGTGGCAGTTATCATGAAAGATAAACCACGTTCCAGATGGTCATGAAAACCCGCTCAATTTTGAAAATAATTTCTTATACATAGAATACTCCTTAAATCTCTGCTTAGTTCCAAAAGAGATTTTTCAGACTTTTAGTACAGAAATTGCCTTACCCTGTGAGCAAATGTCTGTGAAATCTGTTATAGCGCACCAAATTTCACAACGAATAACAACTTACAGGTACCAGTAGTTATTTTTTATTGCTTGACATGAGAGTGAATCTAAATTTTTCACCTTTGAAGGTCTATATAAAAAGAAAGAAGGTTTTTCTAGTTACAGCTTTCTAGTTACAGCTATTAACTTTCTAGTTAATTGTTGACCTAGACAGTAGATTGCTTGTGTGGAATTATAGTTCTCTCACTGTAGTAAGTCACTTAAATTTAGTTTTTCGGAGGAGACTACCAACTACATGTTTCTCATTTTCTAGGTGTCTAACTTGGGACTGTAGACTCTGATTTATAGAAGAGCAAATGCAGTCAATTGAGACTGTGCTTTGAATGTATAAAATGCAATATCAACTCTCTGCAAAATCAAATCCTACATTTCTTATTCTGGACACTTAGAATTTCTAGATAATCTTGAATTTAATCTATAAAGGGAAAGAAGCCTTACTTTTTTAGAATGGGAATGATACACCGTTCACCTCACAAGGTTTTATGGAAATAAATTCACAACTCTATGTCAAACAGATAAATATGTGTCTGGAGATAAATAAGGGTATTGATCTACACAACATGTGATATGCCAGAACAGTTTGCTAGAAACTTTTTTCTATTAGTTTGAGGAAAAAATGTTCAGTAATGTAAAATAAATACTATCATAAAATTAAGAATACAATTATGATTTTTCCATTTAAAATTTGAAGAGATTACTCTGATCTTTACCATGGTTGTACCTCTTCTCATGTAAGTTTTTTTTTAAATACGTGTCATTTTTTTAAAGTCTCCACATTATATTTTTGAAGTGCATCCAAGAAACAGAATCATTTTCAACAGGACTGACATTAAAAATAAATTTAGAATATGTACTTCAGACATCTATCCCAATTTTTTTTAAGTTATGTACTTTAACTTCTATACAATGAGGGAATGAAGTAGTTATGTGGGGAAGGAGTGGAATTCTACAAAATGCTGAGGAAGTGCTAATTTTAGAATGAAAATAGAAATTTTGGTGCAGTTAATTCTTATGAATCACATCACAAATCAAAAAGAAGAAGGATTCATTTAATTTAAACTGGATGATCCTTAATTAAAGATTTTTCTATCATGTTGTGTTTCCTGATTTATTTATTTATAATAATTTCTGGTAAAATATAGTTTTGAGAATATCTTAGACGTATAAGCAGCAGAAAATCAGAAAATAAAGTCTAATAGAACTCCTGCACATTATTCTATTTGACACTTTACAGTGTATTTATTCATTCTCTAAATTTAGGTTTATTTTCTATAATCACTAAAAAAGCTACCAAACTTGGATGCATTATTCTATGCCTGATTTGTGCTGTTTCTTTCCTTCTTTCCTTCATTTTAAATAACTTCTCTTTTAAATATGAATGATGTAAATGTGTATGTAAATTCTCGTCTAAAAAAGAAAAAAGAAAAACTTTACACGTAAATTACAATATTACTCATTCAAGTTTCCTCATAAAAATAACCTGATCTATGAAATAATTACTATCGATGTTATCTAAGAAAGCTGTAATCCTCCACAATTTTTACAAAGTTATTATCTATTATATGAAAATATTGAATATCAGTTTAACGCTTGTGAAAGTTACATGATGTATTTTTTCAATGAAAAAAGAAGATAGTACTTCTGCCAATGCTATAAACACAGTCACTGCAACCTTGAGGGCCCAATCCAACTCTGTTGAAGGCAACGTCTTTCTTTTGATGGACTACACTGTATGTTTGAATTGGACCTTAAGGGTTAGACTGACTAAAAAATGAGTTATATCAAACTCCAAAAGAAAAAGGTCATATCAACCACAATCCAAATCATGTCAACTTTAATAGGGATTGAAACTGCCCTCAGTACTTGGCCATTCCATGAACCTTGACAGCAAAGTGGTGCTCACTGCAATGTGGCAACAGGGAGTATGCAAAGAAGACAAAAATTACAGTAAATTTCAGTGCAGAAGATTGATAGATCCTTTTGCTAACAAGAACATTACTTTCTCTAACCAAATTGTAGAAATCCTTACGATTTTCAACCCTTTGTTCATGCTTCTGAAAATATTACAGAGCATAATAAAAAGTCAGATGTATAATAGGAAAAATCAATGTGCACATTTTGGATTGTGCAGACAAATAAATTTCCCAATTTAATGTGACCTTTAATTGAAAACATTTAATATAGCTGCTAAAGTAAAAGAATATCTGCATGGGGTACTGTAGACTGAATTCATTAGCTCAATTAAAGCAAGTAGCTCTGCACAGCTCCTCTCAAAAATCTGTAAGGAGACAGCTCTCCTTGAACGTTTCATTTTAATTGTGATACTATTGCCATTCTTCTCATGAAAGGGAGAATGCAAAATGGCAAATGATATTCTTGTTTTAATCAGATTCAAAGAAAAGAGAACAGTCAAATATAAGAAGAAAATAATTAACAATCAAATTTAATGATAGCATTATTAAGCTGGTTAGAATACTGCAAATGCATCTCAGTATTGGAATTTATCAGAAATTTACACTGGCCTTTTTTCTAAGGGTCTGTAGAATGAGGTAAACTCAGGCTACAGAATCACAGAAAGTATTATTACTATTTTAATTTATGGAGGGCTGAAGAGTTGACATATTTATTTTACAGATCAGTGGGGAAAAATGTTCTGTTTTTCCCTAAAATAACTTCTCCTAGCAGTGGTTGACTTAATCAATGATAATTTTTGGCATAGTACCATTTAGATCAAGTTTACAGATGATTTATCTCAGGAAAGCAACACAAAACAGATGGGTGGATCTGACTCATGACTTCTAATGAAATTTCAAGCAAATGAAACCAGCAATTTAGTTTTAGTTGAAAATATAATTCTGTCATAGTTCTTCAATTTTTACCTTTTCTTGAACATACATAAAATATTTTCAAATTTTCAGAGAAATTTGAGAAAACTGCTTTTCTACTTCAAGCATGAGGAACATACGTTGTTCCACAACCCACCTCTGAGATCAATGTCTCGAGTACGGGCTCTGTAAGGAAAGATTTGCCTTTTTGTGCAGAATATTTCTAGAATTAATCCCTTGGGCTCTTATTCTGACCATTTACTATCATTTAAGCTATGGTTCTTTTACTGGCTGGGATTAAGCAAATACAATTTTATAACAATAAAGCAGCTTTAGCCATAGTAATAAATGAATTCCCCCAAGGAAAGACACTGGCCTAATAAAAGATGTTGAGCAATGTATCCGACAGTGCTCTCTGTGTGTGCTGGAAGAGAGAAATGTTCTAAAGACTGAAGTTTGGCCTTATGCAAGTTGGTATTCCACTTAAAGGCCTTTAAATTGCCAACAATTTTGCAATGGTAATTTCATCCCCAAAAGGCACATTTCAGCATGGATACTATGAACATCAGCTTGTGTTAGAAGAGGCTCCCTCCAGTCTCACAGATGTCAGCAAGCTCTTCCCAGATCACAGTAGCTTCAGGGATAAACACCAGAGACTTCAGCTTGTCCTGCTATATTGAATTGTCCTGCCAATTTCAGATATGAGCAAGATACAGAGATTATAATTTCTGAAATCAAAGTATTGGAGCACATGCTAGAAAGTGAGACAAACATTTTCTGTCATCAGTAAGATTCAGATAAGTAGGACAATACTTAGCAGTTGTATTGGTAAATTCTTTTGAAATTGCTCTCAACACAAACAGAACCAAGTCCATGTATTACTAAAAGCTCGCATCAGAGAGGTTGTCTTCCTGACTAATATTCAAGATCATGACAAAATACTGTTTTTCTCAAAGGAGTTTCTCTTCATGGCTGTCATAAGGCTTTTCCTGTGAAAAAAAGCATCAGGCTGCATCCATTTAACAGTCCCCTTCTCTGTTTGCGACTTGTCAGGTAGGATTTTTATTCTTCCTTCACAGATGAAGAGAGGAAGAAGGCAGAGGAAAAACGACATGAATGTGAACAAGGATCACCACAAACACAGTTTTCCATGTTAGGGTCTCTGCCTTCCTAGATTATAAAAAAAAAATAAAAAAAAAAAAATAGCATTAAGTCTGTGTATAAAACTCAGATTTTAAAAATCTTAGTATATAAAAAGCGCAACTGCATTTTGAGAATCTGACTCAACTGATGACTTGACACTAGCCCTTTAAATTTGCTCGAGTCTGTGTTGAACCATTTGAAAGAGCAGTAAGTTGCAACAATTCACTTTTTTATTCCTTTTTTTGGGGGGGTTGGTGGGGGGGAGGGTTGGGGGTGGGTTTGGTATCCTCTGAGACTTCTTAGTCATGTCAGTGAACCTGCAAAAGGAAACAACTTGACTCAGAATGTAGTTTGTGTTCATTCATCAGCCTCAGAAATCTACGGCTGGTTAGTACAAGTGGGGCATTGCCTAGAAGATGGCAGCATATGATGATAGAATCAAAACCTCATTGCCTGCTGCCTTGTAAGGCACTATTATAATAACTTCAAAAAGACATTATGTCCCATACACAAGGTTCATTGATTTCTTGCTTCCCACATTTCTACAAGCATCTTTTTCTTGGTTTGTTGCCAAAGTTCATGACTCAGCAGATTATGTGAGTGCATAACAGCAGTGATTTGTCTACTGCACAGTGACCTACTAATACACAGCATCGCAGCAGTACAGTTGGAAATACAGTACAAGTATATATATGGTAATATGGTAATACACCTTGGATAAGTCCTGGAAGGAGAAGTAAATATCCCTGTGCAGTGCATCTTTTCTCCCTTTCCTTCAGTAAGACAGCATCTGCAGATGTGCTTTTAGGTTCAAATAATTAAAATAAATAAATAAATACACAGCCACCCAACTACAAAACAATTTGAAAACTCCAGATGAAGAAAACTGATGTTGCATCTTGTTTCTTTTTCAGATGTAGAATGCTATAGAGAAGGACTCAAAATTAAAGTGAAAGAAATACTAACAAAACAAAAATGTTAAGTTCTCCTCTTTTGTTTTTCATCGACATTGAAGGCTTAAAATATATGGAAAATGATGTCGAAGAAAATGAAATTTGCATAGTAAAAAATAATCTAAGTGCCATTCCCAACAGTCAGCTTATCATTTTCATTACTCAGTTTCTACCCAGTACGTGAAAGTAGTAAAAGATTAGTTAAGAGTCTGATGGATGTTATATTTGTTCAGCATTATTGTCTTATATTTAATATGTTAGATGATTATAGAAAGAGCAACAGAGAAAAGAAAAATACACAAAACAGTGGAATAATTCTAATGAGAAATAAAGACAAAGAATCCATTTTCTTATGAGCTGAAATATGCATCATTTTTCAAATATAAATCATTGTAAGAAATAAAATTCCATATTAAGCATTAACTGTATTTGAAAGCATGATGACGTTAAAACAGTGAACACTGACCAGAGTGGAAAATAATATGTTCTGATTTAACTTTCTTACTAACACTTGTTAAATTACTGATGTTTCTAGATGGTAATAAAATTATGCAAATAAAAATTTTAATATGCACGTATTTCTATAGCTGAAATGATGGCATTAATAATGTCAGTATATTTTAAAAGCATGCTAGGATTATCATACTCAAAAAAAAATGGGTTATTTTTTCTTTTTTTTTTCATTCTCACTCTGTTCTTTTTTTTTCTTTTTTTTTTTTTTTTTTGTGCTGGTCTTCATAAATTGTATGTTCAAAAGCGACATATTGCAGTCACAAACATTACAAAACCTAGAGTAGAAATTTGTCCCACGACACAAATTCTTTCCTGCTCTAACCTACTATGACTCTACTGCAGTCAGTGGAGAAAAGCAGGCTGGCACTGGACAGAGACGCTACCCTTGTGGAGTACTGCACTGCAGAGTTATTTTGAATACACATATGCCTCAGTTTGCTTGTGAATTTATAAAGGCAAGTATTTCCAAATAAGGATGGAGTAGGAAGTTGTACAGAGTTCTCTCTGTATGCATGAATCTCCTACACTAAGCACAATGCTAAAATGAAGTCTGATTTGTCATTTGTGCTTTTGTTAGCCAAAATGATCATAAACCTTCTGTTTCAATAAGAAAGATTGCAAGCTATATAAGAAAAGTTCGGGAGAAAGCACTCTGAGAAAATTGCTTATTGAAATCCTCACAGCTGGTAGTAGCCTAGAATAGGATCATTTGGTCAGTGAGGGTGCAAAGGAGTAAGGCTAAAAATAAGGGGGAAGGAATAGAAGTTAAAATAGATTTGAGAAAAGCTGCAATTGAATTTATTTATTGAGTTAATACCAGCACTTTCTGTTACTTTTTTCTTATTAGACAACTCAAAAAAAAAAAACAAAACAAAAAACCTAGTAAAATATATCTGTTAATTCAACACAGACTGAGAGGTTAATTAGGAAATTTGTAACTAGACAAAACTAAATTATGCAGTATATAGAGTAAAAGAGTACTTGACTTATCTACAAATGTATCCAGAAAGAAAGACAGAATCTTGCCTAACAATTTAAATTGTCCCTGGTAAATAGATAAATGCATGTATTCTATTAAATAAGAAGAGCAGATCACAACTTTTGTTAACCTAGATTCCCTTTGGAGAAGATCTCCAATGGCTATTGCTTGTAGTAAAACATTACTTTTTCCATAAATTGAATTACAGTGTATCAAGAAAATTCTATTCTCATATTAATTTCATATATGCCACTGTAACCTTTGGTGGATTCACAGGGAGTGATACCTTTATGCAATATCTCACAAAGTTTTTGTCATCTGCTTAGAAGTACCATTGTCCATGCACATATCAATTTGTGTTACTTCATTGCTTCTTTTGCCCCCTTCCTGCCTCTTCCAAATTTTCACACACAGACATCTAAGTCCTACTAGTAGCATTTTTTAGTCCAGAGAGATCTATCTTGTTCTCTGCCATGTGCTGGGAGCACAAAGCATCACCTGAAGGATTTCTGTCAGGATGGTATATATCATTCCTCTGGATCCTTAAGCAAGACCTGATTTGTAAAATATGACTGTTGCATTGTCTTCCCTTGCAGCATTCTGGGTGGGTGTTCTTTTTTTCTTTTTCTTAGTATTCCCTTCTCTTCTGTGTTTTGTCTCATTTCTTTGAGTGATTGAGAAGCCTGTATACATGCTGCAGGCTGATTCACCTGCAGCTGTGACATTCCTTGTACTGGCATTTATTATATTACATTATAAAAGACTTCATAAAATAGGATTTAGACTGAATTTTTATATAGAAGCATATATTATTCCTGCAGTTCTAATCAAGCCTTGCTTGAGCATTCTCTAAATACATTATTGTGTGTGCAGATGTTCCAGGAGTAGTATGCCTCTTGAAAAGAACAAAACAGAAATGGTTTCTGCTGAAGTAATTAAGTTAGCAGAAAGGTAATTAGTTATAACAATGAACTTGAAATTGTGCAAACCACTTGTGTGAGCCTCCTATAGGACTAGTAAGGTATTTTGGACTTTATAACTGTGCATTTCTCCAGCTGTACTGCAAAAACAGATTAACTGTACTGAAGGTCATATTTTAAAAGTGAGATTGTTCCCTGAACTACTCTGTCATGTTCTTATCATTGTCTAAAGGAAATTACAACAATTACTTCGCTGGGGAACTAATATTAAAAAATATATATTTATATTTTCTTTAATAATATTCAGACAGTATCATCTGCTTGGTATCTCTTCCCTTTCACCTCCTCAAATCAGCAGCACCACAATGGGCTCTGTCAATCAGGTGTCTGGAAATGTTGTTACTGTTCTACGCTATCTCTAACTGGACTTTCCAATAAAGCTTGTCAGTTCGTAGTTTATTAATTATGCAATGCAACCAAAACCTTTTCTGGAACAGAATGGACAAAGTGATGCACTCCAGATGTTCCAAGAAAACAGTGAATGTTTTCAGTTGGTAGCAACTGACAATTGTCAATTACCAATTGACAGCATTGTTCTTTTGAGCCAAAAGTGGAATTGT
The DNA here is from genome assembly GCA_023055505.1 of Callipepla californica brunnescens. NCBI lineage: Eukaryota > Metazoa > Chordata > Aves > Galliformes > Odontophoridae > Callipepla > Callipepla californica. The sequence goes on from JALIRH010000007.1 coordinate 8,191,267, forward strand.
TACATATAATGATCAGTCCTTATTCTGGCAAACTGTTCTGTTACTATTGAACCATACTTTCATACACTTAGGTAACAGTCAGAAAGAGCAGAATTTTCATGTTTGGATCTTTATTCAAAATTTAATTTCTTTATTATAATCTAGAGGAAAATATGCCTACAGTCTCACAAAAAAGGACTCTGCTAAGCTTAAGAATCCAAGAGAGAATATATATGTGCCATGCCAAGGACTTACGTCATTACACCATTAAAGGATAGTTAATATAAAATATCTATGTTTTTCACAGCACTTTATCTAAGAACCATTATCAGTCTTGAACGTATTATTCATAAGTTGTAAATCAGGTGTGAAGATTTTTTTTCCAGAAAATCTATTTGAGTATCTGAGACTAAAAGAGAACAGCAACTAATAAGCTGAAAAATGTAATAAACCTTTGGGTTCCAAACCTATACCTTGGACTGAAAAGATGTTCTAGTCATTAAGTAAAATTTGAAAAGCAGTATTATAGTACACAGATGTATGGCAATAATTTTGTAATTTAAGGAAATCAAAATAATAGCAAAAACAACAACGAAAAAGTAGACAAAATGAAATGAACTTATAAATGTTCTGAAATTTTCTTGTGGAATACACAAGACTGGGCTTACAACACTTCTAAAAGATTATATCCTGCCAATTGTAACAATCAGAGCTTTGTTTTTCTGAAAACTCTACATCTGACCATCCTAAATATTGTCATATAGGGATGGGTTGGAAAGAAATCAGCTGCTCTGACAACGAGTTCAGCACAAGAAACTCATTGAAACAGAATTTATGTTATGTAGTTCAAAACATCTCTACTGTAAATATCAAGTGAATCAGTAAATTAATAATATTATTAAAGAGCCTGGAGGCACAGGAAATCAGGGTCCATTATGATTGGGACTACACGAAAACAAGGAATGCAAGAGACAGACTCAGCTCTGAAAAGACATAAAAATAGAAAATTCAAGCATGGCAAAAATATCACAGTGGAGGAATTGAACCACAGAAAAATAAAATCCTTCATTCACAGGCACCCAGAAAGCCCTTGGACACTACTTCCACAACTACTTTTACCAATTATAGATATACAATATTAAATCAAGGTAGTATGATTTAATTGTTAATGCATTCCAATGTGAATGTATTTTTAATAATATTAAGAAAATTTTATCATGCAATTGATGATGAAGTTACCTCAAGGATATATACTTTAAATTGCCTGTATCACAACTTTATGAAGTGTCATATCTTACTCCAGTAAAAGCTGGAACTCTTTGTGCATTTGTTTAGATACTTAGAAGTGTAAATAGTAACAATAAATATTCATAACCACTCACAAAATAATGTGGTTCACATATTTTAAAGAACTGAGCAAAATCACAGAATCACAGAATCATAGAACTGTAGGGGTTGGAAGGGACCTCTAGAAATCACCTAGTCCCCTGCCAAAGCAGCTCCCTAGCCCAGGTTGCACAGGTAGGCGTCCAGGTGGGTCTGGACCGTCTCCAGAGAAGGAGACTCCACCACCTCTCTGTGCAGCCTGTGCCAGTGCTCCATCACTGCACTGTGAAGAAGTTCCCACACACATTTGCATGAAACTTCTTATGCATCAGTTTGTGGACATCTAATACACAGAAATACAAAGAACTGACTTACTTCTCAATTGCAATTCATTACTTTTACCTGTCCAGGAATTGTACTCCTGTGCAAATAAAGGTGGGTTAACTGCATTATTGATTTAACACTGCAAGATTTTTCATATTTGTTGGGAGCTGATAGAAGGCAAAGTTGTCTACTTCTGTCACCAGATATCTCCTAAAGATATCACTGTGAGACATCTAGGTAAAGTGATGGCTTGAAAGGTGAGGTTCAGTGTTCTCTAGGTACCTGTGATTCTATTATGGACCTAGTTGCATTTCAAATGAGCAAACAAAGAAACATTCTTATCAGTATTAATTGTATGCTCTCTATTTGTAAATGGGAATTTTCCTAAAGCTTGAGATAATTCAACCAAAGAAAGAAGGAAAAAAAAAGGAATTTGAATTTCCGTTATTTTAGGAGAGTTCACTGGATGAACCAAAAGATACAATTTCTTAATCAAAATAAAACATTATATTTAATTTATTTAATGGACGAAGGTTAAGCAAAAGAAACAATAAGAAATCATACTGTTTTATGAACAGTAAAGATGGAGACAAGTTTAGCAACATACATAATGTCACAGTTAATTACTGTAATGTGTTGATACAGGATAAGTACGCAAAGAAAGAAATCTATGGTTACTGGAGCTAATGACAGTAAAAATTATTGTTGTTATTTACTAATTTGAAAATAAAAAAAAAATTGTGAGTCCATTAGTCAGTGGAGATGGACTGTGTAAAATAAAGCAAAAAAGCAAGAAATGTTCAACACGTGTTTTTTTTTTTTTTTTTTTTTTTTATCTAAGAACTAACAGGATGATTGACTACAACACCAAAGTATGATTAAGTGTTTTCCAACCCATTAGAAACAGTGGAGCATATAAAGCACTTCTTAGGTATAAACATTTTTAAATCAGCAAGTCTGGAGAAATTGCAGAAAATAAATGAGCTAAGCGTAGAGTTTTCTGTCCTAATAGCTCTCATTCTTATTAAATTCCGAAACACTAAAAAAAAATCCCAAATCTCAGAAACCTCTTAACATTCAAAGAAGTTTCAACGGTCTGAGCTTTGTGTATTGTAAATTTAATTTTAGGGGGAGAAAAAAGAAGTATTTATCATGAGTTTTTAGTATACAACTTCATATCGGGATATGGAAAACATTTAAAAGAACTCTGGTACCACTTCACAGATTGAGTTCCTACTTCTGATGACCAGTGCAGAATAATTTTGGCCAGCCTTTAGAAGTCTTGAGTATCTGTGTTAGGACATATTAGAAAATGTTCTAGGAAATCACTTCAAAAGTTGCCGATCTAAAACCTTACACAATATGGTTTCAATAAAATTTCAGATATTTGGTTTAGTTTTAATGCAAGTTAAATTTAATACACAAAAGGTAAGATAAGGTAAAAACAGTGATTCATCTTAGTTATTTTAATACGACCAATATTAGCATACTAGGCTGTACTGAGTTGCATTCCAATTTGCAGGCCTTATTTAAATTTCTTTATTTTTTTCCCCATAATATTTCCTGTAGAAACTGAATCATTTTAAAACCATTAATACATAAGTCTTACATTAAGTTTTATCTACAAACTACCCATTTTTTAAATTATTTATACTATCTCTATGAAAGTTCACTTCTGCCATATTATCCCAAAAGCATTTGCCTTTTTTTGCTAGCCAAAAGAATTATAACCAAAAATTATAACTCTCTTGAAACAGCAGTACTCATTCTTCTTATAACAGGAACTGTCTGTCCTTGTACTCTCAAATAAAATGAGCTTCTGCTGATATGTTTTCTTCTCATGACCTCAGCTAAGATGCAACAGAGTCACAGATTAATGAACTGTGAACTCTATCGTAGGTATAGTTTAGCAAAGATCCTCTCCAGGGCCTTGCCCATCTGCAGGCAGATTCTCTGTACATAGCAAGAGTATAATGTCTTTTGTCAACCCCAAGCAATCTGCTTTTCCACCTGTGGTCTATCTGTATTTTTCTGTTCATTAGCCTTGGGGAATAACAGATCACTCTTTAAGTGTATGCCTTCCATAAGAACAATAGATTTCTGGATGTTTTCTATCACTTGAGTTCAGCTGAATATTTAAACCTTGTAAGTCCACAGTTAGCTCATCCATGGATTATCAGGAACTTCCACCTGGACTGCTTTCACACAGTAACTTCCTATACTAACAACTAAAAAATATTTGATAACAAATATATTTATGTTTGTGTGCCTATATAGGCTGTGTTGATTAACTGGCAATTTAAGAGTATGATATCTGTATCTTTCAAATTTGTTCTGTTTTAAAAATAAAAGCATAGGATACAGCTGTTATCACTCTCTTGTCTGAGCCACCTGTGTCCTTATTGAAAGATATGGTGACTGTCACTCTTTTCTGCTCAGTATAATCTGCATGCAATTATTCTCTGTTCTTAATGAGATGTCACCCTTCAAGTTGTTTCACATTCTTCTCTATCAAATTCTGGTGTCATCTTACAGAATCACAGAATTATAAACGTTGGAAAAGACCTCTGGAAATCATCTAGGCCAAGCTCCTGATAAAGCAAGTTTCCTACTGTAGGTTAGACTTCACAGGCAGGAATCCAGGCAGGGTTATAAATATTTACAGAGAAGCAGATTCCTTAAGCTCTCTGGGCAGCCTGTTCCAGTGCTTTCTGACCCTTAAAGTTAAGTGTCTTTCATGTCTGTATGGAACTTCCTATATCACAGTTCATGCATATTGCTTCATGTTCTGTCACTGGACACCATTATGAAGAGTCTAGCCCCATCCTGTGCAACCTGGGGTAGGGAACCTGCTTTGGCAGGGCGGCGGGACTCAATGATCTCTTGAGGTCCCTTCCAACCCCTATGATTCTATGATCCACCTGATTCCTACACTTTAGATTTACACTTTACATTTATGAGATCTCTGTCCCCTCCTCTCCTCTCCCCTCCTCTCCCCTCCTCTCCCCTCCTCTCCTCTCCTCATGCTCTTCAGGATGAACTTTTGCTTTCATAGCCCTTGAAGATCAAATTATATTGTTGTATTTTTTTTTTTTTTTTGTCTTTAACAGGAGAAACTGTAAAAGGTTCTGCTACCACTGTGCAACTGAGTACTTCTTTGTATTCCCTCATGCTGACAGTACCCTACTGTGGTAGGAAAGCACAGCTCAGTCGTCCACTCACTCTGCTCCCCCTTCTGGTGAGATGAGGGAGAGAATAGGAAAAAAAGAAAAGAGAGAGAACTCCTAGAACAAAATATCAAACTTATAGAAGAAAACATTAAAAAAAAATGAATGCCAATATTTTTATTCTCTAAAAAAAAACAAAAAACAACATTAATTCTTTTTTTTTTTTCCAGTTGTTTAGTCACATAAATATTCTTCAACAGTTTAAACTCCAGTTCTCTTCTGAGAACCACCATAAAGGATCAACTGGTCCTTATGTAGTCTCTTGAAGGATAACAGTCATTCAGGTTAGAGGAAAAAATAGCAGGTTTACTGGATACTTATTACATTGCAGAATTGCTTTAAAATTCTAAATCCTTTAAGAATTGTGTATGGTATCAGATAAGATCTAATTCTCCATCCACAAAACAGTGAGATTTTACATGTGTACATGACAGTACAAAGTCATACATAAGGCTACCAGTGTGACAGAAAGTTACTACCTACAGCAGGGCAAATAAACTTTGTGATGATATATCTGGGAGCAGAACTGGCTCTAGCAAATCAATATTTTTCATTCTTCTATTTTCCTTTTTTCCTTTGTGACATTCTCACAAAGCAATAGTAAATTATTAAATGCTACTGACTCATAAAATAATACCTCATTTATGGGGGGAATCCTAAGTTGTAGCAGTCAAACAGATATATTATTTGTATGGTTTAATTTCACATCATTTCAATGTGAAATGTATCTGATTAAGTTTAGGACATTTGTAAAGAAAGTTCTTACTAATTATTTTCAGTTTATTTTAATAACTATTCACAAAGAAAAAAGAAAAGCTTTTTAAACAAAAACAAACAAAAACAACAAAAACAACTCCCCTCCCCCCAAAAAACAAAAAACAAAAACAAAAACAAAAACAAAAACAAAAACAAAAACAAAATAAACAAGAGAGGGAGAACTCCAAGGGCTGCTTCAGTGGGAAAGCAGTTTTACAGTTCTAAGCCAATTTCAGTTAAGTGACACTGCCTCCTACTGCCAGTTTTATCTTGAGACATCCTAAAATGAACAGACTGCTGTTATAATTGAAGGTCATCTGCCTGGGTTGGATATAAGCAGCACTTACAGGCTGATGCCAAGTAAAGTCATATGTCAGCAATATGGCAAGTAATGATGCTGCCTTTGCTAGAAAAAAAAATTAGGTCAAGAGAAACTACTATTAATATCAAAGTGATTATTTCCAAATTAGAAGAAAACAAGAGAAGTATATTACTTTGTTTTAATTAGGACATACTAAAGACTTAAATACAGTATCTACATCATAACATCATTTGAGGCACCAGGAGTTAAAGAGTTAATGCTCCAAGTCTGTGGACTGCTGAATTTACGGGTACCTGGATTTCAGAAGAGAACTACATACCCCTGAGGACTTTGTGTTCCTGTTTTCTATCCCGAGGGAAAGATAAAACTGCATGCAAAACACAAGGCTTCCCTCTTTTGCTGTTCACCTCAGCAGTGGAGCTTCCCTAGACATCTTGCCTTCAGCTTTACCATAAGGCCTTCGGTTTTAGACACTTTCTCTATCTCTCACTTTATTTGATTTATTAGTAATGGAACTGGGCCAAATCATCCAATAAACCACTGACAAATTTTCAAATACTAATTAACTTTCTAAAAAAAATTATATGTGATTATCCTTGATCACAGTGAGGTATTCCTGTGGGACAAGCCTTTTATCCTGTTTTAAAAAGACCAGACAATGATCAGATCATCAACACCTTGTGCCAAGGGCTAATGAAGTTGCTGGATGAATTTATATTATGTTCTGGACAATATTTTTATTGATAGACTACTTAAAACAGCATTTAGTGTATAGTGACTCCTGGGGGCCACAGGGAAAAGTGAACGTCTTTTGTCTGAGAACTTGATTCAAAGTTTTTTCCTAGAAGGTAGTAGGCTTGGAAAAGATTGCTGCAATTTATCTGAACGAAGTGAATCCTATCACCTGGGGAATTACAATTGGCAAAATGCAAGAAATCATTCAATAATTTCAAATTCTCTAGGATGGCAAGCAATATTTAATTCACTTTTTGTCTGATGAATCAATATACTGCTTCTGGCCATTGTCTCACTGTGAAGAATATATAATCAAGATTTATAAAGCCGAAATATGAGATATGGCTATATCCAGAAGAAGATACATTATTTGAAACTCTAGTGAACTTATTGGAGACATTGTCAATGTAATTTTAAAAAATAACAAGCCAGTTTCAGTAAACAAAGAGAGAAACCAAAAGTCACTATAGTTGTGTCTTTTCCTCTCCAATGCTTAGGGTATGTCTCTTTTCATTGCAGTGAAGAAGGGTGGTTTAGGCTCTGATAAAAGATACTGATTCAGAGTTTATTCCCTGTTATAATACAGTGTATTATCTTGAATATATTATTCCTCTCACATTATTTTCTCAGTAATTCCTGGGAAACTCCAGGTGGACAGTAATGGGAAATTGAACCTATTTATGATTTGTTGTTGCATTTTACTTTTTTGAAAAGATGATGCAACTGTAATTTGGCTGAAGATCTTTGATAAGGAAAATATAGAGATGTATTGTTTACTATAATAATCACATCTCCAGGAAGGCATAGCTATAGGAAGTAAAATATACCCAGTTCAGCAGTAAGATGCAGGAGGTTAGACACAATGGTTCTGTTTTTAACTCTTGGACACATCAAATGTCATTTATGGCATTGATTCAGCAAAGAAGTAAAAATAAGAATCAAAATCTAAAAAAAATGAAAATAATAACACTTGAAAGAATAGAGAAATGTCTAATGTGAACAGTGAAGGCACACTTGAAGAGATACACAACCTTTGTCATGTCAAATAATGTGGAAATTCTAGTGTCCCATTTGTACATGACAATATCAATGTCAGTACAATGTCCTTAACAATGTCACTCATTTTCCCTCTGCCATCCATAAATCTACCACATCTGTAAGCATCTACTTAGATTACTGGATTCCTCCTAACCCAGCTGAGCTAATTCATTCACCTAAAGTCTGCAAAGGAGTGACTAATTGTGCCTACTGCTTTCATGGTTCTTGTCATGTTTGAAACATTAAACAAATGTTAATTAATTAAAAAATATACAGAACCATGAATCTGCAAATCAGTCATCTGAGCTGTGTTAAATTTTTTGTTAATTGAAGTTTCATAGTTAGGAATTTATCACAAAACAACCTAATTAATTCTTCATTCATTCTGAAGAACTGCAAATGTCATCATAAAGAAGCAGAAAATTGATTCAGACTACTATAAAGTCAAATGAAATAATACAATCTAAAAATGTGTTCTTACCTTGTTTGGTCATTCTATTTTTCTAGCTGATATTTCTCTTTCATGTTCCCTCATGATATGAGAACTTTTAGTGACAGGTAGACAGTTGGACTGGATGATCTTGTAGGTCATTTCCATCCTTGGTGATTCTATGATCCTATGATAATGCAAGTTATAAATGTTGTACAGCTGTTGTATTTACCTCTGTAAAATCTTTTTGAAGCTAAGAAATATCAGATCCTCACCAATAAAATTACTCTCAGGCACAGTGAAACTAAGAATGCAAAATAACTCACTAAATTTAAAGGATTTACTCTTCCAAGAAAAGATTTCCATGTGATTGAAGAAATATATCCATATCTGCTCATATGGACTTTCACTGCATGCCACAAATAAAGTTATGCTTCATGACCAGTTCTTGCGGATGAGAACTTCTGTCTTTTACCTTTCTTCTGGGACTGAAGGCTTCCTTTTCCATGGCTGCAGACGTCTGTTTCATTGAGGTGAATGAAAATCGTACAATGTAAGAAAAAAAATCCTATTAAGTACAATACATTTTCAGAATATACAAGGTTGGTTTTGGTGGAGATTTCTGGGAGCTGATGAAGAGTGTTGAGAGAGATATGCAAAGGTGAATGTTAATAAACTTTCCAGGATAGCTCATGTTTCTTCTCCAACCTTCCCATATTTATTTCGGTCTATAGGTGCCAGGAGAACATTTCTACTGATCCAGACATACCACTCTATTCATTTTATGACATGTTAAGAATTTAGAATTTTCCCTTTGACCTTTAAAATCATACTTCTGATTATTTATTTATTTATTTTTTTAGATAGCTTTATTCATTTAATAAAAATTAAAAAAAAAATCAAAGAAAAAAAACTTGTAATTTTAAGCTACGATAGGTGTAGGAGAAATACTTTTTTTCAGACAACATGTTCATGTTCAGTCTTTCAAAAAACGGGGTATTCCTTCTAGTCTGAAGTAATTTTCACAGACAGGGAGTGAGTATCTACTTGTCAAGCACTGTTCCAAAAGAGAGCTGAAATAGCTTTTGCTATAGGACTGCATCTCTGCACAGAATAGAGCAAAAGACTCCCAAGCTAGCTAAGGTACAGAAGCAGCTAAGATTCTTGTCAAGTCATCTAAGATTAAGTTTTCCTACTTTATAGTTTTCTTTGGAGGCATTGCTTCCAACTTCGTAATCAATAACATAACTCTGTATTGCAAGTTAATGTATGAGATTTATTTTAAGCTAGAGGGCTTAAAGTGGACTCAAATAACTGACAGGCACCAAATCTGCTTCTTGTGCATATACAGCAAATAAATAAACTACCTGTGCAAGAAACTATTTTGCAATATTGCAAACAAGGACAGATTGGAGGACTTTAGATTCACATATTCGAAAGCTGCAATGAATGGAGCAGGGGACAATGCTATGAAGTGCCAGGTAGAAGGGACATTTTCAACTGGAATGTGTGAAGCAGAAAGCTGTTTGGGAAAGCTCACAGCCAGAGTACTAATTCTCAGTAAACCAATCCAACTAAAAAGAACTATGTTTAACACATTATGCATTTAACATTAATGAAATGTAGCATGTAAAAGTGATGAAAAATTGTCAGAAGGGTCATGTTACAGGTTTGTATCAAAACTGAAAGAGACATTCCTGAGTGATATCAGTATGTCTTAATTGATTTGAATTTCACCGGTTCATCATGAAGGCTCAGTAGTGGCACAGCCACTGTCAAGCAGTTCTTCTATTACTGCACTTCTTTGCAGTTCTCATTGTCACCATTCACAGATTTAATTTTCAAGATATCTAAAATTGCCTCATGGTTCAATTCATTCTGGAATGAATTGCTGTTTGTATATGTTGTTGTTTTTTCTCCCATTCTGTAAATTCCAAAGAATTAGGTACTTTAACAGAAAAGACAAATTGCTTTTCTGTGTACTCAGTCCCATTCACTGTTGTACTTTGAACCAGTTGTTCTATTTCAAATAAGCAATAGTTGAAGCCCTATTAAAATACTGCTTCTTCTAAGGTTATGATGAGTAACACTTGTTGCTAACTCTGAGTTCTTCCTCTGAACTGTCAGACACTTTTATCTCTCACTCAGTGCAATAGGGTTTGACAACATACAACATTTCCTAAAAAATACTTGCATTGAAGCTTGCAAAAAAAACCCCAATGGAGTCCATGAAAGTTTAGCAATGAACCAGAGCTAAATTACTTGATGATTTCACTCAAATCCTTATTCAACATACTAGCTGATCCCAAAGGACTAAACACTGATCTTTTTAGGAGCTTTCTGGATTTCCTAGCTTTCAATTATATCCATGATGCAGGGAAATAGAAGCTCAGGGCCAGCCCTCCTCAAGATGTGTGACAATGGCATGGATTTTTTTGAAGATAGCCTGAAAGAATTTTTCCAGAGCCTGAGTACTAAGAAGGGAAAACAAACTGCATGTGAGCTGTGTTTTTTCATTCACCCATTTCACTTCCTCTCAAGTACACAGTAAAAGATTTAAAGTAAAAATGAATGTGCAGCAAGTGAACTTCTCTTCAGAATAAACTTTCCCTTAACTTCACCAGTTCAGAGAAATAATAAGCCAATTCTATAAAAATAAATCCTCACCACTCATACATGCATTTTTTTAGCTGTATTCCTAATATTGCTTTGTCAAAGAGACTTCTGCAACTTGTTAACGTGAACAGTCTACAATATGTTTATAAGTCCTAGCCCATACTGCACTAACAGACCAGCACTCTCAATTTGGTGCCTTTTGGAAGACATCATATTTGAGTAGTTAGTGATCTAGGGTAAAGTACACGTTCTCTACTGAGCTGTGTACATAAGGTCTGAGAAGTTGTTGAGAAGCAGCCATATAACCAGCTCACTGAATGCAAATAAGTAAAGGTGCTGGAATACACTGGGATTGTCAGTGTTGAGCTTAGATGCATGTCATGAAAAAGATAAAATCCTATACTGTCAGGAAAATACTTATTTTTGTTTGGTACACAAAACCACAGGCAACACAGACTTACTTTCTCGACAGATAAGATCTGCAGTGTGCTCTCAGAATTCATCAGGTGTTTGTCTGATGCAGCATCAGAAAAAAAAAAAGTAAGATTTACTCATAATTTATACTTATCTTCCTATTTCTATCTTATTATTTAAGCAATTTTATTACAATATTTTCTGTTGTACACTTCTTATTGAAATCCAGAAAAGACCTTGCAATCTCCACTCCTCAGGACAGAGCTTCTTCTTGGTCATTCATTTGCCTCCTATGATATGAAGATTTGCAAGGTAGAACACCTGGCTCACTGCAGGTCACAGAGGGATCAGCAATTTACACTTAGTTGGGAAAGCCGAACACAGTCAGGTAAAACTAACAGGAATGCTCCAAAAATAATACCTCCTATTTTGTGATGTACCACAATATTATGCTCATAAAACAGAGAGAAAATTTTATTTCCACCGATTGTACTTTCTTTTAAATAGTGATGCATCACAGAAATGATAAACTCTTCAGAACTCATTAAAAATCTTCCATTATTAGGAACACTGTGTGAATGGAAATTATTGACCTTAATTCATTTCTAACAAATCAGTATTATAAAAGATATTATCATGGTTGACACTAATTAATACTTAGTTTTACCATCTTCCCAGAGAGTCGACATAATGAATGACTGAAACATATCATTTACTTCTTCATAAATTGTACTTCACTTAACACTAAGATAAATAGTATAAAATTGTGGTGATTAGATGCACACTCTAAAAATAGCAGTAAATAAATTAAATTGAAATGATCCTAAAAATCTTAAATGCTTTTTAAATAAACAAGCAAACTGCAAAGGATCTGCACTCATTTAGATAATCTTATAAAATAATAAGTATTCTCAATTATTGCTTTATACTAAGGTGTTTTTTATGTTACAATAATGGTTTTTCACAAGGAAATTTCTACTCAGTTATCAACAACTAGGAGAAAGCAAAGTGAAACTGATAGATCAAGACAACCTACTGAGATGCAAGATAAGCAAATTAGTACTTGTCATCTAAATTAAGTTAATCCATATTTTATGTAATGCCTGTTCCTTCATCACAAAATGTAGAGTCTTTAAGAAGCTGTGTTTGCCACTGTATAGAATAGAAAAAAAGACTTAAATAAACTGTGTGCAATTAGGAAAGGCATTTACTGACCAATGACAAGAATCAGCCATCCTAAAATCATAGAATCATCATAGAATCATATCTCTGTTTGAGCTGGAGGGGCCATGAAAATCTTCTAGTCCACCACTACTGCAGTGAGCAGGGACACTTACAGCTAGATCAGGTTGTTCAGGACCCCATCCAGCCTGAAACTGAATGTCTTCAAGGACAGGGCATCTACCACCTATCTGTGCAATCTGTACCTGTGCTTTTCTACACTTATTGTAAAATAACTTTTTCCTTATATACAGTCTAAATCTCCTCTCTTATTTTGAAACCATCTCACTTGCCATGTCACAACAGACCCTGGTGAAGAGTCTGTCCCCTTCTTTCTTATAGCTCCCCTCTAGATACTTAAATGTTGTTCCCAGGTCTCCCTGGTGGACTCTTTTCCAGGCTGAACAGCCCCAGATCTCTCATCCTATCTTCATAGAGAAGAAGTTTCACACAGTGGTGGCCCTCTGGAGGTGCTCCAACAGGTCTGTGTCTCTCCTGAACTGAGGATTCCTCATCTGGATGCAGTTCTCCAGGTGAGATCTCACCAGCGCAGAGTATAGAAGCAGGATCACCTCCCTTGCCTTCCTGGCTGGCCACACTTTTCATGCAGGGCAGGATGTGATTGACTTTCTGGGCTGCGAGGGTGTGTTACTGGCTCATGTTAAGTTTTCCATCCTCTAGTGCCTCCAAGTCCTTTTCAACAGGGCATTCCTTTCATCACTCAGCTTGTACTTGGAAGTTGCCAAGACCCAAGTGCAAGATTCCCATGGGTCTGCTATTCAAGCCTGTCTAGGTCTCTCTGGATGGCATCCCATCCCTTGGGTCTGCTGACTGCACCACACAGCTTAGCGTCATCTACTATCTTGCTGTGGATACTCAATCCCACTGTTAATATCACTGATTAAGATATTAAGATATTGATATTAAGTATCAATCTAAGCATTGACCCAGGTGGGACAGTGGGAACAGGAACAGGAAGAGGATTAATGTATCTTTGCAGTACATGGAGCCTCTACCTCTCAAAAGTATCAGTCTCCAAACTAATCACCACAGCCTCTTTCATTAGTCACTGACTTACCCTACCCCTGAAAAAAAGATGAGGCAAATCTTGTTATCTGTATATACTGAAGCCTCAGATGTTCCATAGCTAATGAGTATTTCTGTTCTTCCTGCTTGCTGTCTAAAATTCACCTTTCATGGCAGAGCTAACAGCGCTAGCAATAGAGCAAGTCTAATATGAACATTTAACTTCAGCCCAATTATTTCCTGCGTATAAGTGTGACTTCATAACAGTAAGCTAGCGTAAGAGCATACATTGAAAAGCCCTTATCATACACCAAATATCGAGATTAATTATTTCACTCAGGCTAAAGCATATCAGGTTAGTCTTTGCTATCATTTAATTATCTTCTTACTTATCTTTTAATTATCCTGTTCCCTACTACTGCTAATATTTATTGCTACTCCCCTGAAATTTTTTCCTTTACAGCAGTTTTTTCCAAAGTTTTGTAAACGCCAGCTACATTAAAAAAAAAATAAAATTAAAAACATAGATGCCATCATGGTGGAATGCCAACAGCACAGTATCTGACTGAAGTAAACAGAGCGTTTAATTATTTTATAAAAACTGTTATAATCTGAAATGTTTCTCTGATAATTACTTTTCATTTCATGTTTTTTCATGCATTAAGCATATCAGTATATGAAACAGTGGGGATTGACCTTTCACAATTTTAGTCGTTCTCTCTCTGCTTGATATGAGATATTATGGGATACCTTCTATAAGAGGAACACACACACATGCTGGGAGGATGGAGGATGTTTTGCCTCAGCTTATTTTCATTTTTATTTCAACAAAAACCCTGAAAATGAACAAAACCCAAAGTCTGATTTGATATGAAACCACAAAAGATGGTTTATGGGGCAGTATGTGTAAAATTCTACCAATCTCTGCTACATAAGTTGCATAAATTAGCAGAGAGGAGGGAAAGTTGGATTATGGTACAGATTTTTAAACTCTGGTGATTATTCAACATGAGTTATGATAAAAACCAATTGCATGGGAACTCAATGTCATGCTTCACTGAACATCCTGTTAGAAGTTGACAGCGTAGTGTATTGTCTTTTTAATGCTAGAATGCTAAAATTTAGCACAAATGGTTTGCTTCACATAACAAAGGGAATAAAATATAATAAATAAGTGAATGTTAATAACTAATCTAACAAAAAACTAGCACAAGATGCACATCTCCCAGTAACTACATGAAGCTCAGCTAGAGCTTGGAACTTTGTTAAAGATTTAAATGCACAAAGTGCATTAGCCTAATAAGAGATAACTACCAACGCTATTCCAAATATCAACAATGACTTCATAGTAGCCCCCACTTCAACTCCAAATTGCTTGTACCAAACCTGAAGACAACTAAGGAGACCCGAAGCTGAAAGGACTCAAGATGTTAAGAGAGATAGGCCACTATAGCTGTTTTCCCAGATGTATGCCATTCATGTGCTTGGAAAGCACATCAAATCAAGCACAGCAAAAGAGATATGTGTTCATTTATCCAGTGTTTTTAGATATTAGGTTCTTTGCTGAGAAGTACTACTGCCAGCAAAGTAGCTACACAAATTCCCTGTTGGCTTCTCTGATGCCAGTCACACACGTAAACACCAACTGCCTCCCTGAGTATTCACACAGTTTGTAAAATAGGCAACAGGATTTCCTTCATTTCTTGATTTAGAAAATCACAAATTTTATGATCATTAGTGATAAGGAATATCTCACCATGATGGAATTATTTCACTTTCCATTTAAAGCAATACAATCCTGTTTAAAAGATTTGAATGTCCCTTTGTCTATAGGCAAACCCATTTCCTTCTGTCTCTCTCTCTCTCACTACCTTTGAACATTTAATTACTTGTTCCACACTAAGAAACTTCAGAGCAGCTCCTGATCCAAGAGCCCTGAAGCTGTTATACTTTTTTTTTCCTACTCCCTACAGAGACAGACTAGGGAGACTAACTTTGTCCTTAGGGCCATGTGTTCTATATAACTACCTCACAGTATGATGCTTGACATACTGGAGTCTACTTGTTGAACTGATTTTACAATCCTTCCTAAGAAGTATTTTAAATTCTTCTGCATAGACTACGCAGAGAAATAATCTCACTTAACCTCTGCTATTAAAAGGAGGATGATGCAGCTAAAGGGAGCACTGCACAGTATTAAAGAATATTCTACTTATTCCAGACATTGGTTTGGGTAGCATTTGACATCAAAACATGAGAAAAAATATAGTAATTCAGAATGTTTTCACTTGTCTGTCTAATAATAATTGTACGTGAAATTGGGTGCTGCAGTGGCACTGCTTTTTGTCAATTAGTGCAATGCTAGTTGAATCCAATTCTGCATGGATCTATGCTAATTTCATGGTATGTTTTCAGATTATATACTTCAGTTTGACAGATTTTGTGAAATGTTATATGGCAACATCTGATTCATTCAGTAAGAAATGCTGCCTAATGAGAAAAATAATCAGCCCCACTAGCCTTAGCTTTTAAACATCAGTTCCCATTATGGACATCTCTGCAAATCCTTAATGCTCTTCAGTCAGCAAAGTGCAGGTTTTCCAACTGAAAAACTTCCCAAATTCACATGTCATAATTTGACTAAAAAAGAGTAGCTTTCCCCAGTGCATGTATTTCCCTTTCTACATTTTGTTAACGGCTCTTATTATTATTTTTTTTTTTCTGCTGTTCAAATTTAAGCAAAGATTTCTCTCCTGCTAGCAATTATTCTTATTTAGTTTATGCCATGGTAGATGTACAATCAATCTACAACCTGTGATAATACAGCCATTGCCATGACAATACATTATCACACTTGCTTTGTATAATGAGCAGTAAAGTTCTGTTGTAAGCCTGAATACTCTTCAGTAATATTTAGCACTTGCAACTTCTACAGAAATGTACTGATATTAAATAACCAATCATTATAGATCACAATTGATAGAATGGTATTACCTACCTTATTTTACAGAGGTTTTACAATGATCTGGAGAACAAGGTCAAAAGCTATGGACTTCTACCCCCTAAATTCATGCTAAAGATATTCTTTTCCTCATTTAACTGTTCCCAAGATATTTCTAATAGTAAATGTTGCAAACCAATTGCTAGCTTATAGGCTAACATTTCAAGGACAGATTGGGGTGCTATTTTTTTTTAAACAAAGGGAAAACCAGAGAGTTGCTTGAGTGAAATCTTCATGTACACTACTTGAATTAAAATTCTTG
The DNA here is from genome assembly GCA_023055505.1 of Callipepla californica brunnescens. NCBI lineage: Eukaryota > Metazoa > Chordata > Aves > Galliformes > Odontophoridae > Callipepla > Callipepla californica. The sequence continues at coordinate 8,207,944 of JALIRH010000007.1, forward strand.
CCATTGTATTATATCAAACATGAGTACTTACCTACATTTAAAGCAAACAAAAAAAAAAAATAAGTGACAGTATAGGAACTGAAAACACAAAGCTTACAATGCTTACATCTTTCGGAGCAGCATCAGATTAAGATAACTGAACATGACTGTTGTATGAGGAGAAAATATGCAGACATTCCAGAATTTATCCAGGTGCTTCACAAAGTACATCTTACTAGTTAATAAGGTCCCAAAGATTATTACAACTAACATTTTTTTCTTCATGGTAATAAAACTTCTTAGGATTGACTATTTGTAGAAGTTCCACTATTACAAGAAGTGTTACATAGTAAAAAAAATCCTCATTTGTGATTCCTTAATGGAATTCATAACATCTTCCAGAAATAGATTTTTATTTAGCTGGTATTTCTTTTAAACTTCTGAAAATAATCTCACATGTTTTCTTTTTCACAAAGCTCTGTGGAGGTTCACTAATTTCATTACCATTGCTTCATAAAATGTCAAAAGGAGCAAATGCACCAAACCTGTCATAAAGTACATGATATGCATAGTATTATTGAGGACAAGTTCCTGTAATAAAATTGGATCATTTATCTTTGTTTAAAACACATCCACATGCAGAGACTTAAGGAGGCTACACTGGTACTCTTGTACGCCAAATCATAACATTGCTTGTTAAAAACGTCTTCCTGAAAACAATATTATGTAAAAGGACTACACTAACAGAACAATAAAAAATGACTCAGAGGCTTAAAATGGCTTGAATAATCTTTTAATTCAATATAATGCAGATTCATAAAAGCTATAAATTCTAATCCGAGTAACACAAGCATTTAATACACTCTGAAATACAATTCTTTATTTCTTCTCTTCCTCTACAACCTTCCTTTTCGTAAAATTTGCTTTTTAAAAGAAAACTGTTTTTTTGTTTGTTTGGTTGGTTTTTGTTTTTTTAGTCTATGAAAAGCCTACCACACCAGATTTTTCTTCTGGAGCCCATCCAACCTGTGCACTAGTAATCTGAATTTACAGGCACTTAAGTATGTGAATTTTCAGCTGGTCATTCTATGGGAGGTCTTTTTCTTCCCTTCCCTTTACAAGTGAAGCAAAGAAGAAACTGAATCATAAGAACATGAGGCTTTTGGCTAGCAATGAACACCATAGACCCTCTGGATTCCTAGAAAGATGATTATCTAGTTGTCCAGGGGAAGAGCTATCCTTCTGTACTTTTATCACTTACTTGAGGTGCAAAATTTAAGAACCTTATCACTAGAAAGTATCCTGTCATCACCAAAGTCCTCTTCACTAATATTCTACATCCAGTTAAAGATTCACCACCATAAAACGACTTCCTTCATTATTATAGAAAAACAGTAGTCTAAATTATATGTTTGGTATGAGTAAGTATATATGCAGGGATAAATTCAGGAATTCTGCCCTCTTTTTATTGATCTATAAGGCTTACTCTATGAACAGACACCTCCTTTGCAGAACCTTTGTGAATATATGTATATATATATGAATATCAGTATATCCTTAGAATCTTAGTAAACTTCAGCAGTCTTGAACAAATTGAAGTAAGCATGTTAGGAAAAGTGATTGTATTACTGCATTAAATTTCAGGACATTAAGATTTGGGAAGTGAAGGAAAACCGTAAATGGAATCCAATTAGAAGCAATACAGTTTAAAATTAGAGAAAGCAATTTGAAATACCTTTACAAAGGCAAACTAAGAAAAAATGGCTAAAAAGGAGAAGGCATATTTATAACTAAAAAGTATTCAAAGATCTTATGGGTAGAAGAGTTGACATTAGGGATACTGATTTAAGGTAAACAGCCAGATCACTGTATATTAGCTGAAAATACTTTAAAAAAAAATTTGCATCTTTAAATCAATGTGAACATTTACTACCAGCACAAGGTACTGTAGGGAAAAAAGGTGTCTATTTACAATTTTAACTCTTTCAGAAAGGGAAAACTTGCTAGAATGAAAAATTGAACAAAGGACACATACTTAGGAAATGAGTTTTCAGGTTGTACCCCCTTCTACTTCATTAAATTCTATGGTCAGGATCTTGGATTTCCAGGATAGGATCAAATGAACAAAACAAGATAGAAATTATTGTTGAATAAATATCCCATCTCTCTAAAGCTTCCTCCTTTTCTCCAGCAGAATCTTCTATTTAGATTATGTTAGAGTATATTACTCATAAGAAGGAAGCTGAAGAATAATCAGAGAGATCATCTGATATTTCAAAATAAATATTATGCAGTGAGTATTCCACAATCTGTGTCTGTATGGGGACTTTTATTCTGAAATAAACTGAGTTGGCATTCTAAAAGTTGCTCCAGAACACAAGAATTTGGGATGAGTCAGATTGTGGTAGATAAAATTACTGGTGTTGAAGACCAACATATTGCTCCCATAGAAATGATCTCACTAAAAGATTTTGTGAATAAAGACCATTTTAATGGCTAACAGTGACATAGATCAGTAGCTCAGAGTATTGCTGTTTTGCAAAAATAAACAAAAAAAGCCCTACCAAAAAAAAAAAAAAAGCCAAAAAATATGTAAAATATGTAATAAGATGTGTCTCCAGTGAAAGCAGCTGTAAATCATAGAATCAGCAAGGTTGGAAAAGACCTATAAGCTCATTCAGTTTAACCATCCACCTGTCACCAATTTTTCTCTCAACCATGTTCCTCAACACAATGTCTAAATATTCTTTGAATATCTCCAGGATTGATGACTCCACCATCTCACTGGACAGCCAATTCCAGTGCCTGACCACTCTATTGGAGAAGTATTTCCTAGCATCCAGTTTGAATCTTGAAGCCATTCCCTATAGTCCTATCACTAGTTGCACAAGAGAAGAAGCCGACCCCCAGCTCAATACAACCTCCCTTACGATTGATATAGAGAGCAATAAAGTCTCCTCTGAGCCTCCTCTTCTCCAGACTGACCAATCCCAGCTCCTGCAGACATTCCTCATAAGGCCTGTGCACCAGACATGGGTAAATGAGAACTGAACATTGATATCAGACACATAGGAGATGAAGAGTGTAACATAAGGTATGAGAGTCAAGGCAAATACTGAAAGTGCTAAAGAAATGAAAGAAATTAAAAATAATTTTTAAAAAGTATATTAATGCTTGTGAAAATCCTCCTTACAATAAGTTCCTTTACTTTGTAGAATATTAAGCCTGGAAAATGAAAGGGAAGTAAAAATGTCAGTGCTTTTTCAAAAAAATCTGCATTCAAAATAAATATATAAGAAATAAAAGAAAGAAAGAGTATTGCATTATGAATAAAAGTTTCACATTTATTTACATTTTTTCTTTTCATATTGAGCAATTTTTCAGATTTTATGCAGCTTCTAGACATTTTGTGTTTTATTTTTTTTGCTTACAGGCAGTATTTTAGTAGACCATGAAAGTAACTTCAGCTATGTTACTGGCTAAATGTGTCAGCAATTTACTGTTGGACAGTAGCATATAATGAATTCTGTAGCTAGGTGTTCTGTAGCAATATGTGTCTAATGGATTACTGTGCAATACCTGCAGCAATTCTGACCTATGTTACAAGGCAGTACTCAATTAGAAAGAGCACTGCAGGGATGCCTAGTGATAACTACATAGTCATGAGACTGAATATATCTTTTAGATACATGAGAAAAGGTATTTAAAACAAGCACAGAGACTGCTTTAGAAAAAAAAGGGGGTTTATAGAAATAAAGCAAGGGTAGGTCTTAGAAATATTTTCAATATTTAACTTCATAGCTTACTACTGAAAGCACTGAAACAGGCAGATTATGCCTTTCTGATTCATCAGGAGCAAAAATTCAGTTCACAATAACTAAACTAACTGTGCTGGAACTATCACTTGTAAATGTAGACAGACTCCTATGGTAGAGTGGTGAAAGCAACTGCAGAGAAAACTGTTCAACTTCTGCCTTTGCTCCTACTTGTTGCCCAGGAGAGGGAGAAGGAACCTTGCTGTTTGTTGAAAGTATCACATCTATCATCAGGAGTATGATGAGTAACAGCCATGTAGGAAGAAAGCACAGTGAGATATTAAAGGAATGAGGTGAAGGGCTTTCTTTTCCTTTAACATGCAAAGAAAAAGAGACAAGTATTCCAGAGTCTGCTTGAGGCTATGGGACTGTAATAGATTCACATACATTCTTATCAGCATTCTTCAAGTATCGCTGAATGTATTTTTCTGAACAGTTTAAGGAAGTGATTGTGCAATGTCTTTCATTTTACCATTTAGGCTACCAAGAAAGAGAAATGTCAGTTGATGTGCTGGAAGGAGGACAAGTTTCCAATCTAGTCCATGACAAGAATGCTGATCTCCTGCAAGTCACTAGAGGTCATTAAAGCACATCTTCTGTTCAAGGATAGTAAAAAATGTAAAGTCTTGTAAAAATGCTTTCTGATGAAGGTACCTTAACATAAATTATACTCTTGATTTGGTAAAGCTGCATTTTCTGATGTTGCAGCAAGCTGCTGAGATTCTTGGAGGACTTAAGTTCATCAAATTGAATTCCAAATCTTACCTGGCAAATATTTGTATACAAATATGTGTTAAAAATAGTCATTGAAAAAGTAGCTATGGATGAGGCAGCTCAGTGAGGAATTGTAAGAAATGACCAGATATGTACCAGCACTTCAGTCTGGAGTCTAACACTGAAAAATGTCCTGAGATGGGAAGGTCCTTCTCCAAGTTTTCTGTGTTATCAGAGATAATATTGATATTGCTACCATGTAAAATTTGTTTATGACTTTATTTTATATATTTCTATGTCAGAATGAAATAATTTCATTTATTTGCATAAACATTAAGATGTTACCAAGAGCTAGCAAAACCAGTAATAAAGAAAGAAGTCAAGATGTGTTTTTAATTGAATTGAATCACAGGATACTTACGAAAAAATAAAAGATCTGCCAAATATATTTACTTATAAGTTCACTTTTTTAAGTTTTATTTGGTTGTTTTAGTTTAATTTAACACTCTAGTGCACAATCCAATGAAAACTGCTTGTGTCAGATTTCATCTCCCACATTTTCACTTAATAAAAAAAGTTTTCAATTTCAATAACTTTTTTTTTTTTTTTGTGATGATTCCTAGATTTGAGCTTCAATATTTCATACATCACTGAATATATCAATTAGCAATTGTTTTCTTGGAGCTAACAGAGGTGGAAGCATTCATTTTTCTTAGTATCATTTTCCCTATGTTGATGCTAAATTTTGCTTAGCTGTTTCAGACTGAAGTGAACAGTTCCCACAAGGCAGAGGCAATTTGTAAATTTAGCTTCGCATTCCACCCCAAATCAAATTATTATAACAACTCTGTTACTAGTGTAATAGTTAAATATCCACCACTGTTTCTATTATAACCCTTTCAAAGAGAGTTTATAACACAAAAAAAAAAAAAAAAACCCAAGCTTAATCTTGCCATATATGGTTTTAAGCCCAAAATACATTAAAAGAACAAATCAAAATAATAAACTTGCAAATACACTTCAGCTTGTCCTACTTCATAAATAATTTCAATGTTGATTTTTAAATTTTATGAGGAAGAAAAAATCAAACTCAAACACTACTTCATCTTCTATAAAATTAGCAATGAAAGTTGAGAAACAATGGGATTGAGAATGTAGGAGGAGTCTGTCTCTGAGTAAAACCTTGTGAACTGCACGGTATTCACTGACACCACTATGACTGCAGGCTGCCCAATGCTTCAGTGTCTCTTGAATTAAACTGTTCAGTTAATATATATTTGTTGTTACCTGATCCATGTAATGATAAATACTAAAGAGAGAAAAGACAACAAAAAATGTAATCAAAAACCATATTGAGACTTCTTTTAAAAGTCCTAATATGAAGCTCTGGAATGTAGACCTGTAAGCAGAATTGCAGTGTGAACATTACCAGTGACACATCCAGTGAGCACCCTGAGTCCCTGATGCCTTTGTTAAAAACAATTGCACCATAACAAATCGAACTATGACTTTGCTTATGAATCATAAATTAAAGTCCATGCATTTTACTTTCCTGTAGTGCTATAAACTGCAAAAAAAACCAGCACTCATCAAGCAACTCAGCTGTGCAGTTCTGGACATAGAGAAGTCAATAGCTAAGATAGGGATAGAAGCAGTCACAGTCTTAGTTTCAAAATATAGCCAAGAGCAATCTATTCTAAAATATATCACTTACTGAAACAGTGCACTGGGGAACACTGGAATGAAATATGTTACCTTAGGATGCTGGAGAAAGGGTTTTCAGACAGCTTTGATTTTCAGCTTTTTTTGTGGTTAGCTGACTGCAGTTGTTTCTTTGTTTCATTATTCATTCTTTGTTTTGTTGATTCTTTCAAAATTATGTCAGGAAATTATCAGAGGGTTTACAGTTGCAAAGGATTCCTAGGTTTGCATGGAGTAGCTCGAATAGCTTCTGCACAATTTGACTATTTGACTTACTTTGAAGTTATTTCCTCTGCTGTTGCTCTGTGACTTTAGAATTTCTCATAATCTTTTATAGTACAGATTATACTCAGATAATTAAATATATAATCAACTGACTTTAACCCTAGAATAACCTTTTATGGGTCCTTAATTATAACACTAATAGCTTCTAACCTGAGTACAATACCTGTCCACCCCCACTTAACCTTTCAAAGTCTTAATACAGACCATTTAAACTTGCCTTTGCTATCATTGTTTTACTTTTTGCTCCATTTCTAATTCTGAATTTTTTACTTCCCTTTCTAGGGTTCATTAACTTCTTGAGAGCATTTCTCACATCCCATATTGGGAACCAAATTTGCAAATCCCCTCGGATTAAAGTTACACTCAAGGTCATTTCCTCCTTTTCAAGAGGAAAAAACATCAAATTTAATAGAAGTTTTTTTTTTTTTCAAAACTGTTATCCTATATGCTTTGTCCCACTCACTATTATATCTACCTAAGCTGTGAGGTCTTATAAGGAATTCAGGTAAGCCTTTCTTAAGAGAACAAGAGAGCAAGAGAAAGCCAAAGAGGAGAGATCACCAGTTCTGGATTCAGCATCAGGCCTGTAATTGGGAGTGTTTTTTATAGTTCAAAAAAAAAAAAAGAAAGAGAGAAGGGATACACCCCCACCAGCCCCCAGCCCCTGCTGTAGTTGGCTTTTCTTCCAGGATTGGCTGAGGCACTGGCCACCAGTCAAACCAAAGGAAATGATACCAGGCGACTTGACTGCTTCACAATTACCTTTTTGGAATCATCCAGGAGTAGATGAGACACAGGTCAAATTAAAGAAGGGACACCTGGCTTCTCACTCTGTAGCTTAACTGTCTCTTGGGGCATCATCACGGCTCACATTAATTGTCACTTGGAGTCCACCCCTTACCATATTTTAAAATCTGTATATTTATTCTGTTATCTTTCATGAATTTCAACTGTATTTGAATATTAAGTGAATGTATTAGTTTATATGTATAGAAAATATTGATCGGTTATCCTCAGGGTACTCTATTCTCTGGTCTGGTAGTCTCAGATGAGGAGCAGAATAATTCCCCTATGACTCAGGAGGAAACTGCCACAAGTCCATGGGCCAGGATGAGATCCATCTTTGAGCACTGAGGCAATTGGCGGAGGTGATAGCACTCCTCAGCTGCACTAAAAAAGGAGAGGCCAGCAGGGAGTGAGAGGTGGTTGTCCCCATCTACTCAGCTCTTGTCAGGCATACATTACAACATAAAGAGAAACTGTAGACTTGGGACAGAGTTGCTGGGAGACTACGTAGAGGAAATGGGGTGCTGGTAGATACACAGCTGAATGAGCCAGCAGTGTGCCCAGGTGGCCAAGAAGGCCAATGACATCCTGGCTTGCATCAGAAACAGTGTTGCTAGCAGGAGCAGGGAAGTAATTGTCCCTTTGTATTCAGCGCTGGTGAGGCTGCACCTCGAGTACTGTGTTCAGTTTTGGGCCCCTCACTGCAAGACATTGAGGCCCTGTAGTATGTGCAGAGAAGGGTAACTAAGCTGGTGAGGGATCTGGATCACAGACCTTATGAGGAAAGGCTGAGGGAGCTAGTATTGTTCAGTATAGAGAAGAGGAGGCTCAGGGGAGACTGTATTGCTCTCTGCAACTATCTTAAGGGAGATTATAATGAGCTGGGGGGTCAACCTCTTGTGTAACTAGCAATAGGACTAGAGGGAATGGCCACAAGTTGCACCAGGGGAGATTCAGGCTGGACATTAGGAAATACTACTTTTCTGAAAGAGAGTGGTCAGGTGCTGAAATGGGCTGCCCAGGGAGATGGTGGAGTCACTGACCCTGTGTGAAAGACAGAAACTGTTTTTTCCCTTCTTTTGTCTCAAAGCTTGCTTCATAAGGCCTTTTCTGGTGACAAGACTCTGACTGATAACTGCCGGTTACCCAGATGGGTGTTACGGTGCCTCATTGTCTCTGCTTATGGTTGCAAAGATAAGCAGAAGTAGGTGCAAATAGTCTTTTCGGGGTCCGGCTTGGAGAAGCTGACCACCACAGAAAGACAATGCTCCTGCATGGCAAGGAAGGCAACATCCCCTGCTGGCTTATCTGTTGGGCCAGACATGTCACACAAAGAGAAAAAAATACCTGAGAAATGGGGATAAAAGGCCTTCACTGTACCAAGGATTTTAGAGATGAGATGAGAAGAGGAGAAGAAGAGAAGAGAAGAATTCCTGGAGAAGAACTCCCAAAGAGAAAATCTTTGAGGAGAACTCCTGAAGACGGACCCTGAGGCCTGCTTGCTGCCATCTCCCATCCCCCGCGGTGACCAGACGAGTTCCTGTGACTATGAACCTCGTTGGACCCACGGTGGTGATTATATCTCTCTTGCTTTCTATCAAGACTCCTTGCTTTTTATCCCTTCTCTATCGCTCACCTTCCCTTCCCCATATCCCTAAGCAACTAGTAATTATAATAAACTGGTTGGTCTAACATTTGACCCGTTGTGTCTTAATCTCGCCATCAGGTATACACATAATCAAAGAACCTTGTCTCCCTCCTTTATATTGGAGCGTGACACCCTGGAGCCTTTCAAGGAATGTTTAGATGTTGTATTGATGGACGTGGTTTAGTGACAACTATTGGTGATAGGTGGACTGTTGGACTGGATGATCTTGCAGGTCTTTTCCAGCCTTGCTGATTCTATGAGTCTATGATTAACTGAACCAAGTTTGACACAGACAATTTTGATTCCAGGAATCATACTGATTAATAATAAATGAGGATTTGACTATTAGAATTTTTCACGCTGTACACTTCACTCTGACATGGAGGTAGACTAAGATCCACAGTTAAGAGTTTTCCTCTTTTGCTGGACATCAATATTCTACTTGATAAAGCCTGCATTTTAGGATATAATTTAAGCACAATTTGTTTCTTTATGATGATCCATTCAGCCTACTCATTATTTACTGAGAGTGCTACAGGGCAAATAGAAAAACCTTGCTGTGAGATGTATGTATATTAACAAGCAATATTTATCTAGTTTTATGAACGCTGATAAATTTTTACTGTATGTGAATCCAGTCTAAATGGCATGAGAAGTTTGTAGAAATGTGTGAAAACAGTTTTTTCTTTACAGTTTTTTTTTATGAGGTCATGTACAACAGAGGCTGAATATGCGTGTAATGTGTCTGGTCCTTATTTCTTTGAACTTCATTTTACAAGTAATTCCTGCAAACAATAGGTGATCCCTGCTAGCACACTGACTCAACTTAAAAGTGTCTTGCAGTGATCCACCTCTTCAAACATTTAAAACAGTACATGAATTTTTAGGATTGCCTTCCACGTAGATAGAGTTTTGCTAAAGCAGACACACTAATCTCATACAGTGAAGTGTATAGTACTGTCTGAAGCTTCATTACACTGAGGGCCACTTTTGTGTACTGTTTACAGAGGTCTAGCCTTCTGTCAGGGTAGCCAAATATGTACGAAATGCAGTCTACTAAAACATTCACCAACAAGTAAGCTATCTGAAGTGGGTGAATGGGAATCAGCACTACAGGTGGTGGAAAGAGGGAGAACTTCATGTGGCGTCCTGCTTTCCCTGCCCCTCAAATGCTCCCTCAGCACAACAATTTGCTCAGGAGTAACAACTTGGTCTTGCTAAATGCAGTGACTATGATCCAGTAATCTCATTGTATAAATAGAGAGCAGTCCAAGAGTCCCTTGAAATCTAATCCTTCTAACAAGATATCTTCAATTCCTTCTAAATATTTTGAAGCTCGTGTGACTGTAGGCTTGGTGGGGGGAGGGGTGGGGATTATGTGAAATAATCATTGGAGGTGGCTTATTGAGATATCCACCTCTTAAGAGAAAGTACAGCACCAAGGAAAGCCTCAGGGTGGAATGTGTTGGATATGCAAGGATTCTGTTCCATGTCAGTTCCCTTAGCATCATAAAACCTGTAAATCTTTAATTTTTACCTGCACCGGGGGAGCTTTATAGGCTGTCTGTAAGAAATACAGCATGGAGGGTGGAGAGAAGTATAAAACTCCATGAACAGACTCTGTGATAACACTTCATGGATGGGAATTTGGTGTTACTATGAAACTGATACACTGCACAGTGGTCATCTCAAATATCAGCTTTTCATTTTTCTGTAACACTAGTTGCAAAAAAGGTAGGTACGACTAGAGTCACTCAAGCTCCACCTGAAAGTAAGAAAATTGTATAAAAATGACTTAAGGGAAATGCAATTTTGCAGAAGACATAGCTGTAAAAATGTTGGGAGGACGCTGCTGACTTCTGGGACCAGCTGATGAACTAAGCCACTCCTCCATTCCCCCTGAGGATACCTACTGGGTAAGATTCACAAATTCAGCTATACTGAATGCTTTCCTGGGAAACTTAGAAATCAATATAGAGTAACTCTAAAATTTAATACTTTTGAATTTGGAAGTATTTTTATTATCGTCACTCAGACATATTCTTCAGACAGTGTATTTATCACCATCAATTCAAAAGAATATGTAATTTATATCTCTAATATATTGAGCATTATTCTATAAGCTAGACATAGGAATTCTCATTGAGTGCAGCCAAGCTCCTTAATAGTGGTGCCATGAGTACATTTGAATACAGCTAGATGAAGATGCTCCACACCATGGCTGAATCTGTAAGCATGAGTATTTGCACTGGGCACAACTAAACTCCTTAAGGGTGGTCATAATAGTCCATTTGAACATGTCCAGACCTTCAGTACCAAACTGGATATTTGCCTTTTAACACAACACTTCCAATGAAGAAATTATTTTGAACTACTATAAAAGAATGATTTAGACATGCCATTGAGTACTAGAAAGCCTTCCCACTATGAGACCTACACAGATGATGTCATAGCAGATATCAAAGTACAAGACATAAGGAAAGCCTAATAATTAAAAGTATAGGCTTCAAAATAACAGTTAATGAGACTAGAAAAAAAATGTGGCTTAAGAAAATATCTGTTCTGGAATAGTTAGCTACATTTCTTGTATAATGTATGAGAAGTATAGTAGTTTTCATAACAGACTTCTATTTTCATCAGAAATCTCTATGACGCTACCAGCAGGAAATCCAGTGTAAAAACATAATGTCTTAAATGTTGTTTCCGATATTAAAATGTCTCACTGTTTCTTTGTTTAGCACTCATAGCTCAAAGCCTTCTCTAAGATAAAGTATTCAGATTCCTTCTTTTGAAACAATTGGAGACACTGCAGTGGTACTATTAAATTATACTTTAAAAGAAGTAGAAGTGATGGAGACTTTCATACGCCTGCCAATAAAAAGATCTCAGCAGCATTCCACAACTCGGGAAATTTTATATCCATAGAAAACTGAATTTATGTATTTTCATTTCACATGGATATTTTTTTCTGTACTTTTCCAGGAAAGGGTTATAACTGTAATGGTTTTGCCCTATCACTCTCCTGGTGGAAATGTTTCATTTGCATTAAAAAATGAGAAATTTTGTAGTGCATAAAGTTCAGGCTTTTTGGTCTCTCAGTACAATACCTAGTATACTATGCAGAAAATCTGCATTCCAGTAACCATTAACTTAAAATGTACAATTTCATGTTGCTAATATAAGTATTATGGTCTGATGACCCAGAGATCTCATTTTAGCATTGTCATGAACAGAACACTGTAGAAAAATGTGAGCATTGTGGAATTGCAATTGGCAGTTTACAGATGAAAGTGTGTGAAATTTCTTGCACTGTCACGTTTAACTTTTTAAATGAATCCTCCCATAAAACAAGTTCAAATGGCAATCTTAAGAGGAGAATGGGTTTCGTGAACTCTATCATTACCTCATTTTGCCTGTATGTAAAGAAAATTTGATGTTATAATCTAAGTCACAGTACATTTATTCTCAGATAGTTTTTCACTACAGTTAGTACCAAGTATTTTCTGTCAGAATATTTGTGCCAGCCATGGATCTGTTACAGAATCTACCTACGCTTGTATGGTTTGGAAGGAGATTTTGTCTGGGCTTGGCACATCTTTTTATTCACAACATAACTGAAATGTATTTCCAAGGTTTTAGGTACAGTGTGGTGATCAAAAAAGCAAGATATTTCTGTAATGTTTAAAGGAAGCTTATAAAACTTCACTGTTCATGATATTCATTGACTCCTATTAACACTGAAATCCAAACAGGTTCTTTTGAGCGTTATAAAACTGAAACTTCTGAGACATACTAAAGAAAATATCTTCTGATCATCATAGCAAACTGGATAAAAAATATTGCTTCCTATTACAAACAAGGACCTAATGAAGTTTATAAGCAAAATAGTCTCTAGAAAGAGATTTTAAGATTTTTAAAGATTTGTAAAGATTTTTAAGATAAAAGTACAAAAACTTTAAGATAAAATTTTATATATTAATTCTCAGGCATTGCAGAGGAAAAAGCCCAAATATGCATATAGTGCCACTGTGGGCTCACTGGATATATCCTACACTAAAAAGGTTGTCCAGAGAAGGTAAACAAGATCATTTGTAGAATGGCCATACAGCCTGGACTGCAGTGATCATGCCCTAGTGGAGTTTGTGATCTTGTAGACTGCAGGCCTGGAAAAAAGTAGAGTTAGGAACCTGAACTTCTACCATCTACTCAGCTCTTGTGAGGCCCCATCTGGAGTACTGCATCCAGGCCTGGAGGTCCCAGCATAAGAAAGACACAAAGCTCTTGGAATGGGTCCAGAGAAGGGCCACTGAAATAATCAAAGAGCTGGAGCACCTCCCCTATGAGGAAAGGTTGAGGGAACTGGGCTCGTTTAGCTTGGAGAAGAGAAGGCTCCAGGGAGACCTTAATGTGGCCTTTCAATACTTGAAGGGAGTGTATAAACAGAAGGGGAATGATTATTTCCGTGGGTTGAGAATGATAGGACAAGGGGGAATGTTTTTAAACTAAGACAGAGGAGATTCACTTTAGGAGAAAGATTTTGGGTTGTGATGCACTGGAACAGGTTGTCCAGAGAGGTTATAGATGCCTCATCCCTGGGGGCCCACAAGTTAAGGCTGGCTGTGGTTCTGGGCAGCCTGGTCTAGTGGTTGGTGACCCCACCCATGGCAGGGGAGTTGAAACTTGATGATCTTTGAGGTTCTTTTTAACCCGGGCATTGAGGCAATGCTATAACAATAGTCTCTTACATACAGCCTTAGAACTGTAAAGTAAAAATTTCTTTAAAAATGAAACCCCAAAACACTGACAGGCAAGAGTGACCTGGGCCAAGGCAAATCTATACTCACCTTAATTACTTTCAGTGTACAAAGGAACGTACAAATGAATTTTTATCCATCATGTATTGAAGTCAAGTTCTGCTATTAATGCTCTGGTGCTCACAGAGTTTTAAAGGTTTCCTCCTCATTTCTCCCTCCATCCAATATGTGCATATATCATTAGTAACTCTTTGCTTCAATTTTTGTTATTGTTGAAGGGATAAGGCAGAGATAAGAAATATTTTGTGGCAGAATTTAACAAGGAATCTGAATTTTTCATCTCAAAAGTATCTACAATTTTACAAGCAGACTAATGGTTTACATTGCATTTCTGTGGATTTTTTTTTTAATAGATAAAGCATATCCTAATACCATAGATGAAGTGACTAAAATCACAGATGGTATCCAAAGTCTTGGTTCCCAGCTCAGGCTTCTCTTCTATCTGATCAATATTTGAGCCTTAGTCAATTTTTTTTTTCCTTTTTTTAAAACACCAGGAATAATGTCCAGAACATCTTGATTTTCTTTAGGAAAGGCTAGTGATAGGTGATCTAGTGCAATTTTTGAATTTACAATAATACAGTAAGTAGAACCATTTATTTTGCAGAATCAGCAGATCTGTAGTGTGAACATGTCTCTGGAATAGAATAGCACCTGTTCAAGCTTCAGCACTGATCATAAGTAACGTGTATACTAAAACTGTATATTCTATTAATAGGATACATACAATCAGATCCTAAGGATAAAGAGAATTTATACAGTCCTTATTCTTGTGCAAAGCTCATCTACATTTTTGCATTTAGTTTAAAGCAGTCACCTACTCTTAGAGACTTAAAAGAAAAAAAAGGCACCGTAAATTAATTGCACTCATTGTTCTCACTTAGAGGGAATTCGAAGACTTGGGAAGTAAAATAGCAGGAAAAAGATAGTGAGCTTGTGGATATTAGCATGAATTTTGGCACAAAAATTATACATTAAACTTAGTAAAATGATTTGTTTTAATAAACAACATTACACAATCTCCTATGTAGAAAAATCAGTGGAACACTGATACTGCATTATAAGAATTTAAGCAAATCTTAAAAAAACAATTTTTTTTTAGGTATTGAAAGAACTCACACGGTCTGAAATTGTTACATTCAATGCATAAGGCATAATACATTACTAATAGTGCCAATAAATTAACAACAGTCGCTGTAACGCAATTAAGACAGACCACAGAAACTGCAAAGGAATCAATTATGTTAATAGCAATAACTTCATATGCCTTGCCTACATTGAGAAAATTTTTTCAGTACATGACTTACTGTTTTTTCAGACAACATAAATTAGCGCTTTGTAAATCTTCCAGTTAGGAAATCAATAGAGGAGAAAAGACTCTTACTTACACTAAAGGAGAAGGTGACACCTGACTCAAATGTTCGAAAACACAACAATATACCAGAGACTTAAATTCTTTATTGACCCCAAAGGATGTAAGAAGGTACAGCAAAAAGGATAAAACTGTTACATGTGTAGAGATTACTTACAGATGACAAGAGAAATGAAGACCAGCTGTGAAAAGACTTTAAAAATATAAAGTGGAAGAATGCAGAAATCTGTTTGAAGTGAGAAAATATCTTAAAAAAAAAATAAAGTAATGCTCATATGAGAAAATAGAAATGAAAAATTAAAATGGAAAATAAAACATAAAAAGATCAAAATAATGATATATATATAAAATCATGAGCAGTACATATATATATATATACAGCAGTATATATATATAGCAGTATATATATATATATACTGCTGAGGAAAAAGCATCCATCAAGAAATCTATTGGCGTAAGATGCCTGACAGGGAGTCGGAGTGTCAGTAGACCATGAAACAGTGAAAGAAGGGAGTAAAAATTTAGGCATAGAAGGAAAAGTATAGTGTTCTTTCACATTCATGTCTATTGCAGGATATCTTGGTCTTACACTAGTGTTTCCTAACATGAGGCCCATCAGAGAATGTGTCTGAAATTACAGTCTGGACGGATTGGGTTTTAGCACAACTCAACAAAATGAACAGTAACAAATTGATGCAACCATTTGTTTCTCCCTGAAGAGCTGTAAAGGAACTTGAGTATGAAATAGCTAAACTGTCACATTTAAATGCAGTAATAGCTTCTCATTTATAAATGCCCTAGTATCATCAGATGAAAGGTAACATACGACTTTATTCTTGTTTCTTTGACAATAAGGAGGAACTTGATTTTTTATTTTCATTTTCAAAACATTCTAAGGATGACCTGTAAAATGCTAACCAGGAAAAAAAATCAACATAATCCAAAATGAAATGGCTCTTATAAGTTCTGAACTTAATCCATTTTCACAGGAGTCAAAAATTTAGATAAGAGAGGTTATGTCAAAAAAGTCTAACTGGATTTCAAAAGGATACTTCACAACATTCTTCACTCAAGGTTTTAGGAGAAAAGCATAAGTGGGGAAAAGTATTTATCTTGTAAGTTAATTATGGGCTAGAAATAGCAAATCAAGGATAGAAATAATTAGGAACCTTTCACAGTGTAGGGAGATCAACACTGGAGATATACAGGCACTGGTTCTAACATCAGTGCTCTTGAAAATACTAATGAAGCCGTAAAAAGTGGAAGGCAATGAAAAAAATTGACAGAAATATCCAGTCCACATTTGTAAAGATAAATAAATAAAGTTACAGAAGAACCAGATATAATAACTACAGGGCCATAATATAGAATAATAAATGAAATTCAGTGTCAAAAATGCAAAGTGATGTTCATGAATAAAGCCAACCAAACAAGCAAACAATCTTTAATTAGAAAGCACATGTGCAATAGTTACAAGAAAAGGAACTCTGAGACATGGGCAGTACCATCACAAGACTTGGAAGAGGTCCAAAAGCAGAACTGATTATTAACAATTACTAGGAACTAAGTAGAGAACAATTATACACAAAAATTTGCCATGCTATAAATTTTGCTTACTCCAATATACTGCATGGAACTCTGGTCTCCTATCTAAGTAAATTCAAATTAATAAAGGAAGAAATACAAAGAAGAGCAGTGGGAATAACCAGAAGTAAGGAAAAGCAAAGATAAAAGATAACAGATTTCAAAATGTTCTAAGAGTCCATATTACAAGAAAATTATAGATGCAGACCTAAGAAGAAAGTAGATCAGGGGAAAACAGTGAACTGTTGGGCTGGATGGAAAATCATGTATGAGAATCTTTTAAAATACATGATAATATCCTCAAAGAAGTCATTAAAAGATTAAGATGGATATTACATTTAATTACTATTAATCCAAATATTAATCCACATTCTTAATGGGACTGGATTTCTCATTTTTTCTCCTTTTATATCATATCCACTTTAAATATAAATAATGTTCAGTGTGTGTAGAGATACTTTTTTTAATTGAAATCATTGTGAACTCAAACTGCTTGTTAGTAGTCAGTGACAGGGCATTTTGTCTTTTACTGACTGCGTGAGACAGGACATGACCTAAGCTCACTAAACTATTTTGTCAAGAGTTTGTAAGAGCTTTCTCTAACACACGTTGGAAAACCATTGTAGATTTCTGAGTCCACTGAACCTCTTGAAAGCAATACTCCAAATGCAAGGTGACTTCTGGTAAGAGACTTCATGTCTCTTCAAGACTCTACACTTTATGACCCTAACACACAAAACTAATATAAGAAAATGACCAGAGAAATTATAAGCCAGAAAAAATATCTTCACAGAATCATAGAACTGTATGTAGATGTTAGAAGGGATGTCTGGATATCACCTAGTTCAACCTCCTGCTAAAGTAGATTCCCTACAGTAGGATGCACAATAAAGTGTCTATGTGAGTCTTGAATACATCCAGAGGAGACACCACTACCTTTCTGGGCAGCCTGCTCCAGTGGTCTGTCACCCTCACAGTAAAGTTTTTTTGGAATTTCTTGTGTTGCAGTTTTTGCACTTATCCCTTGTTTTATTGCTGTGTATGACTGAAAAGAGTTTGGCCCCATTCATTTAACTCCTATGCTTTAGATATTTATAAACAGTGATGAGGTTTCCTCTCAGCCCTCCAGGCTGGAGTCTCAGGCCTCTCAGCCTTTCCTCATACAGGGATAAGCTCCTCTTAATGTAATAAGAAATTTTAATGTAACAAATACCAGATGAATCGCAGTGTTAGGGCTAATGTGTTTAGAAAATGAAATGAATCTGGGCGAATTGAATCAATGGTACTAAAACAAAACAGATAATCTGAAAACAATTCTACAAAAATAGTGCAAAATTTGAGTGCAGCTGAGATGCATTGTAAACAGTGAATTTTCTTCAAGGATTTATTTAACTGATGTGTTTATAGTATGAATTTTTCTCTATCCCACTTAAAATAAAATAAATGATTTAACTGAGTTTTCTAAAATGGCTTCTAAAAAAAAAGAGGTAATAGTTGAACTACGCACTGACAGAAAATTAATATTTTCTAAAGGGCTCATAGAGACTTTCCAAATTCCCGCAGAGCATTCATCTTTAAGGAAGCTAATATAAAAATGAATGAATAAATGCTAGCATTAAATGGAGGGAGGATGGCATAGACGTATTTACAGAAAAAATATTTGTACAGCCAAGGGGCAATACGGGTCAAACCAAAACCATCAGCGCTACAATAAAAGAATGTTGATATATTCTCCTCACATAATACTAATGTCTTGCAACAGTGGTGATCTTTGCGACCTTAGCAAGATCTTATGCTATTTCTCATGAGGGCTCTACACTGACTTATAACCTTGCTGATACACACAGGAACATATAAATGACACAGATGTGCTAGAAGTTATAAACATAAGCTTCCTTTTGGATCTTTTCAGATCACAGAGTTCATTACTAAGGAATATTAATAAAATGAATACTTTTGTTTTGTCACACAAGAATGTCTCAGTCATTAGAAGGAAGACATCAGAAAACACCATAAGCTGAACATAAGATGATGTTGTCTAGGGACCTGAACCTTCTTATATAAAACTTTTAAGCCCTACATCTTCAGTCATGAAGAATATTATGTAGAATGAAGATTCAATGAACTATTGTCCAGACTGGCCTTTGGGTACATGGGAAAAGCACAGCAGACTTTTTAGTATCTCCCGAATCATTCAAGAACCAGACACGTTTCATTTAAATATCCTGTAGAACCATAATTACATTCCAGGGATAAACAGTGATCCCTTTTCTTTGGTAAAATATATACAGTGTCTTGCATTAAGCAGTGATATAGCAAACAAATATGAGTTACAATATTCTAGATATAATGATTTAAGCTAGCAAAAAGAGTCAAGGTGATGAAAGTGACTTGCAGGTTTCTTCTGATGCTGTGCCAGCCAACATTCTCCTTCTGTTAAGATTCAATTTTTTTTTCTTTTTTCCCAGTAATTGTATGTAAATACAATCCAAATTATATAACTGCAATATGTACATTTTCAAAAGCCCTTCATGACTTTAGCCTTTAGTGATCTGAACTACCTGTTCTCCAAGCAATTACAAATTATTTGTATAATTCATATTTTAAATGGTAGAGAAAAAACAGAAAATTTTATTGCATATGAAAACACTAAAAGTAAGCATTTTAATATGTAAAGCATATTCATTACAGAGCAACAATAATGTTCCTCAGGATTCCGAACTTCTTGTGATTTATGTACTTCTTGTGTGTATCAGCTTCACTTCATGCATGGCTACACACCCAAAGTGTCCATTAATCAGTGCTGTCATATAGTCTGTCATATCTTGTAGCCTAAATAACAAAATAACTTATGGTGGGCGGTATGTAAAGCATGTTGGATTGTCCAAATATTACATTTCCCCGCCCCCCCAAAAAATCAAATAAGATTAAATGTTTCATTTGACATGGAAAAGCAAAGCTTTTATCAATATACAGAATACACATTTGGTAAAAACAATGAAAATGAAGAAAACAATTTTCTCCATCCCTTCAATTGCTTTATTCTCAGGCCTGAGAAAAATAGGATCTCTTCTCTTATATTTTTGGATTATGTCAAATGCCCTCCACTGATGCATGGTAAGGTTTCTAAGTATTTTCTACTACTATTCTTATGTGTCATCCTATTTATAAAATCACAGAACACTCACTGAAGTTAGGTCTATGGTATCTGGAAGCATACCTGTAATTTAGCCCCTATTCTAAATTAAAATCAATCTTTATGAACACCAGCAGAGAGAAATGCTACTAGCTAGATATATCTAACTTGATTTGAAAATGTTCTTGGCTGTTTTTCTTGAGTATATAGAAACTAAGAAAAGATGATGAACAGAATTTAAGTGAATTATCAATTAATGTACACATTGATTTCCATTTCTATCATTATAAAATATATATACCAGTGTGCCTATGGAAATCATAAACCTCAATGTGAGATAAGAGAGCACTTAAGATAGGAACTGATCCCACAGTGTGGAGTGGCACCAAATCAAATAAATCCAAACCAAATCTAGACAAAAAACGGAGATGAAAATAAGAGATTTGGATTAAAAAGTTTGTATTAAAGACTAAACTTTGCTTTCCTCTCCTCCATTACACTCAGAGTATACTTAATTCTCTTGGAGTAAATTCCTAGAAAGTATGGGTATGTGCAAAATGACTAAAGTGAAGCCAACATTCTTCAGAACTACAACTTCAGCAAGAGTCAGCAGACTTGAGCAGAAAGAGGAATAGCAATTTTCTAACCATTAACCAAAACAGGAAAAAAAAAAAAAGATTTTTAAAGTGGGGAATGATTAATTGCTACTCTGCTCTACTTGGATTCAGAAGCAGCATTCCACATTCATTATTTATTTCCCAGTACTGAACTGAGATTAATAACTTGGACATATGCTTCACCAAGGATATGTAATAAATTCCTAGAGCCTGAATGTTCATGTCACAGGAAGATAACTTAGGAGACAGGAATTTACATTTTGAAAGCTGTTTTACTAGAGTATTAATATAAAAACAATGTGTTTGCTGTTTTTTATAATGAAAGTCAAAACTGCATACTTGCTAGCTTCAGAGGTGTGAACCCAAGATGGGCCATTGTCATCTTATACCAGGAACTTTCAATCAAGTAACTGTCATGTTAATGTGTGATATGTTATTTAAAAAGTAATAAACTGAAGTGTGTAAAGTTCTAAGCCGAAATTATGCCTGTCTAAACCACTTGCACCATTAGTTCCTTCTGATGTAATAAAGCAAATGCAAATAGAAGAACAATCATTCTGTGTCTTTTGCTCAAGGCCCCTAGAAAATCTGGTGACATTTGAAACAGAACTCATTACTAGTTTTCTAAATGAGTTATAAAAACCAGGTATAGCTATTAGGACTTTATAAAATTGTCTTTTCCTAAATTGATATAAATTGTGTTGCTTAACTGTTTTAATGCAATTAATCCTCTACTTCTTTTCTTGAGGCTAAGCTATTAAAATAAGAAAATATTTCTGTATCAGAATATTAAAATATTTTGCATTTTAATGTTTTAACAGACGTGCTACCATTCTCAAGGTTTAGAAGGAAATTTGTATGGGCTTTTATACAGAGTATATCTGAATACGAATAGATTTAAATAACTAGGAACGCTACATCAAGACCCCTAAAAACACATAACATCTTACAAGGTATTTTTTGTTGAATAGTCAGTCTCCAGAAAACACTGCCACCCACTGTGATAGTTCCCTATTTGTTCCCGTTTGTGATAGTATCCTGTTTATAACTTCCCATTAAGACCTCATGGAAGGTTGCAATGAAGTCTCTGCATAGCCTTCTCTGGACTGACTCATCTCTCCCAGCCTGTCTTTGCAGGAGGATGCTCCAGCCCTCTGATCATCTTTATGTCCCACTTCTGGACCCATTCCAACAGCTCTACATGTTTCTTGTGCTAGGGGATGCATGCCTGGGCACAGTTCTCTAGATGGGGCCTCACAAAGTAATAGTAGGGAAGAACAATCACCTCCCCCTCCTCTCTTTTAATACAGCCTAGGATCCAGTTCAACTTCTGGCAGGGCTATTTGCAATGAGTACTACTCTGAGTCTGTACACACATCTGGGTCTGTACCAGTCCAAGTTTAGCATCTTGCATTTGGCTTTGTTGATTCTCAGTTTCTTTTTGGTCTACTTATCAAGCTTGTCCACATCCTTCTAAATAGCATCCCTTCCTTCTATTTTTATCAATTGCACCACTCAGACTAGCAAACTCGTTGAGGGCATGCTTGCTCACACAGTCCAAGTCATTGATAAAGATGTTGAGAAGCACCAGTACCAAGATTGACCCCTGAGGCACACCACTCCTGACTACCCTCCACCTGGACATAAAGCTGTCAATTACAACCCTCTGATTGTGACCAATCAATTAATTCCTCCTCTATTGAATAGTCCAGCCTTCAAATATGCATTTCACCAATTTAGAATTAAGTATGTGGTGCAGGAGCATGTTGAAGGCTTCATACCAGTCCAGGTAGATGACATCAGTTACCCTTTCTTTGTTTACTGATGCTGTCACACCACAGTAAAAGGCCCCCAGACTGGTGAGGCATGATCTACCCTTGGTGAAGATGTGCTGGCTGTCATGAATTACCTCCTTGTCTTGCATGTGCCTTAATATAGCTTCCATATGGATCTGTTCCATGATCTTTCCATGTATAGATGTAAGGTTCAACTGTTCTGTTGTTTACTGGATCCTTTTCTTAAAAAATGGGGGTGATATTTCCCTTTTTCCAGTCACCAGGAACTACACCTAACAGCCATTCATTTTTTAATGTGTTGGAGAGTGTCTTAGCAACAACATCAGCCAGATGCCTCACAGGAGCTTTGAGTCATGGAGTGCTTGTTGCACCTATATTCCCTTGAAATACGAAGTTTTTAGATGGGTTCCTAATGCAGAGAAAGTTCAAGTTCAAACTTGTGTTTTAACTGTACGTAAACATAGAAAAATGACAAAAGTACCATTATTTCAATTAAGAACCTATATTTATGACTAACGAATATTTCTTAAATAATTCTTTTACAATAGCCTTTTTTATACTACTTTTCAAAGTAAAAAAGGAAAAGAACATATAATGTTTTCAGAAACAAATTCAAGTTTAAGCAGTCAACAGAGAGTTTGTACTAGGAGTTTTCTGTAGTCTATCTGAGATCGAAGATTCCAGGGGAAAACTGTAGAGAAGTACTCACTGAAATAACCCAGAAAAATAACAAA
Source organism: Callipepla californica brunnescens (assembly GCA_023055505.1). Lineage (NCBI taxonomy): Eukaryota > Metazoa > Chordata > Aves > Galliformes > Odontophoridae > Callipepla > Callipepla californica. The sequence goes on from JALIRH010000007.1 coordinate 8,230,925, forward strand.
CAAATGAAAAGAACTGTGAAGGATTATGTCAAATCTTACACAGAAAAAATAGTCAGTTTCTACTTCTTTCCTCTCAAAACACCACAGGAGTAAAATTAATGTTGAATATCTTTAATTACAAAAATCTATATAGACCATAATGGTTAAAAGTAGAGAAGTATCAACATTCACAACAGTTCCCTTGCAGATAAGCATTATAATACAAGATGCTTATGACCGCTTTAAGCCAGAGCACTCATGACTTATTCAGTATGCTGGAACAATGGGATCAAGGAAGAAGTAAGGATGCATCACAAATAGTGTTAATAGAAGGAAGAATATTATATTTTCTCTAGGTATTAGGAGTTACATGGAAAATAAAACAATTGTAAAAGCAAAAAATTAAACCTATTTTAAGTGGGCACTACACTAAATACATAAACACGTTAGTACTACAAGTTTTGTGTGATACTCTTATGCAGCTATATGGCAAGTCCTCTGTAACAATTTTTGAAAACTACTTAATTCTTATTTAAAATGCTTTAAAGATGCCCAAATCTTCACATGCGTGGTGGAAAGCACCCATACTTACAAATGCTTTAAATGGAAAAATGGGTACATAGAAATGTAAAGGTAACAGCCCATATTTTCAAATGGCTGGGGCTCTGATAAACATGATCTATAGCTGTAATGTCCTTGTTCATTACAGGGGACTTAGACCAGATTATCTTTAAAAGTCCCTTGCTAGTCAAAAAATTCTATGATTCTGTTACAGCAGGTCTAAGAAATATAACCAGCCAGAATTGCAGAAGGAATTTTTTGGAATCATAGAATCACCAAAATCAGAAACAACCTCTAAGGTCATCCAGTCCAACTGTCAATTTTTGGTTCAGATTTTTTCTTTACTATTGAGATACTATCCTACAACAGAGAAGAATCACAGAATCACAGAATTGTGGGGGTTAGAAGGGACCTCTAGAGACCATGTAGTCCAACCACCCTGCCAAATCAGCTCCCTAGACAAGGTTGCACAGATAGGCATCCAGGTGGGTCTTGAACGTCTCCAGAGGAGACTCCACAACCTCTCTGGACAGCCTGTTCCAGCGCTCCATCACCCTCACTGTTAAGAAATTCCCATGCGCATTTGAGTAGAAACTTCTTTAGGTTCTGATCTAGTACTGGATGCAGTACTCCTGGTGGAGTCTCACAAGAGTAGAGTAGAGGGGAAGAATCATCTTGTTCAACCTGCTGATCACACCTCTCTCTTGATGCAGCCCAGGATATGGTTGGTCTTTGGGGATGCAAGAGTGTATTTTGGTTCATATTGAGTCTTTCATCAAACTAGACTCCCACTAAACTCCAACACTAAAGCAAGTCCTCTACGTCAGGTTACACACGAAAGTGTACAGGCAGGTTTTGAATATCTCCAGAGAAGGAGACTTCACAACTTTTTAGAGTTGTGCTCTGTCACCTCAAGGTACAGAAGCTTTCCTTAATTTTATTTTCTTCTCTTTTCTTCCCCTCACATGACCCTAGATGTGCTAGAGTTCTAAAACGAGCAGGTAATCTATTCTGGCCTGCACCAGATCAGCGTTTTGTTTTAACAAAACCACTGTAAATCCAGAGTAATTCTGAAAAAGTTACACTTTACTGCAACTGAGATGCTGGCTTCCTTCATATAATTTTTGATTTTCCAGTTGATAAAAGAAATGTCACTCTAAGATTTTTTGTTCATTTTTAAAAATAATAATAACAATAACATTAGTAATAATAATTTACTGCAACAAAATGGAATCATGGAGAATGTGAAGACTGAAACTAACTCTCACTTCGTTTGAATCAGTAATCAAGCACTGAAGCATCCTGCCTAGGGAAGTGGTGGAGTCAGTATACCTAGGAGTGTCCAAAAATCACGTAGAGGTGTTACTGAATGACATGGATTTAGAGATCCAATCTTAATAATTCCTTAACCCTAGGACAGTTTTATTTGCTCAAGCTTATCAAAGCAATTACACATTAACTAAGGTAATTGGCAGAAAAAAGTCATTTCTGCCTTTCCCAGATTTATTCCTAGCTTAGGAAGCCATAATGAAAGCAGAACTTTGCAAAGTCCTTCTCTATGTGAGTGTATGCTAATTTGTTAGTAAATATTTCTCTTCCTGGACCTACCTGGCCAAGCATTAAAGGAAGTGTGAGAGGGTGCTTCTAAGAGACCACAGTACAATACGATCCTGAGGGTATTCACCAATTATTGAATTCTTTCCATACCTGCAAAAACAATAAAATTGTTTAAAGTCAAATTTCAATCATTTTTCCTGGAATTGCTAACAGTTCACAACAAATACGAAGACACATTCAATCAAAAAACATAGACATGTTCAACAATACCCCAGTGTGAAATTAGGATAAAGTCACTATAAAATATTAAATCAGTACTAAAAGCTGAAGTATTCCCCTACCAGAGAGGGTTTCAGATGTCCACTTCTCCCGCATCTCCTTTTTTCTCTCATTTTTCAATTTAGAGGTTTCTTTTCTGTCTCCACCCCATGCACACGCTCAGTATTTCTTACTTCTTATTCTTGCTGCTTTAAAATTTTGTGGTAGTGCTTTTCCAGTGCATTTATTTCCACAGGCTTAATAAAAACCCCAAAACAGCAACACATTTGTTGTGAACTGAATATTCTTATATACATATGTATCTACTCAAAGGAGATTGTAGATCAGTACTTTCTGATTGCAAGAGGTAAATAAATAAATAAAAATATCACAAGAAAGACATAAACCCTCTTCAAAACACGGTAAGTTTTTGTCTGATTTATAATCCTCTCACAAATCTGAATATAGACTGACTTCAAAAAGCTATACTCTAATTCTCACTTACATAAAAGTTAAAGTGTTCATAAAGTTTAAGTGAGAATTAAGTCCCCTCTATCAGTGACTGTAGATGATTTTGTTCACTGAGGTTTTCTAAGTATTCAAGCCCAAAGAATTTAAAAGTACAAAAGAAAAAATCCTAATTGAAAACATATACAAATAGCAAGTGCAAAGGCAAAAACAATAACATAAGTTATGAGTGCTTTAAGGAATGTCAGTGGATTTCTCTTTCTCTTCAAAGTTCAGAAATAATCAGCTTCCCAGGGAGGGATGCTTGTTTCTGAATACGAAACAAATTTGCAATGCTGATGTGTATGAATTGTCTCATATAATCTACAGAAACAACAAAAGGTTATCATGTTTTATGCATTTTACTTTTGAACTGTTTTATGTTCATAGGGCTGTCAGCTACTTTATCATAAACAGCAAACACAATTTTTCCTATCCACGTAACAGCATTTATGAGAACTGAACTCTCCATCTTATTCACTTAGAACTGATCTTTCATAAAAATTTCCCTATCCATCATTCTCAAGTACAGCCCAACTTTTATTCTGTTTAGGAGAATATTACTCAGCATTTTTCTTGTAGGAATGCACAAAAAGACAGAACTTGGGCTGCTACTTCAGGCTGTACTGTCCATATCCAAAATACATCCTGAGATTTGTAATGTTAGAATTCTAAAGAACATTACAATTACTTTTTTAAAGTCAGGAAAAGCGTGAGGTAAGGGGGATCAAAACCAAGTGACATAGAAGATAAGTAATATCAAAGCTGTAAAACAGATGTAAGGCTAATCAAAGCTGCTTAAATATTGAATATCATCTCTTGTTGCTGTTATTCTCTTCAGTCAAGTAGAATTTATGTTGACTGAGATATATATATATATATGTATATATATGAAATAAAAGTTGATAGATTATAATTTTTAGGCTTGGAAAAAGGTGAAGATAGGGCCAGTTTCAAAATGCTTTGATAGTCAAGGACAAACAGCTTAACTAATTATTTTTTACTGTTTTGTTTTAATCACAGTGGTATATATTTCTATATTAAACTTTGTACTGTTAGTGTATTCTTACAGAGTTGCTACCATTTCATGCTGTTGTGTTATAATTGATTCAAGCATTAGAATTTGATGTCACTGCAATTCATCTAGTCCCAGTTCTGGGTGATGTTAGTTCATCTCATTCAAATGCAAATTTAACCTCTGTTCATATGAGATACCACACAATAGTTTTGTTTACAAAATCCACAGACAATAGTACTATTGTTGAAGTTTTTTTGGATCAGAAGAAAAGTCCTTCCTTAACAGTAATATATTTGTGACATGATCCTTAAAATTAACACATTAAATAATATTGCATTTTAGAGAAGTCAACAAAATTATTATGTGCATTCCTGAGAATGCACTTCAAAATACTTATAAAACATTACAGAACTGTCAAATAATCACTTTTAAATGATCATGAATGGTTTGAAAATGTGCATTTCACCCCCGTGTCAGTGAAACAATTCAAATGAAGAGCACAGAGTATGCTGACTGATTCAATTATGAACTTACACAGCTTGAAGAAATTTCTTTAAGGCCTGAGATCATCGAATTAATTGGGTATCTCACTTTTCACTTTAATCGCATTCAGTTTGCATGGATATAAAAAAACAACCAACCTAACAAACAAACAAACAAACAAGGAAACAAACTAACCAACAAAACCAGAAAATCAGAAAATCAGACAAATCATAGATGCTACTTCTAATCTCCTTGAGGCTCATGAGTTCATTTTCCCCTAAAGTTTTAACTTCCATTATGTTACTAAGTTTAACTTTTCTTGACATGGATGCTGATACTGCTGCATACCACAGAACCAAGATGGTCAAGATTGTTTCCTTTCATCTGAATGATGCAGTTTTCTTGGCTAAGCTGCATTTCTTCCATTTTGATTTTTCCAGTAAGGCTGTCAGGAGAAACAGACGCATTCTCTCATCTGCTGTTTTAGACAAATTTTAAGGAAAAAGAAAGGTATGGATAGTAAGGAAATTGAAGATGGATTAGAAATATTGAAGAGATGCATACATAAAAAAAGAAATATATTTTACATACAGAAAGTTAAGGGAAAACAAAGGTTAACTTGTGGGTACAATAAGAAACATGGAAGGCACAAAGGGTTTCATAAAAATTAGGAACAGAAAAGGTCATCTGAGACAGCAGTTATCCAGTGTCCTGTCTGGAAAGCTAGGAAACTACATTTATGTATTTAAAGGAAAACAGACTTGGAGAGGAATCTGAAATTATCATAAAGGTGGTTGCTACTTAAATGGCCCCAAGTTAAAAGGATCTTTCTTACCTCCATGCTTAAAAACATTTTATTTATTTATTTGTTTGTTTTGAAAAGAAGAAGTGTGGGGAAATTATCACAAGTTTGGCAGTAGCACCCTTAACATAGGGATGAATTATACCCTAAACAAATGTGACATGATCTGCTGTAAATTACGCTTACGTTTTATGATGCATTCATACATACTGTAGAATGTGGTGAGGGAGATTCTGCTGTAAAACATTCCAGAGAACACAGTTGTATGAAAAGGAAGAAGGAAGCTGAAAATCAGAAATAGAGGGAAAGGAAACAAACAGAATTACTCAAGATCTAAATCCTTTAAAATAAAATAAAAAGTGAATAATCCTACTCTTTTTAAGCAAGACTGAAAGTAGGGAGTTCTACTCAATTTTTAAAATTTATGATATAAAATGACTTCACAAAAATTGATATGTAAGTCTGAATGTGAATTCACCAATAACACTGTATTTTCTACCTCTTCATAGTCTTTTTGGTCCTCAATGGATGTCTCATTTTGTTTTAGATTTTGTATTATCTAATACATAAAATCAGTTTGTAATCTGTTCTGAATACAGGAAGATTTATTTCTCTGTGGTAACAAAGATATTTGCAGTATTCTGTTGGACAGAAAATATACAGTGTGACTCCACTTTTTTTTATGATTTTCTTTTAATTACTCATTATAATCAGATGTAATGAAAGTATAATATTGAATTAATAACTTTGACAGATTGTACTTCATTATGCATTTTAATATAATGTCATTCATATTTGTTAAGGGCAAGAAGCAGACTTGCTATGTACAAGATCAAGCAACTTTTCCAAACATCCCTTTGTATTCATAACCTGAAACTAGAAGTGAATATGCAAGATATATAAAGAATTTAAAACTGATATTCTTATCTTTCTGGAGTTTCTTTCATTAAACTCTTTGTAGTACAATGGTTCACGTAAAAATGAGATAGGATATTCCAGAAGTAGCTTAAAAATAAACTGCTGTGATTTGAAAGTATCTGCTGCTTTAAACCAGCTTCTCAAGTCTGAATCGATTATTTCTTGACTTCCATCATGCTGTGACACAGAATATTTAATTAAATACGATTTCAGATTTTGAAGCCATTTTGTGACAGCATTGTGTGGATTTGGGTAGTTCTAGTTTACTCCATCATCACTTATGAGAGTCTGGAGATAACATATGTTAGCTTTATCAAATTTTAGAGTTAATAGAGAGTATTATTTATTTTTCTATATACTGGAGAAATTCTAAGCTTTGGTCTTTAAATTCTTTAAATCTTTTTATTGCCTAGCAACAGTTTATACTTAGAAAATACCAGTCATTGCTGAGTGGAAGAATTATTAATAACCACTTCTTCCTATTTAGAAATTATTTTTTTTATTTATATGTATATATATTTATAAGATAAAAAAGCTTAAAACCTACATGTCCCCTAGAAAATGCAGAGACGTGGGGGGAAATTTGGATCTCATGTAAACAAATGTGTTCTCTGCTTATGATGGAGAAGAGAGTGAGATGAGAAATAAATCTCATTCAGTTGTGTTATATAGCTTCATAAAGTATCCAGTTGTAAGTGGTTGAAGAAATCAAAACCTGCCAAACATAAAGCTAAATAAGCTAGAAAAAGCCCAGAGAGGGAAAAAGAAAGAAAGAAAGAAAGAAAGAAAGAAAGAAAGAAAGAAAGAAAACAAAAAAACCAAAAAAACCAAAAACAAAAAAAAAAAAACCACCAAGAAATTAGAAAATCTGTTCCACAAAAACAGATAAACATGCCCTTCAGCAAGTGGTAAATATAGGTTTGGGAACAGTAAAAGTTTACAGTAGTTGAAAGGAGCATACTCATTGAAGAATTATTAAGCCTCAAAAAAATTGATATTTAGCACTGAGTTTTAATATAAAAAATGTTCCTTGTATGAGTTTTATTGTGTTGCAGAATAATATACTCAGGAAAGCAATATAAGTTTCATTGCTTCCCACTTTTGAACAAACAAGAATTAAACTGTAATAGGACCAACTCTAAAACTCAAAAAACTTATAACGAGGTAGAAATATAAAATCAGAAAGTTCATTTCTGCTTTTTTGTCTTTGTTTTTTTTTCTTTAAAAAATGATATTATTTGTATTTTTCATTCTGTTCAGGAATTTGTTCATATATGGGGAGCAATGTTAATGAAATTATCGCCTTTTATTAACATGAACAGTGTGTAAATTGCAAAATGATCATCAGTGAATTTTCTTTTTAATCTTGAAATAGGTCGACATTTTTACCAATTTTCTTCCAATGAAATGATTTAACACAATAGATTCTAGATGTAAGTTTGTTTATTCTATGTGTGTTTGGTAGCTTATGCTGAAAGTAGTTATGAAGACTTTATTTACGTACTTCTTCCTACTTCCAAACTAATGTTGGTCAATTTGAATAATTGAATTGCAGTCAAATATATTTTTAAAAAGTTTAAAACTGCGAATGAAAGAGATAGAGTGAGGTATTTATTAATTTGTTCTTGTATTTCCATTTCTTCTCTTTGGAAGAACCACTGTTATTTATATGTTTGTTTGGGTTAAATAAGTCTGCTTTGTCTCCCCACCTGTGGAGATTTTCTTAATTCTTGAGTTTTGATTTAGTTTCATTTGAAGAAGATGCAATGGTTTTCAGGAAATGATGTAGACATTATGAAGGTTGTTTCATTCATGTTATGGCATGTAATGTGTAACCTTACATTCAGTAATATCTTCGTGTATAAGCTTAATTTCTTACAATTCATCGAGCATACTATGGAGAGATCAACAAATATAATAATGTTCTATGCCTGGTAAATGGCAGAAATAAGTAAATATAATTTTTTTCTCCTTTAGTACAGCTAAATGTAAGATATTGCTGATTTTGTATTTGTGAGTAAAGAATAAATGCCATATACAACTATAAACGCTGATATGGCTTAAAACCAATCATTTTAAATAAGATATTTCATCATTACTGTTACTTTCAATTCTCACTTGCATTGCCCATGAAAAAAAGGGCTAAGATATAAAGAACATCACCAGAAAGAAAGGGATCTTTTTAGCACAAAAGATGTGAAGAAAGATGGCTGCAATTCTATGCCCAATTCAAGAAAGCCACAAAGACTACAGAATGGATGGAGCATGACCTGAAATGGGGTCACAGTACTTACCAGTAGTATGGAAGCCCTAATGGAAACTCAGGTGCTTTCATTTGACTTCCTTGTAACAGTTAAGTCAGATGCATGTGATCTACTGCATTAAAGATTTCAAATGAGATCCACTCCAACAATTGCAATTAAGAAAGCATTACGTTAATAGTCTTAAAGAGATTCTATATACAAAAATAAATAAATAAATAAATAAATAAATAAAAATTTTAGTTAATAGATTACATGTTCATCAAGTTGTTGTGGTTTCAGCTGAAACAGTGTTACTAGCACACCCATATTCTGGTTGTTGTTGAGTGATGGCTGTGACTTAATGAGGATGAGTCACCTTTCTGGAGAGGCAGCAGAGGATAGGGCAGAACTAGGAAAGATGTCCTGAATTGGACAAGAAGTTATTCCATAGTAAGTTGCATCATGAGGAAGGCTATAGACCCCGTGGAGAATTAGTCAGAGCCTGGTTGCTGCTCAGGGACTGTCTAGGTGATGAGATGTTGTATTCCTATCAGGACCTGGGAAACAAAAATCTCAAGCACATATATTTTGTGAGAATCATGTGCCACAGGTAGAGAAAACACAGCTATTAAAGTATTACTGAGTAAATATCAGAGTTTAATGGTGATATATGTTGTTCATCAACACTTCCAGTAATTCACTTCATGTGGAAAATAGGACTGTATGACTCTTTGTCCTTCTATGCATGATCTTCCTGAATGTCTGGCACACTGTCCTGGAGAGAAGAGGATTTAAGGCCATCACATTTCCAATAGGAAACTATGATCTACACATGGGCTACACTTTTCATTTAATCAGTTTGTTGTCTTCAGAGGTAAAGGAAAGAATACTGTTCTTGCTCCAGCCCCTTTCTCATCCCACTCAGTAGGTTTTGAGGATGGTACATTTCCTATATTCCTGAGTCACTTCTCCCCTAGTCAGCAGAGGTCACTACAGCGTTAGAGTCGTTCAAGACTCAGAAGAATAATACACACCGATTTATCAAGGGCTTTCTTAACAGCTAATACTCTACTTGGAGGTAAAATTGCCTAATTTGCTAATAATGATTAATAAGAATTATAGGTAAGACAATATTATGCAACAGCTATTGCAAAGAGTGAAAGAGTATGTCAATGCTTTCTGGGCTGGTTTGGCCTGGTTGTGTGACTAATGGAGGGGAGACCCACAGCCCCACGCCCTGGGAATGGGGAAGGGGGAAAAGGGAGAGGTTAGGGAGATGGGCCTGAAAAACAAAACAGTGGCAATGATTTGAGGAGAAAACTAATTTACTAAAAGAGATATCAGAATGCTAAATAAGAGAATACAATTGGAATTGAAGCTAATAAATCAAATAAAATGAGAGAGGGAGTGTCCAAAACTGAAGACCTTACTCTAAAGCTGAAGGGGAGATGGCTAAGAAGCTCCCACTGCTGAGACGAACATCAAAAAGAGGGAAGTCTTAGGACTTGAATGAAGTTTTGTCTTTCCCTCTGAGTGGAAAATGGGAATGCAAAATCCTCTGGGGTTTGTTGTTCTCTTCTGAGAACCAGGTACCTGGAAATTTGGCAGTTTGTGGAACTGGAGAAATAACTCTTAACTCCCAGTGCCTTACGTGATGTTATGATGTGGAATACTGATAACAAAAGTCATAAAACATGACATAGTTAAAAATGAAAAAGAAAAGACAGGAAACAGGACAAGGGAGATGGACAGACAGATATACAAGTATAGCACAAGGTTCACCACTCCTCAATTCAGCAGTGTCTTGGTTGTGCTGACCACACAAAAGTGGTGGGTTGTCCAAGGCTGTAGCAGTATGCTGATGACTAATAATGCACATACTCTTATGGTCCAGAGTGGTCAAGCATGCTCCTATGGAATGACAGCTTATGGCTTTGGGGATCTCAGCAGGAACTCTTTTCTTCCTGCCTTCCAGGCTTTGTAATTTTGATTCAGCAGAGATAAGAGAAAGCGTCTTTCCCTCATAGGATACAATGGTATCATCTCTCAGACTCCTGTATCAAGTTGGTAACACTTGCACCCAGGTAAATCTTCAGCCTGAAAGTATTCCTGGGCCTTCCTATTCAAAAGCTAACAGTTCCAAATAAATGCTTCGATCCTCTTGTGTTGATTTGAGACTATACATTCTTATCAGTCTCAGACACCTCCCCTTAGATTTTGATGTATCTCCTTTCCCTTTCCTTCCCCATTTTGATGTATCTCCTTTCTCCTTCTTCCCCCTTCTTAAGTAAGATTGAAGAAATGACTACATGCCAAATGGATCAGTACTCTGAAATAAACCAATAGTTAAATAAACTAATAACATTATTAATATACATATATTTGTACCAAGAGAAGCTGAAGTGATAGAGTGACAAAAGAATCTATCTTACCAAGAAGGTAAAAGCTTTAGTGTTCAAAAGCTATGCTACTTACACAGGAGAAAGAAAGGAGGAAGTACACAATCTAAGCTGAAGGGATAAATATGAAAAGGAAAAAAATTACAAAACTGGGAATTAGAGTCCAAAATAAGAAAGTAATAATGCTCTGATGCAGACTTTCAGCAAGAATATGAAAACCATTATAAGCATCTTACTTTACAATGAATTTTGACCAGTGTATCAAAGAGGTCTGATGACTACACTTAGGATTTTAAAAATCTTTTTGTCAATGATTTGACAAAAGTTACAGAAGAGTCCAAAATAATATTCTATAAGTCCATTGGAGTTCTCAGGTTTAAAAAATAATTTAAAATATATATTGATTTGGATACAGTACCCAATATGAACAAGTTATGTTATATCTACAAACAAACCAAATCTAAAATATTCAATTGCCAATTAGGATATGTTTGAAGTACGTTGCTTTTAAGCAAACAAGAAGCCACCTCATAAACAGCATGGATAGTGTTTCTGTCATCATGGAAGAGTTCTGCACTATTCATGCGATGATTTTCTATACTTCTCCATGAAATTATCCTAATCCCAAAAATAAAAAGTTACCAATCTTTGTTATTCTTCCTCCTTTCCTTGCTAGTCACCTGCCCACTTTTCTATGTTATTAACCTATTTCTTCCTGCAAAAGAAAAAAAGGGCAAGAGATCTCTTCACCAAGAGTACTGTGTTGCAGAGTACGTAAAGAACTGCAAGGCTGAAGGAAGTGAGAGAAATTGTCATTTTTGGAATATGAGTTATTAAAGTTTTCTTTCTCGATTTTACCATGTTTTTTAATTTTTTCCTTGCTTATTGTATTTTTGCAAAAGCAGTCAAATGAACTAATATATGAAGGTATGATCAGAATCATGAGTAGGAGGTCAGTATCATTAACATATTAGGTCCAAGCACATCTCAACTTCTAGAAGTTCATCAGTCTGAATCCGAGCCAAAAGCAATTCAGCTCATTGGCTGAGAACACTTAGAGAGAACTGTCCTTCCTTCCTTTGTGATCTGCTTTTAATTAACCTGAGGGTTACAGTAAAACAGGCAACAGTAAGGAGTTATGGCTTTGACTTAGAAAGCTGGGATAAAGATCCAGTGTATGAGCAGTGATCATGATATGCCTCAGTGCAGTACTGTTCGATCATGATGACAAGGGTCCAAGATCAACCTAACCAATTTGTCAGGGCCAAAATCAAGGAGTAATGACCTGGTACAGACATAGCTGTAGTACAGGGCAGAAAGCTGGATAAAAACCCTAGCATAAAATTGGCTTCAGTGATTCAGCTTTCAGCTGTATTCATAACAAATTTCACAATTGTCTCAGCCAGCATTTTTGCATTAGCCAGGTAAAGCAAAGGAATGATGGGATAATGGGCAGCAATGTAGAGATAGAAATAAAGCCCAGGTGACAACAGTTGGGAGAATACAGGAACTTCCTCACAGCCTAAAATAGAAAGAAGATAACATAGTATAATCCATAAGTTGTATTTATTTTCAAAGTCAGTCAAAACTGTCCTCTAATAATATCTAGCTATTTACTTACTATTTTATCAACAGTGGTTAGTAACACTGTTTATATAAACATCGGTTTAAATAAAATGATAAGTTCAGTGATTTCAGTTAAACATTATTGCATCTTACTTTACAGATCAATTACTAACACATAGGTGGAAGTGAGGTCAGAGATATCAGGCAGGATCAAACTGGATTTTTAATTTATTCTATTAATCATTTTTTTGAGCAGTGTTGGCAATGAGATAACAGAAATAGGAAGATGAGTGGCTTCCGTAAGTTAAGAAAAATCACCCTTGTACATAAAAAGAACAGCCATTTAAGTTTGTGGATTTTAAAGGAACTTCAGCCATTTATCACTTCTGGATTTCTCAGTTAGTTATGATTTCTGCATGTAATTCTCTTCTAACAATGCAATCAGCTAATACTTGGTATCTGTGTACAAATGCTGGATAACTTTTCATTAGAGACTTTTTAATGTTATAGTGGTTTGTTTTGCTGCTTTTCTGTTGTTCAGTTTTTCTTCATTCTTTTTTTCTGTTTTATTTTATTTGTGTGTGTATGTGTATGTGTGTGTGCATAATATGAAGTATGGATCAATTGCTGATATTTTGGTGTTATACCCTTCCCAGATAATATTTTCTACTGTATTAAGAATAAATAATATGTTCACATTACACTTTGTTAGTTTGATTTCTCAAATATTGAGGCCAAGGCACATGTGTGAGGCTTATAATAACCATAGACCACTTTCTATGTAATGGGAAGAGATGGATGATTCAGCTGTCTTCTTATTAAGCTTATAATAACGATTGAGGTAGTAAATGCAAGTGGATTGTTAACTTAGCTCTTTTAACTGATGTCCTAATATTAAAACAGATAATATGAAATTCAAATCCCTATCCTTAAGTAACCTTGATCATTCAGGATTCTTTATAATAAGATTGGATAACTTGGAATGATAAGAGTGACAATTAACGTTCATATCTGGACAGACAGTAAAAACAGAGTAGCAGACATTAAACCTACTTGCAAGAAAGGCTTACCTGAAGTTTTACCTCTGTGAAAATAAAATCAATCTAATACATATGAATAACAATACACTATTGTATCAATATATAATAACTATATCTGCATAGCAATCCCTATGAGGATTCAAAACATAAGATCTTTTGTAGAGAGTAATTTGACAAATATGATTTAGTTAGTTAGTTAGTTTTAATACAGGTAATTACACTGCTAGTATTTTCATGTTTTTGGACTCAAAATTTGAGTCCAGAATTATTGCAAATTATTGTAAAGACTTGAACAGAAGTAATTCTTTTACTTAGAAGTTCTCGAGCCATTTCAGTGACTTAGTTTTTCCAGTATTTTTTCTTTTCTTCTTTTTTTTTTTTTTTGAATGAGAGCAGCAATTGCCAAAGTAATTTCTGTTGAAAAATGGTATTATCTTCATGCAATAATCTTGCTTCAGATGCTTACCCAACATGCTGATCAATACCTACCTTTCCAGTTTATAATGTTGTGATAGGTGTGCGAAAACACTTATATTTTGTTAAGTAATTTAATATACCCAATAGGTTGTGTCATGAGTATGCCAAAATCCATCAGAGGTGCCTAAGATAAGTAATGCAGATAGTTCAGATAGTGGGTCTATCCAGCAAGATATAAAAGACCTTAAAAGTCATCTAAAGTTTACCTTGATCTATGTGGACTTAAGAGAACCACAACTTGTATTCATATGAATTTAATTTCACACTGCAATAAAAATAAACATTTAAACAGCATTTTCTTCTTAAATTTCTTGAATAGAGGAAAAATAATGTTTATTCATGCCTCAGTTAAATACTGTGCTTTACTGTACCCTGCACTATAGAGACAGCAAAACTCTTAGAAAAAATTTCAGTCTTCTTTGCTTTAGCCATTGACCAAAGAGATGTAGAATCACATTACAGATCAAGTAAATATCGGGATGGCTGAAAGTTTCTCTTCGGGATCAGCTTGAAATTTACACAGCTTCCAGAAGAGAAATATTACATTTTTTCAAATCAACAGATCCTGACATATTCATTATTAAAAACAAATTACTACTAAATTCCAGAAAACTATTATCAGTTTCAGTCTGTGAGAAGATACTTTGTCTATATTTGTTCTGTCTTGCAGAATGAAGCTTATTTCTTGAATGAGCAAACACACTTTTTTCTCTAGTTTCTGTTGATTTCAGAGTAACATAATTACAAATGGAAGGAAATATGGTCTCTTTCATCTTTCTAACTAATGAAGCGAAAGCATTCAATAAGTTTATTACTATTCTCACATCTGTCAGCATTTCACATTAAGCTGTACATTGTTTCTTCAATAAATAACATAAACTCCCCAAATCTATCATTCTGGTTCTTTGCTTGTTAGCTTAATATAACCGCACTGAACAATTTCACAGCTGAGTCTTCTGTACAACATAATGTACATTCTATTCTTTACAAATATGATAAGGAAAATCCACCTCCCCTGATTTTCCATGCTTAGATATTTAAAGGTTTAACAAAATGATTCCAGCTATGTTGATTCTTTTTTTTTTTTTTTTGACAGATAACATAAGTAGATGATGCTGAAATCTAGTCACATTACAGAAATAGGCTTTCCAATTTCACATTTATTTACGTGGCTCAAATATGTGCTAAAACCTAAAAGACACTAAGGAACTGGAGAAATTGGTTATCTCATAAATACTGACTGGATGCTTTTCTGTCAGACTCCTTGAATGTTCAGTGTGTCATACAACATACACTACTATACCTTATAGTTTGATATTTATCCTTATAGTTATGACAGGGAGACATGAAAATAATAAATTAGAATAATCCAGAGGCAAATGCAACATCAATGAATAATATTTTTATAAAATGCAATGCTGATATTATGAATATAATTTTTAACCACTGCTGGTGTTAGACTGACAGATATCTACCATGAGCCCTAAATTTTGGCAGCCAATGGAACACATTTCTCTAATGTTCTCTGACTGGAAAGTTTGAGGGGTTTGTGAATGTGTGTGAGATAAAAGATAAAGAACAAAAGTCTTCATAGAAAACTCTCCCACATGCTGATATAAAAACCTGACAAAATGATCTGCAGAAGCTGTCGCAGGTTTGAAATCTTCAGTTTTCTCCTTTGCAAAGCTTATCTTTCTGTCCATTCACACCTGCATTCTTCTTTTGAAAAAAATATTTTTGCTGTCTCCACAAATGTGATAAATCTATTATGTTTTTGTCTCATTTACTATTAAAAGGAGAACAAAATTCCCCTGTGTGTACTGCAATTTTGGGAAGTGCTTATATTACTGGTAATGACTTGATTTTATTATTTGATATCATTCTCCTGATACTACTCTTTTTACTAACTGATCATTGAGATCAGGAGGGTACATCAGTATTGACAGCACTCTCTATTTTAGAATAAGCAAATTAAAGTTTAGAATAAACATGCTAATTTCAAAAGAAATGTATTAAAATCCAAAATTAGTTTTTATCATTAAAACATTATTGGAAGTTATATCTGTTAGTAAGTGAAGAAGTGATAAATAAAGAAGAAAATGTTTTCATTTAGTTGTTTCTATATGTGTAATATACTCATATTTTGCTTTTTTTTTGTTACTGCTTGCCTTGAAGGATATTTCCTTTCAGAATCTGCTAATGCATTGGGCATAAACAGCTAGTTTTTGGTTGTGAAAGGATGCAGGATCGCCTCTGTGATGAGGCCAGGGATTGCCCCATGTTAGATATGGTTCCAACTGGCTTCAGCAGACCTAGATTGAGACACAACTGGGCTCATCCACAGAAGTCTGCAGTGTCTTTGTGAAAACATATTAAAGAAAGAAAAAAAAAAAAAAAAAGAGGTAGTGTGAACATGGAGAAATGAAGTAGTAGAGGGTGATCTCAAGTTCCTGGGCTACTGATAGCTTTACTGGAGGGGCAGTGACTACAAGGGAGTAAATAAAATATGTGGAATGCAGTGTGCCTGGAAAAGGAGGAGCTTTGGTATTTAAAATGTTTCTCAATGTTTCCCAATACTTGAATCAGTACTTACTCATGAAAATTAAAATTAATTTGAGTTCCCCAAGCTGAATCTTTCTTCACCTATAAAAGTATTTGGTATGATGATGTCAAACCACAAACTCTCACTCCTATTTTTGCTCTTTTTCTCCCCCAGACTGCTGAGGGAGGGAGAAGCAAGTGAGCAGCTGTGTGAGTTTTTGGCTGCCAGCTGGGATAAGTCCACAGTAAACTGCATTTCCAAGTTGTTAGCTTAGCTTGTCATGTGTATGTGGGACACTAAAGAATTTTTTTACATGATCAGACTTTATTTCTTCAAACTATCATGTACCACATAGACAATTCATTTTAAGATGGTGTTATCTCACTTTCTGTTAAAGAGATAATAGTCTCAGTTTCCAGGCTCCACATCTATCACCACGGATTCAGAGAAATTTCTTGAAAGTTTTATCTTCAATCAGTATTAACTGTTACAGCGTATACTTAAGCATCTCCAAATACTCATCGATAACATCCTCTTCCCTACAGGACATTAAAGTTGAGATTAACATTGAAATTAATAGTGAGGAACAGAAGAATGTCTTGTAAGTAAAAAAGAAAAAATAGATATCTATTTCTCAGTTGTATGTTTATATCTTATTTAATAAATATTATGATCTTCTAGTTAACTGGATCTAGTTATTTACTAACTGAAAAAGGAATCATTATACAACATTTAGTGTATGAGTTTAAACTGTACTTATTATATATGTTAACTTTTGTGATTTATGAATTAAATTTTGCTCCACTAGACTGGCAGAACTTCCTCATGAATATCCTACCATATTGATCATAATAATATAAATGTTGTGGAGAAGAAAGCTGAAAACTCCACCATGCACCAATCTGCTATATCTGACCCATCTTGAGCAGAGCTTTGGAATCTGGTCTTTCCTATCTCAAATAAATCTTTACTTGTGCATAAAAAGAATTTCTTTCTTAGTATACGTTCTGGGAAAGTTCAAGCAATTCTAATCAAAATAGATTCATTGCTATTCACGCATTCAAGTATATCCCAGCACTTCAAAAGCAACAGTCTTTGAGTTGGGAATGTACTCTTCTCCACAAAATCCTTGTTGGCTAGGGGAAATGTACTCACCCTACTTGTGTATGTGAGTATCATCTCAGTACTCAGTGCTTTCTCTCTGTGTATTGTAAATATGTGGCTGATTTCTTTGGATGGTTTAGCATGGAAAATATAAAAGTCATCATGACAGAATCTTATGAATTTAATCTTTTTCAGATTACAGAGAAAATAGATCATTTTCCCTATGTTCTTAAGCATTTCCCACATCTCTGTTCTTTCAGTACCTCAATTTTAGTCTAATTGCTTTATTGAGAGAATAAGGATTTTGTAATATCATTCATGAGTAGATGTCAGCTAAAAGACCTATCTTTAAAATGTTATCTTCATGCTTCATTCACCCCCAAAAAATAATTTTTATGACAACCTTCTCCCATTTACATGTACCAACAGGCGGCACTCAGGAAGAAGAGCGATCAGTCATTTTCAGCATTTGTTTAGCAGTTAGGAAAGTGTAATACATGAAAATAATGCAGAAGATCATTTATTTGTGAAGGCTGCTTTTTCTGAAAACTCTTTACCTCAAGGCCTAATGAAAAGTTATGTTTTTCCTTCTTCATATTTAAAAATCTATTAGCTTTCATGGACAACTGGTAGGCACACATCATGGCTACAAATTTCAAAGGATTTGGAGTTGCATGGCCAGATCTTTACTAAAGCAAGGCTACACAGTAGTGTGATGTGTTTCCACACTTCTCAACAAACCTTCACACTGGTTGGAGCCTGAGGATAGGGTCTCAATCTAACTCTTACATGCTAGCAGGATATTTCTTTATAAGAAGGTAACTCCCCAAGAGCCACTTATTGATTTCCTTTTTTTCTACTCAGATATTCAAGGTCTCTAAAATTGACTGAAGATCTTTTCCCTCAAAATTTGAAAGTATTTCCTGTTGTTACCTGTGAAAAACAAATACATTAAGAGATTGCCAGATCTGCATACTCAGAATTCATGAGGTAGACCCCTATTAAGCACAGCAGACTAGTTAGCAAACAATTTAGCTAAGTATGAGTAAATATTCACATTGTTATTTTCTCCAGTGAAACAGTTAGGAAGTGCTACTTCAGCTGGAAGAGTGAACTCGTCACATAGTATGGTTCAGGGATACATAGAAGACAAAAGCTTTCCATGGGTTCTGAAACAGTATGTCAGTCATCACTGAAAGGTAAAAATATTTTCTGCAGAAAATATAAAAAGTTTCTCTCTTTTCAGTTGTATCAAAATGGATTTGTAGTTTCAATCCCAGCAAATCTTACTTTCTGAAAACCACTTCATAATAGTTTGTCTCTGGCTTAGCCAATATTCTCAGTGATCCATAGTAGGATTCACAATTTGAAAAGCAATGAAGAGTATGGTGTGCTCTAATTGCCTCTAGACTGCAGGTAGGTTATTGAATAGGTAAAATCAATTTTACTATACAGTGAGCAGGCATGGAATTAAGGCACACTTATTGAAGAGCTGGTCAAAAGTCATTTCCAATTGAAGAATTTTCCATCAGAAAATGCTAATTTGCCCATTATACATTTACTGCCATCCAGAACTGCCCAGTTTTCTGATAACCTATCCAAAAACAAAATAGGAGCTGCAGAGCAAATCTAACTGGCACTCTATGTAGAGAGTCATGGAGAATTCAAAGGAATTACTTTGTACACGTGGATCTTCAAAAGTAGACATATACTATATTTTTATGTCAGAAAAGCATATCTTATTTTTAATGTACATCTTCAAAACTTGTTACTCTTACAGGCATCATTTAAATGAATTCTAAGAATTAGAGACACTTTTTGTTGCAAGTGGTCTTTCCTTTTTCACTCAGTTCAGAGTGAATTAAAAACTCATCTGAAAAGCCTGAAGAGATATTCTAAATATAAGGTGAAGTAGTTTCATATAGTAGATATTGTTACTGCACTGAACATCATGCTTTTCTTATTTTCACATGGTATTGTCAAAATTCAAACATTTTAAACATAAAAAAGAGAAAATCACTCTAATTCAAAATTTTGTGATGACAAAAATATATATATATATTTTAAGAAGTTGATTTTGTTGTATAGATAAAATTCCTTTAAAGCAAACAGCAACACACCTAGGAATTCTACTGATATGAAGTGTAAGTTGTATTAAGAAAATCTCAGTTTATCAAGAGTAAAATTTGTTAATGGTGCTTTTCCAGAATCAAGAAACAACAAAATCAATGAGAAACTACTATTCTGAAACAAATCTTTGAAAACTATTCTCAAGACAAATATTTTCAGGTCTAATTGTCAAGCCATTAATCTATTCTAGAACAAAATACATTAAGCTGTATCATGAGTTCTAAACAGTTTCTTCCTCTTTCATATTTACAGACATAGTAGATCATAAGGATGTCTTCCAGAACTATAATCATGCAATGAAACAACAAATAACCTATCAACATCCCCAAGCAGTAATTCATATGATGGACTACCATTATAAAACTAATTAATTATTTGTGGATAGGCCAGAAGAGAGTCAAATCTGCAATAGCTCCACATGAATCATTACTCTCCACTGGAAATAAATGTATTTTAAGAAAGTTCTTAATATGTTTGTCTGAGGGCAGAATATTCCAAGGCATCACCATTTTCTGACAGCCACACTTAAAATTACTATTACTTTTATTGTTTCATTATTCCAGTGGGGTTACTACCAGAAAAAAAAAATGTTATCATTATGACTAAAGAAGAAAGGTATAGCTATAAATTAATCAAATATATAATTGTGTTTATGTTTTCTACATGAGCTTTAAGCAAAGCATAATTTTAAGTGCACCAGTAGCAGCATGATTTCAGATATCATTTCATACTAACTTCTTGCTGGGAAGAGATAATAAATCCTAATATGAATCTGAATGAGAATTGAGTGTGATGAAATGACAAATTCTATGGAAATAAGCTATTGGCTGTTCTTCATAAGAATTATGGATGTACAGAAAAATAAGCAGTGACACTTCTATCAAGTTTGGTTTATTCATTGTCACTATCCAGAGCATCCTAAGCCAATCAGCTGGATTTTTAGATAAAATGTTGTGTCCATATCATGGTAATTTATTTGAGCCCAAGCTTTAAGAAACCTACTGTTTCAAGTGTTCTTATATCAACAGATTTTATTTGTGATAGCTTTCACTAGACACCAAAGAATATAAATTTAGCTGGAAAATATTCCTTAATATATTTGAAATTCTTTATCACTTTCTGATCTTTTAGCACTGAAATCCACTGAATTATATTGGAAGTAATAAAGCAAATCAATCCAGATTTTTTGCAAAGATTAATTATATATATTTTTCTTAGAAAGAAAATAATATAGAAAGCCTAAGAAACATATCACTAATGCTGACAAACATTAAAATTACCAGCTTTTTCACTAATATTTTTCATTTTCTTAATCCACTTCTCTCATATTCATATTTCTCTTCGTGTGGAGAAATAGATTTTTCAAATAAAAGACATGCCTATGGGCAAATAATAATGTCAGCTCATGTCAGAATCAGTGATTAATGAAATAAATTCCTGTGTAAAAATCATACCAGATGATCAAATGCATTGCAACCTCAGTAAGGACGTGATGTCTTTGATCCTTTGTTCCTGGAACACTACCAGATGCATGGCACCAAATATAATGGTAACCAATCAATTCAAACACTGAATAATTATTTAATGCTGAGAAAACAGGCCCTTGACTGAATTATCTCCTAAATGAAATTTTGGTGGAGAATGAATTAATATGGAGCTATGTGCTAATGGTTGAAAGTCAGTAACAACGCTTTTCCTAACCAGCTTTTCAGCTATCAATAATCCTGTGATCGTGCTCAGTATACTCCAGTGAAAATAGAATATTTACCTCATTGCATTACTTCTATTCTGTGTACAGAAGTATATCTGGAGCACTTAGATGTGTAACATAGAGACATACATGAAAATTCAAGGAGTTATCTGATTAGCTAAAGCAAGATGGAATCACTAGAAGAATTTACAGTCTTCATGATCACAGTGTTCAAAACCCTCATTCATAGAAAGCTGCACTTCATCTCTTGCAATGATATAATAATGGGCTGAAATATGGCTATTCCATAAGATGTGTAAATGTCAGCAGGTATTATCAGAATAGTCAAAGCAGACAAGGAAATTTACAGGCTTAGACCACATTTGCCTAACATGAACATACACTGACAAACTGTGATATCCAGGTGGGAGCAACCAGAACATGGTTCTTCATGAAGAAAACGCAGTCAGAGTCAAATGTCACAACAAGACAGTGACAATTGTATCATGAACAATGTCACAGTACTTTAGTATCTGAGAAAGAAAATTAGTGCTAGTAACCAGGATTGGCTGAGTCTAATGATTACAAGATAAGTTCAAACTGACAAAGCTGAGTTCAAGCTGTGGAATCAGTTCTTTGGTCAGAGTCACGATCCAGATTTATCATTTCTGTGTCTACACACACATGTAGTTGTATTGCTCCTGCAGTAGAATTCAGACAGTGGTCAGTGCAGGAGGTTCAGATTAAAAGCAGCGACCAAGCAAAAGAAGAGGAAATCCTTGCAGAAACTCTTTAGCAGAACTGTTAGGGAAAATGCTCTTTTGAGCCTTCTTTCAGCTTTTTCTCAAAGGAGCTCTAAGGCATTCAAGATTTCTTTTACCTCTGTGTCAGAAATCTGAACTTATCTGAAGAAGTATAATCCTAGAAGTGATTCTGCTGAACTCAGTTTCCATCCCTTAAAAGTATTCAGTTGGTAAAAACAATATAATATACTATATTTATGACTTACCATAGTCCTAGAAGCAGAACTAAAAGTAGTGAGATAAACCAGATAAACCAGGCTGTTTTCAAAAATTAGTAGAGAAAAACAAGTAGATTTATCTGATAATAAACAAATTCTCTATGGTATTTATGAGAGATTACTTCTATATTTCTTTCTTTCTTTCTTTCTTTCTTTGTTTTCCCTGCATTTTGTTGTTTAATTTGAGACCTTCCCAGTGCCTCATTTCAAGCACATCATTTTGAAAGTCCTGTTTTTCTTTAATGGAAATTTTCCAGCCATTAGAAGAGTGGAAACATGTCAGGTAGAAAGGGTGAAACCACTCATATTTTCTCTTTTGTAAGTAGCAGAAAATAATGGCAAATGAACACATCTTACTATAGAGCACTGAACAGCGCAGATGTATGAACTCTGATGTTCCCATACACATATAAATAAGACCTGATTTCTTTTCCTCATTCTGTAAATTTCCTTGATCATCAACTCCACTATCTCATGGTCACCTGGCTGTACTGTTTTTCCAAGTGTAGTCCCCAGGAGGACTAATGCCTAAAATGCATCAATAAGAATTGCTTCATGATGATCCATGCATAATATGTTTAAGTATGTATGCTTTGAAATAAAAGAATGGTTAAATTTCTTCATGTATAATTAATGTATTTTTTTAATGAAGGAAGAAAATAAAATTATTAGTGACTAATATTCATTTTTATTTTTATATATTCTTCAACACCAAACTAAGAGAAAGTGTCTTCTTTCCTCACTTTCTCAGATCTGAAAGGCTTGATGGCTTAAAATGAAACCACTTTTAACCTTGTTTAGATTTTTCAGTGTTTATAGAGTAAAGGTGTCTGCAGTTTTGTGTATGATCAACATTTGTGAATGTTATCATGAGAATGATAATTCAAATTGTGGAAAATATACTAATTGCTTAAAGGGTCTCAAAACTCTTTAAAATACTGAAAAATAACCAAAACCATTGTTAGATAAGCAATTTTTAAAAGCAGAAAACAAAACAAAACAAAACAAAACAAAACAAAATAAAATAAAATAAAGTAAAATAAAATAAAATAAAATAAAAGAGACATTTTAAAGTAAGATAAGATGATAAAAACAAACAAACAAAAAAAAAAATCAGACCAAATTCATTACTGTAAACTTCCAATCTCATGACATCCATTGTAGTATTTAGAACCATCTACCAAACACTATTTCTTGGCACAAACCAATTGTCAACATATGACCATAAAAATTATTACTTTTTTTTTTTTCCCCAGCATGGAGTAAGAAGATGATAGGATATATCCCAAGTGATGTAGCTTTATACAATAACATTGCTATTGAAAACAAACATCAGGATTTTTTTGTCAGTTCTACACGCTATGAAACACAATAAATTTTATGTAACTAGAGAAAGTTGCCCATCAGTTTCTGAGAAGGAACAAGAAATTCTGTCTGGATTTTTAAGATCTATAAGTCCACTACTCCTCTGATTCAAAATATCGTTTCTTTAGTATTTTATTTTAATTCTCCCAGGTGTTCTTTGAAGGAAATATTACACATACTGCAATTTTTTTTCCAGACCATCTCTACCAACCAGAACTCACTGTGTCATGTTTTATGCCTACAGACTAGGGTGGTAAATATTTTTCTAATGATATTCAAAGCCTAGACATCTCCTAGCAGTCTTTGATAAAAAGTAAGCAATACTGCATCAAGTAAAAAATAAGAGAAGTCCTATACTGACCTCATGCATACAGAGATATGTTCCTGAAATTCCAATATAAGTATATTAGCAAAGACTGATACCTTTAAATGTGTTTGATAACTCTTAAATGTAGATCAGAAACATTAAATGCCAGGTACTTTTTTTCCTTCTCTGGATCATTCCTCCATTAGTTTAAATAACCACTGTCAGAAAATTCAATATAGCTTCTGTCATACATGAAGGATACTTTAACAGCAGAACATTAGATGCTGGAAGTGGCACCAAAGAACAAAATGGAGAAATCTTACTTCTACAGGAGAAAGTAATAGCTAAGTAAAATAGTTTTTTACTTTGCTATTCTTAAGATCACTATTATGTCCTTGTATTATAGTTTCACTCATGCTACCTCTATAAAACAATTTCCAGAGCAAAAATGGGTAAAACTTTGAATTAAATGGTCTTTTATTAAGGTTGGTTACAACTGGGATCCACATACCAAATCCAAAAAACTTTCATGATAATTTTTGCTTAATCTATAAGAATGAAAACTTAGCAGAATTCTTTATGTTACGGTTTGGCCAGGACTTCACTTTCAGCTGTAAATTATAGTCTGGAAATCTTTTGAATTCTTGTTACTGTGAAGAAAAGAAAGGTTGCATTAGGATCTGTTAAGATAACTGTGTGAGAAAATTGCCCAGTAGTCTAATACATGAGAGGCTGTTCTCAGGGAAAGAGATATATAAGCTCTGAAGCTATGGAGCAGGTGACACATACAAGCTCCAAAGCAATTTGCTTGTGGAATGGAGGAAAACATGTAACACTGGACTTATTGCCTAGATTGCTGGTAGAGGAAGTGGTCTTCTAACTTAGAGTTTCATTACAAATAAGGTAAATTAAAACACTGAAGCTGAACCTGCTAGCCTTATTACACAATGAGAAGATTCCAGGAAGGACTCTGGTGTGTTTATGTGATCAAGAGACCCTAATCTTTTTGTCAAGTGATACAAGACAATTAATTGTTCACACTGTCAGCATGTCAGCTCATGCCTGTGATCCATTCTGATGTGAGTCATGCAGCTATTTTGACAGGGAGAGATAAACAGGGAGAAAAGTTTGCACTCTAGTTTAGATCTCAAATGCACACCGTATGTCACAGCCACTTGTATCACAAAGCAAAGGAAAATTACTGGTCTGCTAATAAAAGACTCATAGGTGTAACTAGGGGTTTCATTTCTGATATGAGGAGTAATTTTTGAAAGTCCTTACCATCTGAATGCAGTTCTAAGGATGAAAGATTGTTTCCAAAAAGGGAAAACATAGCACGTAAAAAACATTCTCAGTAATTGTCTCAAAAACCATTGTCATTTATTCTCCAAAATTTTGCTACTCTTATATATCAGACTAGACTTGCAGTGTATTTGTTTTCATGTTAGGTACCTAAACAGTGATATACCAGGTTTCTCATGACAGTTTTAATTAGTTTATTTCCCACAGCTACTATTGTCTAAATAATCATGAGACTAGTAAATACATTACGTTATTTTACAGTCAAAGGACACATGTTCTTATCTATTAAGAATTCAGAGAAAATTTATAAACCATACAAATCAACTTTATGTAAAGCAGCAGATAGACTAGATACCTATCCATTCTTGAGATGCTTCAGCTTGTTGTTTGGCATATTACTCTAAATCACAATCTATTTTATTTTGTATTAGTATATTGGACTGTGAAGTGTGACATTTCAGACTTTTGACATGCAGTTCTTGTCAGAATTAACTTTAGGGCCTGAGGAGATGACTATTTACCCATCTGGGAATGGTAACATGTTCTGACACGTGCTGAAAGCTGACAGAAGCTATGCATCACCGTTCCTGCGTGCTGGCTCCTTTGTGTTATATTGTTCTGAAATGACCTGGAGTGAGTCTCAAAATACAGCCTAACAGAGACAACTGCTCTTAGTTAAATTTAGTATTTGACTGAATGTCCAATTAATCTATTAGGGTAAAGACAAGTTCCGAACATCACTAGTGAATGTGAACTCTACTGAAAAACTTTGTCTTGAAGTGGACTGGTAAAATCCAGTGATTATCAAGAATAACAGGGGAGGCAAGGAGTGAGAAAAAGACCTTGCAATGCTTACCTACCTTCTGGATTATTAAAGCTGCTACCCTCTTTATGCAATCAAAACTCATTGGTGGAGAGAAATTGAATATCAAAAACTAATTTGACTAGGGTGCAAGTCACTCATTGAGATTTTGGTCTTCATTCAATACATCTCAGATTGAAATCAATAAATATGTTCCTATGAACATGAGGGCATCGATGTAATACATATATATGGAATAGAATAATCCAAGGATTTTACTTTTAACTGCTTATTTTTTCTATTTTCTATTTCTTCCTCACTCCCTGTCTGTGAAGAAAGAAAGTGTTTAACAATGCAAAAGAGTTGAAAAAAAAAAAAAAAAGTCCAAAAAACTCAAAGTAAAACAACACTAAAAAAGGTGGTTTTTGTCCCTTATCTGCTAACATGTAATTTTGCCTCCTAGAATAAAACTTCATTATAATTTTAGTGTCTCAAACAGGGAAGAGGAAAGATAAGAAGGAAGATATCCAAGAATCAGGATATGATGATGCTTCATCCTGAAAGGTAGTGAGAATTTCCTTTCATGTTCAAGAACATTTCCAGTTCCATCACATGGTTGAGATCCTTCCTTATAGCCTTCTCAAGTTGTTAACAATCAAATTTCACAAAGGTAATTTCTGTGATCATATGGAACTACATAACACAAAATATTGGATGAAACAAGAGGAGCAGAGTGAATAGTAAGTGAAAGAACATAATAAATTATAAGCATTTTTTTAATTCATTAATAATGCTTGTGTGGATAGATGAACTTCTATATCATCAAGGACAACAGAATCATATTGAAGAGAAATTATTCAAGCATCAAAAATTTATTGTATGCACGAAATGGGTATTTTGAAAGAACTTTTGCTGTCAGTCTATCATGCCTCTAATTTTGACACTTTGTGCAGTTTCCAATACTTTATTCTTTTACCCTTTGTATATCTCTGTTGAAATGGAATGCAATTACTTATTCCTTTGTGTAACACTGAGTTATATGGTTTGTCCATATTATTATTATTATTATTATTCTTTCTGAGTCCAATATAATAGCCTTTTTTTAAACAAAGTGGTTATGTTTTAGATCATCAGTATGCTATAAATGATGTATCAAACTGTAATCTTAAATCTTATCAAAATCAGCAAACCCACATACATTTTTTTCTAAATTACTGAATTAGCAGAGGTATTACGAGAGGAAATTTATATACAGTTGGGAGAGCATATGAGGCTTTGGCACTTACAGACTGCTTTCCTGGTAAATTATACTTTAGATCACTAGTGTGTAAAATATCATTTCACACTTGATTAGCTATGTTTGGAACAAGAACATTAAGATTCACATTTCTTTCCAAACCTTCATCTTTCTGGTTTCACCTTACATGTTACCATAAGTTTAGTATGTATTACTGCAATATTGCTTCATAGGTATGTTAAAATACCTCAGTTCCTTATTTATCTATAGGTCTATCTGATCTCTCATGCTGTCTTTTCCTTAGAGAACTAGGTTTTTAACATTATCTATGGTTGTTAACAATATCTGTTTCCTTGCTTCTCTAATGCTGCAGTATTTCTTCTCTCTTTTTATTTCTTTGTTTTTGAACATTGGTTATAAAATCAACTTAGTATGAAGCAGAAATTTGATTGACTGCCAGTTGTACAGTAATGCGAAGAACTTCTTATGAGGGAAGGTTTCAAAATGGACATCCATAAATTAATTATAAGATGACATCTTTTAAGGAAAGCAAGTCTTTTGTGAGAGCAAATCTAATAAAAATTATACCTATCTCTCGTGTGCAGAAATGTTGACCTCTTGTGTAAAATGAATTAACCCAAAATGATTACATATGGACAAAAATGTTCTACAGCTGGAGAACTGAAACTTTGACAGCTGACATCAACTCTTTAGTGATCATCATGAGACAGTCAATATCACTATGACCTTACATGGCAAGGAAATTTTACAAAGTTTATAAAAATTAAAAGGAGAAATGTGAAGACCTGTCACTGAAACTGTGGTTTTATAGAATTCAGATCTAAAATATATTTGCAGGAGAAAAAAAAATTGTAATAATCCAGTACATACAAATGCAGTGTATCCATCCAAGCAGTCAGTACTGATGTAAACAAGAAACAAATAGCACTTCACAATCCTGTGAAATGATCTGTTTGTTACTATTTTGGGTTAACTCAAACAGGCAACTGCTCTCCCAAAATAACTGCTCTTTCTGTCCTTCCCACTGGGATTGTAGAGAGAATTGGAATAAGTGTGAAAAAACAAAGATTGAGATAGTTTAAACAAAGCAAAATAAGGAAGGAATTCATTTACTACTTCCCATCGTGACAGATATTTAGCTATTTTCAGGAAAGCAGTGCTTCATATCATGTAATGGTTACTTGGGAAAACAGACGTTGTAATGCAAAAAGCTGCCGTGCTTCTTCCATCTTTTCCCCAGATTTTACTGTTGAATGTGATGCCATGCAGTAGAGAATATAGTTTTGGACAGTTTGGATCAGCTGTTCTGGTTGTGTCTCCTTTTTAACATCTTCTGTTCCCCAGAGTGAGAAACAGAAAATTACCTGATTGTGTAAGCACTACTCAGCAACAGCTAAAACATCTCTATGTTGCCAGCACTGTCTGTCAAAAATCCAAAAATCCACAGAAGCTACTATGAAGAAATTTAGGTCAATCCAAAACAAAAACATTATAGACATAGTGTATCATTAGCCATGAGTGTAATAAAGAGCCATTTAACTCAGAACATATTAAGTAGTGCTGCTAATTGTGAAATGTCTGAAATGGTGTATATTTGGACATTATTAGGAGGGGGATCTTTGAATTTTTGTCAGTTAATTTATTAAATTAAGAGAACAAAAATATCAGTCATGACAAATATCAGTCTTGTTATTAGTAGTGACAAATGAAGAGATGGATTCCATTCCAAAGAGACAGGACATTCTATAGATCTGAATTCCAAACGTCTAATTAAACCAGGTTATGCTTATAGAAAAATAGAAGAATTCTAAACAGTCTCAACAGACACAGAATGGAAAACATCCTTATTTATAAGTAAGTCTACTGTATCTTGACATTAAAAACTGCACATGTTCCTTGCAAGTTGTAATCAGCTTCCCACCAGAAATATGCAAAAAGATCAGACAATGAAATATTGATCCAAAAAAGCATTTGATGAGGTCTGACTATATATAACATCTATTAACAAAGAAAGTAAAGGTTAATGAGTCTATGAGAAAAATACAGAATTAGGTCAAATGTCCTTTTCCTTTTCTGCTAGAGGACAAAAGTAACATTTAGAAATTCAAAATATGTTCAAGCTTTATAACTGTAATATCTTATAAAATGATATAACCAATAAAAATTAGAAGTATGATTATGTCAGAATAAAGGCAACCAAGCTGTAATATTTTTATAATATATGTTTTTTACTAGGATCTAGGAAGGCATTACTATAACTGAAAAAGTTCTTTAATGAGAACAAATAGAATAATCTGAAGTTCTATTGCATAATATAAGTACTGTATCTGGATGAAGAAACAAAGCTTATATGTCTAGATAAAAAATTGTTCATTCCTTTCCATGTCATACAAGAATTAATATAGAATGGATAAATAAATGAGATAAAATACATCATTAAACATGAAAGATTAACTGAGTTTTAAGAATTTTAAAAGGTTTAATACTTATAAAATTTTCTTCAAATTGTAGTGAAGATTTTCTTACCATATATACCAGGAATAAAAAACTGGCTGAGCAGAAAAATTTTAATTGACAAAAAGTATATTTTGGATATTACTGTAGGGGACTATACGTAAGCTAGTGAAATTCTATTTGTTCTCAGTACTCAGTTCTCTTAAAAGCCAAAAATGAACTGTCATAATAAATTTCCACATCTAAACTCACTTATAAGTAAGCATTTGACCAAGAAGTCACAAAATGTCAGAATAAGAGAGTCATGGAATGTTAGAGGTTGGAAGGAACCTTCGGAAGGCATCTGTTCTAACTCCCAACTCAAACAATTACACCTGGAGAGAACTGCCCAGGACTATGTCCATGTTTTTGTTACCTTTTAGAGATATATGAGGAGGAAATCCTTGGAAAGAGTCTCCAGAACCTCTTTGGGCAACCTGTACAAGTGATCGGCCTTGTACACACTAAAGTGCATTCTAACATCGTGGTGGAAAATTCCTGAAGATGCTGTCTCTTTTCATTTTGCACCCTACCTTCAGGTATTTACATATATTAATAAGATTTCCCCTAAGCCTTCTCTCTTCTTTGCTAAACTTAACATTCTCAGCCTTTTCTCTTAGGAGAGTTGCTACAATCCCATAATCAGAAGTGCACTTCATTGGACTCTATTGAGCAACTCTATGCCTCTCTGTTCTGAGGTGCTCAGTACTGGCTCAGTACTTTTTTTTTGTTTATTTTTTTTTACCATAAGCCAAAAATTGTAGTACACTTCCATTCACTGGTACAATGAGCTAATTGAGATAGAACATAGTCATTCATCTTGACAAAGAAAATATATTAGGAAAGATTACCTTTTCTTTCATAGCGGGAGTTTAGATACAAACCTAGCACTAGATTTTTTCTCTTTTGATATTGTAGGACATTTTTATCACACTGCAGAATGTTAGACCTAATGGCATAATTTGAGAATTTATGTCATAATTTATCTTCATTGTGTCAGAAACTGTCTCTTATAGCATGTCATTTTAAGTATAAAAAACTATTCAAAAATCTGTTTGAAAGATCTGGTTTTTAGTTCTCAGCACCATAAAATGTGATGTATGCATCAATATGTAGAATGTTTCCAACTTTTTACCCTAAGAATGAAAGTCATTGTCAGGATGAAAATTTAAATTCTCTTGAAGGATTTTTAAGTGTAAAATTTATGAAAGGCTTTCTTCTTCCTCTACTTTCATACTCACTTATTTTTAGGAAATGAACATTAAATTATTTTCTGAACCTTAGCAGGAAATTAATTATTTTTTTCCTGCTTTAGATATGTATATGCCAATTGAAAGTAGCTTAGTCAACCTTCAATAAAGAACATTATATCTTACCGCTGTAAGCTCAAATAAATACAATACTGCAAAGATAACATCTTCTCTGACCTTTATGTTTCATATCATTTTTATTAAACTTAGACGACTCAGTAGCTCTTCATTCAGAATTTGAAAATCAGCTTATAAAATGAACAGTGGCAACTTTCCTTTGGGTTAAAAATGACAGTCAACACTACCATAGATAACAAGTGTCAACCTGCCACCTCACCTCCTTAGAAGATATTTAACTTGACCACACATTTATAAACAATATTTTAAAATGTTTGTCTATGTCATATTATTCTATGTATATGTGAAACAACATTTATCTATTATGCGTGACTTAAATCTTTTGTTAAGTGTTTAGAAAATAAAAACTTTGTTTGACATGGAATCAGTTCTTTATGACTTTGGTTGAGTCACAACTATTTCTCATAATCATTACTGCAGAATAAATCAGTGAATTTATTAAAGCATAGTCAGGATGGAATTCATTTCTGCTTAGCACTGTAGAGAACAAGATTCCATATCAACGACTGAACAAAGTCAATGGCATATACATTAGGGAAATGTCACATTTAGTGAAGAAACTGTAGCTGAAGAAACAAGGTTTACTTTCAAAAGATTTCAGGCTTTATATTAGGGTATCTGAATTCTTACCATATTTTCTTTGCAAATTGAAAATTCTAGAATACCAAAGGACATATAATTCTAGGATTAATCATTTCAGATTTCAAAAAACTACCAACTTCTTATTCACACTGAAATATTTGTATGTCAAAACTTTACTGTGTGAAATTTGGGCATGGGTCCAAGAACAGCTGTTGCTAAAAAAGAAATCATTATATGGCTCACTATGAGAATATCTCATGAAAATAGAAGTGTTACTGTGCGTGATGCTCTTCACGGTTAGTTCTTCACTTCAAAATGTCATTATAAAAATTACACAAATGCTTTCTTTAGATTGTTAAATGAATGCTCCACAAACTGCCTATTGTACTAGGACTGCATAATTATGAAAATGTGACAGAAAGGCACTATTCACATCCAGCATTGCAGACGGACCATAAAGAGCGCTAAATGTACTTTGTTTTGATCTTCAAGACTTATTTTTTGGTAGAGGCCAGATACTCCATT
Source organism: Callipepla californica brunnescens (assembly GCA_023055505.1). Taxonomy (NCBI): domain Eukaryota; kingdom Metazoa; phylum Chordata; class Aves; order Galliformes; family Odontophoridae; genus Callipepla; species Callipepla californica. Next base: position 8,263,242 of record JALIRH010000007.1, read on the forward strand.
TACATAAAATTTATTTCAACTATGAACTTGCTAAAATGAAATAATAAAACTGCAATTTTACAGACATACAGGATTACAATGAAAAAAAGAAACTTGTTTTCAAAGCTCCTATTTTCAGTTTTTAATTTGTGTTTTATCCTTTCTGCATTTAAACCATGTGATGTAGACATCATGTCAACCAAAAAATGGTTCTGGTTTGCCAATTCTGTAGGCAGAGTGGGTTTTTCATGATATAATGAAAGGAGAGCTCCCATTCCTGAAGCCACTTCTGATAATTATTTCATGATCTGTATGTGCTGGCAATGAGCTGTAAGTAGCAAGGTGGAGGAAGCTGACCTGCGGGACCATTAGCCATCTGGCTGTTCAGGAAGATAGAGGACACTGGAAAAAGTAGATTTTTCAGCTATTTATGTAAAAATATAAAAACTGATTAAATCTTTTTTTTTTTGTTTTGTTTTCTATCTACCTGTGGTTCCCATATAGATAAATCTTGAAATTCATCTTCAATTTCAGCTTCAGGTTCTGAATGATTTTATTGTACAACCTTTTATGAAGCTTGATAATAAAAAGAATAATAAATCTACAACTTCTCTCTACAGGTCAAATTTGAGATGTATAAGGATAAAAATAAAATAAAAATATATTTTATTTTTCTTAGATTGAGGTGTGAACAGTTACTAGAGAACGTATTTTAAGGCTGGAAGGACTTAGAAATAAATTTATTAAGACAGGGCAGATTATACTGAATGTGGACAGGGCATGGTCAGTCAAGCATACTGATTAACAGAACATTCACACAACAAGCCCTTTCTCATTATCTTTTCCAGTGAGTGCTTCGTCTCAGATCTCCTACTCTACCCACTTATGCTGAGGGTTACAGACCTGAGCATACTATAAGACACTGCAGCTCCAAAATGTTATGTTCAATAAGGACTCTCCCATAATTCTGGGCAGCAACCCCCTCAATCCAAAATGTGGTCTGCTGTTGATGCATCTTGATAAGTTTCATGCATAGACAGTGGTGGTGATGGCTCTCCTGGGACAGATCTGGGCAGAGCTGGACAGGGTGTCAATTCCTTCAAGTCCCAGATTTGGACCCCCCTCCCACCTTCGTCCCTGCCTTTGTTTGCTTCTCTGGACTGGTGGAAATACACCTTTGTATTTTCATGTGTTGGAAATGAAGTACAGCTTGTGTACAGAACTTCCTTGTATTTTCTTCATCGTAACCTAAAATAAATGTTTTCCAAGTTACAGCTTTCATTTATTCTGTGTTCAGACTCTGTGTAAAGGATTGTGCAGCAACAATAGAATTAGATATGAACTGATGAAATTTTGTGACATATTTATCCTTCTTTTCAAATAAAGTACCAAAGTACAAATAAATTCTTCTGACATACTCCATGCTTTATCATTCTGGAAATTCCCTTCTCTCCTTCTTTACAATATCATAGATCCCAGAGAGCTTTTCTATTGACTTCTGTGAACTTCTGATGAACTTTTAAGTCTGTTGGTACTTTTATCTGGACAGTACTTTTAACACATGCCAGTACTAACAATAACATTGTATAGAAAACAGTCTGGGAGCCTGCTGCATCGAGTAAGTACAACTGTTACTAAATACTAAACTAAGAAATCAATAACTTGATAATGTTTAAAAGTATGAAAATTAGGGAGTAGTGTCTTCTCACAGTTATTTGTAATTTTAAGTGACTCAAAGTTATGTTCCTGTCAGTGTTGTGAAATCAATTTGCCATCATCCATGAAACTGTATACAGCTCAATGGCATTTCAGGTGTGCAAAGGGAAGAGAAGCTCTTTTTTTTTTTTTTTTCTAGAAGGCAGGAAACCTAGAAAGTATGGTTGAATTTATGCACAAAGTAAAATTATATGATATTTATTCACTGATGGGAAATAAGCAATAACACTGAAAAAAATATGGATACTTGAACCAAACAAAACTGAAATTGATATAATTTCTCATAACAGAGATATAGCAGTCTAGGCAATAAAATTGCATAGCCCATACCATTCATGTTTAATGTGGTAGAATAACACTGTTATTTCTATAGAGACTAAAATTATAAATTTATGAAATATTCCCAACATATCAAATAATATTTTAGTAAGCTTTGCAGTGCAAGTAAGAATTGCTGTAGACATTGTCTGAAATCAGTTCCTACACAACTTATTATTTTTGTTATATTTGGTGTCAAGGTTGAAAGTCATTCAGAGCAACTGAGTGAAAAGTGAGGTGTAATGTAGATGTGTTAAATGTGACCAAAAGTAAAACTGGAGGATTTTGGATGGTTTCATTTTCTTTACACTGTTCAATTATTTGTATTTATTTTCCTTTTGAAATGAGGAGCTATGACTTAAGTTTATAGAATAGGCATGTAGAATATTAATTATATAGAAGATAGTGTTCACTTGAGGAAAAAAAAAAATATATATGTATGTATATAAAACAAACAGATTGGCTTCTATTTTGCATCTCCAGAGAGCAGCATGCCTTTGTTTAATATAAGAGAAATTGTTTTGTTGTTGTTGTTGTTTGTTGTTGATGTTGTTCCAGAAAAATTTCCTTTGCTCAACAAGTAGAGGAAAAGAGGGCCTTGTGAGATTTTTTTTAATCTCTCCTTGGAAATTATGTTAGATGACTATTAAGAAGATTTAAAGTAAACAAGAGTTTATAAAAAATGTTTATTGAAATATTTCAACTTTTAACGTTTTTAACAAAATATCTTTTAAATCACCATGCCTCTACTTATGTATAGAAAAAATATAGAAATTATGTAATTATAACTTAAATGCTGGTAAATTTGTTACAGAAGATACACTCCATTGGGCTTTATGAGTAAGTGAAACAGATGATATGTACAAGAATTGATTTAACAAATATGTGTTTAAAACCTTATGCAGCTAGGGTTTTTTGTGGGTTTTTTTTTTTCTTTTTCTTATTGTTCATTTTTTTACAAACAATAAAAATGATTCATTCTATAGCTAATTTTTGTTTTCAGCTCAAGTCGGCTTTCAGCTCGCAATCCTAATTTTCACATCACTGGTCAAAACAGTATCTACTAAAACTAACCAGGAATTATAAACTAATATTTGTATAATCTCATTGTACTTTCATGGCCAGTGCTCTAAAGATGTGTGTTTGAGCTGAAAGTTAAAAAAAATCGTCTAGAAGAATTTATTTACAGTTCTTTTGATGCTCTACTGAAGCTTAAGGAAGTCCTGATCTTTTAAAATATGTCAGAATGACAATTTATTTTGTAGTAAATAAAATTATTCCAAACCTGAAAAGTGCACTTTATTCTTTTCTCTTTTTATTTACCATCACGTTACTATCACATTAGTCAAATTTACAGGAAATTGCCTTCTTTTGCATTTATGGTTATTTTAAAATATCTATGATTTCAAAAATGAATGATGATTGATTCCAAACACAGATTCAGAATCAGAAAACCAACAGTCATGGTGGAGATGAATCAATCCAGATAAGAAAGTGTGTCAGAAAGGGGTAGAGGAAATACAGCATAAACGTTACTATCAGGACAGGCAGGTGGAGAAGCAGGACACTGCAGGTTAGTTTTGAATTATGGAGAGTTTGCTTATGACAGAAAACTGATACAGAAGAGCATGAAAGGGACTGTTTCATAGACGGTGTGTTTTTGTTGTTATATTATGTTATTATGACACACTACACTACACTCTTCACCACAGAACTAGTTTAGATAAGTTAGAAAGAGAGGTTCTATGCAGGCGGTGGCTCATTATGTGTGCTCATACTGTACAACACTGAAATCCAATTTGTTCCACCTAACCAAATATAATTATGAGGTGTTTTTGTGTTTTGTTCCCCTTCCTGACCCTCCTCTCTTGGTAAAGCTTACAAGAGGTAGAGTCACAAGAACAAACTTCAGGGAAGCCAGTATAAATTCTTTTTCTGGTAGTAAGATTGTTCCAGTACTCCTTCCTGTGATCTTTCATTATTATTTTCTGAGCCTGAGTACATTCTTGAAGTCACATAGTCATAATACCCAGAATTAAAATATAAATGTGTTGCTTTGACTTGCACATCAGACACAATTCTGCAAATTTACATATCACATTGTTTTGAAAAAAGATTTAAAAAAGGATTGTAAAATATATATATATATATTTTGAACTATTTCCAGTTCTGGGCTCTAAAGTTGATAGTGCAGATCCAAACCAGAATCCTTTCCATTTAAGCCAAAGCATTATATAATAAAGTGGTGCCGATTAATATTATCAATATTATTTTTCTGTTGATTCCTGAAATTTTTGAACGTATTTTCAGAACATGTAAAGAAAGTTTTCTTTAGAAGCCTGCAGGGATTCCATCTTCTATGTTTCTTTTCCAGTATCAAAGTGTAACTCCAACCAAGTAATAGGTAAATGGTATGTTAGAATAGAAAGTATAGGTGCAACAATATAGCTGACAAATAAGTCAGTAATATTTTTCTCTAAACAAATATATATATATATTTAGAATTTTAGAAATAAAGTTTCTCCCAAAATTGTTAGAATGTGATTTTTCCCTTCTAAAATTATCTAGAACTTGATTCTCTGCTTGCCTCAGTTGTTTTATTTCTCTTCACATACAGCTAGCTACATGACTGCTGAGAATTATACACAGCTAGGGTGCTAATGGCTCATTCGCAAGCACTTCTATGTAGCCTGAGATTTTTTTTCAGCATTTGAATTTAGTCAAAGTATACCACCAGTGTCCACTGTTGAGTGACACTGAAGACCTGATATACTTGACATACTATAGCTGTGCCTCCACTGCTGTCACCTATATCATACAACTCATTAACTAATACAATTTGGGCTTTATGCAAATAGATAAATAAATATATGAATATATAAATTGTTATTATTTTTAGTTTTCAGTACTAAAAGTATGGAGCATGAAAATCAGAAATCCTAGGAAAAAAAAGTTTAAAATACAATATTAACAAAATAGTCATAATGAAGCTTGTTGTTTTTTGGATTTTTTGGTTGTTTGTTTTTTATTAGAGGGTATTATTTATTTGTTTGTTTTCTTCTCAGTACAACCATATGACAGTAATCAATTTGAAATGAGAATAGATTCTCTTTCTTACAAAAGAAAAATGTATAGATGCAACCATATAGAGTCCAATATTGACATTAATTATAATTAAGACATTAAACTACATTGGTGAATATTCTGAACTAAGAAACAGCTGATACTAAGAATGAAAGGTATGAAAAATATTGAAATTAAAATGCTGAAAAGTACACAGAAGTGCTACTACAATTCCCAGAAGCAGGCAGTTAACAAAGATATATTAATTTTAAACCGTATAATATACATCTGTGTAAAGACACCAGCTTACCATGACAGTCACATATTCAGAGTTTAATTTGGATAGATTGGAGTGGGAATGCTGTTTATAGCTAGAAGGTAGGTCTGTTCTCAGTTGAGATAAACTGTTCCACCAAATAACTTATATTGGCAGGCTTATAAGGAAAGAATATATGCTTGCAAGCTAAAGACACAAGTGGGAATGGATTTTATTTATTTTGATATTTTCATATATTAGGTGGCAAAGCTGTAAGTTCTAAAGGCTGATTCTGCTGCCAGCAGCAACTTAGATATAGCATGTTTGAGTGGCCGAGGCTACAGTATATTTTTTTCGAAGGTATGAATAATAGAAAATATCATGTTTCTTTTAAGCTCTTGAACAAGCTTATAAAAGACTGAGGTTCTGCTCTCCTAATACTTTCCCAGCCAAATTAAAGTAGTTTCACTTCTGCTAATGTGTTTGTTCCTGCTCTCTTTCCCTCAACACTTATCTATAAAAGCCAAATTTATCTACCACTTTTATCAGTTAGAGAATCATAATAAAAACATTTGCTGACTAAATTGATAGAAAGAAAAAAAAAGAAAACAACAAAAAAACACTAGAAGTTATTATCATTAACACATTATAATTCAGACTGCAATTGCCTTGTTTTATGTTTTTATCAGGAATGTTGACTAACTTTGGGAAGTAATCATTTTTATATTTTTGTCACTACGTTAAAAAACAAACAAAAACTGAAAAAATCAGAATTCTGTTTTAAAGACATTTGCACTTGGTTTTAAGAAGAAATTATTATCCCTTATGTGAACCAGCATGTAAGAAACTAGCATAATGGGAGGTTGTTTGCAAAGTCAAACAACAAAAGCTATAGCTAGATAAAGTTCATAGAATTATTTCTGGATTGTGATAGAATACATGGCTTAGAAGATACAGCCTAGTACACTATTTTTTCCTTTTTCCAAAGTAGAGCTCATGGGTTGAGATAAAACTGTTTACTAAGATACAGAAAAGGAAAAAAAAAAAAGATAGTTATGATAATATGCATATACTTATACATATATAATAAATGATGTACAATTATTTGCTCATCAGCTAGCCTCTGACCAGCAAAAGAGAGCAAGATGAATTCCACCCACCTTTAAAACTCCTTCTGTACAATGCCATATGGTATGGAATATTCTTTTGGTGAGTTTAAGTTAGCTGTCCTAACCTAATTCTTTTCCCTTCCAGCTCCTCGGGACTTCTGCTGTGAGTGGCCTTGGTTCTATACAACTCTGCTTAGCAGCAGCCATAAAGCATCTGTATGATATCAACATTGCTTTTCACCTAGAACCAAAAGATAGCTTCGTACCAGACACACCGAAGAAAACAATTGCACCCCAGCTGAAACTAAGACACTGTATAACTGATATCTTTTAACTAAGGAGCAATAACCATACCCTCACACTAAAGCTCCAGTGTTGCCTTTTGGTGGTGGAGAGGTCTATCTTTTCCAGATCCCTCTTTCTATCCATAAAATGCAATCCAGTAATACAGGCCCACCAACTCAGGACCTGTTAATCAATTTCTAATTGCTCTGTTAACAAAGAAACTGGCAATATTTATTCTTTTGTGATACCAACGTGACTCAATATTACATCTTTTTGCTCTGACAATGAATATACTTTGTACCAGGCTTACAGCCAGAGTCATTTGAAATGAGGAATTTTCTCTTTCTTTTTTCACATCCATTTTAAAATATATTGGACTGCATATCCACACAAGATCTGCAAATGAAGTCATTAGCTATGAAAAAGAACATTTTAATGGAACCTAATTGTTTAGAAAAGTCATTTAATTTCTGCCCCTTTTAGTCCATGAGCAGGTTTCCTTTAAAAAAATAAAATTAAACTATCCTTTTATGGATGGTATTTGCAATCCTGCCTGTGTTATTATGGGCCATAATCTTATAATTGCATGAAGTCCTTTTCAACTGGAATGATTAAACATCCACTGGAAATTCCAGGTACAAAGAATAGGTCTATAGGTATATGCTGAACCTCTTCAGCAGTGGTTGAAACATGAGTTGTTTACCCTCAGACTGGGACCTGAACAATTCTCATTATGTTACTGACTCTCTTACATTTAATGCTATTAAAGTGTGCTCTTGACTTTCTGATCTTTTAAAGCTTATTTTAATGAATTATTTTTATTCAGTGGAAGAAATCTTCTGATGTATCTTTTAAACATAATAAAGGCATTTTTTCAACATTGTCAATTAAGATAAAGGAAAAGTCACAGCCACTTCAGTATCCAAATGCCATTCACAGATCAAAGGTCAACACATGCTAATTCATATGCTTGTCTTGAGAACTTTAGAGTGCAAACCCTTTGTTCTTGGTATTGCCACAAAAAAAAAAAAAGGATCTTGTTTCAATTAGGCAAGAGAATCCAACTGCAGAAACTCCCGGTCTAATAAATAATTGTTTTGCTCTCATATCTCATTCCATTGCAAATACCATATTGTTTTCTGTCTGCAGACTATATATTAATTAAAAAAAAAAGAAAACAATATTGAATAAAGTTCAGTAAATTTTTCTAATAGAAATAAAAATGTTATTTTTTGTTTTGAAAATACATAATGTTCATATAAGGGATTTTAAAGATCTGAATATTATGAAAGTCATGAGGGTTGCTCCAAAAGTAACATCTCTTATTTTATTATTTTGGCCCAGGATATCAGAAGCAGATGATGGTGGTATGACAATAGAGTTTGAACCTTCCTGACAATATTCTGTTACATTTTGTTGCAGTGTGACAGATGGCAGCAGAGGGGCAGTCTGTCAAAACAATGCCTGACATAGATGCGTGAATGAAGTAAAGCTGTGGAATTGAATTCCTCTGTGTGGAAAAAAATGGCACCCACTGACATTCATCAATGCTTGCTGAATGTTTATGGAGACCAAATACTGGATGTGATCACAGTGATGCAGTCGGTGATGACTTTCAGCAGTTGCAACAGCAACTTGAAAAACAATGTTCTGGACTGCTGGTGCAGATTTTCAAGAACAATCTATGTATTTGGGTTTAATTCCATTAATTGTACTTGCATTTGAAGTGGCTAAAATAGTGGACCAATAGGTAAATTGTTTTTATTATAATTATTTAATATCAACATAACCAAAATGCTGTGAAATTGGCTCAACATTGAGTAAGCATCTGTTTGATTGCGATTTGTCACAATAAGCTGTCAGATGTTTCAGTAAATGCTAAGTACATATATTTTCAACATGCTGCCAGTTTTCCTTGGCAAAATAGAGGACAACATAAAATAGAGTAGTGTTTTAGAATCGTTTCAGTATTCATAACATACCATCCATAAGAGGCATGACCAAACATACCATGATCAGACATAAAAAAATTAAAAATAATAAAAAAGTAAGTATAGGAATTAAGATTGAAACCAAATTCATTCTTAATAAACTCACATAGCCTACTCATATTATTTCAATGCATTTTTCCCGATCTGTTACTCTTCTTGAAAAAAGATGTCTTCTCAGCATATCAAGAACATTACACTGCTCCTTATACTGAATTTCACAATTTCTCAGCCTCTTTTTATGAAGCAGTATATTTTTAATCATACTGAAAGGTTATGTTTTCTGTCCTTTTCTGGTTTTCATATATACCAATGGTCAATCTCAGAACGAGGCCTTTAATGAAACAATCACTTTGATATGTGTCCCTCAAGCAGAATTATGTTTCTTCTTGGCCACTTCTGATAATATCAACCCTGTAGCAACCAGGTCATCTAGTGCATTCTGGTATAGCACAGGATGGTCTTAGGACTGCTCATTTTGTTTTGAAAGGGCTTCAGTAGATTGGGGAAGAAGGACCTTCTTTGTGCATGTGTTGAGTTTTTTTCTTTTTTTTTTTTTAATAAAATCTTACAACAATTATAGAAAGCAAGAATTAGAATTAATAAAACCAAATTAATAATACATGGAAGCATAAGCTGCTCACTCAGAGGAAGCAAAAAAACAGATTCATTGGTCTGTTCTCTTTGTGAACTTCAGCATTGACTTAAAAAAGTGTAGTTGAAGAACATCCTCTGAGAACACAGGTTATAAGAATATCTTATCTGGACAACTGTATTTTTAGTGGGTGAAAGAAGAAGAGAAAAAAATGAAAGTTCTGGAGGATCTGCAAATAGAATTGAACCTACATTTTTACTGGCCTCAATTTTTTACTTAGCCAAAACACTGAACATGAATTGATGAGGACATAAACCTTCAAAGAGCTACAGTTCACCTGAGATCAGATCTTCCCCAAGGAAATAATGCCTCTGTTTTTGTAAACAATCTAGCCGGATCAAGAACAAAGGTGGAGTGAGTCAGTCATTCAGACCAACTAGATGTGATTGCAGCTGTGAAAGGAAGTAGAAGTGGAAGCCCAAAGCAGCATAGAAATGAGTTGTACATTGGAGTTCCAGAATTTGTACATAATTCTATTCTACGTAATGTCTTTCTAAATTCAAGTTCCTAAGAAAGTTTTATTAAAAAAAAAATGAAAATAAATAATGTTATGAAGTGGTTCTGACTGTTTTCTATTAAACCAATGCATATAGTTAACTGTCCATTATAATGCTAATGAAGTATTTACCCAGTAAAATTTAAAAGAAAAATTCAATTATGTTGTACTTGTGTATTTTGAAATGCTTACGTTATTACTAAGGCTAAAAAAAAAAGGCACTTTAAGTAACAAATGTAGGACTACAAAGCCTTATTGCTGTGCTTACTGATCTTTGAGCTCTATCAAACTAGGACTAGTCTCCCACAGGATATGATAGTGTTAGAAATATACAACTCTGTAGTGGCCTATATATTTTTTAGCTATCCTTTCCAATTCTCTAATATCATTAGCCACTAATACACACACATGTGCATATTAATGTATAAAGTACTACAGTCTGATGTTATGTGCACAGAAACTGGGGTCACAGTGTAGGCTGCTATTAATTACTTGTTCTCAATTTTTTACAATTAGCATTTAAAAAGAGAGGGAAAATTCCTCTCAAATTATATCTGGATATACATATATATTTAGGTATTCATTTTTATTTTTTGGTACTTAGGCGTTGCAATGCCAAGAAAACACAAAGCTGCATTAAATGAAAATGAAGACACTTTGTGCCTATTTTTCAAAATAAAATGTAATGTTTAAGAAAACAGTATGTTTTGTTTATTGAGGAAAAAAAAAGTGAAGGGTTTATTTACAAATTTTTATAGACTTAGTATCCCAGTCTCACAAGTATTAGTTTTGCTTAAATCTTGCAAAGCAGATTACAGAACTGAAAACTTTTTGTGTGACTCAAGGCAATCCTTTAATTTCTCTCTCGCTTTTGTAGCTCACAAGGTTTCATTTTTTACTGCTGAAGAATCTTTACATGACTTATCTGTGTAAGAGGGTCAGGGAAGGAAAAGGCTAATCATTCAAATTCTGTATTCACAGTAAAGGTTGCAGCATTTATCACTTAAATGGACTGCCCAGCAACAAACCACTTGTCATAAACAATTCTCATGCTGAAAGACAGAAAAAAACATGAAAGTTTTATGAATCTTCCTTGCTCACCACACAAGTACAGAGTTAATATAAATCATGACTATACCACTTGAAAATTCCTTGTGTGCATGTGCAATTGGCTTTGCATAACTCAGGTCATTTGTGTCACACAGCAAGTTTTGGTCAGCAGAATTCTTTGTAGTTCACAGATAAAGTGAATTTGATCAATGACACAGTACTAAATTAAAAAGTGGAAGAAACAGAAAAAAGAACTTCCATTATATGTCTCTTTTATCGTGTTGTAGGTTAACAACCACAGACAGCTAAGCACCCACAAAGCTGCTTGCTCATTCCCCCCAGGGGGATGGTAAAGAATCAGAAAGGCAAAAGTAAGAAAACTCATGAATCAAGATGAGCAGAGCTTTATAGATAAAGTAAAGCTGCTCATGTAAACAGAGTAAAATTAAGTCACTTCTTCCCATTGAAAAGGAGATATTTAACCATATTTAGGAAAATAGGACATTGCCATATGTAAAGGGTACTTGGGAAGACAAATGCCATAGCAATGAATGCGCCTTCAGTTTTTCCAAGCTTCCAATCAGATAAACCCAGTGCAATCTTCAAACATTATTTCTTTCTGTTTACATGTTTGTTCTCACATTAAGACGTCCTCATTAAACATTTCTTCCCTTCCCCTCATTTGTTTTATACACAGATATAATTTCCATAGTCTATGACCTGAACTTATACATACCAATATGATACCATAACACACTTCTGCTCTGCAGCACAGAAATTTCTATCCCAGAGTTACACTGAAGGCATCTTTGATCAACCTTGCTGCTGCTCAGAGATATTCTGTAGTATAGCTATTACAGCTTTCAGAGTTCAGTTTCTGCTTCCTCACAGTCAGTACTTTAAGCACTTTGAGATACGTCATCTGTGAACTGACATAAGGATTGCTACTGTCACATGATTGATGTACATAGGAATCTCTCACGAAAGAGAACTGAATGCTTAGTATAACAGTGACAGGCTAAGAATATACATGAAAATGCACTGAACTGATGTGTTTGAAAACTGCACACTGACATAACATTGTCTACATTTTCATCACTGACATCAACAGTGGGATCAAGTGCACATTCAGCAAGTTTATGGATAACATCAAGCTGTGTGGTGTAGTCAACACACCTGAGGGACGGGATGCCATTCAGAGAGATCTAGAAACGCTTGAGCAGTGGAACCTCATGAAGTCCAGTCCTCCAATACAACCTGAGGGATGAAAGAATTGAGCACAGCACTGCTGAAAAGAACCTGGTGGATTGGAAGCTAGTCAAGAACCAGCAATGTGTCTTCATTGCAAAGAAAACCAAATGTATCCTGGGCTTCATCAAAAGTAGCATGGTCAGCAGGTTGAAGAAGAAAGAAGAGGGCCACAAAAATGATCCAAGGAATGGAACAACTCTCCTATGAGGGTGGATTGAGACAGATGGGGATGTTCAGTCTGGAGAAGGAAAGGAGACCTAGTTGTGGCTTTTCAGTATGTAAAGAGGATTATAAGAAAGAAGACAGACCCTTTAGTAGATTCTTTTGTGACAGAGAAATGGGAAATGGTTTCAAACCAAAAGAGGGGAGATTTACTTTGGATGTAAGAAAAAAGGTTTTTATAATAATGGTACTGAGGCACTGGAATAGGCTGCCTAGAGAGGTGGTGGGTGAGCCATCCCTGGAGGTCAGGCTGGACTGAGCTCTGGGCAACCTGATGTATCTGTAGATTTCTCTGTAGATTTCATTGTTCTTTGCAAGGGAGTTGAAATAGATGACCTTTGATGGTCTCTTCAAACTCAATTGATTCTATAGTTTTGCGAATTAATCATTTATTTCACTTAATATTTCATATTAAAGCATAGTTTTTCATATACCAAATAGCTCTGGAAGAATTTAGAATATTCAGATGGATTTTCCTAAATGGATCCTGATATTGACTGTCACAAGTACAAAGGAGAATTTTAGAAAAACTACACTGGAAGTGCTGTCACACAGCTTCCATATGTACAGTATAGAAATAAGTATACTGACCATTTGAGGTTATATCTAATTCATGTTCATTGCCCCTTTGGATAGCAACCCTTCCCTCCAGAGTGTCAAACACACTCAGCTTAGTGTCATTCACAATCACACAGAGGATGCAATCTGTCCTACTGTCCATGTCCCCAACAAACGTGTTAAATAATGCCAGTTTCAATAGTGACTCCTCAGTGACACCAGTCACCACTGATCTCCATCTGGACACTGAGCTGTTGACTGCAACCCTTAGAGTGTGACCATTCAGACAATTCCTTGTCCACTGAGCAATCTATCTGATGCATTTCTCTTCAATTTGGAGACAAGGATATTGTTCTGAACAATGTCCAATACTTTGCACAAATCCAGGTAGATTAAATGAGCTATTCCCATATGCAACAGTGCTATAATCTTGTCATAGAAGATCACCACATTTTTCAGGCATTATTTGTCCTTAGTGAATCCATACTGGCTGTCATCAGTCACCTCTCTGTTCTTCATGTGTCATATGGCATAGTTTCTAGGAGGATCTGTTCCATGATCTTGTAGGCACAGATGTGAGATTGACTCACCTATAGTTTGCTGGGTCTTTCTTCCCTATTTAAAACTGTGTCTTACATTTCCCTGTTTCTAGTTAGTGAGAACCTCACTGAACTGTCAGAACTTTTTAAATATGATAATGGCTTTCCAACTTAATCTGCCATTTCCCTCAGGACCCATAGATGCGTCAGATTCAGTGTTGAGACCCTTGCTACAAGAAAGAGACTTGCTGGAAAGCATTCAGAGTCAAGTAGTGAAGTTGATGGAGGGATTAGAAAAAGATATGGAATGAATGACTGAGGAAGTGAGCTTGTTTAACTGAAGAAAAGGAGGTTGAAAGATTTCATTGCACTCCACAACTACCTGGAAGGATCCTTTAATGGGATGTCAGTCTCTTTTCTCAGGTGACATGTGAGAGAATGCAAGAAAACACCCTCAAGGTACACCAGAATAAGTATCAGTTCTATGTTAGGAACAACTTCTTCATGGAAAATGTGGTTAGACATTGGAATTGGCAGCCCAGGGAAGTAGTGGAGTGACCATCATCCCTGGAGGTATTTAATAGTTGTCTGTATGTTGTGATTAGAAGCATGGCTTAGTGACAGATTTGGTAGTTATGTGGATAGTTGTACTGTTTAGTCTTAAGAGTCTTTTCCAACCTAAATGAATCAATAATTCTGTTTTGTAATTGTTACTGTGGGGTTTCTGACACCCTAGTGGGAAACAACAGGTAGTGGATATTTCTCTACCAACCAGCCATGAAAATATCTGTTTCCATGAAATGCCTTAAGTGAAGAAGGCTCAGTCCCACATCTTGTGTTTCCAGTTCAAATCTAAATGACAGCTCTTTCACGCACTTCAATTGGAATCCTGGAAATTGTTCATTTTTACAGAATACAAAAATGCATGCATAAAAGAGACAACAGTAATGCTGACCACAAAGGAAAGAATGTTTCATCTATTTGTTTCAGGTGAAACAACAACAGCAACTCAGATCAATTTGATGACAAATTAGTACTCTTTCCACATCTTTCCCTTACTGTAAAATCAAAATATAAATATGTCCTATGAGGCCCATAACCTCAATTCCTATTCAACCATTTTTATTTCCTACAGAGTTTCTTCTGTTTTCTCCCTATGAAAGTAAGTAAGAGCTGTGATAATAAAACATTTATTTTTAATAATGCTAAGCAAAATATACCCACGTCCCCTTGGGAGCTACATCTTCAACTAGCTGAAGCAGAAAAGTCACATTTGAATATATTAAGTCTGGCTGTTAAGAATGTGAATAGGTCTGCATTCACTTGCAGCTGGATAATTGATTGTTCTGCTGTATTAAGAGCGGAGGCATGAACCATCTTTCTACAGCTAATCTCAAGCTTAACATCAGGCTAGCTTAAAGCTAACTTTAGAGAACAAAAATTGCTTTTGATTAGATAAATCCTATCGTGCTTCAAGGAACACATGACTTCCAAAGCAGCTTAATTAGCTTCCTTATCTGTCACTAGTATGTGAGCCTGTCAGATAAATCTGAACCAAATCTGACCTGGGAGTGGGCATGTCTAGGACTCAGCTATGCTTATACAATAAAAGAAGGTCTGGAGTACTGCTAGTATTGGATTAACTAAAATGAGATGAAAGAAATAGTAGAATAGATCAGAAAATTGGGAATAGAGGAAATATTAGGGAAAAAAATCTTTTTTAAACCAGGAAAATGCCAGCTATATATGACAGAGGGGGAGAGAGATATAGATGTACTAAAATAAAATAATATTTATCTGTTCTAGCAAATTCAAGTGTTGTTAAGAGAAATCAGAAGTGTTAGCAGTGTACAAGACTGTGAATGCTTATGGAATTCCACATTCAGAAAAAGTACTCTATGGTAACTGCTGAGTCACAGCCTGAAGCACTGACTGAGCACGTGAAGGAAAGTCCCTGTGAACCCTGGGAGCACAGGTGAAGGCAGTTCACCTGTTGAACTGGAAGGGGTGGAGCCAGGTTCAGCCCCTCATAGAACCCCCATTTAAGGGCTGACCACCACAGAGAAATGGTCTCTTGTTGGAGTTCCCTTTTTTGTGGAGTTTTCCATTGTGAGCCTCAGTCCTTGGAGATGGATGACTGCATTTTTTCCCTTCTTCTGTACCATCTCTTTGATTGTGCTGGTTCTATTGCTATGATACCATTACATGTATAATTTACCATCATAAACCAAGGTAATATATGAGAAAAGTTGTTCTTTTCAATTTAACAGAACCTAGGCCAAAATGGTAATGTGCTTGCTTTCTACAAATACATCACAAGGGTAAAGCACCAAGGAAAGAGAAAGATCATTTTCTTAGAAAGATCATGTTTGTATAAGAACTGATTGTCCATAATGAGTTCAGATAGGCATTTAGGATGTTTATGGGAATCAGAAATGTAAAGTTTTAGAAAAGCACCTAAAGAAGGCAACAGGACAAGTAAGTTCTATTTTGAAAATTTTAAGGATATTGAGATACATGTGAGCATTTGAGATAGTAGAGGCAACAACATAATATTTGGGTTCATGGCTAATCTTAAAATTAAATATTTTAATAGATTAATCCTAAGTACAAATCAGTTCATTTAGCTTGCGCTTTTTAATCCATTGTTTGTACAGTCATGTGCCAATTTGTGAGAAACTGCATATATATATATGTAGTTTCATTTTTTCCATAGAATCAGAGAGATGCTTTTATATGGGAGTTCATGTAGTTCTTAATTTGTGAAAAATTACTGGGATAAGTATGATCCAGGAGTTAATTGAATTATTGGTATAATTTGTTTTGCACAAAAAAATGTAGAGATGGGAAGTTTGAGGCCTGATAAAAATTTTGGTCCTTGTGAACACAGTGCTTACCTCAGCCCTCTCAGAAATGGGGAGATACAGACAGAGAAACATATGAGCCCATATCATCTGTGCCTGTCTCCAAGACTGGTGCCTTGGATTTTATAATCGTGGAAGAGACTTTGATATGATAAATCTGCTGTGGATAGACAGGATTCAACTGTCTCAGTAAGGGAAATGTTTCTTAGTCCATAACCTGGTAAGAATGATTGATAGATCTTTAAACTACAACAGATGTAGGAGAGAGATACCATTAGGAACACTGAGATTAAGTGGAGGGGTGATATGAAAAGGCTAATGGGAACACCTGTGCTACCTCAGAGAGCTGTGTAGATTCAGTAGCACATCTGAAATGCTTGTATATCAACACAAGCTGTTGCTTCTAGTTGGGAAAATCTAGAAGCTTTGGTCTTTCCTGATTTGTTTATAGTAAAAGTTAGTGAGACTGAATTTCATGACTTGAGTATCATCAGGAATCCAACAAAAAAGCTGTATCTTAGTATGATATGTATCCATGAAGAGGTCACTCACTTGGTGGAAGGCAGCAGACATAATCTAACTGGCTTTTGGTAAAGCCTTTCATATTGTCCATCATGGCATTTGTCTAGACAAATTATCTATCTGTGTCAATGGTTCGTGCTTTGCTGAGTGATAAACTGGCTCAACAGTAGAGTCCAAAGAGTTGTAGAGTATGGGGCTATATCTTGCTGGTGGTGTTCTCCAAGGTTCAATTTTAGGGTTAGCCTTTTGGAGAACAGAGGATCAAAGACTGTGGCTGAGAAGGGACCTCTGGAAATCATCTAGTTCAACTTCCCATGCTGAAGCAATTACCTACAGCAGCTCACACAGGAAAGCGCCCAGGTGGGTCTTGAACATCTCCAGATAAGGAAATGTGACAGTCTCTCAGAGCAGTCTGTTCCAATGCTCTGTCACTCTCACAGTAAAGAAGCTTTCAGTATCAATCAGAAGTATATTGTGGAATAATTGAAATTACAGTACAAAACACTGTCAAGAGCTACAACTTTAACCCTGTTTTCAGCTCAGTAGTTTTCTTTCCAACAGCTGCAATGTGAAGCTTCTCTTCTGACAGCACTTCAAAGGGACATCCTCAGGGCTTCAAGTTGATGTAAGTCTTCAAAAGCCTTTCTGATTGGGCACTGCATTTCAGTGTCAGCACTAATATAACGTGCACGTTGTTGCACACAGATGCTAGCTTTGCCCAGAGAGACTCTCAACTGAGTTAGATGGTCTGCGCTTGTGCTAACAAAGCTCCATGTCTCAGCAGGGATTTCTAACCTGTGTACATACTTTGGTTCTAGCTCCAGGGCTGCTGAATCTGATTCTATAAGATTTTTCTTCAAACTTGCCAATATTTTTGGCAATGATCTAGATGCTGGAGTGGAATGCATACTCAGCAAATGTGCTGGTGACACTGAACTACAATGTGCTATTGGGTGTCTGAAGAGGCAAGAGGTCTTCCAGATCTAGAAAGATTGAAGCACTAGGCCATCATTAACGACATGTGGATCATCAAAGGCAAATGTTGGGTTCTGCATGAGGGATGGAGTGATGTAAGACACAGGTACAGACTGGAAGATGAATGACAGGAAAGCTACAGAAAGGAATCTAGGAGTGCTGGTTGACAGAAGGCTCAGTATGAGTTAGCAGTATGCCCTGGCAGCCAAATGGACAAATCACATTTTGGGGTGCTTTAAGCATGGCATAGCCAGCTGGTCATAAGAGGGGGTTGTCCAGCTACCCCCTCTTATACCTAATGTTGTTGTTATCCCATCTTGAATATTGTGTATAGTTCTGTTTTCTACAATATAAAAAGAATGTTAAGGTATTTGAAACCAGAGGAAGGCAACAAAACTGGTGGTCACATTCTATGAGAGGAGGCTAAAGACACTTGGGTTGATTAGACTGAAAAAGAGAAGGCTAAGACTTTACTCCATGGCTCTTTACATATTCCAGTCTGTTTTTCCAGGCAACACGGTAATCTGTACAGGACAAAGCCATTCAAGCGCAAAGCTTCACCAGGGGAAGTTCACTGAAAAAATCACTGAAAAAATCTCTTTAAATTGAGGTTGGTCTAACACTTGAGCAGCCCTCCTTCACAGGTTGTTGATACCCCATGCCTATCTGTGTTCAAGAGGCATTTAGATAATGTTCTCAATAACATGCTTCAATTTTGGATTAGCCCAGAATTATTTGGGCAGTAGTACAATTATATGTTTGTAGATCTTTTCAAACAGAAGTACTCTGCTCCATTCCATTATCTTATGAGTGCTGTAGCAAAAACTTAAAGTTCAAGGTTTCCCATTATCTTTCACTGTCTGGAACTTCTAAATTTCAGACATAAATCTGTGATAATGAGAAATGTCCAGAAGATTACTTTTTTCCCCCTCATCAGTAAAATCTAGCTAGCGTCAGAGTAACATAAGATGCACATGTAAAAGAGCATGAAAACAATTAGAATACTCTTAAACTGTATGGCAGTTAAAAGAAAATTGGATTCTGTCCACTGGTCTAGACTTATCTGGACTGAAAATATAGCAATTTTACCAAGCAGCATTTCTTACTCTTTTTCAGGTCATTTGAAGACAGATATCCTAGGCAGTAATAAATATCCTTTGATGGTTTCAGAATAGAATCTGTTGTTTAAGTACTCTCAAGAGGATGATACAAATGACAATCCATTAGAAGAACATAGTCCAATTGCTACTTTTACTACCTAGGATTTGCTGGTATCATGTATATTGTGAGCCCTGGAAATTAGAGATAAAAATTCATTTGCAAAATTGTTCTCTGCATTCTGTGTTTTGCATAATTTGCTTTAACTTAGTCATGCAATGATTTTTGGAACATTTCACTGGGGAGAGAATTCTAGTGTTATTCACTAGTTTAAGTATAAATTTCCTGATATGTAGCCTACAGTTTCTTTAGCTTAATAGCATACTCTTGCCTTTAATCAAGCCTTGTACCAACCTAGTTAATACAACTTGTGTGATCTGTGTTAATCAAAAATTTAACTTTGTTGGATTTTTGTGAGATAATTGCAAGCTTTCATTAAGCAATCAAAGGGGATGTCAAACTAGCGCACGCAGTTCTAAATGGTTGTCCTTGCATATTCCCTATCGAGAAAATACAAGCAGAAGATTGAGACTGAAAATGTTTAAGTTGAGAGATAAGCCCAATGTTTTAGTGAAGAATTTACTTAGGGAATCGTGTGAGGTCAAAATGTCTTTCAGTCTTTCCAGTTGGCACCAAAGATATCAAGCAAGGTATGTTTGATGGAAATTATGGTTCTTGGGACACAGCTGTTTATGCTGGCTAAATGTTTCTGTCTGTCTCTCACAGAAAGTGATAGGCATGTTAGTACTACTCTCTAGAAGACGTAAAACAAAAATAACCCCTTCCTGCTCAAAATTCTCTTGATAAAGAAAAATATATGTGCAACAATGACTGCTTCTTCCCAGATTAGTGATGAAATCTTCTGTATGACAGAAATGGATCTGTTTGATCACCAAGCTATTTTGAGTATGAAACACAGCAAAAGTAAAATTCTGCTGGGAGGAAAAAACTAAGTTTTCCCTGATCAAAAGACTATTAGACTTTGGTATTCAGTGCAACACACCACAGCTGCTGAAAAAGAACAATTTTCCTATGAATATCAGATTCTACTGAATTGGCCATGGGAAAGATTTTTTTCTTATCTCTTGGTGATCCTTTTCCTGATGCCTAGTAGTTATGTTGGAATGTTGTTTGATGAAGTCATTGAGCAAGTAGATGTGTTTAAAGAATGAGTCAAAAGAAAAGGAAATAGTCTTTCTCCGGTCCACTTTACTTTCTTTATAAGATTTTGCTAGACTTAGCAGCAAGAAGGGACAACAACGGATCTGAAGAGAGATTTAAGAAATAATCTATCATAAAGTAGAAATAATACGTCCCCATGATGATAAAATTTGTCCTTTGCTAACCCAGTGATTGGAAATGCCATGCTTACTGTATTTTGTGGATTTAAAGAGGATATTTTATTTCCTTGAAGTCTTTCTCTTGCTATCTTACAGGAAAAAATGGAATGGAAAATAGTAAAATGCCAACATTCTTAAGCCTCTTTCTAATTTTCTCACACTCAGACATTTCTTGAACATTTTTATAATATATTCTTCGCAATAAAATATTTGTCATAGCAAAGAAAACATTCATTATTAATGACTAGCTTAGTCAATATTATATCTCCATTCTTCTGAAGAATTTTATATAAAATATTAATTAAAAGTCAACATTTTGGAACTATATATCTTCAATTACACTTAAAATGTATTCTTTACTTATACTGTTTAGTTTTAGTAAGTCTCAAGGCCAATATTAGCATAAGTGAAAATAAATGTACATACGTTCTGGTTCCAGCACCAGTTGTAGTTATGTAGTGTATGTCTTAATGGAAAATGTGTTTGACATAGAAATAATATCAAACCTCTTGTTCTTTCCTCTTCTAGGCATTCATCATCTTCTTCTGTAAAAGAAGAGGCATGAATGTTAAAAACAAAACAAAAAACAGGGTAATTAACTTTACAAGACACCTTGGAAAATATGTTCAGCGTATGTTCATTTAAACATACAAATTTTTATTGTTTTCAGTACCTTCTTTTGGTAGACATTTATATATCTTTAAACTATGACAAGCTACACATATTCATAAGATGTTTTATTATGATAATTATATTGATTCACAAAGAAGAGCCTGTCAACTGAGTCTTGTACTTATTTTTAACAGGAAAAACATATATAAAACAGACATAAAAAGTATTGATGATGACATTTAGCTTAAAAATGATTGCTTATTGTCTTAAGAAGTGCATGGTTTCTTAAATTTCATCTGATCTATATACTTAGATATTTGCATAGCTGTGATTTATTCATTTATTATGAACATTTCGTTATAAAATGCTTGGAAATGCTGGAACACATGCAAATATAAATGCATACATAAACTAAATGCTAGCACCACAATAAAAAGACACCCCTTCTTTATCTTTTTTTTTCCTGCTTTGCCACTGAATGGATTCTAGATGTCTTTAGATGACCAACAGAAGAATTGGGTACTTTATTAATCTACACACTTCTATAAATAGAATAGGATGTTCAGGCTCTTACCTTGGAGATTTTCCTGTGACCAATACAGGAAAAACAAGTAAAGGGCTTGATGGAGCTGTCTTTGACTGAGAGAAACTGTGTTCATTCAGAAGTTGTAACAGGATTTTCTCAAGAATAATTACCTGTACTGAAACTGAGATCCTGTTTTGAGTCAACTACAGTATACTCATTTTTCTTCAGAGTCTGTAGAGAGACTATGAGCTTAGATTTCTTTGTCTAAATGCATTTCCTCCCTGCAGACTTGCACTGAAGAGAAAAAAATAAAGCCAACCATACAAGCAAAATAAGAGAGACAGGTATAACCACCCTAGTGAAGAAAATGTTTGAAGAACATTTAAGAAATCAAATCTAGTCCTGTTTGCATTGGATACTGTTGTCTGATAAAGTGAAGTCAGAAATAAAAACTGATTTTTTTTCAAATCAAGTAAGAAATTATACAATTACCTTTGATAAGTCCTCACTCACAAGCTTATCTGAACTGTGGAAGAGCTTTCTTAAAGAGTCTTATTTCCCTCTTTCTCATTGCTTCTTCTTTTGTTGGAAATTACAGTACTCTGTAAGTCCATGGAAATATATCTTTTTGAAAGCCATGCTTTCAAAACAATTAACCTTACAGACTGATGTCTAGAAGTCTTGCAATTCAGGATTAAACAAGATAAAGAGGGATGACCAGAACAGATCAGTAACATAGATTTCTGTTTATCTTTTCTGTGCTGTGGTATCAGGAAAGATCTTGAAGGATGGTTTGAGATTCGTATTTGCAAATGCTGGATGGTGAGATTCTACAACAAATTTCTATTACATGACATTCTTGAAGTGGAATTCCGCAGGAGAAATTCAGTAGCATACACTGTCTTTAAGCATTTTAAAAAAAGAAAAAGATACTCTTTGGTTGTGAAGAATAACTTCAGATGTTTCTGCAGCCAACAGATGAAGCTATTTCCACATGAGGGTTCCTTGATCTTTGCATTTTCCAGCCTTCGTTTTAGAGGGTTTTGGACATCAGAGAAGTAAAATACAACAAAAATTTCAGGGCATTAACAGTCAGCAAAAGACTGGTGAGCAGTGACAGATCTCTTTAGTCTCAAGATATAGCAAAATGAAGGAAATGAAGCAAAATTCAATGTGTTGATGTAAAATTAGGATAGATGGGAAAAGCGTTCTTCCTCTTCAATGCTAGAGTTCTCTCTGTAATTCAGACGGATTTGCTGCAAGTCTGAAGCGTATCCTAATTCCCCAGTCAACAACATTTAAATGAGATAAAGGTGCTGTAATGCTTGAGAACTTCATCTGGACTTTGGATGCACCAAATATGCATCTTGTACACCTACAAAGGAAATCCTGAAAGAAAAGTAGCTATCACTGAAAGCAAGACTAACAGAGAACTTCATACTCTCATAATTACAGTACATGAAAAGTAGTACTAATGGAAATTATCAGTGCTAATATTCTTTTTATAGAAAGGAATGAGAGTCCTGTGAATGTTGTTGAGATTGGCAATTGAAAAAAAAGGCAATTAGTCATCCTGCTTCGTACATCTTGGACAATCTCTTGATCTGAGACAAATGCCAAAAGTTGCTTCGTTCAGACATTCCAATGCAGATTAGAGAAATTTAGAGAATGCTCCAACAGTATCTGTCCTTAAAATCAGGTAAAGAATGTAGAAAGCTTTAAGTGCACAAATGTTTCCATAGAATTTGCAGATCTCTAGAAGAAATGATAATTAAAGTATAGTTTGCATCCTTCATGTATAGGTATAGAAAATGGCTCTAAAGACATACATGT
The DNA here is from genome assembly GCA_023055505.1 of Callipepla californica brunnescens. Classification (NCBI taxonomy): domain Eukaryota; kingdom Metazoa; phylum Chordata; class Aves; order Galliformes; family Odontophoridae; genus Callipepla; species Callipepla californica. The sequence goes on from JALIRH010000007.1 coordinate 8,286,557, forward strand.
AAAAATACAAATCTGTTATTAGAAGCTTCAGCAATTAGCGTGTATTTTTGCAAGTTCATAGATTTTAGAGACAGAATGGTTCTCTTAGATCATCTGGTCTGATATTTTTCCACCTGCAAGCTGTGCAGTTTTCCATAATCACTTCCTTTGACAAGGTTTGCAGTCTGATTTGCCATGAACCACACTTTAAGAAGTACTGTATTTGATTTCAAATTTGAGCATGGCCAGCTTTAGTGTCCACCTGCAAGTAATTGTTTTGCATTTCTTTGTGCAATTTGGGACCCTATGAGTACTTTTTCTCTCTGTGAAGAAATTGACTCTATAATCATGTAATCTTCCAGTTTCGTTTCCAATGTGCTAAACGGAGTGCTTTGAATTTTTTAGCAGATTTTCTTACAAACCTTGTGTTCTTCTATGGCTTTTTACTTCTTCCTTACAATATTTCCAATATTTTATGCCTTTGCACAGAAGTGGCAAGAGGATAGCAAGAGGAACAGAGAAATGTTTCAGGAGTACAGTAGCACATTCAGAGGAAAAAAATATTTATTTGTGTGTACTACTCTACCACTCAGACAATGAGAAATCAAATTAATTCTACCCTTACTCACAGTCCTTATATTCTATTGTGTTTATTTTATTATTTCCCTGCTTTGCAAGTTAGTTTTCAATTTATAAATATAGCCTATATATTGCCTGTTCGCAGATGCGGGATTCAGAATTTGATTAATAATTAACTTTTGCTTTAACTGGCTTATTTCTCCAAGATTCATATATCCTGATCATTTAACATTCTCTTTTTCTTCGTGTTTTAGTGATACTGATTTTGTTTTCTTCTGGTTCATTGATTACACATTGAACAATGTTGGAAGCTACTATGCCTATGAGATATCACTAGACATTCATATTAGAATACAAATTTCAAGTGGGATCAGCTTCTTGAGTAAGCTGGTATATAATCCATTTAATGTTTACATTAGTAATTTAAAATACTGCTAATCTTCATGACAAATAATATAAACAGTACTTTGCAACAAACAACTTACAAGAATTTGTGAATTTATAACTGTCAGATGCATTTAAAATTTGAAAAATGTTAACCAAACTCTATTTTCTGTAGAACAATGAGAACTGGCAGTAGCTCTAATTTAATTATTTACTTATTACTAATTAAATTCCCTAACACTTTTTTCCTTCTTCTGACTGCCACTCAACCAGATAAGGTAACCCTGGTTATTCTGCTAAATTTTTAAACAGTGAGAAACTATACTTCTTCAAGGCCTGGATTTATGCTATGTTTCATGTTATTTTATTTTGTTGAGCTATTTTGCTTTTTTTTTCTTCTTTCTATTTTTTCCTTTAAGATTATAGACACACAACAGAATGATAGCATAGATCTCAACCAGACTACATATGACTTCACATAGTATATTGTCCAGGTCATGAAATCACAAATGTTTATCTCTTGTGCATAATGTCACGTTTTCATCACTGTCTAACATTTACTCACTCATGGACTGCAATTTATTTCAGTTATTCTCATGTCATATGAGAATCATAGTATTTTGCAAAACATAAGAGCAACAAACTGAACATTCTGTCAGCACTTCTCAGCGATAGATATATATAAATAAATATATATATAAATAATATAGTTATTAACTGTATTTTGATTATTTCTATTATATTATGAAATATACAACTGTAAACCTGATGTAGATATTTTCATACATCTATGAAAGAAAAAATGTCACAAGTCTTATCTATATGGCAGAATTTTCCTTTAAAAAAAAATCAAATTGCATTTTTTCTTTTTTGAGACATATGCGAATTTTAGTGTGTATGTGATCACTGATTGCTTATCAATATATATTCTCAATTATTTTTTCAGTGCTAGATATTAAACAAACATAACTTAATTGCTACATACAATACCATCTGTGTTAGAGAACTTATCAACAACACACGCTTTAGAGACATCAGTACCTGAGCAGGAACTACAAGATATATATCTCAAGTAAAAATTCTCAATAGCAGCTTAATTCTTCCCTCTATACACTGCAAATAAATGCTTGAGGATTATCTCTTTCTGTAAGATAAAACTGGCTTGTAAGAAACTGATGAGTAGACTTTTATAGTCAGCACCTCGTGACCTTCACAGTTCTTCTAGGCACTCCCAATCTACTGATGAAGTGTTGGCTGAGTTCATGTATCTTTCTTTTGAAAAGGATTTTGCTTATGTATGAATTCACATATATTTTTTCCACCCGAAATGAAACAATTCCACAGTTTATTTACATTATCATGTTAGAAAACTCAGATGTGGAGCTGTTACAAATATTTTAATTGTAAATTCTAACTATACCCAATATTTTCAAAGCTCTTTTTAATGCTGAGAGTTCTATTCTAGCTTTTATTTATTTGATTCCATTCTGGGTTTTATTCAGAATTCTGTATTTTATCTTTAGCACTTAAATATTAATGCTACATCCACATGAATTTTTAACGTCCTTCTGCTGCAAATGGGAAGTGAATTGCTTCCAAGTAGACCATGTGGATTTTCCTCTCTTTCAGTTCCTTTTGTAAGGTCCCTGCTGCCTTCTCTGAGCTTTAGTTCTGCTTGACTGTGGGACAATTATAATTGTATGAACACTTACCCAAGATATTTAATGGTATCATTCAGAATTCACAATGGAGTTGCTCATGACCTAAAGAGTCTTAAATCAAGTGAGATAATTGGTTGGTCTAAAAACTTCTGTACCAAGTAGTGCAGTGTGATCACTGAAGTCAGGACTGAAAAAATAGAATTTAGCCCTCCTGAAATATTATTTTATTCCTTAGAAGCTGCTACTTTAAACAGCTGCCATGATGCACTTTTACTTTAGTTTCAAAACTGAAGGATTTCCATAGCAGACAATCAGACATAAAATAAATTATTTGAACACACATAAAATTCTAATTCACGCTACAGGTGCCAGAACATCTCCCAGATAAACTGAGATTTGAAACCAATAGACTTGCTATTCTGAATTTGCTAAATACTATTCAATTTGTATATACTTCAGTTCTATTTGAACTTCTTGGGTGTTTTTTTTTTTGTTGTTGTTGTTGTTTTTTTGTTTTAGTTTTCTTTTATAGTAAAAATGACTAAAAATCAGAAAACATAAAATCATAGTCTCTCATAAGGACCAAATTTGCATTCTCTTCCTTAAAACTTTCAAAAATACCTACATCTTTCGACTCTTCCACTTCCCTTTATCTTCAGAAACACAAAAATGTTACTTAATAATATACCCAATAAACAAAAATGTACATTGATTTCTCTAAAGATGTCACTTTCGCATGCTACAGACTTTATTTAATCTATTTTAAACAAACTATGTAAGAGAATAGGCACTCCTGTTCCAGTTCCTAGAATTAAAGAACTTTGGTTTTCACTGTGCAATTCTCATTGAAAGTCAGATTTACATGTATAATTCTGTTAAAAAGATAAAAGAAAAATTCTGTCTTTGATGAAGCAGTAGTAGCTATTAATTTAGTGCAACCAGCTTTTAGCCTGACCCCTATCTCTATCTGCACATTAAAGGAAGCAGGTTAAGAGTTTTACCTTGAACCTGTGGTTAATTGGTTTAGTACTGTTCATGCTCACAGCCTGGACAGGTTTCTTCACCATAAAAGGTTTGATGTGTCCAAAATGCCCACAAGGAACAAATCCTAACTAATGCTATCCTCAGAACTACATGAGGTCTCTGCCTGGGAAAGTGCTGGCAAAGGTTAAAACAGTGACAAAGAGCGCATAAATGATTCCACCATATGGACAGTTTTAAGCCAACAATCAAGCAAAAGTGTCCATCCACTTCACTGGCAAGCAAGTCAAATTTAAGGTAGACTCGAGTTAAAATGCTTTTTTTGTATCAAAGGTTATATTGTTTTGTGAACCTTAAAACGAATGAAGAAACTTTATGAATGACAGTGATCCTGAGTTTATGGCTAGTTTTGACTAGGAATGAATCTAACAGAGCAGATTGATTTAAACTAACTGACATAATATAGCATCTGTACCCAACCTAGTCATCTTTTTTAACAGTACAGAGAATTGGAGTATATACAGTGTATTTTTTTCTGGCTCATTTTAGACATCTTTATTATGATAAGATTAACTTTAGTGCCTTTTTTTTTCATTGATTGTAAAAGGAACTTGAGAAAAATATTTAAAATCTAGGTATTCATATTTGGTCAGATTACTTATACTCAAAGAGCATTGATTGTATGTATTTTTCTCCAGTCTGACTTACACCTTGGAATAAAGTATACCGTAAATCATAAAAAATGTTAGCATTCACCTATGCCACCTCAGATTTTTATTGACATGTAAAGAACAAAATGTCCACTCAATGAATGGCCGTAGTTTTAATAAAAGATGAAATCTCATGTTTTGAGAATGAATTAGTATCCCAGGGCAACTGTCTCGAGGAAATCTTGGAACATCCTAGTTTTCTCGTCTTCACAAAGTACATAGCTAAAGGAAAACATTCTTGATACCTTCTACATCAATGAGTCACATCTTGGGTGAAAAATAAGTTTCAAAAAGAACAACATCTAAGACAGTTTTTCAGAATAACTTCACATTTTAGGACATCAGGTTATTAGACATAGTTTACTAAATTAAAATCCACTGTATTTTTTATTCTTAGTAGTATTTACAAACAGGACATATTGAGGTCTTCCACACTGCATGAGCAACTGTCAGAGGAAATGAAGTTTCATTTCTTGTTCAGTATGGAATTAATGCTCTCTGCAAGTGTGAACCAACAGAATGTTCACAAGAAATGCATCTATAGATGAAAAAACAAATGGGAAGTAAATTTTCTCTGCAGCATGCTGTAGCTATAATTTTTTCCTCTGACTTCTAAAATCAGAACATAAAGAAAGAGTGTTTCTTCTACATGTTAATAGCTGTCTAAAAGTTTAATGGAATATTTTCTTGTGGGTGTTACAAAAGCAGACATTGTTGAGAAAGATCCTAATGAAAAGAGAGTAGATACTAAAGGTCAGTACTAGGATTGTTTTCAGTATTTAAGTAATGATATCAACATAAAAACAAAACAAAACAAAAAAGAACAACAAACAGCTGTTGGGTTATAAGCTAAAGTTGTAGTCATAATAACAAAAATAAAGAAAATCATGTGAGAGTTGGATTTGTGCACAAAGGGGAAAGATCAGACCACAGTGGCTACTGAATTAATATATGTTTTGAGTAGTGGGATTGGATGTCAAGAGATCTGTTCCAACTTGAATGATTCACGGTTCCTCTGTTTCTGTCTTTTCCGTTTTTTAAAAAGGGTCCATGATGATTAAGATTTAAAAAAGTATTTTAATAACTGTGTAGATGTTAATCATATTTAATAACTGTATAGTTATAAGATATTTAAACTAAGGGTAATTTTTTAACATGAGCTCTTTTTACATACTTGGATGTCTGCTCCTTAATTAAATATTGATAAAAATGTAAGTTGAATACCTGATTGGTGATAGCTGTTTTTATGTAGCCCTGGCATACTGTAAAATTAAGAGAAAGTTCTTGAAATAATCTCTTCTGTTTTCTCCTGAAAAGACAGAAAAGATCTGTTGATAACTGCTGTCACTGCAGGTCATTGTCTACAAAGTTCAAACAAGTCTTTTGACATGAACTCTCGACAGTGATAAGTACTTTTGCAGCAGCATATTTTTGAATCCATCATGTACAGCACAGAATCAATATGTTATTTCTGGATTGTATCTATTTGACATTCCAAAGGAAGATTTTATTTTAAAGTATGCCTCCATCATATTGCCCTGTGTAACCTCATATTCAAAGGAAAAAATGTGAAGTTAACATATGGATTTTGGCTGTGCTGTAGGCATATGACTCAAATATATTAAATTACTTGTGGGTAATTTGAGAACTTAGGATACTGTAATACAGAGTATAAATATGAGTAGTTTAACCTAGGAGACCTCTTTAATAATACACACTAAGTGCTTCTCCCGCTTTTATGACTGCATGGCATGGTGAGACATTTGCTGATGTCATAATTTTGGTTTTAAATATGGTAACACTTTTTTGACGTTCTAAGCTTTTTTTTCTAATACTACAACATTAAACAAATTTGAGAGATATACATGTTCTGATAATGCTACCATGTATCTACTGAAGATCATGAGTAAGTCTGCACATTGAGACCTGACTAAATATTTCAAAACAAATACTCAGATTATTTCAGATACTTTCAGATTCATCCCACAAAAGTATGCTTCTCTATATCCTACTAAGAAATCATCTTGTAACTATTATACAAATGGAATTTAATAAATCTTCTTTCTCTTTTAAACCAATCAGTCTAAAAATATACTGTCTAAGAAATTTGAAACTTAGTGACATGCGCTATGACTTCTAATTATTTGTCACTTGCAGCAGAATTATGAATTGAATATTCTAACACTAAAAGATAAAGAAACATAAAGAATTTGCTGTAGGAATTTAAGAAAAAACAGTTCCATTTCAGGAGGAGCTCAACATTTTAGCAGAATGCTATACTCGCTCTTTAAACTGGCTTTAATGGATTATACTACAGTCGTAGATTTCAAGATAAGAAATAACCACCATATTATGTCTGAGTTCAGTCTACTGCATTTTAGCAAGTCAGTATCTCAGCTGTAAAAACTATTTTCCTGTGTTCAAAATGTGACCACCAAAAGAACTTTAACTTGATTCTAAACTCACCTCAGGTTTGTAATGTTGTGTTGCTTTGTGATCAATTCCTAATTCACCAAACAGTTCACCCTTTAAACCTCTCTCTATCTCCCTAGCTTAGAGATAAGATTGTGGTGTGGGACCATGTAAGATGCCCTGAGTTCTAAAATCTTTTAAGATTACAGCCATTCACATAAAAGGAATGCCAGTAGCAGATAGTGTTGAGTGTAGTGGGTATATTGACACAAGTAATTTATCATCATCTTTGACCTAAGTCTCATTTAACCCTTGTTCAAAATCATTTATGAATGTAAGATTCCTCAGGGATTTCATCCTCCACTAAAGAAACCAGTGATGTATTCCCACATTTCATTTCTGGGTGAATTACCCGTCACAAGGCAACCTTCTCTGTTATCCCATAGTAATTCTGATTCTTAAAAATTTTTTCGTGTTCAACTTTGCTGCATATTGCACAATTTTGCAATAATGTGTAATAATTTATAAAGACAGAATTACTGACCTATTCCTTTTTAGTCTTGATTGCCTTCCATCATAGAAGATGGAATCTTATTTTGATGATATTGACATACCTTCCTAATATGGAAATTTTTGTAATAGAGAAGGAATCCTTATAAAAACTTATAATCTTATAAAATAAATTATCTCTGAATAATAATTTTAATGATTCTGACATTCTGGTAATAATACATCTTTTTAGAACAGATTGTCTATTAATACAATTCATGAAGGGAACTAAACAAAATAATAAATGAACTGATATTTCAAGAGCTGTTTTCACATTAAGATATGCTGCACTTTCTTTAAAGTAGAACAACTCTTGAATGCTTTCTGTTTAGTGAAGTATATGTAGAGGAATCCTAAACCATAAAAATAACAAAAAAAAACCAAACCCATAAAACAATCATTTTAAAATCTACGATCATCTTAAATCTACAATTCATTTTAGATTATAAAAAGTTATAGAAAACCATTTTAATGTTTTTACACAGTCACTGATCTTATAATGGAGAATGAAGGAAAAACTGTGCTGATTTTATGAATAAGGTTATTATGCTAAACCATAAAGTGGAAGCAAGTTAGTGTAATCAGACAGTGGTGGTGAATTGGCTCACTTGAAAAAAAAAAGCAAAAACATACAAGTCCTCAAGGATGGCAGAACAATATAATGTTGTATAGGATTAGCTTTCTAAAAGCACACTGTAGAGGTCCTGAGGGTCTCATAGCTCACTTATTTCAAATTTTTAATGCCCTCATTTAAATTTCCTCAGACTTCATAATAGGCTCTGAAGTCAGAATTTGCTATTTAGGGAAATTATAAATAAAGCAATTATCAGCTCAGTACTACTCTCAAAACCAATGATCATGCATACAGTCATCCTGCTAGGTCCACTAGGAATTATTGAGGAGTTCTTATGCATTACTATTCTCAGCAGACAAATGCATTTATATATGAGAAATTTGTCTAAATTAGTATCCACTTCAGGTTAGGCACTGAAACAATACATATATTACACACTGAATCAGAGTCCTATCCAGGCAACTTTAGACATAATTATAGAAACTATATCTATTCTAACAAAAACACATCTAACCTAACAATATATTGTGGAATGCGTACTCTATGCTCAGAAATTCCTATTGGTTAAATCTGGTTTTGTCTAAAATTTATCCAAAGTATTATGTGTCCATTTTAAATTGATGTGAATCCTTGCCCGGCAATAGCGGGCAGATAATAACAATATTATTAGAGCCCTGGAGCCGCGTATTGTAGAGACGTAAAAGAATGGGGGCTATGAGGCAATGGAGAAAGATTGAAATATTTTCATGTTAGGGGCCTAGTGTAACACCTCATGAGATCAAATGCTTTAACCGAGATAAAATGATTTTGTGGTTTTGGTTTGCATCTATATTGTAAGTGGGAAAGCTCCATTAAAAATGTCACATTCCAAAGGTCTCCAACAAGCATTAAATATTTTCTTTGCTTCTTTTTTTCTTCTTCTTCCTTTTTTTTTTTTTTTAAGGTGTTATACATAACATTCTTATATTACAAAATGAAGTTATCCATATTAATACATAGTCAAAGGCTTTAAAGATAGTAAATGCTTTCTCAGTGAAAAAAATAGAATCCATATCTATGAATATTTTCTAGGAAATCCCTAAAACAATGATTCATCTAATATTCATGAGAGATTTAACCGTACTTGCATGAGATATTAACATACTTTAACAGTTTGTTGTGGTAAACTATGGAATCGTTTAGAACTAGATTATCACCATCTACATAACTGCATAGTGATTTAGTGTAAACCCAGGGTCAGAAGAATCATCCACTCACCCACTGCCTGCTAATCAGCATCAAAGTAAAACTCATAGGCAAGGAATATTTTCTAACACCTTTAACAGAGCTATCAATCAAATTGTGGTCACAGCTCTAAGTGAAACATTCATGCAAGTAAATTATACTGTATTACCTGCATGAAGGTCCTGCTTTCATTTCCACAGGATTCTGTCATCATCTGACCAAAGAATGAAACTGATTTTATGTCAAACTTCTTATAGAAGGTGTAGCAAACAGAGAATATGAAGTAAAGTGGCAAAGAAATGTGGAGGAACAAGATATGGACCTTGAACTTTAGTAAGAATCTAATTGTTATTATTGTATAACCAGTTCATCTAATATTATGTAATGCACTTGACTGTGCCATTTGTGGAGTTGTAAAAATATTTATAATGGTCCAGAATGGTTTGCCAGAAAGTTGTAATCCATCAGTTTCACATCATATCATAATCTTCATCGTCTTTGTCATAAAGACTGCAGTCTCCACAACTTGGTACCTCCTTCCTCACGCTTTCTCTGTTGCTTGTAGAACATGCTATTTTTGTGTTGCTTAATTTAGAAAATGAAATGTATTGATTATTCATCTCATTAAACTTAGAAATTTAAATATCACTCACAATCACAGAATCACAGAATTATAGGGGTTGGAAGGGACCTCTAGAAATCATCTAGTCCAACTCCCCTGCTGAAGCAGGCTCCCTGGCCCAGTTTGCACAGGTAGGTGTCCAGGTGTGTCTGAACGCCTCCACAGAACAACACTCCACCACCTCTCTGGCAGCCTGTGCCAGTGTTCCATCACCCTAACTGTGAAGAAGTTCTTATGCACATTTGTGTGGAACTTCCTATGCATCAGTTTGTGGACATTTCCCTTTGTCCTATCGCCATGAACCACTGAGAAGAGTCCAGCCTCGTCCCTTTCCCTACTGCTCCTCAGATATATATAGTCATGGATCAGAACACTTCATGATGTAATCAAAAGACTGCAACCCTCAATTTTCATTGTTTTCCTGATAATCATTTCAAGGATTGGAAAATTATTTGGAGAATTAATATCTTCTGTCCCTGATCAGCATTATTTTTCAGTCAGATGGTTTGACAATACTAATGGCACACATATCTACATATCCAGAATCCCCATGAGGCATGGTCCAGTTGCTGAAAGGGATGTTACTCCACTAGGACATTTTCATCTCTATGGATAACTACCACCACTGCCAGATGGCCTAGATAAATATACTGTGCCCTAGTCCACATCTCCTTTCTAGAATATGACAAAGGGATCTATATTCTCATGTGCAATGCCAGATAAGATTAATGGAACAATTGTGCCATTGGTACTTGGCAGAGTACTTATATTTTTATTACCATGGCTCATAAAGTCCAAAAAGGCAACGTCATCCATCATCAGAACATTCTTAGTTACCACCTAAGGAGATGCCATATGGCTAGGGAATAAGTTTTTCATAAAGTAATGGACTTAAATCACTCTTGACTACTTGGAGTGTAATTCTTACTTGGTGTTTACAAATGCAAAGGGACAACTCAGAAAAAAGAATGATATCAGAAATCCAAGTGAAGCCATGGTTACTACTTCTGCCAGGTTAAGCTAGTTCTCTAATTTTTGGGAACTGTAAGTATAAAATCATCAGAACAGTCCTGGTAATATTTCCTGTAAATTTTTGGTAGCTGCTTGCCTGCTTCTGAGAATTCCACACATAGAACTCATGAAAAATGTCCTTATCATGATCTCTTACCTCCCTTTCATTCTTCCTCCTGGAAGCATTGAAACCTCACTGTGCAGCTTCTGGCAGCTCCTGGCCTGAAGCTTCTGTCTGTAGATTGGAATCCATTTTCAACACTATTTTAAATCCAAGCTGTGCTGATTTTGTGATGTAAGAACTCCATTTGACATTTCTGGAGTTTGTTTTTTTCCAGCTCTAGTCCTTGTACTATTGATACTACCTTACTTTGGAGGCCCCAGAAATATGATTATTTTTGTACAGTGAAAAATGAATCATAAAGGCCTCCATTAAAAACAAAATATGTAACTACACAGTATACAAATTCAGTCAGAACCACTTACGATTCTTAATATAGAGATAGATGGATGCTGGTTAAATGCCAGTTACTGCTCTAGATTTGGTAGTAGCAGGTGCTCTACTGATGAATGCAGCTTGTTATTTTTAATTTTTTCAAAACTGGCTGGATTAATTTGCCATTTGATTTGTTTTCAAATCCAGTAACCTTTAAATGTAAAAAGCACAAGTAGAAATGAGAATCATAGAGTCATAAAATATTTAAGGTTGGAAAGGATCTTTAAGATTGTCTTGTCCAACCATTCACATATCCCCAATATTGCCCGCTAAAACAGGTCCCTGTGTCCTATATGTCTACTTCTTCCTTGAGCAACCACTTCCTTGGACAGTCTGTTTCAATGCCTAAACAGTCTTTTGAAGAGGAAATGTTTCCTAATACCCATTCTGAATCTCCTGTTGCACAACTTGAGGTCATTCCCTCTTGTTACCTAAGAGAATAGGTTGACCTTCAACTCACCACAACCTATGTTCAGGGAGTTATGGAAAGCTATAACGTCTCCCCTGAGCTTCCTCTTCTCCGGGCCGAACAATCCCAGCTCCCTCAGCCACTCCCTTTAAGACTTGTATTCTTCACTCCTCACCTGTGTCACGGCCTTTCTTTGGACACACTCCAGGGCCTCAATGTCTTTCTTGTAGTGAGGGGCCCAATATTGAACACAGCACTCAAGCTGTGGCCTCACCAGAGCTGAGTACAGGAGAATGATTACCTCCCTGCTCCTGCTGGCTACACTGTTTCTAATGTGAGACAGGATGGCATTCGCCTTCTTGCCCACCTGAGCACACCGCTGTCCAGAAAGATCAGAATGAAACTCCTTCTCCACACTTTATATTTAGGAATTTTTTTAAGCTATTCCTCATCTGATATTTAGAAACCAATAGAACTTTTCTGAAGTTCAGTTTATTGGTTACCACTCGCCTAAAAGGCTTGAATGCTTGTTCATTTAGTACCTGAATTTCACAAGACTGTGAGAAGATCTTGCTTTTTATTTCACTGACTACTTATTTATGTAAAGACTAATAAATACATGTGGATGTTATAACTGTCTATTTGAATGCTAGTAATGTATCTAATGGTAGGACATTGCAACCTTTTCATATTCTGCTCAGAACATGTCATGTGGTTTAGTCTTAGGCATAATAGCTTAAATTGTCTTGAATTCTTGTTTGACTGTCAGTTATCAGTCTCCCTTTTTTTCCTGTGATTTGAATTTGATTTTTTTTTCTCACTACTGTGGCATGTTCTGCTTAATACTGTCAGTGATATCCTTCTCTGAGTGTAGAGGCTCGGTTACAAAAAAAAAAAAATAAATAAAAAGAGGTGTAGACTGTGATGCTTTAAATGCTTTATTGTTCTTTATTTATATCATCAAAGCAAACAGTGCTATTCCCATATGTAAAATGAAGTATGACTATATTTGTAGGATTGATTCTAACTTACTATAATAAGCTATAACTATTTGAGTTGTTGTGGTCCAAGTTCTATTACTTTGTCACTCTCTCCCATATTACCATTAATTTTCTAGGTTAAATTTCTGTATAATCCGGATTTTATGTGAAGATAGTAGATTTCTCTCTCTTTTCTTTCCAAGGGGAAAACAAACTGAAGAATCTGTGAAGTTGATACTGTTCTATTTTGTGAATATTCTGGTTTGATTGAAGGTCCAGTGAGCGTACATTTTCTGAGTCAATGTTGTCCTTAGTGCGTAAACAATTAATTCAGATTTCAAAATGCAAATTTTATTTGAAAGGTGGAATTACATCCTATTTTTAGGTCTTGTATGCTTTCATAATTTTTGCTAGAGTAAAAACTATTTTCTTAGATCAATATTAATTTCAACTTTTTTTTTTCCCCCTACTAGATGACTGATACATTGTGCTGTCTACTGAATACAAGCAGATGAAAATAGGACTAAATATCTTTTATGTGTTGCATCTTGTACTTTGGCTTCAGAAGAATTACCAGATCTCCAAATTGGATCTAGGAAAAGCATCTTCAAATGCAATGCACTCTCATATCACACTAACTTTAGAAAATAGCAGTTATTTTTATTCATGCCACGCACAGGTTGAGAACTTGTGGGTAAAAATTAGGGAATATATTGATAAAGGACATCTGGTGGTCACAGTCTACTAGAGGCCACATGATCCAGGGAAGCCTGCTGATGAAGTCCTCCTGCTTCAACTACAAGAAGCATAGTGCTCATAGGCTCTTATCATAATGTTGAATTATATCTACACTGATGTCATCTGGAAAAGCAACACGATGTTCTGCAAGCAATGCAGGAGACTCCAGAAGGCTCCAGGGAGGCCTCATGGAATCCTTCCAGTATTTAAAGGGAGCTTATGAAAAAATTCAAGACCAACTTTTTACGTGATCAGAGAAAGGACAAGGATGAATTGTTTTAAACTAATCAGAGGTTAGAAGGAAATTATTCATTTTATGGCTTATTTAGTGGCAGTTAGATACAGGAAGAAATTGCCAGAGAAAATGTCATTGCCTCAAGCTTTGAAGCATTCATGGCCAGGTCGGGTGATGGAGCACTAAGTCTTGTAGAGTGGTTAGTAAATCTGCTCTTGGTGGGGGATTTGGAACTGAACAAATTTTAAGGTCTCTTTCATCACAAGTCATTCTAAGATTCATCAGTTTCATAGACCACAGATGCAAGTAATTTAATATGGGTTCACTTTCCCCATATTTCTATTTGTAGAATCATTGGTGCTCTTTTGTTTGTTTGTTTGTTTTATTTTTAATGCAGGAAATAATATTAAAAGGTAGCCTCTTTTATTCTAAATTCTATACCTTATTTTAAATGTGCCATGTCTTGTTCCAAATGAAATGATACTTTCACCATTAAGTATATAAAATTTTTCTTTTAATTTCAATGAAAGCGGGACAAACTCCTGTGTTAATTAAAGATGACTAGTTATTGCTTAATTGTAGTATGATGCTCTTTCCTGATAAAGGCAAACACAAAATTACTGAGCTTAAAGAATGAATTTCAATAACACCATTAAAAGGAAAAGATTTCTGTGATTTGCTTCTGATTTTTTTAAACTATAATTTATATGCAGAGTCACAGCTTGTGAGCAAAATCCATCAATAAATTAATATTGCAGTTGTTCAGCTGTTAAATTATGATCCATTTTGGATGGTTTAAAAGCCTCTGGGATTCTTTATATATAGTTTCCTCTAGTGTTTATTTTTTAATTTGTAACATGTACTAAATAAATGAGTTATAGCAATGAATTTCTGCTTTGTGATTATTAGTTTTTTAGATTTAAGTATTTTATCTTGTGGGATGCAGAGAAATAAATATAATTTACATGCAGACCAGACAGTTATACTCATTCAGTTCATTGGGCTTCAGGTTAATCAATCCCAGTGGCTAGCTAACTATACAATGTAGCAATCAGAACCAGTAGGCCAATTATTAGCAGGAATGCCACATAACCATGCACGGAAAGAAGAGTGCTGCACCATAAAGGAGAAAATGTTCTGATATTTCTCAGTTTAATTTTCTCCATGTTTCTCAGAATGATCATCTAGTAATTAGGCTTTTATTACGCAATTGTTTCAAATATATTTAATTGTTGTGGTTTAAGGTATTTATTACCGAGTTTATTCATTGTAAATTAGGTCTGTAATCTGATGACAATGATGGATCGCAACCATAGAAATGCTGAAGTTTTTCTATAAGGAACAGATTCAGTAAATGTTGACACTCTTCTCTTTGCCCTTATTACTACCATTTCCTGTATAACTTTCACAAAACTTGGGCATTTTCTTTCAAATACATGTAGTACATATATGTGTACTGCAGCTCAAAGAGCTACAGCCATCTCCCTTCCTCTCTCCCCATCCAGGGAACAGTCAAATTCATTTATTTCTGAGAATGTATTCCCCATTATGGCCATATTAGAGATGAAGAAAACATTTTTTGACCACAATTTTTGTGTCTGTATTGGGTTTACATGGCAAGATTTTGACAGTGGGGAGGGCACTATTCTGTTTGAGCAGAGCACATCAGCTACTCTATGTCAGATCAGAGCCACAGTCAGTTCTGCCATTGGACAGAGCTAACCGTGAGGAATGTTGGCTGTGCCTCTGGAAGAGATTTAAGAAAGAGTAAAAATAGCTTATTGGAACCAATGGAAATGACCCATGTTACAGTAGTTCTTGAAGATCTGCAGTTTGAAGACAGCCCATGGTCTTTCTGAAACACCTAATTCCATTGTACTTTCATATATGCATATATATAATACATATGCAGTATATGCAGTATTTCCCTGGTCTGTGATCTATAATGTAGCCAAAATATCCAGTCAGTTGAGTACCTGTTGAAATACCTGCTGATAATATTATCGTTATGATGCTAAAACTACAATTCTGCCAATACGGATGTGAGATGTCTCTGTGATTTACATGTGAAATATTGTTTAAATATGTGACCTAGAAGAAAACTAAAAGAGCCCTGAAGTGTCTGAGATTTCTTCTTTAGAAAGGCTACTTTACATGTTCTCAACATAATGTGTGAGGAAGATTACAGAACATCAATGTGGAGAGCTAGAGAATTTTCCCTCAAGAGCAGTACATGGAATCTTGTCAAGGTAGGAGATACTCTGAGAGTGGCAAGCTTTGAGTTCTGTCGTGGTCAATTTTATTTTTATAAAAGTGGTAGTAGCTATTCTCAATTAGAATTTAATTTCTGTCTTGATACTTCAATCAGGTACTTTTATATTTCTAACCTGAGAGAAGGCTAATATACCTGAAATTACTATTTCGTCTTTTACATTCCCAATAATAACATTAAATTGTTAATACAACTTCTCAGACATCATTTGTTATGAAGTGTTTTACAAATTAACAAATTAAATGTTGATAGTGCTCTACCCTGTAGGCAAACGGAGATGCTATTATGCTACAATAGTACTTACGCAGACATAGAATTGCAACTTCAATATGTATTGAGAACACACTGAGGTTATTCTCTTCTCATTTGATACTGTTCCACAAGCAGCTCTTAAAATATCTTCCTGAATACAAAAAAAAAAAAAAAAAAAAAAAAAAAGAGATTACGGACACATATTTTACATATTTTGCTGATTAACTGCTAGGTTTAAATACCCAAAAGCTTTTGTTGTTGTGTTTTGTTGAACATCATTCACATTTTGGTCACAAAGCACTATGACAATTTAATCAATGACATAAAGAATATTAGCTCTTCCCTTCTTATTCTTCATTTGCCTGTAAATGGCTTCCATGAGGATTTGTGCCATAATATTCCTGTTAGGTGAGCCTGACCATGTTTCAATTCACCATGTTCTTCTTGAAGATGTGTGCGACTTTTTCTATTTGTAAGGAATTTATCCTGAATCCTATAACTTTTCAAAGATGATAGAGACCTGCATCTCAGTGAGATCCACCAGTCAACCAGAACACACAGATGATCCCTTGCAGTGTTCCTCAGGGGTCACTGCTGGGTCTGGTCCTGCTCAACAATTTCATCAATGACCTTGACGAGGGGATAGAGTCCACCCTCAGCAAGTTTGCTGATGATACAAAGCTGGGAAGAATGGTTGACGCACCAGAAAACTGTCATTCAGTGAGACCTGGACAGGCTGGAGAGTTGAGCAGAAAGGAACCAGATGAGGTTTAACAAGAGCAAGTGTAGAGTCTTGCACGTAGGAAGGAATAACTGCATGCACTGGTACAGGTTGGGGAATGACGTGTTGGAGAGGAGCTTTGAGGGGAGGCACCTGGGTGTCCTGGTGGACGACAGGTTGGCCATGAGTCAGCAATGTGCCCTGGTGACCAAGAAGGCCAATGGTATCCTGGGGTGCATTAAAAAGAGAGTGGCCAGCAGACTGAGGGAGTTGATCCTCCCCCTCTACTCTGTCCTGGTGAGGCCTCATCTGGAGTATAGTATCTAGTTCTGGGCTCCCTGGTACAAAAAAAGACAGGGATCTCTAGTAAAGAGTCCCGCGGAGGGCCACAAAGATGATAAAGGGCATGGAGGACGAATCTTATGAGGGAAACCTAAGAGACCTGGGGCTGTTCAGCTTTGACAAAAGAAGACTCAGAGAGGATCTGATCCACACCTATAGATATCTAAGGAAAGGTATGAGGCCTGACTCAATTTCCCTGCTACTGAAACTAGAGTGTCACTGTATTCATGAACCTGGAAAGCCTGAAAGAAGACTTTGACTGTTGGTAAAAAAATGCATATAACACTATAGAATTTACCATGACTTTGTCACTACATCTCTCACAGAACGGACTCCCTTATCCTTTCCTTGGCATACTTTTTCTACCTATTTATAGAAGTTCTTGTTGCCCTTACATTCCTTGCAAGACATTTTCTTCCTCCTTCCTTGCTCTATATATTACTTTTTTCACTCTAACTCAAATACAAGGTACCACTCATTCTTTATGGTCTGCCACTCTATCAATTTTGGAGCCTCATGCACATTAGAAATGCACTGTTTTTATTTTCAGCTCTGAAAAGGTCATTCTTTAATATCAGTAATAAAATAAACACAAATCTTTGGTCTTCATAATGAGAAGACACTTGAGTTATAAACCTTTCTAAATTTAATGAAGATTGTCATTTAATTGACAGAAAACAGAGCACCCTCCTCTTCATGCATATTTCCAAGGGAAAAAAACTGTCTTTGCAATTAAATAATAAATTAAAAAATTTCAGGCAGAATATCAAAATGACAAAAACCATTACTGGCTTTACCTGTATTAAGGGAGAAGCCCTCTTTTCTAAGCATAAAAATAACTTATAGAATTTGTCTTGTAACTTATACAGGCCTATATTGAATCTTAAACCATTCTCAGGAATTGTTTAGAGTGAAAGTGTTGATTAGGCAAAAATAATGCTATGATGAGACAGTTTTACATTGTAGATATGGGTCTTGCACAGAAACCTGAGGCATCCTTTTATCAAAGTAAAAATACAGTGTCATAGCTTACATAAAAAGGAAAGTGGATGGATGTAGTGTAAATGTTCTTTGAGAGAACAAACAAAAACATTGGCAAAATCCTGAGTCTGAAATTATTTTATTTTCCACAGCAGAATGCATGTGAGAATTCGAAAAAAAAATTAAAATCTTACTTGCTTTTTGAAAAACTCAATTTCAACACCTACTGCCATCTTTTATCATCTACGTGCAGAAACAGGCAAGTAGTTTCCAGTTTGATAACTATATTACAAACTTTTTATATATAATTCAGTTATTAATCAGTTTCCTAATAATCTAGATTTTTTGTCTAAATTCTATTTCTCTGTTTTCTATTCTTTCTTTTTGTATTGTACTGCACCTGGATTCTCTCATTCGTTGAAAGCTGCTATATATAATAGATTTCTAGACTGCAAATAGCTATTTAAGAGTAGGTTTTTTTTTGTTTTTTTTTTTAACCTTTCATAACAACTAGTATAAATAATAAATTGTGTCCTGGAAGGAATCATAGAAGGACCTTAAAAAGAAGCAAGATTCTTCTCTCCTTGCTGACCTGTCAATGTCCTCACCCTAGGATATATAAAACTAAGGGGGTTTTTTTGTTTGTTTGTTTGTGTAATCTTTTCATCTTAATATACGTATATTGTTGCTATTTCATTTGAACTTTGTTGCTATACTTAGTTATTAAGTACATGCAGATCATGTAAATTGCTTTCTGTAATAGGGAGGTCAGGATATTGGCACTCAAGAGTGATTTCCTTTCCTTTCTCAGCTCGATTTCTTTGATTATGCATTCCCTATCTGAATTGTGTATCATTAGCCATTTATTTCCATAATGATAGGATATATCTGCATAATAGAATTTATCAAACAGCAATGATACATCCTTGGATGTAAATCTCATAAATCACAATGTCAAACTGTATGACCATTGGGTCAGGTGATAACTTCTGACCAGTAATTATCTTTATCTCTGGATACATGACTATCCCATAAATATTAATAGTTGGGCAGTTCCATCATAATGGAATGCATGAGGATTCCACCAATGTATAAAATTTTAACTAAACGTAAGAAAAATCAGAACGTATAATCTCATCAAATTTAAGTATTAGAAACCAATATACATTTTCCTTCTTTTCAATAAAGTGAAAAAAGGTTAACAGTTCTTCAGAAATACATCTATATATTTTTTCCCCCAGAGATACTAATTGCATATTTGGGTTGTGGGTTGGAAATATAAAGAATATTTCACCCCTATTGAGTTTTGTCTGTTTAAGATTCAGCCTCTTTCACCATGGATCCATTGCTTACATATTCAAAATAACCACCTTTTAATGATTTCATGACATTTAATGAAAGCTTTTTCTCAGATACAATGTGTTACTTTCTCTTTTAGTTTATCACTACATATGTTCCCTTTGGAGAATATATTTGATTGAAGTGGCAGAGTGGCAAACCCCCTAAGGCAGTGTCAATGAAATCAATTTCCAAGGTCAGCCTAGTGAACAAAAAGCATCTAAATGGAGCAGATGTCTGATAATCATGATCTGAGTCCTACTCTCCCGCTCTTCTCAGAAGAAGCATAAAGGAGCAGTTCATAACATTCTGCTTCTAGAAGCAAGGTGGTGGTAACTAATTTCAGAGGAGTTTAGTAACAACAAATTAAAATGTTTCCCTTTAGTCTTCCTTTAAATTAATATAATTATTCCTTGAAAGTCTCTAAATATTTCTGTCTTCTATACGACTGTGTTATATATTGTTATTCCCAAGAGTATCATAAAGCTACTGCGTACCTATTAGAAAAAAAATAAACAAACAGCATCCATAAATAAAAAAGAGGAAGATTTTGAATTGAACTTACAAATGAACTTCTTCTTAATTTTAATATACATGGTACAACTACTTTCATGAAAAATATGAATTTAAAAATACCTCATCCTAGGAATCACATTAAGAGGATCACACATAATAATTCACTGACAAATGAATACTACAACAAATTCATTTGTCCAGATCAGATTTTCCATGATATATGGAAAGTAAATTTCAAGCCACTGGAAGACTAATTTCAGAATAATGTAATACGTGGTTAAATATTTTTAAGGTATAAAAGAACCACTCAGTTTAAACCTTGACTATAATGTATAAGGTTTATTCTTTTGAGTGGTCTTATGACTAAATAATCAAACTTTTAAGGTTCACTTATTTATATAATTATGCTGCCTAATTAGTATAGCTATCCTGTGCACCATATATGCAGCGTGTAGTAAAATTAAATCACTACAGATTCTATTTTAAATAGACAAAATAAATATGAAACAACTGTCTGCCAACAGTTATCCAGGAGTTGTTATATCTTGGAATTAATATAGAAAAAGTGAAAGTTTCTGCCACATAAATTCTCAACTTTTAAGACTTGGAAAAGTTATAATTTAAGAAAATGATTCATAGTTTACACTACTTATCTCTGTCCATTTCAGGATGGAAGGTGGGAAGAATCCAAATTTGATTTAAGTAGAAAGGCTGCTCAGAAAGTAATGCTTCTTAATTTAATATATTTGTGCATGATGTTAGAGGCGGATGCTGGTGGTATGGCAGTATAGGTTGAACCTTCCCACCAATATTCTGATACATTTTCTTGCTGTGTAGCAGATGGCAGCGAAGGGGGTTTCCTTCTCTCCAAATTGGAAAGATATGGATTTAATGGGTGGCTTGTTTGATTGGCTGCAGGACCAGGTCCAGAGAGTGGTAGTCAGTGGCTCAATGTCTGGATGGAAATCAGTGAGAAGTGGTGTCCACCTGGGGTTAATGCTGCGGTTAGCACTCTTAATATCTTCATCAGTGACATTGACAGTGGGGCCGAGTACACCTCAGCAAGTCTGCTGATGACACCAAGCTGTGGGGTGCAGCTGACACACCAGCAGGGTGGGATGCTATTCAGAGGGGCCTTGACAGGCCCAGGCAAACTTCACGAGGTTCAACAAATCCAAGTGCAAGGTCTTGCACCTGGGTCAAGGCAATCTCTGTTACAAATACAAGCTGGGGGATGAAAGGATTGAGTGCAGCCCTGCTGAAAAAGACCTGTGGGATAGTGGTGGATGGGAAGCTGGACAAGAGCCAGCAATGGGCCCTCACAGCCCCAAAAGCCAACTGTTTCCTGGGCTGCATCAAAAGGAGCATGGCCAGCAGGGTGAGGGAGGTGATTCTGCCCTCAACTCTGCACTGGTGAAGCCACACCTGGAGTACTGTGTCCAGATTTAGAGTCCTCAATACAGAAGAGACAAAGACCTGTTGGAGCATGTCCAGAGGAGGGCCATAAAAGTGATTCAAGAGGTGGAACACCTCCTCTGTGAGGACAAGCTGAGAGGGTTGGATCTGTTCAGCGTGGGGAAGAGGATGGTTGTGAGGTGTGACCTTTCAGTATCTGAAGGGAAACTAACAAGAAAGATGGTGACATACTCTTTAGCAGGGTCTAGTGATGATAGAACCAGGGGAGATGGCTTCAAGCTCAGCGAGGGAAGATTTAGAATAGATAGGAGGAAAAAACTTTTACATTGAGGGTGATGAATGAAACACTTCAACAGGTTACCTACTCATGTGGTTGATGCCCTGTCCCTGAAGTCTTTCCAGGTGAAGCTGGATCAGGCCCTGGGCAACCTGATCTAGCTGTGGTGAGCCTTGTTCATTGCAGGGCAGTTAGACTAGATGGCCCTCAGAGGTTCCTTCCAACTATAAGCATTCTATGATACTATGACTGTATGATTGATAACACAACAATGCTTTTAAGGAAAATGAAAAGTATAAAAAAATAGAATCACCTGAAAGAGATTAAAAATAAGAATAAAAATGAAATATGCTGGTACAAAGCTAATACAAAAATGAAATTCCTTCCCTCCTACTAAGATCAGAGAATATGCAGTTTCGTCAGGTCACATTTTATGTCCCCTTCAGCTTTCCTTGAAAAACAATCAAAATTCTCTTAAGCTCCTCCATCAATAGGAAATGTACAACCATTCCTATGATTTTCTTGTTTATAAAGAATGCAGAGCTGCACACTACATTCACAGTCCAAAATGTACTCTTTACTGTAAGGCTTTAGAAACAGTGAAATCATAGCGATTCTGCTGTATACTAGAGCATCTTAATGAGATCCTATAAAGTTGATCTCTTTGGCTGCATTGTGCTGCACATGACTTACAACAGGTATAGAATTTTTAAGAGACGAAACAAGAATGAAAAAGGCAGTCGGGGACACTCAAAGTTTATGATTATGCTTGTAAAATAAAAAGTGCTAGCACAGTGGCCCAAGCAGTGGTTATCTGCGTTCAAAATCGTTAGTATGGTCAGTGTTTCCCAAAATTCTTACACAAACTTTGGACCTTAGCCCAGTCCAGGGATCAGTCAAAACAGCATGATCAAAAGCATTCATACCAAGACAGAAAATAGTATTGACATAGAAAAACAGGGTCAGATAGCAAAAACATAGCACCATGAGTCCTCGAACTGAAAGTGTACCAAAAATTTGCCTGAAAATCTTATCTGCTATAAAGAAAGCTTTTGCGCTGTGAGGTATCTCACATGTAACTGCAGTTCTTCAGACCAGTCATACATTTATCCTTTTTTATGTCATATATCTTAAAAATAAAAAATAAAAATGTAGTTATTACAATTTTGATAAGCACAGTATATTTCTGATACAATCACACAGATGATGCTCAATGCCGTTTGGGAGCAAAGCAAGCCCTAAAACTTGTAAGATAATGAAAATATTCTCTCTGCACATTTCTGAGATTAAGATTTAGAAATGCACACATCATCAAAATTAGTTTGTCCTCTGGAACACATTTTAATGTGGAAAACAGTATTTAATTTTAAGGCAGAGCTGAAAACACTGTATTTCACCAGATAAGATGTTTAGATTCATTTGCAGTGTAACTACTAACCTGCTTTAAAGTCAAGGCAGACTTCAAGGATTTTGGGCATGATACATGATTATATCTTGTATGTAGTTGCAATCAGTCTGAGCTGAGAATCTGTACAAATAGCTTCTGGTTTTACATCTCCTCTGAGCATTTTAAAGATCTCAGAAGGAAGGATCCTATCCATTTTAATTAGCTTCATTTTTTACTACTGTAAAAGAAAAACTGAGTTGAAGAGATAGGGAATCAGAATACACTCAAGGTGTGACACACTTTACCCATGTAATACCATTGTTTTCTGTAAAAACAAGCCAGGCTCCTTCTTGAGCCAGTTCCAACACAACCATCAGATTCTGGCACAGTATTTTGAGTTTCAAAGATGCAAAGACAGTTTTGGAATTTTGGACATCAATTTTTCATGTTCTTGATCTCCATATGGACCTGTAGGGAACAAAGTTCATAGCAGGCTAATTAATAAACTTAATTAATTAATGCATGAATTAACTTGGAAGAAGATTGCTGACATCTGATCTTTCAGATGAGACAGGAAAACATACTCAACACTTTTATTTTACTGTATAACACTATTTATAAGAAAAAATGAGCATGTTTTAATCTGAATCTTGAAACAATTATATCATTCTCTGAATTTTCTAGTTTGTAGTATATAATACATAGAATTGATTATTGTGTGAGTATCACATACTGAATTGAGGAAGTTGAAATAGAGGAGTGAGGGGCAGAATTTGCCTGCAATAAATAAAAACCTCTTGGACAACATGACAAAAAAAATAAATCTGATTCTGTGCCCTTTCACTTCTGATCAAACTTTGTTCTTAAAATTTCTTTCAGAAAGCCCAGTGGACTTAGTCTAGTCAGTATGATTGAGGGACTGATCAGGATTTGAAGGTGAGCAGTACTACACTGTTCTAAGGAAGAAATATTAGATTCTGACCTGCTTGGTTGTTTAATTTGGACATGTGAAACACTGCTATGAGAAGCTGATGTGAAAGTATGATAGTCACTCCCTTCCTTAGTGTTCAAAAACACGATTGTCTTTTATATCACAACAAATCTTTTTTCCTTCTTTCTTTCTTTCTTTCTTTCTTTCTTTCTTTCTTTCTTTCTTTCTTTCTTTCTTTCTTTCTTTCTTTCTTTCTTTCTTTCTTTCTTTCTTTCTTTCTCTCTTTCTCTCTTTCTCTCTTTCTCTCTTTCTCTCTTTCTCTCTTTCTCTCTTTCTCTCTTTCTCTCTTTCTCTCTTTCTCTCTTTCTCTCTTTCTCTCTTTCTCTCTTTCTCTCTTTCTCTCTTTCTCTCTCTCTTCCTCTCTTCCTCTCTACCTCTCTACCTCTCTACCTTTCTTTCTCTCTACCTTTCTTTCTCCCTCTCTTCCTTTCTTTCTCTCTTCCTTTCTTTCTTTCTTAAAAAACTATGAATGGTTTGCAGTCTATGTTTGACCTCCAATTCAAACAGCAAGCATTCAGTGGGAAGCACTGAGAAAGCACTTTAAATGAGTGTTTCATGAGCTTAAAACATCCTGTGTAAGGCAGCTGTCTTTTATGTATGCCATTTCTTGTTAGATCTCCACACATTTTACTAAGTCACTAAATCTTCTGTACATGATATCATATTTCTGATTGAAAAAAATTCAAATGAAAACAGAATAAAGAAGAGAGAAGGAAAAGTATAGGTGTAAAATACTGGCTAGTATCCGGGAGGATAATCAATGGATCAGATAACATCCTCCAAACAAAATTAATTGGAGTACTTTAAATGAGATATAAATTCTTACTACCCATGCACAGCCATCAGCTCCTCTGAAAGTCCCAGCTCATTCACTCATTCATTATAAACTCCTTTCACTTTCCACTTAATCCCTTTCCCTCCAGGACTCCAACTGTGGCCCTCTTATTGCCAGATCTGGATAAATCCATCACCAGTCTCCTATTGCTACTACAGTCTGCTAAAGCAATCCTCAGAAACAAATTCCCAGTACTGTTTCTTGGAGAAAAAGAATAAATAAAAGAATATATTTATGAATGCATTTCCAGCAAAATCTTGACACGTTAGCCCCCTCCATGAGTCATACATGTGCTGCCACAGCTGACGTATAAATTTGTCTGTCCTTCCACCTGGAAAAGATTGATATAAACATTCATATCTTTAGATATGTTCAGTACTCCAAATGGGGCCTCACAGAGCTGAGTAGAGCGGACAATCACCTCCCTCTCCCTGCAGTTCCCAGAGCAGCCAGAAGTTCAGGGTCCTGACTACTTTTTGCCAGGACTGCAAATTACAAATTCTACCAGGCCATGATCACTACAGCCCAGGCTGCCTCCAAACTTAACCTCTCTATGCTCTCCTCTGCATTGGTGAGCATCAGGTCTAGTAAGGTTTCACCTCAGATTATTCCATCAAGTACCTGGACCAGGAAGTTATCCTCAACAGACTTCAGGAATCTCCTGGACTGTCTGCCACTCACTGTGCCACTATCCAAGCAGATATCTGGGTTGTTGAAATTCCTCATCAGGACAAGAGCCTGTGAGCATGACACCACCTGCAATTGAAGCAAGAAGTACTTGTCAACAGGCTCCCCCTGATCAGGTGGCCTGTAGTAGACCCCAGCCACTAGATGTCCTTTACTGGACTGATCCCATAATCTCTCAACCTGGTCATGGCTCTTCACAAGCTCTTCACAATCTATCCACTTCCTAACATACAGGGCAACTCCCCCTCCCCTCCTATTCCACCTATCATTTCCAAAGAGCCTGTAGCCCTCAATCACAGTATGCCAGTCATTATATCCATCCCACATCATGTTCATAGTTATGTCCTTAACCCAGGCCCCAGGGAGGCAGCACACCTCCCTGTGAGATTTTATCACTGTACGTAACATATATTCAGAACAGGTTAGAAACTTTCATCAAAATAGTATTTTTTTACATTATGGTAGTCTCTAAATATATATTAAAAAAAATAAGAAAGAAAAAACATCTTTTTCCTCGTATGTGCCTTATCTTTCTTATTGGGGAGAATCATCAGAATAATCATCAGAATGCCAAATTTTATAATTGTCATTTTGCAGAAATATTCTTGGCTTATTCCTAACATTAAAACAGCTGCACTAGAAGTAGAACAGTGATCTATTTATTTATGTTTACAGTTATCTATGTTTACAGACAGATATAACATCTTTTTTTACTTTGTCATACTAATTCAGAGTACAAGATTAAGTGTGCAAAATTCTTTGAAAGAATTCATGCTGTGATGTGCCTCAGTAATGGTATAGGTTGTTGAATGATGTATCGTAACAGACAAGATAATAGAAATGAAGTGGGTAACACAGAGAAGGCATAGAACTAAAAATATAAGGGACCGTACTAACTAGTTTTACTGTAATGAGAATAGGATAGAATGATCTGATAAAGTGACACTTAAAAAAATAATTTCAGATAACAGTAAGAATGGTGAAGGCTAAGAAGTAGAAGTTGCTTATTTATTTTACTTTTCTTTCTTCAGATAAGTTAAATGCAGTTAGCTACATCTGAGATTTCCATAACTTGGAATACAAGTTGGAGGATATCTCCAAAGAATATTAAGCGCCGGACCTGGTGATAATATTATGATCATATTATGATTATATGTGCTTTATGCTGTGCTAGAGAATGAATTTAATCTTGACAGCTTCTCGAAGATAAATGCCAATGTGTCTGATCTTGCTTTGGACTTACTGATCTCTTTTTGTATAGGGGTTGAAGCATGCTGTAGCTCTTATACTGCATGGTTAAATGGTTACAAATTTATTTCAGCTAGACCCTTCTTAACCCCATAATTCAACCTTCAGCGTGGATGCAGAGAACATTTAGATTTCAGCTTCAATCAAATTAACGAAGGAATACCAGAAAAGCCTACTTCAGACAAAAACGTGACAACATCCATGACATTTAAAGTAAATATGATCTAAATAGCACCTTTTAGCCTACAGTCATCGTGAAGGGAGAATCTAGCTCCCAAATCTAACTTCCTACCCTAAATTAAATTTACTTCTGGGATATGATCACCCTTAAAACCCAGCCAATATATCCCATCTCTGTGTTATTTGCCACTACTATTCAGGTTGTATTTTTTTGTCTACATTTTTCCCTCAGCAGTTCATCTGGCAATTGCAATTATACTCCTTAGAAGTCGTTCATACCACATTTCCCTGCCACAGCCCTCAAAGACCTGGCAGCCCTTGGTCCATTTGAATGCATCTATAATTACACGAGCTGCTCCAAATGTACTGCCTCCTATTTTATTATACTGGCTCACAATGTTGGAAGAGGATGTTGGTTGTATGGTACAAAATGTTGAATCTTCCCACAATTTCCTCTCAAAGGTTGCTGCCATATGACAAATGGAAGCAGAGAAGCCTGATAATTTGGCATCTGATGAAGAAATGTGTATGAAGAAGAGGTGTAGCATCTAATTCCTCCACACAAAAAAAATGTTAGTCATAGGCATTCACTGAGGGTTTGCCGATTGTTTATGGAGACCAAATAGAGGATGTGAACACAGTGAGGCAATGGGCAGTGAGTTTCAGTAGTGGCAACAGTGACTTGAAAAACAAACTATATTATGGAGTGCTGGTGCAGAATTTTATAAGCATGGACAGCAAGCTCTTGTTCATGGCTGACAAAAAATACATAGCTAATGGTAGTGACTATCTTGAAGAGAAGTGTTCAGCAGCTGAGTATTTGCTGTCAAATAGTGTCATTGCGCTCTTTGTGTCTGGTGTACTTTCATGGAAATAAGTAGAAGTCATTACCTTCTGAGTGACTTACGGACATCTTGGTCCTTGAAACATTACCCTCTTCTGAGAAATTTAGTCCCTACTTATCTTTCTTTACTTGCCTTGCTTTTATACTACCTGGAAGAAATTTTATCATTGATAACCAATGATTTTTTCCTGGTCAGTGATGTGGCCTGCCTTGTTGCTGACCTTCAAGGCAGCAAAACTCAATTTGGACTGCACTGCTGCATTGAATTGTTATCTGGCCCAGTTTTCCCATTTTCTCCAGAGGGTGCTTCAGCAGACCATTGTTATTTAGTCTCCTTTTAATCTTCTTCCATAATATTACTTTCTCATGTTTTTAATCTTTTTTCAGAGTTCTTTTTTTATTTGCCTTTAAGTAAAAAAGACTCTAAAATTAAACAATCATCTAGAAAATGTCCAAAATCAAACTGTCCTGAAATTCTTGATACAATTACTCCACATAACCAATCACCTAGATAGCTATGTTAAAATGTGTTTATCTATCTTTTTGTATTTCCTTTGGGGTTGTATTATCCATGTTATTAATATAAAGTATATTAAGTTAAAAATCACAACATTTGCTATATGTATTTTAAGTTTCAACTCAACCTCTTGTTTATTTCAGTACTATTACATTAATGTTTTCTTACAAAATTCCAAGCAGAACTACATATTTGCAAAATGTAAGAAGACAATGATTATCAGATATTTATCTCAGATATTTATGGGAGAAGTAACAGCATGTAATTTAAGTATGTATAAAACATATACACATTTGAGCAATTTTCTTTGTTAATGGAAAGGCCTGGGATTTAATATTAGTTGTTAAACGTTTGTGAAAATTAAAATTAGATCATACTAAGCTACTGTCTACTTTGTCTAGATATTTGAACTGCTGGCATACATAACTTAAAACTAATCTGCTCATTTTGAAGTCCTGGAAAAAGTCCACTTGAGGAAAAAGAGTTCACCTGGGGCTAAGATTTGGTTCATGTATAACATGATAAAAGGTAATTTAGAAAATAAAAGTAACAGTTTATATACACACTTCAAAGGGACAAGGCTGGACTCTTCTCAGCAGTATGTGGTGATAAGACAAGGGGAAATGGCCACAAACTAATGCATAGGAAATTATGCACAAATATGCATAGGAACTTCTTCACAGTAAGGGTGATGGAGCACTGGAGCAGGTTGCCCAGGGAGGTTGTGAAGTCTCCTTCCCTGGAGATGTTCAAGGCCTATCTGGACACTTACTTGTGCAACCTGGTCTAGGGAGCCTGCTTTGGCAGGGGGGGTTGGACTAGATGGCCTATAAGAGTCCCTTCTAAACCCTGCAGTTCTGTGATTCTGTGTGATTCAGTGTTCTAAGAACAGGTACTGATTCTTCCTTTTTAATCTTTATGGTCATCAACCTAGTTGCGTTATTCATTGCTGCATGATTCAAATCTTCTCAGAACTGAAACAATAATGATGTGTTATAAGCAAAGAAAATAAGACCATCTCCTGGTTGTGATATACATCTATAACAAATAGACTGCTTTCAAGAGACTGTTCATGCTTTATATCAAGTAAGCAGTATGGAAGGTACAGCAATCTAATAAACAAATCCTGTTTTCTCTGAAGATCTGAGTGACTTCCCAGAAGATATAATTGATAATGCAAAGAAAAAAAAAAGGAAAAAAGAAAATACAAATCCTTCTCTGATCAATATCATTCAGTACATCACCAAAGAAAAGGAATCAAAGATCAAATCTCTGCATCAGAAAAATATTTAGCAATCAAATATT
The DNA here is from genome assembly GCA_023055505.1 of Callipepla californica brunnescens. Taxonomy (NCBI): domain Eukaryota; kingdom Metazoa; phylum Chordata; class Aves; order Galliformes; family Odontophoridae; genus Callipepla; species Callipepla californica. Next base: position 8,316,210 of record JALIRH010000007.1, read on the forward strand.
CACTACACTGCTCAATCAGATAGCAAAGTAAAGTAAAAGGAAGAAATAAGAGAAGTGACATTCAATGAGAAACAAATTCTCTGTTTCTTTGCTTCTAAAACTTCTATTTGATACTCAGGCAGCTCAAATGACATTCAGTTATTCACCTCCCATATGTCTGTAATTTAATTGTAATCAAAGCTGTCAGTGAGGTATTCTAAATCACAGAGGTTTGTCAGCATTTGCTTGCACAAGCATGGAAATTTTCTGTGTTAATCTTTTCTCTGACTTCAAATTTATATTAATGGTCATGATTCCTTAGGCTGCCTTCCTAAGAAGTACTAGGGACCATGATTGAAAGAGAAATAAACTATATATAGCCTCCAGCAGTGAGCAGCTGGTGTTTTAACTGTCTGAATACAAACTTAAGATGTACAATTCTGACTTTATATGACAAGGGCTTTTATGCTTCAGACAATAGCAGCAAGTTTGTCCAAGTCAACAATAAGGACTGACATGAAGAGACTATTGTAAGGTATTTGGAAAGTATGCCCGTAAGTGGGGAATTGCAAAAATGTTACAGAGCTTCAAAATGATGCAATGAAATACCTATTTTCTCAAGCAACAATTAAAACAACGGAATCTGGGCGGTGAGGTGGGATGAGAACTGGCTGACTGGCTGACTCAGGGCATTGTCATCAGTGGCACAGAGTCCAGTTGGAAGCCTGTACTTAACGGTGTTCCTCAGGGCTTGGTGCTGGGTCCAGTCCTGTTCAACATCTTCATCAACGACCTTGACGAGGGGATAGAGTACACCCTCAGCAAGTTTGCTGATAATACAAAGCTGGGAAGAATGGCTGACACACCAGAAAACTGAGCTGCTTATCAGCGAGACCAGGACAGGCTGGAGAGTTGGGCAGAAAGGAGCCAGATGAGGTTTAATAAGAGCAAGTGTAGAGTCTTGCACATAGGGAGGAATAACTTCACGCACAGGTACAGGCTGGAGGATGAGCTGCTGGAGAGGAGCTCTGAGGAGAGGGACCTGGATCCACATCTATAAATATCTAAGGAGTTGGAGGGAAAGGGACAAAGTCAGACTCCTCTCAGCAGTGCATGGTGATAGGACAAGGGGAAATGATCACAAACTAATGCATAGGAAGATCCACACAAATGTGCATAAGAACATCTTCACAGTGAGGGTGACAGAGCACTGGCACAGGCTGCACAGAGAGGTGGTGGACTCTCCTTCTCTGGAGACGTTCAAGACCCACCTGGACACCTACCTGTGCAACCTGGGCTAGGGAACTGCTTTGGCAGGGGGTTGGACTTGATGATCTCTACTTGTCCCTTCCAACCCCTACAATTCTGTGATCCTGTCTTTGTGTGATTAAGTCCTTGATTTATGGCTTAACCCTTCCTTATAAGACTTCTACCTCTACTGTTAATTTAAATATATATATTTATTATCTTATTACTGCCTTTTTCTGTTATTGGTATAGAAGATTTCCCTTACGAGATATTTTTCTCAATACAGCAGTCAAAATTATTATAGATTATGTCGTAGAATCACAGACTCATCGAGTTAGGAAAAGACCTCTAAGATCATCCAGTCCAACTGTTCACCTACCACCAATATTTCCTCACTAAATCACGTCCCTCTAAACAACTGAACATTCCTTGCACACCTCCAGGGATCGTTTGCTCTTAAGTTGTAGTGAAAGGGTTTTGGACTTCTTCATGCCTAATTAGTTACAGACTGAAACACATAAGAGAAAAAAAATCTAGAAAAAATGAGTACTTTTTTCAGATTGACTTGCCTTCAAAAGCTTTGTTTTTGCATTCTGTTTTGTTCTGTTGTTGCTGTTTTAGTTCGGTTTCTTGTTTTTCTTCCACGAAAGGAATTTCATTGCTTTTGTCTTTTAATGTCACATGAATTTTACTTTCTCACTGAAATTTTGGTCCAACTTTTTTTGTCTTTTAAATTAGTTGAGATTTCTACTTTTTAAAATACATACTTTTTCCTGACTAAAATATCATCATATTTGGAAGAGCAGCTTATGAAACTTCGACTGAGAAATTCGTAAAATACATAACTTAGCAAGTTTGTATTTATGTTTCTGTATATAGATAGACAGGATCACGGAGCCAAGGCAAACAGTGTGAAGTTCAATAGGGCCAAGTGTCAGGTCCTTCATTTGGTCACAACAGCTCTAGGTAACCCTACAGGCTTGGGGAGGAGTGGCTGGAAAGCTGCCTGATGGTAAGGGACCCTGGTGTACTGATGGACAGTTGTCTGAATATGAGTCAGCAGTGTGCTCACATGGCCAAGAAGGCCAAAGGCACCCTAGCTTGCATCAGGAATAGCATGGTGAGCCAGACCAGAGTAGTAATCCTCCCCTTGTATTTGGCATTGTACTTGGCCCCAGCTTGAGTATTTTATTCAGTTTTGAGTACCTCAGTACAGAAAGAACATTGAGGTGCTAGAGCTGGTCCAAAGAATGTCTACAAGACTTGTGAAGTGATTGGAGAATATACCCTGTGGTGAGCAACTGAAGGAACTCGGGTTGTTTAGTCGGGGGAAGAGGAGGCTGAGAGGAGACATTATTACTCTCTTCAAATACCTGAAAGGTGCTTACAATGAGAGCAGGGTTGGTCTCTTCTCACTGGTGAGAAGTGACAGGACAAAGGGAAATGGCCAAGTTGTACCAGGGGAGGTTTAGGTTAGATATCAGGAAGAACTTCTTTACAGAAAGGGTTGTTTAGCACTGGAATGGGCTCCCCAGGGAGGTGGAGGGGTCACCATCCCTGAATGTGTTTAAAAATCATCTGGATGTGGTACTCACTGGGTTGTTAAAGTTAGGTTAGTATGGTTAGGCTGAGGTTGCACTTGATGACTGTGAAGGTCATTTCCAACCTGACCAGTGCTGTAACTCTGTGATTCTACCATATTATCTTTTGAAGTGTTATTGTAACAGAACAAAAGGACAAAATTGCAAAATCCTAATGAACTCATGAAAAATAATAGCTATTATTTCCAAAATACTAATAGAAAGTTAAGCACTAAAAAAAAATAATAATAACAGAAACGAACTTCAGAACAGATTAAAAAGAAAAATCATTAAATATGTGTCAAAGAAAAATAAATTGTTGACTGTTCTGTGCCATACTTTAGTTTTCAAACCAATCCAGATGAAAATAAAATAATGTTGTATGTAACATTTTCACATTCAAATATGAGTTACACAAATAACATGATAGTGAACAAGTATCAAATTAAAAATCATATAATTTCTCAAATTAAGAAGTTGCAAGTTGAAGGTTTCTAAAAACATGTGTAGTGAGAGCTTACTGAAAAAAAAAGATTTTTTCATTTATATTAGATTGATATTATTTATTGATAAATTCTTTCTAAATCAGTGTACCGTTAACATTTCTCTTCATAATTTTTTACCTGTTAAGAGTGATAAAATCTGAAGGTCAGAAGATAAATAATTATCAAATTTTGTAATCATCTATTTCACCTTTCTTCTCATAGCATTTAATATTTTTAATATTTTAAAAATATTTTAAATAACTCCCATATAAAGTCTATATAAATTTATGGCTTTTATAGGTGGCTCTCTCATACCATGATTTTATGTTAATAGTAATGAATAATAATAAAGTAACAGAAACTTAATATTTTCTCTGTATAAACAATCATTCAGTCATTGCAAATCACATCTCAAATAGCTAATGTCATACAGTCAGACAATAAACAAACAAATAAAATTCAGAAATAGTTTAAATTTATTTACTGGTCAAGACATTTATGATACTTAAAATGTCAATTATATATTTTCAATAAGATTATCTAACTTTTTGTTCAAGGTAAAGAATCTGAACTAGAGCAATAAATATGTATTGTAATGCAACAGAAATCTTATCTTCACCTTTCCCCTCCCCACTAATCTAGCAAATTTGATTTTGCAATAACTGATGAGAGACTGCAGATTTTTATTTCACTTGATTGTGCCTCAAATTTTTATGGCTTGTTTTGTGCTAAATTAATATTAGTTTGTTTTAGCTGCCATTGTCACCTATATTTATTTTAACTAGACTAGGGAAAACTTCTCAAGCAAACCATGGTAAGAATATGTGTAAATCTTAAATTATGCATACCCTAAAAAATGGAGGGAGAAACAATTAGCATTATTTGCATCTAGATTTTTAGTTAAACCTACTGAAGCTTTCAGGATGCTGACAACAGTTATAAACCTCTATTTAATTACTTGCTTGAGTAATCCTTCTCTGGGCCAGTTCAGGGGATACATGCTTTGTACTCTTGTGCACAGGGAAACTCAGCTGCATGCTGTGCTCCAGATAGTGCTTATGGGAGAACTGCCTGCACAAGAAAGGTCTCAGTGTTCCATACATTTCCATTGATGCATGCCAGTGGTTTTGTCATACAAGAAGCATCACACAGGGAAATTATCTAACATTTATGCTTATGAATGTGTGTGCAATTTGCAGAATGCCTAAACTCAGACTGAATTCAAGAAACCTAACAAGACAAAACAGAAGTCAGATTGTGGTGCTTTGGAGTACGCTAGTTGTCCATGTTCTCCTAGAGAGTCTAAAGTACATCAAGAAAGGGTTCTTATCAAAGTATGAACATGCAGCTCAAACAAATCTATCAGATTTATGAACACTTCTAGTAGTGGAAGCTGGAAGCTTGTGACTTCTGGCAATACAAAGATTATTTACTCACTTGTGGTAGTCTCTGACAAGGTGTGGGACCATGGTTAGAAGGAAAGATGGACAAACTCTGACATGGAGATATATAGGTCATCTTGGTTAGATTTGTGGAGGATGTAATAGGTAGTAGCGATCACTTCAGCCTTACTTTTCAGCCACTTGAGGCACTCATCTGCCAAGCTACCTTGGCTAACTTTATCTGGCATGTTGTGGAGAAACTGCCAAGAAGCATCCAGCCTGCAAATAGTCACCCCTTGGTTCTCCATATGGACACAACAGTACTGTTCAGAGAGACCTCCAGTGTACCAGGGTTCTGGGGACAAGAATGGCCTGGAGTTGAACCGAATATATTCACTGGGATTAACAGTGAAATGAAAGAGATTGAGTAAGTGCAGATGCAGTGTACACATAACCATGATGTCGTGTTGCTGATGTTGCAGGAAGGGTGTATCCTTTTATAACCTTCAACATCAACCCGTGGTGTGGACAGGTTCACTCTTCTTTGGGTTGAGAATTGGCTAGAGGGCCGTGCCCGCAGGTAGTGGTTAATGGAGTTAAGTCCAGCTGGTGTCCCGTTACGAGTGGTGTCCCCCAAGGGTCAGTATTGGGGCCCATCTTGTTTAATATCTTTATTGATGACTTGGATGAGGGGATTGAGTGTACCCTCAGTAAGTTTGCGGATGACACCAAGTTGGGAGGATGTGTCGATCTGCCTGAGGGTAGGGAGGCCCTTCAGCGGGATCTGGATAGGCTGGACAGCTGGGCTGAGGTCAATGGGATGAGGTTCAATAAGGCCAAGTGCTGGGTCCTGCACTTTGGCACAATAACCCCATGCAATGCTATAGGCTTGGGACAGAATGGCTTGAAGACTGCATAGAGGAAAAGGAACTGGGGATGCAGGTTGATGCTCTGCTCAGCATGAGCCGGCAGTGTGCCCAGGTGGCCAAAAAGGCCAATGGCATCCTGGCCTGTATTAGGAATAGTGTAGCCAGCAGGAGCAGGGAGGTGATCATCCCCCTGTACTCAGCTCTGGTGTGGCTGCACCTCGAGTACTGTGTTCAGTTTTGGGCCCCTCACTACAAGAAAGACATTGAGGCCCTGGAGCGTGTTCAGAGAAGGGCAACAAAACTGGTGAGGGATCTGGAGCACAAGTCTTAAGAGGAGCGGCTGAGGGAGCTGGGATTGTTTAGCCTGGAGAAAAGGAGGCTCAGAGGAGACCTCATTACACTCTACCACTTCCTGAAGGGAGGCTGTGCTGAGGAGGGGGTCGGCCTCTTCTCCCAGGTAACTAATGACAGGACGAGAGGGAATGGCCACAAGTTGTGCTGGGGAAGGTTTAGATTAGATCTGAGGAAAAATTTTTTCTCTGAGAGAGTGGTCAGGCACTGGAATGGCCTGCCTAGGGAGGTGGTTGAGGCACCGTCCCTAGCTCTGTTCAAGAAGCGTTTAGATGAGGTGCTAAGGGATTTGATTTAGTAGCTTGGTGGGTAGGGATGGTGGTGTGAGGATGGCTGGACTAGATGATCTTGTAGGTCCTTTGCAACCTAATGTACCTATGAATCTAAGAATCTATGCTTACAGAATGTAAGCCTCTTAATGTGACAGTGATATGTATCCTTTGAAAAGGCTGCTTTATTTTTTTATTTATTAGTTGTTGTATCCTTAAAAACATAAATAACAGAAAAGACGAGCAAAAAAGTCCTCTAGTTTATGCTGTTATGTAGATTTGTTAATTATTTTTTTCTCATTACTGCCAGCATTCTGTTATTTTTCTCCTTTTTCTAAGAAAATTAGTAATATAATGTTTCCACATTACTTATCAAATAACACATAATATGATATTTTGCTTGATTATTATTTACATAAATCGACAATTTAGCCTAGTTTTGCAGAAACATGGTAAAAATGAGAGACTGAGTCCCAAGATAAACAAACCAGAAACTCAAAGGAAAGAACAGTGTAAATCAAATGTGCACATACTCTCTATATTTCTCTCCTCCTGCCCCACCTTTTTCCCTAAATTACCTCCTTCAGCCTACTCATGAGCAGGATGACAATGAGTAACAGAACTGATAGCATCCACAAACACATCTCAACAGCAACAACAAAAGCAACTGAAAAAAATCCTATATTTTATAGCAAATAGGAATATATTCATTTATTAATCTGTACTAATGTCATATATTCCATAAGACCTAGATATCTGGGAGCAGAGAATCAGACATAAACTAGGGGATTCCCCAGAAAGATAAACTGTGCAATGGTAACTTTAAATGTGCTAGAAAATTGAGAACACAAATAAAATACAGCAATATTGAACCAGCTTTAAATCTATTAGACAAGCAAACATAATTTAATGCAGAAAATAATTATAGCCTTCTTAATTAGTTGTGTTTTGTTGTTTGTTGTTTTTTTGTTTGTTTTTTTTTGTCTCTGAACTGATTTGCTTATTTCAAATGGTATTCAATTCCTTTCACTAAACAAGAGCCTTTCTAGTGAATATATTCTGATCCCTGCTGGTTCTTCACACCCCCTCTGTTTGTAGCAGAGTACTATATCTAACAAGTTATGAGAATTATGGGAAAAAAATCAAATGAACAAATATAACACTCATCAGTAAAGAGGGACAGCATAGTCTTGAAAAGAATCAGTTGTTTAAGTTTGACAAGATTGAATATGAAGCTTGGAGAAGTGATGGAAATGCTAGTAAGCTTCTCACACCTTCTCACCTTGCTTAAAAAAATTAGTAATCATGAGTTCTCTAATTACTTTTTTGGAAAGGATTTATCATTTGCATCTTGTCACTACCAAATTATGTTTTGATTTTTTTGGGAATATTTCAGGGTTTTTTTGCTAGCGGTGGAAGGGTCGCAACTGCATTTCGGGCTGCTAGACTGATGTGAGAATCACACATACGTGCCAGCCTAACATCAACTGTATTTTTAAAGGTTATCCTCTTCTATTCACATAATATCTTAAAAATTCTTACCATTCATAATGTGCTTAATACAAACAAAAGTATTCTTAGCTATTTGGAGTAGAAATTAAAATATTTTAGTGAACACTTATCTTTTGACTGGAGAAATAAAGGTATTTTTATTACTAGTATCTCTATTTGTTTTATTGTTGATGGCTCTAATTTTCATCATCTTTCAAAAAGAAACTATGAAAGTGTTTTATCCCCATGGCTTTATTCTACAAGTATGACATGTGGGAACCACCTGACATCTTTCAGACAGAAAACTGTGATGTATTAATTTTAACTCCTTTTAGGTATGTGTTGCTGAGGCCAGGACAGACAGTTGAACAGGGATTCTATACACAGGTTTTATTTAATCAATTTAACAATTGTCTGCGATAGCCATTATCAAGTCTTTTAAACTTACCATGCCTCCATTCCTGTTTTAGAAAGGACATAATCATAATCACTAAAGATATAAACTCCTACAGTTTGCTGATATAAACAATTGAAAGCATAACTATATTTGTTAACAATAAAAATCAGTACTAATTGATGTAAGTCATTAGCAGTTTATGTCTTAGGTGAAATTATTTAGATGATTTCTTAACAAAACCACAAGAAACAAAAACAACCACATATTTACAATTGACACTATATTAACATTTTCCACTTGTTCTCAAGAAGCTCTTGACATTAATAGGATGACTTCTGTGCTTAAAGTAAGGCATATGCTTTAATTATTAATTTTTCTGGGTAGCCATGATGCATTATTTCACATCTCAAGGTAATTTCCTGCAAGAAGTAAAAGTACAGAAAATGCAGTGTTCTGTGAGATTGTGAATGCACATGTGAAATTGGTTTGGGCTATTTTTCTAGATAAAACAGAACAACAACTAATGCAGAAGCCTTTTCAGGCAGGTAAAACTATTTGTTTTCAAACAGAATTTGAAGAGATTCTTGGACAAATTTTTTATTAATGAATTCTATGTAGATTAACCATGATAGCTTTTTCATATCTAATTGGAATTATAAGAATCAGTACATTCAGCAGGAATTTTGAAGGTTCTTGTTAATGTGACTTGTCAAACATAGATCTTGACTTTAAGAAAAGAAATCAACCAGGTAAGCTTTGGTGAGAAAGAAGACATTTGGTAAGAGAAGAGTCATTTTATATGAATGTTAGCAATTGATATCTCCCCGTTAATTTTCAGTGAAATTCCATTAAGCTCAATAGCACTTGTTTATTTCTGAAGTGTCATCAACTAGTTATTGCAAGAATTCCCGAATTTGTACTTCTGATAACAACAATTTAATCACTCTACTATGTTTTTTTAATTTAATCGACTTTTGTTTATATGCAAAAAGATGTGGCAATGCCTAAAACAATTTTAAAACTAATCTTAGATTTTTAACTGATAAATTTAAAAGACCTGACTGATATCTTAGAATATGAAACTTGCTTACTCACTCTTGATAGAAATTTTGTTTTATGGGTCCATGATATATTTTAGACCCTACAGAACTTAATCAGTTGCCGCAGGATCTCTTGGGAAGTTATGCATTTATAAATTTGTTCCCTAACAGCTCTTTCCTGTAGTTTAAACTGATGAATGAAACAGATTTGTCTGTTTCTCAAGTAATGTTGTTTTTTGTTTTTTCTATTTCTTTATTTTTCTCTGAGTGACAAACTTGGCTACCGTGCTGAAATATTGTCATATAGAAACAGCCATATATGTACCTGAATAGCAATTATAATCAACCTTCCGCAGTAAAAGCTAACTGGATAATAACAAAGAATTTTAAGCTTTTTTAGTCAAAGCCTGTGTTAATCTTACCACATAATGCTCCTGAGAAATCGTTTACCTGAAAATAACATTGATTAATATAACAAAATTATAAGACATATTAATCTTTTAATTAGGTACTGGATTAGTACATTAGTCAAAATATCTCTGATTAGGCAACAGTTCCTTAGTCATAGATGATAACACAGGACTCTGGACAACTTACAGGAAAATATTGTGCTATGAATGGAAACAGTGGAAGAAGAGTTTATGCTCTTCTCTGCTGTGAGAAATTGTACAGGCAAAAGAAGAGTTAAAAATACCAAACTGGGATTTTCTACATTTGACACAGCTGCATTCATGTTAGGCGATTTTAGGTTTTGCACTCCTGGGACTAGAGTGTCAATTCTATTTTTGAGTCTAGGTTGAATCAATATGAGATACAGGTTTACTCAGAGCCACTGTTCCCCAAATATTGTTTCTTTCAATTGCAAAGGCCAATAGACTTTCGACACTTTCCTATATCCTGCACTCATTCCTTTGTATGCAGCAAAATTCCATACTGCACCATTCCTTGAAGTTAACAAATTTGTCTCTGGCCACTTGGCATCTTACCAGGATTACCACAGAAGGAGAAAACTTCCTCCATAGTTATTTCATACGCTTACTGCACAGAAGGGAAGAGAACCTTTGGAAGCTTCAGTTAATCCCATTTGCAAAAGTAACACCAATTTCCAGATTGAAAACATTATATATTTGTATACGATATAATTATTTACATAATTTCCCTACACTGATCTTTTCTTCCAAACTGTCAAACATTACTCTGTAATATTTACTTAGCCCACACTACAGCTCATTCCCAATAAAATTTAGCAATTCCTCTATGTAGTCAGCATCCTGAAATATAGCCAAGTCACGCTCTTATATAATCGTTTCTGGCCATGACTAAAGACGGACAAAAGTACAGAGCCCTCTATTACTACTAAGGGTCAATGAGGGGAAAGGTTCTTCAAACACGTCATTTGAAACTGGAATGCAACAAGAAACTTCCTTCTTTGTCTTTGTAGAGTATTTTCTGTCTTTGTTTTCTAAAATTTTGTTTCTTTCATTATATTTTTATACCTTACTATCTAAGGAAAAAAAAATAAAAAAGGAACATGAGAAATAGAACCAAATATCATGGTCTCAGTTTCAGCATTTGAGAATAGTCCTTTTCAGAACAACAAAAGTAATTACTTTAGAATCACCAGTTCTGTAAATTAGTAATGGTATCTCTTGATAACACAACAACAGAAATAGAAACTACTGGACATTATTGGCCTATTTAACTGTGTGTATCACACAAACAAGGAAAAACATACCCTGTCACATCTCATAGGTTAAAAAAAAAATGAAGACAAAAAAATTCACTCTTATTTCTTCCTTCCTGCCAAAGTGAGACTGCTCCCCACAGGATAATTTTCAAGTGATTTGCCCGGCCTCATTTTAAATTATTCTAACAATGGGGCTTCCACTACTTCCCTTAGGAAGTGTAACCATAGATGACAATTTGACATTCACATTACACTCAAGTCCCTAGATGACACAGATCAGGATAATGTGACATAAGATTTATTGTGATGGACTCCAACATTTGACAGGCTCCAATACAATGTAATGTGCTGTGAATAAGTGATTTAAAAGGAATGTTTAACAAAACTGCTATGACTATAAAGATGGTTGAAAATATTTAGAAAACATAAAAAATGAAATAGAGTAAAATCAAATACAATAAAACATTTGAAATAAATGCTGAACACAGAAAATCTCTCTAAACATTAATTCTACATACAGTACTTTATCATAGATAGAGATTTGCAAACACTTCCTCTACAATCTAAATTTGATTTGCTAAGCTCTAGGCAGGACCAGGGGAAGAGACAAATGTCAAAACCTAAAATCCTGAATGTTAAAAGACTAAGAGTTGCTTTGTGAAATGTCTAATGTTGGAGAGGTGACAGTAGGAACCTAGCAAAATATTCAGAAGATGTCTACAGATCTATCTTTATGTTTAGGTACTCACTGACTTTAAAAATCTAGTTCTTAGATTTTTGTTGGCTGGTATCTGTAAAGATTTTAACTGCTGGTTTTACATACCCACGTGTCAGCAGAGAGAAGACATTGCAGGAAAGGGGAAAAGTCATTCATCTACTCACTGCTGGTAGGACATTCAGTTGTCTGGTGGTTTTAGAAGTGATCACATTATTAAAAGAAAGCACTACAAACAAACAATAAATAGGGAAGCAAGAGAAATTGAGCAGTTAGGAAATCAATGGAGAGGAAACAGGAATGTTGTTGGCACAACTCTACATCTAGCCAGAATGAATAAGCTTTGAGAAAGTCATCAAGCTGACAGCATATAGGGGCAAATTTATGAAGAAGACACTCAGGTATGCTCGAGCATACGACTAATAGATACACCTTAGATGCTGTGGTTGACACAGCTTCTTTATTTTTAAGACAAAGTTGATTTCAGAAGACATAAGAAAGCTTTTTGAAGATATCTAACCTAATTCATCAAACACGTTTTCCTCTCCAGCATCCTCTGTAATATTTTTTATCCAGTACCTTGTTAGTCAGTCCATTCCTGTGTATGAGAGGTTTGTGCTGATTACTCAAGAAGCCTTTGGTTTCTTTGGTCTGTGAATTTCTTCTTCTACTTGAGCAACTGATCCATATGGAAGAAATTTTTCTGACTTATAAAAGGAAACATAGGACATTCTTTACAGGTCACAGCTGCTGTTCAGTATGGCACAGGTCCCAGTGGTTCAATCAGTTATCAGCATGTGTTTTCTTACAAAGTTTACCTATTGCAGCTGGACTCTCCCTTTGTTGCCAGTAAGATGAAAGGCCTTTCTGATCTCAAGCTGTCCCTTTAGATTACTGCAGTGGGAGAACATCAGGTCTGGCAGCCAACAGCACAAAAAAGAGACAACAGAGCATCACATCTTCATAGCACCCAGTCTGGAAGATGAGGAAGTCAATTTAAAATAAAACCACGTGGAAGTCATTTTTGCATAGGAAAAAGAACTGTCCAATAAATATGTCCATGAAAAAAAAAAAAACATTTCTCAGCTTTTGCACATCTTGTTTATACTGTAATTTTTTATTTTCCTTCGTATGAAAATACATACTTCTGCTGAGTTATAAAAGCAAAAAATTTTCACACTGAGGAGAGTTCTATAAGACTTACTTCTTGCTCTCCAATATGAGACACATTTAATAATGTCCAAACTGTAGCACTGACCTACTGTGCATAGCCTGTTACAGCTTCTCAATGATTTTTCATCTCAAATTTATGGATTTTCCACCTCTTGCAGAGCCTACTTAAAGTATTGTCTGATTTCTAGTTCTGTATTTTCTGGACAGAATATTGCCTAACAAATAAATATAACATAGATGGTTTATTAAAGTATACCAGTGCACAGGTAATAGTGCAAGACCTGCATTAAAGGTAAATATTTGTAAATTACGCGTAAATGTAAAAATGTCCATAAAAACCATTTTTGAATTTGACTGAGGGTAAGAGAATATTATGTGAATAGATCACAGATTTTTGGATATCTATTGTGCTCTGTGGTCGGTTTTTGTCTTTATTCTACTCCTTAGTGCTGGAAAGTTTACTGATTATTGGCATTAGGACAAACAGGGAATCCTGATACTTTTTTCAAATTAACTTCTTTTTCTCAATACTAATTAATTACAGACTTGAAAGGGAATAGAATATTGTTTCTCAGTTTTTCCTTTCTCCCACATTTCCCTTTTTGTAAATAAAAATTGCTACACACAAATTTGTTGCCTTCACCAACCATATTTCTGATCATTCATTACTTGCTCAAAACTTTCTTTTTTACCTGAATAATTATGCAAGTACAGATTCATTGCTTGGATCTTGCCTAAGGCATTGCATCTCAGCGCAGAGGATTGCCTGAGTCCTAGTTTCACTGCAGTATGTATTCTCACTGCAGAACAGAGTATGCATTCATTCAGTCAGAATACTATATTCGGCTACTAGAATGTTCAAAAATCCAGAGAACATTCCTTAGCTTTCACTCATTTTCTTCCCACTGTCTGTGTGTTGTTTTTTTCACACTTCAATTCACTTTGTTTTTGCTTCTCAGCAATGCTTTGATCAAACTATCTAGGAGTTCAATAGATTATGCCTTATTAATTTTTTTAATATATTTTCTACATTTTTTCTATTTGACTTAGAATGAAAATCTACTGAGTCCCTGAGCATTACTAACTTCTTTACAAGTCACAGTGTTAACAACGCTCTGCTTTAAATGTTGTAAATTTTTTAAGCATCAAAATAGAGTTTACACAGATAAGTCCATAACTAATTTGGATTGAAGAAAGAAGAAATCTATCAGGTAGTCTTTCTTACTCACTGAATAAATTTGAACAGGTTACTAGTCTATTGATTAGATACTTTTTTTTTATTATTTGATGCATTTCCATTACATGACCCTTTAATTGAAAGAAAGCAAAGTCAGAGTATATTATATTGAAGTAACGTCAAATACATGTGAAAGCCAAGCCTGTGTTTTGCTTTAGGACTAATACTGAACAGTCTGAACCTTAGCACAAAACCTGTTGACTAGTTATCCTAGTAAGGTGACGTTGTTGCTGATAGTAGAAATGGTACTTGCACTGTAGCTGCATTCACTGCATATATGCTCCAGACTGCATAGTCAACTTCCTGGCCATTTCATCTATGGCAAATCTCTCTAATTTTAACAAATAATTCTTAACTTTGCCTAACTCTCAGAAGCAATTATGAGCTCATGAGTGCACTCCAGAGAGCAGGAAAAAACGGTAGTGCAATCTAAGCAGGTCAGCTTTCTGATAAAAACTCCCTCAGGATCTGCCTAGATGATTCAAACACAGTTAGAAAAAAGTATCCAGAAATGCTCCAGCATGTGTTGTAAGACAAGACAGTAAAAAATAATACTTTCTCAAATGGGCCTCATGCAATCTGGCAGTTAGTCTGGATGTTGGTCTCCCTTCTTCCCAGGAGTCTCATCCAAAGTTCTACCTGAATAAAATACTATCCTTGCTGATGTGCAGTTAGTAGAAGAAATTGTGACTCAAATGTTAATGTAAACCTAGCTGAGTCTTTCTGTAACCATAAGCAAGATAAGGTAAGTAAGCAGAAGAAAAACTCTATTAGACAAAATGCAATGATCTTTCCAGTATAACAAACATTTCTTCAAGTATGAAAGAGAAGAAACAATTTTCAGATCTAAATGAAAGTTTTGGTTATTTTATGAGGTTTCTCAGATAAGAAAAATTAGTTTGCACCTATGAAGAAGGGAGAACACACTATGAAGAGGAGAGATAAGGTAGTTATTTTCTGTAGGAAAAGAAACAGGGTAATTTTAATGTAGAACAGAAAAGAGTGTATGTCAAATGGCATTAACGAGTAAAATGGAAAAGCGTGAGAAAAAGGATAGCCACATTTTTTAAGCTCATGATTTAGCATCTATGGGCACGATGTGTATGAGCTCTCATGAACTTCCAAGATTTTTGTAACTCTTAAGAATGAGAGACCAGAAGTGGCTATTTTTCAAGATTTTTTAATGAAAAGTCATAGAACCATAGAATCATAGAATGGTTTAGGTTGGAATGGACCCCAAAGATTATCTAGTTCCATCTCATTTCTTTGAGTATCTAGGGAGATCAAAAACCATCGAAGTCCAGCCTGAGAAGCATTTCCGTGGTTGTCCATATGACCATATCCCTTACTCTGAGTATAAGAGATTAATTCAGCATCTGGACACTTGTCATATTTTTTGTCTGATCACTGACTGAACCACAGATTCCATCAAAACTGAAATCATCTGAAATGCAAAGCAAAAACTTTTTAATAGAAGTTAGATCTATCAGAATATTTTCCTAATCTAGTATCGTTGAATTCAATAATGTTTTAGGGTTGAATTTTCTTTACCACTTAGTGACTAATTAAAATACATCTAATATCTTCCCTAAGATGTCATGGAGAAGATGTTCAAATGCCTTTGTGGATACCTCTCCAGCATGCCACTGCTACTTGTTGTCAGGAATGTTTCTTCAGATAAGTCTGAACTATGTGAAATACAAAGTGCTCAATTCTCCTCCCCCCACAAACCTGCTGTTATTATTTTGTTAGAGTTAAAACCTATGAGGCATATTTGATAAAACTTGTCAATCTCTGAAAATATGCTGTAGGAAATAAAGCAAACAAACTAATAATAGCTTACATCAGAAAAGAGAATCATGCTCATAGAAAATGAGTCCTAAAGTTGAAGATTTGAGACTTGATGCCAATACTTCGAAAATCTATTGTGTTCTTAAGTACATGAGAAAGTAGTCTGTCAGTAAGCATTTTGTTTCAGGAAAAGGCAGAAGGGAGTCATAAACCTTGCAAACTGCTGCTGAAAGAGAAAGCAGTTCCTATTGTCAAGCAGATAACTGATCATAAACACCTGTTAAAATTTATATTCTAGGCTGTATCCCTGATAGAAGATCAGCTAATATATTAAAAAAAAAATCACAGAATTGTAGGGTTTGAAAGGAACCAGTAGAGATCATCTAGTCAAACTACATACCCCAGTGGACCTTGCATTCACATCTTCCACCTCTATGGAAAGATAAAACTGCATGCAAGTCTCAGAGACTTCCTCTTTTTTTTCATCTCAACAGTGGAGGTTCCTTAGCCATCTCTCCTTCAGCTTTAGCTTAAGACATTTGGTTTTGGACATTCTCTCAGTTTAGTAGATATTTTAGCATCAATTCTAATTATTTTGTATTATATTGTTTTATTTTGCTTTCTGATATCTTATTTTGTAAATTAATTTTCCACCTCAGAGAGTGGTCATGGTTTTGTTTTTGGACGCATCTCCCTACCCTTCCCCTTTTCCCCTTCACCTTTCCCAAGCCATGGGTCTGTGGGTCACCACGCTCCATTAGTCACGGAATAGGGCAACAGGTAGGCATCCAGGTGGGTCTTGAATGAGACTCCACAACCTCTCTGGGCAGCCTTTTCCAGTGCTTCATCACCCTTATTGTGAAGTTCTCATGTGTATTTGTGCAGAACATCCTATGCATCAGTTTGTGACCCTTTCTCTACACACCACTGAGAGGAATCTGGCCTTGTCCCTTTGTTTCCTGCACCTTACTTATTCATAGATGTACACCAGATCCCCTCTGAGTCTTCTTTTTTCAAGACTCAACAGACCCAGGTCTCTCAGGTCTTCCTCATAAGATCGGTCCTCCACACCCTTCCTCATCTTTGTAGCCATCTCCTGGACTCTTCTGAGGAGATCCCTGTCTTTTTTGTACTGGGGAGCTCAGAATTGGACACAATACTCGAGGTGAGCAACCTGCTGGCCATGCTCTTTTAATGCACCTCAGGATCCCATTGGCTCTCTTGGCCACCAGGGCACACTATTGGCTCATGTCCAACCTGTCATCTACCAGGACACCCATGTCCCTCTCTAAGAGCTGCTCTCCAGCTGGTCACCCACCAGCCTGTACCGGTGCAAGCAGTTATTCCTCCCTGTGTGCAAGACTCTACACTTGCTCTTGTTAAATCTCATCTGATTCCTTTCTGCTCAGCTCTCCAGCCTGTCCTGGTCTCGCTGATAGGCAGCACAGTTTTCTGGTGTGTCAACCATTCCTCCCAGCTTTGTATCATCAGCAAACTTGCTGAGGGCGAACTCTATGCCCTCATCAAAGTTGTTGATGAAGATGTTGAATAGAACTGGACCCAGCACTGACCTCTGAGGAACATCATTAAGTACAGGCCTCCAACTGGACTTTGTGCCACCAGTCACAATGCTCTGAGCTCTACCAGTGAGCCAGTTCTCAATCCACCTCATTGGTCGCTTGTCTATTCCACAGCTCCTCAGCTTCGTTGTAAGGGTGCTGTGGGAGACAGTGTCAAATGCCTTGCTGAAATCAAGGTAAACTACATCCACTGCTCTCCCCTCATATTCCCAGCTATTGATGTCATCACAGAAGGCTACCAGGATGGTAAAGCATGAATTCCCCCTTGTGAAACCATGCTGACTACTCCTGATAACCTTCTTCTCTTCCAATTACCTGGGAGTAGCATCCAGAACAAACTGCTCCATTGCCTTTCCAGGGACAGAGGTGAGGCTGTCTGGCCTGTAGTTCCCTTGTTCCTGCTTCTTGACCTTTTTAAAGACTGGAGTGACATTGTCTATCTTCCAGTCTTCAGCCACTTCTCCCGTTCTCCAAGACCTCTCAAAGATCATAGAGAATGGTTCAGCAATCACCTCTGCCAACTCCCTCAGCACATGTGGATGCATCCCATCGGGGCCCATGGATTTATGTACACTGATGTTGACTAGATGCTCTCAGACCATCGCCTCCCTCACCAAAGCGGAGCTTTCAATTTCCCAGTCTCTCTCACTCCTCCTGATGATACAAGATTCCTGAGGGGGATTGTTTGCAGTGAGGTCAGAAGCAAAGCAGGCATCAGTATCTCTGCCTTCTCAGCATCCTCCATTACCAGAACACCCCCCTCATTTAGTAGGGGACCCACATTTTCCCTAGTCTTCCTTTTGACATACTTAAACATAGCCTGTCTTATTATCATTTATCTCCTTTGTCATATTCAATTCTAGGTAGTTTTGCCTTCCTCATCTCATCCCTCCAGACCCTGACATCACTCCTATGTTCCTCCCAATTAGTCAGTTAGGTGTCAAAGATGTATGCGACAAGATAACAGCTGCAGTGTATGAAAACAACTAATAAGATGAAATGCAGTGACTAACTTCTTGTTGTAAGTGTGGCTTTTGTTCTAAGTTTTTCATCTCAGTATATACTCATCTTCATATTTTTATACAGCATTTTTCTAATTTGTATACCATGTGAGATTATTTTAATGGGCAGTTCTAATTGATGATTTATTACAGTCAGAGTATGTATATTAGGTTTTATTTTTAATGCCGGTAACAATTAACAATAATTATAACATTCAGCGTAGACTTATGTACTTTTTTTTTTTTTTAGCTAAACAAGATCTTCCTTCTATGAATGTCTTCCTAGAAATAAACCCTTAAGCCTGGCTGAGATATTATGTTAGTTTTTATACTGCTATGGGAAGTGAGAATGAATAAAATTGAAATTTTGCAATTAATAGGATGCAAAATGACCTATTATCACAGAATCACATCACAACGTAAGGTAGAATAAATAATGACAAAAAAATTTGGTGTAGAATTACATAATATGGAGTTATATTTCCTGGAGTTACTTAGAAATCTAGTTGGCTAAGATTTTGCTCAAATAACAGAGCCACAACAAATCCACTTTACCATACTCATATTTCAAGGCATCACTGTTGCTGTCTTGATCTTTGATTGCATGTAAGATTTGTGAAGCTGCCAGTTTTTTTTCCTGATTTTAACAACAGCAGAAATGTTACTTCTGGTCCTCCCTATTTGTTATAATTAGGGGACCACATTTTCATAGCCAGTCCTTCTGTTTGGCAAAGAGGATTTTGTATGGAATTTCTGCAAGACCAAGCTCAGTCCTTCAAATACCACTTTAGAGGTTTCTGTTAAGGACAGGATAGTCTTTTGCCTTTGTACGTGTAAGCAGAAACAAACAGCATCAAACTGCAAGAAAACAAATCTCTTTCCTTTTCATTGCATAAAATGGCGCCTTTCAAATGTTTTAGTCAGGAAATTTTTGTTCTGTGGTTTTCTCTGATTTCTCTAGGCTTACATTGCAAATTGTGTCTCATGAAATATCAGAACTTATAAAAATTATTTATTGGACAAATGACAACTTTATATGGAATGGAGCATACATCTATAAACATATTTATACTAATGGATCATCAGTATTAACAGAAAATCCTCATGAATAGAGAATTTTTTTAAACCTCTGTGAGATTCGGTACTTCTTTCTAATTAGTTGTGTTCTGCATATGTTTATATAAATTTTATGAAAGGTTTGAACATGTAAAATATACTTGTTTTAATTAGAAAAGAAAAAGGATATTTTAGAGAGCATGAATTTGGTGTTAAATTCAACCTAGAGGTAAAATGAATTCAGCAAGAGACAGTGGATCTTTTCTTAGTGCAAAGCAAATGAAACATTAGACACCGTGCAATTGCAACAGAGCAACAAAAAATTTTGAAAATTAGGAAAAAAAAAAAAAAAGATTTTTGTCTCCAGGATGCCAGAAGAAAGAAGAATTTTGAAAATGAGTTAAATTACGTTGCTTTGATTTTTCTGACTTCCCTAAAATTAAAAATATATTTTGCAGCTGAAATAGCAATCTTGAGAAAAGTATGGGGAGATGTACAATTTCTTCTAAATAATTATATATACATTTCAGAAATATGCGCATAAAATATACATATGAGACAGAGGGGCTGGCATGAACCAGAATCACAACTGTGACTGCAACTCAGAATTTCAGTATTACAAATTAGTTATGGGGTAAATTCTAAACTTTTCTGAGGTTTTTTTACTAATATACAATCTCATTTATCCTCAGGCACTGTAAATAATATCTGGTGTCTTTAGATGTGGTTTGTATATGCTTGTCAAAGAGAAATGACTCATTTTGAAAATGAACACATTTGTTTTATTTCTAGATTAAAATATTCATGGTTTGAAATCAGCTTTGTAATGCAACCCTACCTTACACTGAGTTGAGACAAAATTAAGCAGTGTCAACAATGATGTGTGATTATGGGGAAACTGAAACACAGCACTTGGTTTTGGAAACAAGATATACTGCTTTAATCTCCTCTGGTGGGATAAGAACACCACTACAGTGTGCAGGAGCAGATGGGAGAAGAGATTGCGGCAGTGACTAACAGAGTTTCTTCTATTCTGAAGGCAGAGAATTGACTTCACCAAACCATCTGCATTTAGTCAGAACAGAGCATCAGTTCTGAAAGAACTAAGCAAGTTTCCCCAACAATAAAAAAAAATAATAAACTTTGAGTTGTCACAAAGAAAATGTCTGTCTACCATATAATTTTTTTGAAGGATTTTTATCATACAGATACGACAGCCTACCAGAAAGTTCCATTCTCTCATTCTCTTCTAGTTAACATTGCAATCTAAGGAATGAACTAATTAATGAAAACAGTTATTACAAATAATTAGTGGAGGCAGATAAATTATGGTATGGCTAGATAGATACGTGCGTCAGTTATGGCCAGGTACCATTCCCTGACGTATGTGATGGCTAGAATTAAACATAAAATTATATTGTTACAAGCAATAGCAAAAGGAAGATGTTTCCTTGCTTGTCCATGTGTGTGTGAATGCTTCTTTGCATGCAAATATTCTTTGAATATGTTATTTGCATAAGTTAGGTATATGGTTGCAGAAATGCATGTTTAAATCATACATACAAAAAGGATACGTAGATTCTATGTGTTGGTACATACAGAATCACAGAATCACCAAGACCATCCAGAGCAACTGTCCACCTATCACCCATATTTGCCACTAAACCATATCCCTCAGTAAAATAACTAAATATAAATACATACAGATTAAACATAGTGTTCACAGTTTTGTAAAAACACGTATGTCCTACTTTCTTATATAAAACCGTGGGTTTTACTTTAGTCCAGCAACACACCAAGATAATTGTTCTTCACTCAGCCTATAACTACTTTTATAAGTAATCTTCATAAAACTCCCCAAATCAGATACATGATTTGTATTGATAGAAAGTGGTAAAAGCAGTAAGTACAAAGAATTCATTAAATGATCCTGAGATTTATTAACTTCTAATTTTTTTTTTTATTTTTTCACACTGTCTTCTACAACACCCACATGAAGAAGCCAGCCACCCATGGTTTGTATGGGCACACACTCCACCGGGTAAAACACCAGCTGGCTGGCCAGGTGGTGTTGTGGTCAATGAAGATAAATCCAGTTGGCAGCCAGTCATGAGCAGCATCCCCCAGGACTCAGGACTAGGGCTGCTCCTATTTAACATCTTTACCAATTATCTTGATGAGGGGACTGAATGCAACCGTAGCAAACTGGTAGACAACACCAAGTTGAGTGGGAGCATTTGTCTGCTGGAGAGTAGTAGCACTACAGAGGCACCTGGATAGCCTGTATCATCGGGCTAAGGCAAACTGTGTGAGTTTCGATAGGGCCAAATGTCAGATCCCGAATTTGGTCCCAACAACCCCAGGTAACACTACATGCTTGGAGAGGAATGGCTGGAAAGCTGCCTGATGGAAAGGAACCCTGGTGTGACTGATGGACAGTCAGCTGAATATTAGACAGTAGCGTGCCTAGGTGACACTACCTAAAGAAAGTAAGCATCTGTCCATTCAGCCCAATTGATTAGATGGACATTCTATAATGCATGTCACACTAAAATAGCTTGCTAACTGTAAAAGTAAAAAAAAAAAAAAAAAAAAAAAAACAAAAAAACTTTTCACTCTGTCAATCCACTATATTTAAATGAGAAACAACACAACTTATGGTATAATTAAATATAGACAACAATTATTGTAGAGATGATCTGGTTCTCTTTAAGAGTGATTGAAAGCTTCCACAGCAATGGCACAAATCCTAGTTGGTGGCCAGTAATTAGTGGAGTACCTCAGGGATCACTACTGTGTCCAGCCTTGTTTAACATCTTCACTAATGATCTGGGGAATGGGATAGAGTGCTTTTGCATTAATTTACAGTGACACAGAACTGAGGGCAGCTCTTAACACACCAGAGGATTGTGCTGCCATCCAGAGGGACCTGGAAAGTCTGGAGAAGTAGGCTGGCAAGAATCCTGTGAAGATCAACAAGGAGAAGGGTAGAGTCCTGCAACCTGAGAGGAACAGCCCCAGGCATCAGAACATGCTGGAGGCACCCAATGGGAAACTATTGCTGCAGAAAAGGGCCCGGGGTTCCTCGTAAACTCTTGAACCAGAGGTGTGCTCTCACTGCTATGAAAGCTAATGGTATTCTTAGCTGCATAAGGCAAAGTGCTGTCAGCAGTACAACCTCCTTTACTTGGTACTAGTGATGCTGTACCTGGAGTGAAGTGTCCAGTCCCAGGCTCCCTAGTACAAGGAAGACACGGACATGCTGTAAAGAATCCCACAGTGTCACCAGTACAGTCAATGGACAGACACACTGCACTTACAAGGGGAGTCTGGGAGGTTTGGGATTCCTCAGCCCAGAGAAGAGAATGCTCAAAAGTTATACTGAGAAAGACAGCAAGCTACTGGACAGAATCCAACAGATGGACAAAAATATGAGGTCCTAGAGAATTTCCCTTATAAGGAGGGAGGCCGTACTAAGTGATCACCAGTAGCCCATTCCAATCCCAACACTCCTTTGATTCTGTGTCATCAGTGTCTACAAATACCTAAACAGAAGATACAATGACAAGGAAGCCAGACTCTCTTCACTGGTGCTCAGAGCTAAGACAAAATTCAACAAGCACAAACCAGAACACAGGAGGTGCTCTTTGAACACCAGGAAGCACATGTGATACTAATGGAGTATAGTTTCTAAAACAATGTTGACTGCATTCAGATGTATGTTTTTCCAGCATATTAGTGTAAATATTAATGGCATAGATGCCTTTAGCAATGCTGGTGATGCATGTTCGCATTATCTCTATTAAAGTTAATACTGAAAAAGATCCTCAAAGAGCATTTAAGTCTAAAATCTAACACTTTTACAGGCTCTAATTTTCTGTACACAATCAAGTTAGTTTTATTTTTTTAATAAGTTTAATATCTATTTTTAATATGCTTATAGAAAAACAAGAAAAACAAAGTAGGAGTTTTTTGAAACTGAGAAAATACACCTAGATCCATAGAAAATTGTATTCTTATTGCACCAAAATATCTAACAAATATATTAATTCATAATGTTACTCCCAACACATCTGTAGGAAGTAAGATTGTGTTTTTTTTAGCTACTCCTACCAACATATTTGATTACTGAAATTTTCCACAAATGTTCAAACTGGAAAACTTTGAAGCATTTAATCCCATATACTTGTTTGAAAATATTACTTTGCCCTACGATCTTCTCTCCAGGAATACATTCTCTAATCTGAGAGAAATTTTTCTGTTTAAATACTACTTGCCTCAACATTAATGTTAATAGACATTTGAAGGTGTGTAAACAAAACAGATGAAAGAATTCAGGAAGATATTTCTGTCTGGGATTCTTCACATTTTCCTACATTTGAATACATTTATTCAATTTTTGCTTTGTTGTACAGAAAAATTCATTGACGTAATAATAAATAATGTCTCATAAGAGGTAGCAGGCACCAATATAGCTGAAAAATCTGGATACTAAATCATGAACTAAAGCCACAATACATTATGACTTTAGATTCTGTCAATACAAATTATGAGCTTTCCATTTTTCAAGATACATCAGATGAAAAGAGCAATAGTGCCCACTGTTGTCTAGTTTATATAAAAGTATAAGAGCCCATTGTGTTAAGTCTGTTTGATGGGCTTTGGAGAAATTTTCCAAGCACTGGATTTTAGTGCAAGTTTGAGGCATGCTATGGATTCATTGGGTACAACTCATCTCCATTCTTCACCCCTATCATCTACTCACATCCTACATTAACTTCAACACTGAGGTTGAAAGGGAACTGTGGTTGATAACTGATAACAACAACTATGGAAGTAGTGTTGAAATACTATCACTGTACATATAAAAACAACAGTGAAGAACAACCAGCTGTTTTACCTATCTCTCTATAGAAACTATTATTAAAATTCAAGAAATATTTATACTACAACCAATTAAACCATTTAAATATCCTGTTTATATCATTCTCTGGAGTTGCATAGTAAGGACTTATTGAACCCCAGAGCAGAGTTAAAAATGCTTTTAAATTAGCTAGGTGCATTCCCCCAGGACACATAAGCAATCTCGCCTGCAATTCTGAAAATGCCGTGTTCCCAAATGTATTATAAATGTTGATCTTTAAAATCTTGCGTTTTTCTTTCCTATAGTCATCACCCCAGAATCTGTAGAAGACCTTGACGGGAAAATAACCAAAGTCTTCAAGCCACAAAGAAACAAGTTTCATGTATAGGGAGTGTACACAAAGAAAAACATCATCATCATCCAGAAAAAACATACTGGAAGGCATTCAATTAGGCACAGGTTTTAGTTATTTCAGCAGTAGAACAACTCACAGCATTTCTAGAACAGGTTGCTCCTCCCCTTGTAATCTGGTGATGGGACTGTGAGCAGCTGGACACTGAAGGGAAGAGAGTAGGGAAACATGTTACTCCCCCAACAGAGAAACACTGTTATCCCCCAGCATCAACTGCCTATAGATGGGGGTGGAATCCTAAGAATTTGCATACCCTTTTGTGCGATGGTATCACTGAATAAAGATTTCAGTTATGAAATATTTGGTTTATCAGAAACGATATCTATTTGTATATTATCCAGTGAATAAAAAGATATTTCCCTATTTGTATTTTAAATCCTACAATCTTACACTGTACATCAATGATGATAAATATGTGAATAGACAGACTTCTGTGGAGCCTTTTTTCATGAGCTGCATTTCAAATTTGCACAGAGCAAATAGAAATTGAAGAACTTTTATTAACAAACAGGTCCTAAACTCCCTCTCCGCTGCCTACAAAATGGATTGCATTGGCTGATGCCATATTTTGCAAACCAAAATCAA
The DNA here is from genome assembly GCA_023055505.1 of Callipepla californica brunnescens. Classification (NCBI taxonomy): domain Eukaryota; kingdom Metazoa; phylum Chordata; class Aves; order Galliformes; family Odontophoridae; genus Callipepla; species Callipepla californica. Next base: position 8,341,402 of record JALIRH010000007.1, read on the forward strand.
ATTCAGAAGTTCAATTTAAAATTTGGCAACCCTTCAAGAACATTAAAGAGAAATTAAATTGGTTTTAGGAGAGACAAGCTGTTATATTCTAACATTTATATAAATGCAAAAAAACAAACAAACAAAAAAAACTACTTTGCTCTTTGCAATCTGCCTTGTAGCACATGACTAAGATCATTTCATGGTAGCCAAGAAATGGAACCTACTTGTGTTAATTAAAATATACACTGAAAAGTACATCATAAAGGGATCTTAGAATTAACATAGATCAACCATCCCATGACTGGTTGGTTCCTTTCTTTTTATTAAGGATATACTTTTACACTCAGCTAGAACTGCCTCAAAGTCCTTCTTACTTTTCAAACAGCTGGTACATCATCAGCTACACACTCTTGTACCCAAAAGAGGGTAATGACATCCAAACTGCTTGTTGACTAAGACCCCTCATGGTTATTCCCAGATCAGGAGTGGAGATTGGTAGCCAGAATGTAAGCTGGTCAAGTTCATCATCTCTGCACAGAATAGTTTAACAGGACTGAGATAACATACATGTGTCCAAGCTCTGTTTAGTTATAAGTGTAGACAGTTTGTCCTTGGTAAACCAGAGAGACATAATACGAAACATTAATATAAAATATACTTTAATCAGTATTCTCACTTTTTATGGAAAATCTGCTGATCTTAAAAGAAGCTGAATCATTCTATTAAGAATTAATAAGGGAACAATCTTGAAGGATTTCTGGCAATATCCAAGATACTCATAAGGTCTCAACACAAATAAAAGCAGTTGCTGCTAAATCTTCCCCTGGGCTGACATATACTACAGTTCAGAAAATTTATTTTAATGAAGAATACTAAAATTTGCTTAGTACTGCAAAGTAAAGAGTGACCTTAATGTGTGAAATGCACATTTCAGAGTAAGTAAAAATGAAAATAATTGCACGATAGAGAAAAGATGCTGATTTATACAGCTACAACTGTAAATTAAATATGTCTCCATTTAACCACGTTAGATATGTGAACACTTAAAAGTTCAGACTACTGTTTATTCAGACATAAGTTATAAAGTGCAGCCATTATTCAAATCTAAATGTACATGTATTGGGTAACTGTTTAGCTGTGCGTTATTATAGTAGATACAGTGTTAAGGAGCACAATGTATAGCAGTCCTAAAGAGGAGAGAAAGCAGCCTGGACATTAATGAAAACAGATGCAGGATACATAGTTGGAAGCAAAATACGTATGAAGCATCTACTCAGCATCATAATTATTTAACATATAACCCTAACCAAAATCAATTATGCTGTCTTCAGTTTTTTCCAGTTTGGATTTCCATCACTCTACATTAGATTAGACTTTATTTAATAAAGAGTTTTGTAATAAATATTTTGAAGAGTTCCATTATTTGTTGACTGTTCTCTAGAGTTACTGAGCATTTTTAAACAAAAGTGTGTAAGTACACTGCAGCTATGCCAGGTTGAATAATTTTAGCTGTTCTCTAAACACCAGAGAATCCTGTTACACTACCTTTCTGGTTTGAAGTATGCCAAATTTGTGAACTCCAAATATATAGAGGATAAGAATTTCAGTGTACAAGACATTATTATTTGTTATTGCCAATTTCTAGCTCCATATTACTTAGGGGCAATATTCCAAGCCCCCTTCAAACTGCAACTTCAAAAATATTTCAGTGAAAGCAATTCTGTGACAGTAAGACAACATTTCCTGGAAAAATTAAGTCTGTTCAGGATTTTTTACCATGAGCTATACGAGCTCTTTTTATGGTTCCTTCACAGCACTGTGTACATGAAATTGTGCCTAAAACACAAATAAGACAAAATTCTAGCCTATAAGCACTATAGTATCCCCTCACGACCCTAAAACACAGCTCTAGAGATAATGTTTGTGATGTCATTCATAAATTTCTGAAAGCTACTGTGGATTCTCAACTCACACTTTAATCTCTGTTGTATAAAAATAAATAAATAAATAAATAAATCTAATGGTATAAATCTCTGCTAAGTTCCCAAGGAACTCAGAATCAAATTCTAGCACTGACAGAAGCCTCTGTGGGCTGACGTGAACTAATATTAATAGACCTTTTGACCCTTACAGAGTCAGGAAAATGTGAAAACCTGCATGGCCCAAAGGGTACATTTGGGATTTTCCTCCTCACAAACTTGCATATAAAGATATTCAAGAAATTGATCTTCACGTTTTTCTAGGCCCTCTAATGTTTAAGAACAAAATTGTTAATGATGTAATAAACACTTAATCCACATCTGCAGAACTCTAAAGTAAAAATGAAAAATAAAAAAATTTCAACTTAGAAATATTCAATATATAGTAGAGTTTGACAAACAAAGCAACGGACTCAAGCACTGCATATAAAACACACTTATTATTGTATTGTACAAATGAAATAAGTTTTATTCTAGCCAGGTTAATTTCAAAAGGTTCAGCACTTTGATCTGTTCATCCCTTTTTCATTTCTCTCTCATTATATACAGCTAAAAGTACCTGGAGAGTGCCATTGCCCCTCTATGTATTGTCCTTATTGTATTTTCCTTAGAAGGCATTTACTTCCCCATCAAGGTGTATACTTCCTCAGAAAATACTGTAGTGCAAGAGTTGTCCTATAATACAGGGAAACAAAGTTGTTCAAAATCAGCCCTCCTTCACTAAAAGTATTTTTCTCTGTTTTGACCCCCTTCACAGATTTGAACGTTATCATTTCATGGAATCAGTACTTCATTTTAGGGTCTTAACTGCCTTAACTAAAGGAAAGCCTATTATTCGATACTGAAGACTTGTTTTTCCTATTGTTTTGTCCAACAAGAATTTTATCTTATAAGATGTTACGTAATTCTAGAATTTGCACAACATATGGAAGAAGCTACCTCAGTTTCATCTGGGATAGTACAGTTTTCTTCAGAGCATACAAGGAGGATGCTATGCTTTAGTTCTATGATAAAAACAACGCTGGTACCTTACTGATGATTATAGTTGCTGCTAAGCAGCAATGCCTAGATCCAAGGGCATTTTCAGTGAGGGAGGGAACAGAATTAGGGCTGCTGTTTTAAACTAACTGAAAGGATATTCAATATGATGTAACATCAAGTGGAAGGAGTTTTGAGCAGATTGGGCATTCATCTCACTCTTTTCAGGGCATTGGTCAGGGGGTGGTGATCAATTGCTCATACATGGCTTGTTCGATACATTTATATAAAAAAAATACACAGTTATAATGATTTTAGTCAATAGTTTTATCTCAATCCAAGAATTCTACTTTTTTTTTTTAATTCTCTTCCCATCCCACTGGGAAGATGGGGTAGTGAGCAAACAACTGCGAGGTGCTGAGCCACCTGCTGAGTTAAGCCACAACTCAAGTATTCTATTACAGCAAAACAAACTGCTAAATATGAAGAAACAACACAGAAACATCTTATTAGAAGAAAAACGTAACATTCAGCAAGTGTGCTTTCCACCAATCTTCTGCCTACTGAAATTACAGTTCTGAACTAGCACAGTCAAAATAGTCCTTAATTACAGTTTGCTCATTATAATATTAGTTATATTACATAAATTAATTTCATGTAATATCATTGATTATTTTGCAGTAGTGCTGCAGTAGGTCTGTTTAACTGAAGCTTTATTGTACCGGAATAAATGACAATCTTAGCCTGTAAGAAACTGCAGACTAAGGAACCAAACCTACCAAGTTCATCAAAAATACTATCAGTATTTCAGTTAAATAAGAAAAGCTCGGTTTACAATTCCTTATTTGTCCTTAGAACAGACAAGTCTATAGGCAATGTAACAAATATAAAGAGTCAGAAAGGGATATCCTCTGTTTATTTAAGAACAGAATTAACTTAGGGGAACCTTCCTCCTGTAAAATGCATTAGATAAAATTCTGTTCATTTGAACTTGGTATAAAGATATCTATTACTTTCCAGATTAAGTTCCGTAAAAAACATACGTAAGTAAAACACCTTTTAAGTCTTAAGTTCAATTTGGAAAGATTTTAAATGATCTGAGATTCCCCCTGCCCTGCCTTCCCTTCTTCTTCTCCCTCCCTCAGTCTGGTCTTACACAAAGCTGAAAGAACTAATAACAGATGCCTGGTTTAACTGCAAAGGACCACTTAAAGGAAAAAAAAAAAAGAAAAAAACACCTGTGACTACAGGTCATTTTACCCCACAAAGAGCAAGGGGCCCAAGAGACCCCTGAGATCATCTGCACTGCAGTAGGCTACACAGCAGGATCTTCCCTGGAACAGTTATGCCTTTGAAAATTACCTTTGTGCAAAGGTCCCTAACATCTTAATACCAAGATGTCATGCTGATACCAGCCCTTGGTAAGTGGCTGACAGATGGTTTTAGGCTTTGTTAGACAATCAGTGTTTTCACAGAAGTTTCAGAAAGCACCTATAATACTTCACTAACGAGGAGAAAAGAGACCATTCCTTTACGCTTCAGAAGCGGAAATAAACGAGATTCCTAAAACAGACAGGCAGGATTAAATTCCTAAACAGAATATAACAAAGGCAACTTAAGGAAGCTAAGCAAGAAACGATTCACAAATGACATAAAATATTGCAACCAAAAACAGTGCAATAAAGATCACACATTTTTTTCAGAATTGTGTTATATTAAGAACCAACTACACTCGATAGATCCATGGACGCAGTTAAATAACTTCCTAGGTGTGTGAATATTATCTATTGTAAACCTACAGGATGATCACAAGTGTACAAAGTAACTTCCTGATTAAAGGACTGTATCATTTCTTCTTTCAGTTCACCTAGATTCAAACACTGAAAACGATTGCATATTTACTGTAATGTTATAAAGGCAACAGGACCAGCACAATGAGAAGATGCCATAAAGAAAGAAGAAAATGAAAAGCTCACCAATCTCCAAAGATCAAGGCTTACAAGGGAAAAATCCACAAAGGAAGGATCACCATCAAGAGATCCTACTTAATCAGCAGTCAGCCCTTAAATGGGTCTAAGAGGGGTTGAGCCTGGCACCACCCCTTCCAATTGCACAGGTAAATTTCCTTCACCTGTGCTCTCCAAAGCTGACCAGGTCTTTTCTCCAGGTGCTCAATCAGAGTTGTGACTCAGCAGTTGCCATACAGTTATGAACATTATTTTTTAACTTTTTAAAATATTTTGCTGTTTTTACATTAAGGATGGGAATACATATTTCAACAGAAAACAAAAATAGCAGTAAATCTTCAGAGGCAACTAGTTGAGCAAGCAAATGAAAGGACAAATAAGATTATTAAAATGAACCTTCAGTTATTTTCTGGCTATTTAGTTTCATCATCTACTTCAATGAAGTAGTAAATGCTAATTAGGCTCTGTGGGGAAAAAGGGGTAATTAAAATAATAGCCATAATGTCCAAGGCAAAAAATGTTGTAAGTGTAATTGATAACTATGCTCTTGCCTCAGCAACGAGACCAAAATGCGGATGGAAAATAAGAATACAAAAGTTGAAGAAATAAACAAGTTAGCAGATAAATGCTGCAGGAAAACAAAACTAGAGACTACCTTGGTTTCCTTACTTAATACTGTAAGTAGCACTTCTATCAGTGCACTTGCATATTTCATTTCAGAGACTTATTTTCACTTTATTCAATATAGAAATAGCACCCTATAATTTTCTTTATGTAATATATATACATATATGCAACATTTGTTATATAAGTACATACGCTATATACATATTAATATATATTCAGTACTTTCAAATAAATATTTTCATATGAAAATAAAGTCTGCTTTTTGGACAGTCACAATTAATTTTTTTAAAATAATTTTTTTCTGTATCCTTGTGTTTCAGTGCTGCCATTTTCAATTTTTTGCCTTTAAAGAAATAATCAAAGACAACAATAGCACAAAGCATTAGAGGAAACTTGGTTCTTTCTAAAACTTAGAAGTATATGTAGAATAAACAACTATAGCTTAGCCACCACAGTCTCCTGTATGCATTAAGTCTCTGTGAAGAACTGATAACAGATTGAGTCGATGCTCATGAAAATAACTTTCAGCTGAGAAATATAAGGCAATAAAAGATCAAACAGTATATATTTAGAGAGATTCTAAAATCCTGGACTGTGTAAGGAGCAAAGAGAGCATTAGGACAACTACAAAAACTCGTTGCAACTGCTCAACACATCACCTCTGTGGCTCAAAGCATCTGAAACTCTACTAACAATCATTGTCTAAATCTGCTGGCTGTACAAGAGAATCAGCAACATCCTTGTTGGCTTTCTTCTACCATTGCCCTCTTCCAAATACTGATCCTTTGATGTTAAAGGCAGATATACATTTCAAAATGTACCCAGGGGACTCCACCACCGAGGGAGGTGGTGGAGTCGACGACCCTGGGGGTGTTCAAGGAACAACTGGATGTTGTGTTGAGGGACATGGTTTAGTGGGAGCTATGGGTGATAGGTGAATGGTTGGACTGGTTGATCTTGTAGGTCTTTTCCAACCTTGGTGATTCTATGAATCTAAAATATTTCTGATTTTACCGTGCTTGCCATGGAAATGTTATGAAAATCCATTCTTCCAAAGAGCCCTCTCAGCCAACAAGTAGAATTGAATTCACAGCTTTCATTAATGTAGAAAATGTGGATTTATAGCTGTAACATTAGTATGCAAGAGGTGAGAGGACTTCACACAGACAAAAGGTAAGAGCAGAAATATGGGTTGTTTTGATGGATTATTTACTACTCCCAGAACAAAGGATTTATGCTCCTAAAACTCAATTGGTTTTAAAGGAAATAGCAGTTGACAGCACCTAAGAATTTTGCCAATGGGTGTGAAAAACATTTAATTCCTCTATAAATAATAGTGCATAAATGTTCCTTTAATAAGTGTCTGTAAAATAAGTGGTTTCATAATAACCCTTCATTATAGTCTTGTTATTTCTTTTACGATTTTTTCTCCCTAAATCAGCCTCCAGGAATCTGTAACTCAAAAAAAGAAATATTATTTGTATTCGACTTTTATGCTGTTTTAGTTATAGTTAGAGGAAGTAAGAGGCATACATTTCATGTGTATTTTAATGTTTCTATCTGTTTAATTTTTTTTTCTCTTTTACTGTGTATCTGCAAAATTGAAAATGGTAATTATGTAGGAAAATATGATAATTCAAAATAAAAATGAATAGTAAATAAAATAGTATAGAAAAAGAGTTAACAAAACTAAAACAGATAATTAGAAAATAAAAAAGTCAATGTTTCAACAGAGTTGAAACAAAGAGATATTTTTTCTTGGAAGGAAAAAGACCAAAAGGAGTTTTAAGCTAATATCTTATGTCATGATGTACCTTAAAAATTTTTATGCAAAATCAATTTCTTATGAAAACAAATAATGTACATAATTTTTGGATTTCAAACAAATTTCAATATGACCTATGGATTCTTACCATCAAGCGATTCTACTAAAAAATACGAGTTTCTGTGCGAGATTTCTTTGCAAATAAAGCATCATGATTTACAGAAATTGGTGAATTCATCCATTAAAAAAAAAAAAAATCTTAAGAGTGAACTACTGCATATGTTCAAAAATTAAGTATTGAAGTTAATGTATGTGAAGGACAGAAACTGTTTTTACTTTTGTTGTCTCAAAGCTTGCTTCGTAAGGCCTTTTCTGGTAATAAGACTCTGACTGATAACTGTCTTGGTGGCTGTCACAGTGACTTGGTGTCTCTGCTTATGGTTGTAAAGATAAGCAGAAATAGGGGCAAATAGATTTTTTGGGGGGTATGGCTTGAAGACTCTGACCATCACAGAAGACGATAATGCTCCTGCATGGCAATAAAGGTACCCTCCGCAGCTGGCTTGTCTGTTGGGCAGTATGTCTCACAAACAAAGAGAAAAGAAAAAAAACCCTGAGAAACGGGGGGCATAAAAAGGCCTTCACTGAACCAAGGATTTTGGGAGAAGAACTTTGGGAGAAGAACTCCCAAAGAAAAAACCTTTGATGGAGAAGAACTTCTGGAGAATAATTCCCTGAAAGACAAACCTCTGTGGAAGAACCCCCATGGGCCCTGCTTGCTGCAAAGCTACCCGGCTCTCTCCCATCACCCACAGTGACCAGAGAGTTCCTGACCTACTACAGATCTCGCTGGACTCCATGGTGGAGATGCTCTCTCTCTCTTGATTTCTGTTCCTTGCTTTTTCATCAATTTTCTATTGCCCACCTTCCCTTCCCCATATCCCTAAGCAACTAGTATTTGTAATAATTTGGTTGGGCTAATATTTGACCCATTGTGTCTTAATCTCACACTGGGTATACACATAATCAAAGAACCTCGTCTCTCTTCTTTATATTGGAGCATAACAATGTACACAACAGTAGTTTATTTCAAGCTCCCCCTTGACTATGCTAATGCAGTTTTGACTTGCAGTTTGATTGCTTTCTTTTGGAAAATATATTGATCCTATGCAGTTCTGTTTTGTGAAGTGACTGAGACAGGTATTTTTGCAAATGAAGGACTGATGCTTTCACTGTAATTTACAGATGTAACAGTGTGCTATTTCACAACTTGTAAGATCCACTTTTGTTTTCATCATAAAATGAAGTTGTTTGAAAATACCAAGATTTCTCATATCTAACTCTTACTGCTTAGCTTGAAACAATAGCTTAATGATTTAGACTGTGTTTCTAACATTTTTTGTGGTTTGAGATTCTCTATCCAGCTGTGATGACACAGTAATTATGGGAACATGCAAAACTTTACAAGCAGAAACGGCAACGTACTTGTTGACTTAAAAGAGAAACATCCTTCATCCAAGAAGTCAGTAACTCAGAACTGGCTTACTTATGCTTTTTCTCTGATGGAACTTAAACAAATCATGAATGTTAGATATCATATTCTTGATATAGAAATTCATATATATAATTTTTCACTATATGCTTACAGATTAATTCAAAAACCCTGTGGTCACTTAAGGGATGAAACTTACAAATCTTAGCCCGAACCCATTCTGAAACTCCTCCATAATTCATTTTATTTGATGGAGGGGTGTCCAATTTAGAGTAATTTTCTTTCTAAATAACTTTTAGATAACTAGAATGTTTGATGGTGTGTTAAATACAGCTGTTAATGGAGAAAGACAGGTGTATTCACAGGTTTACACAATACATCATAAGAAAGCTATAGAAAACGTGTTAGCTTGATTGCCTCAAGGCTATCATGAATGAGTCAATTGTCCCAGCACACAAAAAGCCTGTCTGAATGCTTCTCTGTCTGCTAATTGCAGAGCCAGCCAAGACGGACAGTGTACTTCAAATTAGATGTTTTTGACTCCACTTGTAAATTTTTTCTTGCGTATTAAAAGCTTGTTATTAGAATTTAGAATGTTCATTAAATATCTGGATCACCACCACGCAAATAGGTAGTAAGTGACAGTAAAAGTTAAAAAAAAAGATAATAGTAGATTAGGAAGGTAAGCGTGTAAGTAGACAAGCTGATCACTTCAGAATAGTTCAGATATTTCAAAGGTTAATTTTTGTACTGAAATGAGCTATAGAAGTATGGCAATATACACTTCAAAGGAGTGCAACAAAAATATCAGTAGCCCACTAAAGTAAATCAGAAATCATGAATTTGTTTGATATTTACTTTATGTTTATCAGTGAGAGTGTAAGAATTTGATATTAACATTGCATATGCTTAATAGAAGTTAATCGAAGTTAGTAGAAATTGACCAGTTCTGAATAACAATTGAATATTCATCTTAGAGACTTGTGGAAACAAAAAGGCTGGAAGACACACTGCCATCTAGCGATGTGATAAAAATTTAACCTGGTCAGTTATCATAAAACCATGACACTAAAAGAAAAGCTAAGGCATTAAAGCTAAACATTTCTTTCAGTTAAGAGTCTAATTTTCTGATTCATTAAAAGAATCTTAGACATGAAATTATTATTACTTTGGTATGAAATAGAAATGTTTATAAACATATATATACATCACTAAGAAAGTGAAACAATTTCCTTAAAAAAAAAAAAAAAAAGAACAACATAATTGAACATTGAACACAACAATAGTTATGTTTTATACAAGCAAATATTTTTAAGCTCCAGGATAAACTATTGCTGCTACTATCTAAAGGCAAAGTTGGATTAGCTTGTAAAAACAGCTCCCCTCTTCATAAACAAAATTTTCAGAAATCTTAGGTATGCAGTGTAGGAAAGTATTGCCTGTTTAAGGCAACTTATATATTTTATGCCTTATATATTCAACGTTAATGAAGCAATTAAAACTCAGAATAGTATCCTTATAGTTCTGAGATCACTATTTGATTTCAAACAGATACAGATGCTCATTAGAAATGCTTTATAACATTAACTGACTATTTATTCTATTCTATGCAAGTATACTGCACATGTGAAAGGGTTAACTAGAATTCACCTGAGAGCGGAAGAGATTTAAGATCAAAATTAACAGAGAAAAGCAAGGAAATTTAGAACAAAAAGAAATATGTTGCAACAGCATACTGGTTTTAGGTATTATTCTACACATGACAGACAAAGAGGAACAAAAATAAAACACAAAGATTGAGGGAATAAATATTGATATTGCAGCAGCGATTGACTTGACGTTGTAATCTCTTGTCAAGATGCACAGTGTCTTTTACCCTTTCATTGACATACAGCAGCTCCAAATGTCATCCTAATTATACTGGCAGAACAAAGTGTCCTTGGGGAAATATGAAGTGGAAACAAACAAATACAGTTTTCCCTTGCCAGGGGAATGGCACTTACTCTTCCATTTTAGTATTAAGGAATATCGTACACTATTTGGATCTAAAACATTAGATATCACTTATTTATTTGGCTGCTTTTGACTTCATTATACAATATAGATACTTACATCAGTGATGATGGTGTTTCTCTGCAAAAAGCTTTGCTATTTTTTTCAAATCTATTTTCTAGGCAAAAGAAATGCCCCGCTAAGGACCAGATGACTTTCTATAAACAAAGGTACACTTCCTTATATCTCTCTTTTAAGAATATAAAAACAGTATCCCGGTAAGTGATTATAGCAAGAAATGCTATGGTTGATGATATGTATTTTCTAGCATGTGGCAGACATAGTATTTCATAATTCTTTCCTGTTAGATAACTGAGAACTCAGCTAAATCCCATGTAATAAAACTGAAGATTTATTCTTATATGTGAAAACATGAATGTGTGGCCCTCAGGTGTTTCTATTTTTCTTTTTAAATGTGAACTCATCACATTCCTTTCAATGTAACCCCCTTCAACAGCATTCACTTTGAACACAACACAAACAAAACAACAACAAAAAAGAAGCCTCTTAATTTTTTTAAAGAACCTATGACTTGCTAAGTTTACAATGATTAAGAGCTACAGAATCATGGGTGTTGGAAGAACATATAGAGATCATCAAGTTCAACTACATGCTAAAGGAGGCTCCCTACAGAACAGTCGCTCAGGAAGGTGTCTAGGTGTTATCTTCAGACAAGGAGACTCCATAGCCTCTCTGAGCAGCCTGTTGTTATCCTCTGTAAGTGAATTCTGATTATTTCTCTGATTACATGTGCCTGAAAGAATGAATTTTCAAAATTCAGATGAGTTTTCATGTGTTCTCCTTAAAGAGAAAAGACAGAAAAAAACATTTTTCCAAGCCTGAGTAACAGATAAATTGGTGTTGCTTTAGTTTGAATCCTTGGAGTGGAGAAAAAATTAAGATTAAAAAGTTAAGTTTTCTTGACGTCTATGCTCTGCTTCCTCCATGTATGATTTTTGAAATGTCGGAAAACTGAGAAAATCGGAACATCTTGAGGAGGGGGATTAACAGGTTAAAACCAAGACAAATTATTGTAGTTAAAAGGAAACAGTCAAAATATCGTGAAAGACGAGTAAAGAATAGGAAAAGTTAGTGATGATGAAGCATCAGGTATACATTAATTTCTACATCCACAGCATTTGTTCTTTTTCATCTTGTCTATGGCATGTTGCAGAAAAAGAGGAAAATTCATGCTTATGTGCAGAAAGAGAAGAATAAGCAGCAGTGATTTAAAAATACCTTCTAATGATTTTGAAATGGTTTTTTGCTATTGTATTTTTAAAAATGTTTCTTATGTAAGTTCAGTTACATTATTTTCTTGGTAAGGCACTCAAATTGGGACAGAAGAAACATGAAACCATGCTATTATTTCTCTCTGGAGCCTCATTCAAAGCAAGAGAGTAGTGTTAAACATCTTTCTAAAACATTGCAATAGAGTCTTTTCCGAGGGATTATGTGGCATTTGTTCTTTGTCTTTTTGGTTGTAAACTGAACACTGAGATATTCTAGCTCCTAAAAATATCCTGCTTTTGAAGTGGAGACACTGATGCTTTTGTCTTCTTCATAAATTAAGATCAGAGTACTTGGTAGGACAAAGATTTTTGTACCTGATTGGAACAGATCTTCCAAGAGCTCCCTCGTGCAAAAACTAATTCAAATAGGAAAAAATAGAAGATCAGCATATCCACTGCTTCCATTTAGTTCCTATCCACCACAGGGACATGGGCTCAAGTCTGTCCAGCCCCTTCTAACACACACAATTAAATTTTGAGAGATTGCATGAAATCACTTTTTCTTCCCTGTATGGTTTCCTGAATATGGCTACATTTCCACGAGACTGAATCCCCCCAGGCACAGAGTAGACCTGAAGGTGAATAATTTTATCATGATTTCATTGCCATTTCCTGTTTTAAAAAGATAACTTTTTTTTTTTTTTGGTCATAACCTTCTGTTTATTTTTGGCAATGATTATGAATCGAGATGAAAATGAGGGGCCTGACTTTGTTAAGAGCAGGCTAGGTGTAGTGCTGCTTAACCTGGCAAAAGCTGAAGCTCTGATTATACTCTAGAAATTTGAATTTAAAAGCACAAGTCACGAGGAAACTTGGGTGACGAGTATTTTATCACAGTTTTTGATTTAAGTGAAATTCAAAAACTTATATCTTGTTTTTAAGAACCTTATAGCCTTATAACCTTTAGAAGACACTTACATCCATAATAAGTGACACATAACAAGGTCTAATGAATTTAAATTGAGAATAAAAAGTGTCTTTTGCATAATATATTCCAAATAAATATTCTGTTCTCCCAACGTGCAAACATTGTCAAGCACTGACAATAAGTACTCTGGTAAAAACTATAATTGCTTCATATTGTCTTTAGATGTCCAGTTTTACTTTAGAAACAAAATATTAACTACTGGGATTGTCATAGAAACAAAATTCTACAAGGCAAAATGAAAACCAAAATATCCATTAAGTTATTAAAAAGAGTAAAGGGGTAATTCAGAGACAAGTGAGAAAATGAGAGTGATATAAAGATTAAAAAACCTTTTTTTAAACAAAATCTGTGTCAGTTCTCTCACATGTTAACAGGATTCCTTATTCATACATATATTTTTATTTAAAAAGTTTATATGAAGGTCAATCTTGTTGTAGACTGTAATGCTCTAATATGGTTTAAAATTTTTCTTTTCCTCATGGGAATATAAGAAATTACCCAGTTATTTCCCTGTGCTGGATTTTGGATAGTCTTAAAAAAGAACTTATAAAATATATTTTTTAATCCATTCTAAACTTAATATATCTATCAGCTTAAGTGTTTCTCTAGATCTTAACTTAAAATCATTATTTTCTGACCTAAAGTTTATTAGATACCTAGAAGTGAATCTAGTCTATAATGCTAGAATTTTCCCAGCCATTGCTTTCAGTATGATAAAATAACTGTTCAGACAAAGGTCTTGTATTTTCTGTTCATGAAACTGATATAAAAAATGCTCTACTTGAGTTTTTTAGACACTATAGTTTGTGTGATATAAATGAAAATCAAACATTACACATATATATGTTTGTGTGCGATAAATATAAATTATTTAGTATTGAGCCCGTTGATTCAAATAAATCTCTTTATTGTGTATCACTAATATGCGAATATAAAATGAGAAAAAAAATAGTGTTTGGGTTTTTCTCATTGCAATACCTGCTCAGAAATCAAGCTGAGTAGAATATTTGAAATGAAGGAAAAGCACTCAGTCTTACTTTAGTAGGATATTATATTTCCATACAATAATTTAGAAGCCTGAAAAAGATTATTTAGGTGATCAATCTATTTCCTAGTTTTATAGAGAAATACCTACAATTTCTAGAAATGTGACTCATTTTTAACTAAGCCTATGTCTATATAACAGTAATAACTGGTGTATGTTGCAATTGGAGGCCTCACAACAACTTTAAATAAACTACGTTGTGTTTAAAGCCTGACAGTGACCATATAAAAGTAGATTTCATCTCAGGCACTACCATAAGTACTTTCACTTGTCTTCTATTGTGTATTTTAATTTTAAATATTCACTAATTATATTAGATTAAAATGAATCAGAATCATTTGAGTTGGAAAAGAGCTAGGTTATACATCTAATCCTTCAAAGTTCCACTGTGAGCAAGCTGGCATACTTGAAAACGGAATTTGGGAATATAATGCTGTGCTATTGAACTTCTGTATTACTGGTATTTAACTTGGTGATAAAAGATTTTTGAAGCATATCAAAAGTTATAAAGGAACAACACTGTAATCTGTCAATTAGTTTTTTCTTGTTTGTTTTTTTTTTCTTAGCTTGTATTGTAAAGGAAGATATATTCTTAGTGTGTTTCATAAAGGAAGAGTCAAAGTAGTATTTTTTCCCCTACAATTATTCTACCTCAAAACATGACATGATAAAACAATCTTTGGAGTATGATAAAGGTGTTACGTTCTTCCGCTGCAAATCTGCAGGGAAACAGAGATATTGCATGTGCAGAGTTAAAGCTGTTTACAACAAACAAATTCAACAATATATTATCTTAATGGAGAGGTCGTAACTTCTTAGTACATCTATTTTTCTCCTCTGCTCTTGGCTGTACAAATTCATTTTGCTAGTGTAGCAGAAAAACACTTTATGCCGGGTATTGTCTCAAACACTTGAAAGATAAGACCATTTTCATGACACTAGCCTAAAGGGTGGAGATGTGGCTGACAGCAGGAGCCCTGTAGAGATGGGAAGGCTTTGTTCCTTGCAAAACTCACTCATTTATTTAAGAAGCTTAGACAACAGACTTGTTTATGTTGAACTTGTTGATGAAGAATCAAATATAACTAGGAGGCATAAAAGGATGCCCAAGAAAAGCTCTGTCGAGCTTTGAGACTTTGGTACTTTGGAACTTCAACGTGAGTGCTTTCATCAACTGAAGATCCCACCCATTGGCTGGAACAATATTGGAAGCTGACCCAATGATTTCTTTATTTGTCCGTCTCTCTTTACTTCCCTCCCCAACTCCATTTCTCTCTTTTCTTTCTTTTTTTCCATTGCGAAGTAATGCAAGTGAGGAATGGAAGGCTTATTTCAATTTTTTATAAAGTCATTTTGCATAGTTTGGCTGTGCAGATTAGATAGACATAATTGTAAGAGTGTCAATACTTTTAAGATAAATGTAATAGAAATTCTCATTAAAACTGATGGCTGTGTTTGGAGTGTTGTTTCTCCTAACAAGGGGTATTTGCCTTCCTACCCTTTATGGGTAGGATGTGACAGCTAGACTCCTCAAGTGAGTCAGTTTCACTTACATAAGCAATGAAAAATAAACCACAAAAAACATGATCAGTTTCCTCCAGTTCGAACTGAAGTCTTCAGCAAAAGGTAGTTGCTAGAACTTCAAAACAAAGGTAATGAAAGGAGGTGAGGTGGCAGAAATGTAATATGTTATCTTGAATCAGCTCCTCCAAGTTGCAAGTCCCTTGGGATAGCAGCTGTGACAATCAGCATATCAAAGCTTGTTTTATTTCACCTAACTTTAGGAGTTAAATTAGTTACCAAAAATAGATCAAAGGAATGGAAGCATGAAGAGTTCACTGACTTTTAAGTCCTGCCTCTGGTTTTGACTTGTATGTCTAACTTTGAGATGCAGAAACATGTTCCTTCTTGTGCAGAAATCACAACCTCCAAAATTTGTTCTCTCGCCCCAATTTGTATAAAGAATTGAAAGCTGCTGATTATGCTATCAACGTGTCCTGAAAGGGATCTTTCATTCCTGAAAAATATTACCCAAATTGCAGATGTGAGAATTTGAGTTTCTTCTGCTCAGTTAGGGAAACTGGCACAATAAGTGGCCAGCAAATCCTTTCACCTAGATTGTAGAGATTTAATTCCATCCAAGTGCTCTTCTTTGTTACACTGTATAATGGATAGCCTTCACTGGTTGGTTTGCAGAACAGTATCAGTCTGGCTCTTTGTTTGTCGAAAGTTTTTTTGACGAAGTTTCCTTTGAAGGTTTTCAGAAATTTAAAAAATATGTTCTGAGAGTAGCATTGAGGCAGGGTAAAACTAATTGCCCTGATAGAGGTGGGAAGTCTGAACAATATTACAATAAATGAATTATTATCTACCTTTTGTTAGATAGTTGTAAGAAGCTATACTATTGAACCTAGTCAGGGTTTGAAGGTAGAGTTGAATAAGCTTTGCTTGGCCAAATAACAACCAAAAAAACAAAGAAGCTTTCAGGGTTTCAAGTCTTTCAAGCTGTTGTGTTCTTTTTGTTTCATTGCAAAAGCACTATATATATTCACACAGCTGAGTAGACTTTAACACTACACATGAATGTTAGTGAAGAGTGTCACTCTTCACATTCATAAGCTTTTATCAGACTAGAAATTAAATCCAACATGACAAGGGTCACATTCTTTTTTTAAGACCCTGTCAAAGGCAATTTAAAATCAGTGAAGATGTTGAACATTTTTTTCCTGAGGTTACAAAAAAAAAGTGTCTATCATCTAGAATGCCTTTAACCTTGAAGACTTACAAGCGAGCTCCTGAACTATTGATGGTCTAATTAGAAATCTGTTCAAATACCTAAAGAGACCCTTAGGTCAATAGGTTAAAATAACAATATATGTATTTCAGCCTCTTTGTGTAAACTTTAAGAAAACTTTGGTTTATCTGCTCTATTTATGTTATTAATTAATCACACATCTTGGCATTGTTATTCAAAATATTACCCAAATGGTTTGAAAATTGTATTCAACAATATTAAAAAAAACATCAATTATTTAATTAGATGAAGGATCAGGAAACATTGTCTGAAGTTTCCTTATTGATGAATTCCCAGGCAGTGGGAGAGCAAATTTAAGAAAATGAAAAGCTACTGTGAAAGAGCAGCTGTGAGAGAGAAGTGAAAATAGTTTGACCTTTGAATGTATATCTGAGACCAAAAAAAGATAATTTGTTGTTTGAAAATCTTGAACTGGAGAAGCACATTAGCAGTTTTAGTGATTACTTATAAAAAATTAAAAATAAGAAGTGAACAATTTCCATCAACACCCCCACACTCCCCCCTCTATTTTCCACCTTCTTCTTTGAAAGAAGGCATACATGGGTATAATTTCAAGGTGAAATTAACTAAATCCTTCAAGTCTCCTTCTTAAGTCAAAATCATCCCTATAATAATGCCAATTAAGATGTGGCTCAGTTCAGCTTCATACATGGAGTTTCTAGACCATACAAATACTTTAATGTTTATTAATGCTTTAAAGATTGATAGCATCTACAGATTTTTAAGAGGTAAATGTTCATAGAAATAGTCTCTCTCCCAACATTCACTACTGATTTTATATTTAAATGGCTCATTCATTCCACGTAGCAGTAGTCTAAAATATATATATATATCATCTTTTTATGCTATCTTCATACATTAAGCACACAAGTTAAAAAATAAAAACTAATTAAAAAAAAAAAAAGCTATTGACAAGATGGCTTCTAAGTAAATAATTCACAAATAACTGCTAGTGTAGTTTTACGTATAACATTCAATTCCAGCAAGTTTGCTTCTAGTTTTGCAGTGAAAAATTCCAGGATATTGTCTGGTACAAATTATGTGCAGCTTCATGCGGTTGAGTTTGGCTTTATGTGTGCTGCATACACTCACAGTCTTTATAATTCATGTACAACACTATCTGTCATTAATCTTACATCAGATTATAAGAAGTGTATGCGTGAGGAATGTGTGATGAGTAAGAGGCCTCAGGAGGAAATTGTAATGGATGTGATAACATGCACTCAAAACCATTTGTGAGGCAAAATTTAAAAAAATACTGCAGTAAGGAATTACTAAGATTAAAAAGGTAAGTGGCATTGGTATAGAGTCGTTAATGAGGTTTTTATATAACTACTGTACTATATGGCTACTGCGTAGTGTTATCATCTGAAGTATCAAAAAAATCTCCGAGGCAGGAAACGAATTTGACAGCATCAATTGGAAAAATGGACACTACATTAAAAGCAATTATCTGCAGAATCATTGTGTTAATTAGATAATTAGCAGATATTAAAATCTAGACATATTGTTGTAGATCTAGGTGCTTAATCTCCTAGAGAACTGTTTTTTTTTTTCTTATTTCTAGAGAGGTTTCAATCATTCTAGAAAATGATGAACAGTTCTTTGTTGCATAACCTATTTTCTTTAGTAGTGGAATGGGCAAGATTATTTTCAAAATGAAATAGGAATAAGATTTCTCTTTACTCAAAATCAGATAAAACTGACAGAATACTCAACGTTGAATGATTATAAATCAATTTCTTTCATCAGTTGCTGAACTAATTGCAAGCAAATTCCAGATTCTAAAATGAAACCCTTGAATCGTTAAACATATTCCAAATGGATATACAGGGAAAAAAAAAAAAAAAAAAAAAAAGGTTGGCTTTAGCAAAATATTAAGACCTTGGTTATGAAGATGAAAGCAGTTTTGGATCAGAGATTTAATAGAATCCCATAATCAATGCAAAAACATCAAAGACTAATCTATCATGATATCAGATTATCCCTGAGCTAGAGCAATACCCAGCATAAAAGTTGATCTTACGATTCTCCTAATGGTATTACTACTAAGCTACCCTTTCCTTCTGAGGGATATAACACAGAATGCAGCAAAAGATTGTAAGGCACAGAAAAAAACTATTACGAAACTAAACGAACAAAAAAATCTATATAATGTCAAGACACTTCCACGTTAGAGGCCACAGATGGAAGCACTCATAATCTCTCAGTTTGTGCTAGAGCTTAAATGATAAGGAAAATCACAGTCCAACCCTCAGGCTGGTGTCAAACCCTTGTCTTTACTAGCGTGACAGGTCAAAATCTGATGTTTGTATTTAAGATAAGTTGCTTATCATGCAGGAGTCATAATAATTTTGGTAACAAAGATGTTTTTCCTCTTTTTCACTTAGTCATAGGAGTGTATGTTTGTAATCATTCTTCAAAATTCAGATGTGATTTCCTTAATTAGCTTTTACCAATCAAGTGTCAATTTTGCTCTCACAAGCTATGGCCATAATAGACATTACATAATACAAGTTCTTATCAACAGTTTTGAGAGTGATGACTTTTAAACCCGAGAAAATACCAGCTGCCTGCAAAGTTGTTAAGAACAGTAGTAAGAATTATGTTGAGTGTGAATTGATCTCCTACTAAATAGAATATAGGAAAGAAAATCAAGGAATGACTGGGAAATAGTATTTAAATATTAGCTTTAAAAATATGAAGACACTTTCAAAATATAGTGAATGTTCCCTATACCCAACAAAAAATGACTACAAAATTATTGAAAAATAACAAGCTTCAGTTAATTTGAAATATAATTCAAATGGATTAGGAAATCATAGTTAAGCATGTCACCTAGGGAGGCTGATTCACCGTCTTTCCACATTTCTGAGAACAGAATGAATAACAGTTTGGGTGTGCCTCTGAACAGCATTCTGAACTAAATAATCTCCTTCCAAACCCATGGTTTCTATGACTGCATTATGGGTTTTGTCTTCTTTTTCTGTATAATGACAGTTTGTGCAGAATCTATGACTAAAATTATGTAGAGTCTATTAATATTTCCTAAAGAGATTATTCGGAGTTGGAAGTATTATCTAAAGCTGTGCTTAACACCTTTTTCAGACTAGAACTGTAAGTATGTTCAGACAATATTATTCAGAGCACTGTTAATTATTTGTGTAGGTGGTTTGCAATTTATTAACATCCAGTATTATACTGAGACTTTTTCTCTGAATTTGTTCCTCTGGTAATAACACACTGTTAGTTTTGTTTGCCTGTTTGTTATCTAAATTTCTTTTTTGTTTAAAAAAAATAAAATTGTTTCTAGTATACCTCAAATTATTTTTGCTATAACATTGCTATTCATTACTGGTGATTGAATTTTAAGATAAAATGAATTCTAAGTCATTACTTTTTGTATGCCTTTACAACGTGTTTTTTTTTTTTAATGTTTTTTATATAAAAAAAAAAAAAAGACAAAACAAATCATGCTTTTGGCAATATGAAAAGAAAGAAAGAAAGCTAATCCATTATAGAAAAGAAGGTGATTTTCCTTTGATCTGGTAACTCTAATTTCTTCTCCAGATACACTCAGGGCAGTTGTGTAGGAGTTGAATTATTTAGACACCATTCTTTGTCTTCTCCCTCTTCTACTTGTGTTGATTGTTTTCCCGTGTTTAATTTAAAGTAGTTGCACTCAGTGTATCTGTAAGATTATGGCTATCATTTAAACATAGGCAGTTTTGAATAAATGAATATCTGCACAACCTCCTTTAGCATAGTAAAAGGGATAGTGTGCACAGAACTAGCTCATGAATTAGTATAATACATCTGGAGGACTCTGAAATACAGCAACATTGACCTTAAAAAAGTGGGATCAACAAAGAGAAATTAAAAGTCCAGATATCTCTAGCTGAGTGTAAGAAAACGCAGAATCTTTTCATAACTATCATTCAGTTTTCTGAATCTGAATTTGTGTCTGAATTAGTAATAGATTGGCTAAGGAAAATAGACGTAAGAAAAAATGAGCTTTCTACAAGATATGCCAGCGTGCCATACCATTATAAATTTTATAATAAAATAGAGTCCTTAACTTAGCAAATGGTACATAAAAATGCTTTGCATCATGACATCTTCACCTAATATTTCTGTCAGTCCACGGAATGTGTTACAAAGTTAAGAAAGAGACAGAGGTGGTGCAGTCTCTTGGTAAACTTATCCTCTCACAAGACAAGCAAGCAGTCAAAAACCCAGGACACAGAAA
This sequence comes from Callipepla californica brunnescens, assembly GCA_023055505.1. Lineage (NCBI taxonomy): Eukaryota > Metazoa > Chordata > Aves > Galliformes > Odontophoridae > Callipepla > Callipepla californica. Next base: position 8,362,573 of record JALIRH010000007.1, read on the forward strand.
TTCTCTCTGATTTTACCACTAAGTATAGAGAGAACCACTGAAAATGATTATATAAGGCACTACCTATCACTTTTATAATTAGCTAAAGAATTTCTACATAGCTCTGAATTATGTTGAAAAATTATCTTTCATTATGTCAATGAAGAATTATTGTGTTACAATTTGTAAATTTGCAATTATGTATAGATCTAGTGGATATGCAATAAAATAAAAATTATCCAACTTCTGAAATCTACTTTTCTCAATCCACAGTTAAAAAAGATGGATTCTTTTAGGAGTTTCAATTAAATGGATAAATACTTTCGCACTGATACTCAAAGAGTAATGGTGTGGGAGGTCCTGCATCAAGTTTTTGCTCTGTTTCATAGAATATTTATTGGCAAAAACTTCTGACATGCTGGAAGTTTAGAACTACTAGGATTTTTTTAGGTAAAATTGCTCTCATTCATAAATTAATTTTGTAGCAAAACTGGATGAGTAATTATGGTGATTTCACCTTGATGGCCTCTATTCTACCTCTCTCTCACTCCCCCTCCTCTAAGGAAGAGGGGGAAATATGACAAAAAGGGGCTTGAGGGTTAGATAAGGACAGGGAGTTCACTCACCAACTTCCGCAATGAGCAAACTAGACTCAGCAGACTCAGCATAGGGAGATTAATATAATTCATTGACTATTACTAACAGATTAGATAGTGAAACCAAATCTAAGAACATTTTCTCGGCATCCATTCTCTTTTACATCCCCACTCTGAGCATTGCAAGGGGGTAGAGAATAGTGGCTGCGCTCAGCACATAACACTGTGCTGTTACCCCATGGGTACTCTCTGTCCCTGCTGCACACAGGTCCCTCCCATGAGATGTCATCCTTCCCTGACTGATTCCATGTTGGCTTCTGACGCATGAATGGTCTTCAAGCCAACCCTGTACCCTCACACAATGTAAAATCAATACAGTAATAGGATTTATTTTAAAATCTCACTTTCTTCTACTTTTCATATTATACTATTCCCTAATGTGGGACATTATAATGCATTTTTTATTATAGAAGAAATTATTCTTATATTTAATTAAAACTAAGTCTATCACTCAGGTAATGAAAAGTGTGTGACAATTAATTATAACTTTCAAATGAAAATTCTAACAGGAAAGTATTAAAAATTGATTCAAAATTAAATAACCTTCTTATTGCTTATTTGCTAGAAAAATCAATTATGAAATCTGTAAAATAGATAAAATAGTTGAGTTCTCTTATTGTTTCCAGACAGAGGTCTTCCTGTTCATTACTGAATATTCTTTGAAGGAAGGGAAACAAAGGAAAACAAAGGAAAACAGAACAAAAATAACAATAACAGAAGACACTGAACTTCTTTTAATGTTTATGTTAGATTTTAAGTCCTTCGTGTGCACTGTAAATCTTATTTGTGAGATTACTTACACTGAAAAAAAAACCAAACTGTTATTCTCTGCTCCCTTATTTCTGTATTTTAATCATTGCTTAACTGATAGTTTCTCATTTCCTTGTTTCCTTAGAGAGTATTTCTCATGTATCTTGTCCAACATTATTTTGTGAAGTATGTTGTACTTGAATTTTGAACTTCTTTACTTTGATTATTCATTCTTTTTTCAAAAAATTCAAGTATTCTGAAAGATATACCCTATGAAAATATTCCATCTACTCTCCCTTTATCTATCATGTGCTGACAGGTTTTCTTTTACCACTTCCATCTAGTTGTACAGTTTATGCAACTGAGCTAACTCTAGACCCCTAGTGGAGCCTGCATAAAAGGTGATGGCACTCACACAGAATATTGCTCCTCTAACTCCCAGTGTTTGGACTGGGAGATAACATAATGAATAATTATGTGGATGAGTGCTATGTGGTTCTATTGTTGCTGTTGTTATTATTATTGGAACATTTTGTATTAATATTGAAATTCCCCCAGACTCTCGCTAGCAATCCTTTCCAGCAAAGAGGAATTTTGGCAAAGAAATCTTTCATGAGAACACAGATGGAAAAAAAATCTCAAATAATTTTGCTTTTCTATAATACAGTTAGAGACCTTGTATGACCATTTTAAACTTTGCTACCATCACATCATTTTGCATCCCTTCTCTGAACAAGAGGTTTTCCTTACCTTTATACTTTTAACTTATAATAGAAGTTACTTTTGCTCGTTATCAGAATTGTATGAGCAATATACTGTAGTATCTTGCCACTTCAATCTACTAAGTAGAGTAATGTTAATAATCACGGGAGTATATCTAGGAAATAACATGTTTCAGAATTTTAGTTAACACATAAGATCTCCTTATTTGATAAACTTAATTTTATATATCAAATAGCTACCAAATTGAAGCCTGATGCAACTTGAAAATGCAGCTAATTTCTTGTGTGTAATCCTTTTTGATCTTCATCTAATTGTATTTATTGTGTGAATACAGCCATCTGCCTAGATGATGAACTCAAGACTTTCTTCAGACTGTGATCTGATCTTTACCACTCTGTGGATTGTAGACATTTCTAGTATGCACTTATGTTTACAAAATTATTACAAGTCAGATCTGAAGCTACTGTGTATTAAAATTTTGAAGAGCATAAGGCAGAATGTAGGTTTTAATAATAAATGGATTTGGGAGATATTTTAAAATCACCTAGATGAATTTTTAATTTAGGGGTAATAATTCCTTTACTGGACTGCATAGGTAGTTACACAAATTATAGTGAGTAGAATAATTTTCAAATCAATTCTAAGTATGTGATGCTATAGCAGTCATAGTACTAAAAGAGTAGACTCAATTAAACTTTGAACGCTACTCCTTATGACTACCTTAATGTCAGTTTTTATTATATTTCTTGTCAGAAAGCTGAGAGTCATGTTTACAAAATGAAGTAGTTTTACTTAGTGTATCAAAGTATTAATATTGCACAGGACAGGGCAAGTTATTGTGCTCTCCTTCTCTCCCAGTGAGTATCACTTTGGGAATATAACCCCAGTAATAAAGCAATGGAAATTTCTACAGATTATTTTAGATACTCAGAGAACTGAGAACAAGGCCAAAAGGTTTTTTATCTCATGTTAGATTTTATTGCTAGTATATGAGTCTTTATATAAATTAATTGTATAATTTTGGTCTGCATTTACATATGACCTAATTTTTGCTGTATATAAATTAGATACATCACTAGAATTATGTGTTATTTGAGAGATGTCGGGAATTCATAATGATAAATACATATTCTACTGGAAGAAATTGTAAAAATCAGCCAGTTTTTAAAGAATTACTAAGTGGAATGGTGCTTTTTTTAATGTACTTGGTGTAAAGAAATAGGGAAAGAACAAAGTAGGAGTTGCTCTAGGATAATGTAAGAAAGATGGCACTCAGACTCACTAATGAATATTATTTCTCTTCTTCAAGACATTCTTATGTAAATTTTATTAAATGCTTGCCTGCACACAAACAGAATATGTATGTGTTGGAATCTGAAATCAAATACTTCATAATAGAAGAACTTGTGCTCTGTTCCTAGAAATATAAAATTGCTGAATTTTGCTTCTTTATGCCCTGCTTAATATCTGTGCAAAAACTGCAAAATTCACTTTATTATGGAATACTTAGTTTTCTTAGGTTTATTAGAAGGCAGTATAATATCTAACTCATTTTTCATTTACCGCATGTATAATGAGCATCTTGTACAAGCTCACAGATTTGCAGAAAGGATAAATTTGGTATGCTGGTTCATAGCTTGGATTTGCTGCGCACAGTATTTCAAACGGTTTTTGGAACATGGTAAATTCCAAAATTAAGTTATATATAACATGTCATTAATGGAATTTGCTTCTGCCTTAAGCAGTGTCAGTTTCACCTGAGTGTGTAAACAGATGGAACATTTTTCTGCTCTACATTAATTTAAAATGTAGGAAAACTGCATATGCAATAACCTTAATAAATTTGTATTATAACAAACAGATTTTAACAAAGTATAGAATCATAGAATGGTTCACATTGGAAGGCACCTTAAAGATCTTCTAGTTCCCATGCCACTGCCATGGAAGAGACACCTTCCAATAGCAATTACCAGCCCTCTTTCATGCACCATTAAACTGTATGTACATATTATTAATTTAAGTTTCAGTTCCATCAGGACCCATCGATTTACATATATTGATGTTGCCTAGGCACTCTCAGACCATCTCCTCCCTCACCAAAGGGGAGCCCTCCATTCCCCAGACCCTCTCACACCCATGGTCCAGGAGCCCGAAGGGGGAGTTCCCACTGTGAAGACAGAAGCAAAGAAGGTGTTCAGTATCTCTGCCTTCTCTGCATCCCTGCAGGCCCTGACAATATTCCTGTATTCTTTCCAACTGCTCAGAGCCTGTAATGCACCCCCACAACAGTGCCACCCACACTATCCTGCTCCTTAATTCTCACCTACAAGCTCTCCACTGGTACATCACCCTCCCCCAGGAGAAGTTCAACACATTCTTGCTGCTCTCTCATAAAGAGCAACTCCACCACCCTGCCTCACTATCCTGTCTTTCCTAAAAAGCACATAGGCATCCATGACAGCATTCCAGTCATCTAAGCTGTCCCACCACAGCTCCGTGATCACAGTGAGATCATGGCCTTACAATTGCATTCAGACCTCTAACTCTTCCTGTTTATTTCCCATGCAGTGTGCATTAGTATACAGGCACTTCAGGGAAGCAGCAGGTGCAGGTATTCCTAAAAGGACACAAGAAGATTTCAGGTGGGGAAATTGCAATGGTAATTCCTCTGAGGAGTCTTCACGAGATTCCTACAGGACTATCCAGAGGCATTTCCCTGCAATCTCCTACAATGACAGCATCCCCAAGCCATTCTCTGTCCTGTTGACCTCCACCCCCTTCCCACATCAGATTTAGTTGACAGCTCTGAACTACTCATTGCACCCTAGCAAGCAACATTTTCTCTGAGTCTGAGTAGGTGACTGAAAAAAAAAAAAAGGAAAAAAAAATGTGGAGCACAAGTGATTGTCTTAGACCTAAAGAGTTGTACCTAGACATGAAAAAGTCAGATTGTGAAAACAGGTAGAGTTAAACTCACTGTCTAGGGAATCAGGAGCAGAGAAAAATGCACCAAAATTGATATGGGAGTAAACTGCTTTTGGGACATGGAGGCTGTCTATATCTAGTTTTCCTGTACAAAAAGAGGGAAAAATACTATTTTAAAAATAGGAATTACATGTAGGAGTAAGCAAATTAAAACAAAAACTTATTTACATTTACAAAAACTTATTTATATTTATTTCTGTATTTTTTCTCCAAACTCTTCAAAGGTGTTACATTAAGTATCTTAAGTGCTTAGGTGACTTCACTGCTGAAGTGAAAAAAATCAGTTGCTCTTTCTTAAGAAATGTAACTAGTGCAGTTTTGTTTTCCCTCAGTTGTGTTCAGGAGGTATTCTGCAGTTCTGTACTATGAAATAATTTCAGTACATGAACAAAACAAATGAAGCTGAGGGACCTTACAGAAAATGTGAATAAATGGCATTGGTCATTTATTGTTTGCTACACTATCAGTGATCTTTGCTAAAGTAACAAATGAAGGAAAACTCATTGTTTACTTATTTTTAAAATGAATACAGACAAAACTGGTGTGACTGAAGCTGAAGATTTTTCATATTTGTTTGGTTGCACCTATAACACAGGCATCTATAATACAAGCATATCTGTGTGATTTGAAGAAATAAAATACTTTAAAAAATGTAGTATTTCATAAGACAGAAAACACATATGTTACAACTGAAATAGCACTGAGAACTTCATCTACATCATTCACTTGCACGTTGGGTGCACGTTAAGGTTATCTCTGTCAGTTTTGACCATAGCACTCAGCAGTAACAAAATGCTCTTACAGGTTAATTGCTTTAAAACACACTGAGGTCTGGTTTCCATGGCACTTCTACCCATAATCCTGAAACAACTAAGTTCAGCAGTACTTGAAGTAGTGATAAAAACATGATTCCAATTAACCCTGGAACACTGTAAAAGATAGGCAGAAATGTACTGTTTTCTAGCTTTTCTAGTCCCGGGAAAAAAAAAAAGAAAACAACCAACCAAACAACAAACTAACAAAAATAAATAAAAACAACAGGAACAAAAAACTTACCTTAGTTTGATCTTCTAAATCTTTTAATAGTTCATTCTTGTCTTGATTCTCTTAGAATCATAGAAACACAGAATAATTCAGGTCAGAATGGACCTCAGGAGGTTTCTACATCAAACTTTTGATCAAGACAGGTCAACAATGAAGTGAGACTTGGTGGTCTGGACTGAAAACTAGTCAAGTTTTTAAGCCTCCAAGAGGTTTGAGAGACTGGATAGACTGTGTAAGGCAAGCTAGTAGATTCTTTAGCATTTGATCTCATAGTTTGAAGTAGATCCTCTAAATCCCTTAGTAGATCATCCTATTTCTATAGATACATTTTTATAGTTGCAACTAACACAATTGATCCAAACAATTACTATTTAATTACTGAGGTCTTAGTCTCATATTGTTTATCACACAGTGCTATTTTTCCCTACGTGACTGGCATTCAAGATAGACATATTAGGGAATTTTTTTCCTAAAGTTTTTTTTTTTTCATTTTGAGTCAAGAATAAAGAATATCAGTCTAGAGAGTTAAATTATTGGCAAAAATATAAGCAGCTGATGATGGAACCTTTTACTGCTAAATACCAAGTAGATCTCATAGAAAGAATGTAATAAACACGAATCCTTCAGGATACAGAAAGCAAGGCTGAGAGATAGATTGACAAGTTTGACAAAGAATAATTAATAAAACTGACAAAGAGGGAGTCAAGCCAAAAGAATTTTACATCATTTTCTCCTAATTACCTCCAAAACATAGCTAAGGATAAAAAATAAAATAAAAATGACGTTTAGCATGTTTTAAGAAAAATGCTAATTATCTGCTATGAAGACATAAAATGAGCTAACTACTGGTGAATAATATATATATGTATATACGTACATGATAAAAGATTGTGAGTATTCAAAGAGATTTGTGTGTTCAACACTGAACAGAATCACAGGATGACTTTAAAGAAAGTATGGAGAGATTTCAAAAATGTAAGTTACACAAAATAATTTCAGGAAGTAAATAGGCTCTCTGAAAGTAATGAGATTTTTAACTGAGAAAAACACGATTGAATTGTAAGTGAATCACTGCATTTTCTACAAAGCTGTAAAACATCTGAAGTCTAGAAATGTGTGGAGTTGCTGTCCTTCGTCTTTGTTCAACTACTTTTCATTTGTCCTGTGGACTAGGACTGCAAAGCTTGTGGGATAAGAATAGGTGGCAAAGCATCAGTCTCTGAGGCATTCTTGCTTTGGAGTAATGCTGGGTGATCACAAAGGAAAAATGAGTCCGTGTGTCTGGACTGCTCTAAAATCTCAAGTCTTTTTACAGCTCTTCAGTAGATTGAGTTTCTCAAACTATCAGTTCTGTGAACAACTGAATTCAGAAGTTTTCAGGAGCACACATAGAAAAATTCTGCATCTGTTTCTACCTTGTTTTGCCTCATTCTAACAAGCATTCTAGACCCCATTTCAATCTCTTGTATATTCCTGATTAGTAGTCTGATTTCCTTTCTAAATTTGGTGACATTGCTGTTTTTCCAGAAAATTTTCTACTCCTGATATAATATTCTCTCTATCTTCTTCATTGCTAATCAGTTAGAGATTCTTTTCTTTCTTTTAATAAAAATTTAATCTATTTAATTAGGGAAGTATGCCATTATCCGTTAAAGGACAGATTTAAGATGGATTTGTGAGAGATTTGTCTTTTTCATAGAATCATAGAATGGCTTTCATGGTTTGAAAAAGACCTCAAAGATCATATAGTTTCAAACACCCTGTCATGGGCTGGGTCTGCCCAGGGCTACATCCAGCCTTTCCTTGAATGGATGGGGCATCCACAGCCTCTGTGGGAAACCTGCTCCAGGGAGTCACCATCCTTTTTGGAGATATGTATGTCACCTCCACATTTTGTAGATGTGTATTCTAGTTAAAGTAAATAAGGACACATTCTAAAATACAAAAAGATATTTCCCAGTCTTAAATACAATTTATGTATCAGAAAATACTCCTGAAATCATGCCAATGGAGGACACTTTTTCTTTCTTTTCCTTCTGTAAAACTGATTAAATTCTAATATTAATATCCCTGTAGATCTTTCTGTCTCATAAACTCCTGTTCAATCAATTGGAGAGAGGTGAAAATATCACACTCTTCTTACTCATCATGGATTTACAGGTAAAACATATTAAAGAAGGTCTGTATTTTCAAAATGTAATTAAGGATGGAAGAAATTAATCTAGTTCTGAGAGAAAATATTTCAGAACATTTAATGTTATCTCTCCACATTTTGAAAAATATTAGTATGTTCTCTCTGGCCTCAGAGAATAGAGAAACATCTATCAGACTCACCACATCATTAAAATTTTGTTTGTTTTATCTCAGCCAAGTTTCTGTTCCTCTCTACAAGTGCTGAACTAAATAGGTTTCTGTGAAATAACCCTCTTCTTCTTTTAAGTCATGGTCTATCATTTTAATGATTGATTTTTCGGACCCTGAAGAATTTACTTTTCTTGTTTTGGAGACCATTAATGAGTTTGCCCATGTTATAATGACTTAATTTAAATGTAAATGAAAATTTTGAGCATAAACATTTTTTCCTAGACCTGATCAGGCTCACATGTAAGAAAAGGTGATAAGGAGGACATTCATCTTTTGAAAAAGTACATTTGCAAAACAAATTAGTAAATATTGTGATAGTTTAACACCTCTTTAAAATCAATGGAGAAAGTAAACAAAAATTACTTAGAATTGTTCATACAAACAAATATCAGTTACTTGTTTCTGGTTGCTTTAGAAAGATTTACAATTAAAATTATTTGAAATTCATTTGCAATGACATTAATTTTACAGTATTTAAAACTTCTGGTGAGCCATTCAGAATATAACACTTGTTGTAAACTAGTACACTTGGTATCTCAGTTTAGACTATTCTGTCTTCTGGTTGTTGTTCTTCAAGCATTCAAATGTTATAGCAACATAAATATACCACGATATAGCTGTCCCAAAAAGACGCTGAATTTGGGATGACAGAAAGAAAAAAATTACGATCATGAGTACCTAAGTAGTTTGGTCTGTCTAATCAGAACCATTTTCCGGAAAAGCATAATGCACACTTTACAACCCTTTAAAATTATGCTGATAAAACAAATATAGTGTTGTATAAACATTTAAAACTTCAACAAAACTCTGTGGAAGTATTGTCACATATAACAGTATAACAAGATGGGGATTCTTCAAAACTTTGAATATCTGATTTTACCATATGACTGGTGTTTAAAATGTATGATCACTTTCATGCCATCTCAAATGGTTTGGGGTTTTTTTGGGGGGTTTCATTTTCATTAGAACCTCTATGGAAAATCAAATGCTGGCTAGAGTGACATTATAATCTAGAAAATGTCAGTCAGTCTGCTCAGAGAGAAGAATAATTATTTAAAACTTCTTTTAACCCTTCTGTGCTAAAAGCCCACGTGTGTGTAAGATTTGATTTTGCATTCTGTTGCCCATCAGCTGCATTATTTTTGAAGTAGTAGTTTCAAAAGCGAATTCTAGTTCATTACATCCCTGCAAACCTAGCTAACTCAGTAACTAGGTATGTTGAGTTTTCCTGTCTATCCCAGAGTCCAATGATAGAAAATTTTAAATGTAATTTCTAATTTGAATATAAGTTAGAAACCACTAAAACAGTGTGATGCCATCTGTTTCAAGTTATCTGGCAAAAGATTGTTCAGAGTAAAAGAAATAACAAATATGGAAAAGTGATAGACACAGAAACTGAACATTATGGAGCAGATGCTAACAAAGGCAGAAAGACCAAAGCTTTACAGTCACTTGCAGTCTGCCCATTAGAAGAATTACTTGTGAACAGATTTCAAAGGCATTAGCCTGAGATTTGCAACAGATATGAGTAGGGAAACATGATGATTCTGAATATGTGGGATATGAGGAGACTTGTGGAAAGATAAAATAAAGGAATGGAAAAGGAAAGATCAGGATAGGTCAGGGAAGAACATACACCTATAAAATCCCTCACAGTGTGAGATTCCCTCTATTGCAATGATATGAATCTGATAAAGATGGGGAGAAAATTTATATTAAGAGTTTATATAACATACACCTCTGATGGAGTCAGAATTAGGAAAAAATAATAATTCCAGGTGAGCAATGGAAGCTTGTATTCATAAACTTGTCAAATGCCATCCTAAAAAAAAGAAAATCTAAACAACACAAACATAATTTTTTGTTGCAGTCACATTGCATTTGAGGTCTGTGATAGACTCAGGGTCAAAAGCTGTTAAGACTTAACTTATGAGTGAAAGAAAGTGACTTTCAGAAGAAAGAGATTTTCAAAAACTGTTTTTATTTTCACTTGTTTTGCAGTGTTCTAAAAATGATCTGTTGCTGTGCAGTTACAGTACTGTTTGATGTTTTTTATTGCATGTTGTCAAGAGTGTAAAAGATCTGCTTTAAGATAGACAGTTCCAGTGCTGAGAGTGACTTACAGTAGCCTTTTATTTCAAGGATAAAACTGCAGTATCAGAATTAAGAGTTTTAAATTCAAAGTTAGTGCCAGTTTATTTTTTATTTTTGTTGTTGATGTTTTTCATCATCATTTTCCTCTTTAATTCAAGTTCTTCTTTATGAAAAAGTTTAAAGTTCCTCTAAGAATTCTGTAAATCATCTAAAGAGAGAGGAAGGAAAACAAAATACACAGTCACAAAGACCTACAGCAATGTCAGGGGAGTGATCTGAAAATAATTTCAGTTGACAGTGAAGCTCCGTTTTTCCCCTGCAACTTGTCTGCATGAATTGTCTTCATATGGAAAAGGAAACGAACCTGGGAAATACTGATCAGAACATTAAAACTGAGTCCAGTATTTGGCAGGAAGCTGAACAGGACAAAAACAAAACAAAGCAAAACAGAACAAAAACCCACAAAAATATTAATTTGATTAGAACATACATCAGAAGATTAATATATATCTACATATATATACACATGTGAAACCATTCCCAGGCTAATGAGCTCACACCTACCTGAACGTTTACTGCTACAAAGCCACTCGAGAACAAAAAATTGCATATGAAACAGCACTGAGCAGGTGGATGAGCAAATATTCATACTGAAAATATGATCATCATGGGAACGAGAATAATTAGATGACAAGCTTGCCATACATGAAAAGCCACCATCCTAAGATGATATGGGACCTGGATTGCTTTGAATGATACTGTATCTAACACCTCAAAAATATTTTCATGATATGTATTCTTATTTCATTGTAGGAAAGCAAGTTAGGGGTCACAAGAAACATAGATAAATTTACTCTTTCCCTACACAATATATCCTTCAAAGAACAAGTTTTCACAAATTGTTCCCAGATTATTCTTTATGTATAGGTCATTTGAAGATCTGCAGAGTGAAGAGCTCTGCTTCATTTCTTCTTTCATAATCGATGAATGGAAAGCTGCAACAATGTTAGTAACCATGCTTACTACTGAAAATTTATTTAATAAAAAATCACATGATAAAACTTGTAATAAAAACTTGTAATAAAACTTGTTTCCTCATGTCCAAGACTAAATCAGTCACTCTCCTGAACAGCTGTCTCTCTCCAGACTTGAAAGGGAGTATGTCTTAGATATAGACACCTGTAGGGCATAAATTTGATATGATGTATGCATATAAAATTCATGTAAGAAAATTGTTTTAGAAAGCAAAGCAGAGTCTAAAACATTCTCCTATAATCAGTTAGTTGAAGTAAGGAATTATTTACTCCTTCCTTCTGTAAACCCTAATAAGGATTCCAAAGATACTTCCACTACACAGCATTTTATAAAGTCTTTTTTCTTTTGTTTTCTTTTTTTTTCCTCAGGAAAATGGAGAAAATGAAAAATAATTTTGTGAAAAGTACCCAAGTCAGAACAGTAGGAATATATCTAAGTATAGTTAATTTTAATTTAGACAGAGATGTACAGTTCTGTTGAAAAAATTTAAAACATATATTTAAAAATTTAAAACATAAATAACATACTATTAACTTTGTCTGAACAATTTTCCCATCATAGAGAAAAGGAAAATTCATTTCTTTCACAGAAGCAACACATCTTGAGTCTGCAAATACTTAGCCAGCCTGCTGCCATGCAGTTGTGAAGTTGAAATTAGAGAATAATCAATATATCATTCTGCAACTCTTAAATGTGTCCTACACTCTTAGATTGAGCATATGGAAAATAAAAACATTTTTTTCTACTTTAATTCTATTATTAACACCTGAAAAAAGTAAAATAATAATTGTGAAATTTTTGATAATAAAATAAAAACAAAAATAGAGGGTTATGTTATGCAGTGAAAACATCAGGCAAAGATCATCAGTTACCTTTGATCTTCTGAATTATTGTGCCTGTAAACTTAATGTCCAACACAGTCCTGCAATCAATCTTTATCAGACTTACTGCCAAGACCAAAAATCAATTCACCCAAGGGATGAACATTGCTTTTTCCAAGTGATTCCTTGAGCAGTGGCATGCCATAAAGGTCTTAGAAAGAAAAGAAAGTTCAGATAGGATGAAATTCAGAGACTGCAGCATTCCTTAAATAAAAAGAATCAAAAAAATCCATTCCTAGAGTTAGGCTGATGCATCTTGCACTCTTTTTCTTTTGTTTTAATAGGAAGCCATGTAGGAGTAGGGTAGCTAATTTAAAGACTGATTAGTTGTCTGGTACCATACATTTTAGGTATATGATAGGGTGTAGCATATTGAACTTTCATCCAGAGAAAGTGCGTTGGGATTTTTGTAGATGATCGAGCTGTATCCATGATGAACCTTTCCATCTGAACCCGTTCAATTTCTTCTGCTAGAATCAAGCGTTGTGTCCTTCACAGATTCCTAGTGAGCCTGAAAGAAAGAAGGATACTGTAAATCAATTTCATTTTATTTTTTCCAATTGGAGCTATTTTAGTCTCACTGGCATTAAAAGCACTTCCTTTCTAAACAAACTGTCTTGAGGAAGATCCCTGAATATTTACTTTTCTAGAGATCTGAGAGAAGCTCCTCTGCAAATGGTGTAAATGTGATCACAGCAAAGTATCTGTTGCTTGGACTCTGAGAGTCTACAGTTTAGTTCTGATGGAGGATTGCTCTTCACTGTCTCATAATCAAGGGTAATATAGTTATCATCTTCCAAAACCCTTAGAAATCTCAGCTGTGGTGTGGAGGCATGTGGTCCACTGAAATTGTCTGCCTGTCAGTACAATAAGAAACAAATATGCACAGTGCTCAGTAGAGCTTAATGACTCTTCAGGTGCCAGTGTCATGTCAATCTCCCTGAGCATGTAGGTTAAACATAAAGTGCTAAAATGTTTCTTTTACACTTTAGAAGCATCTAACAGCCATGCAGTCTACTGAAAAGAAATCAACCACCATCAGCAGCAAGCATGGAGTTTGAAATATGTGAGCTAGTTCAGGAACATAACACAGACCAGAGGAAAAGAACCATCTCAGGAATGAATATGTAACATTTCAAGATATGTAGCTATAAATACAAATAAACAATAGCATAAATAGCTCACCAAAGATCTAAAGATTTTCACTCCTATGAAGAACTCAGAGAGCTTGGTATGTCCTGGCTGTATGCAGACAAGGAATGCTCATGAACCAAACTGCCAGCAATCCTGCAGATATAGTTTTGAAGTATTCCCCACTTCCACAAATTGAATAGTTATATATTCATGGTGTGGAGGTATGTAGAGAGAGAAAGATACAGAGAAACAAACAAACATGCCAATGATTATGACCCTCTGTGTGGTAAGTGAAGTTAAATCTGTGTCAGTGGTTTACAGGCAAGTTCAGCCCAGTTCCATGACTAATAGGACAGCAGACACATGGACCCACACCCCAGGAAAGGAGAAGGGGGAAAAGATGGAGGGTAGGGAGATGGGCCTAAAAACAAAGCAGAGGCAATGATTTGAGGAGAAAAACTAACTTACTAAATAAGATATCAGAATGCAAAATAACACAATATAATTGTAGTTGAATCTAATAAATATAATGAGAGAAAGATTGTCTGAAACCAAAAGTCTTAATTCTAAAGATGATGGTAAGTCTGCTAGGGAACCTCCACTGCTGAGATGAACATCGGAAGAGGAAGTCTCCGAAACTTGCGTGCAGTTTTATCTTTCCCTCTGGGTAGAAAACAGGAATGCAAAGTCCTCTGGGGTATGTTGTTCTTCACTTCTGAGAGCCAGGTACCCAGAAATGCAGCAGTCCACAGACTTAGAGCATTAACTCTTTAACTCCCAGTGCTTCACTTGATGTTCTGGTGTGGAATACAGATGACAAAATCATAAAACTATTGACAATCTGTCCATCATTTTATTCTGAGAATTTTCTTCATCATCATGGGGAGCATATTCTGCTTAAGAGTGGCAGAATATTGTTTTCGATAAATTGAATGGAAATATTTTATGAGACTGTAGACAGAATATAGTTTATGAGAAAAGTTTAATAATAATTTTTTTTTCATTATCAGTTCGTGCTTTGTTTAGATAAACCAATCTGTTCTAGCTTCTGGGGCACTGGCAAACAGTTCTGATGGGATGCCATTACGCACAGAGAGAGAAAACAGAAATTTAAAGATCAAAAATATGTACAAAAAAAGAAGGCGCTGAGCTGACAAAGCATCTAATGCCAGAAATATTGTAAAAAACTGGAAGAAAGAAAATGCAACCTCAGATGAATATATTTTTGAGTGTTTGGATGTACTATAATAAAAGAATGTTTTTTTTTTTAAATCTTTAAACTCTAATTTAATTTTGAAAGTCAGGGGTGCTGATGCAAAATTAAACAAATATCAAGTCTGTTCATCCTACTGTGAATTGTTATTGAAAAAAGTGCCCTGAAGTTAAATCACAGCAGTTGCAGCAAGTCATTTTTTTTTATTATTCTGTATTTCAAAATGGAAAAGAGTTCACTGGGGAGTACAAAGAAATCTTTAAAATCTTGACATATGAATTCACAAATTTGCCTTCCCTCATAGGCAAATATTTTAATATTACCTGAAATGGCCAGCAAACTGCTTGAAAACAAACAAACTAATAAACTAACATAAATATGATATATATTTTTACTGCACAATCAGCTTATATAATAGGTAAACAACTAATAGTGGTAATGATGAATGAGGAAATAAATATTTCTAAATTAAATTAATAAGTTATCAATCTAAAGTAGTTTCCTTATGCCCTTGTAGCAAATCAGAAGTTTCCAGCTGAAAGAAGGAAAATAGATCATGTGAGTTTTCATCTCCAAACTGCATTTGTTCACTGTGATGTTGCTCATATTCTGTTTTTGTTTCATTTTTCACAAAAAAGAAATGTATCACATGCTATAAAGGAAGGCTTTGTTGCTTTTAAATCCACCCTTCTGTCTCCAAAGGCTTGAATGCCTTTCATCTTCTTTGATAGGCTCCTTTGTTTCTGCTTGGATATTACTATGGGCTTTAGCCATATTAACGTAATTTAAAGTGGATTTACTTTAGTAGGTCTTATGAATTTGTTGTATAATTTAAATAACCTAATTTCCCAGTATTATGAAATTTCTTGAATTTGAAACACTTTCCATAAGTTGATTCACTGCTGTGGTGTCAACTTTAATTTTAATTCCACTTCGCAGATCTGATAGGAAGAAAATCCTTAAATAACCTCAGATACTTAGCTCATGTTAATAAAATGTCTCCTGCTTCCCTTATATGAACAAATTTAATATTTCATACTTTACAGACACTACAATGTGCAGTCCATTTTTCCCAGTTATAACAGAGTTTAACAGCAGTTTAGAGAATTTCCAGTGTCACACCACTAATCACCATGCTTGCTTTACATGCGTTATTAATATTTTCTCCATTCAGACCACAGAAATTAATGCAGGCTGAACATACATGATTAAACTTTATGGAATACCTCTATTTAAAATGTAGATTGTAAATAGACTATATTCTTTCTCCCCAGACAATTACAATTTAAAATATTTCTATGATTTTTCCCCCAAATTAAGTAATATGTAATTAATTTACTAGCATAAAACTTGACAGTGCAACATAGTATTACATTATCCATTACTTCCAATTAAAATCTAGATTAAGAGTTTTTATTAAATTTTCTCAATCACATCTCCTGGTTCAAATATCCCATTCCTAGTATCTGTCTCTAGCTGGGATTTTTGAAGGTTTTCTGTGATCTGTGTGTGTGTCAGAGAAAAGAGAAAATAAACAAATGAAAAAAGACAAACATGTTAAAAACTATCATGGTACAAATTACGTTGGAAATGTTTGGTATTCTAATATGTAACAGAATATGTAATTTGACATTTTTTACTTAAATGACTCAAAGACTTGCAATTTTTTGTTGTGATGTTATTTAATGGAAACTGTGGGGGGGGGGAGGAGTGTTGCTTTGTTTTTCTTCTACGAAAAGCTTTGAATACTTGCTCAAATTGCACTATTTCTGATTTAGCAATACAATTAAAAATTCTATGTTGGATATTCTCTGTATATAGATATTTAAATGTCTGACTTTAAGTCAGGGAAGTTTCAATTTTGTAATCTGGGTAGTTTCAACTTTGTTTGCATTGTTTGCAAAATCTATGGATTTTGTCTGTTTCTTAGTTTTTTATTTCTTTTCCTTCTAAAGGCATCTATCATGATGACTTTCAGACTTTCAGACTGGAGAAGGTTTATCTAGGAGATAGAGAAGAAGGGAAACAGAGTAGCAAGATCTAGGAATGCATGATACTTGTTTTCAGTAAGAATTTAACTTATATCTGCACACACTTTTGCAATGATTTCAGGATGACTAATTATCTCTGTAGAGATTAATAATCCCTATACAGATTCAGAATTTGTTCTTCTGCAGGGAATTTAAAGGCAGAGTGCCCCTCTTATGGGCAACCATTTTTAAGATTGTTATCTGAGTTAGTGGAAATGGCAATCCTGAACTTCTAGGAAGCCTGCTTACTGATTATTTAGATGGCCAAAGTTTGATGAGATGAGTCACACCTATCAAGGGAAAAGTCTGGGCAGAACATGGACATGCATATATTTTAGAAGAAGGCATAAAGGTCACTATAAATATTTATTTTTCATGTGTCTGAAAAGCTTCATCTTCTTGTAATGTTTGAAGAATGTAAAAATGATGACTGAGTTCATTTTCCTTAGTTTTTCTCTTCAATACTGACATTTTTGGGTGAAATATTTTGAACGATTTGGAAAATTTGGATGAAATGCAGATAGTGAATTCTTCTTCATAAACTAGAGCCCACTGCTGTCATTCTCTTAATCTTAAATTTGAAGATAAAAAAACAATATATAGATTTAAATTTATGTTAACATTCTTGCTCCCAATTTTACTTTCAACAAGATCTTCATTGGCATGAGGTATTTTGTATTTCAAATCACATTACATTAAAATCGAAGAAAAAAAAAGTTTATATTTTGAGTTTAGAAGATGTCAGAGATGCAAAAAAACAAAAAAAAAAAAACAAAAAAAACCTTCATCAATCATCACTGTATGTTCAAAAGAAAAGTCAGATATGTGATCAGGTAAGCATCTTGAGACATTTCTGATGGCCCCAGGAGACATACATTTTGCAACAAAACCCACAGCTTTTGTGTGAAACATACATTGCTATATAACATTCTGGATGCATCAATACTATCCTAAAAATTTGACTCCTGTATTGTGAGCATAAGCTTCTCCTGGCATCCAACAAAATTCCGACAGTTCCTCCAAGAGCACAAGAAATGGCTGTTCATAGAAATATAAGCAAGAGTTGAATTACTATCCACTGTTCACACAAATAGAATTTCTAATACCACTAGCTCTACCAGTCCTGTTGTCTGAGATCATGTTTTGGACACTTCTGTCATGTGGGAAGGAGACACTGATGTCCATATCTTCTCATTAGCTTCTTGCCTTGTGTTCCAGAGAGAGAAAAGGGAATAAGAACATTTAAAAATATTTTTCAGTTTACAGTAAAACTACTCAACTGATCTAAGAGATGGTTTGCAACACAGAGGACTAGAGCTGGGCCTGTGGCTTTATACAATACCCTATATACATATAAAACAAGCAGTTCTGTAGTTGTCACACACTGGTCACATTGTACAATCCTCAACCTCAGGCTGTTTCTAACATCACTGTGGCACCACAGCTTAATTATTGCTACATAGCCACACTAAATTCTGAAACCTTAGTAATAATGAAAACATAGTTTTTAGCTCATTATTTTTTCATAATTATTTTCATAGAATATGTGTGTCATATGTCAAATGCTCCAAGATATGGCATGAAAGTAGAAAAAGAAGTCTGCTGGGGTGTCCTTTTTATTTGAGGATCATGAAAAAAACTGATCATTCAGTAACTTCCTACTATTAAGAATAACCTTTAGCCTTTGTCATATCCAGTTTATGTTATCTAGAGTCAAAATTACACAAGCTGACAACACAATGATAAAAATGACCAGTGATCCAGTACTTAAACTAACACAGTAGGCACATTATATTTGGCAGTGTGACAATGTCTATATTTTTAAAGTGTGCAAAACCCTCCTGCTTCTCTCTCAGAAAATATGTGTTCATGTAATAAAATCCTAACCTCAGAAACTCCATCTACTTTCACATTTCTTTTATGAGTTTTGAGTCATCACATATTTGATTTGCTCTTCAAGACACCTTTACATTCTTTACAAGGGAAAAGGGAGAATAGTGACTCTTCAATCGGAAGCAGAGGGAAATAAAAACAAAGAGAAAGGAAAATATGCAATGGGCAAAAAATGGATGGAAGTAGGAGTGCTAAATTCCCATTTGAAAATAAGAGAGAATGAAAGAATAAACCATTTCTGTATTACACATATGGAGTCAGATGCTATCTATTTGTAAATATGATATCTGGTTAACACCTTTGCAGAAAGGAGATGTAACTTGACTAAGATCACTAATAGGTATCTGGAGACAATCTAGAAAAGCATTTTCCTCCCTTTTATACGGAAAGTTCTGGCAGGAATTTTCTTCCTGAATTTTTCATCAGCATATGTAAAAGCTCTACTTGAGAAGGATAAAATATAGAGCAGAATCACAGAATCAGAAAATCATAGGAGTGGGAAGGGACCTCTGGAGATCTGCAAGTCCAACCCCCAGCTAAAGCAGCTCTCTGCAGTAGGTCGTGTGGGAATGTGTCCAGGTAGGTTTTGAGTATCTTCAGAGAAGGAGACTTCCTAGTCTCTCTGGGCAGCCTGTTCAAGTGTTCTGTCACCCTCACAGTAAAGGATGTTTGTATGGAACTTCCTGTGTTTGTATGGAACTTCCTGTGTTCCATTTCCCCTTGTTCTATCACTGGGAACTGCTGAAAAGAGCCTGGCCCTGTTCAATTGTCATGCATTCTTTAGACATTTATAATCATTGATAAGACTCCCCATGAGCCTTCTCTTCTCCAAGGTGAAGAGTTTCAAGTCTTTCAATCTTTCTTTGTAGAGGAAATGCTTCAGGCCCCTAATCATTTTTGTGGCCCTCTGCTGGACTGCCTCCAGTAGTTTCCTGTCTTTTTGATCTGAGGAGACCAAACCTGGATGCAGTATTCCAGATGTGAACTCACCACGGCAGAGGAGGGGGGTGGGGGAATCACTCCCCTTAACCCAGTGGCCATGTTTTTTAAAAGGTACCCCAAGATATCTTCTTAGCCACAGGTGCACACTGCTGGCACATGGTCAGACTGTGTTCTGCCAGAACATCCTGATCCTTCTCCCCAACTCTCCTCTCCAGCTGGTCAGCCCCTAACCTGTACTGCTGCATGCGGTTATTCCTTCACAGGACTGCACATTTGCTCTTGTTGAATCTGATGACGTTCCTCTACTCCCAGCTCTCGAGCTTGTTTAGGTCTTTTAGAATAGCAACGCAGCCTTCTGGTGTGCCAACCACTCCTCCCAGCTTTCTATTATCAGCACACCTAAGGAGTTCTACTCTGTATGTTAAGAAAACATTGCTTTTCCACTATTCTCCCATTTTGTCCTTAGCTCACCTCAGACTGCAAGTCTATTTTTGTCATGTTGGGAGAAAATCCTTGTCTCTAATTTCAACACTTAAACTGAAAATCTTATATATAATAAAAAGTATAGAAACTCCAGTCTCCCACAGTGCTGTTCATTTGGATGAATGTCACACATTGATAGTTTGAAACCTACTAAGCATGTTTATGATTCTTACAGTATTTATTCCTTTATGGATTGTCTGCCAGTTAACAGTAACCATAGCCCTGACCTTACTCCACAGACTGTCAATGACATTTTCAGTTTCTGCCTTACAATGTGCATGTAAAATCCTTCTCTATGCTGACTTACACTCACCAGGTCAAGGTGAAATACATTATCTGAAAAAGCTCAGTTAGAATTTTATCATCGACACTGGGCAGCTGTCAAAAGTGATATGTTACTTCTAGAATATCATCCTCCTTTTTGACTTAATTCACTAGGGGATTTTTAAAAATAGTAACACATTTCCTAAAGCAGAAGCATTTGAGCATATATTTTGGACTACAGATAAAAGCTATATATCCCAGGGGTCAGTACTGGGTTCAGATTATTAATTATTCAGATGATGGAGTAGAGTGCACCTTCAGAAACTTTGCAGAAGACATACAGCTGAGAGGAGTAGCTGGTATGTCAGGGGGTTATATATTGCCATTCAGAGGGACCTAGACAGACAGAACAATCAGAGAATCAGCATCAGTTTCACAGTTCAAAACTTCTTTCCATCTTAAGCCTTACCCAAAATTTGCTATTTATATGTTTTGTTTGTTGGTTTCCTTATCCTTTCTTGAGTACTTTTCTCTGCCTCTTCTATCTCTTCCTATAGTATCAATGAAATTAAATTATTCCCCTGTTTTGTATTTATCGTAAGGCTACTCATTACAAGTTGTAGATCAGATCACAAACATACCCCAGGATTTCCTGTGCCATGATCATGGTTTGTGGTTTGTTGCTGATTTCTAAACAAAAAATCAATAGTTTCTTCCTTTATCCTGAATATTGAAAACTACAAAATATACCAGAAGCAAAGCTGTTGTAATAAATACAAGAAAATTATGATCTGGTTAGAAAATTTTGAAGAAGAAAGAAAATTAAAACAAAAATAGTTATGAGTGTTAATAATGAAAAATATAGTATACAGTTACCATCCTCAAATGGGAGTCTGCAGACTATGCTATTAAATGAGAAATGTGTCCTTCTCTGAACAGTGATATATTCCAAGTTTTGACTGTGTTTTTCTCCCTTCATACTGTCAGGTTATTTAATCCAATGGTATGTAGAGATTCAGGACTTTTTCTTTTGCACAGTAATTCTATGACTGATCCAAAACTAGATTATGAGAGATGACAACAGAATGATTTCACAGATGCTGCTACAGTGCACAGTGAAAGTGTTACTGAATTAGACTGAGTTTAAGACAATACATGACAGTTTGGACAGAAAGATCTACATTTATTTCATTGAATATGAAAGCATCAACTCATAGCAGACAGTCTGGGTGTTCTCTGTATTCAGTGTGTAAGGAGGTAACTGCAAAAACTGGATTCAGAAATGGCAAAATGCAACATAAATGATGTTCCTTTACTTAAAAAAGTAGTTTTCTTCTATGTGGTGCTATTTATTGACAAATTATACACATGAAAACTTGTTCCCTGGAGCAGCAGATAATAAAATATTCCAGCTCATGTTTGTGGGTTTTTCCTCAACTTTTAGCCAAAATCTTAATATTATTCAGAAATATCCTTCATGCAATGCTTGAAACAGTAAGGTTAATATTAATGATCTGGGTAAACTTCCTGAGAGTAAGCTTTTAGTTTTCTTTCATTATTTTTACTGTCTTCTAAAATAAAAGTAGTAGAAACTTTCTCAAATATCTGTAGAGACCATGTTACATGATGCTAAGTAACGAAAAATCAGAATAATTCTGATTGGAATAGATCTCTGGAGATTATCCAGTCAAATCTTCCCTCAAGCCAGGATCCATTAAATTTGTACTATTCTTTTTCAGATGAGCTTTGAAA
Source organism: Callipepla californica brunnescens (assembly GCA_023055505.1). Classification (NCBI taxonomy): domain Eukaryota; kingdom Metazoa; phylum Chordata; class Aves; order Galliformes; family Odontophoridae; genus Callipepla; species Callipepla californica. The sequence goes on from JALIRH010000007.1 coordinate 8,384,795, forward strand.
TCCAGATTCCTCAGCATCTCTGGGAAATTTACTCCATTGTTTGGAAGATGCTGTCCGTGATCTTCCCAGGCTTAGACATGAGGCTTACTATTTTATAGTTCTTGTGTCTTCCTTTGTCCCTACCTTGAAAATAAAAGTGATGTTTCCCTTTTTTAGTCACCAGTGACTTCATTTGACAGTCACAATTTTTTAAATATGGGGAGAGAGGCTCAGTAACCACATCAGACAGTTCCTTCAGAACCCTGGGATGCATGTCACCAGATCCGATAGACTTGTAGACATTCATTTCTCCTATAGTCTTACTGACTACACTCTTGCTTTATGAGGTTGATCTTTAATCAAAATGGACACTGCAAAGTCTGTTTACATTGTCCAGCTGGACAAATCTCTAAAATATATTTGTATCCACTTTGTTCTTAGAGCATACAGATGCTTAGGATGTTTTTGGGTTTATTCCATCCCAGGAGCTAAATTCTGAATTTGTCTTTGCTAAAATTCATGTTGTACTTAAACAATTTCTACAGAATGTCAAAGTCTTATTGAATAGTGACCCTTTCCTCCAACACAGTCAATGATTCTTTCAAATTTTTATCATCCACAAGTTTGCTTCCACTGGATTCTCTGTGTCATTGATAAAGGCAGTAAGGACTATTATCTGTTTATCAACCCCTGAGGAATGCTGCTTGTTAGTGGTCACTATATTGAGTTTGTACTGCATCACAAATCCCAGTGTTCCATCTGTTTCTTAGGTGACCTTCCCAAACCATACTTCATCATTTAGTCAAAGCAAATAGAAGCAACAACCTTTTTTCTCTCACAAAGCCAATCACAGTATCACACAAAGCTGTTTGTTTTGTCAGGTATGATTTCCTAAATATTTCAAGTCACCTTGTGTTTCAGCACTGTCCTTTGCTTCCTCTGTCCCTCATTCCTTCTGGCAACTATATAATGTAAATACCAACCAAAAAGCATATATTTCTAAACTCCTCCCACAGATTTGCTATTTTAATGTTTTTCAGTCATATAGAATAAGGGAAATAAATATATGTGATTGTATATACTAAACATACCCTAGGGATAAAAATATGGTCAGACACATGTGATGTTGCTTGATACAGTCACCTTGGTTACTTATACATATGTTTACACATAATTAGAATTAGATAAATGTATAAATGTTCACATGCACAGTGACTTGCAACATTCTTCTACCATAACTATCATTGTATTCCCTACTTTTTCTTATTTCGTCATTTTCTATGGTTTCTATTCCAGCAATTGTATTCTTAAATAAGTATTTGTACCTTGCATATTCCTACTCAATAATACTGCAAAGCAAATTCAAAAAGTGAAAGGAAAATGGAATTTTCTCTAATTGTGTCTGACATCCTCCATGTATCATAGGCCACAGGAATTTCATATCTTTTGGGAATATAATTTCCAAAGCTGTAAAAACATGTGAGGTGCTACTCCTTGGTATTTTATTAAAATTATACATTATCCTTTCTTGTTTTCCAAATTAATCATATTCAATTTAAACTTCCTGTAGTAATTTCTTCTTCTTTGGTAGTTTTTATAGCCATCAGTATCAGGTGGTCAGTTTATACCAAGACAATTATATACTGTAATGAATTTAGCACTCAGTCTTCTTTATACAAGCAGTATAGATACAAGTCATCATGATGCTTACTATAGCACATTTATCCCCCAAAGCTCCTTTTTGCACATCTCATATTTTTTTTTGCCTCCTGATATTTCTCTCAGAATGTCAAATGCTAAATGTCTAAGCATATATCATGCAGAAAAATAGTTTTCCAGAATATTTGGTTCACAATACTCTTGCTGTTACTATTGTTCTATTTTTATTTAATTCTATACAATAACTGTTGTAATTTGTTCCGTCAAGTCCTTGATTTATAAACAAATGAATAAGGTATCATTTCCAAATCTACACTTCTTGCTGAATATATATTAACTAGTTTAGTTGCACTTCAGCTCACTAATTATTCCTGGAATTGTGTACATTTATAAACAAGTAAAATGAGATATTGAAACTGATGTTAGCTTTATTCTTTATGAAGATTTCAGTATAATTTACTGTTGGTTTGAGAATAAATATGCAGTTGACATTCCTCAGTATGCTTATTCAACTTCTATTAAAGGAAACAAAATAGTAATATTTGCTGATATGTTATTTCTGCCAAATGCAGTGGGAATAGTTGTTTCAAAGAAAATGAAGAGTTACTAGAAGCAGCAAAAGTGAGTTCAACAGATGCAGAAAATTGTTTCTTGTATTCTTTTTATTTTAGTCTCTGTGGGTTAGAATTTATTAAGTCACTGGAGTGCAGAATACATCTCTGTAGAAAACTATTATTAGTGTGCTTTGTCACTGAGGCATATGAGCTGACATTGCAGGGCATTATCCTTGTGATGTTTTCATATATATAGTCCATTGGTAAAATTTCCATTAGTACTACTGACAGATTTAATTGTACTTCTGCAAGGACAGCATTGCAGAATATAGCATGTGTGTATTTCCTAAACTTTAATGGAATGGAGGAGTGAAAGCCTACAGGGAACCTACGCGTTCCAAGATAAAACTGGGAGAAAAAAAAGAAAAGAAACATTGGAACTGGAAAATAAAATTTATATCTTATAGTCAGGGAATGTACAATTTCATAATCAGACCACACAGTTTATCACTGGTTGAGGTTTACATTGGGAAGTACTGGAAAACATCAGTGAAAAGAGATGACAGAGATGGCTCTGAGAGGTCATTAGATACCTCAGGGAGAACAGGCTTGAGACTTCCCCACTGAAAGGTGCTGGGCCCTGCCAGAGCTCCCTCTCCAGTCCTATGAAGGTTCCTATGCCATAGGCTGGAGCTGAGGGGTAACACAGGTGTCTAGGATGGAGTGGAGTGAGATGGGGTGAGACACTCACTGGGGTGACCCTCTGCCTGTGGGCTGTGTTTCAGACCCAGTTCTCACCTCTGCACCTGGCTGCACTCACTCACTACTGTCACCTCCCATCTGGACCTGATGAAAACTCAAGTTTTGGGATTGAACTCCTGTTCTGCTTTTTGAGAGTTTCTCTGGCTCTCTGCAATCCAGCAGAAGGAATGGCTGGAGAAGGAAGAGAAATAAGGATTCAAGGATTCAAGAAGTGGGTTTCAGTTGACAGTTTCATTTTATATTGTTAAGGTTGGTGTTTGAGTTAGTCAACGAAAAGTTCCTTAAAATGCAGTGCAAAATAAGTAAATAAATAATAAAAATAGGCACAGCTAGAGAAATATATCATCCTAAAAATGCAGCCCAGTTGAATGGATATTTGAAATGGCTTGTTTGTTTATTAGGTCAACTAGAACAGAGAAAGATGTGAAGAAAGCTGGATTTAGTGAAAGCACTCCACATTGTCTCAAAATGAACAATCCTTGGTACCTTGGGAGAAGACTAGAATGGAAAACATAACTTTTAGACTGTGGTATTTACAGACATATACTAGAAGCTGCCCATAGAAAAAAACAATTTTCTTTTGATTAACCCCATGAACACAAGAATGGAACTTCTTATGCACTTCCAAGAAGTGAGACATAATGTCTCTTATGTGTACTACATCATTTATAACTTGCAGAACATAATGAACAAAGAATTTTAATGAGCAAGACAAAAGAGATTGTACAGTACCTAAAACCAGTAATTTCTTAATCCATTAGGAAAAAAAAGTATTTTTTAGAATAGCAGAAGCTGTTCCTTTCAAAGATAATTAAATAAAATACTTTTCAGAAATAATTAAATGAAATGCTTCTCAGAAAACTTCATTTATGATGTAATGTTACTGAGATATTAAATACCATTTGATTGTAGACCTGTAATTTAGAAGGGAATTAAGTATGTTGTAAGCAAATCTTAATCCCCATCTGAACCTGATAGACAAATAATAAATAAATAAATGGATAGAGAAATACATACATACATACATACATACATAAACCACTTTTAATGCCTAGAAAGCATAATGCTATCCATATTTACCCCCCTCTTAGTCTGGCCAAGCAAAAACCAAAGTCCATCATTCACCCTAGTACCCATCCTAATACTGGCCTCAGCGTGCAAAGATGGCAATGACCTAGCCATATTAGTAACCTCCACATGAACACATTTCCAGCTACTTACATGACCTATACATCCTAAAATGCTAGGAATCATCCTACCAACAACCATTCTCTTACCAGTAGCCCTCTTATCTCCCTCAAAATCTATATGACCTAACACCACAGCACACAGCCTCTTAATCGCCTCAATCAGCCTACTGTGGCTAGTCCTGTCATACTAACCCCTAAAACAATTGGCCCCCTGGGCAAGCACTGACCAAGTTTCAGCCTCATTACTAGTCCTGTCCTGCTGATTTCTGCCTTTCATAATAATAGCAAGTCAAGGCCACCTACAGCGTGAACCCCAGACATGAAAATGAGTATTTATCTCAACCCTAATCATCATCCAACTCTTCACCATCTTAGCATTCTCAGTCACAGAACTTGTACTATTGTATATCTCATTCAAAAACCCCTAAACCCTAAACCCCACTATGATCCTAATCACATGGTAGGGAATTCAACTTGAACAAATCCGTGCTGCCATCTACTTTGATTCTATACCGTAATAAACTCCCTATGACTATTAATCCTTTACCTCCACTAAAAAATGGAACTCTGCATCTACCATTTCTTAATCTCTCCCATCCCAACCCCCACTCTATGAAAAAGCCTACTATCCAGACTACCCCCTCTAATAGCAATCACAGTCAAAACACCTCTATATGGCCTCCACCTATGACTGCCTAAAGCCCATGTAGAAGCACCAATTGCAGGCTCAGTACTACTTGCTGCCCTCCTGCTAAAACTAGACAGATATGGCATTATAGGAGCCACTCTCCTAATAGAACCCCCATCTGTTACACTACCCCTTCCTCACCCTTGTCCTATGAGGTACCCTAATAACCAGCTCCATCTGCCTCTGCCAAACAAACCTAAAATTCCTCATTGCCTACTCACCTGTAATCCACATAGTTTTAGTAATTCCTGCAAGTATAATCCAAACCCAATTATCAGTTTCAGGAGCAATAATACTGCTAATTTCCCTCAGACTCACCTCCTGCTTTCTATTTTGCCTAACCAGCACAAACTATGAATGAACACATAGCCACATTCTTATCCTCACAATAGGCCTACAACCCCTTCTACCACTTATATTCATGTGATGACTACTAGAAAAGCTGACTTGACTAATGTAGCATTACCAACATCAACAAACCTAGTAGCAGAACTAACAGTCATGGTCAATGTCTTCAACTGATCCTCTCCCACAATCACCTTAACTAGAACCACAACATTACTAACTGCCTCCTACACCCTACACATACTACTATCAACCCAACAAGGCATCCTGCCAACTCACTTCACAGCAACCCCAAACTCAAACACACAAGAACACCTCCTCATAACCATCGACATCATCCCCATACAAACCCTCAGCAGATGAGGAGAAATTATATGATTCCTACTCTTTCTCAACTACCAAATAGGAGGAATACATTGCTTGCAATGGTTAATATTAGTATTGCAGTTAGAAAGATGAGGAGATAGGTAAAGAATTTTGTGATGAATGGTGCTGAAGTGATGTGTCATGTTGCAAACTCTAGTACTGATCAGGTTATGAATAGTACGATTGGAAAGAATATTAAGGAATACCAGTCAATTTACAGAGTTAGGGAAATTTTGAAGTTTGAGGTAAGTTGTCATTTTCTGTAGGTGGTGATGCTTTCCATTCCTAAGTACATTAATACAGTTATTGTGACTAGACTAATTAGGATGGCAGTTTTGATGGTTTTGGAGATGGGTGTGGGGGTGTTATTGAGTTTTAGAAGTGGGTAGGATGATTGAATTGCAAAGGATAATGAGTGTTAGTAATATATGGGTGTTGATGTGTAGTGCTGTTTCCATTACTTTTACTTGGAGTTTCACCAAGATGAATGGTTTCTAAGACCAGTGGATTATTTTTATCCTTTAACGATGAAGGGGGTTTAGATTTTAGTCTCAGATCCAGGAATTAGTAGTTCTTGCTGGCTTGGGCCACCCCCTGGTGAACAATAATTAGCTTCTACTGATCTTTCTAAATTAAACTGGTCTAGCTGTGGTCTAAATTAATGTGCAAGTTTTCAAGATTGTAATGGTAAAAATGAATGTTACAGGTTTTTTAGAAGCAACAAAAAATATTTTTCAATAACTTATATGAAATAGAGTAAGAGTACTGATACCGTATAAGATGATGTTCCCATCTAGTGTACTGGTTTAGACAACTGAAGATTAATTTAGATTTGAAAAGTAAACTTTCAAAGAGTTTGCTGTAAGAATTTCGGTCACTTGTACATTTTATGTAGGATTTCTACTACACAAGACTACACAAAAATAGTATACACAACTGTTTCAGAAATACAAACTTTCCTTTTCAGTCCAATCATTAGTCCAAGATTCTGACAGCATCCATATTCCCACTACTGTTTCCAATTGATGGATTGTTTGATGCTTTAGTAAGATGGACAAACTGAAACTAAATGACTACATAAGTCTATGTCTGCAAGATGACGTCATTAAGACACAGAAACAGCCTTTAGATTTATTCCATGAAAGTCATACCTTTATATTAGCCAGAAAGTGTATTTTTCCTTTACTAAGCTACCTTTCTAAGTGCACATGCTGTAATTGCAGGGCTCAGTATATGAGTTTTAATTCCATTTTCCCCCAGTTATAAACCATAGAACGGACTAAAGGGGTCTGGTGATTTTTTCATGGAAGTAAAGCTGAGAAAACAAAGCTGGGTTTCCATCTCAAGGAGAGTAGTTAAGGAAAGATTATTACTACTTTAATTTTTTAGAGTCAAATAATAATTTCTCTTTATTATAATATCATGTTTAAGCATGTCACTTAACAGGAAGATATTCTGATCTAGAATTAATGATACGTAATAAGCTGCAGTTAAGAATATTCAAAAGTGCAAATAACATTTTTTGGAATGTAAAAAGCACTACATACCTGATCAAAGTCACTAGTTAATCCCAAATTGGGTTTTTAATTTAATTTCCTAAGTAAATAAAACTTATATAATAGTTCTGCATTTCTGTCCATCTGTTTCTCCCCGCATCTGTCAGTTTCCTTTAATAATTTTAGATCACACTGGGCACTTTGAAAGAAATTTGACAGGTGGGTTAAGGTCTCAAAGATAATAAATTTCTATGAAATATTAAATTTTATGAAATGTGATCAATTGCTGGGAAAGGGAATGCCGATTAACATCTTCACCAAGGAAATAAGTTGGCACAAGAGTTATCTTTTTTTTTTTTTGACTTCCAGCCAATCTACTTACATACTCCTGTTTTTCTGACCAGCTGCAAGACTTGCTTGCTTCAGATAAGCAGTGGTGGAAAAGAATTAAAGGGTGCAAAGAGAAGGAAAATGAAGATATTGCTAATTATTTAATGACGTGGAAAGAAAGGAAGAAGGAACAGGAAAAATGTAGAAAATATGTTAAAGAAAAAGTGTTCTCCTCATAGCAGAAACAGAGCACAAATCCCTGGAAAAAAAGAATTTTGAGTATTTCCATTGTTCACATACATTATACGTAACAGATAACTGTTGTTTTTTTTCTTGTGTGTGTTTAGTTTTATTTTTGTTTGTTGTTGTTTTGTTTGTTTTTCATACACTGTCCAATACATATACTGTAATTTGATTTTATCTATACCAAATTTTTGTTTATGGTTTCACTTGTGGAACCTCTACAGGGTATCCATACGGGTAGGCATTTTTCCACCTTGAAGAAGGTGCATTGCACAATTTTGATTAATATGTGAGCGCTTTTTCAGGAAGATATCCCTGCTGAAATATAAGAAATGCAGAACAAAGGAGGATCTCGTCAAAGCTTTTTTTGTCTTTTGTGTAAACAAATACAGTAATGCTGTGAAAGGAAAAAGTAAGATAATAGCATAAAAACATTATTTTCAGACTTTCTAACATCATTTTTGTTCCAAATTATCTTTGCATTTTTGATGGTATTTTGTTATCTTTGAAAGTATGCCTTTATTCAGAATTACGTAAATGTGGATTACAATATAAATCTATTTCCCTTGTATATGTATTATTCCACTTTAAAAACTGATAAGCTTTTAGATACTTTAAACTGTTACAGAATGAGTAGTGCTTCCTTCAGTAACTTGTTTATTCGGTGATGATGGAACAGCCAATTTCAGACTGGGCTTGACACCGCTATCTTCTCTGATCCTCGGAGATAAAGCGTGAACAATTGTGACAGCCTTTTCTGAACCCAACAGGAATCCTCTCACATTTAGCAGTAATTCTACCTAACTACTTCACTAACCAAGAAAATTACATATTGATTCAACACAGAATATTTTTGGGTGGTTTTCAATTCCAGTGAAATGCCGCTTGAGTGAGATACATATTTTTGAAGCTGATATACATTGCAATGCACTACAGAACTGTCTTCTAAGTGCCAAATTCATAGTTTACACTTCTTGCTAATACTATTGTACTTCGTATTTCCACCAACCTTTATAGTAATAACAACTGTATGAACAATTAGAAAAGATAAGTCATAGAATAAAAAACCTGAACAATCCATTGCACAGATGAAAATTGATATAGGTAGAGATTATAGCAACTGCTATATTTAGAATTCAGTCCAGTAAAAGGATATTATTTTATGCTGATATTGTTACACCCAGCACTACATTGTCTATATTGCTAGATATTACTTGATCTTTCCATCACTTATATGAGGCTCAAGCTGAACTTCTATTTGAAAAGCTAACTAAACTGTATAATTGATTTCAGTGGAAGTACAAAGAGAGAGGTACAATAATTTTGCTTATAAATAATAAAAAAAGTTGCTTTCCAACATGGAACTGAAAGATTCCTGAGGTAGGCATTTAAAATCTGATTGCAAAGTTTAGGCACTGATATCTTTTGAACAGGCTGATGTGCATAAGTACAACCAGCTAGCCAACAAATAAGGCAACAATTACAACAAAAGAATAAGCAAAAGCTTTTGATGAATAATTAAAAAAAAAAAAAGAGTAAATCTGGTGAGGAAGTTGTCAAAGTCTGTGTATGGACCAAGCATACTTCAAACTAATATCAGGACTTTATTAAAAGATTATCATCCAGCCATTCTCTGTTTTAGAATTCATTTTATTGCCAGGAACTGCAAACAAAATTTTCTTGTGGAACAAGTTATTCACTGAGTTTGTTGTGGCCTAAAAGAACCCAGACACAAAGATATAGGCTATATAGCAAGGAAGAAAGATGGTAAGAAGGATATGACTGCTAGATTCTCTCTTCCATAAGCATCTTCCATAAATTAATAAGCTTGTCCATACTTTTTGCAGAATACTTCTCCATGAGTCTGCAGTTGACTGCCTTAGAAAATAGTTTTTCCACTTACATCTCTAAAATACGTAAAGCCCAATCTGTAACAGGCTATATATATATACACATATATTTCTGCTGTACCAGGTTAAAAATGGCAGAAATTCCATGGTTTGATTCCATAGTCACAAAATCTCATTTTTCCCAATATAGAACAATCATCTCAAAACTGCCTGGTGGAAATGGTCCCACTCACATACTGGACCCTGAACTAGCCTGTGGATGGCCAAATGATCTGGCCAGAGCGATTCCAAGGAGTACACTGATATCTGCAGGTTATATACATCAGACGAAATGCAAACCTGTGCATAGGCTACGCACACATGAAAACTGTAATATATTTTCCCTGTTGCTTCAGTTCCAAGATTAGAGGTTGCTTTGGTTCTCTGTCTCATATCTCCTGGCAAGCTTATCAAGGTTGCCATGGAAATATTTATTTTTCTGTGAATCTGAAAAGACAGAAAATATGTTTATAAATTTCAGATTATTTCCATTATGCAAACTTCTCTCATTAAATTCTGCAGTCCCAATAAGCTATTGCCAGGTGAGTTATATATTTAGGAAGTATAACAACCCAAGAAATTTTGAGTTGGAACCTTAAACTTACTGTAATGTCCTTGTCATATTTAAATTGCTCATGTCTATTTGAGTAGGTTAATTAGTAGCTACTGATTAGTCATTATTGTATCAGATGTAATTATTTTACTGATCTTCATATTGGAGTGTTTAAAAATACAGTTTTCACAGTATATAAAAAAGGAATTAATGTAATTATATTAAAATATGTTTTAGATTTTCTAGTCATCATCTTAGTAATAGATTTTCTCCAAAAGATAAAGAAAGGGCAATTACTTCATGTAACTTAGAAAAAAAAAAAAGACATTCTTGTGAACTGAATAGCCACAGGAATTTAAAATAAATATGTACATTGGAACAGGCACTGCACACAATAACTTTGGCTTGGAAATGTAGGACCAAAAAACTATTTATTGCAGTTTCCAGTGATTTAATTGTTACTCTTATAACAACATTTTTCAAAAAATGCCACAATACTCAAATTTTGTCTGGTTTCTGCTATAAACAGAGGTTTTCTTCTGATTTCTTCTTCCACAAATGTAAAAGCTTTAAAGACAACCTCTAGGTGGATGTGCAGAAAATTCCTTGAAATCCCCAAATATTTTCTTCATGGTGTTTCTGAAAGAACTACTTTGAAAAGTAATTATGGATGTGTATTTATATATATAAATCTGATAAGTAACAAACAGTACTGCAAATCTGTAATGATATTTTTTATTTCTTATATGAAAGCACACAAAACCAACATTGCATACAAACATCAAGACCTGTGGATCTAGAAGAAAACGCTATGCTCTGTAAAAAAATCTAGTTCTGTTACATTCCTTTTGTTCATTTCATACTTAAAACTACTGTTTTAAAGCTTCAGATGATACTCAAGGTTGTACCAAAATAAGATATGCTGGTGAGTTCAACTGACAGTTCTTCAGACAAGAGGAACAGCTAAATACAGAAAGGATTTTCAGTGTCCCTTGAGGATGGCCTCCTCTAGAATTTTCCTGCAAGGCAATAGTTTGCAGACAACAGAATTCACCTTCTTACAAGAGGGAGGATCACCATCATAACTTCTGCCACTAAATGTTAATAGGTAGAAGACTATTTGGTCATAAACAAGGCAAATATATGAAAAGACAGCAAAAGAGTGGTAGAGGACAGGAATAGGAAAGATTCTCTACATTTCAAAATATTGCTTATAGTTGAGATAATGATGTTTTCATAGGACAGAAAAGGAAGGAAAAACATTATTATAATATTAATAGTGAGAATAAGAATATAAAAAATCAGTAATTCATTAATTGTTCACCACCTGGTGACCAATGCCCTGCTGGCCACCAAGCATTGGCTGCTCCTTCCCCAGTCAGTGTCACCATTTTACTGTTCAGCATGGTGCCATGTGATGCAAAATATAAATCTGGCAAGTTTGAATCAGCTGGTGTGTTCCCTTCTCCTCACCAGCAGGACAGTGTGAAAAGCTGAAACTACATGTAAGCAACGCTCAGTAGCAGCCAAAATATCTATGTGTTATCAACATTATTCTCATCCTAAATCCAAAACATATAACTATCCTAACTACTAGATTAACACCATATCAGCTGAAAGAAGGACCATAATTATATGTATATATATATATATATTTAATTTATATTTAGGTTTTACATATTTTTTCTTTAATATCTAATATGTATATTCTGTATATAACTCATTACATCAATTCAGAGGACCTAGTGACTGATAGGGGGGACCATGTCTAAAGCCTTACTGATGTCCAGATAAATGGTATCAGTGGCTCATCCTTTTCCAGTGAGGCAGATACACCATCATAGAAGGCCACTGCATTGGTCAGGCAAAAACTGTAATAAATGGCTTCAGTCTTGGTGTTACAATTTCCATACTACAGTTACAAGTTTTGTCAGGAGTTATCACCTATTATCTAACAATACCATCTTCTACCTGAAAAACAGATGATATTTCCCATAAAATCTATCTATGTCTAAGAGCTAATATGCTGCATCAGAATAATCAAGAAAGCAAGACCCGGGTAGACACGTTATTTGAGATTGTGGCTTAACTGTTTACACCTCATGATTACAAACAGTCGAAAAATTCTAAATATGGTTTGTCACTAGAAGGATAAATACAATGTATGTCTGTTACTTTTTTTTTTTTTTGTAAATTGTTTATTTTTAAGAGTCTCGCTGAAAAACATCTAAAATAGATTATTTAAAAATCAGTATATCACATTCAGAATGCTGAAACTAATTCACATTAGAAACTAAAACTAAAGAACATAGTAGTCTCTGTTGATGAACCATCTGTTTTAGAAGTAATGGATAACCTCTTCAAAATTTGGTTTGAAAATGCTCAGGCTCATAATCCATCATAGAAAACAGATTTTTTTTGCAGGAGGAAAAATCCAATGAGGCATTTATTAAAGAATTGTTGAATTTCTATAAAAATATATTTTATAGATGGGGCAATTTTAATTAATCTGTCTGAGAAATCTGTTCCACTGAGACTATTAAGAGTGTTTCTAAGTTACTTATTTATCGTTATGAAACATTTTTACTATGCTTCAGTACATATCCACACTGAGATGTAGATTTTGCCAGATAATCCGATGGAAGATTAGTGTACTGTTACAGAAGCAAAAATCCTATCGGGAAAGATAAGGTTAGCTCTGCTGTCTGGGCCAAATTTGGGTTAGCATAAATGCACTGTGCCTACTCAAATTTATCCTTCAGGGAATAGAGCTGGCAGTTTAGTCTTCATAGTCGTTCACTCAACAACCTCACTGAGAATGGAAGCAAAGTTGCTGAAAGAGTTAGTTACAAGGGAATCTGAAATAATTATATATAATTGTTTTACTAAAAGTGGCTACACGTGCCAGTGTAGTTCATTTGCAGAAAGAATGACTTTAACGATTTTAACAAATGAATTGGCTTTAAAATTCTAACAGAAGGCTGTCTGGAAATTGATAATGGTCATTCAGTAATTATGCTGAACTTGAATTATCTCTCTGCTTCTGAAATTTGTGCTGTTATTTACACAATATTTCTGGTTTATTTTTAGGACATAGAAATTTTCATCAATGTTTCCAACAGGAATAATCAACACACAGTGCACAGGAGAGAATATTTCCACAGAGAAACCAATGGCAAAGCAGAGGTGGGGATGAGAGTTATGATATGGCCACAAACTTATGCATAGGAAGTTCCACACAAATGTGCATGGGAACTTCTTCTCAGGAAGGGTATCTAAGCACTGGCACAGGCTGCCCAGAGAGGTTGTGGAGTCTTCTTCTCTGGAGACATTCAAGACCTGCCTGGACACCTACCTGTACAACCTGATCAAGGAAGCCTGCTTCAGCAGGGGGGTTGGACTCGATGATCTCTAGAGGTCCCTTCCAACCACTACTATTCTGTGATTCTGTGATATGCTGCAGAGCATAGCTAACAGTAAGTCTGGAATAAAATATCTAGTATTCCAATTATTTTTAAATTATATATATTTTTTAATTGTAAACACAATCTAGCATTTTGAATTTTAAAATTTTTACAATCGTATTACATGGAATTCTTCAAAATAATGCATAGTCTACATATTATGTTCTGAACAAATGTTAAACTAACAGGGAAAAAATTTGGTATAGATGCAGTATGCATTAAAAATATTCTTATTTGAAACTTCATAATTTTTATTCTTGACTGTAAGTCTTTCTTGTCATCATTTGTATTGGCTTAAACTTGAGAAAAGTCCAGCAAAGTCAATGGATTTGAACTCATGATAAATCTTGTATAAAACTGGAAAGCACTCTCTCTTGTGAAATATTTATGCTTCAGTGGTTATGGTTAATACTTCTTCCTGTGACGATGTGACAATTTGCAATGATCATGAACTGCTTACTTTATGTTCATATTTATTTCAAGCCTCATTTATGACAAAGGACCATTAAGATTAGAGACGATTAAAAAAGAAATAAAAGAGGAGAAAAAGAAGACTATGACTTCTATTCATAAAATTCTTTTACTAGACTTTTCTGTGGAATTCAGTGAATATTTCAAGAGTGTTCATTACAATCAAAGTAGAATTTTGGTTTAAGGGAAAAAAAGAGAAAAACAACAACAACAAAAAAAAAAACAACTAATATCTGGATGTATAGGGCTAATATTTAAACTCTGTGTTTAGTAATGCCAGATTGGTTTGTGGGGGAAGCAGAAAGCTTTTTTTTATTCAACAACCAAAGCTGTCATAAAATATTGTTTCTGCTTTCCATCCTGACTCTTTAAGAATGATTAATTATCTGTCCTGTTTCAGAAGTACACAGGTATTATATAATATAATATAATACATTTATATGACAAATTGCAATGCCCAATTACTAAGGTTTTGTTGATAGCAAAGAACTGACCCTCGGTTAACTTGTTCTTCATTACAGAATATAGCTGATGGTCTCTACATCTTACTCATTCATTAATTTTTTTCCCCTTATGACACTAATTCTTTTGTCTCGCGCTTAGTTTTATTACTTAAAAGGAACACCTGAGTTCCCAATAGAAAATGTTTTTATTCCTAAGAAATATTCATTAAAACATTGGCAGTCAGTGCCCTTCACAAAACAGAGGTTGAAACACTAAGTGTTGGATGTGTTGAATGTTTTGGAAATGTCAAGGGAGCGTATCAGTGCTCCCAGTAATTTGACGTAGTTATTTATTTTATAAATTTCTCAAAGTAGATTTTCCATAACGAATATCAGAATCACTCTTTCTGAGTATGTATATGCAAAATCTGTGTTTACAGTGCAGCTGGAGTTTTAGCCAGTCTTGAAGCAGCTCATATCTGTCATTAACAGTTAATTAACTGTCATTGACAGTTGTATCATCTTTTAATTCTATTATATTTGGGTAGAAGTTTTCATTTGGTAAATGGCTACTGGAAAATGCCTGTTGAAATCTTGGCTTTATCAGTTATTGTGACATTTCTTTCTATGGGATTTCTGTGCATTTTATGTAATCTATTACATTTAAGCACTGTTGCATATCAATTTTAGTGAATATGTCTTTGTTGTTTCTCTATGAAAATAAATAAAAGAGCACCAGTTTACCATTTGTTAGCTCATAAGCCTCTTTCATAACCCTTTTTACACCTGTCATGAGCAACAGCACACTTTAGAGAAACACCACGCTACTCAGAGAAACACCATGCTCTTTAGACAGACAACTTTGGTAGATTTTCCATGGTCAGTTTTGAACGGTTCAATTTATAATGCAATCATTTGTTTGGTAAAGAATCACATTTAGCTTGTTTAAAACCATGTATTTTACACAAGTACTGTAACAGTTCAAATAATGATTCCAACCACCATGAAATCAAGAATACATGTCTGCTTTGAATCGACTATATGAATGAAATATATTCTCATGCTTACAAGTAAAAATCTCATTCTGTCAATTTTCATGAGTTTCTGAAGAACTTCAAAATAATTCATGGCTATTGGTAAAACAATAGTATATTGATTTCCTGAAAAGTATTCAATTACTTAGTAAAACCACTGTTCTGGTGAATTCTGTGCTATTAATCCTTTTAATGAAATTACATCCTTCTTTTTGTTATTCTGTGAAAACTATGAGCAGCAAGTTTCATTTAAGTATATTCAAAGCTCTATAGATACTGTATCACAATCTTAAAGACATTTTTTTCCACCTTTGATCTAAAATCTTGATTATTTTAAATCAGTTGAATAAACTGAGCTACTGAATGCTCTACATTTATGTATTTAGCATAGAAAAGAGCAAACTCAAAAGATTTGACTTATCTTGTTCAATAAATGGCATTTGTCTTTCCTCTATTAAACAGGGTACTTTGAAAAAGGTAATATGGCATGCCAAAATCACTGAAAATCAGACATATATGTAAATCACTTTTCTGACATAGATGATGGAATCAAGTGTACCCTCAGCAAGTTTATGGATGACACCAAACTGAGAGGTTCAGTTGATACACTGGAAGGAAGGGAAGCCATTCAGAGCAACCTGAACAGGCTGGAGAAGCGGGCCCATGTGAATCTAATGAGGCACAACAAAGCCAAATGCAAGGTGCTGCACTTGGGCCAGGGCCAATCCCAGGTGTCTATATAGACAGCGGGAAGTAATCCTGGAGAGAAACACTGCAGAGAAAGACTTGGGGGTCCTGGTGGATGACAAACTGGACATGAGTCAGTAGTGTGTGCTTGCAGGCCAGAGGGCCAACAATATCCTGGGCTGCATTAAAAAAGGGTTGGCCATTAGGGAGAGGGAAGTGATTGTCCCCCTCTAGTCAGCTCTTGTGAGGCCTCATCTGGAGTACTGCATTCAGGCCTGGGGGTCACAGCATAAGAAAGACACGGAGTTCTTGGAATGGGTCAGGAGGAGGACCACTAAGATGATCAGAGGGCTGAAGCATCTCTCTTATGCAGAAAGTTTGAGGGAACTGGGCTTGTTTAGCTCAGAAAAGAGAAGGCTCTGGGGAGACCTTATTGTGGCCTTCCAATGCTAGAAGGTAGCATATAAACAGGAGTGGAGTTGATAATTTACTTGGGTTGATAGTAAGAGGACAAGGGGGAATGGCTCTAAACTGAGACAGAACATTCAAGTTAGATGTCAGGAGGAAGTTTTTCACTCAGACGGTGGTGACTTATTGGAACAGGTTGCCTAGAAAGGTTGTGGATGCTCCATTCCTGGAGACATTCGAGGCAAGGCTGGATGCAGTTCTGGGCAGCCTGCTCTAGTAGTTGGTAACCCTGCCCATGGCAGGGAGGTGGAATCTTTGAGGTCCTTTTCCAATCCAGGTCATTCTATGATTCTACGATAATAGTTGCAGGTCAGAATGATTTATTTTTCTCGCTGAAGCTTTCTTTCAATGACTATTTGTAGCTTTCTAAAATTTGGCCTATAATACCCCAGTATATTCATTGTGAAATTTTACTTACCAATATATATGTTTCATCCTAAAAATGACAGATGCTTGCAATTTTTTGTTTGTTTGTTTGTTTAATTTTTCATTAAAAACTACAAGTTGCAAGGACAGACCTGATTATTAGTAAAGGTGATATATCCAAAGTAGTGATTTGTCCTTACAAATCTGATTTAGCTTCTTTAAATGCTGTACTGACCTTCATACTCCCCTTTCAGCAGTATAACATACAAATCACTTCATTCATGAATTCTCAATTAATTAAAACTTTAAAACACAGGAAACTATTTGAATAGTTTCAAGTTATCCCAGACATGCAGGTAGAAGCAAGAGAATTTGACATGCATGGTGAAGTCCCACATATTTAGAATGGTTCTGAGTACAAAAAAAGAGTTGCTGGTAAAGAAAAACAAATTCAGGAAGCCCTATTTTCCTGATCATTAAGAAAACAAAAAGAGCAAAGTGTTTGCACATTCAGAGATATATTTCCTGATCTGGCAACTAAACAGTTTCAGTGTTTCCTTTTTACAAGTCTGAGAGAATTCTAACTTACTAAATTCAGTTCAATAAAAAGCACGAGGATGGTACTGAGGTAAAATAACCATTTTATATAACACCTTCAGGTCCACAGAAATAATGTAATTGCAACAATTGCTTTTCAAACACTGTTCATTATGTGAACATATATAAAAAACATTTAGAATACATATTTACAGGGATGATATTTACATCTCAATGCTGTATCTTCAGTATATCCTGAATATGAGAAAAAAGAAAATATGACAAAAAATATGTCTGTTTGTACCAGACCTAATGCCACTGTAAAGCTGATAGACAAGACTGAAAACCAGAACAAGTTTCTGGAGCAATGTCATCATTTCAAAACTTTCAGTCTTTTCACTCCCATGCCATTTTTATTGTGTTCCCTTACTAATCTAGTTGCACCAGGGGAAATTCAGACTGGATGTTAGGAAATACTTCTCAGAAAGAGTGATCAGGTGCTGGAATGGGCTTCCCAGGGAGGTGGTTGAGTCACTGACCCTGGAGGTGTTCAAGGAGCATGGGGACATGGTTTAGTGAGAACTATTGGTGATAGGTGGACAGCTGCACTGGATGATCTTGTAGGTCTCTTCCAACCCTGGTGATTCTATAAATTCTATGATTCTAATGGATTTATATCTCCCTCGGTGCCTTAAGCTGTCAGTATGGAATAGGACTTACCTTCAACATCACATTTAGTAAAAAATAGTGGAGGGAAAATGTAATAAAAGCACCTGAAGACTAATCTTGCTCTAATGAGAAATTCAGCAATTTATTTTTTCAGAAATAATAATACCAAGAGCTTTTTCTTCCAAAAATGCTCATGCTCTCCAATGATTTTGTTCATCTACTGTCTGCTAGAAAAATGGTCAATTAGAAAGTGCTACAGGGATGTTCATGAAGAAATCTAACTGAATTTCAGTGGTAGCTGGGAACTGATTTTGAGCAGAACTTGCAGTACACTAAAGTTCAAATACATGTGGGAATGAGATATTTCCTGGATACTTTGAGAGTTTGAGATGCAATAACAGATGAGACCAGCATCCTGTCTTTACACATGACTAATTAAAAGTATGTAGTTAGAAAGCATATGGTAAGTAAAAATTTCCTTACATATTCCAAATATACCTATCCCAATTTTGCACAATCTGCAGCTTAAAAGGGTTGCTTAAATTATACCTTCACTGAACAGACCTTTTATGAATTTCTCTTTGCCTGGATATTTTTAAAAATAAGTTATTTAAACTTCTGGAATACACAGAAACCTGTGGCCATGAATTCTACAACTACTTATCTTGAGTAATAAAATCTTTTTTGTTTTTTTTTGCACAATATGTACTTGATTGTTTTTTATGATGCCTACAGAATACAGAAAAAAACAGGCAAGCATTACTTAATTTCTCTTTTTTAATTTTAATTTCTCTTTGCCTTTCCAACCTAATGAATCTATGAATCTATGACTCTATGAATCTATGGACACCCTCCAGTTACATCATTCACAGAAGTTGTTTTCATCATTCAATTAGTCTTCTCTGCACTTTTCTGATATATTTTGTAAGAACAACCAGATTGTCTAGGAAAAATGATTCATTTCACAGGCAGATTTTGAACAGCTCCAGAGAAAGATACTCCTCAACCTGTCTGGGCAGCCTGCTCAGTGTGCTGCCACCCTCACAATAAAAAAGTTCCTCCCCATATTTGTATGGGACTGTGTTCCAGTTTGTGCCCATTGTCCCTCATTCTGCCTCTGGGCACCACAGAGAAGAGCCTGGCCCTCTCCACTTGACTCCTGCACTTCATTTGTTTATAAGCATTGAGAAGATCCCCCTTCTTCCTTCTCTTCTCCAGGTCAAAAGCTCCAGGGCTTGTTTCCACCAGCACTCTTACAAGGTTTGCAAACTTCATTTTCCAATACTTGAAAATACTAGTCCTTCAAACTGACCTTTGTAGGTAGGAAATACGTCACAGCTTCTAGAATTTCTAGACTCTGCTGTCAGCAGTCATACAAACAGACTGGGAAAACAAGTACTCACCATTTCATTTGGATTTGTTGTCTCTGAAATTCAGGCTAGAAATTTATTTCCTATCAGTCTGCAAATTGTCAGTATGAGAGACTAGGTGTCTGGATTGTGGAAAGGAATTTCTCTGACTTAATTAAGTCTTAATTTTTGTGTGGAAGTGCAGAGAGACAGTTTTGCTTTACATTTCTTTGGAAACTAGATAGCACCAAGGCAGGACTCTAAGCATTGGACTTACAACAAATGAACAACTAAATTGTGAGTCTGGTCCTCATCAAGTATTTGATATGTCCAAGTAGCATCACTTAATTCAAGGCTTGACTTTAGGACTTTTTCTGTATGTACCCACCCTCTTTAGTAAGCTGAAATCTGATGCTTTTCAGGTTGTTGGTCTTGATTGATTATATAGATGCTTCATGGAAGAGGGAAAGCCCTAATTTCTGCTGTTTTCTTACTTGAATAAAGTATGTCAAAACTTTTTTTTCAGCTGTTCTTCTGCTGTCTATAACTTCCACTGTGTTTAAGATACAGTAATTTACAGTTGTGATGATGAAGTCTCCCAACTCAAGAAGGAAATGAAGGAAGATTTAATAAATATTTTGTATTGCAAATAATAAAAATGATACAGTCTTCCAAATTTTCATTCATACAGCTATAAATTTAACCTAAAAAAGTTATACTATGAAATTTTCAACATGAGTTTCGTAGTTTTCTATAGTTTTGGTGATTTTTTTTTAATAAGGGAGGGAAGAAGAAAATCACATTTTGCCCCTTTAGATGTCCTGTGATTTCTTATGCTTGGTGACAGAAATAAATACTATACATGAATTAATTAATGAAGTTGTAAAAATAGGAAGTCCTTTGTTTAGTGTGAGTATAGCAGATAAATATTTTGCACTGTTTCATCAACAAAGATGATGAGTTACTTGGACAACCTGGAAAAAAAAAATCATTTCAAACAGATAAAATCTTAGGCAGTAACAATTTCAGTATGCCGAAACATTTATTTTGAAGGAGATTTATTAACAAAACCCTACAAAATGAAGTTTATATAAAAGAAATTATCAAATCAAAACTTCTACATATTCCTTTGAGTATCAGAATGTCACAAAAAAAAATATCACAGAGCAGATAAAATGTCAGAGCTCAAATGAAACATCAGAGGCAGAATTGAGAGCAAAGCCAGAGACTTTTAATAACATTTCAGAATGATTGGTGCCTGTGACACTTTAAAACAAAAGTCCATCCCAGATAAAATACAATTTTCATAAAAATATCTTCTAGACCACTTATTAAAAGCACTTTTTCATTTTTTGACTTCTCTTTTATATATAAAATAAAGCATTCATGATAATTTATAGTATTGTACAGCAAAAAAAAAATAATCTTGAGCTGTCTGAAGGTTTTTGTACTTTACTTCATAGCAGATAACCATAGACATCCACTTTTTTTAAAGGAATGTTTACAAAATTACTCGAGGGATGAGTGACTTCAGGGATGTGGCAATGGTACTTGGAGGCCGTTGTGATGGTACTTGGAGGTTGCTGTGTTTCTTGTTGTTGGTCTCTGCAGGTAACTGAAAAGTCCCTGAATAGTGTTTCTCTGCAGTTTGGAATATCTGCAAGTTCCTGTCTGACCCCACTGAATCCCTCTTCATTCTGAAGTGACAGCTTGGACAGGAAACCTTGGCTTACAGTCAAGTCTGGGACAGCTACAACTATAACAAAGGCTTTATTTTCTTTGTTACGAAGTGGAGGTACATTCACAATGTAGGTGCCTTCCTGCCTTGAACATGTTAGGCCATTCCAATTGAAGGCAGATGTTAAAGTACACATAGCACTTCAAAAACATGTAGAATATTCAGATTAGTGAAAGGAATACTGTATACATATAATCTGTAAATTGATCACAACTTCTTAAAAAAAAAAAATTGAAAGGGAACTAAAAGATATGAAAATGTATGCAGCAATGCACCACAACACCTAAAGATGAACAGTAACTGGGAAAGACATGTATAGTTCTTAATTAGTAAAATGTATGAATATGTATTATTCATTTCAAAAGTGACATAAAGCAACTGAAAGATCAAGAATGTTTATATACTGTGTTTATATATTGTGTAAGCACGTTATTTCTTGTCACACACTGCAAAATTAAATGTGTAGGGATTAAATGATCTACCTAATGCAGGCAGCAGATCTTTGTCACATAATTTAACATTTAACATTGCTTCCTGTGTGCTTGGGATTTCTTTTGAAGGATTTTTATGTAATTGTAAAACATAACAAAAAGAGAATAAGGCATTGAATACTAAAGTGGAAAAGATGAATAAAATAATAAATTGCACAAGGCTGCTACTTTGGGATTGGCATGATTACAACTAGACATATGACTGTGAGTTAATCACACTAGTTCTCTTTATGGTTAATTGAAAGAAATTGGCGTTTCCAAATGAAGATTTATATCCTTCTAAAATACAAATTTGGACAAGGTCAATCAAAACACCTTCTAGGCTGCTTTTTTTTCCCCCCAATTGATTACAGATGAAGTCTGATGTGATTATGTATAGGCTGAGATGGTTAAAATTTAAACACACTACAATAGAAGAGATAAAGCTCACATTTTCAATATTATTAGAGAGAATATTGGCATGCTGTACTAAAGCTTAAAATATGCATATAATATGTTTAATTTTTACTGTGATTAAATTCAAAATTAGCTATACATAATCTTAATAAACATTGAATAATAAGTGCCAGATACAAAAGACAATGGAGAGATGTTTTACAAACTGTGCAGGAGATTCAGGATTAGGCTTACACAGATGCTTCTGAAGGTGAATTTGAGAAAAATAATATCAATATATATATCAAGAATATATAACTATCAGAAAATGACAGGTGAAGATGCAGGCCAGATTGCTAATATTTTCTAGATACACAGGTAAGATATCAAAGATATTTTGAATAACTCATGAAGATATATTTAAGTATGAAGTGAACTCTAAGAATAATAAATGGAGTTGTATTTTAGGCAACATATTTTTATCATATGCAATGCAAAACACATAGATCTTTAGGTCTTAAATTATTTTTATTCTTCTTATTATTATTTGTAATAATAAAATTGTTGCAGCTTTCCACAGCTCTTCTAACATAAAAATAGTATAACACTGGGTTACTTAATAAGCGGGTAACACTGCTGAATGCAGCCGTGCACATCAGATGTCTTCCCATAGCACTATAGGCAACATCAGAAGTGCGAGGAAGAAGAGCTGCAATTCACCTATACTCTCCATGTTCACATGACTTGAATTCTTGGTACAATTCAGAACTTATGTTTATTCAGTAGTTTGCACTTGTGGCTTCAAATCTATACCAGTCAGTTATTGGAATCTGTACCTGAAATTTAGTCTATGACCTTATGCCTGAAATCATTTGCTTCAAACCAATAAAGTTATTCATCTGGATACACTTTTCTTCAATTAAAATACTCACACATGAGAATATAGAGTTGGAAGAGGGAAGATATTATCAGATTAATTTTATGTGTTCAGTAGATATCACATTTTAAAACTACATTTAGAAGCACACAAGGATACAGAAATGCTATTAAAATTAATGAGGTTTACAAATATGATTCAAATTAGACATGCACCTGCAGATGTTCATGAGTTGAAATGGAGACATCTTCCTTTGACTGGATTCTAAATTTGCATTAAATTCAAATAAGGTTTAAAATTTGACCCCTAGGTATGTAAGTTATATATTCAAACATTTTTCAGGTCCTAAGTAATTAAAAAAGAAAATGTAGATCAGACTTAGAATGTATAAAGCAAATTAGAGTCCTCAAGGTTTTTGAAAAACAAAAGTAACTGATAAATTTATCTTGTCAAATGTGGAGTTTGAGGAAAGCTCATGGAAGATAACCAAAGGTAAGTTTATATAGGTAATGTTAGTTTTATGCATTTCTTATGTTGCCCTTAAACTGCCAAACATTCCAGTCAGCTGTAACAAGATTCATGTTAATAGCTAACAGACCATAATAGCTAACAAATTAAATTATTAATTTAATTTGAAATACCATTAGTCAAAGAAATTTTTAAAAAAGGAAAACTTGATATTTTATTACCAAAGCAAAAATATATTCAGTATGCCACTGTAACCATAATAAGTTATCAAGATATTGCTAATACTTAGAATATAAAGTTTTACTTATAAATGCCAATTGTATATAAATTGGGATATCTTTTATTCAGCGCTTGAGATGTAATCACAGTAATGTCTACATTACCCAGGTGCAACAGAGCAGACATCCATCTGATAAGGTTATCCTATGTTAACCGTAATTCAGTGGCCGTATTTAGACTGTGATTTATGCAGTCATTTTACTTATCTATTTCTGATTATATAAATCATACCCTTGAAGTAAATATTTCCAACCACTGCCTGTAAAATGTATCTAAAAGATCAGCTTAGAAGCACATTAGATCTTATGAGTCTTGTTCCAGTTGTAAGGAAGATAAAACAAAAATGTTCAGATATCAATCAGAGATAACTGCAGTAGCAAGAAATGCTGGTGTAGATAAACATATAGATAAATAAATGAAAATTCCTTAGATCTGTGGGCTTCCACATCCACATTTATGAAACCTAAAGTTATTTTCTAGTGGAGGTGTAGATCCTTGAAGAGTGATCTTCTGTTTACTGACAATTTGGCAATATTTTATACATCATTAAAGTGGAATGGTGAAATTCATTAAAATGAAATTCTTCACAACTATTGCATTTGAGGTCAACACACTTTCTCAGCATCACTGATTAAAAGTACACTTGAAAATGACACAAATGTGATAAATACTTCACACACAACCAAGTACCACATGCACATCTTTCCTTCTTCACATCCTTTTCTATCTTTGCTTGTGTCTTGAAACATTAGAACAAAATTCTTAAGGAAGTATTTGGAAAGCCATATTTTATTTGGATTCCTTGTGTAGTCTATAATAAAGACATTTATCTTCATAAACTTTAAAGCTGATTACAGATAACTCAGACACATCATCTAGATTAGTTCAAGCAATCTGATAATTCGGAATTGACAGAAACAAAAAAGCAAGGACAGATAGATACAAGATGGTGTAGATAATCTCCCCAAGCTTTACTTTCTGTGGTGGGATAAAGGCATCTAAAGATGACCAAATGAAGGTGTTTATGTGAAAGCATCTTCAGCTATTCAAAGTACATGTGAGTCTACAAGACTTAGCAGATACAGCTTACACCCTTGAGGAATACCAACACCTTGTTACTGAGGCAAAGAGAGGCCTGTAGTGCTTCTCAGATGGCATATTATGCCTTTCCCCTGACAAATGAATTGAATAATGAATCAAATTCAGTCATGTCCAAGAACAGATAATCATATTTTCCCCATTAGATATATGATTCGTTTCCCTAAACATGAGCATTTTATGTGATTTCTATTGACCTTAGGCATAAAATGCTAACTCGAATTGAAGTTTCAAGAGGCTTTTGGTCTCTTTTTTTGGTCTGTATCTTTCTGAGTATAAATATGTCAAAGACTGTGGGAACATAAAACCTTCAGTGTAAGTATGTGGGAAAGGAATTTGGAAGTTAGAGGCATAAAAGCACCTAAAATAGGTTACTATCTTTTCTTGTGCATTTTTTTTTTTAGTTTTTAGTTTATATATTTTTAATTTTTATTATTATTTTTTGTTTCTTCATTCAAGGAAAATACAGACACAATAGAGGGAATTTTAAAAGACAGTATGGGGGTGACATCTGTTCCTAAACCAAGACTGCTTCAAAAGTGCCTGAGATCTTTCATAGATGTCTACTGAGAAAGTAAAATAGGCCACACAACAGCAATTGTTTTGCCATGGAAAATTTTTCTGCTTTTACAAGTGGTTCAGAAGACTCCTTGAAGTAACAGAAGCATAAAATATTCTCCTTATAAGTAATATTTGAAGAAATAAAACATTGTGTCTGCAGACTATTTTCTTCCTATAAATTGCACAAATTTGCATTTTTTATGGGAATACTTTCTTTACATCGAGCACGTGGATTTTAAAGTTAACATTCTATTACCTATTAATTTTGTTTAAGATGTTCCCATAACCAGATAATATGCCTACATATTCTATATCTGTGCCTCTCAATTTGTCTCGATGATAAATGTGGCTTGGGTATATTCAGGAAAAGAAAATTAACTTCAGCTTACAGCTTTTGCTTTATTGTTATTCCTTCTAAAACAATATTAGCTATCAATTAAAATATGAGAAGTACACAAAAATGTGGTAAACCCTTCTAAATAAATAAACATTATTCACAAGCGATCTGAAAGGAAATGTATAGTTATGAATTGTATGAGTGATTTATAAATATTATTTTCTTATTCTGCACTTGTTAGAAACCTTTAATGGAAACAGTCTACACAAGAATCGCAAATATCTGAAATGTATGAGAAAAGGAGACATCCCAAAACTCATATGACATCTTTTTTTTTAAACAGTACTGTTTTATTCAGAAGTCTGAATTTAGAAACATATCTAATCCATCTAATCCCTAATTTTAAGCATACAGAATCTTATTTTTATTTCTACACAGTGAAGAATTGATTAAACCATGTGTATTGGTTTACATTGCTGTTGATTGTAAATCAAAGGTGTCTAAATATGTAAAAAGTAAATGTAATTCCTTCTTCTTTGCTAGGATCCATCTCATTTAATTTCAGTAACTGAAAAGATAAATACTGGCTTTTTAAAAGAAAAATCACCCCAAAGCAAGGAACTGTTTAAAATGAATCAGATAAATTTTTGTAAGGGCATGCAATGACTGAATAAGGGGAAATGTCTTTTAAGTGGAAAAAGGTAGATTTAGACTAGAGGGTGAGGTTGGTGAGACACTGGAACGGGTTGTTTGAGAGGCTGTAGATACCGCCTCCCTGGAAGCATTCAAGTCCAGGCTGGATGGGGCTTTGAGAAACCTTATCTAGAAGTAGGTGTCCCTGAGTATAGCAGTGGGGTTGGAACTAGATGGTCTTAAAGGTCTCCTACAGTCCAAACCATTCTATGATTCTGTGATGCTATGAATATTCTCTAGCTTTGTCTTTCTTTGTTGTCTTTGAAGAAGTCTGAAACTGCTATCATAGACTAGATGTCTAACATTTATATTGTCAAAGTTATTGCAATAATCCCTTCTGCCAGGTGTAAAATAATAAGATTAATTTACGAGATCAAGAAATAGGTTAAAATTGCATTCAACACTTTTGCTTTTTGCAACATTGCAGCCTTTCCACTTGCTCATTTTTATAAAAGCGTTCCTCTATTTGTTCTGACAATGAAAATAATTTTGAATTTCAGACCTGAAGGGCTTCTAGGAAAGAAGTCTCTTTAGAAATGAAACTGATCCACTCCATCCAAAATCATAATCATTGCAAGAGCTATGTCTAATCCTTCTCTGTTGAGACAAGTTGGGAAATTAGATGGAAAACATTTTTGTTCCTCTTGTGGTACAGCTATAATTCAGCCAATGTACAACTGTTGGATCCATGGCAAACTGAGCATCCTCCATATGCAACATATGCATACAACATATGCATAGTAGATTTTGATACTGTGGATCTTGAATTTTCAGAGCACACATACTGTCTCAGCCTTACTGTGCTTTTCCTTCCACTCTTTTCATTTTCTTAGCTATGAACAGCAATGCTAGTACATTGTATGAGAGCAAGACATGTGCCCATAGAAGGTTCCCTTTCTTGTACCTTGTTAGCCATTATTTATCTTTTTAGCAGCACAGTTAAGAAAAATGCTTGTTGTCCCAAGATATTAGAACTTCTCCTGGAATTAGAGGGTAAGGCACATTTTTAGATTTTTCTGATCATGCTTTTACCTCTTTTTCAGACTAATCTGATTTCTGCCTCTGATTGGCTTATGTCCACCTCAGCCTGAATTTCATATATATTTGTGTCCATGCAAACTCAGCCTTTCAGGAAGGATCAAGTATCTTAGACAATGTGAGGACTGTGACATCAGTGTGTACCAGATGAACGCAGAGTAGAAGGAAGGAGTAGACAATTTAGTAAGAGATTAACAGTTTGATTCAGTTGGGACACTCCTTGTTCTGTTTTTACATCAGATACTTCAGCCTGTGTTTATCTTCATTTTAAAGAAGTAGCCCTAGTGTTACTGTTGTTAACTAACGCTCCCCATTCCTTAAATATTTGTTATTAAAATTATATTTTAATTTTATTTTTCTGGATGCATCTTGCTCTTCAGTAAATACACACTGTAACACTTAAGCATGAAACACATAAAAGAAAGTAATCCTAAGTTGATATGATTTACTTTCCTGAGCTAAGGTTTCATGATTAACTAAGCCATATTAGAAGTCAGTAATTACCAAAGAAGGCATGACAATCCTTATTCTTTCCTTCCATCATCTTTTTTGCCTTCTCTGTCTTTATTTCACTCTCCCCACTTGCAGGGGCATTCAAGTAGTGCTTCTATGGATGGACTTTAACACCTATCAGATGGTTACCTTATTAATCCTTCAAAAGGTGGATTTCAGAGGGCTGAGCACGTATCAGTGAACTAGGTCAAGTCAGGTTCAATGTTAACCATGCAACTCAACTGACATGATTTGGCAGCATTTACATTATTAACTAATCTAATCAAAACAAGCTGGCGGATCCAAAACAATTTTATGAAATACTCCCTGCCTAACCCCCATGCTAATTTTCACATTGATGAACAGTTTTGGCCCATCTCAGCCAAAGCCATGGAAAGGACCTCTTTAACAAAGTAACAATTTAGGTAATCCAGTCTCTTATTCGATTTAAGATATCTTTTCAGATAACATCCATTTTGTCTCTAGTTTAGCTGACAATACAATTTAGTAACTCTGCCAAAACATAGCAGAGAAAACAATAACTACACAGGAGCTGAATAAGGCCCAGTTTAGACAAATACCAACATATTAACTGATTTTTTAATGAATGCTTCTTTCCAGATGTATATTCTAGCATTGTTTCCCCAAGATCTCTTACCCTAAGTAGTATGCACTATTACAGTGCATACTACCTTAATGCTGTACATGGAGAGATGAAGGAATACGATATCTTATGTAACAAATATTCGTTGAGTCTCAGGTAGATTTAAAATGAATTGACTACATTATTTACACAGTCTAAAGAGGTTTTTGAGCGTCAGACTTCCAAATCCACAACCACAACTAGTTCAGATATACCGTGTGAATATTCCTCAAGAGTACATGGCTTAAAATTGCACTTTTCAGAACTGTGATGATTTTCCACATTGTTAAAAAATAACTTAAAATTGTTGACATAAGACCAAAGAAGATCAAAATATTGCCTCCTATAATTGGAAGGGATCTGAAAGCGTAAGGTTTTTAAAATCACTACTTTAATAGTACTGGGTTATCTTTGTGTCATATAGCAAGTGCATCTAAATTTTGTTACTACAGACCTGGATAGAGATTTAAATTTTTTTAATTATTCCAATTAGCATAATTATATATATATAATTATATAATATAATATTATATATATATTGTTTTTTTTTTTTTAATTTCATCATAAAGTTGGAAATTTACATAGAGATTTACTAACATTTGTACACACCAACAGCATCTGAGATAATGGGCATTTTCTCTCTTCTGAAGCAAAATATTTTCAAGCCAGTCACTTTTTCAAATATAAAATGCTGAATGACAGATACATATTTTTTAAAGCTATGCCCTAAGCACAGTATAATTATACTTCAATTACAAAACATTTTTAAGACCTTTATCTCAGTGCATACATTTTTATTCTTAATAAGGTGGAGCTTTTTCTTACAGTTTCCAACTGCTGAAAGCCAACTTGGCATTTAAAACTTTTTTTTCTGATTGAGAATGTCATTTCAAGTGATTCTATGTTATTCTTTTCAATGTGAAGGATACAATTGATTTGGTTTTACATAACCAAATGTTTAAATTCTACATTCTAATTTCTTAAATAGTAAAAAAAATATTTTAATTCTGGAATTACTATCAGAGAGAAATGGAAAAGTAAGCATTAAAATGACTTTGAATGGGAGTCATCTACCTCAAAAACCACATAGAAGTGAAGCGTCCTGTTTAGTACTCATAATAGGTTCCCTTATGTTAAAGGGAATAAAAGATCGCTTTCCTAAGTCAGTTTAACAGTTTATACCCTCCTAAAAGAAGTGTCAATGATCTCTGAGATGAAGAGCCCTAAGTGGGTATGGACTTCCCTCTACTGATGGCAGAGGAAGCTTCAACTGCTATCTCATGTAAGCACCGAGACAAAAGGAAGATTAACTGGGATTTAGATCTGTCATCAGCTGAAGAAAAGGCAGCTGTCAGACAGTGAAAAGACAAGGCAACTAGGGAGCCCTATTTTATTTTTAATCTGACTAATACCAGTGTAGATTCTCTCTCTCTCTCTCTTTCTCTCTCTCTTTTTTTTTTTTTTTTTTTTTTTAATGGGATCTTGGGAAGAAAAGGAATAAATACTTTTCTGAAGTATATGGAGTTAGGACTAGGTTTTCACAACTGGCAACACAGGACTCTTCAGGCTGATGTCTAATGAAAGAAAGTGTACAACAGAAAAGATATTTTAACTATCAGACATATACAAGAAGAATGTTTTACTAGCAGTGTGTTTCATTGAGAGGTATAAAAGTGTATGGCAGCAGACAGACAACTAAAGCTGCTAATATCCAGACCATCTCTGCTATTCAGACAGTTGTGATTAGCCAAAGGTACAGATGTTTATTTCCATTATGGGTCTTGTATTACTCTAATGGTCATTAAGATAATAAAAAGTGGACATCATTTAACATGTTAGGTTAGAAACTCATTTCTTTTTTAATAGGCTGAATTAGAAGCTTTCTTTTCTAAGACATTCTGCTCAAAGCAGTATCTATCAGAAGGGCAAGGTGGGAGAAAGACTGGTGGCTCTCTGTTTCAACTGTCTGATTTTAATCCTCTGTCACATGTCTGCTGGAGTCTTCAGTGAGATAAAGCACTAGCAAAGATTAGACAGACTATTTGTGAAACAGATTTTAATTAAGAATATTGACTTATTGAGAATTTACGTTTATAGTGTTTTCTCCTGTTTAACCTTGAAAAACCAAGGACAAAATATTCTAGAGCTGTTAACTGACATAAATAAAGAAAAAGACATGGAAAATTGTTATTTAGCTCCCACTTAAAGCAGCTAGTTTCTATTCAGTGTCTTCTACTAAATTACAATAAATTACTTGATTAATTGAAAGATCTTAAGTAACTTCCCTGAATAACTTCTCTGAGAGAATCAATCCCTCCTATACGCTAAACACATGTAATGTTTGCTTTGAGATTAGTGCAACTGAAACTCTGCAGAATGAGAAGTTCGTTGCTTTACATGCTGTCCTGTTCCAAGAAGCTTCTACTCTAAGCATCAAAGTCAAGCTGAGAGGAAAAACAGAGCTGACATGATATCGTAAGTAAAATGCAACAGATCCACTTTCGTCCTGTTGTTAGTTCAAAGCATGATAATTTTATATAATTAAATGGCTGTAGTTTCAAATCAACTGGACAAAATTATTCAGAGGATATATATTGTTTTTTTTTTTTTATCCAACTACTAGAAATGCTAAATCCCTACAGGAAAAAGAAATCCTTACTTCTGTGTAAGCATCATTTCTGTAGAGAATCCTCCACTGTATACATTGTATACATAATCAGTTTTATGTACAGTGAAAAAACTGCTCTCTCTGGTGTTGAAGATTAGAAGTTGATATAAGAAAACAACCCTTTTTTACCTCCTGTACACAATAAATGCTACTGCATGGAGGAAAAGAAATAAAAATGAGTATTTTCATTTTTATTATTATTATTTTAACAGAATATAATTCTATACCTAGTCATTCTATTTGTTACTGAGACTAGGAAAGTTATTAGGAAAATATTTAGAAATACCTATCATGTCACATTTCTTTTGAAAAAAAAGTTCCAAAAATAAGTGTAAGACAAATTGTTAAATCTACTGTGTTCATAGTATTATATTTTGCAGAAATCATATTTGAATGTACTATTTAGTGCAGTCTAATGAACTGGTGGAAATGTTAGAAATATTACTGGTAAATAACCAGTATTCTCCCATTCTATTCTCATATTTCTCTTAGCCTTTGTTAAATGCCTTTTCCTGGGTACTTGTGACATGAAGGTATGTCCTTTGAATATCACAAGAAAACATTAAAACATTTATCCATAGTATGTTCCATTTTATCTGTTGCTTGCATCTTGGCAAAAACTATGATTTGTTTTTGTGTAGTTTCAGTTAGGATATTTTTACATTTACAGAAGAATGCAGCTTACTCAGTCCTAACTTGAGTAATATTGTTTTTACCTTTATATTTCCTGGCATGGTAAATTACCTACTTGCTATTTATCAGTTTTCATCCTCTATTGCTAATCAGCTTTGTGAATCCACACATAAACGTAATTGTCAAGGACATTAATGCCCATCACATACCACAAAACAAAGGAAAACATTCTGAGAACGTTCTGACAAAAATGGTAACATTTTCTTCACTTTCCAATGCAGTGTGAAATTAGAATTCCTTTGCACCAGAGAGGGGATCAGATCACATATCAATCTTTGAATAACCTCAGCCATTACCAGATCTGGAAGGGAAGAGAATAAACTCCATGATTCAGGTGGAAAGAGAGACCTACTAGTCCATACTGACTACAGATGACAGGTGAGGGGTCTGGAGAACAAACCTAATGAAGATCCGCTGAGGGAACTGGAATTGTTTAGTCTGGAGGAGTCTCAGGGGTTTCCTTATCATTCTCTGTTGTGGTTTTGTGGTTTTTATGCCCGCCTTCTCCACCAATAATTGTCATGCTTCTCCTTTGTTCTGCATTTTGGCAGTTTGATCTACCTGATGGTTATTTTTAGCTTGGTGGTCCCATGAGACCTCAGGCCATCAAGGAAGGAATGTGACATATAGGTGGGCTTGAGACCGAGGGGTGGACTTAACTATGGATGCTATTGCACAGGTTATCCTTGACTGTGTCACATGTGCCATAATTAAACAAGCCAAGAGGGTGAAGCCTTTCTGGGGGGAAGTGCAATGGCAAAAGTATAAATATGGGTAGGCATGGCAGGCTGATTACATCACTTTGCCACAAACTCACAATGGTAAACGTTATGTGCTCACCATGGTGGAGGTGATCACTGGGTGGCTTGAAACCTATGCAGTACCCCATGCTACTGCCTGTAACACCATCTTAGGCATAGAGAAGCAAATCCTGCGGTGACATGGAACCCCAGAAAGAATTTAGTTCGATAATGGGACTCATTTCAAAAATTCACTTGTGGATATTTGGGCCAGAAAACACGGCACTGAGTGGATCTATCATATCCCCTGCCATGCACCAGCTGCTGGTAAGACTGAGTGCTATAATGGGTTGTTATAAACCACACTGAAAGCAGTGGGTGGCCGGACATTTAAGCATTGGAAGAAAAATCTGGCAGAAGCCACCTGGTTGGTCAACACTAGAGGCTCAGTCAATCAAGATGATCCTACACAATCCAGTACCCTACATGCATAGAGGGAGATAAGGTCCCTGTGGTACAGGTAAGTAGGATGCTGGGGAAAGCAGTGTGGGTCCTTCCAGCTTCTGGAAAGGGCAAACCCCTCAGTGGAACTGTTTTTGCACAGAGACCTGGGTCCACTTTGTGCGTGATGGAGAAAAATAGGGACATCCAGTATGTAGCACAAGGAAATGTGATGCTGCGGGAGTGCAGCCAGTGATTCCGTGTATATAGATTTATATAGATATGTTTGTATGTAACGCATGATAATTACTCTTTTGTTTGCATATAGATATATGTTAAGCATGATGTGATGATGTGGAATAAGGGATGGAATGTTGTGGTTTTGATGATGGTATTTCACAACATGCAGGGAGTTAAGGAGTTAATGCAGTGGTGGGGAGCTGAAGAGGGATGGAGCTCCAGACTGGACACTAGCCTCTCTCTCTACCTCTGTGCTTCTTCTCTTGGCTGCTGTGGAGATACAGCATGTATGCTTCCCCTTCCATTTTTCTAACGTAAGCTCTCAGATTTGCTTTGGAAACTTTTGTCTCTCCTAATTGTTCGATTTTTTTAGATTTAGTAAAGTCACCTTACCTCCCCCCCCCGAGTGCTCGAGTGGCCACATGGCCACCAATGGTGCACTTTGATAACACCGCAACATTCCAACATTCTCTCTAACTACCTGAAGGGAGATTGTGGTGAGGTGGGATTTAGCCTCTTATACTGAGTAACTAGCAAGAGGATTAGAGGGAATAATAGCCTCTAGTTGCACCTGGGAGATTCAGGTTGAACATTAGGAAATCTTCTCTGAGCGAGTGCTCAGGCACTGGAAAGGGCTGCCCAGGGATATGGTTGAATCACCAACCCTGAAGATGTTCAAGAAGTGTTAATTGTTATACTGAGGGACATGGTTTAGTGGAAAATATTGGTTATAGATGGGTGAATTGGATGACCTTGGACGTCTTTTCCAACTTTGGTGATTCTATGATTCTATGTTGTTCCAAAAAAAAGCAAACCATTCTGATGAACGAGTGGATTGAAATTGAGATATTGATGTCTCCTGCTGTATTTATGAAGAATATATATACATATATATTCTGTATTATCCACTTCATCTATTTATTTCATACAAGGGACATAATACAGTTGAAATAAAACCTAGTAAAATGTGAAATTAACTCAGAAACTCAGAAAAAGAGTGGAATGATTTATCTAGGCCCTAAGTGTTTGGTGAATATTTTCCACGTATATGAATCTGAATTCCTTCTGATAGATTTATATTGTACAGAAGAAATACTACCAAAGGGATATATGGGTGGTGTTCTCCCTAAGCTTTACCTTCAGTAGTGTTCAATTACTTTTCAATATTGAACCAAAAGATGGAGGAAAAATTGCCATTTCATCATCATATGTATATCTGTAATTTATACTTTTGTTCTTTACAGATACAGACTGTCATTTAAAGTTCTGCGAAGGATACCATAAGCATCCAAAATCATGTTTTTTGGAAGGAGCCCTAGTGGTATGAAAATGATCCCTCTCAATGAGCCAGAACAAACCCAACTCATCAAACATGATTTTGATAATGAACATCACCATTTTACATTTAAATACCTCCCAAAATGGTGGCAATTTATTAATGTCAGATTAAAGGGCTCAATTCATTATTCCCTTTCAGTAAAGAGGCAGTTAATGAGTGATGCATGCACATGGACAAGCTTCTAATTAGAGCTTCTGTATGTGCTGAAAGCTTGGTGCTGGGATACTGAGTAGCTGCCAACAGACTATTGACTTTTTTTCCCTCTTTGCTGAACATGCCTATTTATACAGCTTATTGCTAATGAGATGCTAATTGAGTCTGCCATATCTAAATAAAAAAAAAACCCTTGTGTTTATTGCTGAATCCTCTGAATGAAGCTCCATTTCAGAATATTCTCCTCTGACTCATTCTCCTCTGCACTCTCTGACTCAGACTGAAAAACAGTTTTCAACAATAAGGACAGGATACTGCTTTATAAAATTGAATTACTTCTAATACTGTTATAGAAAAGAACCTACTGAATTTATACTTGTGTATTTATATTTAGTTTTACATAAAACAGCAGCAAAATGCGCTCTAAGATGTGGTGAATATTGTCTATGTATAAATGCAAGTTTCTATGCCCTAGAGCAGTACAATCATGTTGCATGTAGTGCAAGAAACCAAAACAATGACAAATAAAACAACAAAGCACATTAAGAGAAGTAGAAGGAAGGCAAGAGTGAGGGTTAGAGCAATTAAATCATTTGGTTAGCTACTTAAAAGTTGCATAGGAATGACAACTAAATGTGTTAGAGCACTGCTTTTATGATCTTCAGCTTATTATTCAGCTGAAAATAAATTCAGTTGTGTGCATTCCTTCATTACTTCTTATTCTGTAGAATTTTAGTATAATTTAGGATCAACTATAGAAATATTTATCTAAAAATACATGATGCTTCCTCAGGTATCATACTGTGGCTGAAATGCCTGTTGGATTTGAGTTTTGTTCAAATTACTTTTACTCTTTTTTTTTTTTTCCTCCATGCTGTTATTTCTCTTCAGCTTTCCAATTTATGAACAATGCCTTTGGGATAAAATCTTTTTTAGGCATACCATCTAAAACAAGTCTGCAAAACTCTTCAGTGCATCATTCATCATTATGTTTCGTACCGACAGCAGTATTCTGTGATGCATCTCACACAGTTGTTTGCATGTCTCTCCATAGCTTTAAATTCTCTCAGGTTGTATGGGTAATGACTAATCACAGTGAACAGGAAGACCTGGAAAGGATCAAAGAACAATAGCAGACAGAGAAGATTTAGCAACATATTCAAGAACATTGGATCATCTACTCAAAAAGCTATCAAAAAGAACAATTAGATCACTATCCTTGTTGTGAAAACCCTTGAGATGTGTTAAGAAAGAAGGAACATGAAAGCCATGAAAACTAAAATAACTATTGCTTAAATAGGTAAGGGAATTTTTGGGGGATGCAGTGGGAAGTAGATGGGGTGTTTTAATATAATTTTGGAAATGTGAGACTCATTATGTGATATTTTGGTGAAGGAAAAATAGGGGGAAAAATGAGATTTTAAGGTGGATCAATGATAAACTGGCTTTGGAAAAAATAAAGGGAAACGGTGATAAAAGGGGGCAATTGCATGTGAGCAGTGGTTGGTCAACACAGTCACCCAAGTAAACTGTGCATCTGTTCAGTGCAGCCTATCAAGTATTACAAAATCTTATTTCTGTCTTTGGGATGTCTTTTCTTTAGCTGATGCTCTCTGTATACATGCTAGAGTACTCAACAGCCAAACAAAGCTGTGTGTAGGTGGTCTGTTTGCAGACAATGACCGTCCACTCTGGAGAGAGGGGACTGAAGTCATTAAAACAACTACTGGATGGACTGAATGTGTAAAACAGAAGAGATCCCATTCTTGTGTGTGTGTGTTCCTCTAGTCAGCTCTTGATAAGCAGGAGGCGAGGAACAAGGCTGACAGACAAGTTGTTCAATCTCACAGCCAGCTGGACCCCAGAGCATGAAAAGTCAGCAGCTTTGCAGCTAGTGTGCTGAGAAAGGAGAAATCCTTCTGGGCCCAGAAACCCACTGAATTTGTTTATCTAACAAAACATGCAAGAAAGCTCAGCTCTCCAAGCCAGAGAGGCTATAGAGCCTCCATCACTGGAAATGTTTAGATTAGAGAAATAATCTGTCAAGAATGGTATAGATGCAATTGATCTTACTTGGGGCAGAATGGACAAGCTAAATGAGGTCACTTCCAGCCCTATGATTTCATTAATCTCCGTCTCTTGGACCATTATTCACACTCTAAAAATAAAGACAGCCATTGACAGAGCTGGGCTTGTTCCATCAGAAAACAAGGAGACTTAAGGGCAAGCTTACAGCCCAAGGGAGGCTCAAAGGGTGAGATGCAGTTGCCTGAAATGTAGTTATAAACAAGAGTCAATTCCTGCTCAATAAATTAATAATGGTAGAAGGAAGATGAATGAGCACAGATTGCACACTGGAGGGTTCAGAGTAGACAATTAGAAAAATATTCCTCATTAATGAAGCACTGCAGCCAGTTCGCTAGAACAACTGAAGAAAAAACTTCACCTTTAAAGATATCTAAGGTTCTTTTGGATAATGCCACAGATTACCTTATTGTCAGAAGTCCTGTAGACAGTGGGAGAAGAACTGGATGACTTGCAGCAATCCCTTAAAAGCAGCATTTCTATCATTCCATGATCCCCTCTGCAGCTGCTTTGAGCAACACAGTTTATCGAAAGTGACTTTCAAATGTTTTGATGGCAAGACTGATGGAAGCTGTCATGATTTAGCTGGGAGACTAACATGAGTGTGACTAAATTTTTAACACTGGCATGGCATCAATACTGTATTTTTCCATTTCATTTTGAATATGATGCCCTTCACAGCATTCAGCACCAGGGCTGATACTTGAGAATCAGCAATGTCAAACTTTCTAGAAGGTATTCTTAAATGAAATGAACAGTTTATATGGTGTACCACCATAATAAACTCTATTTAGTTAGTATTAACATGATACTTTAATAGCATCTCTAATATATACGTTTCTGCAAGGGCTGTCCACACCAGTTCAAGCCAGCACAGTGGAAGGAAAAAATGTTAATTGAGAGTTTGCAGATACTACATTAAAAATTACATACAATTGTCATTGTACACCAGTTATGGTGCTCATGAGATGACATGTAGATGTGTATAATGTAACATACTACCTTTACAATGAAAATATAGGTACTGTGAAATGTTGCTGATCTTACCCTACGTTTTATTTCTTCAAATAAGAAATTGCCCTAAGGTTTATATTTCAGTTGAGACAGAGAAATTGTATCCTTTTTTCAAGGATCATGGAGGGACTTTAGAGTAGGTAGCTGAGACTTTGCCGTCTACTTTGTAGGCATTTGTATGAATAGGTGTGAGACAAAGAAGTATACTTTGAAGCCATATAAGGTAGATGACATTGCAGCATAATGTCTATCATAACATGAATTCTGCTTCAACTGAGGAGGTGAGAAAAACAAACAAACAACAATCTTCCAGGTGTTTTTTCCTAATATTTTATAACCTGAAGGGTAGTAGAAAATGGATCTTTTCTAGGTAAGTTTCAGAGAGCATTTTTATTACTCACCGGTGCTCCTGGGCATCCTAATCTACACTGCATGAAGCTTCCTTTAACTGATGGTTGGAGTTAAGAGGTGGTTACTTCACTAGGAAGTTTTCTGATCTGGTGATTGTCGTGGATAGGAAAAAATCATACTTTTCCATTACCCCATGTAGAATCACAGAATTGTATGGGTTGGAAGGTACATCCAGATGTCATTGAGTCCAATTCCCCTGCAAAGCAGACTTCCTAGACCAGGTCACACAAGTAGGCATCCAGATGGGTCTTGAATATCTCCAGAGAAAGACTCCACAAGCACTCTGGGCAGCCTGTTCTAGTTTTCCTTCAGCCCTACCATGAGGAAGTTCTTTCACATATTGGCATAGAACATCCTATGCTCAACTTGATGGCCATTTCCCCTTCTCCTGTCCATACAGACCAGTGATAAGAG
This sequence comes from Callipepla californica brunnescens, assembly GCA_023055505.1. Classification (NCBI taxonomy): domain Eukaryota; kingdom Metazoa; phylum Chordata; class Aves; order Galliformes; family Odontophoridae; genus Callipepla; species Callipepla californica. The sequence goes on from JALIRH010000007.1 coordinate 8,423,625, forward strand.
GTTGACCATGTCCCTTTGTGTCCACACTTAAGATATTTATAAACATTAATATGTTCCCCTTGCAGTCTTCTATTCTCAAGGCTGAACATACCCAGGTCACCCAGCATTTCCTCATAAGGAAGATGCTCCAGGCCCTTTATCACCTTTGTGGCCCTGTCTTATTAGGTCATCTATCTTCCTCTAAGCAAGCTAGTCTTGACTTTCACTGTCTATTGAAATGAGATATGTAAGGAGGACATTGTGTAAATGAGTGTTACAGAATTCCAATATCTGCTTTATACAGCATCCTCAATGAATCTTCAGTGCCTTTCACACTGAACATTTTCCCTATTGATGGGCTTACCCTCATGAGCCCATCAGATGAGCTAGTCAGATGAAATCAGAAAAGGGTTGCCTAATTCATGGAATCTGATAATGGTTAGGTGTAAGTTTGGAATTGTCATGATTTAGTTCCTTCTTGCCCTCTCTAGAAGATGAATTTTAGATGTATGGAAAATTCTGATTCCAAAACCTAAGCTTTTTCTGTGATCAGTTTAATGCTTCTTTGTTTAAATAACAGTCTGGCACATACTTTGAACTAGTCGTCTGCTCTAAATAGAAAGAGACAGATGGCAATTTATCGTACTTATTTTAGGTCCCTACATTTGGACGAAATGAAAAGCCTTCTTGTACTGCTTATCTTTTTACTGGATCAAATTTCTATTTATGTTCTTAATTCTAACTCTGAAACGTGTTATTGAAATGATGTCTGATATAATTACATGTATATACACCATAAAATGCAACAGGATTTAAGACAGTAAATCTTCCTGATGTCAGAAAACTGTATTATACATCATTATTACAGATAGCCAAAATAGTTCAGGACACAAAATATCCAACTTGCTAATTATAAATTGAAAACATAATAATAATTCTTGTTGACATAAGATCTACATAATGCACCATTATTCTGCATTTTGTTTTGTTTTGTTTTTGTTTTTAATATTTTTTAGTTGGACTACAGTTTAGAAAACATTGCTTCACAACTACTAGTGCTTAAGAGTCTTAGAGTGTTCTACACACTTACAAAAAAAAAAGATGAGACTGCTTAAACCTGCAGGCTGGGCGTATCATGCTTCTCACTGAAAATAACTAGAATTTTAGTTCTCAGGTCTTTCAGATTCTTTTGAGAAAGATGTATATTGGAGTGTATATAATATTTGCAGTATTGGTATTCTTTGATAAACCAGTGTTAGAAAAATATTTTCAGTTATACCAAGTGATATACCAGATATACCAGTGATGCCGCAATGGAAATTACATCTAAATTGCTATACATTTTTTCACAGTTTACAATCAAAAACTGTGAATATGTGATAGAAAAGGAAGAAAAAATGTATTAAGATGATCAGTACAACAAAAACTTACAGGGTAAGAGAATACAGAAAAAGCACTCTCTTAAGCCTCACAAAATTGAAAAGAGATGTGAATGTAATGCATGCACTAACATCTTCTGGCACGAGTGCAGCTGCAAACATGTTGCACATGAAAGAACATTTCTGTTAGCTTGCATTGAGACAGATTGCACTGCAGTGAATGTTGCAACCTTTGTTGCTTCCTACATGAGGCTGCCTCTCAGTCTTGCTGGGTAAATAATGTTCAGAAGAGGCATAGAGAACAGATTGCATAACCTGTCCTTTCATCTTATTTAGTTAGATGGGAAAGGACAGATTAGTGAATCATTTACACAAAAAAGTAAGGATGATATATTTTTAAAGATCCTCATAAGTTAGTGTGAGGCTAGGTACTTTTCTGTGACATCCTTGTCTGCAGTGTGAGAGAAAACAAATTTCAGTCCATTAATCTCCTTGTGATGCTACAAATAAATAAATAAATTACCATAAAGAAATGACAAGACAAGCTTTCCTGTTGGCTGTGACAAAACCAACAGGTTTTAAGAGTAACATTGAAACATTAGATGCTGAGAATATGACAGTCCAAAAAATGACTTCACAAAGGATCTGGATACATTAAGCAGGTAGAATTTTAAAAAGCCTTGTTGTAGATAATTTTATCTTTTGTTTTGTTCTCTAAACCTCCCTCTTTTCAACTGGGAATAACTGCAAAAATTGAGATAATGCATTAGGAATCCAACTAATTTTTATCTCCTGAAAACACACCACTTTTTAGGGATAACCACTTTATATAATGTTTACACACATTAAATATCTGTATGTCTTCAAGTCAAGTTTGTGTACTTTTATATACTGCAAGAAAATATATAACAACCAATCACCTGTTGTATTTTTATGTGTATTTAACTGGATTATTTCTGTTTACAACCTTTTGCCCAGCTAGGATTTCAGTTGCTTACCCCATATCTACATAGCATTATTATGTCCTGCATTACAGCAACACTTTGGAAATTTTTCCAAATACAAATTTTGATAAAATACCTCAGATTTAAATACAAACTATCTTGAAATAGAAATAGAAGCCACAATACCTCGCAATATCTAAAAGCAACAGAAATTATTTTGATCATTGTTATTTTATGTTTACTTTTTTTATAGAGTATCTCTTCATTTTCCTTCCTAATTTTTTATTTTTTTTTAATTTTTTTTTTCCCTTATTGACTGCAAAAATAGAAGTCTTTTACAATCCGCTGAAAGGAATATTCACATCATTAATTTTGTGCAATTGTAGGCATCTGACGTTATGTGGTTCAGAATAGCAAATTTTATGCCACAAATTCAACAGAATATGGGAATATTCCATTCTGATATATTCATTGTGCAATATAATTGTTGAGAATGTCTTCAGATGGATGTTTCTGATGAGGTCAGTGAATTACAGGTTGTGAAGATGAAATTAATTTCTTATTTAACAGCTGATATAGTAACAAAAGTTACCTCAGTCAATAGTTTATGTCACAGGGACTCTTGACTCATTCATGGATTACTTCAGTATATCCATTGACTGAACACATTTTTTAATTTGATTTTTGTTGGTTACATAATTACATAAAATACTTCTATTTTCACTTCATGGTTGTACTTCATTAAGTTCATAATGACCGCTTGGAAATATTAACAAATTTAATTATATTTAAATTACAACTTTCTGAGAAGTCTTGACTACAAAAATTGACTTAACAGGTGTTTAGTCTACAATGAAACCATAGAAGTATGGTCTTCAGTCATCAACTGGCTTATATAAAAAAGCCAAAACATCAAATACCTGGGTTATTACATGAATTCCCAGATAATGAATGAGAGGACGAGAGGGAATGGCCACAAGCTGCACCGGGGAAGATTTAGATTAGATTTGAGGAAAAATTTTTTCTCTGAGAGAGTGGTCAGGCACTGGAATGGCCTGCCTAGGGAGGTGGTTGAGGCACCGTCCCTAGCGCTGTTCAAGAAGCGTTTAGATGAGGTGCTAAGGGATTTGATTTAGTAGCTTGGTGGGTAGGGATGGTGGTGGGAGGATGGTTGGACTCGATGATCTTGTAGGTCCTTTCCAACCTAATGTATCTATGAATCTATGAAGTTTGCCACAGTATGACTAATCATTAAATGTGTGACTTGACCAGCAAATTCTAAATGCACATATATATGATAGTGATACAGAGAATGATTTAATATTAATTCTAATATTAATTTGCAGAAAATGGAATCGACAGGATTTAAAACTTAGTCCCAAACAGAAATATAAGTCTTTCAGTTCCATATAATGTAGTTGATATCTTCCTTGTCTTTAATTGCCCCTCATAGCACCCACTCTATCACTCTTCTCAGACTCTATAAACTGCTTTGAATTTATTTAGTACATCAATTACCCTAACTGGTGCTTTGTTTATTCAGACCACAGTGTACACAAAGAATAACAAAGCTGTCTATTGGGTTGGAGAGATCCATCTTTCTTTTACAATGGACAATTCAATAAAAACAAAGGGAATTTAGGTCATACTGAATACGGAACTCACCTGAAAGTTGAATTTGCTTACCTGCGGGATTTGAAGTGTGTTTTTCTCATCTTAGGAGTTAATCTTTCAAGAGGAAGATCTGTATGCCTCAACAACTTTCTTTTCCTAGCATCATGAACTAGTCTGTTAAGAATAATAAGCTCTCTTCACAGTCCTTCTGCAGATTCAGACTCACACATATGCTTGTGCATAGAGCATCACAGATATGGCAAGTGCTGACCTGTTAACATAACCTCAGATATTTTTTGGAGTGTGTACCGATCAGGATCTCACATCTTCTGAAGAAAGCATTCTGTCCCTGCTCTGAATCTGCAAAGATGTGTTAATTAAGGTATTTTAACTGTCTAACTTGCATATGGTATTCAGCAACATAACACCATTTTGTTTATTCTATTGCAATTGTTCATGGACCACCTTATGCTGAAATCAAGGAAAATAATAACTTCTTTGTCAACTAGATCTTCCATATTTGTTCATCACTTTGCTGCAAGAAGATATTAAGTAAATTAGTAAAACTTGGATACTGGGATTAATATGTCAGGACAAATTATCAAGATGAGAAATCTCAATATATTTAAAAACTTAAGGAGATTGTGGCATTTTTGCACTTTTAATAAAGCACCAGTAAGAAATTGAAGAATTAAAATTACATAATTATACATAATTATTTTATTTGCATTATTGCACGACAGAGTTAGAGTCATGGAGCAGGGTCTATTTTTGCTAGCACTGTGGAAACACAAATTATATGCATATAAATGAAAATTAAAAGTTGCCTTTATAAGCTCATAAAATGTGTTTACCTCTTTAGAGTACCTCATCTACGTTTTTTATACTGACATTTTCTAAATTTTTCAATACTGAGAACATAACTTTAAAAAAGTACTGCCAAGGTCCAAAGAAGACTAGCCAGCTTTGCAAATCTTCACCACTGTACTCTGTGAATAGTACGTACTAGGGTGATTTGAATAAAACTGTGACATTGAAGTTGCTTGTGACAGAGGAAAATATAAGTTTCAGCTTTTGGGAGAAAATTAGGCATTTTCTTTCACTCAAGAATTCTAAGCTTAAAATAGTTTAATCAGATTAGTCAAATCTCAAGGTAGGTAGAATTTCACCATTACTGTAGTGCCTCACTTAGAGGAAATCTGCTGAGCCTTCTACATTCTTTTCACAGCTACCTCTCATATCAACAGCCATTCTTTACCCTCTGTAAAATTCCTTGACCAATGAGCTACAACTTATTAAGAGGTTTGAGGTTATAACTTTCCCACTTTTGCTGATTTATTCTTACTTTTTAAGGTAATCCTGCCTCCCTTGCAATCAAAATATACCTATCAAAAATTGGAAAGAGAAAATTGTGATGAATTTAGCATATATTTTGGAAGACTCAAGTAGAAAACAATTCTCTTTATTTATTATTATTTTTTTCTTGTCCTGTTTCTTACTATTATTATTATATTAGTACATAGAGTCACATACTCCAAAAAGAGATGCTCTAATACTTACAACAATCTTCAGATCAAGCCACACTAGTAAGATCTCAAATCTAATCATTGCTCCTGATGAATTAAAGTGGGTGTTGGCAGTGATTCTTCCCACAACTCAAGTTAAATCTCTTACCAATTAGCTATTTCTTCCTCTTTATGAGTTTTAAATTATATCTGTGCACTGAGAACTGCTGCTTGGCATGTATTACCTACTTTCTGACACTAAGCATGTTGGTGCCATTAGGATTCCACCCAGAGATATAAATTTAGGCTATGTCTATACTTGTAAATTACAAAGCTGCAGGGAGCATTCCCAGCACTATGATTCAATCATCTGAACTGTTCAGTTGTTGGAATTGTCCCTGATATAGTTGTGGATTTGGCCAATTCCTATTTCTAATAGGTATTTTTTAAATAGGTGAATTCTGAAAGCTAGAAGACTTTATCAATGAGGACTCAGGCCCTTTAGCACTTACGTTCAATTTTGGTTAGAAATAATTGACTGATAGATAGGTGTACACTGTTTTTAAGAATATGTAGTACAGCTCAGATGCCTGATGAGAATAATAATAATAAATAATATGGTAATTATGGAATTAGGTAGTTTCAAGAATATGTTGAAATATGAGTGTCTTAGTTTCAGCTGGGACTGAATTGTTTTCTTCAGAGAATCTAGTAGAATGATGCTATGTTTTTTTTCTAGGACTAAAAACAGTGTTGATAACAAAACAGTGTTTATAGTTGCTGTTAAGCAGTGCTGTACAGAACCAAGGCCATTTCAGTTTCTCAGCAAAGGAACGGGAAGGGGTTAAACTGTCCAGAGGGAGAGTTTGAAGGAAGTGGGAGTTCATCTTTCTCACCTCATCTACTGATGGGCTAGATATCTTTTTCCTATTCTCTCTCCTAGTAAATAGTTTTATTTCCAGCTAGGAGTTCTTCCTTGTTTTTCTTTTCCTGATTCTCTCCTACATCTGCCTGGGAAGAGAAGCTGATGAACAACTGTGGTACTTAGCTACTTTTCAGGTTAAACCACAACAGTGAAGAACAAAACAACACAGATTCATGCCACAGGGAACAAGAAAGTTAGATTCTTGAGTTTAGAATACAAGATCACCCCTTAGTAGATGGAAGAATTAATTTCACTTCAACTCTAAATTCCCTGTTCACTTTTCTCTTGTATGAATTGCAAGACTGGAAAGATTGATCTAACATAACTTTTCATTTTAATTCATGACCTCGTTAGTATATGAACAAATATTTTATTTTTATTTTTAGCATTTATCTCCAGGGCACTGTAAACATTAATAAGCATTAGGATGTTTTTCTTCTCCTTTTGTTTGTTTCTTTTCCGTCCTCTAATTTGAATCTTTTGCATTAAGTACCTCCTACCACCCCAGGAAGTCAAGCTGTTTTTTACTGCCATATTTTAGTTCTAACAAGAGTGTAAGTATGAACAAAATAAATATGTATATTACAGAACAAGTATGTCACACATTCCTTTTAGGACTTAACGTAACCTGCCATTTCCTTCAGGGAAGAAAGTGATTTGTACACAGATCAACACTAGAACCTGAAAGTACTGCCCTGCTTGTAACTGTTATTTTAAGGGCCCAGAGATCATTTATTATTTATTCTTCCCAAAGAAATACAAGTTCTCAGACTTTATTATTAACTTGTTATCACTTTTGTTATTACTATTATCACTTGTAGTTTTCCTTTCCACTGACTATAGTATGCTGTTTAAAATACCATTATATTTTTCTCAGTTTTCTTCATTAATTTATTTTGTAATGAGTTTTTATCAATTTTGTATTTGACTTCTTTTTAAAATAACTATGTTTGAATTAATTTCATTGATAGTTTTATGCTATGCATGAACAGTTCTGTAATTAATTATTTATCGAATTCTTATTAACATTATGACACCACATGGGAGAAAATTCTTTTTAATGCTAATCAAAAGGAGTAGTACCTAAACTTTAAGGGCAGGAAATTTGCCTGTTTACTTCTTAAGAACAGAATAACTGCATGAGCCCTTTACAGTCACAAAATTGCTATCTACCTGTGTTCTAGAGGTACGAGTTCTCAAAGCTCATTTGATAGCATGTTTGTGAGGAATTTTAGTTTCTTCTTAAATTCTGAACAATTCTAACAAATCTTCAATCCGTGCCTAACCTCCTCACCTCACCTGGGAAAGTATGAAAAGGGCTCTGATTTTGTGATTTCTCGCGTTTTAAGTTGACACCAAAAGTGATAGCAGTTCTGATTTACAATGCATTCACTGAGTTTTTTGCAGTTATATATATTTCTTCTCAGAGTAACAGTAAACTGTTGTTTTTCTCAGTTTTAACTCTTGTTGAACTCTTCAAATTTAATGAAAAAAATTGGACTTCCAAAAGCACCATGGTATATCTTGCCCTCATGTTTTATTAAGAGTTCTTTACTTTTCTTAATTAAAAATACTGTGTGAATGTAAATTAGATATTTGTCTATAAGATAAAAATGAGTCCATGAAAAAATTGTATTTCAAAAATATTTTTCTAAATATATTTTTCTAAATTCATTTTTCTAATAAATTATCATCTACATCTCAAATTAAATTGTTTTCACTACTTCACAGATATTATGAAGATAATGCTGGGAAATTTCAAACTTCAAATTTTTGCTTTGAGTATTTTGTAATTATTGAAAAAGGATAAATGTTTGGGGAAGGTATACACTTAAGGCAACAGAGCAGTACTTGTTAGAATTGTGTTCATAGTCTAATTCTTAGGCAGACTTTGTTTCAGATACCGAAAAAGTTCATTTAATTTCTTTCAAAATTTGTCTTGAACTCTGATACTGAGACAGCTTGCATGCTGTCAGACCTGGTTATTAAAAGGCTGAAAGCAGAATAGAAACATTCAATTGTGCTAGACACACCATAAAATTACAGATTCCTGCTTGCTATGAAAAATGTACAAAACTGTCAGAAGAATACATAAGGGATATCAGTACAAAAAACCAGTAGTTACTTACCTACACTTAACCTACTTCCTTGTTTACTTACAAACTTCCTCTCACACCAGAAAAAATAAAACAAACACCCAATGTGAAATCCAGTCCTAATGAATTTCTGTTTAAAACTGTAGTCCCAAGATTTCCTACGCACCATCTTCCATATACCATTTGCCAAGTATTAGGGAAAGGATGGAAAAACAGATATATCAGAGAAAAGACAAGTCAGCCATGGTTTATAAAACGTGTACATGGAAAAATTCTTTGCCCTACGTAAAGAAGTACTGTTTGATGTTGTTAATGCAGTCAGAACACTCTTTAACACTAGTTTCAGTTTTTCCCATGGATATTTAATTCCTGAGAGGTTGCTCCACAACTCCATTTATGGTTTTTTTTTGGTTGTTGGTGTTTTTTTTTTTCAAATTCCAAGATAAGTATATCCACGATTAATTTTACTAAAACATTATCTTGTTGGTTGCTAGTGTACCAGCATTGGCTTTCATAAAATAAATAAATAAATAAATAAAACCTTTCATATGTCTCACTTCAAATACATATGTAAAATGTCCTGAAGAACAAAAACTGTGAACAGCATGCTATAGTTGTTTATTAAAGAAAAAAAGAAAAAAGAAAGATAAAGAAGAGCTTCTCAAAACTTTCTTATTAATTACATAGGCAGAAAGAACAAAGCAATTAATGATGCTTTGACAATCTCAACCATTTTGCAGAGACTAATTGTGTTCTCCTTATGTGGGAAAAATATTGCACCCATTGGCATTCACCGACACTTGCTGAATGTTTTTGGAAACCAAAAAGTGGATGTGAGCACAGTGAGGTGATGAGTGATATGTTTCATCAGTGGTGACTGTGATGTGAAAAACAATCTACATTCTGAATGCACATGCAGACTGTTATGAGCTTGGCATGCAGGACCACGGTCACGAATGAGAAAAATACGTGAAAATACATAGCTAATGTCTGTAACTATGTAGAAGAAATCATGCTTTGCAGCTGAGAATTTGCATTATCAAATAGTGTCATTGTGCTCTTTGTATCTTTGTAATTTTCATGGAAATAAATGGGAGGTGTTACTTGGAGAGCAAGTTATCTACTTCTCATTTTTTTATGAGACTTGTAGAAATTAGACAGTAATTCTGAGGCAGAGATGCTGAGAAAAATTTGTCTTGTGATTAACTATCCCTTTGCACAAGTGCTTGTTTTGTTCAGATGCACAGTATATCTAAACTTTAATACTGAACTAGAAAAAAGATAATGTTTGTTTTTATGAGAGCTTTTGGAACAAGAATAGCTTTGAAAATCATTCCTGAATAATTTTGTCAACTATAATAGCTATCATTTCTGATTTATTTGTCAACTTATGCAAGATGTTATAAATACTGTTTCAGTCTTTTATGCCTTATGTGACAGAACTCAATTATTGTATAATATTTACTTTTAATAGTTGCATTTTATGCTTGGATTTTTAACTTATAGACTAATGGTAAAATAGAAGCCAACTATTTAAACCTTTAGAGTTCAGGTTCTCTCTCTAGCATAAACCTGAAAGAAAAAATATCACAGAATGATAGAACTGCAGGGGTTGGAAGATAGAGTCCAGCGCCCCATGATAAAGCAGATACCCTGCAATAGGTCACACGGTTAGTTGTTCAGACTGGTCTTGAAAATCTCCATAGAAAGAGACTTCACCACCTATCTAGGTAACCCTTTGTCAACCTTACTGCAAAAAAGTTCTTCCTCTTGTTTGCATGGAACTTCCTGTGTTCAAGTTTTAGGCCATTTCTCCTTGTACTATTGCACCACCAAGAAAATTCTGGCCTCATACACTTGCCTACCCTTCCATTTAGAAGTTTATGAACATTAATCAGATCTCCCCCTTAGCCTTCTTTACAGATCTGAACAGATCCAGGTTACGCAGCATTTCCTCATACAAGAGATTCTCCAAGCCCTTAATCATCTTTCCAGCCCTTCACTGGACTCCTTCTAGTATAGTCCTGTCTGTTTGAACTAGGCAGCCCAGAACTGGACACAGTACTCTGTGTCAAGCAAACAAACAAACCAAATAAAACAGCAGCAACAAAACTCCAGATTCTTTATTGTTCCTTGGTAAACACAACCTCTTGTAAAAGGCCTTTCTCAGGTAAGTGATAGTGTGCAAAAGAAAGATACTTCTGTCAAGACAGCACACGATCTTCTTATCTACAGATAGAAGATATATCTCTGTATCACACACCAGATTCAGATAATTGGCTAACTTAACAGATATTTTTCCTATTCTCTCCACATGTATCGTACTGACATCACTAGATCCCAAGCTGATGTTTCAGTGAGAGCACAGATGGTTATGTAATTTTGGGAATGAGCATAAATATTTAGTTTTCACTGAAAACTTTTTCATAGAAATCTCATTCACATTAAGTCAACTTTATCTTCAAATAAGCCTATGATTTCCTGTAATTGCTTAGGTTGGAAGGGATCTTAAAGACCATCTAGTTCCAGCCCTCCTGCTGCAGGTGAGTTGAAACCCACCAGATCAGACTGTCCAGGCCCTGTCCAGAAGAATTTAATCAGTAGTCAGGTAGGGAAAATATATCATATGTCTTCTTGAAATTATGTTCAGCTTCATATGTAGTATGATTTTTTTGCAAAATGAGCAGTCTGTGAATTCTCTGTAAAGTTTTGAGACATCAAGATGACTATGTGTTAATTTTAGCGGATGTAGCATCAAACTTGGAGAGTATGCAGTATAAATGATACACACCTGTAACAAGCTGAAATAGTTGAGAACTCTCATTTTGTGTTGCATGCTTATACTTCGAAATTCAATTAAACCCAAATTAGGACGGAAATTTCTCTCTTCTAGTAGTACTTGTGATCCAAATGAAAAAGCTTTTTTCACTTGCTCTTTTTCTTTGTTTTAACAGTGATGTGTGTGTTTTAAAAGACTACTAGATGCTTAGCTCTTCTCACACCTTAAAAGTCTGACAGTGTTTTATTTCTATATATTTTATACAGTGGTGTTCTGGGATATCAAATGCCTATTCATAAAGTGGTAAACTATTATCGAAACTAAGAGAAGGCTCATCGTACAGTAAAAGAAACTAAAGTCAAAGTAATCTATCTTTATTACTGTTCACTGAGGACTACTTTTCTGGCAGTAGTTACAGTGGAAAGCCAGCTAAAATTCATCAGGTTTAAATTAATAATTGGGTTGTGAATCTGAAAGATATCTGGGCTTTAATACACAGGTTCTTGTTCTGTATGTTAGCAATTTGACAGGTTTTGTTGAGATTTTTCTTTGTATTTCTGAAGTTTTACATGTGGGCTTGGTGCATGTAGAATCTTACACGAAACTGTCATTCTATAAGGAGCCTTTTAGGGGAAAAAAAAGAGGAAAAATGTAAAAAAAGGTACTTATTCAGCACACCGTGGTATTTACTAGTATTTGTAGGTTATAACATGTCTAGATATAAACACATTCATTTAATACTAACAGATACATTTATTTGACATGTGTATACACTATTATGGTCTGCAATCATCTTTTAGTGGCATGTATATTTCTTGTTATAGTAACAGAGAAAGGCATACAGCTTTCATAACAACAGTTACTTACGTGAGAAAGATTTTCTTCCCAAAATTTGAAACAGCAGCTGGAATAACATCTCAGAGCTCTGGGGATCTCAGAACTATAGATAACAATAATTTTAAAATGTGAAAGGCATTAAATTACATTAGTTCAAAAAGACGAGAAATAATTTGTTTATGACAGACTTGAAAAACAGAGGCATAAAACAGTGTAACTGTGTAATATCCATAAACAAGAGAAGATGGAGAAATAAAAGGAACATGAGGGACATTCTTTTTTTCACAATAGTCAATGTATTGCAGAAAGCTAAATACTAAAATGTATTGAGGGACGTAGGTATGAAACAATTTACATATTATGACTGAATAAATAGTGCAGACTTACATTCTGAGTTAGAAAGCTAAAGTGAGATACTATTAATATAATGAAAAGGATGATAAGTTTTTTAAGTATGTAAGCAGTGTGGGTCAGGACAGTTCATACTTTGGCTCTATCATGACCAAAGAAAAAGTATTAAGTGAATGTTTAGTGAATTAAAGGACAATTGGGAAATTTATATATTAAAAATCAGGATAGGGAACAAAGACTTAAGGTCTGGAGAAGCTCACTGAGATGTTGTGCAATGAATTTGCAAAGTGTGATGGAGTTTATTGAGTCCAGTGTCCATCTAACAATGCTTGAAGATCTAAAGCCCTATAGGATTGACACAGGCAAAAAATAAACTAGCATAGTAGAATATCAGAATTATTTTGGTTGGAAAAAGACCTTCAGGATCAAGTCCAACTGACAACTTGACCTACCAAGTCCCTTACCAGATCTACCAAGTCATAGATACATCCATAGAATATATAAATTGATCCCAAAAATGGATAAATAACAATAAATTAAATGAATGAATAATCTGAAATATTCATATTAGTTTAGATTTCTTGAGAAGATTCTTTTAGTATTGTCATATTCATCAAAATATTCATATTTGATAACAGTAATGTGGAATATGAGTAACATCTTGATTTTCAAAATAGCATTATCTAAGTATAAAAGAGGATTGTCTGAATATGTGTATATATATATTTACAAAGAATTCAACAAAGACTTGAGAAAGTTTTACGTACACGTGATTATTCATATTTGTAGTTTGGCAATGTATGAATGCCTGAATGCAGTGCTGAATGTATTAATTTAATTTAAAGCAACTATTATTAAATAGGATTCTATCATTCAGCTGAATGAACCTTAGATAGAGAATTGCCTATCGTTATTCAACAAACTTCCTTTCCTTTAATACATCATTAAATGTAGCTCACTGTTCACTTCAAAGAGATAAAATTGAGGCTTTCACATTAAGAAGAATGCTTAATTTTCTTTCAGGAAAAAAAATGTTACACAAGCATTGCAACTGAAAGATTCTCAGAAGTATTTTCCCATTTCAGATGATGAAATAGAATCAAAACAGTTGTATTTTTGTAATTTTAAAAAATCAATATGAACTACTATTGTTCTCAAAATAACATGACCCTTGGAACCATTTCCTCAATAACTTATCACCAGTATTTCAACTGCCAAATTATATTAATTCTAGGCTTTCAAGTATATGTTATGTGGGAAAGGAAAAAAAAATATAAAAACCACAACCTTTTTTGTCAATAAAAAGAAATAGAGAGATATTAGAACATAAGTATAATCAAGATGATAAATTAATATTATAGTATACATTCTTTTTCAAATGGAAATTGCATAACAGACAGATTGCACATTATATAGAACGCGTGGTGAATTCAAGTCAGAGTTAGATTTATGGGAACACACAAGTTTCTATTGTCTGCAAAGAAATGTTACTTTTAATTTGGATCTCTAAAGCCTGTTGGGACAGTTTTTCACCAAATAAATTTTCCTGGTGCAGTTTAGATGAATCTCAATGTGATATGATGGTTTTTCATAATCTTGTACTACAGTATAATAGCCATTGACAGTTGCACATTTTGAAGCCCTAAACTTTGCAGGAGAATTCAGCTGCACACTCACAAACAAAGTTTGAATCCCACATTGTGCCAGAGGAGGGTAAGATTAGATCTCAAGAATTTATTCACTGGAAGAATGTTTAGTGATTGCAACAGCCTGCCTATGGAAGTGGTGGAATACCCATCCTCAGAGGTACTTAAGAGATACATGAATGTGGTACTTAAGGATAAGGTTTAGTGATTAACTTGATAATATTATGCTACGGATGTACTTGACAGCCTTCTCCAGCCTAAATGATTCTATGATCCTGGAATTTCCTAGCCATGAGTATCACTAATGAATAAAAACTCTACTTCTATCCTCCCCTGTAGAGAAGTTAGGTTTGAAAGATGAATGCATATATATCAAAAAAGATATTTAACTTCACAAAGAAATTCTGATTAGATCAACCACTGGAGGATTTCTCTTTTTTTTACTGATACCAGCAGAACCATCAGATGTCCTCAGTACATAGATCAAATAGTTTAAATACAAAGATATTGCTCATTTATCTTTGCTAAAATTATTATCAATATAATTAACTATAGCATAGTGCATACATTTAGCTACTGAATATAGTCATATTAGGCAATAGCACATACAGCTGCTTAAAATGAGTTTCAGGCCATCTAGCAAAGGCAGAAATAGCAATCCAGCAACAAAGAAGGCATTACTTATGCCTTTCTGAAAAATCAGGACTCACCAAACACTCCAAAAGGGGCAATCTCCTTGCTGTCAGCCCTTAAATGAATTTAGGGAGTCAACACAGGGTTCACCCCTTCCAGTCACACAGGTGAATTGCTTCCACTTCACCAGATACTCAATCACTGATTCATGCCATAATCTAATGGTACCCATACACATATATATACTGTTTTCCCTCTAAAGATTGTTTTAAAGAGAGATAAAAAATATATGCACACTGTCCTTAAGATCTGTATGTGTGCCTAAAAATTGTGATACTCTATAATTAAATAAGAAAAATTTTCTATGGTGTTCTTTAAGTACTTCTAGGTGCTTTTTTTTTTTCTGTTCTAGCAGTGTATTAGATTTTTTTGAATGCATAAATGATTGAAGCTAACTCAAGCCTTGATCATTTTAATTTTGCTTTAGTGTAATCGTGAAAGGAGGCTTTATTTTGCTAGAGATAACAAAGATCTTGCTATCTCTTTTGTTATTGTCTTGCGAAGGAGAAACTCACTTTATATATAAAGCAAAAAAATGTACTGCCGGTGTTAACTGAAGACTTAGCAGTCTAACCCCAGAATAATTATTAGTCCTGACCTGATTACAACAAGAAAAGAGAGAGGATGCTTCATTTGAAAATAATTTTCGATGGCAGTAATAATACAATTAAACTTGATATACACACTTGTATTTTCTACTTCTTTTACTGATGTTGTGTTTCCCCTTTCACTACTTTTCTGTGTCCTGTGCTCACTTTCTTCTGGTATTGGTGGTGAGAGGTATCGTGACATGGTGTCAGCATTTGTGGTCTTTTCCTGGGAGGAATATAATGTGGATGTTATTGTTCTTCATTTCATGTTTTAGATCCACTTGTGTCTTTTCAAACTGTTTGTTCATATCTTTGTTCTGCATTGGTCTCTGAAATATTCCTTGTTGTCTTTCTTACCACTAGAATTGCTTTTCTCTGATTACAGGTTCACATTTCTTTAACTAAGGACTTGTGAGCAGCTTACAGACGTGGTTGTTAGTGGCAAGACTGTGTCCTCTTATTGTGCTATGCCTGCACCCTATTTAGCCACCATTTCTCCAGGCCTTTGTTAGCATCCCAGGCCTGTATTTCTCTATACCACATAATTATGATATTACTATGATAGAACCATATAGAGGCAAATTTAAAACTAAATACTCACAGTGATCTCATCACTTTAAAATACTGCTGCCACAACTAAACCAACAAAACAGCTGCAGGAAGTTTAACATTTTTGAGACAGAACAAACTTAAGGAGACTCTTGAGGCCCTGCAGACTTGAGACAGCCTGTGGCAAGTTGCTGGCAATGACAATACTGTATCACAGGGCTAAATGCCTATAGCAAAAAAATGAAAGAACAGAATGAAAAAGAGAAAAGATCCTTCCATTAAACATGGCTCATTTTGGGGTATTTAAAAATCTTTCATTTTTTCATAGCTATCCAATACGATTGGTGATTTAACAACTTGATTGTATGGAAAATAAATGTAAAAAGAACAAGCAGTAGAGAAGTCATGACAACTCATGAACCACAAAGAGACTGAAATCTTTTCGACACTATTCGTGTAAAGATGTTAGAAATACACCAGGTGAAACATACTTTAACTTATTTATGCTTAATGTTAAACTTGGGGAATATAAATGGCTACTGAGCTGTTATCATCTATACTGCAGATTTCTAAAGGAAAGAACATGCCAGTAGATAACCAAAGTGCTCTGGTGATCTCTTGCAATTTTTCTTCAGTGAATACCAGGATTTAGATCAAAATTCTAAGTCCTTCTGGCTAACTGCTGATGGCATGCACTTTAGTACAATGTAGATGACATTTAGAAAAGAACTGCTGCCACTGCCACTCAAAAATGTTAACATGTTTATTAATCAACATAAATTTCAAACGATAGTGACAGATTTTAATAATCATATTTTAGAGACAGATTTTATTAATATTAGCTATAGAGTAAATATGGCTATTTGTAGAGTAAATTGGGCTATTTGTAGAGTAAATGATTGTTCTTCAGAACCAATTACTTCACGATAACATGAAAGTATTACTATGAATGAAAAGCTCTAAACCTCAGAAGAGCTCTTCGGTTGACAGTATGTGACATGATGCAAGACCTACTTCTTGCAAAAAAGATGAAGTTATTCCACAGAGATAGGAATTAGGCAAATGAGCAGTAGTATACCCTGAAGATCAGTTCTATAGAGTGTAACTTTCTGCTCTGTTATTTGTTGTTGAGCCCTGTGACTGAAGCACAAAGATTTTTACAGAATAAAGAAATGATAGATTGATCTTATGAATTCAGCCTTAATGTTTTTTTCTTGGCTCGTAATTAGATAACTTGTAAATGACTTATGTGAGATAAGAATATGTATAACAGCTGTTAAGAAAGGCCAAAAGAAATGAAGACATTTGTTTTAAGCTAAGGACCTTACTGAACACATTATTTTCATACAATTAATTGATTCATTCAATAATATATTTTAATTCTATTTTGCTACAGCTCTGTGTTTTCTTCATGTTGTTATATTGTGAGATCTCACAGTAAATATCAGAATATATTTTAATACAGTATAGTATGTATCAGTAGGCATTTTAAATATGAGAACAGTCCAGTCTGTCCAGAGATAAAAACAGGAGTTTTTTACAAAGAACTGAAGTATAAGTACAGGGTAATTAACCTCAATTGAGTAAGATTCTTACCATTTCTTTTAACTTTTATTAGACATAAATATTTCTAAAGTTTAAGCACTACTTTTAAATGCCAGAAGTACATCTAAAGTTATCATATTCAGAAGATGAGATGGATAGTTCCATTATTGGAGATGCCTGTTTCTCTCATCTATAAGATTTTCCTATCAGTTTCAGATCTCACTTTCATTTCTGTGTGAAGACAAAGACATATTTTCCGAGGAACTTGTTAACTAATTAACTTTTATTTTTCCCAGAAATGGGCTCATTTGAATATAGCCCAAAAAATTCTACATCGAGAATCAAGATATATTACATAACACAGTATTTTTGAAAGTGCAAATGAATCAGAAATGTATTTTAATAGTGGAGAATATAACATAATGATTATTATTGATTCAAAAAAGCCATAAAATTTTACATTATTAGTGCTAATGGATTTCATTATCTGAGTTACTCTTTGCCTCTGAATTGTCTTCTGTCTTGTTCATTGGGATCATACTGTCAAAGCATTTATTTATTTATTTTTATTTTTATTTTTATTTTTTCCTTGGAAAGGAAATGTGTTAAATATATAGATTTAGGAAATTATATATATATGCATATAAACACTAAAAGGTAAGTTTTGAAGGTATCAGTGGGGAGGTATTCCATGATTTGGTGCTCAGCAGTTTTCTACCATTTGTTGATATATTGACTGACTACTGTTCAATTGCTACAGAGTTCCCATGGAGTCAAATAATGCAGATTTAGCACACAACTGAGGGGAAAAAGCAGCAGGATGCATAACATGGAATGGGACCTCAAAATTTATAAAGTGGAGGGTAGATGGCAATGAAAGAAAAGAACAAAGAAGGCAGAGTAAAAACAAGGTCTAAAAAGACTATGGTTTTAGTAAAATCTGCAGATGTAATTACATGAAATACAAGTGTTGTTTTAAGATGCTGAACTGGGAAGTTAGAAGGATGCTGAGCTACTTTTATTTAGGAAAACTTCATGAAAGCTTATACACTCTGTTTCCTATCAGAAACACTAATGGAGAGATGAAATAAGAAAGAAAAACCAAAAGAATGGGAAGCAAGTCTAAATTAGCAGTAAGGATTTACCACATTTGGTGTACAATATAAGCACAGTATAGCAGAAAGACACAATGCAACCTTGTCTAAACAGCTCTTTCCTTCATCTTCCTCCATTCATCTGGGAACAAGACAGAAGTAGTTGGATTAAGATATACTCTAGATGAATTGTCAATATGAATCCAAAATGAAATACTAAATCAGAAATGTATTTGCATAGAAAATGAATGTATCCAAAATAAAGCAAAATTACAGGATAATGTATGAGGACTGCTCTGAAAATAGCCTATTTTATTACATCAGCCTACAACACCATAGGAAGATGGTGGTGGTGTGGCAGCAGAGGTTGAACCTTCCTATCAATATCCCATTACATTTTGTTGCTGTGTGACAGATGGCAGCAGAAGGACAACCTGACGGTATAGTGTCTGACATGGAAGTGCAGATGAAGCAAAAGTCTGTAACTGATTTTTTCCATGCAGAAAAAATATCCACCATTGAAATCATCAACGATTTCTGAATATTTATGGAGATCAAGCAGAGAATGTGAGCTCAGGGAGGTTGGAGGATACCATGTTTCAACAGTGGTGACAGAGACCCCTTTGGTTGTACAGACTTACAAAAGAGGCATCCATTCTTTTGTTCATGGATGGTGAAAATTCATGGCTAATGATTGTGATTGTGCTGAAAAATAGGGTTTTGTAACTGAGAACTTGCTCTATCAAATAGTGTCATTGTGCTCTTTGTATCTGTTGTGGTTTCCATGGAAAAAAGTAGGAGGAATTACTTTCTAAGCAACCTATGTATGACTTAACAGATATACTAGAAGAATGTTTACATAAGACTTCTCCTGAATATATGGAAGATCACAATTGTTGCATGTGTACTCAATTATTAACACATTTATAGTTTCAAATAATAATAAGAATAAGAAAATGTAATCACATGGAAAAGGAATGGCAGTGGAAGTATTAAAATAGTATAGTTCACGTTCAATTAGTTGTTCTACCACTGGTTTTTATTATAGTGTTAGAAGTCAGTATGTCTGTGCCTCACTTCGCTAACTTTAATGTGGCAGTAGCAGCACATTGATATCCCTCAGGAGTGTTGTACAGATTAATAAATATAATTAATGGTTGTGATTCGTGATATTAACTCATGTTAATCTATTATGTAGATGTTAAGAAGGAAGTGAAGTTAAAACATGGAGAGGTATTTATTTTATATATATACTGCCCGATTCTCGAAGAAGGAAAGTGCAGTTTGCATTGGCTGTAAACATTTTCTGAAGATCTGTGTCTCTGAATATCAAATGGTTCCTTTTGACTTCTGTCTATCTATTAGATGTGGGCTGAAACACATGCTAAGATCTTACTTTTTTCAAGCTTTCAAATACTGTCTGTATTATTTACTTTCATAGTTTAAATGTCAGCAGCATGTGATCAATAGAAGTAGCCTTTCAATGTTAATCAACAACTTTTTCCTATAAATATGTTAATTTCCAGATTAATAATCTCACCAGGAACCATCTATTGACAATTAGGAAAATCAGAATTAAATAGGCTTAACCTACTTCTAAAATCAATAAAATAGGTAGATAGGATACACCATTATTAATATAATGTGCTATAGGTGCTTTCTTCAAAGATAAGTATTGTATTGTTGGTACAGTGTGTGGGGGATAGAGCCCTTACTTTATTCCTAAATGTTAGCAACAGTTTTCTAAATTTATCTAATGTATAAGGTCTATTTCATCTGCTTCTATGTTCACAAGAGCATTAGCATGTTACTAAAGTTTCTTCCAATGGTATACTTGTAGCCCTATATTCCTTCACTTGGAAATACTGGGACATTTGCATGATAGAAGACCAGTATCAAAGGCTCTGGGTGGATTATGAAACCAGTAGAATGGAAAAAACTGGAACTACATTGGACAGCTTAAAAAGTAAGGGAGAACCCACTTGGGAATTGAAGCAAATCTTGGCACTGAGATCAGAGAAAATCTTTTTTGACAGATTTAAAATGAGAGACAGTCAAAGTCCAATGTGTTACTCAGAACCATAGATAATTACTACTGAGAGTGATAGTGAATAGTCTTTCTTGTATTCCCACAAAGAACCTACCTTGTGAGTAAGATACACAGTCAAAAATTCCTTCACCTCTTTGCTGGGATTCCTGTGATCCAGTGTGTGTATTCTCAGAGTAGATCATTACCTCTGAATTAGTCCACAGTACTTTCTGAAAACAGTGAATCTAGAAAATAGACAATGGAACTTAAAACATGAATTGAATTATACCTTACAAGTTGAGAATGCAACTTTCTATGAAAGTGCTTGACTCCCTCCAATAACTCAAAAAGGACCATAGGATGACAGGCTGAGACTGCTTCGCAGAAAACTCATATTAGGTGAGGAATCCACCTTGTTAATGTCTATTCAGTTTCAAAACACCAACAGACACTATCAATATGAATCTTTTGTGCAAATGAAGCACTGATATAGACATTCATTACAAGATGAACATAGAAATTAGCTGTTAGTAAATTGAGCTACCGTTATAAATGTTTCTTAATAATTAGTCTGTTGCCATATTTTCTCACTAAAACACAAAAGCCCAGATAATATGTTTCCCAACAAGCTAATTCAAATCCAGTTATCTTCGTCTATATTCTCAAACTTATTCATGATATACCATAGTCTAACAGAAGAAAAACTTAGGAGTTACACTGCATTAGGAAATGTAGTGAAGTACACTGATTTTTCAGACTGAATAATAGTAATGAACATTAGAAAAATATTCTGAAAAATTAATACTAGACGCATGAAAAACTGTTTATCTGAAATATTTAATTCATTTTCGAATACATTTCCATAATCTCCTAATTTATTTTTAAAGCACTTATTATGTCTTCAAGTCTAATAGATTTGATATCATTTATTTATAATAAATGATCTTATTATCAGTAATAATCCTTCATCCATTTTTTTTTCTCACTTTAATGTTGCTCACACTATCTGTGGTGCAGTTCCACTGCATTAGTGAACGCCGGAATAAAAAATGAAGTATTATGTCTAAATCATCTTCTGTTATTTAAAAACTTTCTTATTACCTGATTCAAAAATCTGTTGTACATATCAGTAGCATACCTTCAGTATGGTTTGATTTAGCATATTATTTGTTTTTGTACCCCTTAGTTTCTGTGTCACAAAATAACAAAGTAGGAGTGACCCACTGTTGTCACTACTGAAAAGCACCATCACCACCGCACTGTGCTCGCATGCTCTGAATTCAGCAAGCACCAGTGAATGTGAATGGGTGCAACTTTTTCCACATGGAGGAATTCAATGGCACGCCTTTGCTTCAAATGCACTACCATGTCAGACACCATTTTATCAACCTGCCACTCTGCCATCTGTCACACAAAAACAAAAAGTAAATTAATAATTAAAAAAAAAAAAAGAGAGAGGAAAAATGCATAAAACTAGTGGAATATTTGGCCCTGTTTTTCTGAAACTTAACACACCACTCTTGTTTGATAGCAAAGATTACAGTTCTTAGTGAGGTCTCAAGATGTTCATCAGAGAGTTTTAATGAAATTTTACTTTTCCCATACTTCATCCTTGACAATAATTGTTTAAAATGCATGTACTGCCAAAAAACAATGACACGGATAAGGTGTGATTCTGAAGTGAAAATGGGATTTTGAAAGTCAGGTAAAGAGACATCAGATATTTTGACTGTATCTGGTTACAACTCTATACATTCTATTTGAAAATTTGCAGGTCATGTATTTACATGAACTGAAAATGGCCTTGCAAGTATAAATAGATGATTTCTTTTTTTGCAATATTGAAACCCCAAGCTGGAGTGTGGTCAGCGTGCCCATGGGATGGGATGCCATTCTGAGAGACCTAGATAGGCTTGAGCAGTAGGCCCAGGAGAACCTCATGAGCCTCAACAAAGCTAAATGCATGATCAAGCACCTGTGTGAAGGCAAACCCCACTGATCAGTATGAGCTGGAGGATGAAAGGATTGACCACAGCACTGACAAAAACAACCTGAGAGTACTGGTGGATGGCAAGCTGGACATGAACCAGCAATGTGACGTTGCAGCCACTCTGCAGAGAAGAACAACTAAAGTTAAATCGTGATAAGGGTGTGGACCTCACTGCATTCTCTGCTGTGCCCACAGGTCGGACATACATGCACTAGTTTTTGTGCCCCTTTAAGCTGAAAAGGATTGCCATTTGGTTAGCTCTTCTGCTGAATACTTCAACAAAGATAGATGGAATTGAGCAAACAGTGTTTTCTCCAACACATACCTTGTGCAGTCTTAGGGCTTTTGACTAGGGAACTGTCATTAATCAGTTTGGTATCAAATACAAGCAGTTCAAAATTAAACTATTATAAATCATTGAAAAAAGTGTAAGGGAATATTTTTCAGAGCAATGCTACATTCTTAAATAACCTCTGAACTTGACCCAAAGTCACTAGAAAACAGGTGGAAATATGAACATTGTTATTTGTGTAAGATGTATTACCTTTTATGCATTAAAAATATGCATTATTTACATAAAATGATCATAGCAATTACTTCAAATTACATAAAATTTTAGCAACTACATCCAGAAGGAAAGAAAGCATATTTTTTCTGCCTCTGGGCTTTAGGAACTAACACTATGTCTGTGCAAATATGAGGCTGACTAAAATCATTGTAAATATAATTAGTGGTGCTTTCACAGTGTGAATTTATTCAGTAAATTAGAAGCTTATAAGAGATAGAATTCACTGAAAGCTATCTGCTCTTTGCATGGAAACAGAGCACAGCTGGTTTGATCACAGAATGGTGACATGATTCTATTTGGCAGAAAGTCATCTTTTGTCACTGCCAAAGCAGATAAAAACAAAACTGTCAATGGGTGAGTATAAAAGGCAGATGCTATTGCACACATATGAATCTCATTTTAAACACACAGATATTTTAGCAAAAGCTAAGAAAGGAAGCTATATTTACACCTCTTTCTCTATCTTTAATACTGGTAGATTTGTAGTGAAATTTCTTAGACGAGAAATATAAAATTCAGTATTCTTTCAGCATATTAATAAACTGCTGACAAGAAAACGTTAAAAATCAATAAATTAATTCTAATAATTAATTATTATCAACATTCATTCCGTAGATAGAATTCAGAGAAAGATTATTTTATTCAGAACAAGAATATGAAAAATTATTCAGAACTAATTGGTGCAAAAGTCTACTTCCTATTAGACTGTCTAAAGAGAAATATGCCAGACTAAAATGCATGAGATGGAGCAAATAGCATTTCAAGTTTTTAAATGAACTAATTACAGAATAAATTAATCTTTACACTCTATTTATGTTTACTAGCAAGACAAAAAATAAAATAAAGTAAAATAAATGTTTATGTACAGAATGCTAAGCAGAAATTCCTTAGCTTTTCTTTTCCTCCCGTTTATCATCTGCTTTGGACATGTCACTTTATTTTTTTCTGTTTGTATCCTGCTTAATTCTTGTCTACTTCATCAGCTTATTTTGGAATCAAAAGCTTAAAGTAGGCATTTCTGCTCTAGCCTGTAATTAAAATATCTTATAAAACTGTAATGCAATGCAGTAAAAGTTTAATGGCTTAGTCTTGATGGTTTTATTGTAGCACCTTTGAAGTCAACCTGAATGAGTAATATCACTGAAAAAGCTCTTAAAGACTAGCTCTGTTGTGTATTCTCAGTTATATGAATCAAATTGCAATTTTACATACAAGGTAGGAAGAGTGAATGCCATTAGTAAAAACAATTTCAACCGTGTTAAAAAAACAATACTGGATGGTCAAACTATTATTGATATTTTTTTTTTTCTCTCAGAAAGTACTCTCATCTTGTTGCTAGAAAGAAAAATGTAACTGGTAGAAAAACTAATAGATATGTGATAGTATCCCTGATATCTATTATTTGGCTTCAAGGAAAGTCATTTCATCCTCTTTGCTGGTACTGTGTAACGTCTCTTTTCAGTACAGAGATATAAACTGTGAAGAAAGAGCAAGTATTAACTCTTATTGAAACACTGAGATTAAATTTCTTTTTCAGCCTCGTTAGATAGTGATGACTTTCAGTAACAACAGTGAAACAAGTCTTTCTAAAAGAATCCTAAGCTTGTCTAACATAAATTTCACTGACCTTCTCCAAAAAAATCTAAATGATCACGGAAAATTCTGCATCTGAAGCAGGATATTTACGAAAAGATGTATTTACCTTTGTCAGAGTTTAATACATCTTCCACACTCAAGTAAACATTCGGGTACAGTGGTAAATATTACTTTAGAACACAGAACTTGTCAAATATCAAAAGTACATAACAGAACATGGGTCTCTTCGTTTGGATATGGAAATCAACAACATTTTTTCAAATACATCTGCACAAAGGTGAAGTGTTTTTTTGGTCTATTGAGATTTCCTGAAGGAATTAATTCAACAGCTATTTATTAGTTGTACTGAACAATATTCAGTTCTGTGTGATGAAGAGGGGGTAGATGGCATAAACATTTTGAGCCATTATATGTTGTCTCCTATGTGGATATTTCGGAGCTAAAGAACTGTAGTTCAAATTCAGTCTATGATGCAAACTTAATTTTGAAAGAAGTTGAAGAGAATTCTCCGAGGAGCATCTGGCAGTTTTATTACTTGTATAAAATTTTCCAGCTGACGGACATCTAAGCCTACAGCTGAGACCTGTTTACACTCCCAAACTAGCAATTTCATCCAGTCTGATAAATTAATCATGACAATGATAAGCAATTTTTTAAACCAAAACTATGAATAGAAATGGAGTACAAAAGAATATAACTGAAATATAATGAGGAAATAAATGAAAATCAATACAGACAAAGGCTATATCATCCAATAGAAAGGATTGCTCAGGAGAGAAAGGAATGAGGTAATAACAATAATTCAAAGAAGGTAAATTAGTAAGACAGAATCTCTCGAGAAACCACAAGTAAAGGGTCCCTAATGATTATTTGTAAGTGAAAGTAGGTATCTAAGTTGTAGAGCCTGTCTTTCCGTAATTAGCTGTAGGGCAAAAAAACCCTAAGGAGATCCATATAAGAATATAATATATGCTAGAGAAGAAAAAAAAGATAAAAAAGGATTTAATTAACTAGTCATAATTCAAGACATAGCAAAACATGTAAGATTAATGATATATTGTCATTTGCAGTAACAAAATGAATTACAATTACTTTTACATTTGGGAAAAAGGGAAAAAAATGCTTCAGACATAGAACATTGAGAGCATAGATGGAAAGCAAATAATCTCTGAAACAACTTGGATGTGTTTGAAGCGCAGAAAAGATGAAAATGAAATTTTTTTTTGTTAGAAATTGAGAAAAAATGAAATTCTGGTGTATGACAGTATGAAATGTATGGATTATGAAAAAAAGAAAATTATATTTATCCTATACTGGACTATTCTGTCAGAGAATCTGAGTGTCAAAGGATGTCAGCAAAGAACAGTCAACAGAATGCAAAATAACTTTAGTAAAGTTAAAAAAAATTGTAAATAAGAGGCTTAAACAAGACTTCAAAACCAGTCAGTATTGAAGCCAGAACAAATACATGCTTCACTAAATAAATACACTATGAAACCAGATCTGTTACCAAAGCTCAATGCAAATATGCTGCCCTAAAGTGCCATATGTTACAGAACAGAATACACTCAGCTACAGCCAGCTGGTTTAATCAGTTTTCTGCTGTCAACAGGGACATAACTGCACAGCTGTATAGTGTGATCAATTAAAAAAAAAATGTTAGGAAGAAATAAAAGGATACATCTCTACAAGGTTGGCCAGCAGTAAAATAAAAAAAGAAATTAGCAGACCTCTGTGCATTACATGACCTCTTTTTGCCTCTATGTGTTCCATACCATGCATTGCAAATGTTCAGTTTGCTAAGGACTGCATTTCTACAGAAAGACATACTTCTGTCTGCGCTCACCTCTGTACATCCCTATTGCCTCACAACACCTACTTGGATCAATCCTGGATCCCTTTTTGGCATGAGTTTGTACAATACTTCCCATATTACAGTGCTGTTCCAGCCCTGGAAATAAGTAATCATAACTACTCTTATGAAAAAAAGAGAAAAGTAGAAAGTAGTAGCTGGAAATTGTAGATGAATTGGGTTAGGCTGAATACTGGGATGAAAGGAAGAGTGATGTGAATCAACACAACTTAAATGTTTGGAAAATAATGAGAGGAAAAGCAACATTTGGGAAAAAATATAAATAGGAAATACAAAAAAATTAGGAAGTAATTACCTAAGTCTGTGTGTATGGTGTTCTATGTAGATGATCTTTCTGAAATATGAGTGCATGTAAAACTCCCCATTTATTAAAACTTCTAATCTCTTTCAGTGGGCTTAAGAGAATTAAATGAAGCTTTCCTCACTCATTTTAGCACAGTGCTTTTGATCCACTGTGGAATGTGTTCACCTTAAATAGATTAAGCGATGTATTTTATTTTCTTAAGTCCATTAACAAAATAATCAATAATTTCTTTTATATTTCCAATAAATGCTACTCTGTGCAACATTTCTTTCAAGATTTTCTTTTAATTGTACTGTAATGAGCTTTTAGCTCCAGAACACCATAGGTTTTTTTTCCTGACATAAGAAAATTTGAAATGAGTAGCTGGCATTTTAAGTAAGCCAAGTGAGACAAACCCAAGTCCTTGGCATGAAACGTTAGATAAACGTTCAGTGTTTTTGTGGTGATTCACTTATTATCAATTTATTTATAATACATTTTAAAGCAAGTTTCTGAAAATTTAAAGCCCAGAATATTATAATAAAACCATTCAATTAAAAGTTGGGTACAATATAACACAAAAAAATATGTAGAAATATACAAAATAAAATTAAAATCTTTCAGGACAATATTATATTCTGTTAAAACAAGGTGAAATTATGTTATGGACAATAGAGTTAGCATTCTTAAATGAATCAAATTTTTCAACCTGGAAGCTGAAGAAATATTTCTAAGTAATAGGGACTTGAAAATTATTTTACAATATTGTCACAAAAAAAAACCAAAAAACAAAAAACAAACAAAAAACATATACACTGTCATTTTTAACATATTGAAATGAATACATTTCAATTTTTTTGCATCTTTTCCTGAGAATTATACTAATTCAGTGGAATGAAAGCATCACCACCTCTGAAATATTGAAATTAATTATGGAAAGAATAAAAAAAATGTGCATATATTAGCTTCAGATTCTTTGATGTGGTTCCATTGATGAAATATCTGTAGGCATAAATAATAGCTCATCTGAGAGCCTGAAATAAGGTGGTTAATAATCAATACTCTCAAAGAATTCATATGCCAAGGTTATTATTATTATTATTTCTATTTGAATATACTTTAAAATCTCCCTTAAGAATTAGCTGATGTGTTTATGATACAGAGGGATACCTGGGATAATTTCAGGAGATACAAACAGAAACAGATTTGAAAGCATAAGTTATTAGGAGTGTTTGAAAGATTAAAGTTTTGCACTAAAAAGGCTTTGGACATTCATTCTTCTAATAATATAAAATGACCATTTTTATACATTCAGTACCTAAACATAAAAGTTCACTCCACATCTGAAGATCAAAACCAAAGAATAAATGAGCCAAGTGGTTTTAACACTAAGAAAGATTAACAGAAAACCATCATCTTTGCTAAGAGAATTGCAGGATATGCTTCTATTTCCAAAGATATTATAGAATATCTGTAAAATCTCTACGAACTAAAACACAATAAATACAAGGAGCATGTTATTTTTCATTCATTTTGCATTCAAGAAAACAACTCTTATGTCACCTTTCGTCAGTAATGACAGCAACTACAGGGAATAAGCTATCTGCATTATCATTAAAGAAATTCATTAAGTTAATATAAAAATAATAAAAACTTCAATACTGTTGAGAGAGTTACTGGCAAATGTCTTTGAAAGTTAATTAAAATTGGGACCTGTACGTTTCAAATAAATTCTGTTCTGCAAATTGCTTTCTAGAGAAAAGAGGCAGACCTAAAGATATAATCAAGTAAATAATAATAGTAATAACAATAATAACAATAAAACAGAAAGAATAAAAATGTAAATTTAGATAACTAAACATCAAAATATACTCCTTTGGATATCTCAACATTATCATCTCATTCAGAATCCTTTAATTATGGGCACCTTCATTTTTATTTTAAAGGAGTCCTGCTGATATCAGCAGGTTGCATCACAAGAGAGAAATAGATCCAATCAAACTAGTGTGGCAGGATCTGGCCTTCAGAATCACAGATGAAAAATAAACAAAAAATAAATTTAAATTCCAAAACCCTGTTGACTATTTGCATCTCTCAGAATTCAGTATTCCCACAAAAGAAGATTGCTTTAGTTTAAAATCAGTAAGAACGTTATAGAGGAAAACCAAACAAAAATAATTACAGCAAACAATTTTTACATGAGCCACAGCTTAAATGAAATGTTGTATGTATGTTAAAGTGTAACTGCTAAGCTACAAAATATCAGTGTGGGTGGAAGTCTGTGTTCACTTGCAAGTACTGGAAAAACAAAAGGAAATTTATACAGAAAATGAAAAAGTGTTTGTTTTTAAATGAAGAATATGCCATAAAATTGAAAAAAAAAAAGTGAAAGATGATAGATTCTGTCTTGTATCTAACACTATGCTAAAAGTTACACGTGACATAACATGATTACTTATCATTTGCAAATCTACATCCAGAATCAGAAAGCGTGGAATCACTGCAGAAAGCATCAATAGAGACAAAAATATTTTTCATATCAAAGAAAATTACGAGTTACCCCCTGATACTAAGCATAAGGAATCATGAAGTGCTTTAGAAATCCAATTTTATTTACATTCTACTTTATTAATAGTGGCCTTCATGGGCAAGTTGGACTTCTCAGGTTGGATTGGGTGTTCAATCACCTTTGATCTTAAAGTCTTGATAGTATAAAATTGAATTTTCATTAAGAGGTGTAATTTTTACTTTGTGACAGGTGGTTGTCAATTTAATCAAACAACACTATATTGTAGAGAATATCTGTAATGAGATGCAGTTCTTAGTAGCCCTTATGTTGACCATATGGGTTTTAAAAGGTTCAAATTTCATAATGTTACCATTTTAAAGACAACCACAGCTACTGAAAAATTTCAACATTTTGACTGGAAAAAAAAGTAGCATTTGCTGAACATCTAACAATTCTAGTACAAGAAGTCTGTAATCATATTATTCTGGCTGTACTATCTAGTGCATTTCTGCTCACATAAGAGGACTGGTAACAATACATCTGCAAAGCAACTCTTCTCAGTGAAAAGGAAAGATGGTCTCCCCTGACAAATATGTCTGTCAATACTCATGGAATCATCATAGAATCATAAAATCATAGACTGTCTTGGACTGGAAGGGACCTCCAGGTTCACCTCCCACTTCCTGCTAGCCACTCCTATTCTGAAGCGGCCCAGGGTGCTTTTGGCCTTCTGGGCTGCAAATGCACGCTGCTGGCTCAAATTAAGCTTCTCATCTATAAGGACCACTAAGTCCTTCTCAGCAAAGCTACTCTCAAGGAATTCTCACAGCCTGTAGACTCATCTGGAATTACTTGCAAAAGTAATTTAACAAAATTGCAAAAGTAATTTAACAAAACCTTGCACTTGTTTTCTCCATGGACTCTATCCCTTCATCCACATCTCTGATGAAGGTGTTGATCAGGGTGAGATCCAGCACCAAACCCTGGAGAACATTGCTAATGCTGGTATCCTGGCTACCAGTGAAGATTGGAGGTGTCTGGTTTGCTGTATCATTTTTGGATCTGCCATTTTTGGCAGGATTGATGTTGTAAATTCTAGAAGCCCGAGCTTCAATTTTGGCAGCAATTAAGAAAATTAGTATAATACCAGAAAGAACTGCATCAGAGACAGAGAAGGAGATCACATATCTGAAGAGATCATTTTAGATCTTGGCTTTGTAAATGGGAAATTAATGAGATCTTAACTGGAGTATTGTAACATGAGTAGACAAAAGATCAAGAAATTCTACGTAATAGGAAAACTATGATAAAGTATCATGCAGGTTATACATACTATCTGAATGAAGGAAAAAAAAATCAAACTTATTTTCATTAGAAGGATTAACAAAAAGTGATTAACCTGTACGACTTTTAGAATCAAAGAGCCTAATCAAAGAGTCTGGGGCACCTATTCCAGTGCTTCACTGTTAGCTGTACCAAGTAAGGCAGTTTCTTGGTGACGTCCTTCATCTGAGTCTTGGGGAAGCAGGGAACTTTCCTTTTAGTTGTAGCCTTCAGCCTGACAGGGAGAGGATACAGGTTGCTTTGGATCTTATTCTTCCTCTTGTGGTCTATCCTGTCCTTGTGGGGACAGTGTTTCCTCTGTTCTCTTTCTTTTTCAGACCCCTCATCACTTTTTAACTTATCTATTCCATCTTGTAGCTTTTTCTGCAGGCTGAGTGGATTGTCCACCTGCTTGAAACTCATGTAGTTGTTCATCATGTCAGTGAAAGACTTCAGCAATCTGCAGCCTGGATGGCTATGTGTTTTTCTGGGAGGGCATGTTTGCCTTTGGAGGGCATAGAGACAGTGTATACCATAAGTTACTGAGAAGGCAAAAATTCTCTCAAAATAAAAACAAAAACCAAAAAGCACTGTGAATACCAAGGGAGTTCAGAAGGCAATTGTACTCTGAAAGCAAAAGCAATGTTCTGAATGGGCTAGAAACTGCATTAGTAGAAGAAAGAAGTGAGTATAAGCTTCTGTGGCAATTGAGGGGGAGGGGAAAAAAGAAAGAGAGAAAATTATATTCCTGTCCCCGTAGATGTCTGAATGAGCTTGGGAGCTCAATTACACTCCCAGCCCTTGAAATGCTCCCTCAGATCATTACTGAAGTGATAAACCATATTGTTGGAGAGAAATGGGCAGATGTAAACATCTCATCATGAACTAAGAGTCAACAGACAAATCATTGCCTTTGGGGGTTATTTACAAAAGAATTCTGTTCAAAAGAAATATGAAACATTACTATGAGATTTCATTTCAAATACTCCTGCACTCTTTTTAATTCTTATTTGGTTTTACGTACGCTTGCTGAGGAAGGAACAAGCCCAGGAGTAGTAATGATTAAGCACACTAACTCATTCCACACAGTCTGTCAGAGGACCCACAAACCGTAACAACTTTTGGTTACTGCTTTCCTAGATGAATCTCAAAGTGATTATCAAGAGGTGGAAAAAAACCCTTAAGTTTTCCAGTTCTTTAATTTCACTTTTTCCATAAGAAGTAAATGATTCATTATATTAGATTTCAATAGTATGAAGGGGTAAGAAAAGATGTATCTATGTGCAGTCTCTATCTCCCTATATATTCTTCTGTGGTGATGAAGAATAAGGGTTAGAGACTATCCTACAAGCAGCACAGTTTAACACTGTAAAAGTCTGTAAAAAAAACTGTAAAAAAACACTGTAAAAGTTGGCTTTTGTGCATTATGTAAATGCAGACAACAAGAAAGCTTATATTTGTGATGCACAAATAATTTAATTCATGTCATTACTCCGTAATAGCGTAATTGTTAGAACGTATAATGTGAACCATAAAATTTGGCAATTACAGAGTTATTTATGCTCTTTAAATACTACAGCAACTATACTATATTTTAAAGTGCCATGCAATACCTAGCTTAATCGCCTCCCAGCTTGTATGGCTAGCTTGAAAATGAGGACCCTCTCTATAGTAAGCTTAGATACATGCACATTATAACAATATATGCAATGTTTAATAGTTTAGCACATGTAAGTAAACAGAGCAAATCAAATTATTAATGACAAACATCTTTTACACAAATTTAGCTTCTTTATGGTATCCAGCAATTTTTTCTTCCAATTGGCTGGCAAATGCTTTGAGTAAACAAATTTAGATGGATTGCTTCCTCGTAATTTATTGCCTGCATTAGTTTAATTGTTCAACACAGAGAACTCTAATCAAGAGGTCTAATTGGGGAGCCTACTTTCAATGTAGCAATATCTGTTTCTTGATTTGCTCTCTTGTTAAGAGACAGCAAAAATGTGTTATGAATAGAGTAATATAATGGGATTCTGAGATTCATGTAATTCTTAGCAGCAAAGTTTCCACTCAGGCATGTAAAGCATGGTAGACATTACACATGGGCTTAAGTTCTATTAAGAAGAGTTGAGGCAGACACCTGCTTTTCTTTCTGCTCATCATAACTCTTGACCAGCTGTTGCAAGACTTTAGTATTGAACCCTCTCATGTTTCCAGGCTCACTTTTGTGAGATTTCATCTGCAGTTAAAGGGATTCGTTTAAATGTATCATGGTTAACGCTAAGACCCACAGCAGCATTTTATACAGCTATAGTTTTTCTGTCCTGATTAGTGTTTCAGGTATCTGTTCCAGAGCCACTTCAGTACAGGCAGTAAATTTTTCTCCTGTAACCCTAGATTTATCCTGCTTTCAGAACGAACAATAGCACATAACAGTAGTACAGCATGAAAGTTTGAATAACGGAAGTTCTGTGGAAGAATTTATTTACAGTATGGATAACAGAGCACTGGAACAGGTTGCCTAGATAGCCTGTGGATTCTCCATCTATGGAGATATTCAAGACCCACTTGAATACGCTTACCTATTCAACGTATTGCGGGGTACCTGCTTTAGTAGGGGGATTGGATTCAGTGATCTCTTGAGGTTTTTTCCAACCCCTGAGATTTTGTAAGAATGTGTTATTTTACAGCAGTGAAGTGTGAATTACAGTACCAATATTAAGTGCTAATGCTACAAGGATCATGATAATTTATTGTCAAAGTTGACCAGAGTTACCCTGGTCTGAGGAAAGCCATCAGTACTGTTCCTTAGAAAATGCCCTTCTTCTTAGATCTCTCTCAAAATAAGGATAAAACCATTTTCAAGGTCTCTTCAGTGCTGTAATGGAGAAAGAGGTCAGGTAGGGTACAATGTGTTATACTTTCTCTTCAATAATAATACTTCTACTGACCTCAGTAATTTACAAAAAGGGCAAAATAAAAGTTCAAGGTATCGTACCACACTTTGGCTATCATCCCTGGGAAAATCAGAAGTTATCACTTTTCCCTATTATTACATCCATCCAACAAGTGAACACAGTTAAGCCCAATCCTAAATTGATTCCAAGGACTGGATCTTGCTCTTTCCAAACATATACATCACTGAATAACTGGAATATATGCAAAGGTTTTTCAGAAAATAAACTTTTAAATAATCTGAACTCTGTCCCAAACTCCCAACAAACACTGCTATTTACTGAATTCATTTGTTTTTGAAATCATGAGTTCCTTGTATCATATTTGTATCTTGGCAAGCAGTTGCAATGCACATGGGTAAAGAACTTAACCAAATATCAGTAACTGAATGGATAAAAAATTCTGCTTCACAAAGAAATAATAAACTAGCACATTAAAAAAATAGTTTAAGCATAGCCGAAGGGATTTAAGATTTTCGTTATGTGACTATAGGAATCCAACTGTCGATAACTGCTTGTCCTAAAAAGTGATTGTGGAAGCATGTTTGTTTTGTGCGTGTCTTAGTCACCGCATCTCTCTTTTAATTACAATATTTTGAGCCACTACTACAGAGTTGTCCAGGAGGGCTGCAAATCTGCCTGCCTGGCAGCTGTATTACACATTTAATTAACACATGTTGAGAACTGATGCAAATCAGCTGTACAGCCATTCCTTCAGTATTGCTGATGACAACCTTATGGAAGCCAATCTGCAAATCTGCCTCAGGAACTGCAGTACAGTAAGAATTCTTGTACCAATCAGATTTGTCTCAGTATTATGTAGATTTAAAAGATGTAAACTACTCATAAAGCTATTGAAGAAAAAGATGCCATAGGCCTTTATTGTCACTTTGCACATCTTTTGAATGAAAATAAAATCTTTTGAATGAAAATACAATCTTTTGAATTAAGTAGAATGTCAGAAACAAAAATGTGACCAATCATAAAAGTGTGGTAAAAAATCTGAGTTTAAAACAAAATGCAGTAGAAAATAAAACAACCATCCAGGAACAAAACAGTACTTGTAGAGGTGGCAGAGAAAAGACTAGAATAAATTTTTACATCTTCTGATATCGCAGTGGGAACAATGGCCTTTTAGAATTTTCCCACACAGGTATTAGTGAGATCACAAGAATGGACGAAGAGAAAAAGTATAAACATAAAAGGAATTGCTATCATGCAGTGTTGAGGCAATAAAAATGTTGTGTTTTATTTTTATTTTTTTTAATAATACCAGGGGAAAAATACTCACTTCTACAGAAGGAAGATGTGAAAATATTTTGACCTTAGAAAGTCTCAGTTCTGCTCTGTTCAGAATCATAAATATTCACATGGATAAATGTTGAGAAATAGAACTGCTCCCTGAGGCTAATATACCATCCTTGAGGTAGAGTTAAATCAGCATGGAAGAACTGAGTTAATAATGATGCCATGCTTGGGGAAACACACACTTTGACTCATGTGTTTTGAATTATTGTGGAAAAGCATTTGAAAAAGACATAACAGTTGTTGAAACTAGACAAGCAGCCACTGACATAGAGACAATTAATGGGAGTGCTGCAATTAAATTAGAAATTGTATGAAAGAATGACTTTAATTAACAACTCTGGTGGAGTTGACAAAAACTATTTCAAAAATATTTACAGAAATCAGCGGTTAAATACAATCTAATGAGTCTAAGAATTCAAATGACTAAGAAAGAGGTTTGAGAGTTACTTCAGGTAATTCCCCAAGGGCCTCAGTAAATCATTGCAAAAAAAAAAGAAAAAAGAATGAATATAGAGGGTACTAATGCTCAGATGTTTTGTGAGAACAGAGTTTAAATTAGTGCTGTAATTTATTAACTGTAAAATCCTATGATACACACAGCTTCCAAAAAGCAAGAACCAGACTAATAAGTACTGCTGAGCTTGTTTAAATAGCACACTGTGGTAAAACAAAACCGATCAAAGAAATTTTGATTTAGGTTTGAAAAGGCTTACAACAAGCTCTCCTGACCACAGATAGTGTAGCCTACATTTAAAGTCTTACTAACAGCCTGAGGGTGTGAATTATTTACTTATCTATGAGAACGCTACTTTTATTCTTTTACATCACTATTATTTTACCACTGTTCAGACATTTGAAAAGAAGGCTTTAGGGAGACCTCATTGTGGTCTTATAGTACTTGAAGAGAGTTGCAAGCAGGAGAGGGACCAACTTTTTACAGTATGAGAGTGATTGGACAAGGAGGAATGTCTTTAAAGAGAGTAAATTAAGTTTAGATGTTAGGAAGAAATGTTTTTACTCAGAGTGTGGCAGGTGCTGGCACTGTCTTCCCAGAGAGGTTGTGGATTCACCATCTCTGGAGGCATTCAAAGACAGATTGGATGGGATCCTGGGAAGCATGGTCTGGTGGATGGCAATACTACCCATGACAGGGAGATTGGAACTAGGTGATTTTTAATGTTCCTTCCAATCTAAGCCATTCCATGTTTGATTCTATGAATAGGGCTTTCTTTTGATAAAACCCATCTGTGAACAACTCCCTGCACAGCAAAAGCATGCAAAATGTAAAGGAGTATCTTTGTCATTTATTAACAAGATTTCATTTGTGAAATACTCAGGTGTCTTGACAGCAAAGAAGATGCAAGACATAAAGCACCAATCCTCCACACTGACTTTTGTCTCCTCTAAAAACAATAGATGCGTAGCTCCAAAAATAAAATCTTTGATATATAATAGACCATGTTCATTTATCTCAAGCATAGGATGTAATGCCTGCCTCATTTCTTCAGATCCCTGAGATATAGCTGTGGCAAAGGAATTTCTCTCAGAGATTTTGTGTTCTTTTTGACAGTGTCAACAGTTTACGGACTGGTTTGGCCCAGTTCCATGACTAATGAGGCAGTGGCCCTCATTACAGTAGCTTTGGAAATATGCAAAAATTGTGTCTGGGTTATTTAAAGTTACTTGACAAACTATAAACCAGATAGTCAACTGGAAGTCACTAAATGGTTGCACATTATGTACATGAAGTACCACATCCCCTACTACTCATGCATTGTCTCTTAAATTCTTATATATTGGATTTTTTTCATGAATAATAGATTCATAGAATGGATTGAGTTGGAAGGATCCCTAAGGATCATTGATATCCAAGCTACCTGAAATATTATTCTTCTGGATATTATTCTACTGTAATTACTTTTTGTCAAGAAAAGGAGCACAGTCTGTAAAGCAAAATATCATTCTTTCCTTAAAGTTTTCTCATGCAGCTGTTACTGCTCAGTCTTCTTGGAAACACAGTGTCCCTCCCCATTCTTTCTTGCTGGGAGACAGGGAGACACAGTGTAAGCAATCATGAGTGTTGAGCACTGGTGTGCAAAATGTCCTTCAGTTAAAGCCCACTGGGACACAGCAAGCAAGACAGGGTAATTAAGCATAAGTGAAAGGCATACAAGGAAAACTGGAGCTGGATGTTTCAATTCCAATATTTTGTCAGAGGTCAGCTGAAGGTTTCTAACATCAGTCAAGGTACAAAACTTGAAATGTATGGTAGCTAACAAAGCGGTAAAAGTGGACGATATGCTATCCTTACACCTCTAATGTGCCAACAGATAAGCACACTCAGTAATCTGTCTGCAAAGCCAGCGAAGCTACACCAGCAGCATGCTTAACTTTGCTGGAATTGCCTGCAGCTGTCAGAAAAGGTATTGCAGAACTGTCTAAATCCTTTGTTAGAGTAGACAAAGTTCACCTTACTTCAAGCCATAAGGAGCTCGCCACAGCTCGAACCAGGGTAACTGACTTAAAACAAAAAAAAAACAACAAAAGAACAAACAATCAAACAAAAAATCAATTCCTGGGTGGTGCATTACAGTTTCAAAAAATTGGTAAAGGCATTGCAAACTGAATGTTTGATCAGTAATATTGGCTGCCAAGCTTGAAAGAGACAGATGTCCCTGATGCTGTTCTCCTTTGCTATGATCTACAGAGTTCTGGTATCTCTCTCCTGTTTGAAGAACAGTGTGATTTCAGAAGTCTTTAACTAACAGCCACTCAAACAAGTGGAAATTTCTCAACTGGACACTGGAATAAAGATATAGCAATAAATCAATTAAAATGCCTATTGTAGTGGGAACCTTTACAAAGACTCCAAAAGTTTTGTCACCATTGAAAGTACAGTATTCAACCAACAGCACCAAGTGTTCTTCTTTTCTCCTATTAACTATGTTGAGCTTCTAATCTACGTAGGTTATATTTTTCCTCCAAAAGGTATACTTCTCTTTACATTTAACTACATATGTAACAGAGGATTCTAGATTCAATCTTTTTATCTTTATCTATTAGGAGTAAAAATTATCATGTCAAAAGAGGATTTTATACCTTAAATAAAATATACTTCAGGATGTAAAGATAATATAATTGAGTCAATCTCTAACATAAAAATGCAATTTATGTTTTTGAAAAATTTTCTTTTTTTCCAATCAAAAATGAAATTTTCAGCCAGTTCCTAAATTAACCAGATAAGATGTAAGCTACAGAAGAAAGTTTCAAAATTATTTTATTATGGTTAATTTTAGAACTTTTATTAATAAACACCTATCTTTCTGCTATATGTCTCTATATAAGCTAACCATCTAGGCTGGCTTTATACTCCAGTAAGAGAAACAGGAATTTCTGGAGAAAGACATAACTCTTCTTCAGGAAGAGTTAACCCACTAAACACACTGTTTCTCTCCTCTGCAGACTCCTCCAGCTTCCCTGCTCCTGGCTGGTGAATCACCTTCACCACAGGAAAATCCTTGTGCATCCTGCATAGCATCCTAACTTTTTAGTGAAGATTTTATCTTTGACTAAAATCTATTCCACGAGAAAACGTATTGTGACTTATGTAACCTACATGATTAAAACCCAATCTATCTACTGCATTACAAGTTGTTTCTTGTATATTTATTTATTTAAGAATCTCAGTTGAGAGTATCCATGCAAAATCAGATCAAAAATAAAATAGAAGTAGACTTAACTTGTCTAAAATCAGCTTTAACTGAGCATGCTGAAGAAACCTACATGTCTATATAAAGAAGGTAAAAGATTTTACTGGAGTTGATGCAAGCATGAATAGAATGTACTTGAAACACATTTAATTTTTTAACAGACTCAACTCTGGGTCACATAGTGTATTCACCCGTGAAACTAATGTGGGAATCCCACTTTGCTCGAGTTCCTGGCAATGACCATGTGCCCATAATCTGGCAGGACTATTTTTAACAAGCATTTCAAATGTACATGACCATTCACATTTCATATGTCATATTTATCACAACAAATTAAGCAAATGCCTGAAATCGAAAATCTTCTTATGACAAAACTTAAAAGAGAGCCTAAAGTGATTAACAAGCATTTCTTAAAACTTGAATGAAGTTTAACAACGTCCCCTTGAGTACAGAAAATGGAGAGTCAATTTCACAGGCTAAATATCAAGATTGAAAATGGGAGATTTATCACTGGTCTCTGTATAAAAGATGTAGTCCTGAACACATTACTCCTGGGAAGCAGCTGCCATTCAATCACATAAAAATGTGGATTACGCTGTCAATCAACTCCTGCATGCTTAATGCATCTATAAAGATAGTAATCTCTGTGACAGTAGAGGTGGGGAATCCTTAGAGGATTTTAAGGAGAAATAATGCAGGGAAACTGATTATTGAAAATATCTGAGGGAATGGAATCAAGAAAGAGCTATACGTTTTAGGGTTTTGCACTAGCTACCTAATTCCAAAAGATACTCAGAAGTAAATCATTTTAGAACGAAAAGATGTGACATTAGCACAAGTTCAACTAGGCTATCAGTACTGTAGGTAGACTTCTGTCCAGAAAAGATTATAGACAGCTATTAATGTCTTAGACAAATACACAAAGCCAAAACAGGTGTTTCCAGAAACAAGGAAGGTATATTAAATAGATATTTATTTTATCTTCTTGTGTCATGGAACCCTTTCCCTAGCATCGCTGATCACAGCCTGGGCAGAACTTTTCTGAGTCGTTAGCCTACTTGTCATAAAGCCATATTCTAAGTTTACAAAACATTGTGTGTAATGAATATTTCACTCTTAGTCATTGCATTTTAAACTCAAATACCATTGGGTAATTTTTTCTGAACTCAGTGAGAGCTATCTAGTTTGGAGGAGGAGGGGTCATTTTCAGTCCATTATTCTGGCAGCAGAAACAGGGCATAACACTTTTAACCCTGAGACTTTTTCCCTCCAGATTTGTTTCTGCTTCTCACTCTTATATTGGTTCTTTATTTTTGTTTTGCACATCTCCATAATTTGTTCTGTAAGCACAACTGAGAGAGAAAGTAAAATAGACATTTCTCCATGGGTATCATTCAAGAGCAAATGGAAAAGACCAGGGAAAAGTATGCCTCATAGGTCCAAAGATTACAGAGAGCTTTATGTGATTCTTTAAAGATCAATTTTTATAAACTCAAAAAAAAAAAAAAAAAAAAAAAAAAAAACAACTAAAAAAACAGTACAGAGCTTTCTTTTGACGCACTGCTTTTCCATCATATTCTGTGTATTTTTTTAGCAGCAAGAACTAGCACCTAGTTACTCTGGAAACAGTACAGTCAGTATAACAAAAATATACTTTCATTTCAAGGATCGTGAAGAAAAAAAATCAAAATTCCATTTTGTGTGTATTTAAAGAAAGACAACTCACATTTTCTTTACCTGTCTTCTATTGAATTATTTGGCTGGTGACTGAAAAATAAAAGAGGAATTGCATTTTAGCAAAGCTGGAACCAACAGACAATCTAGAGCACATTTATGAGCGAGACACAAGAAATTTACAAATGGTGTCCTTTGTTGAGTTCTGCATATGAAGAACATGATTTAAACTTTATTTTCCGCCCACTGATCAAGTAATTAGACTTGTAGGTACTATCATATTCGCCAACAATTAACCACTGGAGAAAATGATGCCATGTTAATGATCTTTGAGAACTTGCATCATTACAAAAAATGTAAAAATTGCAATGTGAAATTATGTAATGTGAACAATTTAGTAGCAAGAACAAAAGTAAATGTGAATTTGCTACCTTAGAACACAAAGCATGTTACAATAAAAGAATCACTTTGCTAACCTCTTCACAGTATATTTAAAGCAGAAAATAGTCTACACTGTATTCAGAACTTAAGTCATCACTGATCCGTTCTGCTTTAATAAAACAAAGAAAATATATTAAAACTTCATATTGAAATAATTTTTCAATATAGAAGGATATCGAGTAAGTAACAGAAGTATGAAATTGAATATTCCTTAACATCTTCCATGACAAAAAAAAAAAAAAAAAGATTTGGTAGTCTATAAGCTGTTCAAACAGTTGTTTATTCTCTGACTGTTTAAAAAAGGCAAGTGAAGCTTACCAAAAAGAATAGGTGTTCTTAATGTAGAAAATAATTTTAAGGTTTAAAGGTAACATAATGCAGACTAACAAGGAATCTCCAGGCATTACTTAATAAAATAGTTACATTTAACCAAGCTTTTACTAAATAAAAAATAAATAAATAAAAACATTGGGATTGAAAATGCCTTTTAAATGAATGGTATAGTGCAGGTATATCTCAAGGCAAAATTTTCTGGTGATACATAAATTACATGGCACACTTTGGAAACAATGCCTTTTTTAGTTTTCCTGTAGCGTGGGTTGAAATGCTGATCACATCATAAAATGGCCACATTTACTTGAAGGCAAAAAGGATATTTATTTGGAAAGCATGAGAGAAACTGAAAATCATAACCTGGAGCATCAGACCAATATCAGTCACTCAGGTTAAAATGAAATGGCCATAAAACAGAATCACAAAATCATAGAATTGTAGGGGATGGAAGGGATCTGTAGCCCATCCCTCCCTGCCAAAGAAGACCAGGATGCACAGTTAGGTGTCCAGGTGGGTCTTGAACATCTCCGTATAAGGAGACTACACAACATCTGGGCCTTGTCTGTTTCAGTGCTCCTTCACCCTCACTGTGGAGTTCATACACGCATTTGTGAGGAACTTCCTATGCTACACTTTTATTTCCCCTTGCCCTATCGCCAAACTCTGCTGAGAAGAGTCCAGCCTTGTCCCTTTTTACCTCACAAACTTTAGATATTTATGGACATGGATCAGATTACTTCTGAGTCTTTTTTTTTTCAGGGCTGAACAGACCCAGGTCCCTCAGCCTTTCCTTGTAAGAGCGGTGCTTCAGGACCTTCATCATCTTTGTGGCTCTCCAATGGATTCTTTAGAGAAGATCCCTGTCTTTTTTGTATGGGGGAGCCCAGAGGTGGACAAAATATTTCAGCTGAGGCCTCACCTGGTGGAAAAAAAACACAGCTAACACATTAATAAAGTAACATGTCTTTAGACATACATATATGAACAGAAGAAACTGACTATGTTGTGGAGCAACTTTCAGAAAATTCGAATGTGTTTCTTGTTGAAATGAATAAGTATGCACTCTTATGGTAATTTCATGGCTAGAATAGCAGTGATTCTGTTCTGAGAGAGAATATTATATAATCAGTGAAAAAATCAGTCTTTCAGGGAAAAGAGCATAAGCATTGAAATTTCTTGGGAAAACAGAATAAATCTTATTCCCAAGGAGTAAATAAGCATTAAGAAGAAAACATCCCCAAAAATCTGTTCTATTAAAAAAAAAAAAATTGGCTTGATATTTATGTTGAGTTGATTAGAAATCAAAACCAATCATTTGCTGCTCAAAGTAGTTTGTATTCCAATGCTAATGAAGTGTTTGCTGTCTCCAGCACACGAAAACAAGTAGAGAAAATAACATTTTGTTAAGATACACACCTTTTAAACAACTGGCAATTTGAACTCCTGTGGGGCTTGAGGTAAGCACGTATTCATCTTTTCATCTCTATTTTAATAAAAATGAGAATTTAAAACGTCTTGATGCATATGTCTGCAAAGGCCATGTAGATGTCAAGTTGAACGTAAATGGATTCAGTTGCCAAAATGTTATCAGGGAGATTCTTGCACTATTTTGTTACTCTCCTGTTACTGTCACTCGATTTAGAACATTCCAGAATGGATGATATTTTTTTTTTTTGTAGGTTTTTTTTTATTATTTTTTTGTATGTGTGTGCATGTATATGTGTGAGTAATGAGACTGTGGACTTGTTTCATACAAGACTAATAGTTGCAACAATATTAATGGAGTATGGGAACACAAGACTCCCTTTCTACTGCAGTCAATCCCATCACAAAGGCTAAGTTCTCATAACATCCATGTAGTTGACAATGCAGACCGAGTCAAAATGATAACTCAGTTTCAATAATGCAGTCACTAAACTTCCCAGAATTTGTCACATAAAAAAATAATAAGCAACACCAGTTGAACTGTTTGTATGTAGAAAAAGAACAGAAGACTTTAAACCAAAGTCCCTTATTTCTTCTGATGTGAATAAATCACCTGGTACCACTGAGGAGTTCAGAAAAAGCCCTATACTCACTGTGTTGGCAGAAATCAATTCAGGCTGCAGTGAAAAAATCTGTGTGGCAGTAATAAATCTATGTGGTATATTCCTCCTCAATAAGGTTTTGGACATTTTGGTCTCTGTGAAGCAATGAAAATGTCAGGCAAAAATCTAGCTGTAGGAAGAAAATTCACATATGTGGTTTATATGGGCATAATTAATTGTTCTCCAAGTAGTAGGAAACCACAGTATGTTATTTTCTGCACTGGTATTTCAAACAGCTTTTATGTATACAAGCTTTTATATGTACATATTCTGTCAACAAGAAAATAAAGATGAAAGACAATCCTTGCTATACAGGGATAGTCAAACAACATGTGGAACTCTCATTACCACATCAAATTCTTGAGATGCTGTGTAT
The DNA here is from genome assembly GCA_023055505.1 of Callipepla californica brunnescens. Lineage (NCBI taxonomy): Eukaryota > Metazoa > Chordata > Aves > Galliformes > Odontophoridae > Callipepla > Callipepla californica. Next base: position 8,467,205 of record JALIRH010000007.1, read on the forward strand.
CTTTTCAGCTAACCGTCTGAATCAGCATATTCTACTCTTTCTCTTAATATTTCTTCTTCAATGAATAATCCTGTGTGGAGTTTTGCCTAGTGAACCAATGGAAACAAAACTTATTTTTGCATCTCTATTAAAAAACTGCTTTTTCAAATGTTCAGGAAATCTGTCATCTGGGTTGTCCTGAAAATTAACAATTTTATCTCCTCACATATAAATGATTTGGGTATTTTAGGTGGGAACGTGCATGTAGGCATTTGGGTAACTGTTAACCAATGGAAAGGATGTGAGCTGATGCCGCATATTTCACAATCTGATTTGGAACAAAAGGAAAATGTCACTCTAACAGGAAGAGACATAGAAGATAACAGCATTCTCTTTGATGAATGGTATTGTTCATTCTATGTGTACTTGCAAACTTTCTAGTATATGCCAACTGACAGCTCTGTTTATGGCATTAAGTAATTTTGTAATTTCTTTAGAAATCCTATAAGAAGAGCTCATTCTCACTCCAACATTATTATTGATCACTGTAGCACGAACTCTTTTCACTAACAGTCTGCCCAGTTAAAATATTAAATTGAGATATCACTCAGCGTCCACCAACAGCAATAGCCATTATATACACACAAGTAGGTCTCACTCTGTTTGCTCAATAACTATACAGTGGAAGTTAATACTTACACTAGTGTGACTGCTTCTCTTTTACCCTAAAATTTAGGCAAAATTAGGCTATTTAATTAGATAGGATCTATTCAGTTTCCTACACTGAAAATAATTTTCCAGAGGCAAAAAGTAGTGGCAGAGCATCACCTACATTTTGTTACACACATGGCTGACTCAAAAATCAAAGGTATTATTTAATGTACTAACTGTAGAGAGTGCTGATTATAACCTCCAGTAATTATCAAAACAGTGAAAATGGACTTCTCTGAACTGAGGTTAAGTTTAAAATTAAAAATCTCATTGGAGTTTTGCCATGGTTTTATGACATTATGTTATTGGCATTCCACATCATAACATCATGTAGTGCACTGGGAGTTAAAGAGTTAATGCTCCAGCCTTGTGGATCATCGACAGTTCTGGGTACACCTGTCTCAGAAGAGAAGAGGAACTATGTACCTCAGAGGACTTTGTCTTGTTTGCGTTTTTTTCCATTTCCCGCTCAGAGGAAAAGGTAAAAACTGTTCACATGTCACGAGACACAGGCTCTTTCCCTTTCAGATCGACCCAGCAACTAGCTAGCTCTCTCGCTAGCCATCTCGCCTTCAGCATTTAGCTTTAGGATTCTGGTTTTTTGGGCACTCTCTCATTTTATTTGATTTATTAGCTTCAATTCAAATTATATTGTATTATATTCTGTTATTTTGCATTCTGATATCTTATTTAGTAAGTTAGTTTTCGTCCTCAGATGATTGCTGCTGTTTTGGTCTTAGTCCCATCTCCCTTTTCCTTTTCCCTTTTCCCTCTTCCCCTTTCCTAGGGCATTGGTCCCCCCTCCCCAGTCAATCAGAGAACTGGGCTGAACCAGCCCGTAAAACACTGACACGTGTACATTGTTCATATTATAGAGAAACTGTGGTCTAAGGATTTCAGTACTGAGGTTTTAACATTAATTTCAAAATATTTTGTTTTTAATAAGAATAATTTTATTTCTAAAACAAATTTAAGATAGTTATTGTTTTAAATATTCTGTTTGTTTGTTCATTTTAAATATAAATGATCATAACAACAGTCTCTCAGGATTTCTGTGTCCTGGCTAAGATGCTTTGCTAAAATAACAGACGCTGGTCATAAAGTTTTATGCTTCAATCTTTTCATCCAGTGACACATGGCTAATATGTCACATTTATTTTTGCTTCATAGTTTATTTATTCTTTCATTGCACTGTGAGGTGACATATTTAGTGTTATGTTTTGATTTCCATTTATTTTCTAAATGAAAATTAGAATACTACATTGGCAGGCCTCTTCAATATGAAATGGATGGCAGGCTATTCCAAGGACCAAGACTTAACTGGAGTGTGCAAAAAAGGAAAAAAACCCTGCCCCTTTTAGGAGCAGGTCCAAAGGAGGGTGACAAGGATGATTAGAGGGCTGGAGCACCTCTCTTATGAAGACAGTTTGGGAGAGTTGGGCTTCTTCAGTCTGGGAAAGGGAAGGCTCCAGGGAGACCTCAATGAAGACCTCCAGTACCTAAAGAGAGTTTAAAATCAGGACAGAAAACAACTTTTTACTTGGTCTCATAGTGATAGGACAAGGGGAGATCTATCTTAGATGTAGGGGGAAATTCTTTACTTGAAGGATGATGACTTATTAGAGGCAAGCTGTCCAGAGAAGTTGTGGGTGCCCCATCTTTGGAGGTTTTCAAGGCCAGATTGGATAAACAGTATCTTCTAGTGGTTGGCAAACCCATCCACGGCAGGGAGTTGCAACATGATTATCTTCCAACCTAAGCCATTCCATGATTCTATGACTCTATGATGCTGTCTCTCTTTGCTTTCAGATACCCTGAATTTGTTTAATGAGGTTAAACACTATTTGTAAAAGTAACTGCTACAACTATAATAACAATAATAATGATGATGATAATGACGAATAATAACAATGTTGCTTCAAATACATCTGACTATAGAAATGTTTCTTGTACATTCTTTTGAAGATGATGGTATTGGAAAGGTGTCACTGGCAAGAAACACTAGATATGAGATTAACAAGCTTCAGTTTGGGAGGAAATTCTGTTACCAATATTTTGACATGCATAACTACAGTGTTTACTATAAGTTATTGGAAGAATTTGGCATTACCTGTTATGCTATTTTTTGTTTTCCTTTTATAATACAAAGTATCTCCAGATACAATAGAACCTGGAAGAGCTGCCATACAGATCCTAAGCATTTATTCAACAGTTCTGCAACTGTTCATGTGAATAACAGTTTCCACTAAGAGGACAGTGAATGTCTTTAAATATTAAGAACAATACATGTGTTTTTAGAATTGATGCTCTGATCTTTTACTCTCTACTCTGCCCCAGTAAGGCCACACTTGGAATACTGTATCCAGTTCTGGGCTCCCCAGTACAAAAACTATAGGTATCTCCTAGAGAGAGCCAGTGGAGGGCCATGAAGATGATAAAGGGCCAGGAACATCTCTCTTATGAGGAAAGGCTGAGTGACCTGGATCTGTTCAGCCTGGAGAAAAGAAGACTCAGAGGTGATCTTAATATTTATAAATATATTAAGTCTGGGAGTCAAAGGGATGAGGCTAAACTTTTTTCAGTGGTCTGTGGGGACCAGACAAGGGGAAATTGACATAAACTTGAGCACAGGAAATTACAGAACAATAAGCTAAGGAACTTCTTCACAGTGAGGCTGATGGAGCACTGGAACGGGCCACCTGAGGAGGTTGTAGAGTCTCCTGTGAAGATATTCAAGACCCACCTGGACACCTACCAGTGCAACCTAGTCTAGGGAGCTGCTTTGGCAGGGGATTGGACTAGGTGATCTCCAGAGGCCCCTTCCAACCCCTATGATTCTGATTCTGTGATTTTTAAATAGGAGAATGATGAAAAGCAAATGCAAAATAATGTACTTGAGGGATAAATTTTAATCCAAAATTTTATGAAATGGTATGATTCAATATATTTTTTATGAATTCCCAGTAGCAGTACAAATACTTGCAAAACCACAAATAAATAAGAAAAAATACACCAGCACATTGGGGAACCAAATTCAGTACATTATTTTTCAACAACTGTAAAGCATGCCATCAATTTTGTGCAAACAGAGTCTGTAGGCAAATTTGTTACTTGTGTAGAAGCCACTAATGTTCTACTTATAGAATAGGACTACAAAAATATGTGGTGCTTTTCCAGGCTCGATATACTGATATCACATACACATCAAAAAAGAGATTTTATTTTATTTTATGCCATCATGGTTCACATCACTATTCTAAAACTAATATTTTCACCCAGTACTAAGTTTTATAATCTCATTTAAATTGGCACTATTTACATAAAAATAACAACAGCAACAACAATTAATAAAAAACTGCGCAGTTCTGAGGAGGAAATACAATGAATTATAAAAGGAACATAATATAACACTTCTTAGTGAAAAGTTTGTGAAAACGACTTTCAGTCCTTTAAAAACATTTCCATGAATGTTTCTGTGGGTAATCCATATACTGCAATTTATTTTCTATTATTGCTAGACAAAATCAAAATAAAATTTTTCATTCTGAAGATACAATTGTATGTAAGTACTTACAATTTATTTTCTTAAGTCTGTATTCTCTAATGAATTTAATTCTTTTTTTTTCATGTATATATTGTCATACAGATATAAGTTTGAGTAACAGTACCCAAACTCTAGGAAATGGGGGAAAAATGTAAATTTGAACCAAGCTGAATCTAAATCTTAGAACTAGATTTGATTTCTATAGTGAATTTAATAAAATTCACAATTATTAACGCACATTTCCAAGATGTGAAGTAATTACATGGCAGATCTTCTCCCAATTTGCTGTTCAGATCTATTTCTTATTAATAAATTAATGACTGCTTCAAAGATCTTCCATTCCACCCAGTACTAGTATTAGTATTTATTTGTATTTGTATTAGTATTTATCTAGCAGGGTAAGAAAAGCTTGTCTATGAGACTAAAGTAGGCAGAAAGGTAACAATTCTCCAGTTTTATCAGCAGAAACCCTCCAGAGCTTCAAAATGCACAGTTAATTACATTTCTACAAAGAAAAGAGTAGTTTGTCCTTTAGAGAGAAGTCCTTTCAGTGATCATTAGGATAACTCTATCTGTCTCATACTACCTTTACACACAAACAGAACTTTTCCCCTAACCACATTTGAACTGCTTTCATTTGTTTCTGATGGAGTGGATTTCTGTACATATGGAGAACTCCCCTGTGTTTAAATCCTAAGGTCCTTTGAGCTTGGCTCTGAAACCTTGTGTTATTGTTCTTCCTATGGCAACCCCAGGATGAATACATTACGGAAGCTAGATTTATTTTCCAGCTTTTCCTCTTTGTTATTTAGGACCATGTTATCTTTTAATGACACCTTTTCTGTTTTAACTGTTCAGCATAATTTCCCCCTCCACACTGTTATTTATCTGTCATGTTTAATCAGGTGTGTTTCCACTCCCTCAATATATTTTTTTAGAGTGTTTGGACATTAGATTATTTAGCCATCTTCATTCTGCGATACTGACACAGGAGAATCATGCACCTCATTTAAACTAATGTTAAAATGTACTGAGTGGTCTTAAGAAATTTTAGTTGATTTTTTTCTTTTCTTCTCCATGCATAAAACTTCTCAGACCACTGAAATCAACATTAATTTGATTAATTTGCTTTGTTCAAATATTTTTTGTTCTAATTTTGGATATTATCAACTTGCAATCTTCCAAACTTTCTTACTTCTAAGAAAAGTGTACTATTTAAACCTAAGTCAGTCTCTCTTCAAAAAGCAGATATTACAAGTCACGTTAATTGTCTTTTATTTCTGAGTGTAGGAGGAACATCCTCTAAAAATCCCAAAGAAAGAGAGTAGTATTTCAAAATGAGAGGTGAGATAGAAAAAAATATCACAGGGCTTCTGGCCTTGCCTCCAAGAAGTCCAAATCTAAAGTCAAGATCTTAGCCATCTTATTTCAGTAGACTTTGATGCAGGGAGGGTGATATCCAGGTTTAATTTACTTCTGTTAATAAGGAATAATGTTGTAGTTGCAATCATAGTCCAAAAATTAATTGTTCTGAGAAGCAGATGGATGTGCTGGGTACAGGAATAAAACATCATGATGTCTAGTTTGTAAGATGTCAAACTGAACCTTAGAGGAAGCAGGCTGTATGACAGAGAGTCGATAAAAGAAATCCATCGGTGCTTAGTAAGAGCTAAGCAGCAGCATTCTACTTTTGCCTGCTGAACAGCCAGTGAGGTCACCTTGATCAAGGCACCTTCCTAGGCTCAGCTTTCTAAACTGCCCAGGAATGCAACAAAAGTTTCCCACATCTATGGGAAAAGATGATTTTTTTTTTTTTTAGACAAATCAACATCCATTTGGAAGACCAAAGTTTTAAAAGTTGTCAGGATACAGCAGTCCCACTGCACCATCCAAATAATTGGATTATTTTAAAAAGGTTTTGCAGTTTGAATCTAATCTGAAAGGGAACATTATTAAAAATCAGATTTTCTCTATTTGTATCTTCACTTTGAAAAAGATTATATAAAAACAGAACAGACTTTTTTTAGTGTACTGCCACCCAGCAATGAACATATTTATCTTGTAAACATTCTGCCAGGTAAAACTGATAGACAAAATTCCTAAGTTTAAATTCTAGGCTTTCTTGTAAAAATCATTACAACATTAGTGTTTCAATCTCACACTCAGAAACCTGAAATACTTGACTATACTGACAATAATTTTGGGAAGAATACCATTTTCATGCAATTTATAGATGAGGAATTAAACATTAAAAGCCTGTACCTCAGTAGAAAGAACAAGCATAGAACACAAACACAGCAATTTAAAGAGCCTACAATGAATGCTAATATGCAAAACTCTGTAGCTCATGATGATGTTTTAATATTTAAACTTTTCTTCTGCTACTGTGGTGTTCTCTGAGATGGCTACTCCACCAGTATCCAGCTTCCCTTAAACACCAACAAATTCTCGTAGCTTAACTCTGCTCAGTGAAGCTCAAAGAGTAGAGATCTCTTCCGAATGAAATGTAATTGAATACTGCCATTAATATTCAATAGAATGGAAGAGTGAATATAGTTCTTCTTATTGGAATCCTTTTATTGGAAGAGTGAATATTCCTTTTATTGGAATTTAAAGGGGAGAAAGGGCTAGAATTTAAAATGATCTTGACTGGCTGAAAAAGTGCCTGGAATAAAAAAATAAAAAATAAAACTATGGTAAAATTAATCCCTGCCAAGAACATGTTACAGCTAAGCCAGATAACACGGCAAGACCTGACTAAAAGTCTAAAAGTTTGAGATCCACTGTGCTTCATACTGCACAGTAACAAAACCAGCAACAACATTCTGGTGAGAAGAACACTGAGACAGACACTCAGCTGGGTCATCTGCAAAACACATAAAATGAACTTTACATTCTTCCAAAACACTTGAAGCATCAACTAGTCCTCCAGATATTTCTCTCCCAAAGGAAGAACTGTTTCTATTCATGTTATTGACTACTTTGTATTTCCCTCTCAATTTGAGTGCATTTTGAGTATGTGAAAATTGATCTTTCCGGGTTCTGATTTAATCTTTTTATCAGCTACTCCAGCCTGAAGTTTTATAATTGACTGTACCCACAAATACATTCACATCCAAATTAAAGAACAAGATTACACAGAAAATATTTTGGAACTGGATTTTTAATAAAACAGGATGAACTGCAGCAGTGAGGCACAGGACTTGGGCACCAAGCTGCTGGCTTAGATTGTATTAACCTCTTTTCCTCCATTCTCTCTATTTTCTAGCTTGTTCTTCCCTGACCAACTCTTTTCCTTGTCCTTGGCCTTTCTCACAGTAATTTTTCCACAGTACCTTTTGCACTCTGTAACATCCTATGAGAAAGTGCTTTCCCAAGAGACCAGTGTCTTTTCAGCTGCAAAATTCAGCTTAAACACACCAAGCCTAAATATACTCAGATCCTGCAAATGGTTTAGATACCAGTGACATGAGTCATTTGATCTTCCTTCCTGTATGTTATCTCCATTAATTGCACTTTAATTTACTGCCTTGAATGGGAGACTGGTTAGTTTGTCCATTTAATGTTAACAGCCACAAACCAGAAGTCCTCAGAAATGTTATATCCTTATGTTCTCACAGCAAGAGAGGATTCAAAGTTCATGGATATAGACAGATTCTCTTTCTTCAGACAGCATCAGTATCTATCTGGCAAGCTCATATTTAATTATGGTCTTTGAAGATTGCCAAGATTTGACAAAAACTGACAAAAGGATTGGATCTTACTAATCATATATGTGGTGGATTTAATAGGTGACTCCTTAGACTCCCTTTCAACAAAGTTCGTGTATGATCCTATGATTCTATTTATTTCCTAGTCAAGAGTTTTGACATATTGCTTATTTGTGCTGAGGTGGGATCATTTTTATACCTGAAGACTTATTTTTTTTCTCCACGTGGCACACTTAATATTGGAAAAAGGTCTGTGCAGCATGCAGTGATATAATGTCTTTATCAGTCTTTCTAATTCACTAATGTATGTATCCTAACACTGCAGACAAACATAGCATTCCAACAAGTTTCCAGTCCAGTCTGAGGCATACTCTGGATCTCAATTTTCCTTTTGTGGATGGAAATGTACATATATTTACATATAATCACAGAAGGCTGGTAACAACCTCCTGATGGAATTGTGCATTATCTTTTTGCATTGTACAAACCCTTCCAGCACTGTCAGTTTGCTTTTGTGTAGCACTTGGTGACACGGTCTCACTGTTTCTAATACTAGAGCTAAAACTTATTCTTTATATTAAACCACATCATGTGGATATACCAGATGATCAATCCAGTTCTGATTTACATGAATGTCTCATAATTTATTAGACAAGACATTCACATTAAAGGCTACAAAATACTGGTTTTGCATATGCATATATATTTACATACGTGTATATATATATGTTACATAGTGCCAGTGAACTTGATTGTCTATACTTCTAAGTAATTGGACAGTTCATTAGCTTATTAGTTAACACATGACAGACTACTTTCATGATAAGAAACAAAAACAACTCCATTCTGTTGTTGTGGTGAGTGTTGAAGTGTCTTGGTGAAGTGACTTTATGTGTATGGATTTCAGTCTTTTTTTTCCTCTGCTAAGGTCACACATTAGTGCAACAGGAAGGCTGTTTATTATACATAATTCTTAACTTTGTATGAAAGCATAAATATTCTTTTTCTTTTACTCAGTTTATGGACATACACGTGAATTTCCCTTGCCTGTGTCATATTAAGGATGTGGGCAGTTGAAAAAGTTTTTTTTTTTTAATTATTTTCAGCTTCTTTTCCGCTTTAAAAATCTTCCCTTTACCCACTGGAAAAGAAAAGACAAATTACTGTAATTAAGCTACTCCTCTGCAGATTTTCCTCTCCTCTTTTGTATATAACATCATTTTTATTCGCTGATTTTTTTTTTCCAGTGGAAAAATCCAATAACTTGGATAAAAAAAATATCATCAGAGGCAAGGAGACAATATTCCATAAAGAAAATATCCAGAACACATACTTAAGCTCCACTAGTTTTGCTATCTGCGGAACAGAGTCCTTTCCTCAGGGGAAAAATGTAGGTGAGTTGGATCTCTCCTTTTGAAAACAGTACCAGGAAATTAAATCTCTGTGATTCAGACTTCCACTCAAAAAAACAAAAGACCCAGTTTCACTTCTCTCCATAGTGAAATCTCTTCTCAATTGTTAAAAACTCTTTAATCTGTAAACTTTGGCATAAGACTCAGAAGGGGTAAGTAAATATGATGCCAGCTGTGTGTGACTCATTTAGTTTCAACTGATTTATTGTAGGACTAACAAAGCAAAAGAGAGAGGGTCAGACACACAGGATAAACAAGAGTAGATCCTTCAGTTAGAGAGCAAAATTTTCAGCAAGTACACTGTAGATTAGAGCTCTAGTTTTGGTCTATGAATTACGAATAGGGTGTACTTGATTGCATTTAGTATTATTTATTGAAAGAGCTGTCCCACAACAAAATCAAAGTCTTATTCTACAACCAACCCTGTGGATGTCGGTAAGGCAATGTGTTGTACAAATATATTGTTTACACATCAGAGTCAGGGACTGCAGGAATGTACTATTTCTAAAGATGAGATGTAAATCTACTGCCTTCATTTCAAACTCTGTCATAATCTTACAAAATACAATTTTTTTCTTTATTTTTCCTTTTCCTCTTCTCATATACATTAAATAGTATTAAAGTTACTGCTGAAACTAGAAATATAATATTAGACAGGTGTAGAACATGCAACATCTGTCTAATAACACAATGGTAAACAGTAGACTAGAGACAGCAATACTCTTTTCCTGAAGCCATTTGTCTTTTAAGAGCTTGCAACCATGAAACTAAACTCTTATTCCTCAAGTACAAAGGGATCATATGAGAAAAATACATGAAGAGGATCAAAGTAACTTACTTGTGAAAAGAGGATGAGAGAGCTGAGGCTGTTTAGCCTGAAGAAAAGGAGATTTTCAAGAGTTCTGGTAGCAGCCTTCCATAATTTAAAAGGAGAATACAGGAAAACTGGAGAGGGATTCTTCACTGGGAAGTGTAGTGATAGGACAAGGGGAAATAGTTTATAACTAAGAGAGGGTAGATTTAGATAAGACATAAAGAAGTTGTTAGATGTTGGTGAGGCACTGGAACAGGTTGCCCATAGAATTTGTAGATGTCTCTTCCCTGGAAGTGTTTGAGGTCAGACAGGTTGGGACTTTGAGCAACATATTCTACTGAGCAGTGTCCCTGATCATGACAGGGAGGTTAGAACTAGATGATCTTCAGGTTTCTTTACAATCCAAACTATTTCACAATTCTATGTTTCTATGATTGTTCTTGGATCATACTAAACCTCAAGCTATTATAGGTTTTTGTTTGTTTGTTTTTAATTTTGTTTTTTGTTTTGTGAAAGTAACAGTTAGCTTAGGGAAAAAATAAAAATAAAAACACTGAAGTGCACAAAAATCTGCTTTCCCAATGAAGAGGATATTGGTGTCTACTGAACTTTTCTGAGAGCATAAGTAAATGGTATAAGAGTCCATTGAGAATCAAGGTTAAGCCCAAGCACAAGTTTAGTTTGTGTTTAGCATCCAAAATACTTTGATTGCACGGTACAGACTGTAGTAATTATCTGAGGAACAATAATTCCAGGAGACAAGGAATAACTTCCAGAATAATTTCTCTAAGGTGTCCTCTATCAATTTGAACTAGACAGTGACTTTATTTAAACTTCCGTCTATATAAAATATCAGCTTAAGTATGTCTTTTCGCAATCCAAGTAAATAAATCAAAAGTAGATTTTTTTTTCCTAAGATCTCTGGAAATGTTGTATACAAACAGTAGCTTTCTAAGTCTGACTATCTTTTGCATCCTGTAGTGAAGTATAAATACAATAAATTCAACTGTATTAGGAAGTTTATTTGAACCAGAAAAAGAATACTTCATTTTTTGGTATAATCAGAAGTTGTACTATTGTATGAAACAGGAATGAAAAACATTTCAGACTATATTAAATGTTAAGATTTTATGATAGCTCCGAAGTTCGTATAGACTCCAATTTTTGTGTGCTTTATATCATCAAAAGAGAAAATCATCTTATTGAAAGAAATGGAGGCAGAAATGAATTCTGTAGAAATATTTTGCATGCTAAAACATGAGACAAATATTTTTGTTTCCTACAAAGTAAATATTATGATTCATTGCTCCAATAGACAAACAGATTATTTTAGAACAATTAAGTAATATGTCTGTTTAATGCAATAATCTGCAAACAATGGGAGCAGAAGAAAAAAAAGCAAAACACCAAAGGAGAAAAACGAGAGAAGTGCATACGTGTACATGAAAAGTAATTAACCCATTCAGCAGCTCCAATCTGAGCATTTTCACATTACATAACTCCTCCATTTTTTTTATCCATTTGTACATGGACAGCCCCGCAAGCAAACTTTTCTACTGTAGTGTCGTACCCATCATTTGAAAGACATTTAGGGGAGTGATGCATCTGTTAAGTCTAAAGTTCATTCCTTCTGCAAGTCTTCCTTTTTTCAATGCATTGACACAAAGTACTTTTTCTTTCAATTTTGTCAGAAATACTACCTATGGATACTATGACTCAGTAGCTTAACTTCACTCACACACCTTCTTAACAAACTCTTTATCTGTGGCAGTGAAGAATGTCATGAATATCATGTAGTATTTCATTGCTTCCATCTGCACATTGCAGATCCCTTGAATACATCTCTTGCATTAATGGATCATTAAAATGTTGAGGCTCTTAAGTGTGAGTCTGATATAATATCTGATATCCAAAAGAATCAGAGAAACTGTGACATCAGTACAGTAAGGAATACGCAAAAATAATGAACATAATGCCAATGAATTTTTTGCTGAACTGTCTGAGTACGACTAATGAGTCTTTCCATACCATTACAGACACCCTGCAGCAAAACTATCCCTATGATCTACCAACTAAAAAAATTTAATCAGCCATTCTTCCTAAGGAAAGAGTAGGGTGGAATTACTAGACTTCATCACTAATTCATGATCATTCAAAATCTTTAAAGTCATCTCTTGAAAGAGACATGAATGACCACATGAGTAATTACCATTCTTTCTTCTCGAATTGAGGAATATTTTCAGCTCTTTCTACTTTTCTTTACTTTTATATACTCTTTGCCCTACTTTACTTCTACCATCTTTCTTTAAACTATTAAATTAATCTCAGTAGCTATCATTATGTATTTCTGTTGACTTTGATAGACGATATTTCCTTTCTTTAAAAGGAAAATATTATGAAGTATGCGCACTACACGGTTTATAATGTTCTATTGGGACTATGGTTCCCTAAAAACTATAGGAGCGGGGTTGTATTGTCTTTCTCTTTGCAGCTCACATTGGCTTTTTGCTCTCTAACAACTAACGGATTCAAGAAAAGAACTGCATTATATAAAACAATTATAAGTGAAACATATGGAAACAGTCTTTAACACAAGAATATAACATATAACATATATAAGAATATAACGCAACAATATAAATCATGCCAACTGTGAGACTTGTGAGCGTGACTCCAGAATTCTAATGCAGTTTGTTTTCTACAGCCTGAGCACTTCAAGAAGCATGGGACAGATGAGTGGATAGTGAGGTGGAGTGAAAACTGTCAGACCAGCAGATTTCAGAGGGCTGTGATCAGTAGCTCAGAATCTAGTTGGAGGCTTGCAGTAAGTGGTGCTCCCCGAAGGTGAGTTCTGCGTCCAGTCCTGTTCAACACTGTCATCAATTATTTGTGTGAAGGGATAGAGTACATCCTCAAGAAGTTTGATGACGACTACATAATTTTACACTGAGCAGAAATTAAATCTTTAGTGAAAAATATATGGAAGAAATACAAAACTCCAAGTATGATTAAGAAAACGTACTGCACTATGCTATTTTAATCATGCAGCACAAATTAGATATTATGAAAATGGCAAAAGGTTCAGGATTACAAGAATTATTAAAGTCTCAGAGAGTGATCTGTGATATCCTATACTAATAACAATATAAAATAATATTATAATTTCATGTGAATTGATTTTCATTCATGAATCAAGTGGTGGAATTCTGAGAAATGTCTGGGTACCTTTCTGGAAACATGTACTAGCTCTGACTGCTGAGAAAAATAAATTAAGACCCATGGTTTAAAACAAAGGCATCTTTTTTATTCATAATTTCTTAAGGTATTGTGGGTAAAACACATAGGATTGTTCTGTCATGCACTGCTCTATTCTCACTTAGTTTTAGTAATCATTATGTTAAATAGAGAAAAAATTCTATTTAAACATTTAAAGTAAGCAATTATTTTTTTTATGGAATATCCTTACCATAATACTATCTAAAGTGCAAGTGTGTATATATGTGCATATATATACTTACCTAACATGAGTCTATTTTGGACGAGTTGATTCATGTTGGACAACTTCTACTCAGAATATTTTCCTACAAATATATGTATGAAAATATATAAATACATAAGGAGTAAGGAAGGACTGAAGCAAGGTGTACCACATGACTTCCAAGGGCTCAGTGTATCCAGATTAAATGTATTTGAGCCTATGTGAAAACCCTAAACTTCCAGTAGCTTTTCTTGCAGCTGTGGCACAAACTTTGACTTGCACCCACTTTGGAAAATACACCATAGGACATCTTTGTTAAATTTTTGTTCTTATAATGCAGACACCACACTACCTTATGTTTAAAGTAGAAGCTTGAAACATGGAAGACAAGAGGACAAGCCTTAGTGCTGCTTCTGCAACCTCGGATAATCTAATTTCCCTCTACATTCCTGAAAATATAGAACAGGAATGATAATCAATAATGTTTCCTGACCTCACTGAGGTACTGTGTGCATCAATGCATAGCAACATAATGGGAATCAAGTCTTTGAAGAAACTCCTAATATCCTTATTTCAGAACTCTGCAGGAGTTTCACAGTCATAACTACCCCAAAAATTCCCATATCAAAGTTGCCATAAAGTTGCAGTTGTTCCTGCTGCGAGCAGGAAAAGTAAAAAGGTAAGAAAAATACATAAAAGTTTGATGTTTGTTTCTTTTTCCTGAGCAAATATTTGCCATCCCTATTCACTTAAAGTGATTGTTCAAAGGCCCTGTTAATGAAAAACTGTAACCTCATATTTTGTGAGCCAAAGTTCAATGCATACTAGCTCCAAGCCTTGATCTACATCATGGTCTTCTCATTGAAATTGGCTTGATGCAATTGTAGAACCACAGAATCATAGAATCCCTAAGGTTGGAAAAGATTTATAAGATTATCCAGTCCAACTGTCCACATAGCAACAACATTTCCCAAAAAACCACATCCCTCAGTACAACATCTACACATTTACTGAATACCTTCAGGGTCAGTGACTCCACCACATCCCTAGGCAGCTTATTCCAGTGCCTGATCACTCTCTCAGAAAAGATTTCCTTTGGTCCAACCTGAACTTCTCCTGGAGAAACCTGAGGCCATTCCATCTATTCCTGTTGCTACTTGCACAGAAGAAGCAGCCAGTCCCCACCTCACCACAGCCTCCTGTCAGATCGTTATAGAGAGTGATAAGGACACCCTTGATCCTCCTCCAGACTAAATAATCCCAGCTCCTTCAGCCTCTCCTCATAAGACGTGCTCCAAACCCCTCACCAGCTTTGATGTCCTCTGGACACACTCCAGAGATGTCTTTTGCAGCAAGGGGCCTAAAACTGAACACAGTACTTGAGGTATAACTTCAACAAGGCTGAGTACAGAGGGATGATCACCTCCCTGCTCCTGCTGGCAGGGCTGTTTCTGATGCAAGCAAGGATGACACTGGCCATGTTGGCTACCTGGTCAGACCAACACCCCCAGATCCATTTCCTCTAAACAGTCTTCCAACCACTCTGCCCCAAGCTTGTATCATTACCTGGGGTTGTTGTGGCCAAAGTGTAGGACCCAGCACTTGGTCTTATTGAACCTCATCCCATTGGCTTCAGCCTAGCTATCCAGCCTCTCCAGAACCCCCTGTAGGGCCTTCCTACACCCAGGCAGGTCAACAGTTCCTGACAACTCAGTGTTGTCTGTAAACTTCCTGAAGACACGCTTAAGGACCTCAGTGAGGTCATCAGTAAAGATATTAAACAGGACAGATGTAAGGCAAGCAAAGGCAGTGACAGAGCCTTTGTCTGAGGTACAGGCACTACAAAGACATATTAGAGATAAGGGGAATGAACTCACCCCTCCCAGCAACTGTTTGGGTTAAGGAACGCAGCCACCTCTCGTTCGAACACTGACGCTCCGGAAGGAAGGGAGCCAGGGATGGGGGAGTGGGGGGGGACGAAGGGGGGGCAACTCGTGTAGGCTCTGAGCATATCTGTGCTCCTGGAAGCACAGCCAGAAGCACCACAGAGAGGGAGAGAGCAAGAGGATGGGCGGACCTGGGCTCCTCCACTCTGGTCACTCAGATGCTCGTTCACTGGTTCAGGCTGTAACTAGGCAATCCCATTACAACAGACCTCATTATCAACCCCTGGAGAAAACCACTTATGACCTATCACCAGCTAGATTTAATGCCATTCAGCCAGTTCTCTACCCAGCAAATAAGGTTAGGAGAATAATTATGTGCAAATAATACTATGCAAGACAGTGTCAAAGGCTTTGCTGAAGTCTAGGTAGACTGTCAACAGCCATTCCCTCATCCATGAAGTGAATCACTTGATCATAGAGGGAGATCAGGTTGGCCAAGCAGGACCTGCCTTTCATGAACCCATGCTGGCTAGGCCTGATCTCCCAGATGTTCTACAGATGCTGTGTGAGCTCCCTCAAGATGATGTGCTCCATCATAACCTCACAGGTAAGCATGTAACCTCACAACTTTTCCTGTTAGGTATGATATCCTGTTCAAACAGGATGAATAAGGAAAGAAAAGGGAGAACGTTAGCTATATCCTTTTCATACCAACTGGTAAATACAAGTGTATTCTTCTGAGAAAATGTTGAAGACAGTTTAACTGTTTCAGCTTCTGGTTGTTCCCTGGCTAACCTCCCACCAGTAATGGCAGGAGTATGCTAAGATATAGAAGATAAAAATCTGCTGGATGCTAACCAACTCCTTTCTGCTTTGAGATATCTTGATAGAATCGTGTTAGCAATTTTTCTTCGGGATCCAGCAGATATCATTTCTCTCATGCAGACAAATTCAATCAAAGAGACAAGGATAGAATAAGTGAGTATACCTGCCACTCTACTATCGGCATGGCAGAATTTGGTAATGTGTACGTAAAATTATGAATAATGATACTCTTTTTGTGATAAACTTACAGCGAACAGAGTTCTTAAGCTCAGAGAGGAACCAAAGACTCATATCCCCAAACAATATAATTTTAGAACACGCTTCCCAATATAGAACATTTTCACACTGCCACTCCCAGAAATGTCCTGTAAATCAGTATAGATAATGTAATTCAAATTCTGGCAGCTTTCCAGGAAGGCTACACAGCTCATTGCTGAAGAATATAAAATATAAATTGAATGGGAGATACTATTTTTTGGAACGTATTTCTTTCCACCTCTGCTAGATATATTCACACATTCCATCCAATCTTTCTTAACTTTCACAGCAGGAGAGACTAGCTTGAATTTATCACCCTCATTTGCCCTTTTATCCATCCTGCCAGAAGTTTAGGTAGCTGAAAATTAGAGCAACACAAAACTCCAGGAATCAATTCACAGGAACAGATATTTTTCTTCCTTTACACTGAATGTACATGAAGCTGCGATGCTAGGATCTGAGATCAAACCGCGTGAAAATGCCCTCACTGGGGAACTGGTTCAAGGAAGAGGCAGAGGAGAAGTCTTATCTCAGCTAAATATTTCCTTATTCCTATTTTCGGGAAGAATGGCTTATAAACCAGAACATAAATATGGCAAGGTAGCTTGATCTTCAAAGCCAGCTACATTAGCAGTGCAAGAAGGAAATCAAAGGGCTTAATGTTTTGAGCTGAGGTTTTTGTTTTGTTTTGTTTTTTGTTTTTCTTTCCCAGAGCATACAATAAATATTCTTTTAATCCATTAAATGGGAGGGAACAGATTTTCTAGAGTAAGCATTATGCGCTAAGGTTTACCATTACCCACATGCCTTATCTCAAATCAAGTTTATTTGAGAAGTTCTATCACATTTTATATTAACAGCCTGGAGAGCTACCATTGGACTGATTTTAATCGAACCCCCTGTGTAGGGTGAATAACCCAAATGAATAGTACTCATAGAAAGTAGTGGAGGGGGGGTGGTATAATTTTATGGCTTATTTGGATGGTATGCAGACAACCAGTAAATAAAGAAAGGCTCACCTATCACTGATGGTTGAGGTTTACCCAAGACTCTACAGGGAAGGGATCTCCAACAAGAGTTGTCAGGTGGTCAGCCCTTAAGTGGGGTCTGGGAAAGATGGAGCCAGACTCCACCCCTTCCAGTCATACAGGTACACTGCCTTCACCTGTGCTCCTGCGGCTGACTCAGTGCTCATCTCAGGTGATCTATCAGTGGTTCAGGCCGTGATTCAACAGTTCCCATACACCCCTGACATCCTAAACTATAGTTGAATACCCTAGTACTTAGAAATACTAAAGTTTCTAAATCTAATAATAAAAAAATCAGCAAGGCCTGAAAAAGATCTATATATATATATTTGTCTAGTCAGTCAAAGAAGTCTAGTTTCAGTCTTGCTGAGGCCTCTACATGGAGGCTTAGGGTTATAACTAAAGGCCCAGAGAGTCTGTGCTTGTTATTTTATTACTGATATAGCCATTCTGCTAATGACACAATAGCTGTGGTGACATTTATTTGATAATTTTATATTTAATTGTTGTATAGAGAGAAAAGAAAGCATATGGATTCTTATTTACTCTCCACATAACTTCAAAATACCATTCACCAAAAACAAATTTCTTTATGAGACAGGCAAGAGCAACCACATTTTTACACTCTTGCCCCAGAGGAGTTTTTTCATTAAATACATATTTACTTACAGAGATAAAGTTCAGTGATAATAGTTATTTCACAAATATTGTCCCACAGTTTATGATTATTAAAGTCAGCTAGTCGGCAGAGGGCACTGAAGGGAATATTATAATAGATTCTGTTGATGCAATCACCGCTGCCACTGAGTTCCAATGACTTGAGGCACAGTATGAACAAACATCTGCAGTCCGTTTTATTTTATTAAGATTGTTATTTGTCTAATCAGAAAGCCGTTTACTTGATGTGTCTGATGAGGTTGCTTGATAGATATTACTGCTTACTTTCTTCATGTTCAGTGTTCTGTCTTTTACAGTAATGCTAGAGAATTACATCTTTATCCTTTTATTCCTTTTATTTTGATGTGTCTGAGAAAATTATCTTTGGCATTCTACTTCACTTTTTCTATCTGAATGATTGCTGTTGTTTATCTTTAACTGTATGCCTACACATTAGATGATTCCATTCACTTTTAAATATTGGAATATTTCATCAGAGAGCTATGTAATTTCTAATCATTGATGAACACCATGAATAGTACCTCTTTTCCTTATGGAAACTATAACATTGGTTCAGACTAATAGTATGCAATTTTGCTCTTATATTATCATTTTAATCACTAATGTTACAGACAAGGACGAATATGATATTCCAATATTTATACTGATATGCACTGCAATAGTTTTTAGTAACTCAATTGAATATTCAAAACCTTTAAGTATTTTTCATTTTAGGGACCTAATTCACTTCCTGTAGTAATCACCTTCACCTTTTAGATGGGGAAATCATTTCATTTCCCAGAAGTTATGGAAACTACTTTTAAAGCCTAATGTTTATATCCTATTACACTGTATGTATCATGACTAGTGTATTTAGTGATGGGCCTATCAGCAATGTAATAACTCATCTTCATTGATGCTGCAATTAGAATTTTTAATAATGCAATTGTACATTGAATTGAACACTTCAGCAGCACTTATTTTATCTCCTGTCTGTCATTATTAGAAAAGACAGATTTATGAATAGAAAACATATGTGGTTCTTTTTGTTGTGAAAAAAGAACAACAACAAAAAAATTTCCCGTAATGAAAATTATATCATGGTACTGTAGATTTTTAGTCCTCTACGGTTACCTACAAAATTCTTTTCCTTTCTTAAGCAAGAACAGTATTTTTACAGCTACTTCATCCATGTTCATAATTCTCTGAAGTGGTATGGGGATAATGAAGAAGCCCATGTAACTCAGGGCAAATGAAAGCTCAACCACCTGGGGTGAATGAACCCTCTGCAGTGACGAATGTTTGATTCTGCCTGACCAGGGAGTAACTGTACTGAAACCTCCTAGGATCCTGTTGTTGCAAGTTGAACATGAGCCGGCATTGCACAACAGGCCAACAGCATTCTTGGCAGTACTAAGAAGGGGAAAGGGTCCAAGAGAAGTGCTCTCACCACTCTACCTAGCATTTCTTAGGCTGTGCCTAGAATATGGTTTCAGATTTTGATTTGCTAAATACAAAAAAAGATGTTGATAAACCTGGAGATGTTCAGAAAGCTGGTGTGCATGATTTATGAACCTAAGAGAAGAGAAGTAGTTCTAGGGATGGAAATGTGCACATAGTGAGCTGAATGCAACAGCTAAGGCCATGAAAGTTTAAATTTCTTGACAACTGTGGAATTTCCCAGTTCTCTAACATCATTCTACTTTAACATAATTTTGAGTCATTTACAAAGTTCTAAAATCATTTTGTTTATAATCCCAGCCCTATGTATTCTTTTTAAATTTATTATTTTCAGAAGAGACTTTAATGAAAAAATGTCTTCTTCAGTATCAAAGGAGAAAATTCCATAGGAAAAAATAAGTTTGAAAGTGATGAAAGACGAGATGAATGGCAAAAATATTTTTCACTACTTCTAGTGGTGTCCATGATTATTTAAATGCTATTCCCATTTTATCAAGAACATTTTATAACTGTAATCTACAAAAGAGATGTGGTAAAACAAACACGTAAGATGATTCAGCAATTTCTACAATTCTAGTGTTTCATGATAAGTCTGAGTAGGGATATTTAGTGAATCCATTTTAAAAACACTTCTTTGTTTATGTATCTATGTGGTATATAATACTCATTAGAACAAGCTGAAAATTATCAGTTTTTACTTTCCTAAGTGAACATTGTATAGAATTCACAGTCCTAGACCATATCAACATGTTAAGAGATTTGCTAACTCTCATAGTGGAATAAATTCCTAGGAAAGATCATCTTTTTGACTTAAAATTGTGAAATATGATATTTGTTAGAAACATAAAGTCATTAGTTCTCTAAGATAAAATAATGAGTATATGGAGCAATGGACTATTGATCTTTGTCTTACTGTTAACATACTCACACCATCCCACAAGCAGCAGTGTATTTTGACAAATGGATGCATATTTGGGAGAGATTTCTGCAATGTGTAGGTAAAGCTTCAAATGATCTTGAAAAAGGAGATGCACGAGGATGACTTTGGAAACGGGAAGACGCACTCTAAAACTGATCACTGCAGTCTCCTTTTAAATTCTGATTTGGCATAAGAATCCAAGTATTGTTATTTGCACATCAAAACATAATCAGAGTTGTACTGCATTTGATTTTTCCAGACTGCATTCATACTTATAAGTGGCATACAGTTTTCCAAATTGAGCTCTGATTTACAAATGCCATTTAAATATCTTCTGCATGTGTAAGAACTCTTAATTTCTTTGCATAATAATTTTGTTATACAGCAAACACTTCTGATTAAAACAGCATTTACAGTATTAAGTAGAAGAAATACTAGCATAAAAAATCTGTAAGTAAAATTTGTTTTTAAACTCTTTGAATTGCCATTTATATTAAAATCAGTTTAATTTAAGCACTTTGAGATTTTAAACAGTGCAATTAAAATTCATTATGTATAACAAATAATGCTATTCCTAATGAGATTTTTCAAGGAAGAAAGATTATTTGGTTGAATTCAAATCTAAATTGCTCTAGAAACAATAAAAGTCACTGTCAAGGTATGTGCACAAGACTCAGTTATGTCTGATGCTGTTGGATGTGCCAAGTAGTGTGCAGAGGTTAGGAAAACTGCTGCACTGCCTTTCAAGGAGGTACAGAAAGCCTGGCACTCTAGCTCTCAGGATGTCAAAGTTGTCTGTCAGGTTGATGCAGAATATACAGCACCTCTTATTTTTTTCCTTAAACAAAGGTAATTCTTATTCTCTATACGTTCTTGGAACTTGAAACCATTAAGCAGAGGAATTTATCCAATTATATTTACTTGTTTAGACTAGATAATGAGAAAAAAAAGAGGGAACAAAACAGCTGAGAGAGGAAATAGATTATTTCTCATGACCTGTAGTATGCTGTGATAATGATTGTTCTAAAGGCCTTTGGTAAGGGAAAGAGCTTGCTCACCAGGGCTGCACTGTAAAAAGTCAAAGCAAGCCGGGCTTTCTCCAGAAGTATAAAGGACATAATTCTTTCCAGTGTTTGTGACTTAGTATGTATTTTAAGATCCACTCTCTCCTCACTCTATACAAGCATTTGGAATGTGCTTTGTATTTCCACAATGCTTTATGATGTAGACCTTTGGATCTGAATTTCCATTTAAATTATGCACCACTTGTTTGATGACATGTTCATAAATAAATTTATGGGTTGCTTACACATGCTTGCAAACATTTCTTTATACAAGCACATGCATTCATAATGTGAACATCCCATACCAATCTTTTAAAGATATCTTAGGAGTCACAGGAGCATCCATTTTGCTGATGGGCCATTGAAAGAAAATAAGCCATAAAGTTGCTGGACTTTAAAGCCCAATATTTTAAGGGCTTTAATTTAAAAAAATATATATAAATAAAATAAAATAAAATAAAATAAAATGTTAAAGATTGGTACTATAATATCCCTCAAAGTCATCATAGACTGCAGTTAGAGACCGTTATTACAAACAAAGCTGAGCTAATATTTTACAAAAACAGAAGGTAAAGATTAAAGTTTATCTAAGGACATCATTTTCATTGAGAAAATTCTAGCTGTCTTTTTAAACTATATATCAGAAGAATGAATTTTTGTTCCCTTTTTTGCAACAGTTTTGTCTGAGAGGTAAAATGGGATTTTCTATACCTTCCAAGTGAATAAATATATAAAGCTGAGGAGATGCATGCAGTAGGATAGACTATTCATTTCCATTAAATGAAGGAGTAATTTTAGTCACTTAGTGCATTAAAATGAATATTTTCAAATAGACCAGAATGGTATCATGTTTAAGATAACAGAGTGAAGAATTTAGATAATAAGTAGTATACGGCTTCATTTGCTGTTTCAAAGACAGCAAATGGAGCTGTCTTCACTTATTTATTTATTTATATATTTATTTATTTTCCCTTACAGAAATAGCAGAAGAATAAATGCAATTGCTTTGCTTGAAGAATTAATTTCTACTTATTGAACTGGTTGTGGTGTCCACCAGGATGCACAGCTAAACTCCACAACAATCACCCTTTCTCTCCCCCTCTCAGAGAAAGAGAAGGAGAAAATAAAATAGAAAAAGGGCTCATGTGTTGAGATAAGGAGAGGGAGATCACTCATAAATTAATGTCACGGGAAAACAGTGTAGGACGATTAATATAATTTATTACCAACTGCTAACATGAGAGCAGAGAGAATTAAAAGCATATTAAAATCACCTTCCCACCTTCTACCTTCCTCTGCCTTCTCCCGCTTGATCAGTTCAAGGGAACAGAGAATGGAGGCTGTGCTCTGTCCGTAACACTTTTTCTCTGCCGCTCCTCCGTGGTCTCTGTCCCTGCTGGACATGGGTCATCCATTCCCAGCTGCCATCCTTCCCGAACTGATCCTACATGGGCATCCCAAGTGCTGTAGCTCTTCAAGCAGTGCTCTGACATGGCTACATAGCGCAGGGCTCACCCTTCAGGGACTGCTCTGGCATGGGGCCACATGGGTAGCAACTCCCCCAGCCCTCCTGCCCCACTGCGGGCTGATCTCCATGGGCTGCAGCTCCCATCTGAGCTGGTCCTACAGAGGCTCCCCATGGGCTATGGCCCCTTTGGACAGGATAGAAATTAAATGATCCTTTACGACAATGTGTTCAAAGTGATACTAAGAGAAACAGCATAGAGGCTAGTTTTTGTCTTAACTGTTAAAGTGTGTTAAAATCTATTTGTGTTTCTCTAGATCCTTTGAATACATCTATATGTTTCCAACCTGTTCTTGTTAGAAGTAGTAACAGAAACGGTATATTCTAAGTAGAATAAAAAGTTCTTGGAAAGAGGTCAGTCAATATGGTGCTGCTATGACTATAGAAGAGTAACCCACTTCAGAAATAAATCCTGATCACCCTGAGGGCAGGGCAACACTTTTTAAAATGATCACTTATACCAAGGTTTCAAATTAATATTCATGAATAGTGTTGCTAATCTAAGACATGATAATTATAAATTCCTTATTCTTCCAACGATTGAATGATAGTCCTAGAATTTACTTCATTTTACTTTTGACTAAGATATTTAAAAAGTATTCCAGATCATAATTACAGCTGAACAAAGTGTTCCCTGGGTAAATAGTCTGTAACTAGTGCAAATTATCTTATGCATATATTTTATTTTAGGATTCCTTTTGGTTCCTCAACAGGTAATGGCATTCTGAATAATTACCAGCGCTATCTGTGTGATGCACTATAATTTTCTTCTGGAGGCTGTGTTTATTTATACCGGTATGCCTGATGTTCCATAAGGAACTTCAATTGAGGCATAGTAATCAGTCTTGCTGTTGACAGAAAAGTGCTCTGCTCTGCAATATTTAGGAGATAAAGAAACTAAATTAACCCTACAGTATACTGTCTTTATAGTCTGATTAAAACCTTAGAAATCTGAAAAAGTGAGTGTATACATGGAAAAGGAATCCAGACCCAATTAATAAAATATTTTTTTATATTACACTGCATCATAAATTATTAAGTATGTTTATTTCTGAAGAGCTCAAATAGAGATGTTAAAAGATATGTATTTCTCAGCGCACCCATTTTCATAGCAAAACTGAGAGCATTAGATAAATTTGAATTAACAGTTAACTGCTTTTTCCTTTAAATGCTTTAATATCATACATTAATTTTTGCAAATAGCTTATAATTTCTCCAACTCCAGTGGCTGTGATTTTATTGACTTGAAAGAATTGGTGGCATATTATTTAAATATTTAAAAAAGATGCATTCTTTCAATGTGTTAGTCTTGTTTATTTAAGAACATGTCAAAATTCTAAATCATCTTTTTTTAAATGGTAGCAATTCTTTGCCAGTGGCCTAAAGACTGCAATACTCAGCACCATTATAAGAATATAAGTTATATATACTGCCAGTATGAAATAAGGTAGTCTGTGGACTTTATAATAGGTTGAGTGTAATATCTGTTTCACAAAACACATTTAAGAAAATGAAAGCAGGCCAGAAAAATATTTGTATAATAATACATTTGACACATTATTCTCCATTAAAAATGAGGTGTAAGTAGGCAATGGGCACAGTCCCAGGTGCCAGAATTCAAGGTGTGTTAGGAAAATGCTCAAAGACAGAGTTTGGGTTTTGAGTGGTCCTGTGTGGAGCCAGCAGTTGGGCTTCACGATCCTTGTGAGTCCCTTTCAACTTGGGATATTCTGTGATTCTAACATTCTATGAGGCTAGGACATGGGCTAATTATTAAGCATTATATCTAAACCAGATTTTTGTTGTTGTGGCTTGGATTTTGTACGATTCCTCAGAAATATCTGTGTAAATTATAAAGGAATGCTAAATGTCATTCTCAATGACTTTTTATTACAGAAGAAAAAGTGGGACTAAGTTGCAAACATCCAGGATTTAGAAGTGTCTGATTTGTATTGCTTTCTTCTATCCTTTTCTTTTTTATCTAGCATAAGCTGCCAAAAAAAATAAGAGGATTACAAAGTACTTGGTCTATTTCAACAAGAAGGTAAGCTTTCATTCTATTAGTGGGTTATTAAAACTATCAAAGAAATAGAAATATTGTATAATCATTGATTAAACTGTATGACATAACAAGATAAAAATAATAATAACCTCAGGAAATTTAATTGTGTTGACCCTTTAGCAAGTCATCCTCCAACCTGAACCAGTGCAAGATTCTACATTTACTCTTGTTAAACCTTATCTGGTTCCTCTCTTCCCAACTCTCCAGCCTGTCCAGGTCTCGCTGAATAGCAGCACAGCCTTCCAGCATGTCAGCCATTCCTCACAGCTTTGTATCATCAGCAAACTTCCTGAAGGTGGGCTCTATACCTTCATCAAGGTCATTGATGAAGATGTTGAACAGGATCAGACCCAGCACTGAGTGCTGAAGAACACCGCTAAGTACAGGCCTCCAACTGGACTCTGCGCCACTGATCACAACCCTCTGAACACTGCCAGTCAGCCAGTTCTGAACCCATCCCACTGTCCATCAACCCAGCTGTCCAGTATCATTGTAAATGTAGCCAATAAGGCACAAGGCAATTTGTCTCAGCCATGCACACACATTCTCAAATAAAAACCAAATCAAACAAACAAACAAACAAAAAAATACAAGAAAGCCTTTTGTCTGCTCAAATACTTTGGAACAGCTATGAGACACCCAGATTAACTAAAAATATGCTAGTCTACAGTAATTTGAATGACTGCAAAATGATTCCAAGGATCTAAAAGGAATAGTAGTTGCAATCAGAATTTGATTTAGAGTATGCATTGCTTTCTAACCTAGTCATTTATCTTTTGTCATTACTATGGAGCTAGTTAAACTTGATGTAGCTTGCCTTACTCCTGAAGTGCTTCCCAATGATATGCCGAGTCTTTAGTTCTCTATTGTCTTAAAATCATTTGACTTTTTAATGTCCAGACAGGATTGTGCCTATATATCAGCAGCTTTTCAATTCGTATCTAGATTACATGCAGCTACACCTCCATTTCTGGGGTCAATGAGAAGTTGTTTTCACAGTTACTGTTGTTGTTGCTGTTGTTTTTGTTTTTTAATAACATTTTATTTAGCAATTCTACTATAAAGTATATGGTAAAAAGAAGTCACATCATCATAAGACTCTAGACACGTTTAGTCTCATTTAAACCTATATTTCAATCCTAACTAAATGAGGTAAGATTTCTTCGCAGGTTTCAAAATGATTCCTGTGCACAGTAGGTTTTTTCCAGAAGTGTGTACTTTTTTTAGTCTTTCCCCAGATATGACCATAGATTTTCATTTCAAACCCTGCTGGAAGTATTTTTTCCCCATGATCCAGGTTAATCAGGATAAATATAGACATCTGCATCTGAACTAGCTGTCTAGACTTTAGATAATGTCAATGGAAAGAAACAAACACACTTTACTTGTGATTCATCTCACACCAAAATAAATGTCTAAAATAATTTAGATGAATCATATCTAAGATAGCATATTTCCTTCCATTACCTATAAAAGGACATCAGATATTTCGGATGAAGACAACTACATCCACTCTAATGTATCTTACTCCAAGAGCTTTTTGGGTTGCCCTGACAGTCAAGCCAATTCTTCACGCTGGAAGAGATATAGGAGTGGGAAATGAACATCATGAGTGCCTCTGTCTAAAGGGCAGCTCTTAGCTATGTCTGATGATAACTACTCAGCTTCACTATCCCAAAAGATGCCATACAAAGCACTTTTTAAAAGGTAGTTCCACAATAACACAGTAAGAAGCAGTACCATTAACAGAAAATGAAAGAGTAATCTCCCATTTCTTTACAGACTTTTTTTCCTCTTTATTCTGCCTTAGGTTTTGTCACCATAGTCCAGAAACTGTTGGGAATTTTAAGATTTCCTGGTGATATTTGTTAGAAAGTGGTAAAAATTAGAAATATGTAGATGAAAATTGGAGAACTGGGAAATTTAATTTCTACAGAAGGCAACAAATGTTCTTTGTCTTTATTCGGGCAAGATTTCCACATATGAAAGTAGAGCACTGGAGTCTGTCAGCCCTCTCACTCTAAAATGACTATGTCTCAAAGTATTCTCCTTTTACAGCGCAGTACATAGAGTGTGAACTCTTGTCTGGCCAGATCTTTGGTTCACAAGAATAACTCTATATTTTTTCACAATAATAATCATAACAACACTCATATACCTGAAAAAGTATGTAATTTGAGGGAGAAACTTTCTACACGATCTTGAATTGGCTATTCCATTCCTCTTGTCTCATATCTGTTTACTTAATGTAGATAGAATAATTTGCTCAACTGAATACACATACTCAGTGAGAAATGCTAGGCTGAATATCTGGAAAATAAATAATATCTTCTGTATGCAAAAGCAAATTTATCACTGGGGCTAAAATACATTCTAAGTGCTTACCTATCTCATGATTTAATTACATGAATAGTCTTGGAAAGACAATTTCTTTCAACACATCTGAGATCAACACAGACAATTTCTTTCCCTTTGTGCCTAGTATACCAGTTTTACTGGGATAAATGTAGATTGTTATCCTTTCTGTAACCTGAATAAATAAAAAGTTCAGATATTTTTTCTAGTTAGTTTATAGCTTATTCTGTTGATCTTCAACATAAAAAGGACATGGACCTGTTGGAGTGGGTCCAGAGGAGTGCCATGAGGATGACCAGAGGGCTGGAGCACATCTCTTATGGAGCTGACCTGGAGAAAAGCTCCAGGGAAACCTCATACCAGCCTTCTGGTACTTAGAAGAGTCCTACAGACATGGCAGAGAGGGATTTTTTACAAGGGAGTGTAATGATAGAACAGGGTATAACAGCTTTAAACTAAAATGCAGTAGGTTTAGATTAAATATTTGAAATAAAATCTTTACTCAGAGAGTGGTGAGATACTGGAACAGATTGCCTTGAAAAGTTGTGTTCAAAGCCAGGTTGCATAGGGCTTTTGGTAGCCTGACCTAGTAGAACTGGAGCATGAAACAGGAAAATCTTTAAGGTCCCTTCCAACCCAAACTATTCTGTGATTCTCTCCAAACAATGGGGAGTCGTTGAAGGTAACGTAGTGGTTCATAGCTCTACAATGATTGTTTTTTGTTTTGTTGTTTTTCCAGGCATAATATCAGAAGGTAGAAGCAGTTCCTGTTTCTATCAGGTTATTCCTCTGTTTCTAGCTTTTGTGCCAAAATTATCACTTTTCCTCAGCATGTCCTGTGCTTCTCTCAAAAATCTCAGTGGTCCTTTAACCAGTTGAAAATCTATTTTTTTTTTCAAGTACTGATTCAATTTTCAGAGTCTGGTTCTAATATGCCTCTGACAATATTCTCATTATGGTCTTCTTCTCCTGCTGATAGCTATCTGACATGAGTAGAATTATGAATTCCAATACATCTTTGAATGTTTAAGAAGAACTCTCTTTAATCAAGAAGTCAATTTTCTGTGACAGTTAAGAGTAGACTCTTAAATGCTTACTGAAATAAATTAAAAATGTAGATCTATAAGAATGCCGAATTTGCTCTTGTGAACTGATAATATTCATTATTATACAGAAGTCACTGGCAGCAAGTTTGAGGATTATTCTTTGTAAAGGTCTACAATAAACTTCTTTTTAAACTAACTGTGCTATTGCTAAGGGAAAAAAAGAAAAAAACCACCACCACCAACAACAACTTTTTTTCTCATTCTCTAACTCTAAGGACTGTTGGTGCTAAGGTCTTATCTGGTGTCACTGGTTAACTCTTAACAGTGCACTGTCTTTAAATTGAATTTCAGGTAATTATGTCTTCTTTTCTCATTTATCTATCCTCCAAACTTTCCCTTATCTAGCTGTTTTATCCTTATCTTTTTGGATAATGTTGTCCTTTCCTCCTTAAATCTTGTTCTCTAACACTTAGGGACTTAGACCAGAATTTAGAATTCAATTTAATTTCCAATCAACATACATTGGATTTTTCTCTTTTTTTTTCTTTTCCCCTCTCAAAAAATTATAAGCTATGAAATCCTGCATATTGTTCCACTTTGAGACTAAATACATCATTAAAATGCAAAGTAAGACTCTGCAGTGGTATTTACAAACTTTTGATGCAAATGTGTTGAGTAGGAGCACCTAAGCCATGTGTTCTTTTACCTCTTTCTCTTTTGAGAAAGAAGAGTCAGATGACACTTCTTACAGGAGACTATTCCACTCACCTAATAACTTAGTAATAGCTCCCTTAAGATATTTGATTGCAGGAAGTCTGACAGGAAACAGCCCCATCTTCAGCTCCTCAGATTTCTAAAACTGTTTAATGCTGCAGGAACTAGAAGTGTTTGTAAGTACATATAGCAATTTTTTTAACGTGTCAGCTCTAGGGAATTAGTACTATTTCACTATTTTAAATTTATCTTAAAAATTAAATACTAAAACACTTTAAAAGAAAAGAATGCATTATTCTTCTTAGTAAAATTAAGGAATCTGTTCTTGACCATAGATTATTATTGTAAGAAAAGTAAAAAACAGAAGTCTAACCATATAAGATGTTATTCGGCATTAAATTTAACTGGTTATTTGTTTGGGTGGTTGTTTGTTTTTCTTCGGGGGGGTGATATTTTCAACTGTTTCTCTACATTAGATATTTTGTTTTTCAGATAAATATTCAAGATCTTTCTAAGGAATGACTACTTAAGTCAACTTCTGTATTCCTCTTGCTACAGTATCAACTCCCTCCAAGTCAACTCTTCCTAGGCTCACCCCCTAAACTTGTTTTGAGTTACATGCTGCTACCATTCATTAAAAACTAACAATGCTTTGAGAGTTCTCACATTTTTTGTTTGCTTTTGTGTTTTTTCCTTACTAGAATATTGTTTTTAGTTTTCATCTCTTGAAGCCTGCAGCACTTTCAAGGCTGTTAGAACAAATTTTAAGTAATTTATTGATAGATGCAACTAGTATTCATTTATCTTACTTAATTCACAATTTGCTGCTTGCTCTTGCTAGAAAATTGTTCATATTACAGATGAAAGAGGTAGTATTCAAAAAGTGTTGTTTTTTTAAATTATTTTTACTTCCATCTTCTGTCAGTTCTAGGGTTCCTGCAGTCACAAACAACAGCTATTGACCTCAACTGTAATCCTGAATAATACTTACACAGTGTGAATTTTCATTAATAGATGTAATGAACATGCAAAGCATAATCTGATTCTGTGTGACAAAAAACTCTGTAGTTTCACTTTGAGGAGATTAAACTTTCTACTTGGAAGTAAACATACTATTATTATTATTATTATTATTATTATTATTAATTTCTCCTACAGATGCTTTATTTTACCGGCCCAGTTCCATGGTGATTGGTGTGGAGCACCCACAGACCCATGCCCTGGGAAAGAGGAAGGGGGAAAGGGAAAAGGGAGATGGGCCTAGAGAGAAAACAGCGGCAATGATCTGAGGAAAGCTAATTTACTAAATAAGATATCGGAAAGTAAAATTACACAATATAATACAACATGATTGGAATTGAAGCTAATAGATCAAATAAAATGAGCAAGAGAGAGTGTCCAATAAAATGAAGGCCTTACGCTAACGCTGAAGGCGAGACAGCAGCGAGCACCACTGCTGAGTTGATCCCAAGGAAAGAGAGTGTCCTGTGACATACAGTTTTTATCTGTTCCCTCTGAGTGGAAATACGTAAAAATCCAAAGCATGGCACAGAACTCTGGTGAATGTAGTTCTTCTTCTCTTCTGAGACAGGTATACCCGGAATTATCAATGATCCACAGAGCTGGAACATTAACTCTTTAACTCTTAATGAACTACATGATGTTATGATGTGAAATATCAATACCAAAAATCATGAAACCATGACATTTACACATTTTTATTTCAGTCACAGATTTTGCTTTTTCAGTATACTTGGATAGAGAAGTTGAAGTGATTTTGCACTACTTGATTCTGAGCTGTTACACTGTTGTTGGTGGTTTAGTTTCTCCTTGGAAAGTGCTACATTTCCTATGAACATCAGATAATCAGACTGTTTGTCTGAAATATCTAATAACTGCTAGAAAAGAAATTCTGCTTCCTAGAATTGGAGGCTATTTATATGACTGCTTTTTCCTGTTTGAGAAAAGCTACACTACAAAATATCTTGACATATTTCAAGATATTTACCTTTTGAAAGTAACTATTTATTTTTAGTTTGTTACCTGGGGCTAATTAAGTGGATCTGTGTTTCTGAGTCAAGTCCACTTAGGTTAATGGGAAAAAGGGATGTGTCATTGAGTAAGCTGCTAAGTGTGGCTTCGGAAAATATATTTTCTTTGTTCTAATACAGACTGCTTTTATGACCTTGGAAAGTCAAGATAAGAATTGTAGAGTAATGTAGTCACTTAAGGATTTATTTAGGACCTGAGAATGGGAATTTCTTTATTCTTTGGCACACTGAAGCACAATCAAGGTTTATAACTGGTGTTTGGAAATCAGTTTCAAACTGTAATTCACATACAAGCGCATATATTTAATAGTAAACCAGCTAGTAGCTAGTCAGGAAATTTTACAGTTTTATATTCAGACCCACTGTGTTATCTTGACATAATATCTGATGCAGCTTTGGCCTTGGATAGTTTATACTCTTCCAGACATTCACAAATGCAGTTTGGGAATTCAAAGAAGTAGAAATTCATTCTCCAAAGGCAACTTGAATGTGATATGCCTGTTTGGAGGCAAAATATTGAAGCCAGATTTCCCTAAAGGCAAAGAATGTGACCTAAAATCTTCTGGATCTGTTACTGATTTTCCAGCATACAGAGGCAGCCCTTTCTTACTAAATCAAATAAGCATATGTTTCTGAGAAGAAAATTACTACAAAGATAACACAATACCACAACTTGCTGGCGTCTTGAAAAGAATCACCTTATGTCTTCTTAGTGGAAATGCAGTGCGAGCTACAGTTTGTTTGCCACATCCATGCAGACCTCCTCTAGGCATAAAAACTGACACCAGATTTCAGAATTCAGGTCATAGAAATTCACAGTATATTGTATTTGTTCCTACAGTTTAGAATATTTATTTCAAATTGACAGATTTTAATTGGTTTAAGACCTTAAGTTAGCTCACTGGGTGACATTTGAGGTGGAAAAAAAAAAAAAAAAAAAAAAAAAACAACCCAAAAAAAACCTGCTTAAATATAATCAAAGCAAAAATAACAAAATAATCAGTGTGTGGGATAGAAAAGTCAACTAGAAAAGAAAAAATTCAGAATACCCATCATGTCTAACACATCACTGTTAAAAGGAACTAATTTGTCTTGCAATGGAAAAGATAAGATTTAAGGTGTAGTTCCTCATCTTCTCATGAGCCACATCAGCAGCGGTGTACCACAGGGCAATGAAGCATATATAGAACATGACTTAGATACCAGAAGAAGTGAAGTGGAAACAAATTCCAAATTCTGTCTAGTTCTTATCTTCAGTAAACTCCACCATCTAAGACATCTGTAGAAAATAGATAAATAAATAAACAGCCTCAAAATATAGCAGAAAAATGGCAAATCAGAAATACATAATAAAATCTCATACTTTCCCTGTGTAAAATCAGCATACACACCATGACCTTCCTAAAGGCAACTGCCATACTGTATACTGTGTCTACATTAGCAGCATGGATGGTATTAATTGAAAGGTGTTCTTAGAGATATGAAGAGAGCTGAGGAAAAGCCTGAGTTTCAAATGCTTGACTTCCAGAGTGTCACTTAAAAGCCTGAGTTGGGTACCAAAGTTGCAGAATGAGGCACTCATCTAGAACTTCTAATTAGTACACCAAGAAACAGTCATGTACACAAGAAATGAATCAAGGTAAAATGAAAGATATTGTTATAAATCTATTTCACTCAGGTTATAGACACTTCTGCAAGGTAAGGTTTCAGAGACACAATGTTTCCTGTGGAGTGGTGCTATTTACTTCTCTTGTTAAAACTACGCATGGTGCAAGAAAAAGGGAATTCAAAAAGGCAAGCAGATGTAACTCAACACTGTTAAGGAGAGTACTACTTTGATTTCCTACAGTAAGGACTGTTTCTGTATCATCTGGGGTCTCCTGTGGTAGACATACTAAGAATTCTTATGTTTCATAAGACTTCAAACATAATAAATTCTAGTAAATCCTCAGCTCTGCGTTGGGGGTTTCAGAACTATTTCCCTGATTATCTTTAATAATTCAGAGTACACAACTAGCAAAATTTTCTCTCCCTGAATCTATGTCCAAAGTGACACTTTCTGGGTTTTTCCAATGAGCAAAATATATTTCATTTGAAAAATAAGAAAATTTTGCTCTCATGGAAAATTTACTGTCTAACAAGAACAATTTAAGACAATAATTTAACAAATACTGCCATGAGGGACACATAAGACCTTTTCATTTCATTGTAGTTTACGTTGATTAGGACTGAAATTAACTTAGGTGAAGTAAAAACGTAATCTAAAGGAAAGAAAATTGTATTAGGCAAGCTATAAAACACACATCATTCACAGAACTGTTTGAAATCCTTCATGAAAAAAGTGCCCCAAAATTTGCTCATCTTCTTTAGGATGCTCCTGACTGCTCTGTTATCGGACTTCAATATATGTTCCAAGTGAGTGACAGCCCAATGATTATATGATAAAGCAGCTCTAAAACTTTATGAGCCAGTGAAATTCCAGACCAGCTATTGAAAAAGGCACACAGTGGAGAATATTTTAAAGCAATTCAGTTATACAACTGTTAGATGGAACTTCAGATAATCTCAATGCAAATAGAAGGCAAACAAAAAGATGAGAATGTTAGTTAATTACGATGTGAAAGTTCAAATACTTAGTTTTGAAGCTGGTATGGTCAGTTCTTGTGTCAGTCAACATTTGGAAGAGAAGGATACAAACTATCATGTAATGTAGTATTTCAAGTTGATGAGAACATTCTGAAGTATTGAAACTGAACTCAGCTGTACAGTGACCAGAAAAATCAGAAAGATCAAAGTGCATAGATAGCTTTTTTTTTTTCACAGCTTCTGTATCTTGCTCTGTATCTATGAGCTTGTCTATCCACTAGCTCTAGCAAGATATAAGCTTTTAACTATCAATCTGATGTTATTTTGAGGATCAAAAGCCATCAAAATGCCTGTTTCCCATTGCAGTAAGTAGCTTTGACTCCAAATATCACATTTTCTTCATAAAACCTCAGCACAGCAGTGAGGAGATATTTTCTCACACCAAATGGAACAACTCATTTTTAACAGTCTTTTATAAAACAGGGTATGTTGACAAAAATAAGAAATAAAATAAAATAAAATAAAATAAAATAAAATAAAATAAAATAAAAGACATATTTCAAAGGAAAATACAAAAACATAGTTTTTGAAATTATGCTTCTGGACAAAAAGTTTTTATTTGGAATGATCTAATGAGACACTACAGCATTTGGACAAAGAACAACACCTATGCAATTTGAGTAAATGTGCTTACTGTTTGCTGTAGTATACTTCTGCTATTTCAGATATGACTTAGTCACATCATAGAATCTGAGAATCTGTACCTGGAGCATTTCTACATCGTAAAATCTGAGATGCCTCTAAAAGTAATGACAGAAGGTACATTATTTGGGTATAAAAAAGGCATAAAATAGGCAAGGTCCTGTTTTCTGAACTTACAGCCAGCCAGTAGTCTGTATGGCTGTACATACTGCTCATGTGACACACACTGCAACAATGCAGTCATACCCAAATAATTAATGTGCTGAGCCCAGAGCATACTATTTGAGAGGACATGAAACAGCTGAGGGCATGCCACACGCCAACATTCAGATGTGCAGCTCAGCCCTGATCAATTAACTAGCATAAATACAGCTGTGGAGCTGAAGCAAAGCGAATAACATGAGACATAAAATAAGATAAAATAAAGGTGTAATTCCCACTTCAGTCCCTGAAATAAATCATCCTGCTCACTATTTAAGTACATATGACAGAAATGAAAATCTGCAATGGCACTGAACTTTACAAATTGTGTTGGCGTGGCTTTGCTACTGAAGTAAAAACTACATATTCCAAGGAGTATCATATAGGACTGATCCTGACTGACTTAGCTGGGTACACAGGCACCAGTCATCAGGCTTAGAGCCACACATTGAAGGTAGTCAAACCCAGACCAGCATAGTCAGTGTCTGAGACGTGAATATTGCTGGGAAGGTAACAGATGCTATTGTGCCTGTAGAGTCTTCAAATAACATATATATCTATATTTTCAGACAATCAACAAATCAAAAGACTTTCTTTTCTTTCATGATTATTTTTAGTTAGAGTTAATTCCTTGGAAGTCAACTTTGCCTATGTCCCTGATTGCTCGCATGCTGCTTAATCATTTCTGTTCAAGATATGGTGAATAAAAGAAGTTACACTTAAGCAAGATGCTGGAATATTGGATATTTTTCCTATAATGGGAAACTGTTCTTCAATAATTTCTATTTTGCTATTATTTTGAAGATCTGTCCCACAGGGAGATAAGTTTAAGGAAATAGATTTTCAATACTCTTATGTTACCCTTTACACAGAGAGCCTGTTCATTAAAGAAAGTTATAGACTACTTGATGATTCAGTACTGCTACAAGATACAACAGGGAAAGGAAGAGGAGCACATTTATAAAGAAAGCACTTTTGTTCTTCTTTGATGTAAATACATTTTGTTGTGATAATATCTTTTAAGAACTACAGTCTTTGAAGTGTGAATGACTTTTCTGAGTATTGGAAAGATTTCACAGTAATTTTAGCAAGACTTTTATATCTCAAAAGTAATAGATTTCTCAGTACATTTCAGAATAAGTAATTTTTGAGTTAAAATAATATAGTCATCAGAGAAATTTTCAATTTTCTATTTCTATGACATTTATTTTGACCTTTCACATTTACACTGAATCTTTCTTCCTTTCTGCTCTGCCATGAAGCACCCTTCTTGTGAGCAATAGAAATTGTTCTGCTCATTACCAGTTCAAACTAGGAACATTTTTTGAAAGCATCTAGCTGGAGGATAATGTTAGTTCAATTATTATATTGGAATACATTTTGATTGCAAGATGCAATATAACCAGTCCCATACCAATTTCCTCTGGCAACTTTCATGTTGCCTGTGAACCTTGAAAATGACCTCAAAATTTAAAAGTCAATAACAACAAGAAAGCTTTTCTGAGATGAGATGTCTCTCAAAGTGTCTCAACGGCTGTTTTATTCTTCTACATGACATGTAGTAATTTTCACTCTGTCTTATACTTTCTCTGAAGTCTGTGTTTATTCTGTATCAAATTCACATACCATGATAATACACTCTGGAATAACATTTTGTTTTGTACTCTGTTTTGCTTTATTATGTTCTGTAATGAAAAAATGAAAAGAAAGCATGTGCTATTTTCAAAACTTCATTACAAGGACAAGTCTCTAGAACTTCTATTTTTACACTAATGGAGAAAAACATGAGCTTCAAAAGACTGATAGAGGAGTGAATGTTTTCTACATTTTGTTCGCCTTATTTGGCCTTCAAACATTTATTTTTCATTCTGACTTTCATTCTTTAGAGGCGTTATTAAAGAGATTCGCGCTAACTAATAGAGACTCCACGTGCCTATCTGTTGTTTGGTGTAATTCTTAGTATAAGGTTCCTTTTTTACCTAGCCAATTTAAATAGGTAGCTGCAATGAAAACACTGCATGTGCAGTACTCACCTGGTCATTCTGAAGTAACACTTTGCATTTATCCTGTTTCACGGTATATAATCACATTTCAAATTAAAATAAAAACTAACTATTTTAGAACATTTTCAATATGAAAAATATACAAGGGTTGGCAGACATATAAAACTTCAAATACCTTCACGTGCTATGATTATGTAATAGTAAGAAACTGCTAAGGAAGATTCCTACCACATGCAGCTGGATGTATTCCCACCTGCCTTTGACAGATCAGTAGTTCAGGCACTGGTCTGAGATTTGTAATTATTCTCTTTGTCACAGTCTTTCAGTATGACCTTAGGAAGACTATTCTTTCCCCTCTAAGCATTAGTTTCTACTCCGTCTTGTCTATTAAGATTGTCAGATTTGGGGGTTTGGAATTGTTTCTTACTATACACTTACACAATACCCAAGGGAGCTTGATATACACCCACAGCACTGGAAATAATAATACTGAAAGAAGACATGGGCAGATTTATGGATGACATCCTACAGTCTTTGGCTTTATGTTCAGCAGCAAGGACTTATACCAACATAACTATGGGCTCCCTTCTTCATGCCCTTCACGTAATGACATGCCCCATTCCAGAACATCATTCACTCAGAGTTTGTGATAGGTCAGACTAGAATTTAACCCAGTTGGTATTTTGTTATTTTATCTTGCCAGAGAGGAACATAAATGTTTACATGAGATGAACAGGGAAGATAGTCCAGAATCAATAAAGAGTAAGTTGAAGGGAAAGATGAAATGTAATTAAAGATCACAGTTCAGCCAGGGTTGATTGTGAAGTGAAAGTCCAAGTGAGTGTTTATCCTAAAGTTCAGTGTGGCACATTTATTTTGCATGCTTTATGGCATTGCTCAAATCTGTGTCATCCTAGAAATACACAATAGCATATCCTGAATCTAACAGTACTAATATCATTCAGATAAACACCAACAATTTTTAAATTTACTTTTTTTTATATGTATATTCACCATTCTGATTTTATATTCTAAACCATGTGACTGGCAGACAACTTTAATTACATAAATAATTTAAAACTAATAGAAGAAATAGATCTTTAGATTTCCCGGAAACAAACATATGGGAGTAAATGCAGATGTAGTGAATCATATCTCAACATGAACCTTGAGTACCACAGGAATATCTGAAGCTGCTGCCAGATGCCTCTGGTAAACTACACGTTCTTTTTGGCCATGATATAAGAACTCACTCATGACTTGTGAGGTACAAGCTTTGTGTAGTGCTCAATAGGTTAATTTTTTAAGGAGAGCATTAGCTTTATCTGCCTTGTTGGATGATTGCTATTTATATGGGCATCAGAGCAATACATCTGCTCTCTTTTGTCTCCTCTTGAGATATCTCCTCCACAAAAAACAGGTGAGCCATCCTCATATGATATAAGCTGAATTTCAAACTTAATACATCACTAGAAAATGAAGTAGTAATAACACTGTGGCATAATTTTAAAATCTGCACTTAATATTTCTGCTTATTTAATTTATAGGAGCAAAACAGATACAAAGTTTGAATTCATACTCTATGACGTACAAGACTTCCTTCCAATCACAAAAATATATATAATGTACTACATACTACAGAACGCATAGAACACAATCCCAGCTGTACTACTACAAATAGTACCTTTCCCTCCAAAGTTGAATGTATTTTCTTTTTTTATGTTGTATTAATCAAGTTGAGTGAATACCAAAATGTGACAAGACACTTCAGAATGTTCTTTGCCACTACAGGCAATGTTGTGAATATTAAATATGTGACATAGTGTATTACAAGATGTCATATATGCTACATGGCATTCATATGCCATGAATTTCTGCTCATGTGCATTAGGACCCACTAGGTATGGGTGAGAAGAACAGATTCTGTCCCACTGTAACAGTGGATTGTTTTATGATTGAAAAAGATCAGAACATTTACATTAAGATTCTTATAGAATAGATTATCCAGTCCTAATTACTTAATTTCCTTAATCTCGCTAATTAACCTTAAGAATATGTCCACTGTGTATGCCATCTCACAAGTACTAAAATCATGAAAGTGTATTCTAGACAAGAAATATTGAAATTTACTGTTTTTCAGCTCAAGGATATTTATTCTTTATGGAATTAACTACTAAAGACTGGGAACTGCTATTTTTATTTAAATTTCATTATTTAAAATTAGAACTTTAAATTCATTATTTGATTTTTTCAGAATTTAATACTGCAAATCTGTTTTTTGTTGTTGTTGTTTTTCTTTTCTTTTTTTTTTTTTCTTTTACTTTTAAACTGACTGTTTAAAGGTAGACTCAGGATGAGTTCTGAGGACAGAATGGTTACCTGAGGAACAGAGAAAGTTAAAAATGAAGGTGAAATTATAGCTCCATTCAAGTCAATGGAAAAATTATTGTTGACTTCGGCAGGTCTGAAATTTCATGCAGTGTGGAATTAAAGATTTATTTTCCTGAAAGTGAAAATATGACCCATTCTCAATGTCACTTCTCTGTGTAAAGACAGTACCTCTATAGATTAAAGGCAAACAGTTCCTATCCTTCAAATACCTAATGAAAATACACTTCGGTGACAGAAAAGCAATTTCCGCAAATCAGTACTGCATAATATTATAAGCACTGCTTTTAGTAATAAGTGAGTTAAACTGCAGAGAATAATGGTTGTATTAAAGTACAGACTAATAAAAGTTGGTGTCTTTCACCTCTAACTTCTGACAATGAGGGCTGTAAGTCTTTTTAAACTTGAGAAGTTTCAGTGTTACGATTTTCATGTTAAGCTAAAAGGCATACATCACAGTTTTCCTTTCCTATACTATGCACGAGCTCCAATACTCCTCACTTCTCAGTGCTGTCTGAGAAATAGGCTCTTCAGTTTTTCCAATAATTTGACAAAGTGATCCATCATTTTCTGGGATGCTGTCAAAATTACTCTAT
Organism: Callipepla californica brunnescens; assembly: GCA_023055505.1. Classification (NCBI taxonomy): domain Eukaryota; kingdom Metazoa; phylum Chordata; class Aves; order Galliformes; family Odontophoridae; genus Callipepla; species Callipepla californica. The sequence continues at coordinate 8,507,180 of JALIRH010000007.1, forward strand.
GACTAACACAGTGAACACTTTAGACAACCAGGAATGACACAGGTACAGAACTTCTTGGGGTTTTAAGTGCCAGATTTTGGTAATGGCCTTGTGAGTGAATTAAAAACTACATTTATGTAATGTAGGGTTTTCTTCCATGGTGGTAAAAAAATTCTGCACATCTGATGCCTATTGTATGTGTACTAAAAGTAATGAATATTGAAGGTAAAAAGAAAAGGGGATTTTTATGTTGCAGCATTTTGCAGATTTGCATGGAAATATTGAAGAGTTGTCATATAGAATGTTGTGGAAAGACATACTTAAGTGATTTAAAAAAAGGGAAAGATAAAAAACGTCATCAAAAATAGAAATTAGGAATCCTTCTCTGGAAATCATCCCAAGTCACCTCTGAAAGTCAGATGGTGCATAAAACAGGAGTGAGGCCAAAAATGAAATTGGACAAATAACAGTTTTTGTAAGAAGAAAACAAGAATAAGTTTAAAGTGATTTTATTCTTCAAATGTCAGAAACAATTTGAAAGGATCTAAAAAAATGGATAAAAAGTCTGCTGAAAGTTCTGCTTATCTGTGCTGGGGAGCAAATAATGTTTTCAGCAAGGTCATTGAAGGAGTAAAGCCTTGGTATACAAGCAAATGATATTTAAAAATCAAAAATCGTCTTTAATACAAAATGTTGCTATGCAGCATTTGAAAAATCACTTTACAGAGTGGCATCTTGCAGAACAAAGAAGAGAAGTTGTGGTCCCCATTACATTTGCACTAATGACACAAATATGTTTGACTAGTTAGAATGCTACAGTTCCACTTACTACAGTTATGTTCAGGGTTTTGAGTTTTCCACTGTGGGAATACAAGAAAGACTATTCAGAGCACAATCTGTGGAGAAAGCAAGGCTGAGAACCAAGGCCACCTCCAGAAGAAAAGAAAAAAAATTCAAGTAAGCTGCATGATAGCCAGGTGATGATGACCCTGATTGGAGCAAGAGCACATGGTTTCAAATGCCTGATTGGATAAGCACCTGCATGCAAGTTAAGGATTGTTTGTGGAATATTTTGTTGACATGTAAAGGCAGGTGGGAAAGTTAAAAGAGAAAACTTGTGTAAGTATATAAGGGATGTTAGAACCTGTATTAAATAATTTGGATCATTCACGTCCGTGCCTCAGACACTGCATTCCCCTGCTTTATTCTTTCATGTTAATAAAAGCTGAACAAAATATTATTTAAAATAGTAATAAGTCAGTCATTTCTGGTGACAAGAGAAGAGGCAAAACCCAAATACAGGAAATTCTGTTTAAACACGAGAAAAAAGGAGGATTGAGTACAGCAAGAAAACTGAAATGCTAATATAGACTAATGCCTGCATTTGTTGCTTGAGGTGTAGGAATCCTATTTTGCATTTCCTGGCAATTACTTTTTTGTTTTTCTTCTCTTCAGTTTTATTAGTAATTGGCCAATATTGTGATTATTATCTTTAAAGCCTTGTAGGCATGTGAGCATGTTGTTTGGATATGCTGGAAAAATAGCAGCTAGTACTTACTGAAAGCTCAGGCTTCCAGTCCTTGTTATTACTGCTTGTACTTAACAACTCAAGGTAGCAGAACAAAGCCATGTTCTTATAATCTCGGGCAACGACAGTGTTAGTTCTGTCACACTGTTTCTCAAAAGCTCTGGGCTACATGTGCACCTGGAAATTCAAATGACCTGTTCATCTCTTAATCTTTTTTTTTCAAGAGATTTGTCTAGCTCAGTTTTAAGACATTCAAGCAAGAGAGCTTCCTTTGTTTTCTTCTGATGAATATTCCACTGCTAACACTGACCTCATTGACAAGGCATCTCTCAAGTCATTATGCTCATATCCTTATTTAGATTTAACCTTTTTTTTTTTTTTTTAACGCGTATAGTGAACTATTATATCCACTCTCGGTTTGGCATACAATTCAAATAATTACAAATGATTATTGTAAGTAACAGATATATAACAAATACAACAAATAAGCCAGAGCTTATTTTTCCTCCAACAGACTGTATTTTCCCAGTTAGAGTAATGTCTGACACAACGTTGTACTTATATGTCCTTGTAACTGCTTCCCCAGAATTACTTTAGGCAGATCAGATTAGGTAGGTGATTGCTCAGAACCTCGCAGCTGAAAGGAAAGTAAATTCTGTACTCACAGAATGAATATGAAGTGCAAATCTCAGCACATTGAAGGGTAAAGCCATATTTCATTCAAGTGAGCTCATAACTGTTTACTGTGACAGCCAAAAGAAGCCAAATCCAGAGCCACTGGGATTCTGCCTCCTAGCCCGGTTTCTACTCTTTCCATGCGCAGGCGGACTCTGTAGCAAAATCGAGAGTACACTCACAAGATACACAGACATGCAGACATGCATAAGAATGTAGTTTCACAGGAAATAGAAATGCAAATGTCTAAGACAATGGCAATGAGGCACAGGGCTTGGACAGACAAATGCGCTGACACCAGCTTACTCTGTTTCCATACTCTCTAGTTCCTTTCCAATTCAAATATCTTTTCTCAAGCATCTGGTAAATGGGTGCTTTCCCCATAATAATCTTGTTTGCCATGTCTTATCAACGGCAAAGTTCAGACTGAACTTTGCATATGTTGCACATTGAGCAGTTTCTTCCACAGGCCCAGATATGAGCAATTTGAGAAACCTCATTTTCATTATCATCTCAAATATCTCTATGTATCTGAATTAGTGTATCTGGGTTTCTTTGTCTTTTTCCTGCCTTTTGTTCTTGAGATTTTTGGTTTCTTTTTTTATGTTTTTATGTGGAATAGTTGCTAAACAAATATCTTTACAAATCAGTTCTCCTTAATTTCAGGTATCAACTCGTGCTTTAGTTTGCTTATACCCTTACAGCATTAGTATTTCTGAAGATGCTAAGCATGCATCAAAACTGCAGAGTCTATATGATAAACTAGAAATATTTAAAAAATCTAACAGCCATGTAACTGTCATGAAATCATGCTAATCTACCTAGAAACAACTCAGTTTTCCTCTTTTGTTATATTTTTTTATTTTTTGTATATTGCTTCAGTTTACTGACAATGTCTATAATCTTTTCAGTGTCCATCATGATGCTTGATGAACAAAACTGCAGCCCTGAGCTCACTGTCTTTCACGCAAGCCTGCTGCTAAGAAGTTTTTTGTTTTTTAATGTTGCTCTCACACTGTGATGTGTGGACAACAAGTAATGAAGTTGACATCAATGTTTCCCAATAAAATAAATAAATCCACATTTTATATCTGCTTTGATAAATTATCTTCAAACTTGCAGATTATTTCTTATTACAGATGTTAATGTTACTGAGCGATGGCAAGAATCACTATGGAAAATTTTATCCAGTAATAAGTTTTCAAATCTTGTATCTTTGAGCAAACATGGGAAGACACCAAAATACCTATAAAAAATTTAGTTTCTTCAAATAGGACAAATGTCACTTATATAAATGTTTCAGAAAGTATGTTTAAAAGCCATGTGTTTTGAAACCAATATGAAATTAGACAAAATACCACTGGAAAAAACAACAGCTGTGAACCACACACATGAATAGATGGAAGATGACTAATCTTTCCCATTCAACAGGCAGGAGAAACATTCTTCTGAACACTGTACATAGGAAAAAAGCAAGCCACTTTGTAATAGAACAAAGGTTTTATGAATTTCTGGAGAGTATCTTTTAATTTATTTTTAAAAATACAGGTGACTGGCTGCTTTATGCCTAATTTTCACTAACTTTCAGTTTGAAGATGGAGCCTAACTGAAATTTTATAACACTATAATACAATAGTGATTAATAATAAGGATAAAAAATAAGATGTTCCAAACACAACAGAAAACAAAAAGAAAAAACAAACAAAAAAACTAGATAATCTTTCACTGAAAAATACAAACTCTGAAAGCTAAATATTGCTATAGTTTTTTAACGACATGTTCCTCTATTTTCTAACATAAAATCGATTGAAATCATTGATATTCTTTGAATCTTAGCCAAAGTAAATAAAATGAGTGTAAAAGAAAGGAAAAGAAAGAAACATCTATTCTCTTATTTAAAGAAAATTAAAATAAAGAAATATTTACCAATCTGAATACAAAATTCTCCTGTATAAAAGTGGTAAAAAAAAAAAAAAAGCTTAAAATTAAAGGACTTTCTATCTCATACCAGGTAATAATAGATGTTCCATCTGGAATAATATTTAAAGGATATATGTAGCTGGAAACTGTATTTTTCTGCTAAGATAAGTAGTAATACTGTGGTCTGTAACAAAGTCAAAAGTAAGTTTTATTCTCTTCTTTTATATATTACATAAAACTTTTCAAAAGAAAAGCTATTTTAGTAATACTAAAGTTTGAACAATTTAAATGTCTGAATTTCTAGTAAAAATCTGTCTGAATAAATATCTGTCTACATAAGCCAAAGAACTATGAATTTCTTAACATACAAGAAAATATTATGAAACTCAAAAAACTGTGAGCAATTTTATTTGCAGGTAACTATAGACAAAAGGAGAACTATATATATATATACCTAGCAGATAGGAAGATATAATAGCAATAGACAACAAGGAGAAGAATGAGGTACTTAATGACAATTTTGCCTCAGTCTTTGATAACTGCACTCCACACAGCTCTCAAACATTTGATTTGGTAGGAGGGGATCGGGAAAGCACCGTTCCTCCCACCATAAGTGAAGATCAAGTTCATGACTACCTGAGGAACCTGAATATCCATGAGTCTTTGGGTCTCAATGAGATGCAATCCGGAGTCCAGAGGGATGTAGTTGCCAAGCCACTCTCAATTATATTTGAAAAGTTGTGGCAATCAGGTGAAAGCCCTGATGACTGGAAAAAAGGTAACATGACACTAATTTTTTTGAAAGATGAGAAGAATGACTCTGGGAACTATCAACCTGTCAGTCTTACCACTGTGCTTGGGAAAATCATGGAACAGATCCTCCAGGAAGCTATGCTAAGGCACATGGAAAGCAGGGAGGTGATATGGGAGAAGGGCAGATTCTGATTGACCAACCTAGTGGCCTTCAGTGGGGGTGTCACTACATCAATGGACAAGGAAAGGGCCTCTGATGTCACCTATCTCAACTTCAGTATGGCCTTTGACACAATATCCCAAGACATCCTCCTCTCCAAATTGGAATGATACAGATTTGGTGGGTGGACTTTTCGAAGGACGAAGAATTAGCTGCAAGATCAAGTCCAAAGAGTGATAGTCAATGCTTCAATGTCTGGATGGAGATCTGTGATGAGTGGTGTCCTACAGGGGTCAGTGCTGGGGCTGAAACCCTTTGATAGGCTTCATCAATGACATTGACAGTGGGATCAAGGGCATCCTCAGCAAGGATCCTCATGAAGTTCAACAAATTCAAATGCAAGATCTTGTACCTGGTCAAGGCAATCCTCACTAGTAATACAAACCGGGGGATGATAGAATTGAACACAACTCTGCTGAAAAAGACCTGTGAATACTGGTGGATGGGAAGCTGGACATGAGAGAGCAAGGTGCCCTTGCAATCCAGAAAGCCAACTGTATCAAAAGTGTGGCCTGTGGGGCAAGGGAGGTGATCTTTCTTCCCCTTTTCTCCTTGCTTCCAGCTCTAAGCATTCTATGATTCTATATAACTCAAGATATTTTAAGATAACCGTGTAATATGAGTATAAATACTTAGGCTGCTCGGAAAGTAACGCTTCCTAGATTATGATGGTGACCCATAACATCAGAAGTAGATGATGGAGGTGCAGTAGTAGAGGTTGAATCTTCCCTTCTATATCCTCTTACATTTTGTTGCCATGTGACAGATGTTGAGGTAGACTGACAATATGGTGTTTGATGTGGAAGTACATATAAAGCAAAAGTGTGTCTCTGAACTGCAGAATTCCCTTCTGCAGAGGAAGAAAGAGACAAAATTTACATAGCTTCCATGGAAACAAATAAGGAGAATTACTTTCAGACTGACCTATGTAATTTTCTTTTTCTTTTTTATTCTTTTTTTTTGTCTTAACCATCTACTAGTTATCCCTCCATACCTTTTATTCTCGTTACATAGTGGTTCATGTACTTAATCAGTGTCTATAGTTTTGACACAGTTCGTGCATGGAGCAGTCCCAATCACATATAAAATAGACTCATTGCCTAGAAGTGGCCTCAAGAGATTGCTTGATCATCCCTCTAGTTCATGGAAGGAACAGCACATGACAGATGTTTGCTGAGCCTGTTCTTAAAGATCTCCCTTGTTGGAAATTTCAAAATCTCCTATGCACTTCAGTGCTCATTTGTTTTAAAAAAATCTCTTTATGCAGAACTTTAATGGAAAAAGGATGAGATGAGTAGTCAAAATGGGAATTTGAGCTTAATAAATGGAGAGTAATTTAAGGTAAGACAGAATCTATTTCAACAATTAATTTTGTAAGACTCCGAGGTAAATTGACAAAAAAAAAAAAAAAAAAAGAATTAAGTGAACATATGTACAAATAGTACATATGGAAATGTCTATATTTACTCATTTATAAAAAAACATTTTCACTAGAAGAGCAGCAACAAAGTATTTTAGTTAAAACTTTTTATATCATTCCCTGCAGTAAGAAACCCAGTTTACAATACAGAAACTGAAAAATAAATTCACTGTTTTGTTTGTAAATGTGGATCTCAGTACATTTCAATTCCACAAAGTCCAAATCACTTCAATTTCAAAGGCTTTCCTAAGTACAATAATGTATTTAGTCCCGCAAGAATCAACAGACTCACACTTGACATGAAAATTTGTGAAGTAGAAATAGAACATTACTTAAATAGGCAAAATTTAGAAGAAACAATCAGGTGAGAGAAAGGAACATCTTTCATTTTTAACCTTACAGATTACATATAAAATACCACAATATTAATCTTTCAAAGTGGTTTCTCACTCATCTCCAAGAATGATTTATATTAAATATCAGTGGCATGCTCCATGATTCTCCATGATTTAATATATTTCATTTAGTACAGGGGAGGACCTTCCCTACTTTCCCACAAGAAGGTTATAAGAGCTAGAGATAAGACCCAGTGATTTTCATACAGTGAAGTGTGTAAGTTTGCAAAAATACTTTGGAATTGCAAACATGAGGTGTACAGTGCAAAAGAACCTATGGAACAGAAACCAGAATGCTGAACTCACCTCAACCCAGGAAGCCTTGCTGAGAGCATCCTCAGGAAGTTTGTGGATGACACAAAGATGTGTGCTGGGGTCATAATAAGCAAAATGTCATCTAGAGAGATCCAGTCTAGCAGTGGTCTCAGGTGAACCTCATGAAATTCAACAAAGATGCAAGACCTTGCACCTAGAACATGGCACCTCACCACTATTTGTACAAGCCTGGGGTCAGAAAGACTGAGCACAACCCTGCCACAAAGGACTAGGGGAAATGATGGACAGCAAGCGGGACATGAGCCAACAATGTGCCCTCACAACCCAGAAAGCCAACTGTATCCTTGTCAGTATCAGATGAAACATGGACACCAGGGTAAGGGAGGTGATCCTTCCCCTTTTCTCTTTGCTGGTGGGACCTCATCTGAAGTACTGCGTCTAGCATTGTACATTGCAGGGGAGTTGGACTAAACGACCTTTAATGGTCTTATCCAACTCAAATGATTCTATGATTCTATGAACCACAATAAAGGATTTCTGTTCTCTTTCATTTCTTTTAGTTCCCACACTATAGTTACCTCCATACATTTTTTTGCTGCATCTGCACAGAGTGAATATAGGATATCCTAAGTCTGCCTACTCTTTCAGCTGTAGAATGACTCTCATCTATTCTCAGTAATTGCTCTGGTGGGCATCACAGTGAGTTATGTGTTTTGGTCTGACTCACATAGCTAAGTTAAAATGAGTTAAGTGCTCAGATATCTCTACAATTGGTACTTCTTACCAGTTGATACACTGGTAGGTGTTAACTGGTATGTAACAAAGCAGAAGCAGCTTTGAATTTTTCCAAACCAATCTTTCTAGAAGCCTGTCAAGGTGTGTGTCTTTCTCTCTCTAACTGAATCATCACCCTGAAGCAAGCATGCTGTTCCTGCTGGGGAGACCCAAGGGTCATTTGTAGATGTATCTTGAATATATCTGATTGGACACCGGTGACTGAAAGTCAAATAACATTATAGAGACTTGATGTATTCTGTAATGCACCCGATAATTTTTGTCCCCAAGTTCATGTCCTCCTTACGTCCTGCCTCTGGAACACACACGCTGCTTCTGGTGCTATCCTTGGAATCTCAATGGCACCAGCTGGATTTCATCTAATGCCTCTTTACTGACCATATGTTGGGATTTCTTTCCAAAGAAAATGGGATCAGTGCAGAGCTTCCAAACCACAGAGTAACAACCAGAAGCATGATTTGAGGGTGCTTCCTAACACCCAACCACTTCCAGTTCGCTCCATTGTTTGCAATCTGATTCTATGCTTTGTCAGTTGGTAATAATTGTGTATTGATTCTCCAAGACACTGATGTCTTTTCTCATTTAGTATTCTAATATACCAATGGAACATGTCAAAAAAGTTTGTTACTTCTGTGTGGGAAATAGCATTCATGGTGTCAGAAACTGGTTCACAGAGGACAGAAAATCCAGACTCTTGTCCAATTATTTGTATGACAAAAATTATATATATTTTTTTCTTGTGCTTTGATAAACCTTTGTTTTGCTTTTATTTTACCCTCTTTTTTAGTCATCTTTGTTTCATTATTTCCATGATCATTCAGTTAGGCCCCAGGGATGGTTGCTCATAAATATTCAGAAATCTGTTTGTTTGTTAGAAATGAATTTCTTTCCAGCTACAACACTGAACAAAGTGAAACAGTCACAACCTGAACCTCCTACACTTTGTAATGTTGCTTTACCATGGTCATTACTGCACCTCGTCCTGCTATGTCATACTGCATCTTTTGATACCCAAGATTTAAATGATTTTGTGCAGTATTAATTACTATACAAGTTATCAGTTTTAAAATGTATGTTTTACACAATCTAGTAGGATTATTCCCTGAAAGGACTTCAGATGGGAAAAAAAAAAAAAAAAAAAAAAAAAAGATGTGTTTTCTGCTAAAACCAATATCCCAAATAAGCCCACAGACAGCAAATGAAAAACCCACAGTGGGAATTCATGTAACTCAAACCTTTCATTATGTATACTAATAAGAATTAAAGTAATTATTCCATTAAGAGTTAGCAATTAAAGTGACATAAAAATGTTTAGAAAGTGGTAGTAGCTATTTAGGTGCAGCAATTAATTTTTTCTGTAATATTTTTCTTGACAAATTGTTTATAGGACATGGATTAATTTAATGACACATTTTTATGAAAATTTAAAATAGACATACTGGCACCTTGCTCTCTTCTACCTGCAAACTGAACTTTGCAAAAAAAAACCAAAAACAAGCCAGTGTCGAATATTGTACAAAACTCAACAAAATACCATAGTATTCTTTTACTCTCATCAATTTATGTTTTACTAGTCAAGAACTGTTTATAAGCGTATATATTGTATAAAAAAAAAAAAAAAAAAAGAAGAAGAAGAAGAAACTGCTGAATATTTCAGTAAGGCAGCTGACCCATTTTAGATTACAAATTTTTCCTTTCAATTTAGTGTAGTGGGTAAGTTTTATATTGGCTACCAGTAATTATTTATACAAATGTGATTAAGTTTAAGAACATGTTCTTTGAATAACTCCCATTCTTGCTTTTGAAATCAATTTGATTTGTTCTGTTCTCCAGAATACGATTTAAGTTCCAGACGTATGGCACTCAGTATTATTTTATCTACTTAGAAATCCCGCTGAAATAGTCCATTTACTCATTTTGTCCACTAATAATGGAATTCATCTTGCAGTTACCCACCACTTATTAAGGTAAGCAGTGAAAGCTTCCTTTCTAAAGATGACAGAGATGATTGTGTTTTATTTAACCCTAAACTATGCACTCAAAATTTTCCTAATGAGTATCTGATCGCAGATAACTCAAGGTTCTTTGCCAAATTTCAGCTACAGTGAGGCAGGATGAGTGATATGTGGGCTTTCTAAGACCAGGATGCTCTGTGATCAAGCACAGGAGACAAAAGTGCATGCAGAAAACAGAATTTTGAAATATGACTGAAAACCCCTCCTAGTCTTCCATTTGGATAAAAGTAGCAGTGTAATATTACCCTATTTAGTTGCTGAGTGAGTGTATTCTGACACCTTTCATGCCTTATAACATTTTGCCCTAAAATAACATTGACTTGGAATGGTCTAGTGAGTAGAAAAAAATGTTTCCAGCACTTACGCCCACCATTTGACAAAGAAGTGCAGAAAATGAAGTGTACTGGTATACAATTTCTTTTCTTTCCATAACACTGTGTTAATACCTGTAAAAATCTGTTTTTAAAAAACAAACAAATGAAAATAAATATATTGACATCTTCAAAAAACTATATGGAAAGACAGAAAGGGTAAGGATCTAAGGGATGGTAGAATTTAGAGGGAACAGAAGACAGGCAGTGCACAGCAGCAAGGATTTTGAGTAGGTCTCACCTCTTATTAGCTGAATAGATTTAAGTAAGCCAGTCTGAAAGTAATGCCTCCTGCTTATTTCCATGGAAATTAGAACAGTGATGTTTCCCAGGGATTGGTACTGGGTCTGGTCTTGTCCAATATCTTCATCAACAACCTCAATGAAGGGATGGAGTCCACCCTCAGGAAGTTTGCTGATGATAAGATGCTGGGAGGATTGGCTGAAACACCTGGAGACTGTGCTACCATTCAACAAGACCTGGGCAGACTGGGAAGCTGGGCAGAGAGGAACCAGATGAGATATAACAGGAGCAAGAATAGAGTCTTGCACCTGGGAGGAATAACCGCATGTGTCAGTACAGGTTGAGGGATGACCTGTTGGAAAGGAGCTCTGAGAAGGACCTGGTTGTCATGATGGACAACAGATTGGCCCTAAGTCAGCAGTGTGCTCTGGTGGCCAAGAAAGCCAGTGGTATCCTGGGCTGTTCAGCCTGAAGAAAAAAGGAATGAGAAGGGGTCTGATAAATGTCTATAAACATCTGAAAGGGAGGTGGGAGGCAAATGGATGAGGTCAAGCTCTTCTCAATGGTATGTAGTGATAGGACAAATAATGAAGGCCTAAAACTTGGACCTAAAACTTGAACATAGGAAGTTCCATGCTAACATCTGGAAGAACTTGTTTACAGTAAGGGTAATGAAGTACTGGAACAGGTAGCCCAGAGAGATTGTGGAGTCTCCTTTGGAGATTTTCAGGACCTATCTGGATGCCTACCTGTGCAACATATTGTAGGGTACCTGCTTTAGCAGGGGGTTTGGACTTAATGATCTCTTGAGGTCCCCTTCAATCCCTGTGATTCTGTGATTCTGTAACAGATACAAAGAGCACAATAGCACTATTTGACAGAGCAAATTTTGAGCAACAAAACTCTATGATAGTCACCATATCAGCTATACATTTTCACCAGACATGAACAAGAGCTTGCATGCTGTGTTCACCAAAATCTGCATGGCTGTCCAGAACGTGGCATGTATTTCATGTCGCTACCACCGCTGCTGAAATGCACTACTTACCTCCTCATTGTGCTCACACCAATTGTTTGATCTCCATAAATATTCAGCAAGTATCAAAGAATATCAAAGAGTGTAGATTTTTCTGCATAGCGAAATTCAATTCCATGCATTTGTTTCATAACACTTCCATGTCAGATGCTATTTTGTCAGTGCCTCTTTGCTGACATCTGTCACATTGCAACAAAATGTAATGGGATGCTGGTAGGAAGTTTCAACCTCTACTACCATGCCACAAATATCTGTCTCTGCCATCACTGGTCAACATCATAAAATAGGATGCATTAATTTTGAACCAGCTTTCAAAAAAAGCAGTAATTCCACCGAATTTCAGTCACTATGACTTGTCTCAATTTAAAAGCAGAAGCTGAAGGCTACACATGAAAATGCAGCAAGTTTTTTGTGTCTTTACTGTTTTAGTTCATTTTTTTTTGTATTTTTATTAAATATTTATTTTTCATCTGTAGTAAGTCTGCCCCTGTGTTGCTCATCTTTTGTAATTTAGTAGACCAGTGCAGTACACTGAGCTATTTAATAAACCTTTGAAAAACTAGTGACATTGTAAAGAATATGAAAGCTCGTGAAAAGAGATGTTCATTGTGGCCTAAGGTCTTTGAAATACAATGGATTTTTTGTCAGTGTGGAAGTCACAGTTGAAGTCACTGGTTTGCACCTGGAAACCTTTAAAAAGTCACACAACAGGAGACAGTGTCACTCTTACTGATCTCTAGAGGGACTTTCGCTTAATAAATAAATACTGAAGGGACTAATACCAGGTGTTCTTCCCAGATCTCTCTGGGCTTGTGAAGTTGCATTTACATTTACAACCCATGCATAGCACAGTGGGAAGTCAGTATGCTTTCCTGTAAACATCAGCTCTGCTAAGCCAGAAATGATTTGCAGAATAATAGGATAAATGCAAACTTTCCTCCACTGTCTTCAAAGTTATACCTAGCACTGAAAGAAGGGAATCAAAAATACTCTGTGCTACAAGTATTAGTTACAACTTCATTTTATATAAAGGTCCGGACATGCAATGGCAACAGCAATTCTGTTGTCCTCATGTCACATGCTGATTATAATCTGTGTGGTAACAGCCCTTAACATAAGAGAACAGTTACATTTTACTGTCTGCATGAATCTGTAGTTCATTCTGGCTCATCTGTGCTCTTCCAAGTCCCTCTGTGGCTATTCATGTAGCCAAATACGCAGAAGAGAATAAACCTATGTCCAGCCCCAGAAATTTCTGTACTGCTTGGCCAAAGAAGGAAACCTACTGCTTAGCTGGCCCCAAAAGGTGTCTTACACACATTTTCTGAAATCCAACAGAGATGTACAAGTGTTTGTTTGTATGTTTGTTTGTTTGTTTTTAAAGCAAAACTCACCATGTATCTTATCTGAGGAACAATTAACGGACTTCTTTTCAAGAGTAACTAATGTTACCAGAGTCAAAGCCAAATCTTTCTGGGCACTCAGTAATAGGAACACTACAGAAAATTACTGAACAGCAGTTTCCCACTGTTACAGGGAGATAAACTTTTATATGCTAAACTGTCTTATTTCTTCTTTTTTCTTCCCATGCTTTATTAATAATCCCAATTTGAAAGAACATTGAACTATTTGTTGCTTTGTGGATTTGTTTCCTTTTGTTTTGTTTTTCTGCATCCTACTACCAGTTTTCATCAACCAATACTCTGAAAACCTCATCCTCAGTCTAAGGAAACCAAAAGTTTCTTCCCCTTTGATCATCACAAAGTGAATTCCATCTAATGGGGATGATGAAGGAAAGCTTTCTATAATGGTGCCACAGCAGAATAATAAATAAAAGAACCATTTTTAATTAAAATTTTGTTTGACTTTTACTTGGAAGAGGATATGGTGAATATCAGTAAGTCCTTATGAAATTTAAATGAATTGAGACTGTGCAACAGTAAGGATTCATGTTTCTGCTGCTGGTAATGTTCTTAGAAGTAAACACATGCCATGAGCACCTTTTAGAGACATATAAAATTACTTAAATTACCTGAAGGAAATGAAATAGATAAAATATTAATCTAAAAATTCCCTCTATTTATTACTCCAGCAAACAGTCATTTCACTAGTGCTTTCATAATCTGCAATAATTGCCAGTCCATTTATTTTCAGTTGAACAATTTTAAATAATAAGTATTCATTTTCAAGTCAAGATTTTTCTTCCCAGTGGAGCTCTCTAATTAGCAATATATATCTTATACTTGGGGAAATGTGCCAGCATGACTTGCAAACAGAAAACAAAAATGTTCTTAATAATTGATGAGTATAATATGTGCACTGTGCACAGATCTGTTTCACAGCGATGCACATTTTAAAAAATTAAGAATCAATCATAGAATCATAGAATCATTTAGGTTGGAAATGACCTCTAACATCACCAAGTCCAACCATAAATCAAGTCCAACCATAATATGATGGATGGAGGTCAGTGATGAGTGGTGTCCCTCAGGGGTTGGTACCAGAACAAGTGAGGTTTATTATTTTAATCAATGACACTGGGATCAAGTTTGTCCTCCATGAGTTTTCAGATGACACAAAGCTGTGTGTAGTGATCAACATGCCCAACGGATGGGATGATGGCCAGAGAGACCACAAGTAATGGGCCCAGAAGACCATGAGGTTCAACAAATACACGTGCAAGGTCTTACACCTGGGTTGTGGCAACCCTTGCTATCAGGCTGGGTGACAAAAAGATTGAGCACAACTCTGTCACAAAGGACTTGAGGATACTGGTGGATGGTAGTTTGACATAATCCAGAAGTGAATGCTCACAGCCCAGAAAGCCAACCATATCCTGGGCTGCATCAAAAGAGGCATGATCAACAGGTTGAAGCAGGTGATCCTGCCCCTCTGCTCTGTGCTGGTGAGACCTCGCCTGGAGTTCTGTATCCAGACATGGAGTCCCCTGTACAGAAGAGACATGGAGCTGTGACTGATGGCCTTACAACAATAAAAACAAAATAGGTCATACAAACAAAAAACAAATAATAAAATAATAGAACAAAAACAAAAGGTTACAGGACTAGGAGTATACCACATTTTTTTCTAGTTCCAGTTCTGAGGTAGCATTTGGAAACCACTGATTCCTAACACCCTGTTTAACCTACCCACAGTCCCTTTATTTTATAAATAATATTTATAAACATGCTATTCCTCCTCTTTAATTACTTTTTTTTTTTTTTTGAATGCATAAATATGCATCTTACTACACAGTTTCTTGGAATCTGTTGTTGAATTGTATCCAGTGTGGAATGCGATATAACATGAATTAGGACTTCCACAGCCAAATGCTGTTCCTGTTATTCATTTGGCTTAATGTTGCAGCTATTTTGAGACATCTATCTACTGCATATGAAGCTGTATGCTATCAGATAAAGAGCTGTGTGACTTATAATTGCTGCTGAACAGTTGTTTCTTTTTTTTTTTTTCTTTCTTTTTTTTCTTTAATTGAACTAATCTTCATTGGAAAATATCAATTTCCAGTAGAAAGCATGAGCCTGACAATATCCATTAACTCAGCGTTTGAGAGAATCCATAAGATACAATCTATAAAAAGCAACTTCAAAGGGGAAATTATAACCTCTTATTTGTAGTAGAAAACTTAAAAAGTAACAGGCTTATATTAAGAAGAAAATTACATGTAGGTGTTAGGAAAATTGGCTAATGATAACAATATCAAATTTCAGAAGTTACCTACCTGAAAATGCTGAAAAAGCTTTTGTCATTTCATATCTTTAAAGAAAGTGTAAAATTATTTGTCAAGTTTGCTCCTGTTCTGCAGTAGAGCACAGAGGATGATTCATCAAAGCTCCTTCTTTTATGGGTACTTTATTTTATAAGTGAAAAGAGAAGGAACAAATAATATTAAGAACAATGAAAATGATCAATTTGTTTATAATCCAGGGATTGTTTGGGGAACAAATAATTATCCTAACCTTAACACAGTCACTTATAGCATCAGCTCCTTGGCACAAGTGAGTAATTGCACTCAGAAACAGTGTACCTCAGACGCTTGCTTTAGGTTTTGGAGCAGATACTCACTGTGGTACTTGCAAAGTTACCAACACAGTACATCATACAGCACAGAGCTCAGAACCTCTGAAGTCTGTGATGCATTTACCCTTTTCTGGTGATTCATAGTGTTACCAATGAAAAAAAATTCATTACAATTTTGACTTCTATGGGTTCTCCCCTACCTGTGCCTTCAAATGTATATACATCTATAAAGACAAAGCAAAATAAATCAATTCCTTTTTTATATATATTATTTTTTCTTGTATTTTTCATGTGTTGCAGAATGAATAGCCAACTAACTATCAAAACATTTGCTACACCGATCACCAGTTTCTTGGAAAAAAGATGGTAAGATGTGGGGTACAGTGACAGTATGCCAGTAGGCAGAGGCAGTGACCTCTTGGCCCTAGTTGGCAGAATGTTGTGGGAGAAGTGAAGTGGAGAGATCGAGAATCATGGAAGCAGCACCTTAGCAACAAGAAGTACACGTGTTGTGTGTTGGTGATTGTGCAAGTTGTTAATTATATGTGGGGGAACCACAAAGGGGAAACATTTGGAAGTGAAAAATTCCAAGCCACGCTTGCTGGGCTATGTATAGTTGTTATCAGAGTCTGTACCTCAGTTGCCACAATGAGACATTAAAGAATAGTAATACGTGGAGAATAAGAAATTAACTATTCAATTTATTAAATAATCATCGTAGAAATTTACATTAACCACTTAAAAAGAATTATTACATGGAGCATGGTAAAAAGATTTAATGAACTCAGTGAACTCTTTCAAAAAAATAATACAAAAAAAAAAAAAAAAAAGAATTTTTAGTGCATAAAACCCATTCAGTCTTAATAGGAATGAGAGGCTAATAAAAAAAAGAAAAATGAACCAGCATGAAGTTTGATCATAGTAGTATCACAGAATAGTGGGGGCTCAAAGGGAACTCTAGAGATCATGTAATCCAACCCCCTGCTAAGGATGGTTGGCTAGATTAAGTAGCATAAAATGAAATAAAAATATAATAAAGTGCTTTAAGCAGGAACTTTCTAAGGGAAATATATTGAATTTCACCTACTTTATTCATTGGTAAACAGATGTTGCTGACCTGACTTCCTGCATTTTATTTATGACAGCTATGAAGCTCTGAAATGTGCCAGCAATTAGGGTCATGAAAAAGGAGAAAAATAATAAAAGTGTAGGAGGACATGCTCTCTCAAGAATATATTTTCACAGTTCTGAGCACACAGCATAATTGCTAGCTGAATGCGGCCTTGTATTTTCAACGTTAGAATGAAACAAAGAAACAAAAAGAGTTATTTCACCTCTGGTGAACTCCTATGTATTTCCAATTTATGATTTTTACAAGTAGCTGTAAAACCAAAACCATGAAAAAGTGTATCATCAAATTTTGTTTGTTGAGAAAACTTCCTTGTAATCTGCTTTGTCTTCTCTGCTACAGTTTTAATTATTTTTAGTAAATCTGTATACCACAGAAGGGCAGCATTCCATTCATTGAAGGTGTGTTTTTAAAGTTGAAATAGAAGGGCTCCTCTGAAAGTATTGCCTTCTGGTTTATATTAGCAACCCATGACATCAGAGGCAGATAATGATGGCATGGCAGTAGAAGTTGAACCAATATCCCATTACATAATGTCGCTATTTGACAGATGACAGCAGAAGGGCAGTCTGATAAATGATGTTTGACACAGAGAAGTGTATGAAGCAAAGAGGTGGAATTGAATTCCTCTGTGTGGAAAGACCTGCACCTGCTGACATTCACTGATGCTTGCTGAACACTGGTGGAGATTAAACAGTGGATGTGAGCACACTGAAGTGGTGGGCAGTACCTTTCAGCAATGGCAACAGCAACAGTGGGTCACCTCCACTGGAGCAGAGTTTTTCGCAAGTGTTATGCAGGGTCTGGTTCCTCACTGGTGAAGGAGCATAGATACTGCTGGTGGTTATGCTAAAAAATACTGTTCTTTTTTGCTCAGAATTTGCTCTATCAAACAGTGTTATTTTGCTCTTTGTGTCTGTTGTAGTTTCCATGAAAACAATTACTTTCAGAGTGACCTATGTACATTTAAATGTTCTACATGAGAGGAGCATGAAGGAGCCCTCTCAGACAGATCAGCTATTGCAACTATGATGGAGTCACGCTGTTACACACTTAAGATTTGCACCTGTATTACTGTAGAGATAATGAGTAGAAACTTGTTCTGAAGTAGATTATAAATCTTCAGTGATTTTAATGTCACAAACCGAGGCCTGACAGTCTGGTCCTGTATACCAGCTAATGGCAATTGGCAGCAAGATACAAAAAATACCTCCTGCATACACAGTATTTTGAACAAGTCATATATTGATAAAAAGACTGATTAATTTAAATTGATGAGTAAAGTGAAAAATTATTTATATAAATACTGAGAAAAAAGATTATCAGTATCAAATCCAGTGACAGGATATTTTGAAGCAAAAATGTCTGCATACAAAGGTTAGAAAAAGTAGTGCTGCGAGTAAACAGCAGAGATGCATGTAACAGTGAGATTTCAAAGCAATTCATTATCTTTTAGCCTTTAAACAATACAAAGCCAATTTCACCCTGAAGAGCTGTATTTTCCTGAATCAGTTTGCAATTTGGGACAGTCATGGCTTTTTTTATAATCAAAGCATGACACCTTTCTTCAAGCAAAATGCAAACTCTAATCTGAGCAAAATATTGCAATCATGGTAAATCAGTAAATGATAAACCCTTGGTCACAAGTTTTTTAATCTTTGGCATTTTTTTCACTTTTTATAAAGAAATATAATAGCTTACCATTGAAATGATTCCAATTTTATTCTCAAAAACAGTCATAGCATATGTGGAGGAGTGCAGCTGTGAGGCAGTGCAGTGCTTGTTAGCTAATAGCAGCTGCGCTGTAGTAGCTGTTAGAGACAAAATAATAAAGTCTGGTTTCTTTCCCCTTGCCACATCCTGCCCATGAAGGGAGAGAAAGGCATCCAGTTTCACAAATCTCCCCAGTCAGATTGTAGTGAAACAACACTCAGAATCCATACTTAAGAGGAAAAAAGTCAACATTAATAGGAGAATTCTACAAAAGATTTATCCAATGAACATTAGCCCTCCCACAGTTATATCCACCCAAGCTGTGCGGTTTCATAGGAAATTCAAGTAAGCCTTGTGTTACTTAACAACTTGAAGAGAAAGAGGAAAGCTTAAAGGAAAAGAGGATGAAAGAAAGGGGATATATAGATCACCAGTCCTGGATTCAGTGCCAGGCCTTCTGATGGTGTCCTCCTTATGGGGAAGAAAGACAGCAGCAGCAGAAGTGGGATAGCAGCAGTGAAAAACAAAAAGTGCAAGCCAGTCCCTCCTAGTGCCTATTTATAGTACCAAAAAGAAAAGGGGAAAGGATGCTTTTCTCATCCTTCCCCCTCCCACCCCAGGCCTTATTTACACTTGTAGTTGGTCCCTGTTTTGGGGTTGGCCGACACACTGATCATCAGTCAAACCTAACAGGTGGCACCAGACTCCTCCTTGTGACCAGCAGGTCCTTGGGTACTGTTCTGGGCTATTCCAGGACTGACTGAGGCGTCAGCTTTCAGTTCCAATTTTGTCCTTTCTGTCCATCTCCATCCCACCCAAGATTCTGTATTCTATAACCCAGCAGTAATCAGAGCTGCTTCTTTTTCCGCTATGACTTCTCCTTCATCCATGGTACTTCTGTTCCCTAAATCTCCTTTGCAGTTCCTTTCTACTCTTTCCCCTCAGTATTAATCTTCTCCTTCTGTCCTTTAGCTCTCAGCTGGAAGATGACAGATGAAAAGACA
The DNA here is from genome assembly GCA_023055505.1 of Callipepla californica brunnescens. Classification (NCBI taxonomy): domain Eukaryota; kingdom Metazoa; phylum Chordata; class Aves; order Galliformes; family Odontophoridae; genus Callipepla; species Callipepla californica. Next base: position 8,526,690 of record JALIRH010000007.1, read on the forward strand.
ACCTAACCTTTAAGAAAACTGCTAAAAACTGTGCCAAATAAATCAATGGTCTGTGTGGCATAACATTTGTTGGAAGTTGGAAAAAGTTCTACAATGTACCTTTTGAAAGACAGTGCTGGACTGGTAATGGAAAAGTTTGTGTTACTTAGTGGCTTTTTTTTCCCTTCACTCCTGGATTCCCTGATAATTTATAATCACTGAAAAGAGATTTGGAAAACTGAGTCATTCAAAAAGACTGGAACGTGCATCCATATGAGAGGCAGAATAGGAATTATTTACTTAAAATCAGATTGTGGATCTGGAAAAATGGTCTACCACCTCTGGAAGAACTTGTCAAATCCAAGAAGAAGAAAAGTTATATTCTTGAAGCTGCTGATTGCTGTACAATGCATTTTAGAGACAACCTGTAGGTGGAGTTGGAATGCAAAATGAAGCTAAACATTGTCATCCATTTGCCCAATTCAGATTGTAGCCTGTGCTTTGTGATCCTAACATTGCAAAGAGCAGCTTTGTTTGCTCACAGGAAACAAACAAACAAAAACCCTATAAAATACAGAAGTTTAATTTCTTCTTTAGTTTACATAGTTAACACTACATACCTTTCTTCTTGGTGTACAAACACCTCGTGTGGTTCCTGGGTCAGGTTCTTCAGATCTCTGTGTTCTGCTATACTTGATCAATCAATAGATGGCTGTTGTTTTCCTTAACAAAGCTCAGCAGAACAATTTATTTCATAAACCTCCATCACTCAGTGGTGCACGAGGATGTTTAGCTATGTTTTCTGAATGAGGTTTTACACCATAAATTATCCTTAAGAGTGTGATTTGTCCTTGGAGATGCTAGGACCTGCCCAATTACCTCCTGGGAGCATTTTATCTTGCCACATGTGCTAGATTTAGTACTCTGCATATTTTACAGTCTGGGGCAGGGTGGAAAATGATCATCAAATTCTGCAGCAGAGCATCCTGAGAATCCCCTGCAGAAGCGTGTTTCATTTTACAAACAGCTTTGTTTTAAAGCCCTTTTACAGGAGAACTGCATAGCTAGATCTTTCTAATTTACATTTATCTTTTTTTCTGCTGGCAACACTGCACCTGATACAGTAGCTGCCAAGCAGACTTTGAAGGAAGAAGGGCCCAAGGCCCATTTCACAGCACTATATTGTATGAATAATCTTTCATTTCCTTTGTTATATTTCCATATGGTAGAGGATAGTTAGTCACTACCTGTTATAGTAGCAACACTCCAGGGTAATGCTATACACATTTTATTTTTGAAACATCTGTTGTACATTGATTTACAGCCTATTTGTGAGGCTTCTGACACACTTTGAGATCAGTTATCTTAATAGACTGCAAATGGTATCCTCAACATTTGTGCATAGAATATCTCCAAAGCTCATGTCAAGTATCAATTAATTGCTTGTTTTATGCAATATTATTACCCAATATTTACCTTTGGCAATAAGAATTGACTGCCTAAATACATTCAGCTGCTGAACATCTTATAATGAACTAATATTTCTCATTGTAATTACTTGGCAGTAGGGACCTAATACATAAATTGCTTAAATTTTAGAAAACAGAGCTTACGTACACACTGTCATGCTGTTTATTCAGCATTAAGCCTCTGACTTGAAGTTTTCTTTTCCAGTTTGTTTCATTGTTGCTGGTTTCTATATTGTTGCTGTTTTTGGTTTTTTTTGGTTTAGGCTGAGGTCTTTTTGCTTTATATATTTATTTTTCCCCAGAAACTCTCTGAACACTTAAGGGAAGATGCTCTGTTTGGTGAAGCATTGCACCCTTCCTTAGCTATAACATGGCTAGAAGGTGTCACAGACCTTTGCATAAATACTGCAACAGTTCCAGTTGAAAGTGATGGCTCCCTTGTTTTCTGGCACACATGACATTTCAGGCTGTGCATTTCCTTGTTCTGCTACATCCTCAGTAATATTACAATTTTGCTTTGCTCATTTGCAGAATGTTTCCTGAATAAAAAAAGCTGGTGTTTCAGGATAGTGAAGTCGCCCATACATGACTCTCTATTTGGTCTTCAATTACTTGTTTTTCTTTTACCAACTTGTCCTTACAGTTTGTGTTACATCAAACTTTACAAACCCTTTTTTCTTTTTTTTTTCAACTAGATACATTTATTCAAAATCTCAGTCTTAAACTAATTGCTTCTGTCCCCAATGTGATGAATTGCTTTCCTTCTTTTTTCTTGTCTGTATGCTCTGACATAATGCTTTTTAGGCTATAATTAAACCAAAGATATGGTATTCTTCATTTTTCTCCATAGGTTTTCTCACAAGTTCTTCTTTGGATATTTTTATCCATGCCTTAGACAGGTAAATATTTTTCACAGGTTTTGGTGTCTTCCCCCCTTTATCTTCATGCTTTCTTTGTTATTCCCTGTGAACTGTCTTTGTGTCTTGTCATTTACACACAGATAGCAACTTTTCTCTGCTCTGTCTTGTGTCTGCTGCTTTTGGAAAAAATTACTTGGGAACTCTCAGTTAAATGTATGCTCACTTATTTTCTTACTGATAGTTGTTTCTATAGTTTCTCCATATAGAGAGGTATTTTTCCCCTTAGTTGTTCCTTTCAAAAAGCTGTGTGTTATAGAGACATCTAAATGCGAACTGAACGTGTTTTGTAGCTCTGGTCAGAACTGGTATTCCTCCACCCAGACTTTTGGCACAAGAAACACCTTCGACTTCTGGGGCTAGTAGAGTTTAATATATTTTTCCTAAAGTAGGAAGACAAAGCTTGCAAAGCTGCAGCCAGAATGTTGTAAAAACTGTGGCTAGTATTCCTTCAATCACTCAAAAAATGTACTATTTCTAGAGATTCAAAGGGTCAGGATGGCAGAAGAGAGCACCTGCAGAGACCCACAGTACATGGAAACACACAGGTGGACCAATAGACCTAGAAAGTTTTATGCAACTCCTTTGGGACATAGGATTCAAGACACTGAAGTGTAGGTAAAGGACAGTCTGACATAAAAAGCATTAGAGACACTTAAGAGAATTTATATAATCACCTGAAAACTGGATTTCTAATTTTCCTGGGTAGAAAACATTTCTCAATGCTGTAACTACGTAGGTCACTCCAAAAGTGATGCCTCCTCTTTCTTTCCTTCGTAACTACACCAGATACAAAGAGCCCAGTAACAGTATTTGACAGAGGAAATTCTCAGCTACAAAACATGATTTTTCAGCTTACTCATCACCATTAGCTGATTCACACTGATGAGCTGATTGAGATGGTCTTTGTGGTATGACAGCTGTGTACGGCTATCCAGAAAGTGGCTTATATTTCACATCACTATCAACACACCACCCACCATCTCACTGGGCTCACATCCACTGTTTGGTCTTCTTCAAGATTCAATAAATGTTAATGAATATCAATGGGCGTTGTGCTTTTTTTTGTGTGTTTGTTTGTTTGTTTGTTTGTTTTTCCCTCATGGAGATATTTAATGACAATCTATTATTTCATATACACTTCTATGACAAATGTCATTTCTCAAAGAGTCCACCTGATGCCATCTGTTGCAAAGAATACAAAATGTAGTAGAATACTGACAGGAAGATTCAAACTCTTCTTCCATACAGCCAACATTGGCCTCTGATGATGTGGGCCAATATAATAAATAAGAGGTGTTACTTCCAGAGAAGCCCTTAGTATAATGTTTGCGCTGCCTGGTTCCATTAATCTGGTTATCAATGAAAAGATGCTGAAATTGAAAAGCAGCAGGAAGGAACAATTAAAAAATTGCACAACACTAATGTCTGTTAACTTGTGCTATGAAAGTGGGTCTTACTGCAGGTTTAAATCTTACTTGAAAGTAGCAGAAAGAGTGAGGGCCCTTATTTTTCTGTTCCAAATAATTGAAAACTGCAGTAAAATATCTGTCTGGTTTTATGTAGTCCTGCCTGTATTGACTACCTTTGAACTGAATCTAACAATATTCCGGCTGTTACTCTGCTTGCGTTTTCTGTAAGTTTATTACACTTTGTCAAAAACTCAGCTGTTAGCCAGCCAGACAATGCTGTGATCTCTAAAAATGATACAAAATAGAGATCCATTAATTTCTTAAGTTGTCCTCCCTCCCTCCCTCCCTCCCTCCCTCCCTCCCTCCCTCCCTCCCTCCCTCCCTCCCTCCCTCCCTCCCTCCCTTCCTTCCTTCCTTCCTTCCTTCCTTCCTTCCTTCCTTCCTTCCTTCCTTCCTTCCTTCCTTCCTTCCTTCCTTCCTTCCTTCCTTCCTTCCTTCCTTCCTTCCTTCCTTCCTTCCTTCCTTCCTTCCTTCCTTCCTTCCTTCCTTCCTTCCTTCCTTCCTTCCTTCCTTCCTTCCTTCCTTCCTTCCTTCCTTCCTTCCTTCCTTCCTTCCTTCCTTCCTTCCTTCCTTCCTTCCTTCCTTCCTTCCTTCCTTCCTTCCTTCCTTCCTTCCTTCCTTCCTTCCTTCCTTCTTCCTACATAAAATAAGAAAAGCTTAAGGGACTATAGCTATTCCAGAAATATTCCTTTATTTTTTTTCCATTCTTTTAGTTTCTAGTCAGCATTCTATATTTATGATTTTAACATCACTCTACCATCCATAAAGTAAAACAAAAAATTGAAGTTGGACAGTGGAGGTTAAGCTTTTAAAAAGGAAGTATATGCTATACATGAAAGTAACGCTTGTTGTTTTAAAAAAGGCTGAACCCATTGGATCACTGCCTCCAGAAATGCAAGTCCAGATGGCAGTGACTTTGAAGGCTCATTCCCATTGTCATCTTTACCAATAGAATAGTGATATTAAGCAGCATAGATCATATTAAATGTCCTGCTAAGTTGCTCTTTATTCAAGCTTCCAGAAATATCATTCTATACAGTGAAAAGAAAAAAAATTGAGTCAGATTACTTTGCCATTTTCTGATGTTAATGTAACATGTTTGCCCTGCAATGCAAGTTAGAGAACTAAACAGTATGTTTTTACAGGTGACTAACTCATTCATGACCCACAGTAGTTTCTGAACATCTCTGAATTATTTCTAATAATTGCAAGCTGGAGATATAGACTGATAGAAAAAGCTAGTAAACATTCCCTTGGTTTTCATTTCACTGGTTTTTAATAAGTTGTTGCCTACAACTTTTCTATATTCTTTTCCAAGTTGGGGCAAACCACCAATAGAGGTCAGAAACTCTCAAAGATGCCCTAGTGAGCAATTTGGCTCTTCAAGATATTGACACCTTTTGTACACTTCTCCAAGGAATGTGATGCATATTTCTAGATCTGTAATTTGACAGCATTTTGAATGTCATAAGATAAGTGGTTTTGAAGGTAGATAAAATCTACTTTATTTTTTCTTTTTCAGTCTGCTTTACAGAAAATATACATATTATGGATAGACATCACTGTGAATCTTTTTATGATAGATTTTATCATTTTCTACTGTGTCTAAGCAGTTTGTATTTATCTGTTAACATCTATGTTGTAAATGCATGTGAGGATGTATACCTGTCATTTATACAAAAGGCTAATTAATAGTACTAAAAATGAGTGTACTTTTCAGAATGAAAAGGGCAAAATGATCTTGATGTGTCTTGTGGGGGCTCTAACTTGTGGGAACAGTTTTTTACCTGCAATTTAACTTACATTAAGATGTCTGACAGATCATAAGGAAAGATGACTAAGTTAAATTGCAGGCAGAAAAAAAATGTGGGCAGCAGAGGCAAAAACATCTCTGAAAGAAGAAATTAAAAACAACAAAAAAACATATTCACCGAGTTTGATAATGCTGGTTTTTCTTCTAGTCTCCAAAATATTTTGGTAGATTCAAAGTTTACATCCTCTTTGAAGAAAAAGAAAACATTTCCTAATAAGAAATGAGCTAAAACAAAGAAATTGAGCTAAATTCTTCAACTCAAAGAGAAATGAATCCTGATTGCTTTTATGGCTCTTGGAACTCTACCTCTGGTATTCTTTTGAAAGGTATTTAAAAATGTATTATTGGAAACTGAAAGGAAGTTTTCTTTTAAGCTATCTGAATCTCAAAGAAACCAAACAGAGAAACAAAACGCTCACTAGAGTTAGTCCTTTCAGTGCTAACGGCAATTAATGACTTTGGCTGTGGATGAACAGCTGACTTATCATAGAATCACAGAACCATGGAATGGCCTGAGTTGAAAAGGACCTCAAAGATATCTAGTTTCAACTCCCCTTCCATGGGCAGGGTTTACAACCAGGCTGCCCTCAGCCACATCCAGTCTTGCCTTGAATGCCTCCAGGGATGGGGTATCCACAACCTCTTTAGGCAACCTGTTCTAGTGGATCACCACCCTCTGTGTGAACTTCAGTAACTTCATGAGTGGTCTGAGTAATAGTACACATGAAATATTTGAGGGAGTGGACTGAATGAGGGGAAGTGGTTGTAAATACCTGGGCGAATTTCCTCTTACAGTCATAGCAACCTACAACTATTTGAAAGAAATCACAAGGATGATGGAGGCGAGTTCTTTCCAGAACTGGCAATCATAAGAACCAAGAGTATCTGCCACAATTTGCAGCTTGGAAAATGACTGGATTTTGTGAAAAATGTCTTTATCTTGAGAATGGTGTGTCACTTTTAAACACTGAAGGAGCAGGATCTTCCTTTCTGAAGTTTTCCAGGACTCATATAAAAAAACTCAGGGCTGACCAGTTGTTGCTGATAGATGCTTCAAGCAGGGGTCTCAACAAGATGGCCTGCAGAGGTTCTTTTAAGTCAAAACAGCCATGTGAATTCAGAATATTTTCTGCTGTGTAAGAAGATATGCTTTAAAAGAGCCCAAAAATGTTATTTACATTAATGAATTTGAGCTATAATTATTAGAAAATCTTACCTATTGGAAGACATCATTAAAACACTTGAGTTTAAACTAATCATAATGCATACATATTGTAGAAACTGTGATTTTTCATACTCAATAAATATTTGCCTAGACAATTACAATGTAGTTACATTAAGCAAGCTAAAAAAAAATATGGCATTTCTGACAAATTTCTTCTGAAAACCTTTTGGCAAGGCTTCAAGAATGTATTTTTGTAGTGCAGTTTGGTTTCTGCTTAAATTTTGATTGTGTGATAAATGACAGCTTGAAAGAGATACATAACTACTAGTGTTTTTGAAAGCTCCATTTAGTTCTCATTATATACTGTGTGCATCACTTTGGTTGTATTGGACTTTTCAGGAAAGGACTACACCATCATTCTTTAATTCTAAATAGAAATGGAAAGCTGTAAATCTCTCTAAAGAATGACATCTTATAAAGTGTGTTCACTTCTTCAACTCAATGCTTTTCAAAGTTTAAAAAGTAAGAGAAGCAGCAGGTCAAAGCCCTAACACTTGATTATTTTTCATTCTGGAAAGGTAGGCAGAGAGAGGATTTAAATTCTAAACAAAACATATTTCAACATAGTGGTGCAACTTCATTACCATAGGTTTGTATCAGTAGCCTAAATGAGAAAAATCTTATTAGACTCGTATAATTTCACATGGAAAGAAAAAGAGACCTTCGGTACTCATGTATTACATAAAGTATAAATACAATAGTAAAAAAATGCCATTGCTCTTCTGACCTAAGACCACTGGTTATGATTAGGGGCCTTGAAAGTTTATTTCAATTGGAATGAGAAGAATTATATACATCAGACAAGCATACTGTTCCATTCAACTATATTTTTAAAAATATGTAAAGTACTTTTTCTGAAACAGCACAGAGACAAGAAGCTTTGCATATTCCACATCAGTTCCTCAAACTGCAATGTACTCACAAAGCTGTCTCTTTGCTTCCTCATCACTTATTTCCAGATTTAAAACGCCAGTACATGCATATCTACAATCTCCATCTGACAAACTAATTCTTGCCTGACAATCATAGGCATAGTCACATTGCCCTGCATCATGGTTCCTTAGGGAGAGCTCCTTCCTCCTCACTCCCACCACCAGATGTTTTTATGCCATTAAAAGGTTTTATTATTTCTTCTTTTTCAAGTCTTCAAGGTACTGCTTGGCATATGTAAGGTTTAATAAGGGTTGTGATTGTCTTTTCAGTCAAAGTATAGCAGCTGGTAGCCATCAACATTTTTAGAAAAACAACACTTTAAATCAAATTATTACTACTGCCCATTGTTACTATAAAGGCAAGATCTTTCAGTGATGCAATATATTATTACAAGGCACCGTTCTGTCAATCTGTTAATATCTATAAAATTTTTAAAAGTCTAAGTGGGTTTTCACTAGAACTATTTTTACTAAAGATGGATTTGGAAGAACTGTTATAGAAGCAGTCTGCAGAAGTTCCATCAAGCCTGATATGTGTTTTTCATATTGACATTTCATTTTTTTCTCATTTGCTTGCCAGTGCTTAGATCCTTTGACAGTTTTCCTTTAGTCACAAGTAATTTCCTCCGATCAGCTAGAAAACCTAGCATAATTTGCTGTTATTATCATTGCTTTTACATTATCATACCCTTATCATTTTTCTGATAAAACCTTATTTTGATTTTCTTTCCGAATATCGTTTCTGTATTGTAAATAATAATATTCCTCATGGTTTTTTCGTGAGACTAATAATTCTTCTGAGGAAAAAAATAAACTAAACAGTCCAAAGATAAAATCCTGGTTTTATAAAGCTGGCAAAACAATCTCAAAATTATTTTTTTCTAATGTGTGAACTATCTTCAATTAACTAAATGAAATGCAGCGATAGAGAGATGTTTTGCTTTCCGAAAACATATATCCAAGAACATAAGTTGAGTTAATTATAAAATCTCCATTCATTTTCTTCAAAACCCACAAGCTATTTTTCTAGCAGTTGAGAACAGGGAATACTGACAATTTAACAGGTTCATAGAACCACCATAGAATGGCATGGTTTCAAAGGGTCTTCAAGGATCATCAGGTTCCAAAACCCTGCCACGGACAGAACTGCCAACCACTACACTGGATCTAATGCTAGACCATGTTGCCTAGGGCCCCATCCAACTCTGTCATGAACACCTTGAGGTATGGGTCATCCACAACATCTGGACAATCTGTGCTAGCACCTCACCTCACTCTCAGTGAAAAAGGCTATTGTTATCTAGTCCCACTGTAAAATTCAGGACCTATTTAGGGTAGGAAAATATTATTGAGGGTTCTTTTTGAGAGGGATCCAATAGAAAAGAAAGCCCTCATTCTCTGATCACACAAGAAGGGTAAGATTATAAAAGTGGTTCTTCCTCTTCCCTCAGGCTCTCTCTTTTGGAACCACAGATGACCTCTGAAGACCATTTGGACAGCTGATGCTTACATGAGGCTCAGTTCATCTTCCGCTTCCTGAATGACTAAAACCATCACTTCATTCATCACATTGATGCTATAATTTGAATTTCTCATAGTCAAGTTAGGAGTGTGGCATGAAGCAGTTTATCTCAATTGGAAATCAGTAAGTATTTTTGAGGAATTCAGCAGTCTCAGGAAATTTTATTTTACTGAAAACTTGATAAAGTGTAACAAATTCAGGAATGCCTATCCACTGACAATCCTGAAAAGTTACCCTGCAGGGAAACAAACAAACAGAAAAACCCTGATTTTTGTTTTTATTTATTTTACTTTAAAGAACCACCAGGGAAAGAAAATAAATGAGAGTATCATTCACCTCAAGCAGGAATTCAAAATAAATTTTTATCAGTAAGAAGGGTAAAATATCTTCATTAACTGATCTTGATGGGCTTAAATCAGGGCCTGGGGGGTAATAGAGAAAATAAGACATGATATAATGATTGTCACTCCCTCTCTCTTTCTCTTTTCAGTACAAGTAATTCCTTTGTTTTAAGTATTCTACATATACTGGATGATATCTCATTCTTGAGAAAGCAAGAGAAAATAATGTAGCAACACTCCTACTTACAAAATCACACATTCCTATGCTGTAATGTCAAGAAAACAAAATGTTCATTTTTCAAGAAACCTGTCAAATGAATTTGGAAATACAAAAGTAGAAATCAGAGGGATAACTCTTACTAAGTTGCTTGCACATGATAATCTCAAAGGTTTTATTCACAAAATCTTTTGACAATTTCTTGTAACATCTGCATCTAGAAATCCCAATATTACTTGTCACTATACCTTTCTTACCTAGAAAAGAATAGCCAAATTTACAATCTAAAGATCATGACTAGAAAACTGATAGTTAATTGTGGAATCTCAGATCTTTTAGGACATTGGACTCCTGACTTCCACTGCAAATAAGGAAGTGCAAATGTTTTGTTAGTATTTTTCACAGAACTATCCCCAGAACAAACACTGACAGACAATATCACATTACTGATATTAGTGTACCCCTGTAATTGTACCCATGGGAAAATACCTGCTCATCATTTTCTTTTATTGCTAACCTTGTATAGAGGCAAGTATGGCTTTCTTTCAAAACACTCATTTCTACTTTCCCAAGATTATTAGTCTATCACAGTCCATGATTTACAGTCCTTAAAAATAGCTGTCAATAAACAAAATCCCTCAGTACATTCTAAGATTAAAATCCTTCCCATGGAAAAGAAAACCAAACTTCCTTCACCAAGTGTTTGACACTTGGTTTGACACTCGTAAAAGGTGCAGCAAGGAAAATTCAAAATGAAATGAAACTTCAGAATTCATGGATTAAATGCTATTCCTCAGTGAGGAATTTTGGTGATCTCTATGGAGGTGAATAACTTCTAGCTCTCATTCTATCATCCTGTATATTCAACAAAGACTGATAGGGGATGATATTTTCTTACTTGCTGCATTAACTCTCTCTTGTCCAGAAAGAATATAAGCCTCGGGCTGGAAAATTTTTCCTGGTTGGACTTTCAGAGAATTTCTGAGGTCCATCCAACTGCATCTCCCTTGAATGTGGATGGCTTATCCTGTCCCCATCACAGAAAATTAGAAGTCTTTTATTCTCTGTTTTTGTTGTTGTTGTTGAGAGTATGCAGGTCTAGTGTCAGTACTGCACCTTCATTTTACCAGTTTGTGCTGCTGTTTGGGGAGAAAATATGCTATCATTTCAGAATCAGAGAATTGTAGGGGTTGGAAGAGACCTCAAGAGATCACTAAGCCTGATCCCCCTGGTAAAGCAGGTCCTGTACAACAGACTGGACAGACAGGCATTCAGATGAGTCTTGAAAATCTCTACAGAAGGAGACTCCACAACTCCTCTGGGCTACCTGTTCCAGTGTTCTATCACTCTTAACATAAAGTTCTTCTGCATGCTAGTATGGAACATCCTGCATTTGGGTTTCAGGACATTACTCCCTGTTCTATTGCTTTCTACTGTTTTACTTAAAACTGCATTATAACATCATCACTTCTCATTTTATTCTCCCAATATTTTAGACTCTGATGACAGAAGATAACTTAGAACTACATTAGATATTGCCAGAAATGTCTGAGGTAACTTTTAGGAGACAGGATCTCTGGTGAAGAAATTTTTAATCCGTGATTGCAATGGCAGGCATCCTGACAAAAAGAACACAGCTTTCGGAACACCATTACAGCCTTTATACTTTTTCTCTCTGGAATTTACTCCCTGCCCTGTTTTCCCTTTGACTGGGTAATCCATGTTCACAATCTTGCCAGATTTACATTTGCTAATTACATTCTGACACTTGTTAATTCGTATTCTATCTTGTGCCAGCAAGGTTTACATCTGTGAATTACATTTTGACTCTTATTCTATCTCGCTGCCAGCGAGTCACCATCCTGTTGTTTCCGAGATGTCTCATAACTCTTCTTATTGTATTGACATAGTGATTCTCTCCAGGGCCTATTCCCTTTTGTCCAAATATTTCTCTTGTGAAACAAAGAGCATGAGGGGGAGGAAGGGTGGAGTCAGGTCTTCCTTGATGCCTCTTTGGACAGGTGAGTTCCAACTTTCCCTCATTTCCTTGGGTACATCATGCAAGAAAATATTACGTATGTATTCATTATATTCATACTGGCTAAACGTAAATTGTTACTAGCTATACATGTATATTGCTAATCAACTTACAATCTTTATTTCTAGTTTCTCTGATGCTAGATGGCCATGAACTAAATTCTTATCTTGTTCTGCAGAAACAGCGTTCTATTTCCAAAATATTAAAAGTCTCATTTCCAAGCTAATGGACTGAAAGCACTTAGGATATCATTTCTGTAATACTTCCAGTTCATAAGTTCAAAAAAAAAATATATATATATTAATGAAAATTGGTGAATGGACGTCAGTTAAAAAAAAAAAAAAAGGTTGGTCCTTGGAAGCAGTGAAATTGCTTCAGATAAGTTCTTTGTGATACCGTTCAAAGAGCCATTAGGAATGTCAGTAATCACATATAGGAAAAATTTTAGTCACCCAACTGGTGATAGTGCCTCTGGCTGTAGAATACTCCTCAAGAAGTTGTCTTCAGTGAGGAGACATTCTCCCTCCAGATGCTAACCCACTGTGGGAAGCACAGATGAATTGTTTGCATCTGTTCTTCTAGGCCAGCCATCTCCTTCACCAGGTGCTCAATCATCAGTTCAGGCTGTGATATAACAGTTCCCTTACACAAAAATATTAGGCCCTTTTAGAATATACTCCCAGAGTTTAAGTGGAGTTAATTTTCAACACACAGTAATATTTTGTAACTATTCTTTTGATTTTTGCTTTTTAAAGAAATTCATTATTTTCCAATCTGAGGATCAATTTGAAATATAAATATAATAAGTAAACATATTTTAAAATAAATTAAGACATTTGGATCCTCTTCCCAAAATTGCATATACACAAACATCAATAGTTCCCTTTGACAACAATAGGGATGAGGACCTTTGCCAAAACAAAAGTTTGGTGTTATCATGTTTCTTTTTTCCATGGCTCCTTTCAGATTATATACAATTTGTGTGAGCAGGGGATCACAAAAAGAATCATAACTGCTGGCATGGGCCTTTTTCCATAGCCTATACTCAGTACAATGGAAAAATTTTCACACAAATCTGAGAGATATATCCCATAATTAGATTAACAAAGGAAAGTTGACCATTCAAAACCATCAGAAACAAGCATAAAAACAAATCAAACAAAGCCAGTTCTCTGCAAAATAGTCTTCACACTGAGCTGTTCAAATCAGGAGCACAGTGCCCCAGGTTACCCCATTATGGAGTGGAAACAGCTATTTCCATAGTGACTCTGATTCACCCTTCACAGAAGCTTCTTTTTCTCTCTTTCTCTGTGTGAGAAAATAATGGGGGCTGTGCTCTCGCTCACCTTAGGCAGCTCACTGACATCAGAAGACAAAGAAGCTTGAGTGCTCTTACTCAGCCTCCTTCCATTCTTTTATATAGGTACATGAAACAGACATGCAATGTCATGGCATTAAAACACAAAAATATGACAACACGGAACCAAAGTAGTCCTGCACTACAATCTACAACGCTTTGATTACCATATTACTCTGAGTACATGGTTTCATTGTCCTCTGGCACAGGAACAGTAAAAAAAAAAACACCCTCTGTTATTATGCAATTCAAAAATGTGTCTGTTAAAAACAAACAAACAGCAAAGCTCTTCAGAGCAGATGCTTGTGTTAATTTTTTTTTTGTAACTTTTTTTTCTCCTTAGATTTTCTGTGGTGGCACAAATTGTTTCAGATTCAGTTTGAGCTCAGTCTTCTGCTGTAATTGAGTCCCTGTATGTTAGTGGGTGAAACAAGCTTGAATTTGAACCTCAAATTCTAAAACACTTAGTCAAAAGTTGTGCTGATGTTATTTATTGCTTTCTATAGAAAATTTCCTGTTAATACGAGACTGAAATTTTCTGTGTTTTGCATAACTTCTCACTGAAAATATTCAAATGTTTATTCCTGATCTACCAATTACATCAGGTGTCTCCTACTGGTGTTGCCATGTAAAATCTTCCAAGGTTCTTCTCTCCGTATCCCACTACACACTGAAGGTTTACTCTCTGTCTTAATTTTTTGACGTTGCTTCACTTTCTGAGAATGTATCATGAAAAAGAGGATCACGAAAAATCTTTGTGACTGTAACAGAACCAGTCCATGTGAGTGTAGCAAAAGAAAGCAAGTTGCACCCAGCCTATATCTGAACCTCCTGCCATTAATTCCACTGTAAACCAAGCTGCAACGAAAGAGCATCTGCTAACCCAGAAACAAATCACCTATATAGAGTACTGTCATAATTTGTTTTAAATAAATATGACAATGTCACTAATGAAAACCTCTTTTTCCATGATGTGCTTAAGAAAGTGACAACTTAGCATGACCTTGGTATTAACAAATCATTCAAAGAAAATTCAGCATTGCATAAGCTTTCATAACTGTTAAATAAGAAAATATGAATACTAGGAGGGAGGAAGAGCTATCAAGCAGAAGCATAGTAGTATTTGAAACAGTAGTGATTGTGAAACCATCAGCACAGACTAGGCCAAAACAGCGTTTTCTTGTTTGCAAAGCCTTGAGCTAGTTTGGTCTATATAAGAAAATCTGAAGGGACCTTGTGGTCCACTGCTATTGAGTAACATGCATTAAAGCACCACTTCATTTTCCGATGTTAGTGTTTTATAAAGCACTTCTTAAGGAATTACTTGTCTAAGCATACATTTATTTATAACTGTGATCCTTTGATGCAGAAAGTGTGCACAGATGCTCACTGAATCTTTTGTTATTTTCTTTATCTTTGCCTCCTAAGAACTCTTCCCCTTTCCCAGTCTGAAAGCAGGCTGTGATATCTTGATGAGAAGTCCACTGCTTCTGAGGAACACACTGTTTATGTGCTCATCTTCAGGAACACTAACAAGAGGAAATGTGCTCTGTAGATTAAAGCACAGCTTTACTCCCACCCTGGTAGAGGCTATGGGGCACATGCTGAGAGACTATTATACTGGCTAAATTCTTATCTATACTAGGATAAAAAACACGCTTTAAAAAGAGTTGCCTAAGAAAGTGATGTCATGTCAACGATAAATGATAAAAAAACCCTCAAAACTAAGACAGCAGCTAAGAACCTTGAGATTTATGTTAATTTTTAGTAATGAGAATGTACTCCTTTTGTGGGAAATGTAATTAAAATATTATTTGGAGAATTAGAGGACAGTTTTTCTTTGTTTCTATTCTTTGCTTACAATTATGATAGTTCAACATTTTATGTGATGCAGAACAAACGTTAATGGTAAATTGCTGGAGTGTGGTAATTGATTTCTTTATTAATAAAGGAGATTTAATGCTCCATGGGATGCTTGATCTAACTCACCATTAAGAGATTCTTTTTTGAGAGTCATCCACAAAGTGCAGTTCTTCACCTTGAAGGGTGCTTATACCTCTTACTAAGCATAACTGCCTCTGCACAACTGCTCATCATATGTGGGGTATGATAGTTTGGAATCACTGAGTGCTTAACACTGTCATTAATTTCCTGTGGGATTGTGCTAAGCATTTCTAAGAGCCAGTTCAGTAGAAAATGGATTTGTTATGCCATTAAACATGAGGATATTAAAGTGCAAGGAGACACACATCAGGGTTATCATAAAGAAAAACAGAAGATAGGTCTATCTTAATGTGAATAGAACTGTCTGAGTTTGAATTTACAGACAAAATACCCTTACAGCAAGTGGTCCAGGGAGTAAACAGAGTACAGGAGACAGGCACAGGACAGTACTCAAAGGTACCAACATAAATCATAAATGGCTCATTACTGGTCACTAAAACAGTACAATCTTAAGAGCTGCAGAAGTTCTAGTTTTAGGATGCCGCAAAGAATATACATCCCATAAATATAAAACGTCACCCTTGTGGTAAGAACACAGAAAAGATAATGAGAACCAATAAAAAAGCAAAGTCAGAACATCTATTAGTAGAGGAAAAGGGGAAAAACAGAAGGGTTTGCTTCAGCCCCTGCTCCCTGACACAGGACACCTGAGGAAAATTTTTTTCTCTGAGAGAGTGGTCAGGCACTGGAATGGCCTGCCTAGGGAGGTGGTTGAGGCACCGTCCCTAGCGCTGTTCAAGAAGCGTTTAGATGAGGTGCTAAGGGATTTGATTTAGTAGCTTGGTGGGTAGGGATGGTGGTGTGAGGATGGTTGGACTAGATGATCTTGTAGGTCCTTTCCAACCTAATGTATCTATGAATCTATGAATCTATGAATCTATCAATCTCTGCCTGTTATCCACAGTACTTTCTCCTTCATTGGAAAAATAAAAAAAGCAGCACTACTTCCTGATTTGCCACTCCAGCCAAGGAATCTGACAAAGAAACTTGACATGTCAGTGAGTTATGTCAAGCAGGTATTCCTTTTATTACAGTGTTGGGTGCATGGGGATCTCTCACCAAACATGCACACCGAAGAGAGAAACAACTACATATTTAAAGGCACAGCAAATACATATTCATTGCATTCCAGGGACATGGACAGACATTCCAAGAAATGATTGACATCTCTGGTGGTCATGGGATCAAAGTTAATAGTCATTTTTGCTGTAAATATTCAACCTTAAAAGGGGGGTAGCCCAAACTGGTTCCCACTGATGTTACATTGAGCTGATGCATCTGTTTTGTCATTTTATCTTCAAAAATAGGACATCTATTTTACTTTCTTATCTTCCCTTGACAACAAGTTTTGTGGCCTCTGCATTTTGACCATGAGTTTGCATTTAAGCAAGCTTCATGTCCCTCCTCTTATATCTGCTCAAGTTGTTCTCACAATATTCTCATGATTCAACATTCATCATATTTTCTCTGCAGATTCAGCAATCATATGCATGGTGTTATCTTCAACTATATACTAAATACAATGGAATTTTATAGAGGAGTGGCTGTCTTCTGCTCCAGCCATTTAGAAGGGCAAGAGCAAATATGAAAAAAACACCTTGATGCTTTGCCTCAGTAAAGCAGTTACCATACTTCAGGTGCTACCACGAGAGAAAAGATGTCAACAGAAATGATATAAGAAAAAATCATTTAGACTCTTCATATTCATGCATTCCTATCATCATAAGAAAGTTCTGTCTTTGCCTTCATCAGACATGGAAGCAAGTGAGAAAGCATGAAATGTGGGAAGGAAATGCCATAATCTAACAGTTCATTCTGAGAACGTTGCTCCTGTAGACCTTCAGATTTATACATATCTTTTACTGCATATTATAAAGCTCAGATCACATCAAGAATTTAAGATTACAACTAAGCATTCAAAGTGCTCCCTGAAGCAAAGCAGAAGGCCTCAAAGAAGAAAAGTCAGTTCAACAAGCTGTGAACACCACAGAAAGCACTCTGCTTCAACTCTCAGATTCATCAGATAATATATACAGACATAAAATTCCAGCTAACTTCAGTGGGAGGCTTGTATCTGGAAATGTAGGAGAACCTAAATAGCTTTTGTCTTCTTCAGGTTTCCTCCCTTCTTATTCACTAAATGTATGTGTAAAATTTGGAGTTTGAGGTTTCTTCATTGGACAGTATTTCCTTGCCAGTGTTAAAATAGATAAGATCTACATGAACCAGTTATTCTAACTTAAAATAATTAAGCTGAAGCTGAAGTTTCTGAGTAGAAGTGAGACATATCTGCAGGCATAATCATTATGATAATATGTCAACTCTTTATGATATTAATAACATCAGACTGGATTCTGAAACACTTCCACAAATTCATGTTACATAAAAAATGGACTAAAGCATTGATATATAATAATGCTTTCAGCACTGACAGATGAGTATTCATCCATAGATCCAAACTAAGTCATAAATACACCATTTAAACATTCTAAATGCCAGAACAGAAAAAATGCATGGCATATGCTGCAAGTATTAAAAAAAAAACCATGAAATTTCTGCAGTAACAAAATATACTGTATGCACCCAAGTTTGCTTATAACTCTTATTCTCTAAAACCGTTGTCGTTGTTTACAATGCATGCACAAGTTACAAATTTGTCCTTCCCACACCCCCCCCCCCCCAAAAAAAAAAAAGAAAGAAAGAAAAGATAAAAAGAAAAAGAAGTGACAGAAAAACAGCAGTGGAGAATATAGTTAATCCCATTGTTTAAACAAGTGAAACTAAAGAAGTTAAGGTCATGGTACTCATAGCTTTAATTTTGCTTCTGCAAATCACAGCATATTTTTGGAAAACAGAAAATAAAATATAGTAAGTTAAAATTTTCCCTTGTAGTTTTTTTCTGTGGCTTCTTTACAGCAAATTTCACATCTGATTTAGAGAGCCAATAATTTGATATTGCCTACTCATTAACACTACCCCTTTATGCAGTCCCTGAAGTGTTCTACTGTTTTATCACATAAAGCTCACATAGCCCATTACCCATGGAAGAAGCAGGCATGGCTGCTGTCTGAAGTAGCTCTCTGCTCATTTCCTATGCATGTCAAGAAACTTCATTATCACCTTATTTAAGCGAAATTTTACATTTCTACACTGATCTATTTCAGTAGCTGAGGGTGTCAAAATGCTATTTGGTTACTGCAATGATACGTGGATGTTTATCATTAATACTAATAACATCATTATCATCACTACTGTGTGCATAGTTTACATATTTATAATATACGTACATACATATATGCTCCTCACCAGCTGGAGACTGATGACATTTTATGAGCTATGTAAAGAGAAGCAGTACAATATGGTACTCTGCTCTCTGCAGAATGGCTTTCTCTGAAAGTAAGCCCAAGTGCCTTGCTAGATTCCCTATTTTTTGAACTCTGTTATTATGAAAACTTACTAATTGGTCATATCTTCTTGAATCAGCTATATATACAGTCCCTTATTACAGCAATAGTACGTATATTTTTATACTTAGGTTTTATTAGAAAGTGATGCTTTTGCTCACACCATCCTTCTTCATTATTATACCTTGCATGAAAACTGTAATTTGTTAATATTAATATTCCATTCCAGAACTTAAAACTGATGGAGTAAGATCCTCATTATCAAAACTGTTCATCAGCTGGAACAAGTAGACGTCCCTAAGAGTTTGTTTAAATAGAAAATCAGACATGGTTACAGAGAAAATTAGAAACAAAGCCAAAAATAAAACAAAAAAGTGACCACTGTGGTGAATCAAAATAACTACACTCCAAGCCCAATTCATTGCAGGCACAACTTCATTGACTTCAGCAGAATTCTATCTATTAAGACCAGAGATCAGTTTCAACTATTTTCTGTTTTCTTTATTTATGCTTTCACAGAATCATAGAAAGGCTTGGGTTGGAAAGGACCTCAAGAATCATCAAGAACTGAATACCCCTGCCACAGGTGATTTTACTTTTAATTAAGACAGAAGAACAAAAGAATTCTCATCTATTCAACTCAGTATCATTCAAATTATTTCACAAGGATGTTTTTCATTCTGTTTAACTTGGTTTTGTGGATAAAACTATCCCAGCTGGGTATTAATCATGCTTGTCAGTATCAAATGAAATTGATTCTGGAAAAAAAAGGGCATCCAAAAGGTACAATACAGATAACCAAAAGCATACATACCATTGCATTTCTAACATAAGAGAGCACTACATTTCTATCTCCTTGAGATTTCTTTGACCTTGTTGTACTTTTGTATACTATAAATTAATCTCCCACAGATCTAGATGTTCCATATTAATATGGGTTCTAAACAGGATGAAGATGAATAAAGATCCTTCTCCTTAGAACTTCATGGTTCAGAAAATTAGAGTGAAGTTCAGTACTATATTTAGTCATATCTGAATTCTATCTGCTGCCAGATGTGCAACACTAATTCTTCTTTACTTGTACTTGATCTGCCCTCAAGGTAACCCAGTATAAAAGTCACAGTCAGTCAAAACTTATCCTACAGAATGTGAGAGTAGTTTTCTAATTCTGGCAGATAGCCGTAAGATTTATTTTTCTCTAACAACAGATTATCCCCTTTGAGTGTGACTTTACTCTGCCAAGTTTACATCCCTGGGTGCATACTGCCATCTCTCCTGGTATCCACTCAGAAACACATTCCCTGATGTAGGAAAAAGATAATCAAGAGACATTTTCAAATATATGGTCTTAAACCAAACTTTCCTCTGGAAATCTGGTGAAATACTATTTCTGAGTTCTAAACCTGGAGATCACTATTCAAAAAGGGATTTAATACTTGAAAATAGAAGAAGGTTTCATTCTCAACATTGACAGCTGGCACACTGGAAGAGGTGTCCAAGTAAAACTGCAGACAGACAGTTCTGAAGAGGTATGTCAAAATAAATGAGCTCCAACAAGCCATTTTGATGAATCCACTTGGACATGAAAGCTAATATATTCAACGTAATGACATAATAAAATATTATTGTAATTCAAATCAAAATTTGATCCTCAAACATTTATTGGCCTGTTATGCAAAAAAAAAAAACAAAAAAAAAAAAAAACAAAAAAAAAAACTTTTTCCTACTTTTTTTTTCTAGTAATTTGTTGAGAGCCATTTTGTTTCCTCATATGATGCATTCTGTAGTTAATACAGTTTTATTAATTTTGTACTGTAGTTATGGCTAAAATATTCCTTTAGGAACACTTACCATGAAATACCACCCATATGTTATACAACTGAACTTTTGGATGAGCAAAGAAAACCATAGTGGCTTGACCTTGATATCAGTTTAATGTGAATTATGAAGAGGGAGGAAGGAGCTTGTTTCTTAATGCTCAGTTTGGTTATTAGTTATCTTCTGGTTCACACTGGTAAAACATCTTATAATTCAGATGAGCAAAAAAACCTTTGTTTTTTTTTAATTTCAAAATTTGCCTTTCAGTGCTGTTAATATAAATCAGTCTTTAGCCTGTGAGGTCAGACCTCATAGCATACCCAAAAGATTTCCTGCCAGACATCATCAGGAGATGTACATTCACTTACATAACGTAAAAGATTTAATTTACATTACATTAAACACCTTAATGGAAGAAGATGGAATCCCTTAAGGATGTTGTGAAATATAGTAGAAATACTCTACTTTTTAGGTCATCAGATCTGCAGACTCCCATTCCATCTCTAGCATATGTTGCAGTATGAATTTACAGACCTATATCTAAGCAAATCAATATGCAGAAGTAACTTATTTACATGAAGAACACTCATTATTCTTCTACTTATCTCTGACAGTATTGTACCTGTCATAGGAATTATTTTGTATTTTAGTTAAGATGGTGCTGGAAATTATTTTTCCTCTTTTCCTCTTTCTACAGATCAGCAAAAGTGGGATTCATTTCATTGAATTTGTGCCTTGGTTTATACCGTCAACAGAAGTTAAAGGGGTTCAGCACAACACAATTCATCTGACCTACTGAAGCTGAAGATTCTTAAATATTTTAGAAAGAGGAATTTCACCCTCTGGAGGTGCTAAGTTATACTTATCTTTTTTTGATGCATGAAGTAAGGGAAGTGATTCTACCGCTCCACCAAAATGCAAGGAGAGATGTTCTGGTTCAAGATTAAATTAAACTGGAGTTATGTCAATAATTTGAACTGAACATAAGTTGTGATCACAAAATTCTAAGACAAAATAAGCCTTAAAGTCCAAACCTAAAAAAGAATGTAAAACTTCATGTCTCTTTCAATATACCATTATGTGAAAAGGGAATTAGCTCTTTTTTTCTCAACAATTTTTCATAATTTATAATCCTATTGCCCTTATTATACTTAGAGGTTGCTAAATTAAAAAAATATATATTTTCTCATAGTATAGCCAATGAATTATTATTATTATTTTTTATACAGGAGCATTGTTAATAGATGTAAAAATTGCCCATGGGCATATTAACCTAGTTACAGGTTTTCATCAGAAGCCAGAGTACCTATGAGAATACAATAAATATAGAACAAGGTCACACTTTGAGGACAGCAGGTGTTGTTAATAAAAAAACCTGGATGTAGTTGCAGTATTGTGTATGAACAAACATTTGATTTCTTGTGGCTTTTTGATGAAGATTCAGTAGCTAAAGCAGCTACAGAATGTGTGGCAGACAAAATCATAGCATTTTTTGTTCTTGAAGGTGGGTTAGAATTTTTGCCATAGCTTAGCTGAAAAGTCAGAGAAAGCACAACACATGCCTCTTTGGTAAATAGCAAATAGCAATAACTTTTGCAAGACATGAATATAAACATCATGTAAACAGATCCATCTTCTCTGAAGGTAAATCACATCTTTGTTATGTATTCTAATGCAGACAACTAGAATACTGATAAAACCAGGACAGCAGGGAATGTTAATAAGAGAACATGAACATCACAAATGACTCAAGGGAGGGCAGCAATTCTGAAATAGATATGAAAATGTGGGCACAAGCTAATTAGTGTCCATACTATTGAAGGAACACTATGTTTCTTCCATTGAAAATAAAATTTTAAGTGCAAAAATACCACCAAAGATAAACACAATATGTGATATAAATGCAATAGCAACACAATGCCACATTTTACTCCTAAAATCAATGACTCACTTTGTTTTGTAAGTCCCATTTCTATCATCCAGTAGTAAAAAACAACATTTTTCCCCAGTCAGTACGACACAGCCACCTTCCTTTAGTGTTTTAGTTTCCAAATTAGACAACTGTACCTATGACTAAGGACAGAAACAGATTCTGATAAATTCTGCAAACATTTGCTTTAAATGTGGTTAAAATCACACATTTACAGTTGATCTATCTAAAGTTTCTTCACAAATGCTGCCACTTTTACTTTTCAAAACTGAATAAATCCTACTTGCCTCTTTTCATGGATATGTGCAAAGAGAAAGGGTTGGAAATGCTAGGTAGGGAAAGAGAAAGGTTTGTCACATAACTGCTTTTACAGCACTAGCGATATTCTCTACTGAGTTAAACTTATCTTCTATCCGAATGGATGAGGTTAGCTTCTTCATCAAGCCCAATGGCCTAATATAAAGAAATGGCATAGAGCCCACAGATATTGCAGTGTCAAATAGTTTTCCAGAAATGCCCGTTAGAGAACCTGCTGACATTTTTTGCAGATTGCTAGAAATACATTAATTACATACAAATAATAGTGGACTGAGCCATTAAGGATGAGATTCTATATTGTCTCAGGATAGGTAAGCAAGGTAGACTTTACTTTCATTGTCTCTTGGTCTAAACACTGGTGGCTTTATAAGCATACATGCCAACTATAGCTTATCTATTTAACTGGAATAGCAACCAAACAAACATACTTTCCTGTCTCTACTTAAGTCCATGAAAAATTCTTCTAGTATGTAGTAACACATATTTTGCAAATTCTCCCTCATCTACCAAGGTCATAGACTGTGATTTTTAAGCAGACTATATATCAACCCAGAATAATTCTACAAAAATGACATCTTCATTCTGTTTGAGAATCGATCTCAAAGTAATTGCTGACTTGAACATTCTGTGTAAAAAAAATGATATGCAGATTTTTTTGGAGAAAACACATTCATTTTAACTTCCTTGGGAAATTGCTAGTACATTCACAGTTAAACTGAAGTTGTATACATCTCTGTTTGACTCTGAACGGATCAACAAACATGTTTATAAGTAAACAGTCAGATAAATAAAAACGGAGTTTTACTAAAAATATTTAATTTACTATAGCTGAGCTTCATATTTAACGACAAATAAAAAATGCCTCCAAGGACAGATTGTTTATCAATCTAAACTCTGCCATTTGGATAATTTTTTCCTGTTTTGAAGTAATAGACTTTAAATTTTAGAAGTGACCTAACACCGTTCTTAAATTTACTACATTAAGAATCGTAAGATTAATAAGAGATTAATGATGTGGGAATTTGTAACTGACTTGAGAAGCTCCATTGCCCATTGAGTTTAATATGCAATTCCCAGACAAAAAAAAAAAAGTTCAAATTGAACTAGATGTTCAGGTTATTTAAATGCACCTGCTAACTTTGATTTCTTTTATTGGTAGGAAGTTTTCTCTTAGAGAAAATGAATGAGAACATGATGTTATCGGGGACACATTCTTCCCTAAGCCAAAGAACCAGTAAAGTTGTAAGATATACTTGATTTAGTGACAGAACTTGCTATTGCTTGAGACATGGTATAGGTTCAGCTAAAATCTACACTGAAGTAAACATGGCATAGAAGGTGCAAATATCTCACAAACATAAAATGTTAACTTACATGAGCAGACCTGTCAGAAATTTGTAGAAGTGGAAAGCAGTGGTGAGAGAATTCCCTGGCCCATTAAATGCTGAGCACATAAATATGTGACACACAAAAACAGAAATTGCATAGGAATGTATAGACCTATGTACTGAAGGTGTAGGGAAGAAAGCAGCCACTAAATAGCAAGAAGAGGACAGACTTTAGCTGTAGCAGACAGGAAAGAAAAAAAGTACAGTCCAAAAATTCATCAACACTTCTATTAGAGCATGAAATTAGCAGAAATCTAACAAAAGATTTCAATCAAGTTCTGATTCATAAATCAGTGTAGAGCCTACAGAGCCTTAGGTGTACAAAGATTGTGCTTTTCTACTCTTCACTTTTTAGCAAAGTAACAAATTATTGTGCCTTTGCATGCAATTTACCTCTTTTTTTTTTTTTTTGCTCCTTTTGTAATGCAGTACTAACATGCTGCACAAGGCTGAATTCTAAAAACAAAAATGATTCTCAAGAAGCATTTGCTAACGATTTAAGTTAAAGCCTGAGAAAATATAATAGCAGCAATTGAATAAAGTTATGTGTTGTGCTCCTAAAGGTACATGTGGATGCATGTATAATAAAGAGCACAGCTGTTTTATTAGATAATTTATGCTCAGATGTTTCTTCATTAGCTGGTTTACAGGTTTAAACCGTGCACCACCATCAGACTGAAATATGTTGTGTCTTGTAGGTTAGTATAACTGCAAACAAAGGAATTTACAAGCTTCAAAGAGAAGAATTTACAAAACCTGAGCAAGCCATATTGCTCTGGATTATTGCTCTTCACTTATGCACATACAGCCTGGGAAAATGATATGTAAAACACCTACAGTTAACGAACCAGAATCAACCAGTAAAGGCAGATATTAAGATCAGTAAAGCCAGAAAGCTTCAAAGTCACACTTTCTCTCAGTTTTAACTTGGAAACATTCTTTAACTGTGGAGCTCCTATTTTAGTTTCTGTGTTAACCATTTCCTTTCTTAATGACTGTCACGCTCCAGTATAAAGGAGGGAGATGAGGTTCTTTGATTGCGTGTATACCCGGCATGAGATTAAGACACAATGGGTCAAATGTTAGCCCAACCGGTTTATTACAATTACTAGTTGCTTAGGTATATGGGAAAGGGGTGGTGAGTGATAGAAAAGGGATAAAAAGCAAGGAGTCTTGACAGAAAGCAAGAGAGATATAATCACCACCGTGGGTCCAGCGAGGTTCGTAGTAGGTCCATTGATCTCAGGAACTCTCTGGTCACCTCAGGGGATGGAAGAAAGCTGGGAAGCTTAGCAGCAAGCAGGCCTCAGGGTTCGTCCAAAGAGTTTCTCCCCTCAGGGAATTCTCCGTTTGCTCTTCAGGAGTTCTCCATCAAAGATGTTTTCTTTGGGAGTTTTTCTCCAAAGTCATTAGTTTAGTGAAGGCCTTTTATCCCCCATTTCTCAGTTGTTTTTTTTTCTTTTTTCTCTGTTAGTGTGACATACCTGGCCCAACAGATAAGCCAGCAGGCAGTGGTACCTTTGTTGCTATGCACAAGCATTATTGTCTTTTTCAGCAATCAGCTTCTCCAAGCCGAACCCCAAAAAAGACAGGCTTGGCCCTACTTCTGCTTATCTTTATAACAATAAGCAGAGGCACTGTGGCATGGTGACACCCACCTAGATAACCTGCAGCTCTCGCTTAGAGTCTCATCACCAGAAAGGCCTCACGAAACTAGCTTTGAGACAATAAATAAAACACTTTCTCTCTTTCACAATGACTTCTTGTTTATTAATGTATTCTATTCAGATCTTAGTGCATTTGAAATACTAGCAGCTCATGTCATGCTCTCTTTTCAATTTCTGCAATAGTCATAATTTTCTGAGTTTTTATTACATTTGAAAAAAAATTTATGCATATATCTCAGAGCGGGAGGAAGGAAGGTTATATTATGAGGAAGCTATTACCTGTTTTTACCTATATGTATATACACTGACAATATATATCCTTTCCCTGAAAGGTGAAAATCTTCAGGTGAGTTCAGACTGAACTTCTTTTCAGAGAGAGAGGAAGTAAAATAAAGGGTCTGACGGTGTATTTAAGGAACAGCTGGTACAAGCTTTATATCCCATCGGGGCTGCCTACAATTAGATACAGGAACTGTATAACTCAGCTGGGGACAAAGCCCAGCAGAGCAGATCCAGCTGACTTTTGCACCCACTATGCCATGAGGTGGATCTAGATAATCTGATCATAGTTCTGCTTCTCTCACAGCCACAATTTTTCCTATTCATATATCAAAAAGTAAAAATATAAAAAAGAAAGAAAATAAAAATTGATAAACCACAAGATTGTGGAAATATAGATAGAACAGAGTGTACAGTTCAAAAGAGAGAGTAAGCCACTAACCACTCCAGCATACACATATCAGACTGCAATCTTCACCTCTTTTATTGCAGATTCCTTTTAGTAACAGAAAATCTCACTTAAATATAATTCACTATACATTTATGCTCATTTTATCTCCCTCCATACCAGCAATAATTTCAAAAACGGAGAGGTAACTGGGATAATTGCTACAAATGTACATTAGCAGCACACAACCACTCAATTTACAAAGGTGATTTTAACTACTGTAGGCACAGCCAAGGAGAATTCAGATCCCCCAGGCCATCAGTTGATCAATTAGCATGCATTTAAGTTCATCAGAGAGAGGTGCTCTCCACCTGGCTACATCATCGAAGCAACATGCCAGCCCTGAAGGAGTCTGCTTTAAGTTCCCAGTCATGATTTTCAATTCCTGACTGATTTGGCCATGGCTGACAGAAAACACTGTCTGTTTGCAAAGGCAACTGAATCAGCTTTGCTGTAATAACACTCTTCATATGTAGAAAAATAACCTCAGAAAGTAGTAAGACAACAACTTGTAACATTTGCAGATCTCTATAAATGATGCATACAAATAATATTCCATAAATGTAAACTACACTGCTTCTTGGGGTGAACCTGGAGTTGATTTTATCCTTTATTCAACTTCAATGTTTAAACATGATTTTGAATGTGAATTTGTAAAGTATATGGCAACTATTATACTATGCATTTAATGACATTCACTGACATCAGCTTCTGAATTTTGATTGAGGAAGGTGTGTTCTGTCAATGTCAGTATACTTTAAAATGTTGAATTGCAACATTAGAATTCAATTGGGTATTTTTGCCATGTTATTACTCTGTATTTCTGTTAGCCCATAATTCTGACTTTTATAACAAAATCTGAGTGAAAAAGGAGTGCACATAAACCATAAGTTTTAGGGGAATATGTAAACTGGGCTAAATATCAAGGCCAAACTCATAGGCAAGGTACCTACATATGAATGTACAAATTGAGACTCTGCAGAGTTTTTATCATGCATCTATTTTTATCTTGAATGCTGCCAGAGATCTAACTGTAATATTCAAGAATGCTCTGAGGTGGCTTCAGCCCTTCCTGTCAAATCACTTTTAGGCAGTAATGACACAAAATTACTTCTCTTATTCTAAGTGCTGTTGCTGTTAAACTCTCCCTCACTATATTGTCTATGTTTAGCTGCTGAAGAACTGAGAATGTAGGATTTTAATTTTGAAACAAAACAGCTTATCTGAGTTTCATGTTTCATGATTTTCAATATTCTAGCATTGTAAGCAGTACTTCACAGTTTTTACCATTGTGTTTCTGGTTCTGAAGCCAAAATGAAAAGTAAATAGCTGAAACTGAGCTAGGACTCTACTGAGCTACCTGCTAAGGGAAAAGGACATTTTTCAAATCATAAAAAATGAATAATAAGGAATACTTCATTAATAGTTACAAGTTTTAGGAGAATTTTAATCAGTTTTACTATATTAAAATTGTTCATTTTATTAAACCTCTATGTATATATGAAGATTTATTATTCAAAAACACGCAATTCTCATAGTAAACTTCCACTCTAAAAATTTATAATTCATTTACTACAAAAACAAGCACGATTGCATCTGCAATATGCATACTAGCCATGCATTGTTAAATTGATTTGTTACAGTATTGGCCCTCAAGCTTGAAGCTCAATAATAACACAACATCAAAAGTTATAACAGAACAAAAAGCCAGGTGGTATCAGCCACTATATCTGACATTTTCCATGAATACAACTGTGAGAAACAGATTGTGTTTTGAGAACTCATCTGGTCTTCTTGTATATAAATATTATTGATGCTGAGTCATAAAACAAATGCTAATCAAAAGAGTTGATTTAAAAAAATAATTAGGAGAAGCTATACTGCTTAATCTGCATGGCTAATTTTGTGACTAAATCTTAGACGCTTCTTCAGATAGTTCTTTAAAATTATAATCTAAGCCACAAACACTGAAACGAAAGGAGGTAACTGTTCAGTAGAATGTCTGCCTACTTCAGGACTGGAACCTATAAGCTATTCAGCTGTTAGGAGATTAGCCTATGCTACTAAGTTAGGGTTCATCTGCAGCCAATGAACTCAGATAGGCAATTTACCACAAGTAGATTAAATACCAACTGTAGGACTGCTCCAAAAGTAATGCCTCCCATATTATGATATTACTTCATGACATCAGAAACAAATGGTGGTATGGCAGTAGAGGTGCATCCTTCCAACCATTTTGGTATTACATTTTTTTGCCATGTGACAGATGTCAGCAGAGGGGCAGTCTGACAAAATGTGCCTATGAAGCAAAGGTGTGTCATTGAATTCCTCCATGTGGAAAAAAATTTGCACCCATTGATATTCATCAGTGCCTGCTGAACATTTATAGAAACCAAACAGTGGATGTCAGCACACAGTGAGTGATGTGTTTCATCAGTGGTGACAGCAACATGAAAGATAAATCACCTTCTGAATACCCATGCAGATTTTAACAAGCAAGGCATGCAGGCTCTTTTTCATGTCTGACAAATTACATAGCTAATGGTGGAGATTATGTTGAAAAATAGTGTTCTGTAGCTGGGAATTTGCTCCTTCAAGTAGTATTATTGTGCTCTTCGTTGTAATTTTCATGGAAATAAATAGGAGGCATTACTTCTGGAGCAACCCATGTATTTAAATTGTTTATTTTCACTCTCTATAAGACAGACCAGATTACTGTCTTAGAAAGGAATATTTAACCTTAAATGTCTGTAAGCATATGACACTATTTAAAGTCTAAGTACCAAAACTGGGACAGAAATGGCTTCCTTTGGGAATCAAATACATCTCTTTCATTATTATTTGTAGGATGAGATGTACTGCTTTAGCATAAATGCATTCATTTGGCATCTGACAAAGTTTCTCAAGTAAGAAAGGTAGATCTCATTTTGTGTAGTCATTTCATAAACAAATGCTTGTTGGTTTTGCTATATTCATTAATCCTTAATACAAAGCTCGGTATTAATTTCATTGATGATTCCAGTAAGACACTTCCCTTATGAAGCTGTTGAAAAAAAAAATAAAAGGACTGGTATTTTTTTCTTTAAGTTTTCTCCTCTATCTTATTTGTAGTGATGTTAGATTACAAAAAACGATACTAAAATGTCCCAACACATCAGTGACAGATTATTTGATTAAACAGTTTATAACTGCATTATTAAAACTGTATAGTGCAGAAATATATTCTCAACAGTAGCTGCTTGAAAGAATTTGTACATTTATTTCAAGCATAGAATAGAATTTATTATATATGAAGCATTTTTATATATCCTCTGAAATCATGTATAAAGTCAAATATGTTTACTTGTCTTTGTCCCATTCACTTTTTTTTTTTCCAGCATTCATTATTCTTCTTTCCATTAGCACAGTGAAGAATGCGCACTCATAGGATACTTTGATCTACCACTTTATGTGGAAAAATGTCACTTTAATTAATTTAAGTTTCTTTTCTGGTCAAGAGGAAATAATATGTTCTTTTAGTCCATAACTGTTCACAATCTGTCTACTTCTCTCTGTTCACTGTAATGAGAATTTAAACTTTCTAGCTCAAAGGCAGACAACTACTCTACAGATCTTTGTATTTGGTGAAGTGAATTACATATCCAAAGTCTCTAGAGAGAACAGAAATACTTTTCCTGCCTCTCAGCATCACACAGCATTCAAGAGAATATTAGTCCTGGTCATCTTTGCTAAACTCTTGTCCCTCCATGACCAGACACAGTAGTCAGTGTCAATTTCTTTTTTCTTAGTACATAATAAGTTTTTGCTTCCACAGTTTATACTCTTTTTTTCTCCTGGGAAGATTTTTTGTATGTCCATAATAAGTTTGTAAATTGCCAAGGATTCACCTAGTTCCATGCTGAAGAGCTGTACTCTCCAATGGACTAGACCAACCTGTTTATTCATCATCTGAGACCTTCAGTGTGAATCTTAGGGTTTTTTTAAAAAAAAGGTGTTTATATCTTAAATAATAATAATAATAACAACAATAATAATAAAGCTTTCTATTGTCTCTGAGCAATGATACTACCACTATCTTTATTTTTCTAGAGTCTCAAAAATACCAGTTAGCACAATTTATTTGATCATCAGAGGAAGTCTCACCACTGCAAAATGCAGAAAGAGGTCTTAAATTTTATTTTTTGTCAGCTATTCTCTATTTTCACACATTCACCTCATTTTTATGTATCCACTTTTAATTTCTCTCATCTCCCTTTATGATTGCTTGAAGTGCCTAACATTGATTGATTGATGTACATAAATAATAAAAATAATGGAGGGTGAAGTAAGATATTTGTATAAATATTTTTATCTTTTCTGTTCCGTGGAAAAACCCTCCATGTCTACATAGCAAATCATGAAACAGTTGATATGTTCATTGCTCTCAAATAATTAAAAAATTGTATTTATTTCAGAGATACATGTCAAAGTAATTTACAGTTGAATATATACATTTCTCTAGGAGATCACATTCGGGAAGATAGACTAGGAATATTCTTACCTACCTATTAAATTATTTTTGTTTATTAATTACACTGAGATATGACATATAATGTTTTCAGGTAACAAACAAGTTACAGGATGGCCTACTTTGATTGTCTACAGATGGATATAAAAGAAACCTGTAGATCACCCCATGTCTGTCATCTGCATAGAGTTCTAATTATTTTGTGTACAAATGAATTGCAGAATCATAGAGATACTATTATTCTTACATACCTCATATTAGTTAAATATCTCAAGTAGTCCACTTCAACCCAACTTAAATGTCAGGTCTCTTAAAACATTACTGTGCTTACTGCTCCTCTTCTGCTACATCATACTTGACTCTCTTGAAATGTGTGGTCAAGTCCATTCAAATGTTGTGACTTTTCATAAATTAGTTTATTTTTGATACTACCTCAATTTGTATCTTCATAACAGCTTTCTGTATTACTGCAGTGCTCTGATACAGATTAGCATATGGAGGCAGATATGTTAATCAGGCTTCAAAATTTATTGATACAAATCTGTCATGTTACTGCAGAATAATTAATTTTCAAGACAATGTAAATGTTTGAATAAAAGTTTTGTATTTAGACTGTAAAGAGAAATGCTGTAGTCTTAGTGTGAAGAAATTTTGCTATTAGTTTCCATTGCTGACTTGACTTCAGCCATTGTAGTGCACTGAGGTATATACAATGATTAGCAAGATACTTAAACAGTGACTGACGTAGTCACAGGTTCAGTATGGAGTTTTCACTCATTATACTTAGTTTAAAGATCAGAAAAAGGCAAGAAAACACATTTAGATTTGAGTGCCGACTCTTAGCTGCACTATAGTAAAACAGATTTTAGGTGATTTATAAAACTGAAGCAAGAGAATCAATGTGGTTTAAATGTGAGAAAATACATTAAAAAAAAAAAAAGAAACTCTCGTAAGGCTTTGATTTATTATTACTTGATTTATTATTACTTGAGTTATGATTTAAAGCACAATAATCTGCCGAATAGGAAGAACATGAATAATGGCACAATTTTAGCATGTATAAATCAGAAAACACTCAGTACCTCAATGTTGGAAATTTAGATAAATATTCCTCAGAACATTTTTAATCAACATTAATTTCTATGAGAGATGAGCCTACGCATTTTACATGTGATTTTGGGCACAATTTCCTCTAAATTTTAAGACTGACCTCTGTGCGTACGAATGTATTGATTTCTCTTGCTATGTCTGAATCTCCACTTGTAAGCCTCTTTCTTAATACTTTAATCATTGTGCAATTTCTTTTATAAAATGCTTATTATCTATATATTTTTAACAGTTTACATATTGTAGGGTTTTTTCCCATCGTACTCCAGACTGAGTTCTAGGAGCTTTGATTGCTATACCTTATAAAGAAATTCTTCTGTAATGAGTCAATGCTTTGCATTTTTTATTCACATCCTAAATGTTCAAGGTCATCCTATTCTATAAATATAATTATTATATAACAAGAACTATAAAATAAGTATTAAGACTCATTCTTCAAATTCCACCACTTCTGAAGTCTTCTGACCATCTTCTTTCCTTCCTATAAGATCTTAATCTTTCAATAGTGTAATTCTTGTGCTGTCATCTCAGTGAGTCCTTTGTAGTAAATAGCTTTAATACTGTAGTAATATTCTAGGTCATTCAATTCAGACTACTGATGCTTTCTCTGTACTGCTCATAGGGTGAAGTTGTTCCTTTTAAAACTATTTTGTCATTATTGATAGAAGGCAAATTAAATCAGTGATACTCAGACTAAATAATTATATTGATATTGAAAAAGACTTAAGAATTTCTTTTTGGACAGAGGTGTCAGCATTTATCTGCAGCATATGGCTGAATTAAGTAGTTATAGAGAGTTGTATCAAGAAGGGTCAGATATATAAAGACTGTTGGAAGAGTGGAAATTATGCACTCTTTTTAATGAGTACTTCTAAATCTCCAAACAAATCTTCTCTATATGTTATTTAAAAGCATTAAGAAATAAAGTTAACATCAAGAGATTATTTCCTCTCAGATTTAGATGGAAAAATTTGAGTGTTAAATGATCCTTCTTGTTTACAGTGTTAATGAGCTGAACTTCAGGTACCTAAAGATAACATTAAGATCTTTCATTTTGATGCCTAACCCAACTATTTGCTACTTCCTTAGACATCAACTTTGTGTCAGTTCCACTGTGCCTTTCCACTGACAACACATGGCAGAATAATAACTGCCTAGACACTCCATGTGGCCAGCAGTGCCACATGGCACTCAGATATTCTAAACCATAAAATGTCTGAGGTTTGAAGGAAATTCTGAATGTCACAGAATCACAGAATTGTAAGGGTTGGAAAGGAGAGATCATCATATCCAACCCTCCTTCCAAAGCAGGATCCCTACATCCAGTTGTACAGATAGACATCTAGACAGGTCTTGAATATCCCCAGAGGAGACTCTACAAGCCCCCTCAGCAGTCTGTTCTAGTGTTCTATCAGCTTCATCATGAAGTTCTTTCACATATTGTAACACCCTATGCTCCAGTTTATGGTCATATTCCTTTGTCCCATCCCCACAAACCACTGAAAAGAGATTGGCCATAACCCTTTGTCTCCCACTCTTAAGATATACATACACATGAATAAATCAACCCCTCTTCATGGAAGGACTATTAAAACAGGTTGCCTAAGACCACATCCAGGTGGCTTTTGAATATCTCCAATGACAAGACTCCATAACCTCACTGGGCAAATTGTGCCAGTATTCAGTTACACTCAGGTTGTTTACAGGAAGCATCAAATCTGGTATCTCCCCATTGAGAAATTCAATTGTTATTTTAAACATATTCAGTCCAGATTTAAACATTCTCTCCTTCCTTTTAAAGGTAAATTAAGCTAATTCTCTTGTTACATTTGTAAAATTATTTACTGGACATTTAGTACTTTGTTAATTTGAATGGTACCAAAGTCCTCTTTGAATCCTCAAAAAAGTGGTAAATGTATTGTTAACCATTCTGACAGACAAAACTTAAAAATGTACTTGATATGTATGGGAAAACCAGATCAGGTCTCTGGTTGCATTACTAAGAGTAAGGTGATATTGAAGGGATGCCCAGAAACAGTGAAGTTCAAGAAGGAAATAGAACCAGAAGGTCACATTGCATTTTTCTTCACTTATCTTTTTCTCCACATTTTAAAATAGAAAAATACAGTCTGTTTTATGAAAAAAAAAAAAAAAAAAAAGGTATTGCAACAGTGAAACTGAAGGAGATACTTCTCCGCACTTTCAAGCCACTGTGCTGAACAAAATAGATATTCATTGATGCAGAGTAAATGAGAGTATCATAATTGCCTGAGACTTTAATTTGATCTTAGATGAATTGCTCAATAGAAACTCTAAATCTTCCAAAAGATTCTTAAAAGTGTCAAGTCTTATTAAGGTTTGGTGGGAAAGAACTGTGTAATGATATTTGTTCTCATTTTCACTTAGACCATCAGGTAGAGATCAGGTATTATCTTACCTAAGTATGTAAACTTTGAAATTTCTTTTCTTTTATACCTAATACAGCATAGAATTGAAGCATAAGGCGAAAACAATACTTACATAGCTCATATTCTGATTTCTACAGTAAATTTTGAGAAAGAAAAGGTGACAATGTTAGAGATTAACTGTGTCAATTCTAAAAGTAGAACATTTTGCAACAACTTAAAAATGATGCTGAAATGTGAATAGGTTTCATCTATTGTATTTTAAGTTAAGAGAAAATCTTTAATTTCCCTTAACTACACCTATGCAATATTCAAAGCAAAATACTGATGTTGTAGATTGAGTCAGAAAACTATAAAAGAACTTGTATAAAAAGTAACATTTGTTTTTTAACTCAACATGTGGGAATAGTATGAAGATGAATAACAGGAGGGTCAGGCTGGGCATTAGGTTCTTCACCAGAGGGTGGGCAGGTTCACCAGGGTGGTAGTCAAGGCAACAAGCCAGATGGAGTCGACATTTATGCAACAAGCTCAGAAATATACTTTGAATTTTGTGTGGTTCGATATGGAGATAGGATTTAAACTCAGCGATTCTTGTGGATCCTTTCCAACTCAGGATATTCTATGATTATAATTTACAGCTGTTGGAAAATCTCAGAATCATCACACAAATTAAATGTATAAAATATCTGTAAACATTTTCTACAATAAGATCAAAGAAAAGTTTTCTTTGGCCTTTGTCTCAAATAAATATTGGAAAGGATAAGGAAAAAAGATATATACTCAATGTGTTGAGTATATATTGGGTAATGTTGGCCAAAAGTTGACTTTTCATAAAGGCTCTTTTTATAAGGGTAGGTAGTGACAAGACAAGGGACTAGAAGAGGGTTGATTTGGACTAGATATTAGGAAGAAATTTTTTTACTTTGAGGATCGTCATACACTGGAACCGAGAACAGACTGCCCAGAGAGGTTGTTGATGCCCCCTTCTTGAAGGCATTCAAGCCCAGGCTGAATGGGCTTGAATGAGCCTATGAGCCTATGAGCAACCTGATCTAGAGGAAGGTGTCTCTGCCTGTAGCAGGAAGGTTGGAACTGTATGATTTTAAAGGTCCCTTCAAATCCAAACCATTCAATGATTCTATGATTCTGTGAGAAATGCAGGCATAAAACAGAAAATGTGTTCTTTTGTTGTATTGTTTCAAAAACTGTCCTGTACTGTAAGTCATCAGTATTATCATATGTAATACTCCTCACTACTGTATTGTGCACCAAGGCTTTAGTATCTTCTTCAGTCTTGTTACATACTGTTATGAAGCATAGAATAGAATCATGTAAGGAAAATGAGAGCAGAACTTGGACTGTGAATTACTGTTTAACAGAAACGTTACAAAGAAAATAGCTTTTTGTTATTATTTTTCTTTGTAAAAAAAAATTCTGAAGGTGTTACCTAAGTTGAACAGGTGAACCCACAAAGTTTCTTAGACTTTTCGGTATACCAATATTGCATGTGACTCAAAGCAATAATAAAAGCTTTGAGCTGCCATAAATGTTTCATTTTATTTGGCTTAAGGAAAGGGAAGAGAAGTTATTCTCTATTGATCAACTCTGCAACAGTCAGAAAGAAAGTAGTGGCTACTCTTTCTGTACTCTCTTACTCTGTTCAAAAGGACCTTTTAATTCTGACCATTATATTTTTCCATCTCTTCCAATTCTGTCTACTGAATGTTGTCAGCATAAATTAGAAAAACATCAACAAGACATTCATTGTAATTTAGAAATCAAGAGGTGGCATTTCTATTGTTTAATAGAATTAATGCAAATATTAAGAGTTCAGCTACTGCTGATTCTACAGAAAAGCAGGTTTCAAAGATTAAGTATAAATTTATTTTGTCTTCAAGATAATAAACATAATAAATTAAATATTAAAATAAAATTTAATGCAAATTGGAAGTATTCCTGTGAATCAGTTTTTAGAAGCTAAAACCATGAAGAAATTAGATTAACACTGAAAGCCATGAAGATAAAACAAAATAGAGATATTATTTTTCTGCATGTTTGTAATATCTCTTCTTCATTACCAAAAGATCTGAACTGCACTACATCAAGTCATCTCACTAGTTCCTGGTACAATCCACGATGCAGAACCACAGTTAAGTCTTGTATACATGCTCATGGTGCAGAAATTTGTCAGGATGCCACACATATTTAGTGAAATTAAAATCATAGAGAACTAATAGGAAAGATAGAAAGGAGATACAAACAAAGTAATGCTGAAGGGGAAAAAAAAAAAAAAGGAAGAAAGAAAAAAGTGAAGAAAAATCCTGATTCTGAGTATAGTACAAGATTATTTCAAAGTAAAAAGGATGTTCTCTCTGCAGTAGATGGTAAATAAATAAATAGACAGATAGATAGACAAATAAATGAACACTGTGGGCTTAAGAGGAGAATGGGCAAATGCTTGAAAAAATAAACTGTTAGAGCTTATTACTGACAACAGAATGAATTCAAAACTATATCTGTGCTGCCTGGATTTTATATCCCAATTTATTTTTTTCTATGATTTCTTGACAGTCACAGTCAATATCCTTATTTCAGCTCTTCTGGATTAGAACATGACAATCCTGGTTTACACCCAACCTCCTAACACAAACTCTCCCAAAACACCCAGCACTAGAATGATAATCTTGTTTTTCCTTTGTTCTTAATTTATGTAGATTCATAGATTCATAGATAGATTAGGTTGGAAAGGACCTACAAGATCATCTAGTCCAACCATCCTCACACCACCATCCCTACCCACCAAGCTACTAAATCAAATCCCTAATCCCTGTAGTCCACTTACACTTTGACTGTACTGTGTCTCACACACAACTTTAGGAATATGAGATTCTTTGCCTTGTCAAAATATCCATGCTTATCAATGACATGCCCCTCTACACTGTTTTAAAAGATGTCTAATCATGTTCCTCTCTATCAACACTCTGCAAATGAATCCCTTTCATGAAGATACACTACTGTCATGGCTTTGATTCTTGTTATTGGTTTTCCACATCATAACATCATGTAGTGATGGAATTTAAAGGGTTAATGCTCCAGCTCTGCAGATCATCAATAGCTCTGGGTACAACCTGTCTCAGAAGAGATGAACTATGTACCCCAGAGGACTTTGCATCGCTTTGTGTTTTTTCTGTTTTCTGCTCAGAGGGAAAGATAAAAACTGTTCATGTGTCACAAGACACAGGTTCTTTCCCTTTTGGATAGACCCAGCAGCTGGTGCTTGCTAGCCATCTTGCCTTCAGTATTTAGCATAAGGCCTTCGATTTTTTTGGACACTATCTCTATCTCATTTTATTTGATTTATTAGCTTTAATAACAATTATATTCCATCATATTGTGTTATTTTGCCTTCCAATATCTTATTTAGTAAATTAGCTTTCCTCCTCAGATCATAGCGGCTGTTTATCTCCTTTTTCCCCTTTCCTCCTTCCTCTTTCCTGGGGCATGGGTCCATGGTCCCCTGTCCCAATCGTCACGGAACTGGACCAAACCAACCCATAAAACATTGACAATTACCAATACATAAAACAAAGTAAAATATCTGATTATAAATTATTCAAAACAAAAATACTTGCAAGTTGTCAATGTCCATAAACTCCATGTAATGGGAATGGAGTTTTAATTGATTTCTTGGACTGAGATTAAGGCAAGTAAAGTACATTATAATTTAGATATGCAGCACTGAAAATATTATTGTAGGCCTAAGATATTTAGTTAATTGGAACAAATTGGGTGAATATTTCTTTTCCATAAAGTGTCCAATCTCAACTCCTCACAGAGTTTAAGGTATCTGACTGTTGAATGTGACATCATTAGCCTTCACTCCACAGATATATATGTATATCTATACCCATATAAACAAATAGATATCTATTTATGTTGATCTCATAATTGATATGGATGGGTATATGAATGTGGATACAAATATACTGTGGGACGTGCAGAGTAAAATCATTTGAAATTGAAAGAGTAGGTCTCTTTTAAATGGGAAACTTGACTGCAAGCAGGAACTGATGCAATCATGAAACTACAAGAGAAGAGTAGAAGTGGACAGTAGAAGAAAACAATTTTTGAAATAAGTATTTTAATTCAGAAATATCTCAAGAAAAAGTGTTCTCTAAACTGGCAGGGACAGATAACTTTGAAGGAATATTGTGTAACCTTCAAGAATGAAGAATAGGGAATCTTAAACTCAAACAAATACGAACAGGATGGTGAAGGCAAAAAGATGGGCTTCATTTCTGAAAGTACATTGGTGGTGGCTGGAAGACTAAAGAAACTGTGGATTTATCTTTGAATGATCATGGCAAATGGGAGAGGTGTCTGAGGATCTGAGGAAAGTAAATGTCACTCTTCCTTCAAGAAGGGCAAAAAGAATGAATAAGGGAACTAATGGTCTGTCAGCCACACCTCAGTCCCTGGGAATGTGATGGATCATCTAATTCTGGAAACAAAGGCAAAAAAATTACTAACATTATCGTGAGCTACATTAGGATGCACGTTCGCAGAAGTTTGAGGAGAGGGTCCTTCTTCTCTACTAAGCACCGGTGAGGCCACACCCAGAGTGATGTGTCCCATTCCACACTGCCCAAGACAAGCAAGACATGGACATATTGGAGACGGTTCAGCAAATGGCTATGGAAATGTCTGAGTAACTGGAGCACCTCCCCACCATGGAGAAAAGAAGGTTCATGAAAGGATCATATAAATATCTGAAGGGAGTGTGTAAAGAGGACAGAGACAGATTTTCTATTACATTCAGCAAGAGGACAACAGGCAGTGGGTGCAAACTGCATCACAGCATGTTCCATCCGGACCTCAGGAAGCACCTCTTTTTTATGCAAATGTCTAAGAAGGGGCAAAAGTTGCAGAGTGATCTTTGTTGAGCAGAGAAATTGGACAGGATGACCTCCAGAGATCCCTTCCAACATCAAACATTTTGCCATTCTGTGACATGGTCCTTCTAGTACCTTTCATACTTTATAAAACTGAGTTGTCATTAACTGTATCAGTTTGTCAAAAATGATGTGTTTATTGGACTTATTTAGGTAACAGCAGAGATTCCCCACTAAATGTGATAAACAAAAGTAGGAATTGTTTGGAAAAATATATACTCTCAATTAGAGTTCATCTACAGAATTACAAAGGCTTTGTTATATGCCTCAAAGGATTCAACTTCATGTAATAACATTGCCTCCCATCTGGTCAAACAGGAGATAGAGTCATTGACTACAAACCATTTTCTCTAGTTTACAACAACAAAAGATTTTCCTGTCAAGTTAAGAACATCTATCTTGCAAATATGTACTGTAAAGATACTATTGAAAGAACAGGAGCTCATGGACTTATTCTGCAGAAATGCAGTAAAGAGGTAAGACTGCCTCAGTAAACTTTCAGTTACTATTACAATGTCAGCTATCATTGTTTCTGAAATGGTGTAATTACACCAGAAAGTACCAATTCTCAGCCTCGATGGTATGTTTCTACAAGAGTCAACCAGGTGCACTGTGCTTCAAAGACAAGGAATAAAGTAGAAACATCTCTGAACACTACTATGCCATTGGTGGATATTTTCTGAACAGATCAAGTATTGCTTGCCTTAGCAAAATGTAGTAGCTGAGTAGAACATTTTAGAATGTAAGATTTGATACACTCGAGATGAAAGAACTTTTCATTTTGACTTTTCTGGTTTTGTGATATTTATATATTATGCACCATTTGTGAATAAAAGCTCCCAAATTGTGTGAAATGAGAAAGTAGACTGCAGAAGAGAAAATATGAGCACCTGAATAAGCATAGTCCTCCAGAATGGACAAAACTGTTTGTGCAGCAGAAAGGACTCAGCAGAATACAGAGAGAAGTCCTATATTATTTCAAAACTAACATTATCAGAGTAGCACAGGAGCAAGCTAATTATGGGCAAGACTCAGAAATTTTATTTGAGTTGCTAAAGTAGTTTTTAAACATATGCAGAGTTGTACATTCCATAACACAGTTCATAAATTCCCTCTACCACCAGCTGTCCAATGCTTTCAAAGATGGTTTTGGCTTTTAGCCTTTGAAAGACTCATCCAGTCTGGAAGCCCGGGGTCTTCTTGTCTCTCTTCTTTCTTGACATACCCAATGGCTGCAGAGCATGAAGGAATATAGAGCTTTCACACATATGAAGAAATAGAAAGGACATCATTCAGCTGCTCCATTTCTGTCTGCCATTCAAACAAAAAACAAAGATGCAAATAACCAACACAACTGACAACATTTTGTCTGTTGTCATCTGCTTCTACTCGGCAAACAACCTCCATGTAATTGCTCCAGGCCATGATTAGTTATGACACATCTTTCCCACAACACTGTTAAAAACCATTTAAACAACTGTCAGTTCCAAATGTAAGGCCTGTCATGAACATAAACAGGTTTCAGGACAAAAATAAGAGTTTTTTGTAATGAAGAATTATAGAATCGTAGATCTAAAGATCAGTTTAGGATTGGGGTTCTTTACTTCTATTTTTTTTTAAGTATGTATTTTGAAAACACAAGTAAATAGATTAAACAGTGTGATTTTAAGGTTTGCTAGATTTTTTTTTCCCTTATAGAATAGCAAAATGCATAGTTTTTTTCACTTGATTTCATAGAATCATAGAATCCTTAGAGTTGGGAGGGATCCCTAAACATTATCTAGTGCAGCTCTCAATCACCTGATCTTAATGTACTTCTTTGATCACCTATATATAAAAACACGCTATTTGTGCTTATTTAACACATTATAACATCAGTGGAGACATGATTTTATGTCCAAAGGATATAATAACTTTCTTTTTACATTTTTGCTTTTTGTATTTATTTATTTATTTTTTTTATTTTGTACAGTAGAAAAATTTTAAAGGGCAAAATCGACACACCTTGCCCCTCCCCCTGGAAAATCTTAGCATTTTCCTCCTCTATTCCATTAATATCGAAGGGATGATGCTTGTTCATTCAGTATAGTCTTAATGATGAGTACTTAACACTATCTATTAACGTTTTTTTCATAAGTCCTTCCTGAGGTTATGTGAAGAGGTAAAATTGAGAGTCAAGGAAACATATACACTGTGAAAACTGAGGATGGTAGAAACATTTATCTGTACATCTTAGACTTATGGAGAAAAAAAAACATGAAAAGAAAAAGAGAAAAAAGGAGTTAACTCAAAAAACTATTTTCCCAAGGTGGTCCAGAAAAAAATTGAGTGGAAAAATAGTTTCCAAAGTTCCATATATTCTCCCTTATTGGTACTATTCATATTGAGCCAGTATAACATTTAAAATTATCAAACTTTAACAATTTTTGACTTGGTAAGTTTA
Source organism: Callipepla californica brunnescens (assembly GCA_023055505.1). NCBI lineage: Eukaryota > Metazoa > Chordata > Aves > Galliformes > Odontophoridae > Callipepla > Callipepla californica. The sequence continues at coordinate 8,568,645 of JALIRH010000007.1, forward strand.
CGCCACATTTCTATTTTCTATATGTACATAATAATTGTATGGTTATTCTCTTTAAAAGGTCTCTATTTACATGGAAATTGTTTGCCATGTGAGATTAACCACATATATAAGCTTTGATGAACAGAAATAAATAATGTGCAAACATTTTCTGCCTCTCTTGTATTGTAATTCAATTGCATTCACTTTTAGCTCTTTGTGGTCTCTTGTGGATAGAGAACAGAAAATTCTGCATTTTTCAAAAAGTGTAGCTCATTATTAGTGATATTTTAATGATAGGAAAAAAAAAAGAATAATACTTTTGTCTTCCAATCTATTCTCTCACTTGCAAATTTCAGTGTTGCACTACTGTCCATTGAAATTCTTCATACAACAAGGCAGTATTACTGTTCCTACTACTGAAATGAGAGACACAAGAGGACTTTGCTCTGTCATTAGATCTTTGTCTGGTCAATAAACCTTACCACAGGAGCAAACCATTGTCTCACTACGTAACTCTCACATTGTTGCTGAGTGTATCAACAGTAATGGAATGTCTCACAGCAAGGGGATGTAAGTGAAACTAATTCATCACCTTCCCTTCTGTTGTGCTACCATCACTGCTATAAATTTCTGGGGCCCAGGTCATCAGTTCTAAACTAGATAGAGATTGTAATCCTGATGAACAAGTTTAAGTTTCTTACAGAAGGTATTGTATTACGTTATAACAGCACAAAATAAATTCTCACTTTAATATATGCATATTTTCCAGGGTCTGAGAGGATGTAAGGAGACAACTCATGGAGTGCAAGTTTGCATTGCTAGTTTGAAATTGTTTTCAGTCCATAAGCTAAACCAGTGTTGCTATATTTTTTATGTTTGAATTCTGAATAAAAATAAGACTGAGTGTGACTGCAGCACAGTTTCTTGAAGAAGCAGTGACCTATTTCTCTTGTCTATGTGCAGCTTCAAGCACTTGATTCAACATTCAGTTGCACATTCAGGCACTGATCAGATTTGTGGTAGAAGTCGCAGTGGGAGAAGTGGAAAGAATTAGAGAGGGTGCAGAGTTATTTTTTAGGGTTTCTTTTAATTGTCATTGTATGTAACTAAATACTATAATTACATTAATAATTCAAGAAAAAGAACATGGTTTTCCGAGGACAAGAAAAAAAGTAGAATAAAATTAAATAGGCAAGAGAAATATAAAAAGTAATATAATATTTGATGCTATTTGTAACATCAACTGCATGAAAATCAGAAATTAGTGTCTTCTGTAGCCTACTCTCCTCCAGGAGAAAATCGTATTAGTTTAATTTATCCATATGGATGTTTCAGATACCAGACTGTAGAAGCATTTGCTCACAGTGATACAATAGACTTTAACTGGGTTAGCTCAGTAATCATTTTGTCCCTGAAGTAAGCGACATATTCCTGAGCCAGACACATCTAAATGTTGAAGGATACAGCAAATTAATTGTTCACAAACCAATTGTTCACACTGCCTGGCAGAGGAAGACATATAAAAAGATCATTTTTCTCAGAGTCTGCATCATATAGACTTTGGAAAAATTCCTGTATAATTTTCTTTTCTTTTGCTACCCTCTTTTTTTTTTTTTTTTTTTCTGGCTGAAAAGTGTTGACATATGCACTTCAGAGTGTAGTGGAAAGGAGGACAGGACAGAGGAAGTATAGTCAAACAAGAGCTAAGATCAGAGGCTAGTATGCCTTTTTCCCCCAGCATCAGCTCATTAGTGGGTGAAAAGTAGATATTCAGTACTCTGGAACTACTTTCTATTTAACTGCTTTACTGTGATTTTCCAGATGTTGATGTTCTGTTGTACAGTGGAGCTCTGATCCCTACTGAGGGTCTTCAGGTACTCCTGCAAAAAAGAAGCAAAAAAGATCATATCCATTTGGAAGTAGTTCTACTGCAATTCTATGAACATCATATGACTAAAAGGAGCATGTTTAAATTACTATTCCAAGTCTTTATTCATCTCAATTATAAAAATGGAGGAAATATCACTGTTATGTGTACATAACAGTATCCTGCTTTTTAGCTATACTTCCTCTTCACCCATTCACTCCCATTTTTTCATAGAATTTTTAACCTCATGCAGTGTCAATGAAATCCAGAAGAATGTTAAATGCATAATGTACTCCCTCTGATGAAAAGGTGATAAAAGTTCAGATGTCATGGAGGCAGAGAGCTGCCCAAGCAGCTTCTATGTTTGCTGGCTACAGCCCAAGCCATCTTTGTCCCAGTGATGATGTAAAGCAAGCCTGAAAATTGTTTGGTTATATATGTCTGGAAGCAAGGTATTGAAGCAAAGACACATGACAGAACTCCACTGGGAAATAAACTTCATTACTTCTATTGCTCACAAAGCTTCTTCCATTACATTGTCTTTCCCATCTCTTTGTTAGCTTGCTTGTTCCTCTTTGTAAAACACTTAGTTGTCACCTAGCTTCCCATGGAAAAATACAGTATTAACTTAATCAAACTGCAATGTAAAGGAGAAAAAAAAATACTGTTCTTGGAAGAAGGTAGGCCCAGAAATAATAACTTATTTTACTCCACTCTACCATAAATGCAACTTCATCCTGCCCTGTGTTTCCTGCTTTTATTCATTGTTCCCCTTTGAAAATAAGTAAAAACTAGCACCTCTGTCAGAAATATTTTGAGATCCATGGTTCTACTGCATTTGGGAAGCAGTTAAAGAATCTGTCTAAGGAATAGCATTTGATTAGTGCTGTGTTTATTAAGCTGTTAAGTTACATGGCCATTTGCACTGGCCTTTTGACACCTCAAGACAACTTAATTGGGTAAGAAACAAGTTTATTTAGAACTCTGTTTATTTAGAACTCTGTTGTACAGTACATTGAAAGTGTACTTTATTAAAATAGCTTAATATTTTATGATAATGGTAGGAAACCTTCCAAGAAAAAAATAATTGAAAATAATGAAAAACAGAAGAAGATGGACTAAAAATAGGATAGTCATATTGGGAGAACAGAAATGCTAAGAGTAGTGATGTACAGTAGATATACATGGTAGAGAATCTGAAAAGCAAACTATACACAGTTTAGACACAAAAATCTCTTAGTCCTTTTACTATAACCTGGAAATGCAGGTTTTACTTTTTTATTCAGTAATTACTTTTATACTTGAGAATATTAATAGTAAAAAATGTAGTGAGAATTATTTGTAACAACACATTAACGTACAAAATATTCTTTTATTGAGCCTCTTACTACATACAGAGTGTATAGAAAGAGAGAGCACAGACATGGGATACCTATTTACGGGTCCTCTAGGTATAGCTGTGCTGTGAAAATTTACCAGCTTATTGCTTCTTTCAGTCTTCCTCTACCTTCCCCATAGAAAGAAACTGACAATCAGTCCAGAGGAAAATGTAATGTTAGCCTTTTATAGCCCTGTTAAAAGTCTTCAGTTTGTTTATCAGAAGAAAAATAGTACAGCAAAGGTTATACAGATGGCAAAAAACAGTGAAATTCAGGAGAGTACTAGATATCAATGAGTGAGCAGCTCTGCCGAAGAGAGTGATTAGTAGTTTCACTGCTGAGGGAATGTAAAACTTTGCTGTTATCTCTTCATTTGGAATCAACAAACTGCACTACAGAGTATGATTATATTATACACAATGCAACTTAGAAATATCATACATAAAGCTCTGCTTGGGTTGTTTTGTTTTGTGAGGAGAGCTACAGCTCTTCAAACAGGTTTTGGTGCCATCTTAGGGATGGTTGACCTTTATTTGCAGAATCACAAGTAGTTTCCTTTCTTGGCAGCCTCCACCAAAGCCCACCCAGTAAAGGCCTGACCAAACAAACTTGTGCTGAGTAATGTGTTACCATAGCAAGACTGCAATTGGCATTCCAGCATTTTCATTTCAAGCTTAGCTTGACTGCCACTCTTAAAACAGCTACCATTAAAAGGAAAACAAACAAGCAAACAATCAAATCAAAAACACATTTTTAATGATAAAATATTTCAGTGCTATTTTCTTAGAAATTTAAGTTACATGTAAGTTTTTGCCATTATTTCTGCGTTATTATCATTGACTCCTTTACAAGTAATACATACTTTGTTGAATTACCACCAAAGCTACTAGCTGGAAGTTTGATCACTGAAGCCTAAGACCTTACAATTATTTATTTAGTACTTGAGGGGTCAGGACAAAAAATAACTTTGTAACTGATTCCTCAGATTACCGTAGATCTTATCACAACTATTTTTTATCTCTCTAACAGAATGATTGTTCACAGGCTGGTTAATTTTAAGTACAAATGCTCAGCAATGCTCATTAATATAAGGAAACATAGGACAATATGCTCATCTTTATTATTATTATTATTTTTAATGTTTCATGTCTCTAGGGCATTATTCTTGAGAGAGACAAAGAATGAGATACGCCAGCAGTGCAATAGAATATGTAATTCAGGCTTTTTCTGTTTCAAAAGGAATTATTTTGGTGGAATCTTCACTTGGGTCACTTAAAATAGTTTTCATGAGTGCCAACGTTAGGTAGGAAGTTAAAAGTTTAATCTACTCAGATAATGAGGTCTAGGAATGAAATTATCATTATGCTGAGAGACTTCCTGTAGTTCCAGAATCCATATCTATTCACTCTGAACATCACATCAAACACATATATAACAGAGATGTATGCTTAAATATATTCCTGGAAGTTCTTTTCACTCTTTTCTGTCAGTGTTGTTACAAATCAAGTCCCCTATTACACCATCACTCTGCATATACTTTGCCTTTCCAGTCCTCTTGCTACTTTTCGCAGCCTGCTCTTGCACCCATTAGACATTTTATTTCATTTTCAAGGCTTTGTTTGTATTAGCCAAGTAGCCATCAGCAGATCCTGTCCTTCATATATAACATTTGCATTTTATCTGTTTTCAAATAGTTTTATCTTTAAGCCCTATCTGTAAAATATTCAGAGGAGAAAGCAACAGCAAAGTGAAAAAGAACAGTTATCAAAGTTAGTGTAGCTAAGGTATGATGCAGAACAGCCATGTCCAACTTGTGGCCCACGAGCCACACACAGCCCTGAACAGCTAGTAATGCAGCCCCAAAAGACTGTAAATTTGTGTCATTGTGTGTTTTTTGTGACATTTTTCACGAGTTGATGTGGGAATACAAGAAGGTATAATTAGAGCAGAAGCTGTGGAACAGGATAAACAGCATGAGAAAGGAAGGCTGAGAGGCAAGGACACTTCCAGAAGAAAAAGAAAGCAAGTTCAAGTGAGCTGTGTGATGGCAGACCCCAATTGGAGGAAGAGTTCATGGCTGGGAACAACTCATTACCCTGATTGTATAAGCACCTGTATGCATGGTTAAGGAATGTTTTGGGGAGTATTTTGTTGACATGTAAAGGCGGGTGGGAAAGTTATAAGAGAAAACTTGTGAAAGTATATAAGGGATGTTGAAATCTGTAATAAACAATTTGGATTGTCCACATCTGAGTCTGTACAGCCTTCAGCCGCATTAAGTTTTGCCATTGAAATATAAGGCTGCAGATGTTGCCTCCCTTATAGGTTTCTCCACCCAGCCACACTGAGATATTACAGGAAAAGCAAAAGAATAAAATAACCGAGAAGTCCTGTGAAAAAATGAAGTGAAAACACAGTAGGAAATGTAAAGAAATTACTAAGGAAATGGATGAATCATCTGAAGAGGAGAAATAAATCCAGAAAGTTATCGTAACCAATGATCAGCTACTTTTCATCTGATCTTATTCCTGAAAGTTGCTGTCTTCCTGGGCTTTTTTGTTTTTTATTTTTTGAATGAGCATCCAAACACTTAACATTAGTTCCTGAGATTGCCCAGCATGACCTAAAGCTTCCACAAAATAATTGAGCAAAATTATTCTTATCTCAGAGCTGTCTGTGCTCTGTTATGCTCATACAGTGCGATGACTCTGCACAGTGTTTCAAAACCTGGCTGTAACATCAAATGCAAGGGAAAATAGGAAGAAAAAAAAAACTTAAAGAAAGAAGTTTCTACTTCTTGTTTAGCAAAAATCCTAGAGTTGTGGGAAAACTTTCATTTTTTCAAAGCTCTTAACAGTAGAATGAAATTCTGAACGTGTCCTGGAGTCATCATCCCTTTGGGGAATTTGCTTACTAAAATAGACTCTTGCTTCTCAGAACTGCAGTACCTTAATCTTTATTTCTTTAAGTAGAAGTAGACAGTGCAGGAACACTCGATCAATGAAGTGAGCAATTTCTTTCTGTAATATTTAAGTGAATAAGCTTTTGTATAGAACTTCAATTTACTGAGATAAATGGAAGCTGCTGCAAACATTGTGGCAGAGAAGGTAAAGTAATGAATGAACTCATTAAATATTGGCTATTCTGTGACAAAGTATGATGGACAAGCTCTGAACAGGTGCTTGGACATAAATATGCAATGAAACCTAATTATATTTCAGCATTCCTTCAGGCTTTCAGCCTCTTTGCATTCAAATACTTTGAATTAGAATGCTCCCAGTCAGTAGAACTTATAATATTTACTTCGAAAGCCAGAGGATTAGGCATACTTCTTGATTATCAAGAAGTATGAAGCATTTTCAGGAGAGAACAATCATGTTATTGTGCCAGATACTAAGGGATAATAAAAGTAGAGGAAATTTTTGACTGTATATAGGAGTAACAATACAGTTAGTATAGTGCCTTTCCCTATCAAGAGAGAAGATTGGCTGTTATTTTTCATTTTATAGCAAGGACAATGCTTATAACTAACATTCTGATTTCAAAGATAGATAATGGCATCTTCACAGGATTCTACAAAACACTTTTTTGAACTTTCTTCAGTCATCTAAACAGGATTTCAAAAGTGACTCCTTTATGTTCAATTCAGGAAAGTACTAAAATGGATTGATATTTTCAAGTTCATATTTAAGAGCTTTCCTGAATAGAGATCCTAATACATCCCCATTCATACTGTCAGAAAAATGGACAAACAAAGCAAAAGAAAGCAGATCACATTCTCAATATCTAGAACTGACAGATACCCTCATGCATCTTTCAGCTTAGTACCAGAATGAGCCAAAGTAGCTTTACAAGGGCAGTTTTGCACACAGTGCAGCTCTAAGTTGAGAACGTTGGTGGCAAACTGTTTTAAAAATACATCACTTAGACCTGCCCAGTCAAGTACTGAATTTTCTGATGACACACCTAACTTCCATGTCTGAAATTATTGAAATTGCAGCCTTTATTTTGTAAAACTCCAAGAGTACGTGTAGTTGCCTTTTAGAGTTTCAGAAATTACATCCCTGATGCTTCCATTCACAGAACAGATTACAGTAAGTGAAGAACAGAACCCAATAGTTTCTATAATCCTTGAATTGTTGTTTAGGTTAACAACAGAGAAAAAGTAACTTGGACAAGCAGTCTTTCTATTAATTAGAAATATTAGAAATATTAGAAAATACTCTATTGGAGTATTTTCATCTGCCTTTGATCTGCAAAAGGCGAAATGCTCCAGTGCAAAAAACATAAGACCATTTCTCAGTCATAAAAGAGACACCAATGGCAAAACCATCAGCAAAGTTATTAAAATACAAAACAAAACAGGTGAAAATTAAAAATATTTTTTTCCCTTCGTGTTAGCTTTCTGGCTTTCTGCTTTTCTTTCATTCTCACTTCCAACCTGTGACTGTAATGATATAATACTAAAAACATTTTTAATACAGTTCAAATAAGAGTGTCAAAATAAAAAATTATTGTACTGTTCATTTGAACTTGCTATTCCTAGAGTTCAATATTTTGTAAAGCTATTAATAAATTCACAAGACTTCTGATCGCATCTGATTTACTTATTCATTAATGGATCTCGTTAGCTACTGAGGTTTTGGATAGTACTTAAGCATAACACTGCCGTCCCTGACTTCTGCACTAAGTACAGTTTGATTAAGAACAGCTAAATCTGTGTAGTTTCTGTTTGCAGTGGTTGTTTTCATTTTCCTACTGGCTACCAAAACAACAAAATACAATTCCACATCAATTTAATGCAAGCAGGAACTGAGCCAAATAGCATATTTCCTAGGTAACAGTGGTGATGATCCACATAGGTAAAGCTTTAATCTTAGTTGCAGATAGAGGTAATACATCTCATTACCCATCCCAAAGAGTACTGACCATGACAATTCAACATAAAAAAAAAACCAAACCTGTTTCCTGGAAATTTACATTACTTTTCATGTATGAATAATGTGTTGCTCCTACAAGGATTCTTTTCTACTGATCAGAATATTCTACAAAATAAGTGCCAGTTAATATTATCTTGACAGAAAGATGATTACTTCAACAGAAGTATTATGGGATATTGCACAGTATCTTTGTAAGCAGCGGGATTGCTCTGTAGAAATTAAATATATAGGTCTACATAGTAGCAATTAGAAAATTTTCATCTATTCACTGAGCAAACCGTATCCTAATTAAACACCAACTCATTATAAGTAAAAAAAAAAAAAAAAAAAAAAGAAAAGAAAAAAAAAAACTTTACATACAATGATTCATCACACTAAGATAATCCCACACCCAATTTAGCCACTGATGCATGTCTAAAATCTGATTTCCCATCTGACTTGGAGGGAATTGAAGCCCTGGTCTTAAATACTCCTTGTACAGAAATCCTGCCTAAAAAGATCTATGAGACATCAGGAAAGAGCAAAAGTCATCTCCCCTGTTTGCCCTCATAGTTAAGACAAAAAAACTACTCACTCAGAATTTAACTGAAACACTGTGATGGTTCACAGCACAGACTCCTTGAGACATCATGATAAAGAAAAAAGAAAAGAAAAGAAAAGAAGAAAAGAAAAGAAAAGAAAAGAAAAGAAAAGAAAAGAAAAGAAAAGAAAAGAAAAGAAAAGAAAAGAAAAGAAAAGAAAAGAAAAGAAAAGAAAAGAAAAGAAAAGAAAAGAAAAGAAAAGAAAAGAAAAGAAAAGAAAAGAAAAGAAAAGAAAAGAAAAAAAGAAAAGGAAGAGAAGGATGGTGGGAGGGAGGGAGGGAGGGAGGGAGGGAGGGAGGGAGGGAGGAAGGAAGGAAGGAAGGAAGGAAGGAAGGAAGGAAGGAAGGAAGGAAGGAAGGAAGGAAGGAAGGAAGGAAGGAAGGAAGGAAGGAAGGAAGGAAGGAAGGAAGGAAGGAAGGAAGGAAGGAAGGAAGGAAGGAAGGAAGGAAGGAAGGAAGGAAGGAAGGAAGACAAACACAAATACAAAATTCTAATTTTGTGGTGATATCATAATAATTTTTGATTCAGGAATGCAATAAAGCTTCTCTGCCAGACCTTCACTAAGTCTCTCCTAAACATCACAGAGAGAAAATCAGTTAGAAAATGTTGTGGACTGATATAAAGTCTGTGGAAACTGTACACATTCAAAAGCTGGAGTCGGGAAAAGACAGTTATGAATGAATGAGGGAAAAAAATCACCTCTTCTGAAATATTCTTCCCCCATTGTACAGCATCCAAAACAAGCCACGGAAATCCTTAAGTGCCGATTTTCCTACTCAGAGGGTGGTGGGGTGCTGGCAGAGGCTGAGAACCTGTGGATGCCCCATCCCTGGAGGCATTCAAGGCCAGGTTGGATAGGATCCTGGGCAGTTTGATCTGGTAAGTAGGGACCCTGGCCACAGCAGGGTATTGGAACCAGATGATCTCCAAAGCCCCTTCCAACTCAAGCCACTCTATCATTCTATGATAGTGTATATGAACAGCAGACCTACAGACATATAGGTAAAACATTTTAATTGAGATAAAAAGAGCCCATAATCCTAATATAACAGTCATTTCTGCCCAAGACTAGAGACAGCTTTCTACTAAGTATGAAGAACAGATGAAAAGTCAGCATGGAAGGCATCCAAATGCACATCCATCATTAAAAAGTCTGGTGAAGAGCAGATGTTTGCCATTGCTTCAGATAGCAGTGCATAAGATGAGAAGCCCCACGTAGTGACCCGGACTGCAATCTGTCCTTCAGACACAGATTGTTCACAGAACACAGCCTCTGGCAGAACTGCAAACACAGACATTACATAGATAAAAGAGCTACATGAAGCATTAGTGAGAAGATTTGTTTGAGCCATGCTTTAAAATTCTGAAAAGAATTGAAGTAAACTCTAGCTTAAATGTGCATATTTATCAAACCTTATCCGAGGGAAGTTTTTTTCTGAAACACAATGGTATTGTGCTCTGTTCTCCTCCTTGCTATCAGAGGGACCTAATCCTAAATCCTCTTTGCTTCTCTCTGAACTAAGAATCCAGTTAAATACTTGAGAACAGTTACTTCTGCCTGAAGGAGGCACATGCAGAGTGGAGCACCCTTCCCTCAGCTGTCAGCTTGTGGGCTGCAGCCTCTGTGCTCACCAGGCACATGGAGATATACAAATTAATCCCCGTCTCACTGCAAGCAATAAAACATTAGGAAAACAAACAAACAAAAAAAGAAACAAAAATAACCAGACTGAATAACCATGTGGTATTCTTATAAAAACACCTCAGAGATGAAAGCAAAGATTTTGTCTAGATCAGAAGCACCATTTGAGTTGAATATTAGGAAAAATTTCTTCCCAGGAGCAGTGAGGCACCAGCACAGGCTGCCCCAGGAGGTGGTGGAGTCACCATGAGTGCAGGTGTCCTAGAAACATGCAGATATGGTACTTACTGGCATTGTTAGTGAGTGTGGTGGGATGAACTGACCTTTGCCTAGACGACCTTAGAGGTCTTTTCCAACCTCAATGATTCTATGATTCTATCATTTTATCATTTGCAATACTCTACAGTGTCCCTAATGTGTTCAGCCCAAGAAGTAACAGTACGCAGAGCAACAGAGTGCACAGAACACAGCAGAATGTTGTCTGTTACATTTTGAGCAGCAGGTCAGGAAGAAAGGAATTAGTAAACGTTTTTGGAGGTTTAGAATGACCATTAAAAAAAGAACTTGAATGCCGTATTCCAGCTCTGGCACCTGATGTGGAATCATGAAGCCACAGAAACAGTCACATATTTAGATCAGAGTACAGAAGGACATACATAAAGCAGAAACAGTTGTAGATATATATATATATTTAAGGCAGGAAGGGGCCTGGCTTATACAATACAAAAATTCATTTGTATTAACAGTATAAATCAGGAGTTGTTGTTTTTAACGTCACCTCAAAGGAAATACTTTTCTCTCCAGGCAAGATACTGAACTGGCCTGTAAGAGAAGTCAGCACATTCCCTCTCTCACGTTATAGACAGTACGTGATCAAGCAAGAAACCTGTGTGAAAAGGCTGCAGAACAGTTTCTGCAAACACCAAACCTGTAATATCTGTCCCTTCAGCAGTTATAACCAGAGCACTGCATACAGAGGGCTTTGCTTCGTTTTACTTTTAAATATCACCATGTGACAGGTTAATTATAACACATTGTAGGGAAAAATAAAATATATTTAGAGGCAATGGAGAGGAAAAAAAGAAACACATTTCTGTGCTATGTATATTTAAAATATAAAAAAGAAAAAATGTGCATAAAATATCCCACAAAGGGTTTAACTACAAGGTCACAGTTAATATCTTACTGTGCAGTTAGGACCATGGGGGATAAACACATTCCACTGAGGAAGGGCAAAGGTGCAATTTTTTCACTGTAGAGAATCTTCCCATGTCTCTTTAAGCAGGATTTGTGGAGTCAAATAAAAAAATACCCCCTATTGTGGGAGAGAAACAGCGAGTTGACTTACTGTAAAAAGCTCATTTAATAGCTTTTGCATTATAAAGAAGATGGCATTTCCCAGGGAGAAGGAGCAGCCTTTGGCTTGTCAGCCTTAATGAAGTGCACTCAGTACATGGCTTCAATGAAGATAGATATCAATAATAAGGTAGGTAAAACTGATGAGTTTGGGACCTATTTGCATAAACTGGTACTTATGCTTCCGAAATGCTTACATTACACATACTGAAACCACACAGATTTCTCTCTAGCAGATTTACCGCATTAAAGGAGTGCTATTTATCTACATAAATAATATTTTTTGTGTGCTGGGTACTGAATGGTGCTTCAGGGATTTCCCAATTTATCAACTCTCTTGCTTGTAACAACATAAACAGAAACTTTACGGACACAGCAGGATTTATCATTGGCTTGTACATTTGTTATTTTTATCTTGCTTGTTCTAGATAGAAAAGAACTAGAGATACATGACTTTGGATGATAAACCACACTGAAAACAACAAAAAAGGAAAGCTAAATTACAGGGGATTTTTTGTTTGTTTGCTTTCTTAACTCTCAGAAGCACAATATTCCTATCTCTCAGTGCATGGAAAGAGAGCAATAATTTGCATTACAAATTGATCCTTTTTTTTTTTTTTGCCTGTGCATCCTCTGCAGAGATTCAGCTGCTGCATCCTTTTGGAGCTCTGCCTGGGTGCTTGCAGTGACATCCACTGGTGCACTGCTTCTGCTACAAGAATTAAAGGAATCTCAAGCAGAGTGGTTGATGTGGACTTTGAAACCCATCTCACTCACTTCAACATTAACTAATGAAGCACATTTAATACTATTAGCTTTATTATGTAAGCATTCCCATTGAGGAAATGACCTTAAGTGATTTGATTATAGAACTCAGGGCATCTTGAAAGACTTGAAGAATAGATAAAGTTGGAAGGATTCTGCCCCAGTCTGTCTGGTTTGCCCTTCCACTATATTTACCAAGAGGGGACAGTGCAATATTCATTACTATCTGCAATTTCTACATCTGCTTCTTCTCTTTTTCTTCTTTTTTTTTTCTCTCTGCTCCTCTCCACATTCCACAACAAGCACTCAGTTCCCAAAGCTGAGATGCAAGCTGCAATATGTTCTATTCAATCTTTTGTCACTTTCTGCCAGCACGACAAAGCCCAGTAGTCTGAAGGATGGAAAACATCTTTATCAGAGCACTCAGAGTGATGAGGATTTATGGACTCAAGATGTACGTTAATAGACACACGTGAACACTTCTAGACTGCCCTTACTGTGGATCCTCCTGGAAAAAGCACAATTTAACAACACAGTTCAGTGCATCTCAAATGCAGCAGAATCATTTCATGTTCCCAGAACAGCACCTACACGAATTTCCCAAAATTACAATGTGAGCTTGGAATATAATAATTAATCTCTCTCTAGGTTGAGGTTATGGCAAAGTCCAAAGCTTTCTTGTTTGAGGGAATGAAATCTTAGAATGGCTGGATTTAGCGGGGACTGGGAATCACGTTCAATCTCTCAACTGAATATGAGGCACCAAATTCAATTGAATTTCTTTCTGTGATATAGTAAGAAAATGACCAGATTTTTAATGTATTTGTAGTTACCTTAACAACTATGTCCTAAAAAATGCAATAATCAGAATGCATAGTTTTGTTTTGAGCTCTGAGTAATATTTCATAGTCACTAAGTCCCCACTTTACAGATTACAATACCATATACCCCAAAATGCATCGTATTCTCAATTAAACACTTTTTTTTTAATGTGACTTCTTGAGTTCAAAAGTGTTTTTCCTGTTTATCCTTCACTGTTCACGTTTTCTGCCAATTACCAGCATGATGGTAATGTACCTGAATTATCATTAATCAACACCTGAACTCTAGCAGTTTTCTCAATCCAACTACTTGTAATAATTTTAAACCATCTTTGAATAAGAAGACTATTTTTTTTTTAAATGAGCCTGCTCCAAAACCCCACATCTGTCAAAAATTGCCAGAATACCTCTAGCTGACTGCTCAGCAAAGTCAGTATGTTACTGTTACAGCGGGACTGCTTTTCCTTTATTTCATGTTATGCACCATTAGCAAACCTGTCAGCTGAGTTCCAATTCTGTAATCTCCAGTTCAGGTGACAGCTTGCAAACTAAAAATGGCAGAGTCTTCCTCTTCAGACAGTAGATTTTATCTTCTTTTTAGTGCATATTGTTTAGAAACCTCTTAAAATGAGTGTATTTGATAAGAATTTGATAAGAATTAATGGACATTAAAAATGGATTTTTTAACTGATGGTTGGCATTTAAATTGAGTTTTCATGTTCACAAACTTCCAAACAAACCCACAAATAATGAGTTTTGTTATGGCTTCCAACTATAAAAGCATCTCAAAGGAGCAGTGAACGCAGATCTTGAGAAAATCAAAGCGCTGCAACTAAACAAAGCAACATTACTGAAATAAAAATTATCATGTGTGTAGGAGTTATTTCCTAAAGCAAAGAAGGGCTTTATCTCATATCATCCCCTCAAAAACATGCTTTCTTGCAATTATTTAGCTATGGATTACCTTGATTTGCATTCCACCATGTTGTGTTTTTTCTTTCCTTTTAAAACAAAAAAGGATGCTCAGACAAAGTCAAACATTTGTAGTGAACTGACATGTTCTGCTGGACATGTTGGTTTTACTCTTGGAATATTTGTGTTTATATCTTTTGTAACACCACAAAGTGTGACAGAAAACAGCATTTTAATGCATGAAAGACCCAGTTCCCTGATGCAGCTCTGTGCCTACTCTGATATGATCCTGCAGCTCCTGTTCCCCAAAGGATGCACAACAGCAACTCACTTCTAGCAGATTTCCAAAGCTGTAAACCATTGTGCATGTAAAGCTCTTGCCCCGTTGTCCCCTGCAGCCCACAAGAAAAACACAAACAAGTAGTGAAGCTGGGACAATGCTAATGGGCCAGCAAAGGTCTCATTTGGAAATACAGGAACAAGAAACACTCTTTTTCCCCTCTTCTTTCATAATTTTCAGCACGTTTACTCATTCAGCAATCATCAGTTTTGTCTGTGTTCAGCATTTTCAAACCCTAGTAGTTAAGATCTTGCTAAAACTGAAACAAACCTCTGTCTCTGATCATCACCTACCCTCTCTCAGACAGGACTTTCTTTCTTTGCTCAGGTCACTCTTCTCTCACATTCTTAAATGATCACTGTGCTGCAATGCAGAGATTATTCAATGATTACATTATAGGTAGGTATTTATAATCTTACATAAAAAGCAATTGTGTAGCAATTCTTCTGTTCTGCTTGAGATTCATACATAATGTTGCATCCTGGAGAGAACTTTTTGTTCAGTTTTTGTTGCAATACTTTCCTATTGAATTAGAGGTCCAAGCACAAAAAGGTATTTTAAATAACTTCATAACTTTTGGTTTATTTTTCTTGCACTTCTCTTCACTGAAATTAATGTTTCAAACAGCTTCTTGGAAACCCAGCAATTTTAACATTGGATTTTAAAATTCCACAAGTCTATAGCTTATTGCCATCTACTGGCAAAAGGTAGAAAACACATTAAAACTGGTAAAATAAATCCCTCTCTTTTGGGTATTTTTACATAACTGATTTTAAGCATGCACAGAACTGCTGTGCAATGTAAGGCAGTTATATATTGCTTGTGCAAAATCCAAGTCATAAGTAATAAGATTGTAGTTCTTTATAATTGTAAAATGTAATGTTCAGTGTAACAGAAGATTCTATCTTAGAACTAATGCTTCCTTAGTTGAAATAACAGGTATATACATTGTTCATGCACTACTGCCATGCTTACTGAGTGTTGAAGGAGTGTGATACAGATGACACTTCCTTGCTCTAGATCATTAAGCAATCACTTCTAACTCACGGTACAAATCCCCTAAACCTATGACCTTAGCTGTCCCACAGGATGATCTCTGCTCTACCATACTCCTTGTTAGAGTTTTGTCCAGCTTATACTTCTCCCTTCCTCTCTGTGGAGGCACATGTGATCAAAAGTCACTTTGCCAGTGGAAAGCCATCTGGTGAAAGCCCAGAGGGAAAGACACTCACCCAGCAAGAGGAGGTCCCACATGAGTGAACTAACACAGTGCCTGGCTCCCTTGCCAGGGTATAAATACACTAAAGATAAAGTTTCAGATGCATAGCTAACTATGCATCTGAATTTTTGGGAATAAATGTGTTCTTAAGCAGAGTTAAGAAAATTTAAGACAAAAAAATTCTATTCCTTGAGTTATTTTGGAGACACAAAGTTGATTACTTCCACAGGGTCAAAAGCTTCTCTGCTGTGTTTCTGACAGTTTTCCCCTGGAAAGTTAGCTTCATTGACTTACACAGCTGGTAATTTCAAGAAGTCTGTTGTGATTTAACTGCACGGATTGTAAAATGTCACAGAAACTAATAACACACTGAAATATTAATTAACTGTTACAAAAATCAATGATTGGAGACAAAGATAAAAGAACAGAAGGAGAAAATGAAAATGAAACAGCAGATGTACCTCGCGGATCTGGAAAATGATGGATAGGCTTAAGGCTAAAATTAAAAAATGAAAAACATAGAATACATTGAAAATGAAAGAAAAATTGCTTCGAGACAATTATTCAGTCCAAACCTACAACAACACAGAACAGGGGAACATATTACACTGCTTAATACTCAGTTCACTGGGCCTTCTCTTAGCTTGGGGCAAGCCAGTTTTTCATCTGATCTATAGCCTCCTCAGGGCTTTCTGAAGGATACTTCCTCCTCAGATGAGCAGAGAGATCGAAATACAACCCAGCTGCTTTCCCAACACTCCTTTGCTTCATGAAAAGCCACATTTCTTTTGTTTGTATTTTAGCTCTGACAAGCAACTTAGGGTATAAAATTAAAAACATTAAAACCCAATCCCCACTGTGGCCCAGATAGATACTTTAATACGTACATATAACGCCAATATAACTGTGTTCCCACCCCAGGATGATCAGCCCTGGGAAGAGTACACTGGAACAGGAAATGCATTTTCCTGCTCTGGAGAACTTGCTGAGGTCACAAAAACATCCTCTGCTCGGGGCTGGAGCAAGCCCAAGACTTCTGACTTCTTTAAGAAAATAAAGAGACACAAGTACTTCTGAAGCTCATCTGGGACATTTTAGCACTTTCTGAATTAGAGCACAGAGCTGAAAACCCAAGCTCTCCCACCTCCCAGATCTGCAGTCTGCCCTAAAACAGACCTCCAATTCAGTTTCTCTCTTAGGTAAAGTCTCCCCATGAAAGTTTTCCTGCAACTAACATAGTCCCACAGGATACTTTATTCCACAAAAAATCATTTGTTGCTGTCAGCTGGGAATAAAGTAACAGACTGCAAGGCTAAAAATACTGTTGGGCTCTCAGTTCTGTCCCCCTGCTCAGTAACGTCCCACTATGTCATTTAAAAGAGATATCTCAAGAAGCATTTTGTTAATTTAGGAGGCTAATCCTTTTCTAGTTTTACTTCAATCAAGCACATATAAAATCATGTTTCCTTTCATTCCTGTTTTCCTCTCTACCCAGGAGGGTATCTCTGCATGTACTTCAAAGAGAGTTACGAGTATGATAAATAACGTTCAGGATCTATTACAAAAAAGCTGGTCACCTTCCCACACTCCTTCAGCCTTCTGCCAGAGTCTGACAAAACTGCTCCTAATATATGCACACTCTGAGTGCATCGAGGAGGAAGCACATAACTCAAGCCTTTTCTTCTTGAGGGCAGCAGCTCCCCTTAATCCATCACTGTAGCCCAAGGAGGCTAATGCAGTATTCTGCTCCTAACCATTATGAACATACCTTTCATTTTTATAATGCTTTTCAGCCAAGAGGGATGGACCCCAAGGTGCTTTAGAGATTGCGTTGCATGGTGTGATAATAACAGTATATGGATCACTGCATTCATGCTGAAATATAGACCCCTCTGGGTTGGAAATCAGCCCACATCTACAACTGCAAGGAACACTGCACAATATATTAAGATAGAAACAAAGCCTATTTCCTCACCTTGTAAGCACAGGTGACTCCATGTACGCCAGACCATATATTCTTCTGCTAGAAAACAGAACAATGTAAGAAACATGACTTGAATTGTAATCACTTCTGAGAATGCATATTTCCTTATATTAGTGCTAGAACGGAGCTATAACAGTACAAAGTTTGCTGATGACACCAAGTTGAGTGGTGCGGCTGACACGGTGGAATGAAGGGATTCCATTCAGAGGGACCTCAACAGTCTTGAATGGTGGGCCTGGGTGAACATAATGAGGTTCAACACAGTAAAGTGCAAGGTTTTGCACTTGGACCAGAGGAATCCCAGGCACTTGTACAGACTAGAAGGAGCAGTCTAGCCCTGCAGAGAAGGACCTGGGAGTCCTGACGGATGAAAAACTTAACATGAGCCAGCAGTGTGCTCTTGCATCTTGGAAAGGAAATGGTATCTCAGGCTCCATAAGAAAAGGGGTGGACAGCAGGGACAGGGAGATGATTGTCCCTCTCTACTCTGCTCTTTTGAGGCCCAATCTGGAGTACTCTATCCAGGTCTGGAGCCCCCAGTACAATAAAGACAGAGAGCGGATGGAGGGGGTCCAGAGGATGGCCACAAGTATGATCAGAGGGCTGGAACACCTCCACCTACGAAGGCAGGCTGAGGGAGCTGGGCTTGTTCAGTCTCGAGAAAAGAAGGCTTTGGGTGACCTAATTGCGACCTTTCAGTACCTAAAGGGAGCCTATAAACAGAAGGGGAGTAAACTCTTTGAAATGTTAGATAACAGCAGGACAAGGGGAAATGGTTTTAAGTTGAGGTAGAGAAGATTTAGGTTGGATGTCAGGGGGAAGTTCTTTACAATGAGAGTGGTGAGGTGCTTGAACGGGCTGCCCAGAGAGGTTGTGGATGCTCTGTCCCTGGAGGTGTTCAAGGCCAGATTGGATGGGGCTCTGGGCAACCAGGTCTAGTATTAAATGGGGAGGTTGGTGGCCCTGCCTGAGGCTGGGGGATTGGAGATTCATGATCCTTGAGGTTCTTTCCAACCCAGGCCATTCTGTGATTCTGTGAAATCCAAAGCAAGTTCTGTAGTACAACTGGCCCTGGCAGAGACAGTAACGTACTGTAACACTACAGTAGGTTACACAGGAAAGTGTCCAGGCAGGTTTTGAACATCTCCAGAGGAGACTCCACAACTTCTCTGGGCAGCCTGTTCCAGTGCTCTGTCACCCTCATTGTAAAGAAGTTCTTTCTTGTGTTCACATGGAACTTTCAGTGTTCCAGTTTGTACACACTGACACTTATTCTGTCACTGGTTACTTCTGAAAAGAGCATGGCCTCATCCACTTGACTCCCACCCATTAGATATTTATAGGCATTGATAAGATCCTCTCAGTCTTCTCTTCTCCAGAGCAAATAGCACCAGGTCTCTCAGCCTTTCCTCATACAGGAGATGCTCCAGGCCTCTCATCACTTTATCACCCTCCTCTGGAGTCTCTCTAGAAGCTCCCTGTATTTTTTGTACTGGGAAGCCCAGAACTAGACACAATATTTGAATTGTGGCCTAAGTATCAGAATGTTCCTACCCTGACCACAGCAGAAACTGACAGAAAGTACAGTATCACCATGCAACAGCCAGTCTCTCTCTGAAGAGGGAAAGGCAATTTCTTGTCCTCTTGAAGTGCTGGAGGCCAACACAGTCCTCCTGTTATCTCACGTGTTCTCTGGCACTCTGTATCACTAAACTATTCTTTTGTATTCAGAATGCATACATTTTGGGTAGGTATCATCTTCATGCATGCGGTGCACACTGAATGAAGTTCTCCAATGAGTGAGATTCCTACCTTCTATGCAGTATGTGAAGTATATAAATCAAAACTAGAAGAAAAATAGAGGAAAATAAAAATCCAATATATGTATTTTCTTAATTCATTTTATTGACCTGTTAAAATAAGCTCTGCCAGGTTTTGCAGAGTTATTGTACCACTATCTCATGAAACTTTAATGCTTGAAGTAGAGTTCTACTTGGTTATAAAATTTAGCATTAATTTATATGTAAAGTGAACGTTGTTGCTGAGGAGAGATGCGAGTTCAATCATCATACTGGGGAGCACACATGCTCAAAATGTCCCTGTGCTGCTTCCTAAAAGCTCATCTTTGCTTCCACAGACATGCAGAAAACATAGACAAAACTCTCACTATATTTCTGCTCCAGTTGGGAAACATAACTTTTATAAATATCGCATGAACAGAGAAAACTCTGCTTCAATTTAATGCACAAACTAAACTGTGTCTAACACTGACTGGTTTCAGGCTCTTCTAAAGAGCAGGAATAAAGCTATCCAGTTGGCAACAAGACTAATTCTGGCCAGTGGCTTTTGAAAACCACCTGGCCAGGGAGGTTTTCAAGAAACATGTAGATGCAGCACTGAGAGACATGATTAGTGAGGGATGGGATGATGGTTGGACTAGGTGATCTTAGAAGTCTTTTCGAACTTTAATGATTCTAGGAAAGGAAAATCTTCATAGATGTCACTATAAAGTTTGTTATGACGAGTAGTGTTTTTAATGGGTACAAGAGTTTCTGTCATTGCCCAGGACTGATGGAGTCAGTGGCCCCAGTGCAGATAACCCAGGAATATTCTTAACTCTGAGTAAGCTCACCTCAGAACACCAAGTACTGAATTTCACTGTGCTCTTTAACTTCTTCACACTGAATCTACCAGTACAGCATCCTTAAGTATATCATGAAAAATTACAGAAGTCAAACTTTGTGTATATACACATATATAAATACATTTAAATTAATAGATCTCTTTTAGTTATTTTCCAGTGTACTGTAGCATCCCAATTAACTTTAGGAATGAGAAAGTTTGATGTATGCAACAGAGAACAAATTTATTAGCATCTAGTTACAAAATCTTCAAGAAAAGTATTCACAAGAAATTAATTCAGCTGCATAATTTGTACAAATCACAGCTGCTTCATCACAAAAGGAAATAGGAAAAGTCAAGCAAAGACATTTAAAAAATAAAAGAAAGCAACATCTCTCCAGTACATGAAACACCAGCAAGGGGCAGAAGATGAACAGTTCACAGCACTCCACTGGCAGAAATCTGTTTAATGACCTCCCAGGGAGAACAATGCAAATAAATGTGAATCTATCAGTTTGATAAAACATTAAATTATGAACAGAAGGATAAAGTCTGTGTCTTTTAGGTTACAGTTTCTTTGAACTATCAAATTCTTCTGAAAAATATGATAACAAGGTCTACTTCTGCAGAGGGAGCTCTTACTCCCGTTGAGTTTTAAATGCCCCCAACTGCTCTGTCCTGGCAGAAGCAATTAACTACAGCCTGTGCTCTTAAAAGCCCCTTGCGCCTTCACCTAGCAATCATTTGCATTTTTGTTTTGCTTTAAGCACACCAGTAATCCCGTTAAACTCAACGGCAGAACAAATGAGGATGACTGACAACTGTAGGATACCACAGCACTCAGCAGGGGCAGCTCCATTTCCACACCCCTTCCCCTTTGCTGGGAATGAGGCTTCCTCCTCCTTATCCAGTGACCTTCTACTCAGGGCTGCTGTAATGAGAAGGGAATCCTGTGCCAGGGAACTGAGGCCCGCAGGGAGGGAAGGAAGCAGAGAATGAAAAACGTTTAGAAAAAAATCCTTCTAGGGGAACTCTGAAGAATCTATGCACTTTGATTTGCAATCCCCCCTATTGTTTTCTCTAATTTATGATAAAGCTCATAAAATTCAGCTTGCACTGTGGGGCTAATATACCTGTGATGATGAGGACAATGCAATAAACATGTTTGCAATGTGATGGCTGAAAGAAATCTTAGATTTTATTTTCTTCTCCACTCTGGGCTGTTACAACTGTCCTGCACAGAAATAAGCATGTTCTTACTGAGAAGTAGCTCTTAAAATCCTCTGTAGGCCAAATTGTATCATGCAGAACACCAACCACAACAACCAGCAGTATCGGTCTGTGGCTATTCAGATAATGGCAAGTGTCAAAAGCATAAACAGAATAAGACTGATGTTCAAAAGAAGCCGTTGAACCTTTTCTCAGAAAATGCATACTGGGAACAGAGGGGGTGGAGAGGAAACGGGAAGCAAGTTATTTTAGCCATCTCTTGTACACTAAACCTTGGGACCTCAATAACAAACAACAAATATCTTTCTTCAGCATGGGACGCATCTAACTTTGGAACTGTTTAATTTATCTATGCTATACTGAGCTGAATCATTCTTGAGAAGTGCCCCTGTAGGGAAGACAGCCCAGCTGGCCCCAGTTAAATAACTGAGTTATGGGTGCCTGTGCTGAGACAGAAGACTACCTTCTATCTCTGTTATCTCCTATAAATTACTTTAAATGAAGCATCAACTTCTCACAGCTGACAAAATTTCTTGCATTAGCTAGGCACCCTGGCAGCCACAGTGATGTACTGTATAAAAGATGTAGAAGACAGGAGAGTCTCAAATCCATCAGAGAACTCACTGCTCAGACAAAACAGTTGCTTATTTCTGGTGAAAGAATGATACTTTCATCGGTGGTTATATTCTACTCTTATTTGATATCTCTACATTTAGAGATGCATAGATGTGATAGATACAGGTAAATCAATTCAGGACTGCTGGCAAGAAAAAGAAAGAAAAGCTAAAATAAAGACTTTTGTGCTGTGTTGTGTTGTATTACGCCTCTGAAATGCCAGTGGAATAAACCTAATTAACGCCTACTTTCCACATGAACATTTTTTAAGTCTCTCACAGAATTCGAGCACCTAATGAGAATTGTTGCCAACAGAATTAGGCAGAACCTGAGGGTACAGAGTGGGAAGATGGAGCACAGGAGCCCTTCAAGGCAGAGGATCAAAAACTGCAGTGTTCCTTATTCTTATAGCTCGGTTCAGAAATTAACCTGAACCTCTGTAGTGAAGCACTCATGAACAAGTACTCATGCTTGGTTAGTTTAACTTGTAATTAAAAACTGTTTCCAGGGGGAAAATATTTAGTAAAGAGTTTCATAAATGAAATATGGATTAATAATCATTTTTTAAAATCCCACTTCAAAAAAATCCATGTGAAGGTGGATGACATAACAGTTACTTGTATTGTCAGATTAACAGTTCCACCGCTTTTGAAGTCACAGTGTATATATGACTTTTCAGCTACAGTCACATACACTTCGGAGACACAGCTTCTTTCCTGCTTACATAATTCTTAACATAAAAGAATCTTTTCCCACGTGTACATCCAGTCCTTTTGTTTTAACTCTATAGGAATAAAGGGTCACACAGCACAAGTCTTCGAGGCAATATGAAATGATTCATTTGAATGGGAAATGTATACAAACCCCTACTAGCATCAAACTGGGAACCTCAGTCCTATCCCAGATCAGCAAAACCTGGAGATTAGTCATGCTGCCTTAATGCAAATAATTGCAGCCCTTGCTTA
This sequence comes from Callipepla californica brunnescens, assembly GCA_023055505.1. Taxonomy (NCBI): domain Eukaryota; kingdom Metazoa; phylum Chordata; class Aves; order Galliformes; family Odontophoridae; genus Callipepla; species Callipepla californica. The sequence continues at coordinate 8,591,862 of JALIRH010000007.1, forward strand.
CATTTTCCATGGTAATGCTCATCTTTTGTGAAATAATGCCTTTAAACATTACCCAGCACAAGCTTCCCTGAGCCTTAGCTGACTCCCTCAATCCCAGCAGTGTTAATCCATGATTAACTCCTAGATCTCTCGATCTGTTCAGAGGTCTGTTCTTTAAACTTCAGCAAATGTAACTCATCTTGACTGCTCCTTAATAATATTTTCTTCTAATTTCCTTCCTTCACAGCCTCATTCATTGCTCTTCTTTCCTTTCTGTTCACCCCAAGGATATACCAGTAAATAAGTTCTCAAGGTGGAAGCAGGAACATGCTGACTGAACTGCAAGGAACTGGAAGGTGGCCCAGTCTTTTCTAGAGATCCAGTTTATAATCCACCAAGGTTCTTAGACAGGTTGGATAATGCTGTGTCAGTCAGTGCAACAAACAGACTGTAAAAATTTACTACATATTTGTAGTTTTGATCAAGCATTAGATAAAATAAATTAAAGAAGAAGAAGAAGAAGGATCCCATGGAGAGTTTTTGCTTTCAAATTAAGAAAATTCTTTTTAAAAAATTCAATTTTGTTTTAAATGGACTTTCATAAATGTGAGACATCCTAGAATGCCAAATAAATAAACAAATAAAAATAATACACTACACTTAAAATGCGATATTGCATAGAAAAAAATCTGGACATACCCCACCAATTTTCACATGAAAGAATCATATGGGAACTAAATAATCCCTCACTGTTTGGGACAGGCTGGGCAACTGCAGATATACTTCAATCTTTGTTCTGCAATTCTCTGATATAGCACAAGAAAATTGAAGCATTAATTAGCTCCCTCATCATACATAAATCTGAACTACTACTTCTTTTTAATTTTACTGCAGTGTAAAAATATTTATGCATGAAGAAAACATTTGAATAGAAAAGGTCTTTTCACAAACAGAAAAAAATAGAATGTCTCTGTTCTTATCACAGTGAGCAGCTGGCAAAAAAAATAGAGCAATACAAAAAATAAGGAGACAAAGACCAAGGAAACAATAGAAACAGAGAGCACAGTAGTGAGAAAAAGAACAAATCAGTCCCAAGAGGAAGAGAGTTCACACAAATCAATATGGAAAATTACAGCCCAGGTCTCATTACACAGAATGGTTGACTGAGGAATTGAATTAAGGCTTGCCAAGATGAGTAGGGATAGAAGAAAAGAATTGCTCTGTGGTGTCAGGGGCCTTTGCTTGCACATTTTCTGATGAACACCATCTTCAAGAATCTTAGATTTTGATGTAGCAAATTCAGTGTGTGCCAGGAATAAAGCAAGTGGGAGTAACAAAAGAAATTCAGGTGCACTTTCCATTTTAAGTGTTGTTATCTTGTTGAAGCAAAATGCAAAGGGAGAGGAATACCAAATCATGCTTATTTCTGTCAAAATATTTCTTCCTCATTATATGGTATTTGTAATCTACCTGTATAAAATACAATAAAGCTGAGTCCATTTTGAGGAGACAGAATGAATAGAATGTATTGAAAAAGCATGTCTCACAATTGGAAAGAGGGTTGAAAATTATGTGACAAAACTAAGGGCACGTTTAAAATAAGAGAAAACTAAAATCATGTTCAAGTTCAATGAAAAAATTATCAAAAGATAAGTAGAATCATATGTTGAATAAGAGCACTAAACAATCCCATTCATCTTAAAAATAAATCCCTACTTCCATCACTTGTTAGTTTTGGCATAACTGCAGAATTATGTTCCCATTGCATATTTAGACCTGATAACATGTACGTTACTTTTTCTTCCTGGAAAATTCAAGCTAGTTATTGATGTAATTACTCTATTTACCTGATCATGGGTTGTTCTGGGAATCACAACTCGACAGAATAGTTTGGACACAGTTCCGACCATTTCTGCCAGTTCTTTTTCCATCTCAGAAGATCACCAAAAGTCAAAAGTGACCCTGAAGCATGGATAAATGATAATTCCGTGGAAACACAATTAAAATTAAGCCTAAAATCCTCCATGATGCAATGTCTGTTTAAGCAAAAAAATATTCCAGATGTTACAGTGTTATAAATACCTATAGATGTTCACCTTATTTTAAGGGTCCAGATTGACTGGTTAATCAGTAACTAATAATTTTTTTGTTTTGTGATGGAGATACCTGGATCAACAAATTAATACTCAGTTATACAGAATCATGTCAGTGTGACTAGGAGTAGGATTTGCACAATAATTTTAACAAAATAAAATTATATTTAATGTATTTAGAAGAAGTGTTATTTATGATTATGTACTTAAGTGCTGATTTACATAGTTATGAATTATATCCTTAAACTTGAATGTTATATCATATTTATCTAATTATTCCCACTGAAGTCAATGGTAAAGTTATTGAACTCAAAGGGAAAGCTGTTTGGGCAATGTTTAATCTAAGAGAAATATACTATGTTTAAGGGAAAAAAAGAGGCCATATACTTATTATCACCTGTTAAAACCTTCTGCAGCAAGGAGTAGACCCAGAAAGTCCTTTGCAAGACAGAACTCAAGTATATACTAATGCAGTAAAAATTTGCTATGCATTCAAGTCCAAGACACTGTGATAACAAAAATAATGTACACAATCAGATATCATAAAGTCACAAGTTTTATTTCTCAAATGTCTTGCAATACTGCTACTGCTTACTGAAAAAAAAACAAAAAACAAAACAAAACAGAAGAAATAAAATAGTAAGACAGGATTTAAGATGTTGACGGCTACTATTGGCTGTGTTGTTCCAGCAACGATGATACTCATTTGTTCTCATCTGCTTTGTGGGAGCTGGATGATAATCATCCCCAGAGCACTGGAATCCAAACTAGGGAGTCTCCTTTTCCCAGAAAGATTTATGCTTACATGGGAATGAATGTTAGCAAATAAAATTCATTGTGATATTTTGGAAACAAATTTCTCACAAAGGTCAGAGTTATGGTTGTAAGAATAGTCTTCATTATGTCAATCCTTGATTTCTGAGCTAGTGATGTAAGCTCAGAATATGCATTAACTAGAGGGTATGGAATATATTACATTTTTATCAAATATAGTCAGTTTTCACATAAAATTTTATTATCTACAGACTTCCTTAAATCTCCATGGGATACTCCTCTTACCTAGAGCTCATCCTCCACAAATGTTCTTAGTTAAGTAATATCCTCTATCATTCTTTCTTACATCTTCTCTCCTTTCTTATAAATTAATTTCCAAAGAATACAGTTGAGTTTATTTCAGTATATTTTGAAATTTATATTAAGTTTTATCAAGTTAGACCTCTCTTTCATGCTCCTCAGCATTTTTCTGCCAAGGAAATTTTTTCAGGACTTCTTATTCATTGATTAATTTACTGTGGTTAGAGAGCACTTCTTTAGATACAGTTCTTGGAAAAATAAAGCAGAAGAATGAAAAACAAGCAAGAAAGCAAGATCATAGTAAGGAAGATAGCAACAAGGGCATTCATAGTCAAAACACATGCACCATGAAGAGAGAGGAGATAGAGAGAAAACCCACAGAGGCGAGCACCAGAGAAGATGCTTTTAAAAGCAAAACTATTTTGGCTACAGTCATACCATTGTTAGTGTCTCAAATTTGAGGGATTTTAACTTATGGAAGAATTGTGTGTGTGTGTGCGTGCACAAAGCTTTATGGCTTCTACCTTTCCAAGTCTCCCCAGACCATCTTAAAGTTTTGTTAGGCCTTTTCTTAGCACAAAACGAAATGGAGTTCCCCAGTTTTTTTATTAATGTCTGTCAATAATGTGTGGTACAGCAACTTATGTTGGTCATCATTATGAAGGGAGCATCAAAATGTTGCTTTTTACTTCCTTACACCACTTGGAAGTTCCAAATAATGTGTTCTTGATTGGCCCTGAGAGATACATCTCACAGAATAATAACTGAAAGTTGCCTGTAAATGGCAGAACTGTTTTCTTGGAATAATTTTTTCCAATGAAATATTAATATCCATCTTTTTAAAGAAGTTGCTGCAACATTCCCAGCTCAGGTAACTCCCAAATAGTAGATGCAAGGCAATAGGGAGCTCTGCCCAGTAAGAAGATGAGGCTGAACAGCAGCAGCCCTCCATTCTGAGTGTTCCCTCACTATAATAGTTATGGATACTCTCAGCACCACACCCTCACCTCTTGTCCTACTGCTAGTTCTGGAGAGATAAATGTCATTTCCATCTAGTGCATTCAGAAAATAGCAGGGGATGCAAAGATGCTTAACTTATCCAGCAAAATAAAATCTGTAATTTGATCTAGAAATTCTAGCACCTAACTGATTTTATCCAATTTTGTTCTACAGAAAACTCCTCTCAGAATTCAGATGTTATTTACAACAAGATTACTTCAAAATACTGAGGATCAATTGGAGTTGAACTGGTATAATCCAAAAGTAATAAGTTAGCAATAGTATATCTGTACAATTATGCCACTAATGTTGTGCATTCATTCGCTCATGTGCAGACATTTATACACATCCAACTTCTGTAGCAACCACAGTCTCATTAATGCGGTAAGGACAAAGAAGGTACAAGCTCCCAAGATATTGCCCAAAAAATAATAACTGTTTATTGGGTCTTGTTTACTTCACAGAACGATAGAATGGTTTGGGTCAGAAGGAACCTTTAACATCATCTAGTTCCAATGCCCTGCTGTAGGCAGAGACACCTCCCTCAAGACCAGGTTGCTCACAGCCCCATCCAGCCTGGCCTTGAAGGTTTCTGGGGAGACATCCATGACCTCTCTGGACAACCTGTTCCAGTGTCTCACCATCCTCAAAGTAAAGAACTTCTTCCTCATACCTAATCTAAGTCTAACCTCTTCCAGATTAAAAACATTTCCCCTCATCAGTTACCTCACTTCTTAATTTGGTATCATAAACCCACATAGAATCATAGAATTCAGTTGGAATAGAGCCTTAAAGTCCATCTAGCCCAACTCCACTGGAATGAACAGAGGCACCTACAACTAGATCACATTGCTCAAAGTAACATCGAGACAGATCTTGAATGTCTCCAGGGACGTGGCATCCACCAGCTCTCTGGGCAGCCTGTATCAGTGCCTCACCACCCTTACTGTAATAGCAGCAATTTTTGTACTGCAGGCTGCAAAGCAGCAATCAAACTTCAGCCAAAGAATTTGCCCGGATTAAGCCACTGCTCAAAAAAAATTGAAACTCCTGCCTTCCTTTCTATGTCTGTCCCTGGCCTCAGCCAGGGGTTGAACATCAGCACTACTAAGCCGTGCTGAGGTCACTGCAGCATCCCTCCCTGCCCTGCCCAGCGGCTCCACTAGACGGAAGGACTCGATGTGAAGCTAACTACCCAGACTCAAACCCTGAGCTTAACGCAGGGCGAAGCATCGTTTTCCTGCTTGGCCGCCAGGTGACAGTACAACACCGCTGTCGGAGCCTCACAGATGCTCAAATCGTGGCCGCAGCCCCAGCGGACAGCTCTACTGGACGGAGAAGAGTGGCTCCAGCTCTTAAGCACCCATCACTTCTTCAGCTTAGAACGGGGAGGCCTGGTACACATCTTCCTCCTCTTTCAACAGAAAGGAAGTTTATATTCCAGTTTTCCCATTTTGTGAAGAAATATAAGGCAAAATTATCCGGGGGGATGGAGACCTACAGGACTAGTAGAACAAAGCCTATTTTAATGACACTTCATTCAGTTAAACACAACTTTAAATGCCAAAATGATCAGTCTGTAAGTCAGAAGATATTAATCTTCTGAAATAAAGCACTCCTACTTGCTGTACTTCAGTTACTTCTAGCAGAGTCCCTATTTATTTTTTATGTAACTGAATCTATTTAGAATATCAGTTAATACTCTGCACCTGTATGCCTTCCTACAACAGAGAAGACACAGCTGTTTTCTCAGGGTCTTAAAGAGCCCATATGTTTTGTTACAATGTGATAAGCTTGATGGTAAATACTCTTCAATCACATTCACAACATAGCTGTGATTTAAGATTGGAATGTTGAAATTACCCTATGATGGGGAACAGATGGATTGTCCAAAGCTGCCTGTAGTCACCTCCAGCTTTCCCCATAGTTCTCCCTCCATGTGATAGAAAGGAGAGTCCCTGCTGCAGATTCTTACTGCAGAAGATTATCCTTCCAAGACTGTCCATATCTTTTACCTGATCTGTTGTGGTCTGTTGTCAAATGAACACCCAGCAACCTGCTCTCAGTGCAAGACCCATCTGTTATTCATTTTACATACAGAAGACCCCATAGAATTTTTTTTTTTTTTTTTTTTTTTGCCAAATTTTGTATAAACAAAGGACAAACAGCTATGGAAGCAGAGTAGTTTAGCACTATTTAATATGCCTCTGAGTGGCTTCATAACTTGAAATACCACTGTTTATTTAAATACCCTCATTACGTGCAATAAACCCTTTTCTGATGAGAGTCATTACCCAAGGATGGATTTACCTACATTTAAATGGAACAGGATGCCAGTGCAAATGCAGAGGGAGACTGCAATACAAGTAGCTAGGTCAGATGGTTTCCCTATAATAGAGTGGATGATTAGAGTTCAGAAACTTCAAGAAATCACTTAGAGCAGAAGGCCAGGCACATCAGGCTTCACTGCCTAGCTGCTTCACTTAGACAGAGTGGCATGCAGGATCCAGGTGCAGATTGATTAAGCAATCAGTTCCAAATCTGACTCATGTGCAGTCAATAGTAGCGCAAGGGTTTTCAAGCATTTTGCAAATTGTTTAGCTGGACTGTCATTTTACCACCATGGATCAGAAATGACAGATTGCAAGTGACTAATTTACAGGCTGACAACCCTTCCTGGAGTACAAGGAAGCTGTACACAAAGGGGAAGTACATGACTAATTATTTCCCCCATATGCATTTTGCTGAATCTAAAGGATAATTTGCCCAGGCTCATTTTGTTATGGGCTAATCGTGACCTGAATGATGTCATCTGAATAAACAAATGGGTCATCAGCTGTACAGGACATGTGGGAAGCTGCACATTTTCTACATGTAGGGCACTTGTAAAGTGAGGCAATGAAAACTTGGGTTATTAAGTAATGATGCAGGTAGTAAATGTGTGTTTGCATTTCTACTTTAAATTTCAGATTTCAGTTGTTTTCTACTTTCTGTCCTTACATTCAGACCTGTCCAAAATAGGTATTTGTTTCACAGTGAGAGATTTTTTCTTCCGCAAGAAGGAGAATAGGAAAAATGAACTTGCTTGATTCTGCTTTCTAAAAAGAGACAAGTTCCATCTTATCAATGTGCTCCAATACCCCATGCTTTCCAGCTGACAGAGAAATATAAATAGGCAGCCATGTACATATTGCAATCCTTTGGTAAAGGTGATCAAAACACGATGAGATCATGATTCCTTGAAATTTGCAGTTTGCAGAGTCTGAAAGAAACCTAGGTATGTTCATTTGGCAGAAAGTTGGCCTATGTGAAGGGCACATTCCACTTTGGGGGCCTTGCTCTTCTTTCTTCACTGCCACTGGGCAAGGGAGTTGAGATGTGGCTATCACAGAACGGATACCACCAAAATCATTGCTTTCTTAGAAATACAGAGCTGTGAAGAGTGAATGCAGGTGACATTATGTCTAGTAAGTGAGGCTGCAAGAGAGAAAAGGGATGGATAAGTACAAACAGGAACAATCAGTGAGTGGGCTGGAGGAGGCACCAAAGATGAAAAGTCAAACTGTCATCACCACAGGGTGCTCTTTTCTCTCGATCTTGGTCTTCTGAATTTTCTTATCCTTCTGTTCTCATGGAATAGTAGAAATACTGAAAGCAAAATGAAAGATTTTCTATTCTAAAGGAAAGAACCTACTAATGCCAACAGTTAGTCTGTTTACTCAAGTGAGTAATTTATTTACTCAACTCTATTTACTCAAGTGACACAATTCCCTACTGTCAGAATGACTTCAGCTAAGCAGTTGTCTGACAGGAAATATGATTCTGTCAAAATCAAAGTACTTCAGAGTTCTGCCACTTAGTCTATAGCAGACTCACAAGGAAAAAGAGCTCCCCAGTGTCAAAGATTCTGATTTTTCCATTTAAAACCAAATTCTAATTCCAAGACATGGTTTTTGTTTTTGTTTTTTTCCAATGAAAAGTAGAGATGGAAATGAAATATTTCAGTCTTGCAGAATTGAAATGCCCTGTACACCTGTAACAAATCTATCAGCCATCTATTTCAGGAAAAATATTTTAGAGTTTGCTTGAAACTGAAATGAAAATAAATTTCAACTTTTGTGGTTAAGAAAAAAAAACAAAAACACTTCCTTTCCTAGCTCTGTGATACATATTATTTGGCTTCTGGGTTTTATTAGTTATCGGTTGTTGGGTTTTTTTCCTTCCAGAGGGCCATTGCTTAATTCAATATACACTGCACGTTAGGAAATAGATTATGGTATTTTCTCTTTGTTTTATATTTGTGTCTTTTCCAGCTGTTACAGAGAAGTGATGATAAAGGTAGAAAAGTATTTCTTCCTCTCTCAGTGGAGTTGCAGAAGATTCAGGAAAAAATAAAGCTCTGTACCCCTCTTAGAGCAGAGAAGAAAGGCAGTCATGATTCAGCTTTCTCCACTCTCTACTTCCATACCAGCAGCTGAGCTACACTCTTCAAAGCCTGCATTTTGAAAGCATAGCTACTATATTCCTAGCAGCTTGCAGTGAAAGAGTGTCCCTTCTCCAGATACACACCTGTCTACAGCCATTCTACAGGAATGACAAAGTAGCCCTGCCTTTCTTTTGATATTCACCCCCCAGAGAGAAACCTTCAGGTAAAACATTCACATGCTATGATGCAAAGACTGTCCCTGGCCTGCACAGCAAGGATTCATTCACATGGTGATAACTTTGCTGCTTCCATCTGCTATATCATATTAAAAGGCATCTAAAACCACAGGGTTATTATTCTGGATGTATTTTTTTCCATCTAGACAATGCCAGCAGCTGCCACAGATAGTTATATCAGTCTCAGGATGGTCTGCTAATGAGAAAAGCAATGGTCCAAGAAGCTGCTTATAGGAAGAAGATGGGCAAACATCTTTATCAAGATGTAGAAAAGACTCAAGTGCTGTAATTTGAGAAATGTATGTTATTCTTTAGCAATAAGAACTAACAAGACAGAATACAGTAATTTCTTTCATTTTGGTGTGTTCATCTCTTGTTGGACATTCTTCTCCAGCAACAACTTCCTTCCCCAGGAGCACAATATCTAAGCAACACTCTCCTTCTATCTGAAAGGTAGCTAGAGGCAGGTGTTTCCAACGGATATTCCTATCATTCTTCTGTTCTGTCTCTTCTTGGTGAGTTGAAATTCATATTGCTTACAAAACAGATAGATCAGGCAAAAAGCGTATAGTTTTCCAGACGCTTGATATAAATTTGTTTGCCAAGAGCAATGCCTTCCTTCTCAATTATTTTTATGAAAGCATTTATATGAAAACAGCAAAACAAACATTTTTCCTCCTGTTTCTCCATGTGTTTCCTCTGCAAATGCACTTTGCCTTTCCCAAGGATACTGAAAGAGGCCTTCCTTTTGCTTGTGTCTGGTGTAAACTGAAACTCATTTCACTAAAAATGTATGAAGTGGTACCAAAACAAGGGAAAAATAATCCCAGGGAACCCTATGCTGCAGTGGAGAAACCCATAGAAGCTTCATATGGAGCTAGAAGAATGACTGTTTAGTACTTGCCTCAGCTAAGTAGGTTACCAAATGTTCTGAATTTACAATTTATGTGAATCAATCATTTTGGCTATTATTCTAATTTTAGACTGTTGGAGCTAAGAACAAAATCAGTCCTTTGTTTTTAAGGCAGATGTTATATATTTGAAGTATACAGCAGACTTCCTAAAGCAAAATAAATAAATAAATGAACAAACAAACCCACAAATCCATCTTGTCACTGCTAGCAAATGTACAACTAGAAAAGCTTGAGATTCATTACAGAGGCATGAATTATCATAGCTCTGTGCTCATCGACTGAGCCGTACCAACCGGATTATGCTTCACAATGCAATCAATTTGTCTGATAAAACTTCCTTGGGAAGCCCACAAAAGAACAAGGGTTTAGACAAAGATTTTCAAAAAAAAAAGATGTAGACATCTAAATCTCAGCATGTCCCTAGTTACCATTTGTGTTATTGGGAACTGCCATCCCACTTAGATTGTCCTTTCACACTAAATTATGTCTTAAGTATTCAGTTCCCCTGCAATGAGTCTGATCAGAACTTGATTGGAGTGTGGAGACAATCAGGTCCTGTCCTGGTTTTGATAAGCTGAGTGGATTTTCTGTTCCTTTTCTTAGATGTCTTTCCTTGTCTGAAAAATGTTGTCCTTTCATCCAGAGAAAGATGGGCAGATTGTGCCGTGGTTAACACACTGCAGACTTATATAAGAAAGTATACATGTCTCATCTGGGAATCATTATGCACTGATTAAATTGTAAGTAATTTCAACCTAAGGCTTACTATTTTTTTCTTGTTTGTTTGAGTTGGCCACTGAGATTGATCACCTTGGAGAAATTAAACATAACAATAGCAAATCTGAAGACAGACCATTTAATTAGACCTGCTGCTCACATTAAGAATTTGTTTTACCTTATAAGAGAGGACAGAGGAAAATATAAAACATCTGTAGAGTAAATCAAGCAACTGATCCATGTAGAAATCATTCAACAGCAAATCACCTATTACACTTGTAGGATAGTAGCACATTAATGTGGTGGTTGACTGGAAACAATGAGGACACTCAACATCACTTGTTATACATCTTCCATGGTCCACATCTGTATTGTTCATTCCCCATTTTTCTTCTCTTTCACCTTTCTCCACACTCCTCATCTCTCTGACAACCCTTCTAGCTCAGTTCAGTCATGTTCAGACTTGGGAGCAGAGCTTTCTCTGATTTTTGCTCTTTTCCTTTTCGGTTGTTGTCCTTTATCCTTTGAGAACTCCTGATTCTGTATGGCTTTAACGAAAATCCCATTTGCTATGTATTATATTGACCACCAGAGCTTGCACCCAGTTCCACTAACTTGAGAACAGCTGTGTAAGCGCATGCTCTACACAAAGACAGCTTGTAGGTGGCCCTGAAGACCTCCGGAGGGCACTGTAAGGACACCTAAATGAGTCTCTGGTGAATGCCTAAAGAACTAATGGGCAATGCTGAACACCTTCTTCCCTCCAGAACACAGGCTGACGCACAGGTAACACAGAGCACAGCTGGCAAATTATAAAAATGTCTGAGGCAGGATCTCAGTTCCTTCCTTTTAGTTGCTGTCTTGTATAAAGACCTTAGATTTGGCCAAGAAAAAGATTTGTGCTCGGTGATTTCCTCCACCCAGCTAAGGAGAATTGCAGTTGTAGTGTGTGGCTACCTTCATTGTTGAAGAATTCCATACAAAACAGACAGGGATCTCCTTGAAAGAGTCCAGCAGAGGGCTACAAAGGCAATACAGGGCATGGAACACCTCTTATGAGGAAAGGCTGAAAGACTTGGGGCTGTTCAGCCTTGAAGAAAGAAGATTCAGAGGGGATCTGATCCACATCTATAAATATCTAAGGAGCAGAAGGCAAAGGGATGAGGCTGGACTCTTCTCAGCAGTGTGTGGTGATAGGACAAGAGGAAATGGCCACGAACTGAATCATAGGAAGCTCTGCACAAATGTGTCTGGGAACTTCTTCACAGTGAGGTTGACAGAGCACTGGCACAGGCTGCCCAGAGAGGTTGAGGAGTCTCCTTCTCTGGAGACATTCAAGACCAGTGAAAGCTGGTCTAGGGAGCTGCTTTGGCAGGGGGTTGGACTCGATGATCTCTAAAGGCCCCTTCCAACCCCAACAGTTCTGTGATTCTGTGAAGCAGAGCAGGGAGAAGTCTGCTACAAGTAGCATTTCAGACTCCACTCCTTGCAATACACATAGACATTGCATATCAGAACACAACTGCTTCCACTTCTGTGTAGCCTTGGGAATATGAATCTGAAAGCAAGTGTATTGTTCATCAAATAGGTGCCCTACTTGCTCAAATCTGTACTCAGCCTTGGCTACAATGAAAACTTTTCCAGACATGCTACTTGTACACTGCTGTCTGTGCACGGACCAAATGTCACAGGCAGGTAGAGCATAGGTGAATATGGTACTCTGTATGTGCAAAATCCCTTCCCTTTACTAAGAAATTAACCTCAAGGCAATCATAGAAAAAGTTATAATTTCCCCCACACCCTTCCTCAGAGCAAAGTGGTCTGAACTACATGTGGATTCCTAGCTTAAGGAATTCAGTTCAACCAGTGTTGTTTTTTCAGGAAACCCTGACTGCTATGCATATTACACTGATGATCTTTTTCGCTTTCTTCTACCTCTGCCACTGCATATTTGCTCGGCCTATATTGACAAATCTTCCTGGCTACCTCAGCACAACCACTAGACTATAAAATAAAATAATTTGGTCTGTGGTGCGTCACAAAATGTTTTTTTGTATCAAATGAAAATTTGGGTTAATAAATTTCTTAAAATGTTTTATAATGGCTAATATTCGAGCTCAATATAAAATCAGAAGCACTAAATCAGAAGCACTAAATCAGAAGCTGACTAATCAAGATTAATTAATTAATATTTCATAGATGATTTTAGTAAATATGGCCATGCCATATTGGTACACCTATAGTAAGAAAAGCTAGAGTGACCAGGTGCTTTCTGGTGGAGCAAGAAAGCCATTTAAAGAAACCCAACAAATTAATTATGGGTGTAACTTTGTTGAACTGTTGTACCCACTAAAAACATTGACTGAAGTAAAGACATCTGAAAATCCACATCTGAAAGAGATGCCACTGAGACAATTGACAACTTAATGTAATCCCATAGTATCTGATCTGGATGCATTTGATCTGAAGTTAATTTTCCATGTGATAGTGTCTGCAGCTAGTACATCATGACATAACTCCTCCTTTAACAGCACATTAGGCAAAAACATTACATCAGTACATTTAAATCATTCCGATTCTCTTTATTATTATAATTATTGTTATTACATTGTGTTAATGTGTGTTTCATGACTTCTTGGCTAAACAAACAACTCCTATAGATTGATGAATTACTTATCTCGATCTGTAAAATAACTAAAAACCACATTTGACTCATTCCAAAGCTTCAAAAAGAATCTAAGCTCAGGGGACAGAACATATTTACATCTCATATTTATATCTCATATTTACATAAGTGAGAAAACATATTTAAAGGAAAAACATACTGACAGATTATCTGATGTCCCAGCAAACAAAAGCTATGATTTTTCCTGTAAAACTCTGATAAAACTGTCTTTTTTTTTTCTGCAGGACATATGAGCATTCAGGTAAAGAAGTCTTCATGCTGTATTAATCAATTTCAGATGGAGAATCCTATGGATTATCATCTAATAATCTATCCAATATTTATATTACAAAACTGTGTAAAGTTTCAGGCACCAGTGGGTGTCTTCTTGTTCTGAGACATTCCAGAAACAGCGGAGAAGTATTCTCTTCTCCAAGCAGTTTACAACACAGGCAAACCTTCTGAATGCTTCTGAAATGTTTTACTGCTAGATGTTACTTCTATTATTTTACTGTCCTGCTTCTTTGGCAATGAAAGCAGTGGTTTGGAAAGTATACAATTTTTCTCTGTGTAAGTAATCCTGTAGGTTCTTGTCTATAAAGTTGTGATTTCAGATTTTGCAACATATATATCACATCTTTCAAACATCTTCCAAAACTGCACAACTTTCAGAATGTCTCCTAGAACAGTCTAGGTTCACTAGCACCCTAGAGCTGACAGGAAAATCACTGGGTTTTGCTAAAATGACTAACAAACAAGTCCACCTACCTTTAAAGAGAATGGAAAGTCTGACATTGTCTTCTGCGGGTGTTAAATAAAGCTACAAAAACTTTGCAAATACATGCAGCCAAAGTAAGAAGATAACATGAAGAATTTATAGCTTTATGATTCCTTTTATTCAACCATCCATTTGTTAACTCCACATTACATATCAGCTGTAATTCCTACCTAACTGTATTTATTTTTACCATCGTAGTTTAGCTCATCAATTTCTACAGCTGAATGAATCTTGTAACTAATGTTTAGCTTTTACATAAATTGCTGTAGCTGGAAACTGCAGCCATTTGTGTGTTGTTCATCATGGATTTGGAAAACTTGTAACAATTATAGATATTTCAAATACAGCAAATTACCATCAAAATGAATTTCTAAGACAAACTGTTATTATGCAGATTTGTCAAAATTGTTCAGGGTTTGTTGTTGTTGTTGTTGCATTTAACCAGACAGGTTTGTTCTTTTCAAGAAAACAAGGTTATAGAACAACAAATTTTTCAAACAGTTAATACTATTATTAACATCATTTCAATCGAAAGCTGAGCTTTAGGATCAGATTTTAAAAAATAGAATGATAAACAACTGAGGCAACCCAATCCAAAGCTATGAGTTTTTGCTTTACCCTGAGATAAGTCCATATATTCCAAAGAAAGGTAAAATTTGTTTTTTACACTTGTGCAGAACCTCTGAACACTGATGTAGCTGAGATGACTCACTTTGATCTACTTGATTCAAAGTGCATATAAAGCACAAGCCAATATATTATTTGAAATTATGTTGATCTTGGCAACAGCTATAGTCCCCCTTTGACATAGGCATTCATGAACAGATAGAGCATTCACACAGAAGGCAGGAGAGCACAATTCAGCCCTGCCCACTGACAGGCTCATCTCCCATGGATGTGTCTGACCAAGGAAAAGGAAATAAGTCCAAACTACAGATACTGGGTAAGACTGTTTTCCTTAAGCATGCAGGACTGAAGGGTTTCAAAATTTGCAATTCTTCACTTCCCTGGTATAAGCTTTACCTGGGTAAAGCTAGCTGATGTTTGTGCGCTCATTTTCAGAGATTCAGCTTTTGACGTTTCTCTCAGAGATCTGAATTTCAGACAATGGGCAGCTACCTGGACAGTAAGAGCTTTCAATCTCAAACTCTGTGTCTTCCTCTGTTCGCAGTAAAGAAACAACTCAAAACAGAGGTGAGAAGTATCTATGTGCCCATAAATGTTATCTATTTAAAACCTAATTTGACTTGTTCTGTGCCACACCATCTGCTGTTACCACTAAAACCATTAAGCAGAACTCCCACAAGCCAATAATAGATATTAGTGATATACACAACATGCAAATCATTAACCATTACTATTTCAGAGAGAAGTAAAAGTGTTAGCAAAGTCTGACTTTCTGTTATTAGTACTATTTAATCTAAGTTTCACATTTTTATGTAGATGATTTGTGAAAACCTTAGAATTCACAGAAGTGAAATAGTGATGTCACAACATTACAAGTTAAGCTGGTGGCATGTTATTGTTAGTATGTCCAAGTAAATCTTTTGCCAGGTTGCTAGAGATTTGGGAGTACAAAAAGACAATCAGTCTTGCAATGAAAATTACCAAACTTTTGATAATATTCAGATCAGTATGCGGTTATATTCCTTTAGAATCATTGATAGGGACTTGCACGTCTTGAGATTCAGCAAGCCAAGGCAGAGAACTTGTCATACTTTGTTCCTTGTAGGTTTTTGTGAAGAATGAATTAATGATCTAACAATAAAAATTTAGACATTATAAAATATCATCTATCTACACTGATTATTTACTCCTCCATATGCCCAAGGTGTAATAGCAGCTGTGGTAGTTTATTCACAGATCTGAAAAGGGAAAAGATCTTTTCCTACCTACCTTGTGACATCATGTTTTATTTTATATTATATAGAACACAGTTTTCTAGTTGAAATGTGGACTACAAAGCATGAATAGAAGAGAAATCAGCCTAAACAGCACACGTGATTAAATAAAGGACAAAAGACATTACTTTATAAATATTGTTCCTTTTGTCTTCTCCAGTGTCAGAGAACTGAACAAGCCAGTTAGTCATCACATCAAACACAGATGGTAAGGGGTGCTCGGATCAGGTACAAAGTCCTCCATCTTCTCACCAGGCAGGCACATGTCACAGTGCTAACTGACATGGAAAACTGCCAAAGCTATCAAAACCTTCTCTACACCCAGGGATTGCTAACCTACATATTTACAAAAGGAATGAATGAGAATATGGGGTAAGAAGCTGAATATAAATTGTTTTTATTCAGAGACAGCTTGTGTGGGTACCTAGCCTTGAGTGTACGTCTGTACATCCAGACATGAAGCAGAACAGTGCATGTAGAGGTGTACGTGCTAGGATATGGGTGCACACAGACTATTGTTGCCTTGAAAATCAGGTTACAATCTGTGATTAACTTAAGTTGACATAAGCAAAGACAATTGCCAAAAGAAGTATGTTGCCCTTTTCCATGCCTTTTATCCCCAGTCTTCACACTCAATGCTTGTTCCTACCACAAGGGAAGACCAAGCAGTCTGAAACAAAATCTGACAAAAATAAGACAATTTCCACCTGGATCATTTTCTTGACAAGCATAGCCATAACCCTATAGTTAATTGCTACAGCAGGCACAAGGAAGGCAAAGGACACAGAGGCAGCAACTGTGAATAGAATGACACCTACATTTTCTCCAGTTTAAAATGATCCTCAAACCACCAATAATTTTTTTCCAAAAGAAAAACAATAGCTGAGAGTGACGGCCACGCCCCAACTCTTTTGTTCAGTCTGATTTTGCTCAGCATGCCCTTGAGAAAATGACATGCCTAGAGGACTTTTGCCAGGAGTATGAAAAAATACCAAGTACATTTATTCTATTAGCATTTTATATGGTGATTAGTGTCTAATTACAAATCATTATAGTAATGGTGCATTTAGCAAGTATATCCCAACAGCACTATATCTCCAGCCTCATTATTATACAGTAAATGATCACCTGCAGGAACTGAACCTGGAATTTCAAGTTAAACTGTTGCCTTCCATTATTACAGCTAAAAGGCTAACCTTCTATCTGTAACTGCCTCAGACTCCACAGCACCAAAATGCATGGACATGAGTTGTTCCCCACTCCCCCCTTTTTGCCCCATAGAAGCTCATGTTATGTTCACAGTGCTGTTTGATATCCATGGCCCAGCACATCACTTTTACATCAGAAGTTCTCTGGATGGATCATGATCTGCAGACATATAGTTATTAGGATCCCAAAGAACAAGTTTACGCTATTTCAGCTGAAAAAATACTGACACAGTTCCAGGACATGATAGAGTTTAGACTGTTTTAATTACTATAAATTACCTCCAAACAATTTGAAGAACTCTCAGATGGACTTTCCCCACTCACTACTTTCTTATAGAAGGACTCTTACACATGTCTTGACTAGAGATCAGAAACTCAATGCTTTCCATGTTGCAACAAGCTTCATATGGACCCTAGAAGGCCCATTTCCATTTATTGGAAACCTAGTCCTAAGCAGACATGTTTTGTGATCAGCTTCAAAGTCTCCCAGATGCTGGTGTGCTCCATCTCCCCCTTCATTGCATTTTCACAAATTGTCTGCTTCCCACCTTTGTGTGTGCAATGGCTTTCAAGGAGCAGTGTGTCCCTCAAGAAGCTCCCTCTGTCCCAGACAAAACAAACAACAATCATCTTTGCAGAGCCCCACTGCCTTTCTAAAGGAACAAAATGAGCAAACTGTAGATAAAACGGTCTGTGGCCATCACACTCTGCAAACTAAAACAGTTTGCACTGATGTTTCAAATACATCTCAGAAACAAAGAGAGTGACCCCAGCTGGGACAAAGAAACTTTGACCAGTTCTTGTAGATGAATCACAGTTCTGTTTACTTTTATAAATAATATGCAGACATGCATGCCTTTTATCATAACAAATATTTACCAATAGGAAACTTTTAAAGGAAACTATCTTTGTGTAAATTAAAAAAATAGAGAAATGACACAGTGTATTCTTGCTTGCAACACAAACACGGTGATGCGTGAGACTAAATACATGATAAGTACATTAAATACCAGATAAAACTAATAATTCTTTTTTTCTTTTCCTTAGAATGTTTTCAGTTAACATGTAATGTCCTCATACTGTAATGTACTGAGCTGTTATAAACCCTGAGAGCAAAGGGCAACAGCAGCTACAACGGGCTGAGGACTGGCGTCATACAAACAGCATGCTCGGCATTCTGTGAGAGAGATACAGAGCCTTATTACAAGTCCAGGAACAGCGGGATCTCTATAAATTCAGCTGTATCAGTATGTAAGGTCATTCTCAAATGTAATTTGTGTTTGGAATTTTATGCCACAGGCATTTCTTATACTTGTATAGGCATCTCATTCCTTGGGCTCTGCCATAAGGTTTCACTCAGCATAGTTAATCATTTGCATCTACGTTTAAAGGTGATCATAAGTTAAGAAGTTTTGTCTAACTGAGGCTTTAAATGATAACCAATCAGTTACTAATTCTCAGTAAATATTTCGAACTGTCTGTGTAGAGGGTACAAGAAATAACTTCCCCAATCATTACTTATACATAATGTAGGATAAGTAAACTCTCTGCCAATATACGATATCACAAGATTCACAATGATTATTAAAACACTACATTTTCTATGTAAGCTAGTCTTTTTTTGAAGATCTTTATGTAGTCAAAACTTAATTTTCCATGGTGAAATATTTAGTCAGTCCTACATTTTCATACAGTTCTGTAGGAAGTGGATTCCTTTATGAATTACCATACTGATAAAAATGATTGATTCCTATCATTTCGTTTCCCTTTTATCTTCCATTTTCTTGAGAAAAGATAATGTCTGAGTTAATGGAAGATAGAAACTCATGTATCTAGAATCACTGGTCACTCCAAAGTAAGGGTCAATCCCATTAAAATCTTTGAATAATGGTTCACAAAAGATTCATTTGACATATGTGCTCACTTTGGGGAACATCAAGCAGTAAAATTGTTATCCATACTTTAAAACATTCCTTTTTTAGTCTGGAGTATTAATAGTAGAAGATATCAATCTCCTTAAAAATACATATGCCACTACCTGACAGTGGTACATGCATGTTACCCAAAGAGTCACTGTCCAAAGGTTACCCTGGTATGCTGACTCTAAATTAGAAGAACTGAGGAAAGGCTGTAAGATAAGGATATATAAATTATAATAAGAACAGGTTGCTTTCATATCCTTTCCAATTTAATTACAATCACTGTCATAAAAATGGATGAGATACTGCTGTTTTCTCTTCTCATTACCATCTTTGTCATAAGAATGAGAAATCCAAACTTTGATGCTTGTCAGTTTTTGCCGAATGCTGCGTAGTTCTTTAACCTTTCTACGGCTATGTCATTTTATTGGCTGGCTTTTCCACTTCTTTCATCTTTAAACCATAGGAGCTTGCAGTAATGAACTGGAATGGATAACCAATACCTTAACAGCATATTGAAAAGGCCAAAGCAGTTCATCATTGTGTAATCAATATAATAAATGAGACAACACAAGTCTTATTCTCATGAAAAAGACTAACGAAACATGCTAAGATGAGTTTATAGTGATAAGGATAGCTTATGTAGAGAAAACAGTCCCATCTTCTTACAGTTTTAGTATTTTATATACTGAAGTTTTATACTTTCTCATTGCATAGGCATTGCTGAAATCCACAGTTAAAGTGACAATAATGCTTCAAAGCCATATGTGTGAATTTCATATACTATTTTCAAAATGTGCATCTTCCTTATTTCATTTAAATGCTAATTAATGAATTTTTTAAGAGAATGGACTAAACTCTAGTAATTATATGACAAAATTATTGGATATGTGCAGAGAAGCATTAGAACACACTGTGGACACATTCTCATCTGCAAGGGCTTGGGGAGTGAGAGTGTCCACTGCCAGGATGGAACACTGCCCGTTCTCTGACAAGGAACAGGGCAACAGACAAGGAGACTTCTCTCTCTGTTCTATTAAATGGGCAATAATAATGGGCATAATACTGTCACTCTGTAAAATCCTGTTTTTCTCCTCTCTCTTCAGTAGTGAGGTGTCCACTGCTATTAGGTATGCAGTTACTCCTTTTTTAGTTTTGTGGGTTTTTTTTAACACACCAAATCTGAAGTCTGCAATAAATTTTATTCTGAATATGACCTTGATTAAGTGTGGGTGCTTCATAGATATGCTTTATCTACTTATTTTTTAAAGTATCAATTTAAGATTAGATTAAAATATTCTTATCGTTTGATGGAGAGAGAACTGAAGAGACAAAGATTGAGGCAACTACTTATTTTCATTTCTAATAACCTATGAGAGCCAGAAGCACATTCAGTAAAGATGAAATCTTTGAAGACATTAGCTGCCAATTACTTGAGGCTAACTATAAGAGTATGGAGAGCCTGGATTATATTTTCTATCTTCATAAATCATTTTACTCTGGTGGCTGTGGATTTTATATTTATATTCACATCCTGTGTTCAACTGTACCACAACCAACTGTTACTTACTATACAGCAGAGTGGTAAAGATGGAAAACATCTATATTACTTATGGGATTAGTTGTTACTGACTTGAATAGTTAATCATTTCCACCTTATTCGCCCTGAATTCAGTGAGCAATACACCTGCAGAAGAAAGAAAAAAAATACTGATGTCTTTCCAACTGCTATTTATTTTGATCAAGATAAGAATTTTAGATTCCAGTTTAGGGATTTACATAATAAATACGCAAGCTTGCACGGTTACAGTTAAGTTGCAGTCCACAGTAAATGTTTTATCAGAGGCAGACTGATGCTCCTGTGTACTTCAAGTGACACATTTACTGGAAGTAGGAAGGGAGCCCAGGCAGCAAAGAGTTTCAATTTGGCAGTATAAAATAATATCTATTGTATTTTAACTAAGATTCAATGAGTCTGTTCCCATATAAATGTTACCTTAGTCAAATATTTCTAAACTGGAAGTTCGATTTTCCAGGGTGCTAGGTGAAAAATAGAGATAAACAAGCTCTTTGGACAGAATTTTAAAGCAATATTTGTGTCAGACTGATGTTGCCAAGAGATGGTAATGAATATTAAAAAATAAGTACCTTATATTTCGCTGGGTTCTTTTCATCTGTGGATATTTTTATTATGAAATGCAGAATGAAAAAACATTAGTCACCAGCCACCAGATTTTGGCCCAGCACCCCCTAAAGTCAGAGCAAAGACTTCACTGACTTCAGTGTAAATTGGATCAGACGTGTTATAGTCTTATCCAAACTTGGTGTATTATGTGCCAAACATATTGATATCGGAACAGATCTTCTTTCAGCGCATTCCATTCTCACAGACATGACCTGTCACATCAACCACTCCCCACTATAAGCTCCTGGGAGGAACACAGCAGTCAGATATTGCTGGAGGAGAAGGGCTAAGGACGTCCTCCATAGGCAAGGGGAAAGAAGATTGGAGTCACAGGTGGGAGGAATACTAAGGAAGATCATAGCATCATGGAATATCTGGAGTTGGAAGAGACCCATAAGATACAATTCCTCCTTCCACACAGGACCACTCAAAATTCAAACCCTATTTCTGAGTGAGTGCATTGTCCCAACACACCCTGAACATCAGTGCCCACAGCCCTGGGCAGCCTGTTCCATGCCCAGAACCCTCTGGTGCAGACCCTGTCCCTAACCCCCAGCTGCCCCTCCCCTGACACAACTCCATGCCGTTCCTTCTGGCCCATCTCTGTCACACAGAGCAGAGCTCAGTGCAGCCCCTCTACTCCCTGTGAGGAGCTGCAGCTGCCATCAGGCCTCCCCTCAGCTCCTCTGCTCTGGGCTGAACGAAACAAGATGGTGTTCTGGGCTGTAAATTAGGAGCTCGGAATCTCAGGGATACTCTTAAGTAAGCCAGATGGGGAGCTACTGTGAACCAGCACAGAAGGATCGAAGTAAAGTTTCCATGGGGAAACCTGCAGTGTCCGGAGAAAGGCATGCAAGAAATTACTTAAATGGTCATTAAAAGAGGCAGCGTGAAGACAAAGATCAGCAGAAGCAAGAAATGCCAGCTGCTGTGGAAAGACATCTCCAGAAACACAGATAGGAACCTGATTGATGAAGTTTGGCAGTGCAGCAAGTGCTTATGGCCGCAAGCTGGGTGAGGCATACAAACTGCCATGGTACACACTCAGGAACATGGGAGGGAGGTACTGATGCAAGAGATGGACTGCACAGGCTCAAACACAAGTTCAGTTATCTTTAATTGTGGCTCAACCAGGCTTCAGTGGGACTCATCAGGTACCTCAAGAAGAGAATTTTAAAGATCTGGGAGCTGCATGACTATTAGAGAATCCTAAAAAATACATGGAGCTGTTAAGGCAATACTGCATAAAAATAAGTACATAAAATCAAAAGAGGCAACTGCGCTTGATTATACACTTTATTGCTTCTATTCTCTCAAAACTCACAGAACACAGCAGCTGTGTTTCATTCCTTTATTTGAATTAAACTGAAAAAGATAAAACCTCCAGCTATTGTACAAAGTTAATAGAATATAAAGATACAGCCTGAGGGTGGCTTTAACGGTTTGTATTCTATATTGTTTTCCTGAATCTTTGAATAAATATTTCCCAGTACAATGACTTTTAAATTAGGTTATATCCAAGAGGCTGATGAAATCACAGGACCGCTCAATTATATCATTTCTTTCAGAAAATTAAAAAAAAATATGGCTGAACTGATTTCTGATAAATTTTAGATTTTTCTCTTCAGCTGCCCCATGCATTGCTTGTAATATGGTAAATTTGCTTCCAAAATTCAATTCTCAGTTACTCTGTCTTTTGATACAAAAATATTCAATTAATACACATGAAATGCAAAGCTATCAAAAACAAATTATTTTTTTTTATTACTCACATTAGTGATATTGTAAAATATCCCAAACAAGATCTGGATACTGTCTCGATGGATGCTGCTCTTATACATAATGAAATAGGCTTGATTGATTGGAGAAATAAATTGTTGAAAATGAAGAGAAGAAGCAGTACTTTCATTTTTCAGCCAGAAAGCAACAGACAAGAAGTGTGTTTCAAATTAGAAGACCTAGTCTGGCAACTTGTCCAGAAGCTTAACTGTCCTTTCTTCTGAAATCATTTGACAAAGAAAATGGCACGATACTTGTGAATGAGATTTATAGATTGTAATGAGTTATAGACTGCGGTCTTTTAATCATTAACACATATAAAATCAATATCTTTCTCAGTAATATACTGCATTTTCTCCACCTAAAGGTCATACACCATTTTGTCAACTCAAGTAAAAAAAAAAGCATTTTTAAATTATATTGCACATGATACAAATAGATGAGCTCTTGAATAAAATGTGATAACAGCTTTGCAATAGCAGAGTGGCTGATGCACTGGAAACGCACCTGTCGCTACAGGGATTTGATGAGAGACTTACAGAACCAAAAGAAATGGCATTTGTTAAAAAGCAAAAACAAAAAGCCTGCAATAGTAACTCACACTCTTTTATTTTTTATTATTATTGTTTTTCCAAGTCTTTATTAGGAAATAATACTGATTGTTTTCTAGTAATAGAATATCCCAGCTTCTAGCAGTCTGTATCTTGACATTTTGATCTAAAGAAAAAAACAGTACTCAAAATAGAGGGATGAGATATCAACTTCATGGCATACATGTAATATATTAGTGTAATAGAAGGCAGAAAATGATTTTGCACTATCCAGAAAAAGACTTCTGATTTGTTAGCAAGCCTTGTGGGCACACATGGGATCTGTGGGCACGGTGAAGTACAGTACTGTATGCACAATGAATGTATGCACAATGAAGTACAGTGTTGGCACCTACCAGGCTTCAGTGACCTGTCACTCAGATGTATTCTGAGCCTGAATTGCCATTCTGCATGTAATAGCTACTTTTGCTTTTGAACTGATGTGAATTCTTACAACCACACTGTTCTCAAGCAATGAATATCACCATATCTATAAATGTGAAGAACAACCTTTTTCCAGTGTACATTGCTCCACACTTAGTATTTAAAATTATATTTAGTCTGTTGCTTTGATTCACTATTTTCACATGGTTCTGCAGCATTTCACAGTCACATTTCATATTTACTACACTGTCATCTTTACTGCTCCATTAGCAACCTCCTTTGCCTGCTACAGATCTGGGAACATATGTTGCTGGTTCCTCAACCACATATAAGGAAGCTGACAACAAACCTTAGGGCTGTGGCAGGCTAGCATCAACACAATTGAGCAAGAAATGAGTTACCATGACTGAACCCACCACTGCGAAGCTTGAGGTGAGGAATGCCTTCACTATGTCACCAGCCTGAGATATAAAAACTTGACTATAATTTGGGGAAAAATAAACAGATTAATATGGTTATATTGCTCTCATCAGAGTCTGAAAAAAATCCAAACCAGAAAACTACAAATCTCAAAACCGAACCGTTACTAGTAAATGAGGTGCTGAAGAAAATTAAGCCTTATCCAGCTTCAAACATGTAGATAAGTAATTACAGGCTTGGGCTTCCCTGTCTTCAAAGAGACAGGATGATCAACATTAAACAGCCCAGGTAATGAGGCCTCAGATACCAGAGATATGGCAGACTTCATCCGACATGCCCCTTAATAGCATTATTTTAATTGCTAGAAGTCTCGAAAGCCTCACGCTGCGCTGCAGACAAAAAGTGACGTCTGGATGCAGTTAGATTGCTGCTAAGGAGTTAGTTCCTTCCCCTGCATTGCTGGGATTTTTTTTTTTTGTGGTCTGTTGGGAGCCTCTTAGAGCCTAGAATGATAAAACAAAAGTGGAGCAACGCTCTCAGCATGAAATGAAATGCTCAGCATAGGAACAGGTTGAGACCAGCTGCTTTTGCAAATGAAGATAAAACCACATAGATTGTTTTTGCTGTAGCATGTGGGTGGTTCAGGAAAGGGTAGGAAATAAGGCTATTGTGGTGGCAAGGGTTAACCATGGCTGAGCAAAATTATTTAGAACTGAGTGAAATATCATGAGCGCTATAAAGCAGTGAGAAGTTGCTCTATAATGAAAAGGGCATCCGCTACACATTAATTAGTTGCAAAGTAGAAAAGAAAGAAAACATTAAGAGAGTACTAACTTATTCATCTTCACCTGTCTAGAGCCAAATATCAATTCTTAACTGCTATATTATTGCCTTCTGTCAGGGTGTAAGAAGTCAGCAGCTTCACAATAAACCATACAAATATAGTAGGAAGAGCTGGCAGCTCTAGCTAGAGGTAAACTTATTTGACAGTGCATCACTATAAGAGCCTGTTCTGATTCGCGCACTCTTCAAACTCAGCAGTTCAAGCTGAACATTTTGGGCCAGATATCTGTCTCAGTTCTTGGAGGAAGGCACGTCTAAAATAGTTCAGCTGTTGTAAATAAAAAAATGACATTGGGAAAAAATAATATGTCAGAAAAAAAAATCTGGCCTGTGATCTGTAAAATGTAACCACGGCAAATAGGACTGGCTCTAAGAAACTGATCTTACCCCACTGAAAGTCTGGGAAACAGGAAGGAACTAGAGAACTGAAGGTAGGGAGCAACCTGAATTTAATTAAGCACTGAGAAGGACTGAATTCAGTTTTGCCTGTCAGGCATCCAAAAGGCAGATATGTGCAATGCTGTCAGTAGCATGCAGGGATGCTGTCTGGTTCCTTTGCTTGCATTTCTCCGCAACACAGTGCAGCACTGTGCAGCATTACGCTGCTCTGGAAACAAGAAATCTGTGTTAGCATGGAGCTTCTCCCAGACTGGCCCTTCCTTCTTGCCACATCTCAGGGGATTCATGAAGTACGTGTGTTGCTTCCAGTGATTATTTGGGTGGCTGTAGGTATGCTCTATTTGTTCATATAACCTAGAGTGATAGAGCATGCTCTGAGCTTGGAAAAACCTACTCCACTATTAAGAAGAAATCCAAACTTCAGGTGCCTGTGATATGACTTCAACCATGGATAAACATGTACTACCCTTGTAGTACTCACCAGGCACTAAACTGGATGGACTAGACAGCCTTCTCTAATTATCTGTAATCCGCAGAGACCAAACACGACATGAACAACATCTCTTAGAGGAGAATTTTACACCTGTCACCACTGTTACCTTTTAATGAAGAAGAAGGAATTGCCTCTGACCACTTTGTAATGTAGGGAAGGGTTTAGTATGCCTCTTAAGGTTGGCCAGTGCCTGCATTAGTCCAACTAGGCCACATCTTAAATATCAGCTATTTATCTCAGTAGTTCAGTAGTATTTCAGTTGTATGGTAGCTTAATGTGGAAACTGAAAATAAAATGCACCAACAGATGTCCAAATTTTATTGGTTTGTTTTCTAATGCTGAAGGTATTTTTTTGTGAAAGCCATCTTCCCTAACTTCTGGTATCCTTACACAGACTAATAAGCTTTGTAGGCCTTTCTGCTCTGAGAGATGCTCTCATCCCTTCATCGTTTCTGAGGCTCTCCAGTAGCTCCATGTCTCTCTTGTACTGGACAGAGAAGTGGACATCGTACTGCAGGTGTGATTCAGCAGTGCTGAGCAGAGGGGAAGAAATCACCTCCCTTGGTCAGCTGGAAACACAGTCTAACACAGCTCAAGACATTCTTGGCCTTTTTTACCCTGAGAATGCACTGCTGGCTTGTGTTCAACTTAGAGTCTACCAGGACGTTCAGCTCCCTTTCTGCAAAGCTGCTTGCCAGCTTTTCAATCCCAACTATGTACTGTCTCTCCCCATGTTCAGAACTAGCCACTTCCTTTCTTGAACTTCACGAGGTTTCTTTCTTCCCATTTCTCTAATTTATCCAGCTCTCTCTAAATGGCACCACACCTACCTGACATACCAACCACTGTCAAAGGAAAGGGACAGGCACCTACACTGATCAGGTTTTTTCCATTCCCAGATGTTTTCTTCTCTGTTAACTGTAGAGACAAATTAGAAACCATCTTAGATCAACTCCAAAGATCGAGGTGCACGCTGTTCAGGAATTTAAATCCTATTCATTTTGACGGTTTGACAGATTTTCTTAGTCATCCTCTAGCTAGCAATGTTGTCCATGGTGATGCAAACGCAACATAGATGTGTAGTACACATAATGTACAGTTATATTATGTCCTCTCTGATAATTATGGAAGAAAATACTTTCCCTTCATAGGCACTGCAGTTTCATTGTTTTTGAATTGTCTCCCTGTTAAGTAGGCATTTATAATCCTGTTGCTCCCCTCATGAAGGAATGCATATAACAATTTATTTTCATACAGATGGTGCTGTGTTTCCCATGAGCTCCATGATCATCTGTAAACCAATGACACTGAAATCTTTTGTCATTTTCCTTATACCATGGTGATTATGTTTCTTGCATTGGCCTGCACGTCTTCTAAGACTCCTAACTTCTTGCAGATTCCACGGTGTTTATCACGGGATTGACAACAATTAATATCATGAGGCTATTTCCCAAAACCTAAGTGTTTGACCTTTGACAGTGCTACAAGCTGTGCTTTTTGCTTGACCTCCAAGGGACTGCCACACAGATTTCACACTGCCATTGCAACACTAATGTCTTCAGTATCTCTCTCTTACTAGAGAAACTTGTTCTCAGTTTGAGTGAGAAAAATTATTCTCTCACATGCTGCAGTGAAAAGAGTTGTTCTGTATACTTTGAAAAATACCAGGAAATTCTTTATCTGATGACTTAACAGGAGTAAGTGCACAAATGTGAATTTTAGCTTCATTAATATTGGTGAATGTTATACACTGTCAGGTCCAGACAGTGCAAAAACCAAAGTACTGCCAAACAACCAGGCTTTAATCCTGTTTTCCCCATCTAAGCACATATTACCGTCCTACTGCTGCAGGCTGCAGCTGTAATTTCATGTCCAGTAGGTCTCCAAAGGACACTTGTATTCTTGCTCTACGTGCTCCTCACCATCACTGACTGCTGCATCTTTCCTCTCTGAGAATACAGAAAGATTAGACAGATACAGTCAGATGATTTCACACATTTAACAAAGATTATGTAGGCTTTTTTTGGTGTTGGTATTACAACTCTTGGCTCAACCAGGAGAAGAAACAGAGCTTTAATTTTGCTAGTGTGAGAAGAGCTGCTTAACACTTGCTTTGTTACATGTCCAATGCACGGTGAAACATTGCTGCATTAGAAATCAAAAGACTTCCCCTGTATATTTCAGAGATTAAACCTACTCAAAGCAAGAAGGAAATAGACTTTGTGATATCATTTTAGTATTTCTAGGAAAGATGAGTCATGGAGTTTGACCAAATATAGTATTGCTGGAGGGAAGCTAGCTTTTAATTGATGCATTTTTTTTCTCTCTGCAGGAAAACAGGCCCAGGTTTCTCTTCTAGAAAATCTGAGAAAACAACTCTTTTTAAAATAAACCCTGGACATTTCATCAAAATATTCTAAATGTGGATAGAACATAGAGTATAAAGTAAATTTCAAACCTTACATCTGAAAAGCACTTCCATTCCTGCATGCTTTTAAACATGAATGATTTCATGATGTAAAAGAATTTAGTAAATCATTTCCATCAAATCAATATAACTGTTCACATGCCTTAGCACTTTGGTAGTACAAAGAACTAAAGTTGTACTGTTTATTTATTTATTTTTTTATGCTTGGGATGAGATGGTCTAACAGAATTGTGATGGTAAAAATGTAATTTAACAAAGCCTTACAAAGATGTAATTCATACAGCATTAAACTTCCACCTCTTTTGGAAACATACAAGGAAGGCAAATATATACATATAGTCTGCATTAGGAAAAAGATCACTTTTCCATTTGCAGTACACACAGTCACCAAAAATACTCTTCCTCTAAAAACAAATGAACAAACAAAACCACCACCAACAGCAACAAACTGTACCTTGATTACATCTTAATTTCAGCAGTTTTTACACCTGAGAAACACATTTCTCTTATGCTGACATAAATAAGGGAATAACTGGGACAGACAAACTATTTCATAAGCCTGCAAGAGCAGTTGAGGGGTCCATTCATACTAGCTTGGTAAATGCATTTAAAAAGAACATGTAATAGTATGTGACTCATCTACTTACACTTGTTTATAACAGAGGTTGTTTTTAAACCACTGGCTGCCACTAGTTCACAAGCAGACCAAGATGTCAAAGAAGAAGCTGCAGGCATAATGGCTAGGCTAGTATAGAGTCATTTAAAGAGAAGGCTTTTGACACAGTCAATTTCTTTATTTTTTATTTTTTTCCCAAACATCTCTCACTTACATTTTGGGGTTGTGCTTAGAAACATTTTCCCTGTCAATAAGCTTTGTTATATCTATGCTAGATCAAAATGTAACTATGCTATTCTCAGCCAATATAAATTGCTATAGCTCTTTTTTCTTGAAAGAATTGCCTTTAATTCATTTGCAGGTTAGATATCACATGCACTGAAGATGTAAAACCTTTCAAAAGTGCTAAGCATTTTATTTTATTACTGATATTAATCCTACAGGAGCTCTATCCATTAAAACCAGTTACTATAAGAAAATTGACAACAGTAACTTGTCTGACCAACATGTTCTTTCACTCCCACTGGAATTAAAAAAACCCTTAAAGCAAAGTTACTATAAGCTGTAAAA
Organism: Callipepla californica brunnescens; assembly: GCA_023055505.1. Lineage (NCBI taxonomy): Eukaryota > Metazoa > Chordata > Aves > Galliformes > Odontophoridae > Callipepla > Callipepla californica. Next base: position 8,621,478 of record JALIRH010000007.1, read on the forward strand.
CTAATATATGCTTTTATAGAAAGGAAGCAGTTAAATACACACATTTCACACACACCTGACAAATTTACATGGCATAGCATTCACACTTAACAAAAAATGAAGGAAAACATTGTGGAAAAATGTATTTTGTTGAAGTACTATGGCACTGCAGAGTCCTGCCAAACTTTAGAATAACAAAATTTTGGGTTAAGCTTGTCATCGGTAAAAAGGGCAAGTGAAAAAAAGGATTGTACTATGTTTCAAAGGCTACTTTTCAACAAGATGAAACTCCCAAAACGCATTCACTTGTGAAAGGATGGTTAGTTAACTAGTCCTAATCTTCAAAGGCGTGCTATGAGGCCATGAGGTGGTACTTGCCACATACAACAGAATTTTAGCTTTTTTCCAGAGGAGGAGAATTTTCATATGGTCTGTCTCTTTCCTTACAAACACTAACTAATCTCAGAGTTATGCAACACTGAGGTTGCAGGCAAGGTGCTACATCCACATTAGAGGGTGTTTAATATCCTGCAAGCGGTGTCTTCTTATCTACTGAAGGCAGAAAAAAAGCATGAGTCTATAGGCAGCAGTCTTGGAACTCTTCTGATTTATGGACTGTTATATTTAGCTCAATATTGTCCTTTTGAAATCAGAATGATTTTTTAAATTAGTAAGTTTTCCCAGCCTCTTTATTACCACAGTCTTTCAGAACAAGGAAAAGAGCTACGTAGTGAAAAAGTAGGAAATGGGATTCTGTGAACAGAGCTGAACATTTCAGTGGATAGTGGATTGACCTGTTCCATCTGATTATAAAATGTCCAGATTATTCCCACTGTTTGCATAATAGGTAAAAGTTAAGCAGAATTCTCCACTTTCTAATACAATGATATAAATCAAACTGTCCTAGGCAGATATGCGGCGCTTGTTCTGCCAGCTCCTATTAAAGGAGAATTGAAACTATGTTATGTTGTGAATACCTCGTCTGAATCTCCTGAGCATACAAAAAGGCAAAAACTGGAGCTCTCTATTGATTTCAGCAAGAGACACCATAATTCTCTGAAGACAGGACTCGGCTGTTTGTCTTTGAACAGCTGAAGCTTTGGAAAGTTCTTAACAATCCCAGTCCTCCTATTTTTCGGCCAGCTTTATTGCAGTTAGCAAAAGACTCTTGCTGTGACGTGATAATGTCTAGTACCGGTGCCTGAATAGAGGGTGTATCAGAGCTCAGAGCACCAAGTGACATCCTGCCGAGGTATTATTTCTGGAGAGTCAATGAAACTGAAAGCTCCAGAGGAATTCAGAAGTGGGCCACTACTGAAGGCTGATCTAAAGGTTTCCAAAATCAAGCAATCGCCTCTAATTGGATCCTTATGGTACTTACGGAGAGAATCCTTTCAGAAACTCACTTTTAGAAGGTGGCATGTAGAAAATTTCAAATGCGGTGTAGCTAGAGTACCAGTAATTAAAATCAGGCTACGATTGAATGTAACTTTAGAGATGACTGATTCCTTGGATGCTTAAAAAGGCTTTTTACATCCTTACTAAATAGTACCTGAATTTAGGACATCCTACTCTCTCTATTTCCAGACGTGGACCTAGTATTCTTCCCTTCTCTATGTTAGCAAGCCCTGCTTGTGTGTTCAGAAATAGTGCAAAGCATTCAGTTCACATTTAGAGCAGCGCAGTTCTTCTAAGGGCTACAAGGGAAAAAAGGGGTGCTTTGAATTTAAAACTCCCTCAGCAGTGGGCTGAAAGCAGTGACAGGTTAAAACAGGGCTGTGCATTTGCAGTGCTACTTCTGGATGGCACGGGTGCTACGGAAGGCATCTTCCCTGCCACAGAGAAGACTGACATGACAGATAGAGGCACATATCAACTAGCTGAAATCAGAGTGCTTATTCTCATGCAAATTATGGATTGTGAATGCAAGCAACAAACTCAGACTAACACCTGTCATATAACACCTACAGAAGATTTCTGCTTTCTTGTCTCAAGGCTGTCTTCAGTTAGCCATAAATCGTATTTTGACAGGGATTCATAAAATACAAATTATGGAACTAGTGAATCATGCTTAGTATTTCCATCAGACAAATTTGAATGGATGTACATTTTAACTGAGCTGTAAATAGATTAAATTGCAAAGTTAATCCTCTGAACTTCTGTAGATTTACACATTTTGAAGGAATATGATCTTGCATTCAGAATTTATTCCTAAAGTAATGCCAAGCCTAACTGTGTAACACATTGGTTATAAGGCAAGATTTAAGGGATTTACCCAGCACTATATCAGATGCGGTATCTGTTTTAGATATGTGTGCACGTGCAGTTTCAATTCACCAGTGAAGAAATATAATCAAAAAGGAACTAAAATGCTCTTTAACCCTTCTGCAGCATGACTGTAGGCTCAGATTCATCCTGCTGAACCACAGATACACAGCCAGGGTGCTTAAATTCAGAGTGGAGCTGCTGCAAGCATTCTCCATAGTCCAGAGGACAGGTAGCTCTGCCACTCAGACAGGGCTTTCTGAGGGGAGGCTGCTCCCCATAAGATGGCTGTGGGCTGACTATTCTCCCTGCCCTGCTGAGCCTGCTCTTAGAGGGGAAGCTCAAAGCAACTACACTCCTCTGCTGGGTGTCTTGTCTCAATGCTTTATTCTTGACAGAGGCACAGCAATTCTCTTTTCTATCTTGTAGAATTGATTTTGCTATAAAAAACAAGATCAAATCTCTGCAGCAAAATATGAAGGAAACAAACTGTGAAACACTGAGAGGAAAAAAGAAAAGATAGTAAGGAAAAAAGGAGTTGATATGTCCACGTGTTCTTTAAACATCTGTAAGAGAAAGCACAAAGTGGAAACTTTTTGTAAAATGTCATTTGGTTTTGAGCGAATCTTGAATGAACCTCATGTTTGCTTTCTCCTCTCATTTCCTTTGTGATACCCACGACATGTTATTCATGCCGTTTATGTACTAAAGAACTAAGAGGGGAAAATATTAAGTTCAACTTAATGGCTTGTTTGGTTTCCTTTCACCAGAAGTCACTTTTACATCACAGACTGCCTTCTGAAAATTGTGTAGAAGTCCCCAGGTAGCCACATACCTTAGACCTCCAACCATTTATAATTGTAAATACAAATGATGTTAATTTGATCTAGTTCTTCCTTGCTTACTCTTTGCTATAGCCTAATCTTCCAACATTTTCTGGAAAAAGAAAAAAATAGCTGACAGAACTGTGGTAGTTCCACCCTGACAGGCAACTAGACTTCATCTCAGTGCTCTTTCACTTCCCATCCTCAAAGGAAGATGGGGAGAAGATAACAGGGAAAAGTGTTCACGATAAGGGGAAGATGGGGAGATCACTCACCAGTTACTGTCATGGCCAAAACAGACTCAGCATGGGCAGATTAATGTAATTTCATTTCCAAACAAAAAACAATTTCTCTCTATCTACCTTTTCCTAACTCCTCCATTTGAGTAACGCAGGGTAACAGGGAATGGGGGCTGCAATTAATCAGTAATGTTTAATCTCTGCCACTCCTCCATGGCCACTCTCTGATCCTGCTCCATGTGGGGTTCTTCCCCAGCTGATGCCACGTGGGCTTCCCATGGGCTGCATCTCTCCCAAGTGCTCTCTCAAGCACTGCTCTGACATGGCTCTGGAACACGGAGCCCACCCTTCAGGCACTGCTCCAGCATGGAGCAAAATGTGCTCTAGAAAGGTTAATCCATACAGAAAATGACAAAACAAACTCAAGTGAACATTTTTTCTTTTCATAACAGCAAATATTTTCAGAGTCATTTGTTGTTACTTCCTTTACCACCCCCCCCCAAAAAAAAAAAAAACGCTTCAAATCATTTGTTAAACAACATCCGAGAATTTAGGTTTCTTACTTTTTCACTGAAAAAAATTGTGAGCAAGCCTAGCATTAATACTACAAAAAGAATGTGCTCATCCTTTCCTAATTTCTTAAGACAGATGAAAATATGGTTGTAAAGTTTTTACTTGTATTTGGGAACTTGCAGCCATTTTTATTTATTTCATTTCACTCAGCAGAGAAATAATAAAACATATATTAGAAAAAGCTGTTGCAGAACATAAGTTTGTTGCTTTGGGTTAAATGAGTAATAGCTACATAACTGTCATCATACAATCATTTTAAGCCTCTTTCCTGGTATACAGCTGTGGTTTTGGGCAATGCAATTAATTAGAGGGTAAAATCAAAGCAATGTATCTTTCTTCTCTTGTGTAATTTTTACTCCCTGTCTTTATATGGCTATCATGCCCTTCTAATTATACCAAATGCAATTAAATTTCATTATTCCAACTAACATTTTCATGTTCCTGTCCCAGTGTCAAACAATATACTTGGGGTCAAAGAAAAATATGTTAATAACTGAAAGGTGTTAGTGTCACTCATAAATACGTGGGAAGAGGTCTTCTAAGACTGTGTGGAACACAAGGCAGCCATGAAGATTATTGACATTCTAGAAAAAGGAGAGGTATAGTCAGACAATTTATTGCCACTTAAGAGCAGATTTTCAAAACATTCTGCTGACTAGCAGAACTTTCACTTAGGGGTGTTGAGTTTAAAATACTTAATCTATATCCACACTAATTCAAAAACATTGTTAGCGTTAATATTCATATTAAAATAATTTCTCTCTGTTGTTTTCCTTATTCCGCTATTTTTAAGGTAGTATAGTTTGATACTTTAACTCTAAAATGACCTTTTTCATGTTTTGTGTACCTGTCTAAAAAGAGTCAAAGATGTTATTTCAAGAAGAGGATAAACAGGATAATTAATGATCCTCCGGATAGATCTGCTGATACATGTTTTGCCACAAATGCCCTGAAAGAATCTGAAGGACAAAGCACAGTGGGTTGGTCACACCAGTTTTGATTTTCACAGGTTTTGCAGATGTTTGCCAGACCAAATGTATACTTCTGTCTTAGTCAGACCATAACATGGAAGAAAACACATAAGCCTGGCATTTTTATTTTATTTTTTTTAGGGACATACCATCAGCATGAAAACAACACAAGCTTATAGAGGCAGAATCACCTGAATAGAACTGTGCTACATCGCATCTGTTCTGTCCAGCAAGGCAGGCTTTAAACGAAAGGACTTGAGGATGAGGTCCGAAATGGCCACACTCACACCATTGCAAAGGACTGTGGAATAAGCCAGGCTAACCACAACAGTGACACATGTTCCATAGCTGCCTTCCATGCCACAAGCCAGAAGGCCAGCCACCTCAACAGTGTGTATTGTTGTGAGGGTTCCTTTTGCATCCCACTAGAGATTCCTGCATCTTCTGCTTCCTTTTCTTCTCTGAAGGGCATGGGGAATGTACACAAAGAAGTTGGAGATCTGTGTTTACAGGGCCATGATATCATTGTGATCATGGAGGCATGTTGGGGTAGCTCACGTGACTTGGAATGCTGTCAGGGATCGTTATGTACTTTTCAGGAAAGACAGACCAACAGTGTGAGGATTGATCTCTGTGATTTTGTAACTGCATCAAATTTCCTCCCATTCCATTGGAGGAAATAATGTCTCTTCTTGTACAATAGAGCAGAACTGTCCACATAAATGTCTCTTTTTTCTCAAGTAAATATAAAGAGAATCTCAACAAATCTCTTAAATTTTGACATCCATCTGTGCAGCAAACAATTAAATTTACATAAAATAAAATTTCCCTCTAAGGATCTATAATTAAAGCATAGTTATATCCCTAAGTTGCATGGACAGGATGTGACCAACTGTCTTTGAACTATTGTTGTTGCTATTATTTATTTGCAGTGAGCTAGAAAAAGGAGATTTGGATCAAGGTTGACATCTCATTGTACTTAGTCTCATTCAAACACTGTCTCAAAGCATAAAAGCCACAATTTAAGACTGAATATGCATGTGTAGAACACAAAGAAGCGGAAAAGTGAAAAAGCACAATATCAACACGTGGCTATAGATTTTAAGTGGGAATGTATGTACTTAATGCAGAAATTACTTATTTTCTCCAAAATCATGAATCATAATAAACCATTAATCTATAAGTTGAGAGATACTAGCAATCTCTTGTCTTATCAAGACACAGTTTCATTCAGGCATGATAGAAGAATTAGGCAAAGTACCATTTGAAGAAAGAGGATAAAAGGTTTGCTCAGGAAATATGGTGAGAGTTTAATGGCATATAACACAAGCCTTTTGCAAGGATCCAAAGTACAAAGCTGTTTCCAAGCAGTTCTTTTTTTTTTTTTTTTTCTTGTTGCTGTTTCCTTTTCTTCTGTCTTGGTGTGTTTTTGCCACTTACCATCTCAAACAAAATTATTTGGTATTTTACCATTGTTTGTCATGATGTGTCAGTGTTAAACAGCCTGTTTCTACATCTAGACTAGTACAGATAGACTTCTATGCAGTTTAAGATCTGCTAGTTCTGCTGTGACTGCAAATTGCCATGACTTGCCCTTGTGGGAGACTTGGGTAGATGTCTAAGATAGAGCCCAGATAGGTAGGGAGAGGTGAAGGTGAAGGTGAAGGCACCCCAAGCTGATGAAATGCTCCCTTCTGTATGCTTTTACGATACCTATTTGCATTTAAAAAAAAACATGAATAAAAGCAATATGAAATGAGTAAGAAAACAGAGTTCCAAATAGGAACGGATTAAAGCAAAACATTACAGACTGAGCAAAAAACAAGAGGCCCTGAAGCAGCCTTCTGGGTATGCTGCGAAAAAAAAAAACAACAACCCTATCAGAAAATATGTGATAGCATATGGAGATGTGGATGATATAACCTCTGAATTACAAAATCTGTAAAATGCAAGATACCAAAATCTCCTGGAAGAAATTGTTGAGATGCAGACACAGATCATGTTTGGAAAAGCACCGGGTATACCTTACAAGTTTCTAACCTTCACATAATGAACTCATGTGTTTTCCCTTTTCTCCCTTTTTCATTTTTTTTTCAACCAAAGGATGATTTGTTTCCAAGCATTACCAAAGTATGCAAAAGTATTCTGCACATGCAAAGACACTGCTAAGTGCTGCACACGTAAAAGTCTGTCATCAATTATATTTCAAGCAATTAATTCGATATCATCTTTCTTTTGTTTACAGTAGGCTACCATGAAGAAGGATGTCCCTCAGGAAAAAGGATATGGGGAGGGGAGAAAACATAGGAAGAAAAGGCTCAAAAAACACTATTTGGCTTGAAGCTTTTTCTAAGATGGAAAAAAACAGAAGTGAATGACGCATAAAGTTTTGAGTGCAACAAAAGAAATCTTGTTTGCTCGCCAAAAAACAGGTTTGTTATAATTATTACAAGAAAAAGGAGAAAAAGAGATGGGATCCAAAGGATTTGAAAAATTAAAAAATATACAGATTTTAAGGCAGCTTTTCTTTGTTGCTTGTTTGTTTGTTCTCTCCTTGGTAGATATGCCTTCTCTGGGTAGCTGATAAAATAATAATTGGTTCCATGTTCAGCACTACCTTGGCTTTAACCTCACTTATTGAACACAAGGAAAAAGGAATGTTATTTCACAGTCATGCTTTTTCTTTTTTATTTTTAACAGACTGAGGAATTAAAATATGATTCATTTCATAATAAGGAAAGGATGCTGCAGCTATGTGTAGAGCAGGGGCTCTTGCAGTGCACTCCTTTGTATCCCACTATGAGTAGTAGAGGAGGTGGGCAGAGCAGGGGTGCAGAGGAGCAGCAAGATGTGCACATCAGAGCTAAGGCTGGCATCTGGATTGTGTTGCTGCCTCTGATTTCAAGTTTATAGGCAAATTAATCCATGGACAAAACTGCTATTTGTCATGTAAAAACAGGTGAGAAATGCTGAAGGATCCAGATGGGACCTCTCAGATGTGAGAGGATCTTGGTAGACTGCAGCACTTTCTCCCAACTACCCAGTATGCTCCACCAGCCCTCCTCTGCCAGCAGTAGCTATCTGTACCATGCTAAGCAAGAAGGAAGCTTTCAGTTTTCTAGAGTAGCCTTACGTGGTGTTCAGACTTAACACAACCTTTACAGACCAGCTAATACTCAAAATCTGCTGCCCTTATCAAGATACAGAACAACGCATCCACCATCCTGAAGTGTGTAAGACACCATTATGTGTAAATCTTGAAGATATTCTCTAGACCAGCAACATCTGCAAACTTTCAAATCAATCATTAAAATTATAGCAGTCTGATTCTGCTGCTCCTACGTAAGACTATTTATAACGACTTGGCCCATCCAACCATCCAAAGCACGGTGATAATAATTGCCTTGTTTCCACTTAAACCAAACTTGCTTAGTGATAATACAGCCTTCACAGAGTGATTTTGCTGCTCTAATGGCAATTTATGATAGTTAGGACCGGAGGTCTACTGGTCTATGGGCTTCCTACTACCTCTGTGTGCTGCAGAATCTGGAGGAGCCAGAATCAGCCTTCTAACATCCAGCCTGCCTGTGAAAGTACATGCAGAAAAAATTCTTAAGAGTTTGGTGAACAGATTTCTGACTTAAAATAAACATGAGTACATGTTTATTTTATACATGGTTATCTAAGAGTTATATAGAAAGAACATGCAATCCAAAGCCAGTCATCTCAATGACATAGTATTTTAATACACCTTGAAATCAGAAGACCGTCCTTATATAATACTATCAAAACAATTTCATAGTGTTTGGTTTCCTTTTATCTCCGTAGTCATGGGAAATACGGTTTTCACAATCTACACAATTTACACAATTTACAAAGATTCTGTAGTTAGGAAATCATAATTCAGGAAAACAATATTCTTTGTGCTTTATAGGTCTCCCCTATGAGAAATGCCTGCTGCTGCAGTGTTTGCTTAAGTACCACGCTTAAACTAGACTCTAGCTCCCACGTGACTCACTAGCTCCATTTTCATTGCCCCTAGCAATTTTTTATTATTTACCTTGCTTCTGAAGTTCCTTGTAAGGAGATTAAAAGCCTTTACCAAAAAATACAGTGAGTTTGGGGCTCATTTTAAATGCAGTTATTCACTCTGTAAAGGAAGAATAAATAACGTGGTGACTGAGTCACAAAGCAGCTTTAATGCCATTGAAAAAAACCATTGGCCATTTTTCACTCAGAACAAAATGAAGGAAGAAGAAGATGGGAAAAGAAGCATGGTGAGCAAGAAAGCATTCAGTGTTTAAACCTTTATGCAAATTGATTATAAAACGGATCTGCAGCTTTGAACAGGATCATAAAATGAATGGAGAACCTGCAACATGACTGAGGGATGAGAGTCTGTCTTTCAGCCACTGATGTGACGTGAGGGGACATCTGCCAGCTCAGGAGGGAGTTTGAAGCCAAAGAAGATAATTGAAGCAGTAATAAAATCTCATTCAGGGACTCATTTTAGGTGAGCGCTTTCCACTTTGGCTGCATTTTGGAGCAAGAAACGCCTTTCCTACATTTCAGTATTAAGCAAATGATGCAAATACACCACACTCCCCTTCCCCCCCTTACAGCATGCTAAGCTAAACAGGCAGGTGGAATCTTCTGAGCTAATGACATACCAAAATCATCATCTAGCAACTGGTGGTGCCTAATAGATGCCTGCAGATGTCTAATTAACATTCATAAAGCCTTTGAATGCCTTAGATGGAGTCGGTGTATTTAGTAAAAGTGCAAATTATTATTATGGGTAGTAATTGCTTCAGAAAACAATTTTGAATATTCTAAAAAAAAAAAAAAAGTATTTTATTATTCCTTTTGCTAAAAGAGGATTGAGGAAAGGCCAATTGAGAATGCTTTTTTTCCCCCCCCCCATATATTAAGTATTGTGCACTTGTGTAAAATAGCAACAAACCAATGCTAAAAAGTGCTCAGGAGTCTCAGAAGTATGGATTTCTAACAAAATCTATTATTCCAGCTAAATCTGACAGAAATTCAGGCGATGAACAACTATCAGTGTGTTTGAATATTTGAAGCAGACTACTCAGTAATGCTACAGAGATACACACAGCATTCTATGTCCTTCTCTTGTCCCCGACCCTTAAACTGCTTTGCATATGGATATTTAAATACTTTGCACAGCTGTGTCTTGCAGGCTTCGCCTTCTCCATCTGTTTGTTTGTTTTCCTGGTTTTATTTTTCAGGCTGCTATTTTGTAAAAGCAAAATTATCCTTTTGTGTATCCTCTGCCTCTGTTGTTTCTTATAGATATTGTAAACTACAGCATCTGTGGTACTTCTGCCATTATAGATTTAAATTCTACTGGGTAGTGTGGGATAAAGATAAGAAACCTCAATAGATCGAGAAGCTGATGCCCTAGACTTACTTATAAATCCCCAAAGCTTTCTGATTACATTTTCTACATGGTAACCCCTTGTATAAGTATAAAGGACTTTTGTTGTTTTGATTTTTTAAACTGTGTATGATGGGTCAACATTAAAAGAGAGGACAAGCCACTGACTATTTTGCAGAGGAAAATTATTCTTTACATTAGCAAGAGTGACTCTTCAGATTATGTGAATGCTTTGACAAGAAATCTTCCTAAAAACTGAGCACATGTCCTAAGAAAAGTAGGGATTCAGATTTTATTACTAAATAATTTCTGCCTCTGGGTCAGCGTATTTGAAGGCTGAAAAGATGTGTTCTGACCTTTTTATTTTTAAAGAAGTAGAGGAAGTCACATAAGATTCAGAGATTTTCCTCTTATTTCTTAGAAACTGCGACAAGTTTTTCACTTCTATCTCCCACTTGTTTCTGGATTACTTTGTTAAGCACTTCACAAAGGATGTTAAAAATTAATGCTCCTGCTTACCTAAATATTTTTTAAAAAGCTCAGTTTTCAGCACAAATAGATGTTCTTTACTTAGTTGAGGTAATAAAATATATATATTTTGTTTTGTTGCATTAGATTGGAAAAATCTGATAATGATTTATTGTTAGGTCAAGGTCTTAGTTTAATAGAACAAAGGATAGAAGCCACATACCAAGAAGGCAAGGTGTTTATAATATCCTACAGCTCTTATATTCATTAATGTAGCTCTAATCCTTAGTTCCCTGTGATTGAGTGGCATCCTGTGCAGAGCCTATCAATGTGGAACAAATTACATGAGGATTGTACCTGCCTAAAGAAACCTCACAGTTTCTTTAAGCAGGTTATTTTAAAAGCTGTTATATTGAATTGTGAAATGTAATGAGCAACTCAGAAAAACATACCCTACAGAACAGAAGATTAGGAATCAGGAATCACCAAAATTAGTTCAGGATGACTGTGGGGAGAGGGAGTGGAAAGAAGGTAATGCCAAATTTTCATCATAGCTTCTGATTGTGATGTTTGCGCTTTGACACAGCTTGCATTCAATTCATGGGTGGTGCACAGCATTTCTAGCTGCCCTTTGACTCCAGTGAAATTTTAGAAAAGTTGAGGGATGCTGCCTGAGCCTCACAGAGAAATCTAACAATATTCAGATAACTCCTGGTACTTCTATAAACAACGAGCACACATCACCTTGAAACAGAAACCTGAAAGAAAAAAAAACAGTATCGAGATTAGTGTGTTTACACATTTGGGTATCCAGTTCACATCCTCTTTACTCATCAGTTCTTCTAGATTCACAGACTTTAGAGAAAAGAACAAAAACAGCAAAAAAAAAATATGTTAATTTCTCTAATCTTCATTCCCCACTCATGACAGATGTCTAATATTTCCTCAAATTACTCCTGAACTGAGGTTAGACATTTGTGTTTGGTGGAAAAAGGAATTTTTATCTATATGCCACTGTTCATCAGCTTCTCCAGTGTCTGTATAGCAGCCAACGATACACTAATTTTAATTAGGTCATGGCTGTATTTATAGTTGTTGCTGATTTGTTATTTTAGAGTTGTGCTTAGGAATCCCAGTTGTAGACCATTCTGCTCTCAGTCTTCAGAAGTGCAACAAGAATTTAATCCCTGCCTCTCTCAGATTACAGACTAAAATAACTCACTTAGGATCAGTATATTCCCCTTGCTTTCTTACAGTGTTCCAAAAGTTAATGCTTTGGTCTGAAAAGTACTAATGGATTCTTGTTACTAATAATAATTAAAGAAACATGAAAGATTCAAGATATGTGTGTGTGTGTGTGTGTGTATATATATATATACATATATATGTAAAGCTTACTGAAATGAAGAGATAAGGTCTCATTCTTATCAATTTTGCTTTTAAGCTCTACTTAGTGCAAGGAGAGGAAATGTAATAAACTCACTGGCCAACCCTGAGGACTGAGGCACCTGAAAGTCTTTATATTCCCATCTCAGCAAGTGTCAGTATCATCCCAGAATGTGACTCTTGCTATATTTCCTTGGCAAGTTTGCCAGTTATTCTGAAGCACGCTGATTCATGCACCCATAAGAATGGGATATTCGGAGCTGTACGTGTTTTACTCCTTGAGACCATAAGTGAACAAGCCAGCAAATGTTGGCACTAGGGCTCCCTCATACAAGTTCAAAAAGCCAATGCTTTTTTGTTTTATTTAATGTAAAGGGGTGATTCTATGTTATCTTGTTAAACTTGATCCAGTTTGTTCAAAAACACCTGAAAGCTAACAGCCTGTACCAACAGGCTTTGTACCAGAGCATATATTGCTCATCCCCATCGTACTAGAGCTGCTAGCATTTGTCCTCCCAAAAAAAAACAAAAACCCTAATGCAAAAAAAACTCTGAGGTGTATAACCTGAATAATGTGACAGATATCCAGTCATCTGACCACAGCTAAGCTGAATCATATTTATTTCATGAAGGACTAGTTTTGCTAGTGATTGCTAAAGAACATAGCAGTAAAGATTACAGAAACCAGAACTTCAAAGTCAGGTTAGGTGAATTAGCTCTTTCTACCTCGTGACACAGCATCACTTGTCCCAGTATTGATATGAACAACTCCAAGGTGGGGAGAAATTCCCCCACCCTAACTGAAATACTCTCCTTCACAACTGAATGAAGCTGTACTCCAAACAACCATACACTTAACCTCAAACTGAAAAAAGGAAATATTTTTGTACCTGACAAGGGGATACATTTTCACTTCCCCCACCACATGGGAAATGCACTTGGTGGGTAAAGCTAAAACACACCCCAGATAATCCCATGGTTGCTCTAGCAGCCAAAACATCTACTTGTTTACACCATATCTTCCTGATGAACAGTGTCCTGGGTGAGGCTCTGTGGCTGACCTTATTTTTCACATTCTGCAGTGATTTGTGTGTCATTTTTACAGAACTGTATGAAAATGCTTTCCAGTTTTTACAGACTTCTTTGGAAGGAACTGCTTTTACCTACAACAAAAGAACAGTTTTGTTTCTTAACAGCACTGAGGATAAGCCAAAATGCACTAATTTCTCCTCACTTGTAAAACATTTAACATATCGCTACCCACACCCTGTAATTTCAAGACTCCTAGGATTTATATTTTAAAAGCATAATTGAAACTTCTTGGCAAGGGCCCTATGACTTCCAGTCAAAATGGTTATAGAAGAAAAATTCTCTGTCTCCATGTAAAAGAAAACCTGCCTAAATTAAAAGCAGTTGATATTAGCTCTTTTTCCCCTATAATAATATCTACCATTAAGATGACAGCTAAAGTATAAGGTGTTCCTGCATTTCAAGGGACTGTGAGAGGAAAGAGGGTTGGTAGGGTTATTTTAACGATGCCAAGCTGAAATCACAATATATTTGGTCAAAGCATCAGTTTGCCCATCTATATATGGAAATGCATTTTTACTTTGAAATTTATTCAAGATCTCAAGTGTTAGCTCATAATATCATCATAATTCTATGCCTAATCCAGCAAAGGAGAGAAGGTGCAAATGTTCCTATTGTTTGTTATATACTTCAACAGCAGTTTTCTTAAGATTTTAAAATAATTTAGATGGAATATGTTATCTCGCTGGATGTGGGAGTATTGCTGGGGCTCAGTATTTTTTCTGCTCTTTACAAAAGAGTTGTTAATATTGTGGAGAGGGGCAGGTGTCCAAATTATGTCAGCATAGAAGCCATTCTTCTTCCTCTCAGCTTTAGGTACCAGTGTAGTGTCAGTGAAGAATGATAACCTAAAACAAAAAATTGAGCAAAATGCAACTAATGACCATAGGACAGGGGAAACATTGTGAAGGACTATCAATTATGATAATCTATACTCAAAGGTATTTCTTTCTTTTTTTGAACATTTAATCTTGTGTTTATCTAAAAAGCTCCTATAAACTACCTGCACTATAGTATTTATTTTTCCTTCCGCCAGGCAGAAGGCTACACCCCAAACAAGCATCCATTGACCAACAGTAATCTTGTTTTCTCTGCAGAACAGAGTTGTGACAATCCACAGCCACTGAGGCTCAGCATTTAGGTACTGCTCAGTGCAACCAGCATGCATCTACCTGCCCTCCTCTGCTCCATGATAAAACCTGACCCATTATAAACCCCATTTCATCCTACACAGGCAACAAACTGTTTTGGTTCTGCTTGCTATCTAGTATTCTGTTTTCCAGGTTTCATTAGCTTACAGGGAGAAAAAAAAATGCAATCTTGATTGTAGCTCATTTCCTGTTCAACGCTATTGCCTGTAGGCTAGAGACCGATAGACTGATGGCAGGTCTAGAATACAAGATCAAAATAAAAGGCAAGCTCTGAATATAAGTTATTCAAAGTCGTGTTAAAAAAAATAAAAATGTTCCTTCTAGGATCCGCATTAACAAATATTCAATGACCTCAATGCAATGGTGGTTATCAAAGAAAAATGTGAGGTCATGGTGGGGACAAATGTTACCCAGCAGTTTATCCAGCATTATAAAATTCTATTGCGAAGGAAATGACAATTATCACTAATCTTAGTGTCTTCATGTTACTTATCTTAAAATAACAATCACTTTTAGTAGGTAAATGAGATTTGGCCTTCCAGGAGATAAGAAAAAATGTTAAAGTTATGCTTATGAAAAGCCAAATTGAGTGCTGTGATTGCCGTGTCCATTTTTCTATATGCTGTCCTCATCTGTTTAGTCCTGTCTGTAGCTGAACTGTGTGACCCTTAGAGCAGGGAAACTGTTAAGCCATCAGAGAAAGATCCCTCTTCATTCTGAATGCTGTATAATACTCAGCCAAAGCAGCCTAAATCCCTTTATATAAACACAGACAAATAAATGTATCATAGTTATTGGAAGAGACTTTGAAGAAGCTGTAGTCTATTTGTAAGAGCTGCTCCAAAAGTAATGCCTCTTATTTTATGATATTGACCCAGAATGTCACAAACAGATGTTAGGAGTATGGTAGTAGAGGTTGAACCTTCCCACCAGTATTCCACTACATTTTGTTGCCGTCTGATAGATGGCAGTAGAAGGGCAGTCTGACACAATGGCATCTGATGTAGAAGTCCATATGAAGCAAAGGTGTGGAAATGAATGCCTCTGTACAGAAAAAATGGCACCTGTTGAATTCATTGAAACTCTCTAAAAAATGTTGATGGAGACCAAACAGTGGATGTCAGCACAGTGAGGCTGTGGGGTGGTGAATTTCAGCAGTGGTGACAGCAATGTGAAAGACAAGGCACATTCTGGACAACCATGCATATTGTTATGAGTGCAGCATGCGGGCATTCAGTCACGGCTGGTGAAAATGCACAGCTAATGGTGGTGACTATGTTGAAAAATGGTATTTTGCAGCTGAGAATTTGTTCTATCAAATAGTGTTATCATGCTCTTTGTATCTGTTGTAATTTCCATGGAAATAAGAGCCATTACTTTCACAATGACCTACACATTTAGAAAGTCTCCCCAGTACTCATGTGGAGGACAGAAATGAGGACGTTTTAATTCTGACAAAATGATGTGTTGTTTTTCTTTTGTCAAGTACCTACAGATGACAATACAATAAAGGATAATAGAAGATTATGAGTATTTTCTTTCCTATCCTTCAAAGTTTGCATAATATGCTCCCTCATTTAAAGAGGACATCAACATCTATTTTTTAACTCCTTAAAGTCAACCTTATGTTTAGCTAATATAGATAATGTGTCCTAGCACACAATTTCATCATTGCTGATGTCTACCTTTGGAACTGTAACATGAAAGAGTATCACACTGTAAAAGCTTCATTACATTTAATTTGTTATTGTTTTGTTTATGTTTTCTTCTTTGCTTGTTTAAATTATTTTTTTAGTATGTGTGTACCCTGGTAAAATTCTGTGAAATAACATACTCTGGAATAATAGTTTGCTGTTTTTCCTTTAGAGTTCATTCAACACAAACATAAATACTCCATTGATACAGTTTAGAGGAGATTATTTGTAAATTTAGCTTAGCAAAACCCAGTATTGTGTGCTGATAGGCAAGAAAAGCTATGCCTATACTTCAGTGAGGAGTTTAGACCTGTGCACAGGCATAACTGAGCTACTTCGATCTTCTAATCTTTTCTTCATTCCTATATTGATGGCAGAAAACCTAACAGAATGTAGCTTTTCTGCCAAAACCCAGGCTTAAGTGAGCAAAACCCAAGCTTAAGTGCAAGCAGAGTATGGTAGCATAATTTTGAGCAATCAATATTATGCTAGCACATAAACTTGAACATTCACATGGCAGCTGTATCCTATGGTATGCAGTTTTAAATTAAAACTAGCTCGGTATGTCTTACATATGCTACAATCACACTTCAGTATGAAGCCTTCATATAGCCTAAATCGAAGCAGCAACGCATACTTCACACTTAGAAATGGTCTTCCAGATCTGGTCATGTGTGGGACAGATGTGTAACGCATTTCTCACATTTATAGCAAAAAAACAGCTTTATATCAACCTTCCTGTTGTACTTCTCAACCACCCATTTCCAGATCTCGCTGACAGCAGCTGTTGTGTAGCATGTTTGGTTTAATATCATTGCACCCCTGTTTTTATCCATCCCATGGAAGCACACATTCTCCTGGGCTCTCTCAGCAGAGTCTCTGAGGGGCACTGAAGTGAGCAGGGAAGATAATAACTGTGGCATTGAAATGTGTGCACGCCTACTGAAATGAGAAAGCAATGCTGACCATGAGAACACATAGCAAACTTGGCCATGGGAGCCATTTGAGCAGGGATCCTGGACTGTCAGCATATTTTTAGAACAAGTAGAATGTCATGGTCTTGCTGCACACTAAACCACTAACCACTTTATCCCCCAAATCTACTATTTCATAATACGATGGAAGTGTTATAGAGAAGAAAATATATCAGGGTTCTCTACCATCACATAAAATGAGAGGTCAAAATAAAACATGGTTTCTTCTTTTTTTTTTTTTTTTTTTTTTTCACAATGTAGAGTACTCAACCAGTCTTCCGTATTGTTGCCAGGCTTCACTTGGAGATATGATACCACCGCATGGAGATGACTCGTTACATCACCTGCTGGCCTCTCCAGCAAGCAGCACCTACCACAATGCAGCATGGATTAAAAAGCAGGGGAGACTGCCACAGGGTTAAGCTGGAGTCTCACAATGTGTTACCATTTAAAAGCAGCAAATGTGATGCTTTTTTTTCTGATAATATTTGAATCAGAGCACTGCACGTTATTACCCTACAAACTACCCTGCTGTTCTTTCTGTTGTTGTAAAATGAAATTGGAACCCATTGAGTAGGGGTCCAATTTAGCTCACTGTGGTTAAGTACATTTTACCTGACATGTGTCCTCAGATCTTCTGGTGAAAGTAATTACGAAAGTGAATTATATGGTAATCTATGATAACAAGTGCCTGTTTTCCTGCTTAGTACATTGGAACTATAGTCTGGAAATATGGGGGTGCCACTGTAAAATAAATATCTTGCTGTTGCTTTGTTGCTGCTAATAACAAATGTCCATTGTTAATGCTATTAAAACTACTTAATATTTTGCAGTATGCTTTGTGAATTAATAGTACATGACAGAAGAGAGATGTCTGTATGTTCATCTATTGCTAACTGGACTTGTAGATTTTGTTGTCTGAAATACACTTTTCATCCCAGTTTAAACAAACAATTTTTCTAATTTATTGTACCATGAAGGACAAGACCGGTAAAAGTAGATAGACTAAATGAGAGCAATTAGTGTTATGGCACAGATATCCATTACAGCCCAGCTAGCATTAGCATGTTGTATCCTGTTTGAAGAGAACTCAGCACAGTGGTATTTGCTAATGTTATTACTTCTACATTCAAAAGAAAGTGAAATGGGTCAAGATTCAGGAACTGTAACCATAGTAATGAGTAGCAGGATTCCAGCATTTAAAGGAGAACTGTTAATTTTTTAAGAAGAAAAAGAAAGAAAAATAATAAAAACAACAGGGAAATCGGGTACAAAAAGGACATAACCTGACAGTAATGCCAAAGAGCCCAAACCTGATCTCACTGAAATTATCTAAACTCCTATTTATTTACTGGAAAGAAGATCAAAGTTCAGTCTAGCAACTAATAACAGTTCCTTATGAATTAAGGTTGCTAGAGAGGATGCTCCTGTGCTTGGCGATCCAAGGAGTCTCAGCCAGGACACGAATCTCTTTTCCCAGTCTTGTACTTTCAGTATGCCCAAACAGAAGGACATGCACTACATTATAAACAGTTAAAGATAGCCTTTGCCAAATGTAATAAAAGCTGTTTGCAGATTGAAACTTTGAGAACTTCAGCATTTTTTTTCTTTTACCAATCTGCAAACATTGCACAACTCTTGAAAAAAATACATGTTCCAGATTTTCGAAGAACTTTAAGAATCACATAGTTTAACTACATTTTCTTCCCATTGTATCAATTTCCAGGTAACAAAAGTGTATGATCTCACACCACACTCTATGAGATTGAAATTCTGTCTTCATACCTATGCAGTACTCATAATTTCAGTAATGTTATATGAATATGGATCAGAGAAGAGTTTCATCTGAAATGCAAAGATTTCAGTCTCCTCCAATTTGACACGTAGTAGAATCTAAATTGTAGGCAGCCAGACAGCCAGTCTCAACATTTTTTCTTCTCTCTAAATTTTTTTTTATCACTTAGATTACGTACTTCTTAGAAATTTTTGAACAGATTTTTAAAAATATCCCTTACAGTTTAATAAATAATGAATTCTTTAACTTGAGCAATTGTGTGTCTGTGTTCTCCAATCTTATTTTCGAGATGGCCTGTTGTCTTCTCTTTCAGCTTCTTATGCTTCTCCAGAGTGCAATTTCTATTACTGAATTTTGTGCATTGGAAAGTTACACAGTTAGGCAAAATTATTGTCGTGGTTTTATGATTTTTTGGTACTGGTATTCCACATCATGGCATCATGTAGTGCATTGGGAGTCAGGGAGAACTACATTCCCCAGAGGACTTTGCAATGCTTTGTTTTTTTTTCACGTGTTTTCCGCTCAGAGGGAACAGATAAAAACCCTCTGCGGTCACAGGACGCTCTCTCTTTCCTCTAGGATCACTTAGGAGTGGGTGCTCGCTGCCGTCCGCCTTCAGCGTTAGCGTAAGGCCTTCGGTTTATCGGGCACTCACTCTCTCTCTCTCTCTCTCTCTCTCTCTCTCTCTCTCTCTCTCTCTCTCTCTCTCTCACTCGTTTTGTTAGATTAATTAGGCTTAATTCCAAATTGTATTGCATTATATTGTGTTATTTACTTCCTGATGTCTTATTTAGTAAATTAGCTTTTCCCCCTCAGATCATTGCCGCTGTTTTGTTTTGGGGCTTATTTCCATTTTTTTTTTCCTTTCCCCCTTCCCCCTGTCCGGGGTGTGGGCCTGTGGGTCTCCTTCCTCGGTTGTTGCGGGGCCGGGCCGAACCGGCCCACAAACCCTTGACAATTATCCATCCAAACTTCTCCCATCTGTTGAAAGAGATAGAGAGGCTAACTGACCTGTCTTTCTTCACCAGCTACAGGAGGAGTCTAGGCAAAGAGCTTAAAGTAGAAAGGTAGCCTTTAAACAGTGGGAATAATAGATAATTTACAAATAAGACAAATAAATGGTTGCCAGCCTCCTAGGATGTGCACATGTTAACTAAGGAATAAATGTGCTTTGAATATGCTGAAATATTTGGTCAATATTATTTGGTTGTTTCTACTTCTGGCTCTTTCTAGTGTGTCTCCTGTTTTTGAGTTAGCTCACTTTTGTTAGAAATGTATGGCAAAAGGGCAGCAATCTTTCACTTTTTTTTTTTTTTTTTTTTGCTTATAAGCAAAACCCTTCAACCAGGAAATATGGTGATAAAATTCAAGCTTTTGACAGAATAATTAGGTTTCCCTTCTTCCAAGAGAAACTATGGTGTAAGAGTACCAGTGGTCTGCAAACTTCTGCCTTACTTTAACCTCTCCATACTTCCTCTTTCTCCTTTCATTCATAAGCAGCCTCTTGGCTGGCCTCTGAGTGCATTACTGTTTTTATCAGAGTGGCATTAAAATCACTTTTACCCTTCTCTGATAACACCTATAGCTCCATGAGCCCCCTCCATGTGACTGCACGTTTGCCTACTTTCCCTCCTAGACCTGGGATGCTTCTGTCTTACCATCTCCCTGTAACACTTCTGTCTCATGGGTAGTCTCCAAAAATCAATAGTTTCAAATATCTATAGGGCTTCAGTCAGTTTCTCTTCCAGTGCTACAGGAGGAATCAAAGGGGAACCATTCAGAAGAGAAGGAAACAGTATTTTTGCAGCAACAAACAAAGCTTACTAACATTAAATCTTCCCAGAGCTGAAGTGAGAGAGCTGATATTTTATGATTTAACAAAACAACATGAGTCCCAGTCAAGCAGATATGATGTGAGGCTTCTGCTTCTGTGGTCCTTTATAGGTCAAATCAGTTTGCTCACACAGTGGACCAAACATAAAATTCAGTTCTCTTCACAAAGCTTCATATAGTCCTAAAAAGTAGAAAACAGTTTAGATGCAGAAGCTGAAACAGAAATAAAAAAGAGGGAAAAAAAAAAATAAAAAATTAGAAATGGAAAATCAAACCAGTATGCACACAAACACACACATGTGCACATGCACATGATGGCAAGTCTTGCTGAAGCATGTAGTGAGCTTTGGTTTTTAGGAAGACATAGAGCAGGAGCTTTGAAATCCTACTTTGGATTTTCTTAGAGTTTTCCTTTGTAAATCATGACTGATTGAAATAAACTGTCAACTGCAATTTGTTAATTTTATATGCTTTACTCCCTGACTGAATGTGTAAACTTGCCAGAAAAAGAAATGTTTAAAAAACATTAGTAAATTTTATGTGTTGTTGAAATAGTTTTTTAGTGCTTAATCCTAATGAATGTTTGAGAAGAGCATCCAGGAAAATGACTGCCACATGCCATGTCATAATGAGCACAATAAATTCATTACTAATAAATTGTTAGCCTCTTTGTAAAGGGGAAAAAAGCATCTCTATAATCATTGCCACGCTAGAGGTATTAAAAAAAGAAAAAAAGAAAAAAATCCAAAGCAATTTAAAACTGCATTTACTGTGTCTACAAAAAGGCCTGCATTTAAAACAGCTGTAACAATTTGTATAATGTTAAGTATCACAAGACTTGTCACACGATAAATATTTCTCTTTAAGGTAAATGTATTATAGAACACAACACTGCTTAAAAATAGCAACAACAATTTAGGAGGAAATGAGAAGGACTACATCTCACTGAAACTACAATTATGCAAACTGAGATTTGAGCAGAAATCCATGTTTTGAGCCTGTCATGAAAAGCAAAAGAAGCTATGTTCATTTAAAGGGTTAATGAACTTCAGAAAGAATATGAGTGTGTGCCGAGGAGATCAGGGGAATGAGAGCAGGAATGGAACGATATCACTGCTGTAAGCAGCACAATCAAAATGAGGGTTTACAGTGCATTAGTATCAACTTCTGAAGATAGGAGTCAAAGAAAAATTCCTGCAACACAATATGCAGGAATACAGAATTCAGTCTCAGAAAGTCTCTAAACCAGTTAGAAAGTGCTTTGGCCTTTTCCGTAATTAGATAAAGAATATCATGACAGCACATTATGTTTCCCCAACACCTAACGTCCTGAAACATCACCTTAAACACTCATAAGATCGCTTCCAGAAGGAGACTGGATCTCGCTAGTGACACATTTGTCAGGCATGTCAGCTGTTATCATTCCTATGACCCCAACACAGAGATATTCAGATTTACTAATGGACTCCTGGGAATAACTATGAAAATAACTGTTACCCTCTTGAGAAGAATGAGAAAGAGCACGACCTACGCTTATTTTGAAACTACAGATCTGCCACTGTCTGTACTGGCAGCTTCGACTTCAAATTGGAAAAGGTGGCATTAACTGTAGCAGACTTGTGAAATATCTGTCCCTCTTCTATCTGGCTAAGAACTGGCCCTGAGATTAGTTGTATAGTAGGCCAGCAGTAGTAGAAGGTCAAGCAAGATGGGAAAGGGGAATTTTACTGGAATTTAGGATTCCAAAGTAATGAGTTTGGAGAATTTGCAGGCTGAGATGCTATGCAAAGGAAGTCACACAGACTCAGATCATAGCCATAAATTTAGATTTATTTTTGTATTTCCTGCTGGCTGGTTACTCGAGTTCTTAATTCTTTTCCTTTTTTTTTTCCCCATGTTTTCAATGAGGAGTTTACTCACCAGAAAGAATGTTAAAGGCCTTACCTTGAAAAGCCTTAATGCCAAATCTCACAATTACAGAATTGCAGAGTTTGGAAGGGAGATATTGAGTCCAGCCCCACTGCTGGAGCAGGCTCCCTGCAGTAGGTGGTGCCTACTAGATGTTTTGGGTTTGGGCTTCTTTTGAGTTTTATTTTTTTTATTTGTTTCCTCGTTTGCTTTTGAATTTTGTTCATATGATTTGACACAAGGTTAGCAGTAGAAGGCTCTCTTCTCAGTGGTAGCAAAACATAGTAAATGTGATGTAACAACCCTGTTCCAGAGGTTGTGTGTTGCCTTAATTACTGATGATCCATTTTCACTGCGTTCTGCATGATTCAGTGGATTTATGTTTCAACCAACAATCTGTGATTTGGACAGAATATGGCATTATATCTACACAGAAAAGAATCTAGCAACCTTTTCTTTGATAAAATCTAATTCCCTATTTATTTATTTATTTTTAAATTGGGTGGGAAAAGAGCTTTTTGAAAGATATGTTTCCTCTGTTGCTCCTACAGAAATACATCAGAATGAGGTCAAGACAAGCTCTAAACCATGTCAGTCTTAGAAAAAAAGTAAAGACATTCTCCAGAAAGTGGGACAGCTGCATCGTCTGTGCCTTCTTACTTCCCCTGTCTGGAGTCAGTGTCTGGGTGGGAGGAAACTACTGCAGAGGGATAGATGGAGAGATGGGCAGGCTACCTCCAATATGGAGCTGCTACTTGAGAAGTTTAGAGCACAATTTCTCCTGCACCATAATCTTATCCATGTTCAACTTTATGAGACAGAAGTTAACGCTGGTGGCGAGGATGATATTTTTGTTTGTTTTTTTGATGTGGTCACTGCTTCCTAAGAGCGGATCTGGGAGCGTAACATTCATTTTATACAGACCCACAACTCACCACATTTACAATAAGTTCTGAGGGGGCTGAAGCTGAAAAACCAGAAATATCTCCCTCTGTGGCTTGCTCGTACTGAAATTTAAACAGATACTGATTTGTACTGACATTCCTATTTACTTTCCAAGACTGTAATGACTAATACTTCCGTAGAAGTATCATCTCTAACTACACTAAAAGCTTCCACTTTCCTCAACTATAAAATTTAAGGATTCATTTAAATTAGGAACCTACTCTGTCCTTGTCATTTTTGTATACCAGGATATTGTAAAATAAATTTATCACAGAAAAATCACTTCAGTTGGTATTCTCATTTGATTTTTCCTTCTAAGCCAAACATCCATAGCTGTTGATGGGCTGTAATTTCTCATTTGTAGTAAAAGAAAAAGAAGGCAATACAAAAGGTTGTGTTTTGTTTGTTTGTTTATTTGTTTTGCTTTTTTTCTGGCAAGTTTAGGTTTCATCCTAGCAGGACACATTATTCTATATTGAATCCTCATGGTCAGTAACTGAAGCTTAACACCTTGGAAATTATTTTTGATTTTGAGGATGTGGAGGTTCATCTGGAAAATATTCCACCCTTTGATCCAATACACATCAATTTAATACTTACCTTAACAGCTTAAAGACAGAATTCCTTATTTCCAGCTTTTCCCTTGTTATCAGGACAACATAGAGAATTCTGTTTACCAGCAGTCAAATGAATTGCAGATGACAGTCAAAAAGGAATTTGTTAAGTCTGTTCAAGAGAAATTGTGATCCGCTTAGCTTAAAAGATGCCGTCAAATTGCCATTTCCAATATTTTCAAGAATGTCTAAAAAGCTCAAGGTCCACACTGAATTGTATTTTTCCCCACCTTTCTTCTACTATAGGCTCAAAATACTTTAATTTATTATAAATATTATAAATATGAATTCATATTTCATATGCAGGATAGATGTTTCTACCTCAGTTCTTTCAGTGTATCTCTATTTCTTTTTTGCTTAGACAAAATTTTCTCTTCCTACTCTTAAATAACATAGCTGATTGTGAATACCAAACTATCAGCCTTGTTATACTGTTTCTGCACACGTGTTTTTATGGCCTGCTCTTGCAGATATTGCTTGCTTTGGATAATCTTCATTTACCTCTGTATTTAAATTGAAGTGAGAGGAACTTCTTGCATAAGAAACTTCTTGACATGAACAATGTTAGCCAGGCTCTTTGTAGGTATTCCAGGATGTGATTATTCCTTCCAACAATATTATGCTTCAAAAGAAAGGGTAAGAAAGGAAACCTCCATTGAGTGCAAGTCCTTCTGAAGCCAAGCACTGAAGTCTCAAGACCTAAATTGGTACACACAGTCTCCATGAGACTACCAAGCAGTTTTTACCATCCACAAAATCTTATTGAAAAGGATATTGAAAGAGTATTAGTCTGTGTAGCCTGCAGATTTCAGCATAGTGCAGTTGCATATTTTCAGACTTGACAGTTTATACATTTTGTGTATGTGGAAATTTATATTAAAAGGGACATGAGATTTCTTCAGTATTCTTTTAGGTTCAATTTGTCTTTGATGAGTACAAAGCACCACAAGGAAGGGCAAAGCTGTAAGGAAGTTCCTCAAGCTACAAACCATATTGTAGAATGAATATCATTGTTGTCCCAAAATCCTTAAGAGCACAGAGACTGGTGTTTCTATATAATTTGTATACCTGCAACATATGAAAAGATATAAACTACTTCTTTTTATGTCTCGTATTTTTGACCCAAGCAGCACCACTGACTTTGATGGCCAAGAACTCCATAAGGCTCTATGAAAGACAGGTGACCCATACCTAACAAAGTAAGCATCCTCAGAAAAGAAGCTAATCCTTTACATTCCTTTCTCCATTCCCAAGTGACAACATTTGTCACTTATATTTCAGAATGAAAAAGGTTGTTCTGTTTTTCATGATGGATGAACATGTAAATTTTGTACACAAAATTGTCTCAGAAATCAAGTTTTTTACCATGTTCCAGAAACAATGGCTTATGACTGACCCAAAAAGTAGGAGCACCTTTTCCAGAAGTGTTTGTTTCTAATCTGTATGACCAATGAAGTGTCATGTGAAGCATGGCATCCAGCCAAATGGATATAAGATGGCTTCTGGAAGAGAATGAATGCTGAGTGAAAATGCTGCTTGGCCTCATGAGCTTCCAGGGCAAAAGAATTCCAGACACTGATAAAACTCCTAATTGATACAATGCAACAACCCTTATATACTCCATGTGGTCTATCATGTCCCATTCAGGTCATCCAGCTCTTTCTGAGCAGTGTAAGTGAGAAGCTGGGCAAACACAGCTCTGTTCTGTCATTTTATTCAGACAATTGTGAATCAGTTTCTGTGAGGCTTAGAAGATGTTTAGAACCAGAAAAATAAAAAATAAAAATAAATCTAAACAAGTGTTTGACTACCACAGTAAGCTGCAGATCATGACAGGCTAACACAGGAGAGCACACAACTTTATGAAATCCAGGTGTTCCAGAACAGCTAAATGGAAGAATTCACTTGCATAATTTGAGAAAAGTTCTGCTCTGAAATATGACAGGAAAACTCTTGCTCAATACTGTTGTTACTATTTAAACTCAAACTGAATAAACAGATCCAAATGAGTTTGTCTTTAAAACAGACTTCCAGCATATGTACTCAGGTGAAAATATAGAACTGTGTAAAGAAATGAAACATGGCCAAGTACTTCACACTATGGCATTCATTGTTCTGATACCTATAGAAAGAGATTCCCAATGCTATGCCTTATGAAGACACGTTTCTCTCTCTTCTTACAAGTACAAAGATATTCTGTTCAGCACTAACACCCAGGCCTGACTATTGTTTTCAAAGATGTAGCAATACTAAGTCATCACACAATGACAACAGAACAGATCATATAATACCTCAAGAATGCTTAATGCTGTACATTCTTGAAAAATTATCCTACATCTAAGCAGCAAAGAGGTCTTTATTCACCTGGTAAGAGAAGCCTTTTCTTGCTATTTTGTATTAAAGAACGTGTTCTACACCTCATTCTAGGATAAAACAGTGTATGCGACTTCTAGGTCACACTCTGTACGCAGGACTGTCCTTGGGTTTTGTTAATATAAAAACTTCCCAGCCCTCTAGAAATGTATTTTCTAGAAGTGTATTTTCCTTCACATTTCTAGCTGAAATTCTAATGCAGATAATTCAGGAGAGATGGGAATTCATGGAGCTGGGCAGAAATATTGACCAGGACCTACAATACTCTAAGTATGTGATATATTATTTGTGTTTCTCTCCCTACATTACAAAATAATTTTCTAAGTGGGAAGTGTTTTGGGGGGGAAATTTCTTTGCATGATATGCAGAAATTCTGATTAAATATGATAATATTTTGCCAGTTCTCAGTCAAATATGCTGAATGCAAATTCTTCCCTTTGAAATGCTTTGTATGAACACCATTTTGTCAGAATTTCTATCAACTTCTGCTTAAATTACAGTAATGTTAGGTACCTGTAGTTCATTTCAGAATATGTCAACAGGGGCATGGAAATCAAAGAGGTAAACAGAAACCCAGATACAGTACAAGATGGTATTATGGAAGATTTCTTTCAATTTGGTAGCTTAATTCAAGCCCTTATTGCTTTAAATCTGCTCTTTTTTGGACTGAGTTACATACATTATCAATCTATGCATAGTTCTGCCCATCATCTGTTGCTTTTGTAAGTTGGCCAGAGGAAAAAAAAGTAAAAATTGCAGAGGATATCTGGTAGTATGTGCAGAACTTGGTCAAAAATAAATATAATCTTAGTTATCACCTTAAAGAAAAACTTCTATTTGAGACAATCCTTTTTTAAAAATATTTTTTATTGTAACATTTAGTATTAAAGAGGGCAGAAGCAGAGAGCAGTGGAAAGAGACTTTTTAATTATTATTTTTTTTAACAAAAATAAAAGCATGCTTGCTTTAGATTAGGGCTTAGTCCTTAAAGTTGCCAAGTTTTCTGGTCCCAATTCAGTAAATCAGTTATGCATGTGCTTAAATTTTAAGCACATCATCAGTTCCAAAGAAATTATCTGACTCACACATGCCTCATACATGTCTGGACGAGAGCCAGGGATCTCAGCACTTTCCAGTATTAAGATCTTCGTTTCCTAACTGAGCTAAAAGTAAGAGGTAGATTCCGCAGAGAACGAGGCCTCCCACAGACCTCCACATTCACAACACGAGCTGAGAATCACATCTGGTTCCACTGTAACCCACATACCTCTCAGTGTGATGTGACTATCCCTACCACAGTGCAGAGCTGGTCACAATGTTCCTGTCCTTGTCCCTTTAAGGAGTGAATCATATTCAGTGTTGCTGAAATTTCTACTTATCCAAACAAGCACTAAGAGGAGCATTTGAACAGAACGGAGTTTTGAGTCATGTAGGTGGTTTTCTTGTGTGGGAAACTACCCACTTCGTATCTATGTGATTAGGAAAGTCAGCCTCATTTGCCTCTGGCTGTCTGAAGAAAGCAACAAGAAGTACATTCATTCTCTTCTTCATCTCAAGACCACAGAAAGAGGAAAAAAATGATAGCTAATATGTCATAGGCAGTTTAAAAGAACATATTCCCTCTTAGTAAGGTATCACTTTGACCAGTAATTTTTTTTTTCCAACGTTTTGTATTGTCTACCCTGGAATCCAGTCCATCTAAATAGAAGAAATGTTATCCAACTGTCTGCTGAAATCTTAAAACTGAATAGTTTTCATGGAAGACCTGATAAATGCAAGTCAGCTTTGGAAAGCTTGGTAAGTCAAGGGTGTAGAGCAGCATAGGCAATGATCCATGTGTATAAAAAAAATAACAGACAAGAGACACAAGTATCATAGACAAAGAAAGGATAAAAGACAGCAGCTTCTCACAGCAGCACGAAGGTGATGTGACTGGTTAAAATAAAAGGACAGGATGAGATTTCAGTTGAGGCAGATCTGGACCGCAGCATGGGATTTGGAACTGTTAAATAAATGTGGAAGGTGAACAAGGATAGCAATCCCTTAGATATATCAAAAGTCCAGGGAGGACACAATTTCAGGAAGAGCAGGCTGTGAACACCGCTGTTGTTGAGGATGGCTAGTGAACCAAAACACCAGTCAGAAGCTTGTTGGCTGAGCTGGAGGGGAGCAAAGGGAGAGGACTGCACAGCCCAGCAAGAAAAGTGCCTGTTGTGAGGCCAGGGACGGCAGTTAAATGCTTTCCTTTACGTAGGTGTGGGACAGGCTGTGCAGAGAAAGGGTTAGCATGTAAAGAAATATACTCCTATGAGCAATAAGTAGGCTGGATATTAGGAGCTGGAAAATAAAACCTTTCCCACTTCTGCTCAGCTTTGACACCATGCTGACAACTGCACTCTCCAACATGAAACTGGTATTTCAGGGAAGAGATTTTATTAAAATCGATATAACAAACTGTGACATCTTTCCAAAAGAGAGCTTAACAACAGGTTTGTATCAGTCTTGCTAGCAGCCTTTGGGCTGCATTTTCAATCTATGTGTACAGTACAATGTCTGTTGAAGGTGCCAAGCTGAAACTGGTGACATCAGCAATGACAAAGGGTGAGGATTGCCTTTATGCTGCTCTCAGCAGCCTTAATAGAAAAAAAAAAGATTAATCATAAGTGCAAGAAAAAGCTGTCAGAATGCCTCAGCTGCTTTACCATTAAATTGCACTGGCTATGTCACTTATTAGTTCTGGACTGACTTTTCTATTTTTACTATAAACAAAGGTAAGTAATTATAAGCAACATCTGCATGTATGCTCCCAAAGTGTGGATAAAACTTTTCAACACACTGAAATATACTTGTTAGTGTGTGTGTTTAGCTCCCATCTTGTAATAAGAAGCAAATTTACTGAGAAAGATTAAAAAGAAAATCATCTGTGCTACCTTTGGTCATTTCCTTATTGACATTTTGGATAAGAAATAATTAACACAAGGCAATCTATTTCTGTTGTTATGTGCATAGACAGTTATGAATATTTCAGAGAAACAATCAGAAAATTGAAGTACAGGAAAAAGTATAAAATTCTATTTCTTTGCAGAACATGAGTGCATGATTATATATACTTTTTGGTATTCAAATCTGAACAGAATTATCTGTAGAATAAATGGTCATGAAAATTTTTCATAAATAATGTAAAATTTACATCCATATAATTAAATACTGTAAAAATAAGCATTGAAGAAAAAATAGCATTTATTTATGTTGCTCAAACTTTGCAGCTAAATTTGACATTCTTAAGGATTTTACAGGCTAAAACTTGTTAGTTTCTCCAGTCTTTCCTCAAAAAAAAAAAAAAGGGCACGCTTTCGGGTTCTCTGGTCATTCTTTTCATTTTTTTCTGAAATTTCTTCAATTGTGTGTTTGAACATTTGTTAATGTTACTTCTCAACAATTCTACTGACTTTTCCTGAAGTAGTCTCTTATTTTAAGAAAAAGCAATTTAGCAATAATAAGGAAAAATGTGATGGTAATGTTGGAAGTACTCTGTCTCTACCTCAAAGCTATTGGAACATGTTCAGTACATGAA
Source organism: Callipepla californica brunnescens (assembly GCA_023055505.1). Lineage (NCBI taxonomy): Eukaryota > Metazoa > Chordata > Aves > Galliformes > Odontophoridae > Callipepla > Callipepla californica. The sequence goes on from JALIRH010000007.1 coordinate 8,651,534, forward strand.
GAGAAAATAACTGGAAAAAAAGTCACATACTTCATATAACTGTATATATTTACATGGTTAAGATCACCATGATTATCCCTCATAATCTTTAGTACACTCTGCAGCCCCTTGTGTGGAAGTACTATTCTTGCTGTGCTACTAACAGATATGTAACAATTACATATGTATTAACACAATCATCAACAATAATATACATATACACATCAAGACACGATTATATGCATCTATTTAACGTTATATAAATAATGTATTTATGCATACTTATATTTAATTCTTATGCTACAATGTAGAAATGCCTAAATTATCTCTAAAGGGCTCACCAGTTTTCAAGAATCTGAGTTCCACCCACCCAAGTGATTCGCTCAGCAAAGAAACAAGATTTATTAGCTTGTGCTAAGTGCTAATACAGTTATTATGTTTCAGATGCACAACCAGTTTAGGTTTCTCCAGACAACGCAGGCTCGTGCCCTGACAAAATACCTGAGAGCTATATCACTGCATCTGTGATAAATGAGCGCGTCTCTCAAATTCCACAAGTAGTGCCCAAATCCTTCACAATCCTTCCTCACCACATAACTTGCTTATTTTTTATTTTGTTTAGGAAGTTTGATGACTCCAGGGTTAATACAGAAATACAGGCAGAAGACATGTCACCTCAAGTTGAGGTTCTTTCCACACTCCTCGTACAACTCTTTCATCAACAAAGCAGGTATCCACCCTCTCTTCTGGGTAGGAAATAGCATGACTCAAAGACAACTAGCTGAGACTCGTGGCACACAAACATTCACCAAATACTCTGTATAGGTCTAACAATTAGCTGCAGCAGGAATAAAACATTTCTTTTGAGAACAGGCAATAGTCTAATGGTATTTGATGTAGGAAGGCAACCTAGTTAGCTGTGTTCTGTGACTTTGATATTTCTATCACAGGGCCACAGATGCTCAAATAAGGAGAGTGCCATAACAGCCAGCAGAAACAGGGAAGGCTGCAATGAGTAAGCAGGAACACTAAATTGCTTTATGCACTAAATTAACAAACTAATTTAATTTTTATTATTTTTTAAGAGCAAAAGAAAAGAGAAGAAAAAAGGGGGGGGAGGGGGGAACTGGGGGAAGAAAAAGGCTAGAATTTTGATTCCCAGAAAGAAGAGACTGGGAATACTGGTATGTAATTAATGCATCTTTTAGGATGCTAATGCATTTCTGAATAGTGATTTTCATTTCCTGACTGAACAATATTCGGAGTTTATTCTTTCATAATTTTTGAGTGAATTAAAATTTTCTGGAGTAAAAATTGCCTAAGAAATAAAGCAAGCACAAGGGCCAGGGCCTGGGACACACTCGCAGTATGAATGTCAAGATTAAGCCAGTTTCCTGCAATATATGCTTTACATTCTGCCCAAATGAACATTTTAGCAGGCTGTTATACTTAGCTAAAATATTTCAGCTACACATCATTACACACACACACAAAAACAAAGAATTTCTATTACCTAAAGGTAAAGACAGCTTGAAAATTTCCCTTTACCCATCCAAGTTTTTATAACCAACCACCAAAATGTAGAGAGACCATTCAGAATGCTGTCTCCTCACTATTGGGATATCCAGAAGAACAGAAATGTTTCAAGCACCTGAATTTAGTGCATTTCCTGAATTACAGGAGATGTGTATGTACAATAGTCATACAGAGAACACTTGAAGAAAAGGTCTTAATGATCACAGTGAGTAAATCACACCTTATTTACACATTTTGCATGGAAACTACAAGATCCATTCTCGTTTTTTTCCCTTTGCCAAGACATTTAGTCATATCAGAGTTAAAAGCTTCTCTGAATTAACATGAAACTAAAAGCTTTCCTTTCTCCACAGCCACCATTGATGGCCATATAGGTGATATGCTCATTCAGAGTGTATGGCACAAGAAAAATTTATCAGTGTTTGAATAATCAATTCATAGAATTTTGAGTTGAGTTGGGTCCACAGAGCAGGAGATCTGCAAATGGATCTCTCGTGATGTTGTCAATTTAACTCTACACATACACAGCCAACTCTAATTCTCATGGTCATACTGTTCCTTGATATCCAAACAGCATATTGCAGTCCAAGGTTTCTCATTTGAACTGAAAACAAAGCTTTAGCAAAGACTTTCCTGTGGCAGATTTTTTTTTCATCTAGGTAGATGGAGATAAAGGTGGAAGAGAGTAGCTGCTGCAATATCATTCAGATTATTTTTGAGTTGACAGAGCTTTTTCTCAGCCAAATGTGTGAGCTCTGCTCCTAGAAACTGTAGATGAAACTTGAAAACTAGAACTAGAAAAGGAATGAGAAATCCAGACAGGGAAGTGGGAGATACTGAAGGAAAGACCATGAGGATGCTCAGAGGACTGGAACACCTCTCCTATGAAGACAGGCTGAAGGAGATGGGCTTGTGCAGCCTGAAGAAGAGAAGACTGTGGGGAGAGCTCATTAAGATCTTCCAGTAATTGAAGGAAGATTATAAACAGGAAGGAAATCAACTTCTGACATGGGTAGATAGTGATAGGACAAGGGGGAATGGTTTTAAACTAAAGGAGGGAAGATTTAGATTTCAGATGTCAGGGGTAAGTTTGTCACTTGAGAGAGTGGTGAGGTGATGGAACAGGCTGCCCAGAGAGATTGTGAATGTCCCGGGTCTCTGCCCAGGCCAGACTAAATGGGGCCCTGAACAGCCTGATCTAATACTTAATCTAGCTGTTGGCAACCAGTCTGTGGCAGGGTGTTAGAACTCGACGATCCCTGAGGTCCCTTCCAACCCAAGGTTCTATGAGTCATTGTTTAGCGCTCACAGTTTGGAAAGCTTCAAAATAAGTCAATTACTCCTATCAGCCTCCACGGTTACTTCAGGTGTTAAAACAGTTTAGCTTCAATTCTGTACATTCACATCCACAAAGATGGCCAAGAATAGGATTTATCTCACCTAATCTAAGAGATAGGAATCTAATCAACACAGTTTTCTAGACTATATCTCTTGTCAATTGAGACAGACAGAAGTCTAAGATAGGAGGTATGAATCACCCCTCTGGAGGTGAATCTCTCTCTGTTGACTGCAGAGGGAACCCACGAAAGTTTCTTAGACTAGATATCCAATGCTCAAATCATCAGCTAAGTGATATTTGAAGTGTGTGAAGAGTATGCTGAAACGAATGCATCTATTCCCCCCCAAAGTTTTTGTACATGAGAAAATATTTACACAATATGTTTTTTGCAATATCTGTTGTTAATGGGAAGGGTTATTTGCCTGCAATATGCTTAGAAGAACACAGCTTTGATTCCCAACTAGCATTTCTGTGTTAAAAACACTAAGGACTGCAAGTCAGAAGGGTCAAATATAGAAATAAAAATATTTAGCTGCACATTGCAAAATATTTTAAAAGATAACTTTTATTATCCTACTTGAACCTTTATTTGTTGCTTGAGCTAACCAATTTGCTTCTGAATGAAAGTCTTCAAAAGAATCAATGGAAAAAAGATCAGTTATTAAAAACTGCAGTGTAAAGGTGTTTAAGAATATTAAAATTAAGAAGAGCACTTTATTCTCATATGAGCAAAAAGAAATAATAATACATCTGCACCCTTAAAACTTCAACCAGGAGTAGCTGTGCTTTTACCTTGACTTCCAAAACTATTCTTCAAATAGTTGATTTTTGGTAATAAATTGGATCAAGGATATAGAGAGGTTAAAAATGTTGCTTTGAAAGTACTTTGGTAAACTTAAAAAACAGATGTTAATGACTTTTTAGTTTCGTGTGCCTGAAGACTCTTTTGTGGCCTGGTTGACGTGAGTCCTGGAATGAACATTCAGAGATATATTTCCTCTGCACTACCAAATCACAGAATATGAATATGCTCTTCCTTTGTGGAGAACAAATATATTTAGTTTTCCAGGGACGGAAGGAAGCAAATCCCACCCCCCCAGAGGCATCTGATTTCAAGGGCCCTCTCTCCAAGCAACATGTGTTTGTGGGGAGCAGAGGCTCCACGTGCACACAGCTAAAAGCAACTTGCCGAAACCCACTCAGCAACCCCCACCCCGCTGATGTAGCTGAAGGGATGACAGCAGTGATGTAATACCAATTCAAACGTGTCCCCATGCGGAACCCAAAAACTTCGCCATGCCAGATGCTGAACAGTTTAGGAAATCCACCCCCATAGCCCAGGGTGAACAGCTGGAGCACAGCCACAGCCAAGGCCTCTCCGCGGTGGCTGCAGGCCACACTGGCATCAGCAGACCGCTGCCACGCAGCGCACCCCAAAAGGCTGTGATATGCCCCTAATTCACAGCAGGCAGGCGGTGTGTAGGCAGCCACTCAGCCAAGGCATCACCACATGTCACTCAGCTGTCAGCTTTGTACCGACGGCCTGGGATCAGGTGGATTTCACTCAGCGCTCCGGGGAGACAGACTTTACCGCTTTGTGACTCATGCTTGACTGGGGGGAGTGGGAACAGCAATCATTTATGAGTCACTATATTGTATAAGGCTTTGGAAAATCATTTGCCTGCATACTGTATAAATACATATTGGAAGTGTATTAAATATGTTGAAGTAATTGGAACACAATTAATGTGTTCTGAAGCAACAGAAAAAATTGAGAAAGGTTACTCATTACCAGCCTCTTCTCTTTCACAGAGATAACCTATTAGTAGAAATGTGCAGTATTTCCTTTTGAAGTAGTCAAGGCTTTAAAATTCTATCTAGATATAGAACTATGAGAAAAATTTGGGGTGGGGGATATATTTAAAGAAAAAAAAATAGCAAACTTTTTGGCTTCCTCACAGTTTTTTTTTCTTTTCTTTTTTGAGCAACTATTCCTAGCACAAAAAAAAAAAAAAAAAAAAAAAAAAGCAAGTTCTTTTGAAACTGTAGGAACAGATTTTGAAACTTTCCCTCTAAAAGCAAAGTTGTGCAAATGTTTACTGATTCAACTAATATCCTCTGCATATAACAGGCAGCAAAGGCTTATGCAGGACAGGAAGAAGCATGTGAGTTGGAATGCTGGTGTATGCAATCTTTTGCTTTCCTAGAATTTAACTGGGAGCCTTGGAAAAAAACATCTCTTTGGTCTAGGTCTGTAAAAGAACTGAGCTCCTGAATCCTGTAGGAAAAATGTAAAACTTGAGATGAGATGCCCCATGCTTGGATGGGGCAAAAGATGGCAGTACCAACCACCTTTCTTCAAAACCAGAATCCAGACAGCCAGATAGAGAGAAATCCTGTCAAAATGGCTATTTTGGGTACAATTAGGACTCCAACTCAGTGCTCCTAGTGGTCACATAAACCCTGCAGGATTGTGAATGGTGGAGGGAGGATGGGAAGAGGAACTGACCCTCTTTCACGCTATATTTAAGCCTGTAGTCACACAGATCAGTGCAAAGCAAGTGACTCCTTGCTATCACCAAAACTAAAGCTAAACTAAAACAAAAGCAGGCAGTAGGTATCTGGTTGCTAGAAAATTGTTATCACAGCACAAGCCAGCTAAAAACAGTTCAGGCAAAGACAAACAAGTCTGGGCATGTTTCTAATCCATGCACTGACAGGTCAACAGAAATCCCTTCGCCTTGTGCTGGATAAAATGACACCTAGAGAACTGCAAAAAAGGGGTCCTGGGAGCAGAGAGGAGGTGAAAGATGGTCCTTTAACCACTGTGAGAAGCAAATCTATGTAGGATGGCCTTAAATTTGTGTGGTGTAGCCAGGGCAGTCTGCATCCCCATTCTGGGTATCAAAAAGTGTCCTTTTATGATACTCCTTGCTAAGCCAGAGAAGTGACTCACTCTATTCTAGAATGCAGCCAATTTCCCAAATTACAGCCTGAATTTTAGCCCTGATCTGAAACCCTCTTCCTTTGTGTCCTCAGCCACTGGGAACAAACCCTTCAGTCTCTCTGGAGTGCTGGGCTAATGTGAACTGCAATTTTCCTACATCTCTAGACTTTCTGTCGCTCCCATGGAGTCAGAAATGCAGAAGGTCCAGAAGAAGAGAGTAAAATGCAGCTTGGCAGCAGCCCAGGGTATGAATACTCGCCCAAGAGGACAAATCCCAATTAACAACTGAATCTAGCTAAACAACAAAACAATGAAAGCCTCACTGAACAGTACCTGACTTTTGGTCTGAAGTTGACATCCTGTTCTCTTGCTCACTGACTTTTCCTACAAAACACGGCACCTCTATATGCAGTTGGTATCCATCCCTTCATTAGTTTGGCTCCTTAGCATGTGTACCTTACCTCTCTTAAATAACACACTACCCATTCTGGATATATTGCTCTGTACAGCGTCTTTGGAGCATTTTTCAAGGAACATCTGGTGTGATCGGTGAGAACTCAGTGACTTCCCAATGTCATTCAGACTAGTGCTAACTCCATTCACTGCACAGTGTTGACATGCACCTACTCCCAGCAAGAGAGAGGTGTTTCTGCACAATCACTTGGGCAGCAAGTAGGGCAAGCTTAAAAGATAATATAAACCTCACATAAAAATTCAGATTCAGCTATACCATATTTTCCACAAATTCTCCATTTTTTCAGTGTTCTTTTCGTATCTCCTAAACAATTATCCAACTGATATCTCAGCAAAGCTGATGGTAAGGCCTTGAATTTGGGGAGATGATTGGAATCTTCTACTGTTAATGAGGGAAAGAACAAACAAACAAAAGAAAATAAAAGAGCAACAAATTGTGTGTAAATCAGCAGATTAAAAACAAAACAAAACAAAACAAATCTCCTGATAGCATAGGGACTGCCATGTGCTGATAGCTCAGTAAAGTGCCCAGAGCAATGCTGAAGCAGATCAAAACACAGCATTTTGCAAGAGACAGAAAATCTTCCTGAGTAACTCAGACGTAAAATGTGATCTGTATACTATCTGAGCAGAGTAAATAAAAGAGAAGGAGTCACCTTAATTTTATAGGGAACAATCCGGAAATGGCTAACATAACTAGCTAAAGCCTCTACATTAAATTAATTACTGGATTAAATTAAAAAAAAAAATAAAAAAAAATCTCAGAATGCTGCATTTTAGCAGACAAGAGGTAGCAAAGACATTTTCCCCTTTTCCCAGTGTTTTCTCTCTGTTGCAAAGATTTTAGAATACCAGTAAGCTAGATGTTATTGTCAAAATCACTGTGATTACTATGAAGCAGGGCTATAGCAGAACAAAGGTCAGTATGACAACAACAAAACCGAAACAAATAAAAATATTAAGGGAAGTAAAATGGTTATTCTGAGCTCTGTGGATTTCAAGGAAAAATGACAATATTGATTATGGCCCAGAAGACAGAGTAATAAAATATCACAAGATAAAGGTATTCATTTTCCATGATTGGGGGCAAATAGTCCTCAGAGTGTCTTTTTATTTTTTTCTAAAGGAAAAAAATACATGAGTAAGAGAGGACAGGATGGTTAAAGAAAAAAATAATATATTTGCACCTATGGTAGTTGTCTATGCATGATTTTTGTATACATAAAAACATGTAAGATCTTTTCAGACAGAAAGAGAAATGAGGTTTTCCGGTGTTAGATTTTTTACAAGATGAACTTAAATATATTTTCAGAGAAGGGGGAGGATTATACTTCAAATTTTGAGCTGGGGGTAAAGTGCAGATTATCTCTTTCTTCTACTTGCAGAATAATGCATCTGGATGATGGGGGGGGCATTTAATCAAACCCACATATATGCAGAGAGACTATAGAACACAGACTTATTTGTCCAGATTCTGGATCTTGTGAAAAGAAGATTTTTTTTTCTTCAAAAACAAATCTGTTTCCTTATACATTATAGAATGAGCACAAAAATACTTTTTTCAAAGAAAAAGATTAAAAGTGTAGCTGGTTGTTTTTCTAACAGATGAACAAAGACCTCTCTGTTCTATTATCAGCATTCATATCTGTTCTGGTACAGGATGTATCATTGCTCTTTGTACCAAAATGTTACTGCATATTGTACCATTCATTGAGAAAGTTAATTAAAAGGAAAGCTCTCGAAGAAGCTAAACTCAGTATCACTCTTGGATCTACATACCTAAATCATGTTCAGTGTTACAGAATGAACTCAAAAGACAAATTATTATTCTCTTACATCCCTGGAAAATTCTAGAAACTCGGTCAAATTCTGAATAATTTTGTTCTAGTACTGATCTGCATACATATCCACATTCGTGAAGGGCCTGAGGATGGCCTGGCTTTACCAATATGTGTTTGTACACAACAGTTTCAAAAATTAGATCACAATATATATAGTGGTCACCACATATAGTAGGCTGACCTGATTTTTGGGAGTGTCACACAGCCACAGTTTTCACTGACATCAGTGTCACTTATAAGTGTTCAGTAATTAGAAATTCAACTTCTCCCTCCATCCCTCCCTTCCAAACTTCCTTCCTTCCAAACTTCCTTCCTTCCAAACTTCTTTTTTTAAGCTTCATGTGAAAGATTTTGGTTACCCAGAACTGAAAATCTGAAACTGAAGCTTGGTCTTCTAACAGTGTAATATAACAGAAATTTGGATATTATTTTAAGAGGAAAACAGTAATTGGATCATTGATACTGAGGTTGAATATTCCATACAGGCATGGTCTAAGGTCTTTCACATTTAGTAAATATCTTACATTTTGGGGATTTTCCCTGAGATCTCATGTGTAATGAGATTAAAATAATTTACACTTTCCTGTGGATATTTCAGACAGAGGAGAGATCTGGTGTCATGTTTAGATACTTATCAGAATAGAAAATTTGGAGGTGGGGTGAGAATACAGGGCGAAAATTTCACTTGGGAAACCTTCTTTTTTCCATTAGAGACAGGGACAGAATTCCCATTGACAAAGCAACACAACCAAGTCAGCAGAAAAATAAGAAAATTAAAATAAATAAAATAAAATAAAATAAAATAAAATAAAATAAAATAAAATAAAATAAAATAAAATAAAATAAAAAAGCAGAAGCATCCCAAGCCTGCTGAGACTACATTACATAATTTTACAAATATGAGGGATACATTCAGGATGGCGTATACATGTGTTATACACTATTAATAAGTGATAAGGAATAAATAAATGAAACTGAACATGCCCAGAGCACCACTGCTCTTCACAGGATGTGAGTCGCAGAGTCTAAAAATAGAAGAGATGACTTTGTGTGCAAGTGCCATGAAGGAATAGTGGAGTGGTTCAGCGGGGAAAGATGTAAGCAGAGCACCAACACATTCCCAGTGGGAGTGCACAAATGTGAAGGAGTGCCCAACTTCTCTTACTGTGCATCACACAGAAAGACCAAAGTAAGACTCAGCACAGGTCTAAAATATAGCAGTAGTGCCCTCCCAAGCATTTTTTAACTTCATTTTTGGTTTGTCTGTTGTGTGTGAGAAATATTTGGTAACTACTGGTTTAAAATGCTTTCTGCGTGTTGGGTTTGTTTCCTATTCTTTGTGCCTTGCATGCTTGTTGAATAATTTATGCCATGAAAAATAATACAAACTAAGCAAGCTTCATTTGTGGTTTACTCAGAAAGCAATGATGTTAGTGGCCAGTGGTTAGGAAAGACCTTCCTAGTAACAGTTTTTGCCAAACAATTTGAAGGATTTGAAGATCAAAACCAGGTTCTTAATTACATAATAATGAAGGCCAGTTGCTAACGTTCTCCATTTGAAGAATGATAAGTTCATTCTGCTTCTAATTGTCAGCTACTGTGGGAACCCATGGCTCACTGCAATGATATCAGAATGACAATTCCAAGTGCAAGATAGCAAAAGATCAAGAAATATATAAGCACAGAGCATAAATATTTTCTCTTAGCTGATTTGCTTACAAAAATAAATCTCACCTTTTCCAGAGCTTGGACACAATAATAAGAACACAAGCAATACCTCTGAAGCAGTCACAGGAATCTCCCAGCAGCTCCTAGGATATGGCTGTAGCTGCTGAAAGCAGACACAGAGTTGAATGTGTGCAGTATCTGTGCTTTGTTGTGTTCAGACTCTGTTGTCCTGTTCTTAGCAGGCATAAACACCAAAGAGATGTAAATCAGAGTATTCTGATACATTGTGGTTATACCACAGACTTTAATTTCTTTTGAACTTCCATATCTCAGGGTAAGAAGGGCCCCATAACTAAAATGAGTGAAGAATCCCTGCCTCTATAATTGCAATTGTTGGGACCTTCTGGAGGTGTGATTTGTGATCCAGACTCTTCTCCTCATGGCAGAGGCAGAATTACATCATAGTTCAAAATTCACCAGAGAAGAGAGGAAGTTATCCTTTTGCCACCACGACAGAAAACAACACTGATTTCTTTGAAGGTCTTACATATAGTTAGATGCATATTTTGCAGAAACATCTCCTCAAAACAGGTGTATTGAGTACTCTCAAGAGGTCTTCTCGTCCACCTAGTTTTCAAGGTGTCTCATAAGGAAGTACGTGGATCTGGATTCAGTATCTGATTTGAGAAGTCCAAACTGGAAATAACAGAGTGAGAATTGAAACAGAAGCTTGAGCAGAGCAAAGGGCTAACCAGAAACCTCAAGTCCAAAGAAGGGTATAATGAAAAAGGATATCACCCGAATTTAAAACGACTAGGTTAAAAATCACATGATGGACAGATTATGAGGTCTGGTGAAAATCAAAAGAAAAATAAAAAACGACACCCTCAGCTCAACAAGGATGAACTAATAATGACAGCTACTTAGAAAATATGACTAGAAGCAGAGTTCAGTAAGAAAATAATTGTGTTGGGAGAACATGTATCTCATTTGTTCTGAGATGTACCATCAGGGTAAAAAGGTTCTCAGTGATGGTTGTGGTTATCCCTTACATCTCAAGCTGTGGGAGACTGGAGATTGTGAAAGATACAGGAGATGCCAATGGAGTCACATATACAAGGGCTGCAGTGAGGAACCCAGAATCCTGTGAACAGGCCCTAGAAGAAGAATTTACTGTTTAAAATTTCAATTTCATTTCAATTATAGGAAATTTATCAGTGAACATTTAAATCCATAAACCAGGAACACAGCATACAAGTACCCCAGTGTGTACTGATCAATTCAAGGCCTTGAGTCAGTGTGCAATAATTCTGGGGAATGTAGTATCGAAACAAACAATCAAGGTCAAATTCAGCATTAAATCTTGATAGCTACATTCACAATTTACTACACTTGGATAAAGCTTATTGATTAAGCTGGCTTTAATGAGATCAAGTCTATCATATTGATGAAACTTAGATCAATTCATTAAAGGACTGTACTATGCCATGTGGATGTACTGACAGACTTTCTTTTTTTCAGTTAATTTCTGCACCACACTTAGTTTTGTAGCTTTGATGTATCCTCAGAATACATAAAACAACAGAGATCTGTTTTGAGTTGAGACAACTATGCAGATTTATACCAGCTGAAGATCTGAACTAGATCACCACATTCCTTTCATGCATGCAACATAATACTGCTGGGCTACAAGCAGCTGCAGAAGTTGCCATGTTGTGGCTAAGGGCAACAACCTTCTTTCTAATGAAACAAAACCCTGTCACATGCAATGGAAAGTGATTTCATCTCATCTCCTTTGGAAGAAAAAAAAAAGATAACATACATATGAGGAAACTGGGCTGCATCAGAGACAAGAATATTTTCAGTGATAATTGGTACATTGTGATCTCAAGGAGCCACTATCAACAAAAGTGAACCCTCTTCCTTTCTTCTATAGTTATAAAAAACACAGACAAGGTATCTATTAATACAAATGTAAATAAGAGCTCTATTCTGTGCTACACAAATGTTGCAGCCAACCCTCTGTTCTATGAAAAGCTATTGAATAATGATAGCTCATGTATATTACTCAGGGATCCAGCCCCACAGTTCACTTTCCATTCAGAATATTCCTAAAGTCTGGAGTAGTAAAAATATCCAAGCCTTTCCTCATCTCGAATGCTGTAATTCTTTCGTTTCACAAGCTGTTTTTTGAGTGGTAAAAGCCTCACAGCCTGTCCAGCTGAGATGTTCAAGCTCTTCAGCAGCAGGATGCCTTATTTCATGAGCAGGATTTCTTTGCACAGGCTAGAAGGCAGGAAAGTCTGCTTTAAATAAGGTAGGAAGAGTGAAACAATTGCAAACGTGATACTTCTTCACAATTCCCACATTGAAAATCTCTGTTCCGTGGGAAACGGGTTGGGTGAAGAAGATTTCTATCTGCTCTTAGCTTGTAATGATCTGACTTCATTGCATTTCTATGTGGGCCTGATCCAAAGCCCATCAAAGCCGATGGAAATCTTAAGGTGGAAAACATATTGTACCAGTAAGTGACAGTAAATCATTTGCAGTAGTGAAACAGTTTGTCCAGATGGATTAGCACAGCAATCAGAACAGAGGCAATTTGCCTGGCCAGCTGAGGCTACTGCCTTCATCACTGCAGTCACCAGGGTGAAATCCTGTGAACAGTTTAGGAGTACTTTAGGAGTTTCAGTGAAAGTCAAGGACAGATGAATAGCATCAGTGAGGGAATCAGAAGGAAGAATGGAAAGGGAGGAAAAGCAGTAAATATAAAGTAACAGTTGGTATTTACTGATCTTATTGCCTTTCAAAATGCATGGGGTCCTTTAGAGAAGGAGACTATAATCAAAAAGCAGTCTGATGTGGCAAGTGATGCCAACAAGTTATAAGAAGTGGGCGGCTGAAGGTTATAGCAACAAGGTCAGACAGTCATCCTTAGAAAAATGTTGTACTTAATGGATAAATATTACTCATAGTACTAAAAAATACTCATCAACTACTATCTTTTTTGGGTATCTCAGCATGAAGGAGATGAATGGTTTAGTATATTAGGATTAAGAAGGTAATTCTGGTAAAGAAAAGTAGCCTAACAGTAGAGGCAACACCTGAAAGGAAAATCTCTTCATGTACTTCGTGCAGTGATTTTTCACTCATTGTGACCTGCAGAGTATTTTATTTAAGCAAAAGGAAACTCTGAAGGCAGCAGATGCTCAAAAAATAGGGCTGATAGATGTTAGCAAATAGACTTTCCTTAAAATATTTATTAAATAATAAGGCAAGTAAAAAAATAATCTAGAGAAGCCATATCTCCACAATCACATGATAGCTTGCACAGTTTTCCTTGAATTCATTACAGCATTCTAGCAGAACTACTGTTGCAACACATGTCAACAAGAGATGCTGTTACATACCATCTTTCCAAATCACAGGAATCCTAGCATGTGGAGTAAGATTTAGTTTGGAAAACAAGCTGAGGAGTTAGTTTGGATTACATAAAATCTGTGAAAGACATAACAAAAACTTTTTTGTTCTCCAGTAAGAGTCACTTCTCAAGAAATTGAGTTTGAGCATTATTCTCTGATAACTGGGCATTTTTGCTGCATTGTGATGTCTGACATAAATGTGTATATAAAACACATGTTTCCTGCATTCTTTCTGGCAGCTTGCATTAGAATGAGACTTAACAAGTATGTTTAAAATAATCTCAAATTTAGTAAAGAACAGAGTTTCACAGAATCACAGAATTGTAGGGGTTGGAAGGGACCTCTAGAGATCCAACCCCCTGCCAAAGCAGCTCCCTAGCCCAGGTTGCACAGGTAGGTGTCCAAGCGGGTCTTGAACGTCTCCAGAGAAGGAGACTCCTCCACCTCTCTGGGCAGTCTGTGCCAGTGCTCTGTCACTGCACTGTGAAGAAGATCCCATGCACATTTGTGCAGAACTTCCTATGCTTCAGTTTTTGGCTATTTCCCCTTATTCTTTCACCACACACTGCTGAGAAGAGTCCAGCCTTGTCCCTTTGTCTCCTGCTCCTTAGATATTTATAGATGTGGATCAGATCCCCTCTGAGTCTTCATTTTGTCAAGGGTTAACAGACCCAGGATTCAGCCTTTCCTTGTAAGAGAGGTGTTCCACACCCTTTATCATCTTTGTGGCCCTCTGTTGGGCTCTTTTGAGGAGCTCTCTGTCTCTTTTTGTGCCAGAGAGCCCAGAAATGGACATAATACTCCATGTGAGACCTCATCAGGGCAGAATAGAAGGGGAGGATCACCTCCTTTGACCTGCTGGCCACACTATTTTTAATGCAGAAGCTTCCTCCATCACATTCACAGCATTCCTATTTGCTGTCTTTCCAAAGTGTTTTGTATGCTTGAAGTTCCATTCCCTTTCTCAGCTTTACATGGTCAAGGCATTGTTCTTTGAACTGGTTTAATGAAGGATCATATGCTAGCATATGAACCAGTGAAAGGCATTCTGTTTTATGATACTGCAACATTGAATAAAGCTGAGTACTTGCATAATTAAGTTCTCATAGAACATAAAAGAATGTAAGATTTTTGTTCTAGACCTGTAGAAACAAACAAAATAATAATAATAAAAAAAGAACAACATGTTTTTAAAATTCAATTGTCTGACTTTATCCAAAGCAGGGAAAAATCTTGGGGAGTGTCAGTAGTTATCAGTGGATACTAAAGGTATAATAGATAAAGTATCAAACGCCTTCTCTGCCTGTGTACTAGCTTATTCTTTCCTGTGATGTCATTAGTTCCTTCTGCTGGATCTGTATCACTTTATATAAATATTTAACCCAATAGTTACCTTCTCCTGACCCAGTAATGTACCCAACAGACAACCTTCTCTCTTGATCCAGTAGAAAAATTTTCTGAGGCTACACAAGGTATATTCAAGTGTTGCCAAAATGTTTAGACTTCAAAAAGTCTACCTGAGTACTGAAAAATACAATAAAATAATGCAGAATTCAAGAAGGAAAATTTAAGCTGCAGATGAATATGAAAGGATGTGACCCTCTGCAGAGTTTTCTTGAGGCAGAGGAATAAAGGCTTTAAAGCCTTGGTATTTGTTCCAAAAGGCCAGATTTCCTGAGGCTGAATTAACAGCTTATGCTATTTTAGTACACAAGGGTCAATTCCACTTGACCATTTCTATTTTTTAATTCTGAATATGAATGGTTGGGAAGCAAATCACATTACATAGAGGGGATGGTATGCTACACAGACAGGGAGTGAAACAACCCCTAATCAAATCTTTAAATATAAAGTATACAGAGACTGAAATAAGAGAGTAGCTCAGTCTAATATAAGGTTTGCAACATAGTAGGGACAAAATCCATTTCATGATCTTCATTATTCTCCTTACAGCTTACCACAAATTTGGAAATTCTCACTTGAAAGTGCGAATGTAGCAAGGTATAGATGACTAAATATTCTGCCATGTCTTTGTTTCATTCATATATGCCATTTCTAACACCTCTCTCATCATCACAGGGCCTCTGTGCCTTCCAGTTGTGCACTACGCAAGCTGACTAACATCTGTCAAATGTCTGTGCTCCCTGCTTTACTCCTCAGGGGAAGATGTGTGTTCAGCGGCGTGTTTTCTTTTGGAATTTATTTTTAATAAAATCTAGATGCATGTGCTATTTATTTATGTTAGAGAAGTCAAAGAAATGTGCCTTGCATTCAAGATGATGGGTACACAGGATGCCATAGCCCAAGGCTGCCTCTGGGAGAAGGAGAGTCACACAGATCTCCTCAGGAGTGGGTAAAAGCAGGAGGCAGGGCATGAAAGGGGCAGGTGAGGAGTGCTTAAGGGCAGCTGAGGCAGAGGTACTGAAACACATGCTGGGAATGCAGGAGAGAGAGGATAAGGCTCTATTTTTGTATCTTTGATGGCCTACATCCAAATCTTGTGTTGCAAATGAATACAATAAATAATAATAATAGTAATAAAAAAGAATGTAAATGACAGTTTAATTCCCACATAATGGCGTAAGAGCCATTGTACACTTTTTTCACTTCTGCTCCTGAGCATTCCAAGTGGGATGTAGCACTGAAACATGTAGCAGACTTGGGAGGTCATGTTTACACATTTGCTGCCTACAACATTTTAATGACCATCTCAGGAAAACATTAACAAGTTCTAATGTCTCTTGTACACATATTTAAAAAAGATTGAGACAAAAATATATACAAAAAATATCAAGCACTTGCAGCTGGCAATCACATAGGTGAAAAGCTCTTTCTACTGGGTATTAAATGCTTTCCAGTTAAACTTAAAGAGGGCTTTGAGCATACAGTGGAGAAGCAGGACTGGTTTGCTCTTTTTCTATTCAGTCACCAAGAGGGACTCTAAAAGACTCCTATGAAAAGCTGGGAGAAGCCAGCTCCATCAATTGAATTCTGTCTTCGACTAGAGTAGATGTATTCACTTTCAATTAATAACGATGCTTTTTTTTATTATTATTATTATTCAGTGGAATCTTCTATCCTTCTGAAACAATTATCTTATGTGCCTGCTGCTCGCTTAAGCGTGTCCTTTAAAATTAACTTTTATACTAATCTTCGTATAGATAGTGTATCTAGTAAATTGTCTTTCCTCTATTGTAAAAAGATTTTTACTACAGCCTTGCAGCTAAACCAGACTCACTCACAAGGAGTATGCCTAAAATAAACACCGCAGATAAAGCATTAAGTCGTCTTCAGGTGATATTTTATTATTACCTTTTCTATTGCAATCATCGCTTTTTTTTTTCTATTTCATTGTTCACTTTTTAGAAGCTAAAAACTAGCGTGCTTATAATGATTTAGAAAGCAAGTTATTCCTTGAGGTGGAGAGAAGCAGCATTATCAAACAAAGCTTTAAAAATAATCATTGTTCTCTGGTTGCAGAGACACATGTGCATTTGCATTGATGCACACAAGCGCTGTCCGTAAGGGAGGATTATTTTATTTTTCTCTGTCCCAAGATATAAATTCAGTCTCTGTGCTCTAGTCCCCTAAACTCCCACACATAGCATTGGAAAATATACCTGAGCAAAGACTGCAAGTTCTGTCCTTGGGGAGGCAGAGAGTTGATTTTGTTTCAGATTTATACCAGCAGTATGTGGAGAGAGAAAATATGCAATAAGTCAAAGAGATTTTACTTATCAGAGCTTTAGACAACCATTTGTCAGTACTTAACTGTATTGCTGGATGACTCATTCCCATTTCTAATACCTAGGAATACAGGGCATGTGTGGGAACACAATGTCTGCATTGATTTTAATCTGGTCTCTTTTTGTACTGTCTACAAATAGCTCAAAATGAACCCAATCAGATAAGCAGAGCAGAAAATGATTGCAAAAACACATACAGTAAGTCACTCACAGGGGCCTCAGAAAGGCCAAAGAACACACAAAACAGAAACATCAGAGTAGCCAACAACCACTCGTAAAACGGTTCAGTTCCTCTCTACTATGGGTGAATAATTCAGCTAGACAAAGTGAATCCCTGTAAAACAGCTAGAAAAATAAAGGTTTTCCTTTTAGGTGAAGGACCAGCAGCTACCCTGCTCAGGGAGAAGAACATACTCAAAGCCCAGTAGTGCATCTTTTTTGAATCACTCTATTTCCAACTTTCTTCATGCAAAGAGGGGCTCTTTGTCAGGACAAGAATGGTAATCTATTGCTTATTCTAGGCAAGATGGAGAAGGGCAGGCTTTGCTACTATTGTGCTACCAGTATTTAAAACACCAAACATGCTCCGGTCCTCAATGAACTTCCTTTCACAGATCCTTGCTGCAATGCCTCAGCTCCGGAAGGCTGCTGAAAGAGTGGGTGTGGCTGACTTTTGGGAAAGAGTTTTCCTGCTGTAGGGAAATACTCTTTGAAGTTATTTCCAATTCTAAATGAGGAAAAAAAAAAAATACCCTGTTCCTCTGAAAACAGCTTAAAAACAGGTTATTTCAGACTTTTTTTTTTAACAAGAAGCAGTTTGCTTTCAGTTTTGACATCTGTTTTTTTCTTCACCTTTATTTCAAAACAAAAAAAAAAAGAAATCAATTAAAACTCCAGCCAACTCAATCTGTTTTAAAATTTCCCAGATAGACTCTGTCAACAAGTTCAGAAGATATTCATATTGGAATATTCATCACAGAGGTTTGTCTCCACGGAATTACTATAGTCTCAACTTAAGAAAAATGCCTTGCTGGTTATTTCTTCCACCATAGTGAAATAACTTTCTCCATCAGGAGCTGCTGGGGAAGAGAAACAGAATAACAATCTTGCCCTCAATCCAGAAATAATGCAAAGAGGAAGAACCAGGCACAGAAGAAGCTTAGACACAATAAAGAAGACAATCCATACAATGTTAAAATAGACACAGAGTCAGAGTAGCCTCTTTGACTATGCATATACAGAGTAAATTCCCTTTTCCACATTAATACAAGTTATAAATTCCCTAAGTGTATTGCAGTTACACTGTTATTATACAAGTGAGAAACTGTCAAAATTGCTATAAAGACAAGGACTGGAATTTCATCTCCTTGTAACAGCCTATCTGCCCTTCATGCTCTCTGATAAGCATCTTCCCTATATGGACACAAATGTGTGGAAAACTGTAGAGGTTCACAGAAGTCTCTGAGGTAGTGCCAAGAAAGCAATATTCATCCAATGTAAATCAGACTTGTCCTTAGTCACAGTAGATAGTCACGGCTATTGCATCTTCCTTTCTGGACCTGGAGCTGGTTCTCCTGACAGCTGCCTAGGGCCTTCACTACTAAATTAATGTTTACAGAGGTCCCTTGGATACTTTTCCTGAGATAGTCTTAGCAGAAGGCTCTGAGCTTGCTCTAGACTGCCAGATCAGATACACAATATGTCCAGAACTGCGAAGAACCGTGTTGTAGTGTGTAATTGAAAATAAAACCTAAAAACCCTACATACAGAGTTTCCAAAAGCAACTGGGAAAGTGATTATGTATCTGCAACCATGGCAAGTCCAAGAAAACATACTGTTATTTTCCACCCCATATGGAATCAGGTTTTTAAAAAGCAACTCTGAAGGGAGCATAGGGTTTCACAGCCTGAAGGCTTTGTGTCACCCCTGTGTCCTGTGACAGTGACTACCTCTCTGTTTACTTCAGAACCAAATGGAACATTGCTTATGTGCATCCTACACTTTTGCTAGCATCTTGATCCTTGGTCTTCCAACTCAGGAAAGATTATGATATAATGAGTCAACAGGAAAAAGAAAGATGAAAAAAAAGAGAAAGGAAAGGAAAGAAGCAGGCCTCATATTTCTGTTCTGTGGAATAACTTGCTCTGCAAGGGTAATAATGTATTTTCTTAATGGCAGAAAAGTGTTGTAGAATGTCTATGAGGAAATGGTTATCTATCTGTGCTCCAAAAACATTGCAGATTTCCCAAAGTTTTGTCTCATGCCTGAGAAGCACAAGAATGCTCCAGAACATCTTGTCTTTACTGGCAGTCTTACATCTTTCTCTACTAAGCCTGGATCTGCTAAAGTCATGATGACAGAGATACCTGCTGATCTTCTTCATACAGAGTAGCTACTGAATGGAAATATTAATATTGCCAGTGACTGCATTGTATTCCCATCATGAGTTTATTCAGTTTGGAGAGAAAGCAAGAGTCTTTCCCTTCCTCATTGCAAAGCCTGGGGCTGTGAAGATACTGGAGGCTATTAGGACCTTTTCTTCTGCACAGAGGGGTTTATTTGGACTTATGGAAGACCCACTGGACCTAAATCTCAGAGACAAGAAGGCCTGAAGTCAGCAGAATGTCCAAGGAAGAAGTTAGATAAGTGTCAACTTAAATCTCAATAAATCAAGTGAGGTACCACCTTAAGAATCAATTAAATGAGCATAGTGCTTACCAGGGATTTGATTTAGTAGCTTGGTGGGTAGGGATGGTGGTGGGAGGATGGTTGGACTAGATGATCTTGTAGGTCCTTTCCAACCTAATGTATCTATGAATCTATGAATCTATATAAAGGAAAACTGGTTTGATTGTTATTTTAGAAATGATTTTTTATTAAAGCAAACAGAAAATTTATTGTATTCGGCTAATAAAGATAAGCAATGAGAAAACTTCTGTGGTTAAAAAATCACTTTCACCAAGTGTTAGGTTATTACTCCTGTAGAGAGGTTTCTTTCATTTTTGAAAGGAAAATTTGGTTTTAACATCAAAATAGTAAAACCCACATTTTTTTAACAAGCTTCTAGCAGCCTAAGTGTTTTTTTTTTCCTGTAGCTGTCATCCAGCATCAACATTCTAAAATTATTGAACAAAAAGATATTAATGCTCCATACTTCAATCTCTGCAATTTAAAATCAGTTTAGATAACAGCAAATGTATGGCTCTTACTCCCCATCTTCACATACATGCTAAAGTTTATGAAAAATAAAAATCTTCCTCTGGTTTACATCTGTGTTGTTATTTCTCTGTTGAGCTAAGAGTTGGTTCTCCACCCACACATGCAACAGCAGCTAACTCTTGATTAATTTTAAAAGATCTTTAATAAAACACACTGGCAAAGAAGTTAAGTGACTGGAAATTAAGCATCTGGACTTCTGCAAATTCTAAGGGTTTTTCCATCACTCTGGAAAGTAATTTGACTTAAGGAAAAACTTTCTATTCTCAGCAGCACCTGACTGATAGAGTCTGGTGATTCATTTTGCTTGTTGAAACATGCCCACCCCCTCATTTCAACCAAACATCAGCTTGTTTTGTGTAAACTGTACAAAATGGAACGATTTAGATATCTAAAATAGATGACAAAAATAGATTAAGACCAATCTAGACCTGATGTAATAGGACTTGCCTTAGATTTAAGCCCTTAAAATCGCAGAAGAACTCCTTGTTGTGTCCTCAAATGTCAGAAACTAAAAAATGAGGTTTGGGATCAAAAGGTACAAAGGAGGGGAAAAGGTGGAAGAGGGACAGATCTGTCTGTACACCATGTGAAAATCATAGAGAGATGAAGCAAGCATACTGAGCTTCCCTTAAAGCCTCATAACAAGGATATTAATATATCGGGCATGATGTTGTCCCACTTGGCTTCCTCAGAGCTCACTCCAACAGGCGCATCTGTGTCTCCGTGTGTATCGTGCACCCAGTTCCCTGGGACTTTCCTCAGCCATACAGCAAAGACAGACCTGGAGTAATCCTAAAAGGAAGTGGTAGATAAATGAAATAACCCTGAGGTAGAGATGTAATAAACTGCATCTAAATTTGGAGGAAGGCATCGAGAAGATAATCCTGAAGCATTTGCACTGGGCTCAACCCAATTCAGAGGAAAAGTATTACCTCAGGCACAGTCACACCTGAACAACTGAGGTGAAGCACATTTTTAACCACCTAAAAGTATATAGATTAAACCAGCTACCGGAGAGAAAGATGCAGGGAAATTGCACAGGGAGCACACAGTTGCCTCCCAACCAGTTTTAGTGGCTTGCTGCTGTATACTGCCCACATCAGAGTTCCTGCACTAGCATGGCACTTAGCCACAAACCACACACCTGTGTGTGTCAGGCTCCCTGAAAAGAATTACATTCCCAATAAATACCCTTCAGAAGGCGTCTGTTTGTTTCAGAAAGAAATAATAGTTTAGCACGTATCCACCTTTAAACCACGTCCCTTTTGACATACAAATGCTGAACTGAGAGATCAAACCCATTTATGAGGACTGCGCTCCAGCAAGGCAGCATCCACTGTGCGGCAGTGAAACAAAGGGAAGCGTGCAGAGTCAGTGCAGAGGAAAGCCTCAGAAAACCTGCAGTGCAGCACGATGAGTAAACCAGCTAACGAAACACTTGATATCTCTGTACAGCAAGCCACATTAAATGAGGCATGAAAGAGTAATACGGACATGCACTTAGTGAAAGGAACAGACTGGAAAAGAAAGAACCAGCCATACAGCTTCAAGCTGTGATATTAAAATGAAATAATAAATTAAGCAGTTCAGGGTTAAGAACAAAATTAAATATATTTGGAAGATGAGAAAAAAACAGAGGGATTACTTGCTGTTTCATAATTTCATGGAACTTTAAGACAGGAGAGACCTTGTATTGTCTATTTTGACTTCCTGGATAACATAGGCTATTACATTTCTTTCTTTCATTACTTATGCTACATTTTCAAATACAGTTAAACCAATGCAATGCCTAGCCACATGAAAACAGGTACCCCTGATTAACAGTGTCATTGAACTGCACTGCAAAGCTAAAGGACAGAAGGATTATTTTTGTCCTTAGGGGAATAAACAGTTCCACTCCACAGGCAGAGGATAGGGATGACAATTCAGCTCACAACTGAGGGCATGCCCAGATGATGCTAATCCACACCACTGACAGAAAAACAAAAACAAGAACCATCATAACAGCTGTTCTTCCCAGGTGCAAAATCTATATTTTTCCCTAAGGCTGGTGTTTAGCTAGTTTTTAAGTATGAAGGGAAAGCTCAGCATTACTTTGCCTCCTAAATAGGCTCCCCCATTCTGCCCTGACCTCTGACTGCTCTCGAACCATTTTTATCCACAACAAACAGCTTTCTTCACCAGACTTAAGAAAGGAAGGCAAGATCCCTGAAATAAAAATGCTCAACTGTGCTTAAGGAGACAAACAAAATGGTTCATACAGTCATCCACAGAAGCCCTGAAGCGCAAGATTTGATTGTGACCACATCTTTACTTAGAGCTGCAAGTGCTGAGGGCACACCTGAGGCAATACTTAACCCCGGAACCAGACCCAGTGGTTTCCATGAGGTTACCTGAGAGCTGCAGAGGAAGAGAACACTCATGTATGAAACAGTGCTATGGCAGAAGAGCTGTAGCTACTGCAGTTACAAGCAGAGAAAACAGTAAAACAGCTAGGTAAGCAATTCAAAACAAAAGAAGGAAAGAACAGGGGAAATTAGACCTGAAGATATCAAAGGCTATCCATATTTAGATGACAGCATTTTGCCTGGAGATGAATCTGAAAATAGGAATGCATGTAAATCCCATTTTAACAACTATCAGAGTCCAACACTGCATTTTTTCTCTGTTCATTTGCCCTCACCTGACATCTAGATTGAATACCAGTAACCTCATGTGCTTTACCAAAAAAAAAAACAAACAACCACACAATGGTGTGTATAGAGATGACTTCATTTTCCTCTTATTTAATACTCTCTTACATCCCAAGACAACATCAGTCCATGAAGGCGTTATTCTTACTTACTGGCTAAAAGGATAAGAATATAAAGCACATCAATGTCTATCTGTAGATACATTCTGTAGATGCGGTCTTCAGTCTCTGCTCCCAGTTGCATCATTCTGGCTGCCAGCCTGCAAAACATCTAAGTAGGCAACTCATACCACTGTGTGCCATTAGGCTGTCCTCTTGATTTACCACAACTTGTTATATCTTCTGCAGACTTGTTATTAATGATTTAAATAATACAGAAGTATCTTGCAATGGATCTCCTGGTATGTTTTTATAAGTGTTCTGTCATTGACTTTGAGCACATCAGTGTTTTCATTTATCTTTTAAGTGGTTTATCTTTAAAGAAAATGACTTTCCCTACTTTAAGGGATCACTTTTCAGATTCTTTAGACAAAAGCTTTAAACAGTTCTCCACAACATTTTTAGTACTACTTTCACGATGATTATGTTTCATTTCACCAACAACCATTTCAAGTCTGAGGAAAATTCAGATACATTAATTATACTTTGTGCTATGTTCTGTTCACATAAATTAAAATCTGGAAGAAAATGTTGACTTGTACATAGGCAAGTGTCATGTCTTTAGGACAGACTTAGACAAATTTTTTGCCTATCAGAATGAAATCCAATATTGACTTTCATGTACAAAGTGAGGATTTCTTGCATTAGGTACCATATCTCACTTTTCAAATAATGAAGGTTTTCTTCTGTTACATTAAATGTAGCCTGGGTTGAATGGTTTTCTTTTCTACATGTTTGTAATTGCCACATGATGGTGAAGGCTGCTTTTATGTTGACTTATACTTTGCATAATCCCACCATGCCAGCATCTGTGTTTTTCCGCTCTGGCATTGGTTCTCTACTACTACTTGAAATGCTCACTGCTTATACAATGGAAATACAGAAGAAAATGATCTTTACCCAGCTGCAGAGGAAAGAAGGTGGTACAGAAGTTGACCACAAGTCACTGGAAGAAGAACTGATCCAAAATCCTTCAGTAGATACAAGGTAAAAGCAAAAGTCTAATGCAGTGAAAAGCATGCATGAAGAATAGGAATGAGGATTAAGCAGTAGTTTTCCAGCAAAAATAAGTGAGGAACATAAACTGCTTAACATAATCTCATGACATAAAATGGAAACAAAGGCCAGCTGACAGAGAGTAAAGAAAAAGGGAAAGAGAAAACAAGAATTCCTTTCTTTGCTGTAGTATCTGTGGTTTATCAGTCACCACACACCTCGCAGAACAATTTAATTGGATAAATTGCTCTGTATTATTTTCCAACCACATAATCACATTAAAGTTTGACTTATTCACTTCAACTAGAACAAGCAAAGGGCCAGGGAACTGTGTAACTCTGAGCGTACATTTCTTCATGAACCTGAAAGTCAGACAAACCTAACCTTTAAGAAATATTTTTTGTTTCTTACAAACAAATTTACAAAAGCAGAACACTGAAACATATCAAACCAAATCTATATGGTTGGCCTGTCCTATCCTAAAAAAATCAGTGGGTGTTGTGTCACCACAGAACACACTGGCTATTTTCATTAGTTTTCATATATATTATGAGGAGATCTGCGTCTTATTTTAATTATATATAACAGCAGCCATGGGGTAAAGAATTTGATATGTCAATACCCAGCAGAAAATGGTCTCTCATGACTTTTGAAAATGTCATGCAATGGATGCTCTGGACTGTAATTCTTCCCAATATATGTCTAAATCCCTCATGTGTGTGAAAGAGGAGAAAGCAGATGCAGCAGTGGTGAGATAGGGAGATGTTCAATTCCTTTCAAATTGGCAATAAAGAGAGGAAGCAGGAAGGCAATAGCTGAGGAGAAAGATGATCAGCAGGCCCTGTGGTTCTCCCCATCAACAGGGACCCAGGCTGTACTCTGTTCATCACTTAGATTCTGTATTCTATTTTTTGTGACTTGGAACAGAACTCACATCCTAGCCAAGGTCCTACTGTATAAAGAGAGAATGTTGTCATCTCATCATCTTTACCTATATGTCCCCAATTGCTTTATTCACTGCTGCTGTGTGCTAAGCAGCATTCCTGCCTGCATGCAGAAAGAACTGTGCTTTGCATTTTGAGTTATTCTATTCATCTTATAAGATCCTAAGTCATCAGAGGGGTGTGAGAACTTTTTGTTATTCCAGTATGCAGTAACTGAAACTTGATGTAAACTAGTGAAAAGTGGAACATAAATGCAATTGAAATTAGTTATCTTTTCCACTTATTACTAAACCACCGGACTCTCTTACTAAAACTGAAAGTATTTTTAGAGGTGAAGTTGTCTTTCCTCTATTGTTTTGATATTAATTACAATACTTCTATGTGACAAGCTTGCCTAGCTAGGTCAGATCGAGTTTTCTTTAAATTTTTTCTTAACTGCTTGCAATTCACCATTAAGATATATCTACTATTTAAGAACAGAATATTATCAAAGAGCCCTGAAATTCTTTTTGTGTGGGTCAAAGTACTGAGTCTTCCTGCACCAACTATACCAAGTAACACTTCCATAGGAGTAGTGAGAGAACTGAAGTTACAGATGACTCATAACTACAGGGCTTTAACTCGGGCTCTAACTCTCTCTCTCCCCCCCTCCCAGCCCTTCTCTTCTCTCCTCCCCTTTCTCCAATTTGGCAGAAAAGAAGTTAGGAAAGCTGGAAGCTTTTAGTTCTGCCTGGTAGTCTAACAAAATACCTTGTGCAGGTGTGAGGAGCCAGCATAAAAGCCTGATTAAATGAGATACTAGGAGCCAAGAAAAAGATTTGTGTGCCTGCTGAGTTGAAATGGAAGTCAGGTTGAAAGGAGGTATTCTCACTCAGATATGACTGTATGGGCACCAGGGAAAGGGAAAAATGGAAAAATGTGGGGAATGCTAATGTTTTGGAAGAAAAACAGGAGCAGCTGGCAATTAAAAAAAAAAAAAAAGAAACCTACTATCCATCACGTACTCTAATTTTATCACAGTGTCTGTATTACTAAACGAACACTTAAGCACATGCAGAAGCAGCTCAACTGAAGACCAATTACAGGTGCTGTCTGCCATTCATGAGACTGTACACATGCTTTAAATGCTACCTGCACTCATATCTCATACTGTGCCCAGATTTCCCATTCAGCTATGCACTGGTTTCTTAATGAATTACAATTTATATCAAAGGTACTACTAAGTCAAGAACACATTTTGCTGTAATACCTTCCTTCCTGCCTGCCCCGCACAATAAGTGAGGACAGTGAAACAGAAAACATGCAGGTAAGAAAGTTAGAACTGAACATGTCACCGGGATCAACAGAAAGAGCTTGTCCTTGGAAGAGAACGAAAGGAGGGGCACAGAACTGAGAAGTTCTTAATCAAAAAAGTACTAAGCGGGTTACACCCCCTGAACTGATTTGTCTTCTTTCCTCATGTTATTATTTGCACTGGCTGCTCTGTGTAATTACTGTTAACACTTGTGGGAGCCAGGATTGGATGATGGGAAGGGAGGAATAGGAGTGCCCTTAATGCAGAAAATGACTGATCATTTCAGGATGCTCCATGACCTCTTCAAGCCCTGCTAAGTAGGAGGGCAAGAGCTAGCAATAAAAAGACAGGCCATTTTTTCTCCTTTTTAATATTAAGCATTCCACAATCCTAGACTTCCTTTAACTCCCTCCAGACATTTTAAAAATGTCATGATCTTAAATAGCAGGCTTTAAGAATTTTTTATTTAATTTAATTTTCATTAAAAATTAATATTTGAAAAATAATTTAAGAGTGTTTGCAATCATGCAGATGAATCTTGATCTCATCACTGTTCAAATTCCTAGTCCCAGTGTAATTACTTGCATAAAACACCTCTTGTGAATAGCAAGTAAATAATTAGTGATTATACTTTTTGGGATTGTTTTGAAGAGACCCAGCTGCTTTCTTTATGTCAAAGAATGTTCATAAGACACCAGTGATTGAGCAACATCGTTTGGATTTTTTTTTTTTTTTTTTTTGACATATCAGACACCACATGCCTGGTTATTAATAACACTTCGTGTTTCTCAGATGTGAATCTTAAAGCATCTCACTGAAAAACAGTTACAGTTTCCAATTTAAATACTGGGAAACTGAGGCAAAGGCCTCTATTCAGCAGACGTAAGATCACAGGTCTGATTCTAGCAGCATTTCTTACTTTTTCATTCATTTTTCCAATTAGTTGAGACCAAAAAAAAAAAGAAAACAAATAAACAAAAAAAATTTTGGATCATTTGATGCCAGTGAAGAGTAAAAAGAAACAAACAAAAACCCACTAAGAACTGGACAAGCACATTGCCAAAGAATAGAAAATGAGAGAATTTGAATCAAATAAAACCCACAAATCTACGCTTGTGCAATCTTTCTTTTTCTTTTTCTTTTTTTTTCTTCTCTAAAACAAAGTATAGAAAAACATTTTCCAGGAGAAACATTCTGGAAATACCTTCATAGGCAACTGAAAAAATAGCTCTGTTGTCAAAAAATTGTCTCTTCTGAATTACAGCTGTATCTTTATTACTGAGATATATACATGTAGAAAGGGGGAAGGATGAGAATTGCCCTGTTAAAACTGTGATAGCAGAAAGTACATCTGCAAGACATGTTCTTTGCATAAGATATGGTGACTCTGCAAGTGACTCTCAGAAGTAGTTTTTCACTGTTTATATATAAATATATACACACGAAACAGTGAAGTATAAATATAATTTTACTTAATGGCAGTGGAAGAACAGCTGTAAATCATTACCAAAATGAGAAATTAAAATCTCTTTTTCTGTCAGCTGTGTAAAGGGCAAAGAGTTATTTATAAAATACCCTAAATATATAGCTGAGTTTCCTACCAAACTCTAAAAAAGTACACAAGCTACACACAAAGCTGAGTCAGTGACTGTAAAAAGATGAGTTTGCGGAGCAGTGCTGAGCTGGGCTAGAGAGATCACTGTGACATTTAGTGGTTACAATACCACTGGAACAGCAACCAACTCCTCCAGAGGAAGTGGTAATGTGCTTACTCAAATTTTCTGCCCTCCCTCAGGTTCCTGACTTCACAATCTGAAAGTCTTCAGCAGGCTGAAATCCGGAGACAATAATGCTCCTCCACTTCCTTACACAGGAAGCTTTAAATTACAAGGATGGATTATTTTAATTGCTACTCTTTGGATTCTCTGCTTGAGCTGTTGGTAAACATCTATGGCAAAACATATGGATGTTGAAGTACTAGCTGTGTCAGACCACTATGTTTGCAGCCACTGCCTTATAAACTGAGCATTCAGTTATCTGGTTAAGACTTTTAGAAGTGGAAATAATCACAAAGAACTTGTAGGCAGCAGCTTTATGTCCTGACATTAGCAAACTGCCCACAAATTAACCAGCACGTGTCATCAGTAAGCAAGACTCATGCTCTGAATTGCTGCAATAGAAAATCAGAGACCCGATAGTGCTAAAAGTCTGTTTAAATTATTCTTATTTCTAACTCCTTCCTTTGTGAGTGCTTCTACAGATTAATAAATAGAAAAAGTTCAAGCTCATATTCTGCATCCAAGCATGTTTGGATTATGAATTTTTGGAGCTCCTGAAATGAGAATTTGAGTCAACATTGTTCTTACTATGAAGAGTAGAATTTTAACTCACCATTCCTCATTACGAAGATAACAAATCACATCCTCACAGGAGGAGATATGTGCCTTAGGGAATGAAGTGCCATGGGATCCTCTCTGATCCTTGCAGATCACATCACTAATGACAGCCTATTCTAGGTTGCTGGGTTTTACACATGGGTCAGAAAGAGACAGTGCATGCACTTCCCCACCCCCCACCTTCACCAGCAGTGAACCCAGCTGCTTGCTGGCATCCTCCAAATGTCAAAATCCTTCTATCTACCAGGTCAGAATCTATATGGCTTGTGGTTTTTCTTATTAATTAATTATTGAAGTTACTGCAGCCTCCACAGACAAGCCTGAGTAGAGAGGACAGGAGTGGAAAGAAGAGGAGGTGAGAGTTCCCATTGACAAGTGAGAGCTCAGTCAGTAAAAGCCTTCCTGTTACTTTCAGCAGAGTATGCAGCTAATGCTTCTTTCATCCCTTTTGCCATTGGTTTGCATCCCACTTCCTCAAATCTTCAGCATCAGAGATCCTTAAAGCCTCCTTGGGATGTAAGGGATGAGCAGCGTGCCCTCCTGCATAGTGTGTTTTCCCATTGTGGCAGCTCACAATAGTCAACATCAAGCTCTTCTGTAAACCATTTTACCCACTTAGTTCTGAAAAGAAGGGCAGGGTTTACTGCCTCTTTCATAGACAGAAGAACTTAGGTCCAAGGGAGGTCAGCTTGACTTACCAATGGTCATCCAGGAAGCAGGAACAGAGAGTTTCTCTGGGTTCTGCTGACCACAGCTGAGGTGCCTAAGGGTTCTATTTCACTTTCGAATAGATTGTCATTGCAGCAAGAAGCCAGCACATAGCCGAAGGACTGAACAAATAGCCCTTTGTCTGACATACAGGTTTTACTACAGTTAAGTTTTGAGCAACATGGTGCCATGCACAGAGATGCTGAACAAAAGCTGTGTAAGCTGCAATGTTATTCTATATTCTTGCACATGCAGACTGCAATGGGAAGACGAGAGGACTGCAGTAGGCACATGCACAAGTCCCAGCTGACAACTGAGTGGAAGCACAGCAGATGGTGACAAGGCAGCAGCAGCAGAAAGATGAAACTGTCAAATTTAAAGCTCAGCCTAAAGGCAGTTCTACCACTGTTTATCAGTGACACTGAGTTCCCCAACTTCTAATATATGTTTATAGAAGTCTATTTGGTACAGCACACTGTCTTTTATGTTTTTGGGTTTGCTTCTGCCTGGCAGCAAGTATCCTTTTGAAGGAGCCAGAAGTGGGCATGCAGGCACATGGGAAGGATTCTGCCTGCCTATCTCCTCCTGCCCAGCCTCTTAGGCCAAAAAAGTTCCCAGCTGGACTGTACTGGTGCTTTACAAGGGAGATGGGTGAACTCGGAAGAAATGCTAAACAAGGCTGCTATCCCTACTCAATGACTGGTTTACTGCAGCTGTGAAATGCCAGATGGAAAATCAGGATGGTCTAAGCACACTTGTGCTTGGATACAAGAATCAAGGGAATGAGTTACGTCCAGCTATCCTCATCCATTTCCAATGAAACTATTTAATCACAAAATCAAATAGGTGATATCTATAGAATCCACAGAAAGGGAAGCAGTCGCAGACAAACTGTCTTTAGCTTCATTAACGAATATTCTGGAAAAGGCAGGAAGCAGTCCTAACCTAATTGTGCTATAGCCTGATGCCAAGTAATTATATATCCAACATGATGACTAAATTACTGGAATTTATCTATCTTATTCAAAAAGATTAGATTACCTTGCGTGCTCAGCTAGGCAACATTGCTTTCAATTTTTATGGTCTTGTCTGATTTCTTTGGTAATTTTACAAAGGATTAGAATGCTTTGGTTGGATAAACTAATCTGGTCACAGTTCTATTCCAAAGATCTCCTAGCTCATTCTGGTCCAGTTACTTGATCAGGAGTGAATGAGCTTGCTCACTGAAACTGCTGGGTAAAAAGCCAATATAGCCAGCCTTGTTATCCTTTCCCCAAACAGTACACGTTCTGGATTTAATAGCTTTTTCTATTCTTTTTTCTTAACGACAGCTGACAGTGAGCTCGCATTTGAATAGTGCGTGACCCTAACTGCACTCACACTGCCTGCTAGGGCTGAGTTTGACCTCTAACCAAAAATTTTCCCAGTCTGTGCCTGAAGAATCAGTTACTTCACCCATTGCTGAGCCAGGGTGGATGGCAACGTACAGGCTGGGGGGTCATGAAGGAGACATAACAGCACAGGCATTCCCACTGAGATTACAATGTGCTTCCTTCAAGCTGTTAACACAGGGCTCAGAGCATGAGTCAGCTCATTTTTTCCTCTGCCCTCCTAACCCTAAGGTGATGAGTCTGAGTCCAGCTTAAAAGATGTAAATACACACATATCTATACACAATAATTTTAAATAACACAATTTTTATCTTCTTTATCAACCACCTTTCAAAACCATCAAGATTTTCCATGTATTTTCTTAACTAAAAGATGTCTAATCGTCTTTGAGGAAAAAAAGAAAAAAAAAAAAAGAAAAAGAAGAAAGAAAAAAAAAGAAAAAAAGAAGCAGAGAAAGCTGTCAAGTTGAACAAAATGTACATACTACAATAAAAACTACTACATATGAGTTTATGTATATTGAGGGACTACTGCTCAGCCTGGCATACACACAGGTAATAAATGTCATGCCTTTGAATAATAAGGAAACAAATTCCAAGGAAGAAATCTTGGCTGTGAAAAAGTCAGTGAGCAGTCTGCCATTACCTCTCCAACTAGATTTCAGTTTTGCTGCTAAGCATAGTAAGCTTGTTAAATTTTATTATCCCTTTTCTTTATCAGTTAAAAATGTCAACCCTTTCATTGCTATTTCATTCATCTAAGGGAAGTAAAAGTAATAGTACTGTTTTAATTAATTATAAAAACAGTGAAAAACACATTAAAACATAGAATTAGAACTAAATGCTCATAAATTTTTAGCAACCTGAAGTTCCTTCAATGGAAGGAGTTGGTGAAGAACAACTCTGTCCTTCTTGCTTATGTTTTCAGTTATACCTATTTATTTTCCTAACTCACATTCCTTTGTAACACATTTTTTCTAGTGCAAGCATTTGTGTATATAACCATTCAGGTCAATATTAATTTAAGTTATATATTAAGACTTTTCATCACTTGCTGCATTGTGAGGAAAAAAAAAAAGTATATATATAATTTAACTGCTCTTTCCTCCCTGTCCCCTTCCCCAGATGTTATTTAAAACCTAGTGATAAAGTAGTTTCCTCAATGGTAGGTTTCTTGTTAAAAAATAAAAAATAAAATAAATAAATAAATAAATAAAATGAAATTTTAAATTATAGCGATCACATTCTTATGCAAAGTTAATTTATGAATAGTGGACACATTCGAAAATGTTTAGTCCAGTACCACCTGGAATATCAATTAGACTCTTTACTTAATGTACAAAGAAAAATGTTCATGCTCTGTTTAATACTTGGTAACTAAGCTTCTGTGTTTTCTATAGACCTGAAGTTTGAAAGACAGGATTCTAAAGGAAAAATGTTTACATATCACAGTCTAGACACAAGTGTTGACTGGTGTTTTTAAGCCAATCTTGGAAGAGATGGATTTTAGTATCTAACAACCAGATATACCAATCCCTCTGAAACTACTTATCCTCTGAAGAGATGCAGAGGTATTTTGCTGAAATTCCAGACTTGGAGGAAAGCACACTCAAGTGTTGTCCAAGAGTACACAGTAACAAAATTAAAGATGAGAATTTGCATAAGGATTTACAGAAGAGAGTTCTAAAAGATGAAAACTGAAAGGACTCCTTTGGCTGTGTTAGAAGCAATAAATATTTGTACAGTTTTGAAGACCAAGAATCGAGAAGAGCACAAGACCTCTGGCATCTTACACCACTGCTTAAATCTGCTGCAGGCCACTCTAGGAACTGGGTAATTTGTACTAAATGACCTTTAAGGTTCCCTTCCAACTCAAACAATTCAATTTTGTATGGTAGCATTGCTGGCCATTGCTAAGATTTCACTGAACTAGCCAATGTCATCACTCACTTCATTTGGTTCAGCTGTAGACGAGGCACAAGTTTTTGCTTTTGTGCTCCCACGTATGGTGATCCTTCTCAAAGTACTCATAGATATAGGTGTAGTCACAGAAAATGTCAGGATGGCTCAAAGTATTTTCTCTGTGATGCTAAGAAAAAATATATACACCTTCCAAAAGGCCCAGTATGCACACAGTGAGCCCAAACCATTCCATGTGCAGTCCCAGGGCCTGTGTATCATCTGGTCTGAAATCAGAAGGTAATCAACACTCTTACCTTTTGTTGCCAGCTGGAGAAAATGAAACGATTCCTGCAAACAGATCATTCTTCTTTAGGGTGTATAATATCCTTCTATTACAACACTGTCAGATTCTCTATGTGACATGGATTTTTTCAGTTTGGAGATCACAGATTTAAGAATGAAAAACTTGAGCAAGCCTGAGAGGAGAAAAAGTTTGCTATTTCTAAAGAAGTAACAAAATGGCCCTGAGAGGCTCTAACCTTTCTTCTCTGACAGCTGTTTCCAAGCCATAAATCATGTTAACAGGCAATATGAGAGATGCAGGATGGAATTCCCCAGCACAAATCAAGGACTGTGAGAGGCTGCAGGAAAAGACTGAGCTCTGGTGATCTTTCTTTTCCTTCCATCTCCTTCCTTGGGTCAGTCCCACTTACTTCAGACTTGATTAAGGCAAGGAAGTACCTATGTTCAGCTTCCTTCTGGAGTATATGTAAGGGAAATAAGCAGCTCCTCATGACAAATAAAAGCCTTACAGTTCCTTGTCTCCTGTTGACTTCTGTATTGTTTGTGTTTGTTAAGGCATTACAGGGTGCAGTAACCTCTACTATTGCTATTGCTTCTGTGTGTGTGTGCTTCCCACCATGGAACATATGTGTCCCTCTTTTTGTTCTAAATGGAATCCACCTCTGAAGCTTTTGATTTCTGTCATAATGTAAATTCAAAATCTTTGCAGGGAGTGCTGCCAAGGAAGGCATATTTGTGCAGGTTATTTTGCCTGCTTAATTGTAGTGCTTTGCCCACCACTCCCTTTGAATCACGTCTTCATTATTACAGACTGACTTCAATTTTTTCCAAGGCAATAAACCGAGACTGCAAGTCAATTATGAGAGAGCACTGCATATTTTACTCTCATCACTGCTTATTCCTTGACACGAAGGTGAAGCAGGTGATGTGTCTATTTTAAGGAAAAAGGAGTTCAGGACTGACTTTCACCCTGCTCTATTACTGATCTCCCATGAGGAAACAGGGCTCAGAGAAACAGAAAAGACACTGGAGAATTAATCACACTGCTCCTTCCTGATAAGAATACAAAATTCAGCTATTAGCTGACTTCAGGTGGAAAGCCCTGGGATTTGCTTCAGAAGAAGCTGAGGGTGAAGAGAATAGCTCAGGGATAGAGAGCCTCAAGTTAAAAAGAAAGAAAATTATACTGTTTAAAAGTCTCAGCAGGGGCAAGGCAAAAGCCCCTGCAGCAAAGACTGAGCAAGTCACTGGTATCTTAGGCAACATTTTAATAAGCTCAAATCTCAGGAAAGGGAATTCTGTAAGAAACAGTCTGAGATTCATTTCAGTTCTTGGAGAATCTGAAGGAAAATTTAACTGGGGATCTCCATGGGAACCTTCTTTCCAAAAGCATGCACTTTTCACAGCATAATATGGCCCTCTGGATAGATGCTTCTGCTACAGGGACCTCTCTCAGGGAACCTCTTTCCTGGTGGGCAAGGAAGTGCTGGCTCAGATCAGATAAGAGGAAGACACATCTGGTGTAGTGAATAATAGCACAGAAAAATGACAAAGTCATTTGGTGAGGAAGGTCTACAGGTGTCTTTTTATGAGAAGAGTTTAGTTTCAAAGTTTTACTCTGACTGAGGTGGCTGCAGCGCACCACAGAACAGGCAGACTAGTTGGGTCACCACAGAGGATCACAGACTAGCAGAGAAGTATTAGCCACTAAAGGCTCGCTGAGTGGAAAAGAGGAAACTGTGGGAGTGGAAAACTGAAAAAAAGTTGACAGGTCTGGCTGGTGGGGATGACAGACAGCATCCTTTTGGGACTTTCAGAGCTATTGTATAACCAGCTATTGTGTTATACACAGACAGTCTACTAACCAATGAATGAAGCTAAACTCAGCTGGACTGCACAGCTCCAAGTGATTCCTAAACACATATCTGAATGCTCATTTTCTTCAGGGGTTTTCCATTTGCTGAAACAAACTAGAATATTTAGTGGCACTGACTGCTGGGGATCACACAAACCCCTCACATTCTACCTTTACACCACTACACCATAGCCTGGGCTGTTCCAGATGACGCACTTGTGTTGAAAAGTTTTGTAGACCCCAGCTTCCCTAACTACCTTCTGTTCCATATAACCACATGTCTTCAGGTTTGTAAACTAGGGAGTGTACTTAAACAAAAAATTCAAAACAGATTTTCTAAATGTTCTGAAAAACAGGACTTGGGAGTTGTTTAATCCTGCAAAAGAAGCTATTATCAGCTGTTCTTAACACCACACACATTACCTCCTCCACAGTTCTGTTTGTTGTTCTTTCAAAAAGGGCTCTAGCCCATGTTATTCCATTACGAAAGCAAATCCACCTCTTACATGACGATATAAGTACATAATTGTGTCCCAAGAGAAAGTACAGACATATGGAAAGCAAGATATTCCAGGAAACCCTAAAGATGGTGAACATTTCATGGCTTAAATTAGATATAAAGACTACAACATGCATGTGTCTCACTTGGAAAAGACATCCCTGGAACAAAAGGACTGACCCCTTCTTTACTCTCATTCTGAAACCATGAAAAAAATCAGAATCATATGGATACACTGAGAACACAAGGACGTGACCTGCAATCTTGTAGTTCCAAACAATCATGACTCAACTTCCTGTGCTTGAAGCAGATTTAGAAAAAAAGCATCTTGGAGTCATTTTTTCTGAAGTCAGAGGGAAAGGATTATAGGTTCACTGCAAATCTCCAAGGTGAATGAGATGTATATGGCTCCAGGTCTGACCCGATTAGGTGAATTCTCAGGAACTTGAGCACTCCAAGTTCCAGCTAAGAGACAACAAATGCTCTGAACACATTGCCAGGAAGCTCTGAATACATGCATAAGCACGTTGACCTCTTGCAACATTAAAACCATTATTCCGGGATGGTGTATCTCAATGGCACACAAAGGACAAGGAGAATTTGTGGCCTGACATCACATAAAAAGAAATGTTAGCAAAACTGATGCAAAAAATGATTTGGGAAACTTTCCATAGAATATATTCAATCCAACTTATTTTATCTTGCCTCCATCTTCCCCAACAAATTTATCTTTTAGTTATTGTTGTCATTATTGTTTGTTTATTTGTTTTGTTGTTTTGTTTGTTTTCTGCCTTGTGTTTCTAATTTGAAACAGGAAACAATTGTTTAACAAAGGATTTCTCTGTATATTAAAAAAAATATTATTACTGAAAAACTTCCGTTTTTTTTTCACTGAAAAGTGCAAAGAACGCTCTTCTGCGTCAAAGAGGGAGTAAAATACTGGTGGGTCTCTTGCAGATTTGGGGAACTATTTAATTCATAGTCCACCTGAGCCAATTGGTGTGATCTACTAAATACCAGGTTGTTTACAAGTTGTCTCAAAATCTCTTAAAGTTGGAGATTGCCTTTTTATTAACTTGACCTGGAGGAGGCCCATCGATGCTGTGCACTGAGATACACTATGGCCCCTATCCAGTCAAGTAAGCACATATTTAGCTTGCATCATGAAAACAGTCCCATTGAACTTCCAGTATCACCCCCACTGTTTAAACACTCGCGTATGTGCTTTGCTTGGCTCATTGACCAGAATTTCAATAGTGTTGCTCCAGAAATTAATTCGGCTCAGCATTTAATGCGATACTGCAAATATTTGAAGATGCCTGATACAGAATTTAGCAGCAGTTTCATTGCAACAGTAGACATGGAATAACAAGTGATATTTCCCTTATTTTCTGCTTTTTTAATTTTCTCGTGGAAAAGGCGAGGAAAAAGTTCATCTCTACCCAAAGCACTGAAGTTAATAACGATGATCAAGTTTCACTTAATGTGAATTTCAAAGCAAGGCTCAAAGTTGCCAAGCGTGCATCTTACTATCTGCCAAGCATTAATGCTTACATATAAGTGTTTCATTTATTGTAGGGGAAATGTTGCAATGGAATAGCCTTTAAAAAAAAAAAAGTCAAAACTCCAACAGAAATATTTCTTTAGGATGACCATTATTTTTTTATGAATTGAATTGTAAATATGTAATGGAACATAAATATTTTGTATTTAGACTAATAAAAAATTTAGTTTTCATGAAAGATTAATCCCCACTAAAAATAATCTGTCCTCAAATAGGAATTAGTAGCAGTAATATATGAGGGCAAATATTCCTCCTATAAGAAAAACACAGATGCTAGGCAATCACTTCCAAATATGTTTTACAGAGATTTGCACAAATATAAAATAAATTTGTATTGTATGCATTTACACTCAAGACAACAGGCAAATTTCCTTAACACATCTAATTATATCTGTACTTTAAAGGCAGTTTAACTCAGGTGGTATGACAGTGCCATATAAAAACATCCACAAATGGAAAATAAGACTTCCCATACAAAAGCAATTATTTTTTTCAGAACATCTACTGAAGTCAGCACCTATACTCTGTACATTTTACACTAGCTGAAGCCTACATTTGCTAAGAACTAAACAGTCTTTAGAAAGTCCAAAATAATTCCATGTATGCAGTTCATCAGCTCATTCCAGAGAGGCTTCATCCCAAAACAGTCTTTTCTGGTTCTTGTCTGCTTTCACTATTGTTGAACTCCTACCATCTCATGAAACTATACATGAGCAACTACAATTAATCAACACAGCTCAGATTTTGAGTTCAAGTACTTGAAGCAAATTCTGTGTGATACCTCCTACAGAGTAAAAATAAATTCACAGAAGAATACCAGGCAAACCAAAGTCATAAATAAATGTTAGAAAATTATGACCAGCCTGCAAACTTTCCACGAACAGAGGAAAACACTAGTTTCGGCAGGTCTATCTTTCAGTATGAATTATTCACTTTTCTCTTAACATTTCTTCTTTAATAGTTTTTAATTTCATTGCTGGTGGGTAGAGGTGTGAAACCACAACAGTAAAATGAAAGCAGCCTGATGAATTTCTCTATTTGGGTTAAAGACAAGGAAAGTGCCTTCAGGAATACTGGGCCACTCAATCTAAGTATTGTAAGGATCAGTGTATTTTACCTTTGTTAAAATGAAGCAGGGTGTTTTACCCACACATACACATCCAGCTTGTACACAGTGGCAGCAGCTCCATGGCTGAAATCCTGGACAGACAGATCAAGGGCTGGAAAAAGTATCAGGACTCCAGCCACCTCTGAAGCACAGCACATTCCTGTAGTCCTTACTGAGCAGACCTCAGCTAAACATTAACAGCTATGCATGTTACATAGCTGCTTTGTATACTTAAGGCATGATGAACTGCAAAGAAGAGCTGTAGCTACAACACCTCGCCCTCTGGAAGCAACTGTGACTTTAGTCTTGTCTAAACTTCAAAACTTCTTCTGAAGACTAAACAATTAACAGGTCAAACATCTTGGCAGACCTTGTTTAATTGCTTGGGTCATGATCCTCAAAAGCACACAGGCGACAAGTGCTAGATAGGCTCCAAGTATCCATATGTAAAATGAGAATAATAATCCAAGTAGATATTACCCTTTACCCCACCCAAGCAGGAATTACTCTTTAGGTATTCTAGCAAACCATGAGAAATAGGAACACTAGACACTTAAAACTCTGTATCACTCCTTTACCCAAGAAATTTCATCTGAAAAGCTCTGTTTCAGAAGCACCTGGTTGATGTAACAACTATTGCTTAAAAGATCTTCTGCACTTAGTTTGTGCTTAAGGTTTTGCTCACCATTGTTTTCATTGATTGAAGGGAAAACCATAGTGTTAAGAGCAAGATATTATGTCAGCTTTAAAATAGTCAATAAGGAATGGAATGTTTTCTAAGCAAAATTAAATTTTGTTAAATCTCAGTACATTTTTTTTTTATAAACAAAAATTGAGGGAATGTTAATACGGCTTATAGAAAGTATGTGTTAGATGTTAATTAGGTCCTTACATGAACTAATTCCTTTGCTCTCACACCGGATTTTTGCATGTTGTTCAGACTAAAAGACAGCATAAAGAAAAGGTTGGATATAAAAGACAGGTTGGATGTTAGGAAAATTTCTACTCAGAAAGAGCGGGTGGGTGCTGGAATGGGCTGCCCAGGAGGTGGTGGTGTCACCATCACAGGAGCTGTTCAAGAAACATTTAGATGTACTGAGAGACATTGTTTAGTGGGGAAGTATTAGTGGTAGATGGATGATTGGACTGAATGATCTTGGAGGTGTTTTCCAACCTTGGGTGATTCTATGAGAAGTCTCTGATGAACGTACAAAAAAACTTCCCATAGACATTTTCTAATTTATATTTACAAATGGAAGTGTTACTGTCCTCTGGAAGATCCTAATAGTAGGTACATCTTTCGTACTAGAACATATATGTCTCTGAAAATGAAGTTTCAAAATTTGCACAAAAGATTTCAGCTCCCCTGGCCAGAATCCTATAAAGTACAATCCTGAACAATGAAAGTGTCTACAATACTGTAATTAATTAAAAAAATAAATCTGAACATTACAGATGTTTTAAAACTATTGACTTTGTTATAAAAATTTTGCAAAAAATAGGATTCGATTGATGCATCTCAATGAGAGGGCTTAAAGGACAAAGGCAAAATAATTATTTCGTTAATATCTAACATATCTTAACACTAAAGCAGGATACTAATATTCCAGTCACATAAACTGCAACAGTTCTGAATCACACTCTCTTTATATTCACAGACTTTACTTGGACATATCTTCTGACATAAATCCAAGAATTTTCTGATATCTACAGATCATCAATACCATATGCACACTTATCAGACTCAGAGCAACATCTGTCCAGCATATGTTTCTGGGCTTGCAAAGAAACAAGTTAGAGACACAAGTTACAAAGCTATTTTAACTATTCTTTTGCATCCTGAGTCAGTGTTGTGCCAGGAAGTTTAAGAGACACTTTCTGGTTTTATTGGTTTGGTAAGTAGCTAGTGGCACTTTGTGAGTGTGGGGTTCTCCTTCTCCAGTTGAGTTCAGAACAAATGAGGATGCAATCCAGTGAATCACTAGCCACTGGCAACTCCATCTGGTCTTAATCAGGACTTAGTATCACAAAGGCTCTGGTCACTGTTGAAGAAGGAAAGTATGCCAGCTTGATTGTAATAAAACAGGTATTCGGATCAATAAGAAATAATCTGTCAAAATAAAAATGTTAGGCATTCAATTTCTGTCAGAAATAGCATTTTGTTTTAAATGAGGCAACAGAAAACACTGGAAATAAGCAATATTTTTCTTAATATATTTTTTTTTTTTAACCTTTTTCAAGGGGTGGTTTTTGTGGCTGGAAGAAACATACTATAAATCAAGTCAATATTTTATAGACTACTGCAGTATTTCATGCTGAGAATCAGAACTGTGATAGTCCATGTTCAGGGATGACTCCAGTCATTATAACACAGATCCACAAGAGGTAAATTGCGCTCCTGTCACTCCTGTCTAACATTCATTTGGTGGTTATTGCTGGAAAATAGTTATTCCAAAGAAAACTTTAAGCCTGAAGCAGCTAGCTACCTGTATGTGCTTTGTTAGTTGATACATTTTACTCTTGAGACGCAAAACTTTCTAGCTTCCTGCTACCCCATGTGGTTCAAGGCTACATCACTACTGAAAGCAGATACTAGGACCTCGTGCAATTTTATCAGTGTGTTTCTGTATTTCTCTGTAATACCTCTACCAACAGTCTTTTTATGTGATTGGAGAGTATTGCAATATAGAAATGTAACTACAGCCAAACTTGATTCACTTACAATTTAATCTAGATTTGAATGTGTCAAGACAGTACAAAAGATGTCTATTCTGAGACCTTATATTTTGAGTTTAAACTGCTCCACCACACACAGAAAGTCCAAAGAGGTAAGTAGAGCTACTCAGAGGTCACTTTTTGATAGTTTTCCAGTTTTCCAAACACAAAATTTCAGTGCCTTGGCAAAACCAAAGTTACACACAAAACAAGAAGCAAAAGCCATGAAACGCTGTGCTTCTATATTTACCACTATGAAATACTCCAAAATTTCATGGAGAAGAGCAAGGAAATGCAGTTATGAAAAACCTCCAAATACAGAGAAGGATTCCGTCCTTTGGGTTTAGCAAAAATAACTGCAGTCTAAGAAGATTTTCCTAAATTTTTCCACAGCAGTGTTAAATGGGTCACTTTGGTCACAGAGCTCCCCTTGAAATCAGCAACTCTGAGCATCCTACCATGATGCTGAAGGATAAGAAGGGTCTATCTGTTGTTTCACAGGCCTTAAAGGAGAGAAAGAGTTCTCTCCTCTTGCTGACAGAACAGATATGTTAGCCCATGTTAAAATATGTTCATTCCTCATGGTGTTCTCAGAAAAAAGCACATCATTTGGCTCTAATCACTGCATTCCTCTCCAGTTTTTCTCACTGTAATTTCTATAACTACTTTGTAACAGGAAAGACAGATTCATCTCTCCATGGTCACACTAATTCACTGTTGAGTGAGATAGCTGGTAAACAAAACAAAACAATAAACCTGTGTAACTGTGTCTCTACATCTATTACTCCAGCTACATGTTTACATTCATTTCATAAGTACATTTCAAGTCTCTGATTTAGGTCATCTGGGTTAAAACTGGCTTGAAATAAAGCAGAGCATATCTCAAGTAAAATGTATCCAACAAGCTATGAACATCAAGTAACCTGGTCAGTTGTTATCATCTGACTGTTCCTGACCTCCCATAGCACATGCAATTACAGGTCTGTTCTGCCAGCAACGGAAGTTGCAGAAAGTTACTATTCCCAATTTGCAAAAGCACTTATAACCTTTAGTATTTCCATCACATGCTTTATTAGAGTCTCAGTGTAGGTTTTATTTTACTTTTGGGATTGCACCACCCAATTTCTGATTACTTTGTTTTTTTTAACATCAGCTACTAAGCTATGTATTTAAGTAGTAAAGAAAATATTATCTGTTTTCCACTATGATAAGAAAAGAGAGAAAAATATCCAATTAAACACTCCATAGCACTGCCTAGACTTGCATTGTATCTCTGATTTTTGAATATGGAGTATTTGAGAGATTTTCTCCATGTGGTCCTTTCATACTCAACTACAGTAGCCTCTTAGTTTATGTAAACAAATTATAATAGTTGCCCTTGAAAAACTTTCCAGTTGTAACTTAAATTTCCCTCAGTATCCATAATTACCATGTTTAGCGTACTGTTAAACTCAGCCAACACAGCAGACTGTTAAAATAAAGTTTAAGCTGATAGTGATAAAGATATTTTACAAGGGATGTACAATTTCTGAAATGAAGAAACTTGTATCCCAGCTGGTGACCATCTGGTGTCCGTGACTGTATGTTTGAGTATTAGCCTAAATTATTATTGTGTCAGTCTTACATACACACAGACCACCCAGCACCTTGGTGCCCTACCGTCCAATGCCATAATGGCACCTTTGTTTCTCCCTCAAGAGTGTCATTGGTGCTTTGCAGAATACCTAAGGGCTGTATCCTGCCCACGTGTTCTTTGTCCTTTCAGCAAAAACATAGTCCCTCCAGGGGGAAGAATGAGTTTTAATATTGCTGCAAAAAAAGCGTATGGAAATACATCCAGACTTATAATTAATTACAGCAATATATATTTCCAATCCCATTTGGAATCTAATTACAGTCTTGCTCTTGACTCTCCATAACAGCGAGTCCACAAGCTAATTATAGGTTGGCTGAAATAGTGTTTTCTCTAATCTTTGTTTTATTTGTTACTTTATATACCTTTATCACATCCATCTTCTATCAGGAATGGCCTGCTTCCAAGTTTCTTGAGCTCTAGGAGCATGACTTGAGTGGCTCCTCAAAATTCTTTCTTCAAAAGATAATAATCTTCACTGCATATTAATTACAGACAAAGATATTCCTGATTTACAGAATACTGTGCTGATCTCTATGTGAGCTGTGTAAAAAAAATGAGCTGGCTAACTGTGTTTGTGTTTCTGATCTTGACATCAAATTGAGCTGAAAAGTCTTGGCTGTGCAAATGTGAAGTGGCCTTCTTGATTCTCTTGAGTCATCTTGATTCAGCAACTCTACTAGATGGCATGTTTTTATGCTAAACAAATTTCATTTGTCAATAATCAGCACAAAGTCTGTTTAATAACTGTTACAGTTCTACATCTTTAATCAGGCAGTTCTTGATCACAGGCACAGCACTCGCCTGCCTCCAAATAGACAGGCAAATTGAAACACCATGGAGATTTAAGAGTTTTTTAATTCATGTTGTTTCCCTCAGATTATGGATTAAGCTTTTTAACCGAGAAGTCTCTGCTGGCCCTACTTTTGCTGCATGTTTAGTGGAAGCTAAAGGATTTCCATGACGAGAACAAAGACACTCCTGCAACAGTTTTTATTTATCTCATCCAGTGCACCAACCACAGAAGAATTCATCATGCCACTACCGACAAGTGGACTCAGGTCACAGAGAATTTGAGGTGGGCAGGGACCTTTGGGTCCATCTGGCCCAACATCTGCTCCAGCAGGGGCACCCATAGCAGGGGGTCAGAACCAAATCCAGATAGTTTTTGAAGATCTAAAAGGAGGCTTTTGAAGATCTTCTGCAAACTCCACAGCCTTTGGACAACCTATGTAAGTTCTCAGTCACACTCACGTTCACTCAGGTCCTAGGTTGAATGGACAGGAAAAAGCCTGATCAGACAGAGTAAAATCTCAGGTAAATCTAATAGTTCTTAAAAGTTCAACATCATAGCGCCTAACTTTCTTTGTATGCATATCTGGAGATACAGCACTTCAGCCATCTATGTGGGAACTGTAAATTCCTTTCTTACAGAACTATAAAAATGTATTCCTTTACCAGACATATTAGGAGAGCAATTGTTTTCTATATTCACATATATTTTTCTATACAGACTTACAAGAGGACTTGAAAACAGCTGCATTTTTATGTATTTGATTTCTTTAGGGCACTTATTAATTTTCCTCTAGTCTTCAGCACCTTATAACATAGGAGGGAGGATTCAGGGTACAGAAAACAAAAAAAGCTAAAAGAAGAGGGCAAGAAGGACTCAGTTCTTACAAAACGAAGTGAAAATGTTCACCTAGGACTATATTTTAAAATAAATTAGCAACATATAGAGCAATATCTTTGTATACTCGTATGCAGAGTCTACTTCCATCTTGTGCCTCATTTATACATTCTTATTTACCTTGCATGATTCTATTGACATTTAAATTTCTATTATCAGTGGCTGAGGCTATAGATTTATACATCATACTGAAGAAAATTGCTTTTGACTGAGGCCTCTATTCTGCATCAGGCTTACCAGTGGAGACCAATATACCATTGTATTTCTCTTGAAAGCAGATGCATATGAGGATCTTTTGAGGCCCTGACAGGTCTGAATGCAAAAAGTGTGCCTGAGTGTATGCCTCCCGTCATTCACAAGCACTACGTAACAGGCTTTGAGCATTAATGAACATGGACACTGATTATAAAGATTAGATTCTAAGTATTAAGTAAGAAAATCCTGTCTAGTTTAGTGACATCTTTTCACAAAGATTTGAAACTGAATTCTGAAAATCTGTACTAGATAAATGTAACCTCTGAACTTTTTGTAATACTTCCAGTATCCTCATATGCATTTTGTCCCTGTTACATGTTACAGGATCTTCCTTCTATTTAATAGATTTCATTATTAGTTTTAGAAATAGAGTTTTTATTATTAGAATGATTATTATTCATGCATACTTTTATTTAATAGAGGTTTATTTAGGTTCCATAATGTGGGAAAACTTCAAAGCTGACCACTTACTCAGAGGCAGCCTTATTGATGTATAATTTACAGCATTAAGCTTTTATTATTGTCTTTTTTTACATTGTCCCCATATTGAATGATAGGATCTGCTCTGCAGGATTTGTACGTGGA
This sequence comes from Callipepla californica brunnescens, assembly GCA_023055505.1. Lineage (NCBI taxonomy): Eukaryota > Metazoa > Chordata > Aves > Galliformes > Odontophoridae > Callipepla > Callipepla californica. The sequence continues at coordinate 8,696,393 of JALIRH010000007.1, forward strand.
GCCCTTATGATCACCATCCAAGTCTCAACCAAAAGGAAAACAAGCAAACAATTATAACTTACATGAGGTATGGAAATGAGTTGTAACAAAATAAACCGCTGCCCTGCAGGAGGAAGTAAAAGAGGATTCAAACCTGGCCACAAAGGCCTTAAGCAAGCATTGTGCAAACAGCAAAATCTGTAAATAATAAACACAACTTTCTAGTTCTGAAGCTGGTAAGATATCTAATGGCATGCTGATGCCTTATCTATCCAGCAGCATGCCTGGTTGTCATCTTCCTTTCTTTGGTGATGATCAGTCAGATCCTACAATATCCCCTTTTTCCTGATCCAAATAAATAATCACATCAAGTTATCCAGTTATGAAAATCAGATTAAGGAGCCTCAGGTCTCAGAAATACTGCCTCTTACGTGGTAGAGATGAATCACAGATGACTATCGCTTTACAGATTTTCCCTCTCGTTTGTTTTCTGTGAAACAAAACACTTCTTTGCCTGTCCATTCCATCCTCCTTCAGGATCTCATGGCTCCTTCAAAATCTCAGCAAAACTTTTTCTGAGGGAAACAATACTAGAACTACCAGCTCAAGAATTCTATGAATGCGAAATATCATGAATTCTCCTGCTACCTCAAATTACCTGTACTCCTATTTTCTCCCCAGAAGCCAACAATAATAGATACTAAAGAACATACATTTGTCTGTGCTACAGCACAGCTTTCTCTTTTAGAGAAGAGAGGGCCTGGGCTCAGTGACCCCCACACACTTATGTGGCTCACTTGTTTACTGGAAGAAGTTTTAGAGAAGAGATTGCAAAAGAGGAAAGCACTCCAACCACAGGCCCTAATGCAGAGGGCTCTGAGAGAGACACTCATAATAAATAGCCATTTCCTTTGAGCACTTTCCTAATTTTCCTGAGTCTGAAAAACTCCCTTTGAAAGAAATGTGATAGCAAGCGCTCCCGGCAGTGGATAAACAATGTTTAAACAACTTTTGTTCCAAAAGTAGAAGGGAGTGCCTTTCACTCAGTGAAGAGTGTAACTGCATACTGAGTCACAGCAGAAAGGCTTCAGCTGCAGCCTGACCAGTTCAGCCATGTAGCTCTGTCCCAGCCTACATGCACACTTCTATGTAAGTTCTGTGTTAATTTCTGCACACTTATAGTTTTGAACTTTGTTTCTCTACACAATTATTTATTTATTTATATGCTTACATGCCCTCCATCACATCCCTCCCTTTCTTGCCACTCTGAAGGCTCTCCACCTTTACCAGATCTGGTAACAGGGCAGTTCTGGGCACCTTCATCTCCTCTTTGCTCCAAAGCCCACTGCTGTGCAAAGTGTCACAAGAAAGCAGGAAGACACTGGTGTGGCTGTATAGGAAACCAAAGAGGGCTCCTAACAGGTTTCTGCCACTTATTATACACTTCCATAATTCCCTAAAGGGCAGAGACTGTGTCAGCACACTGAAGTAGTTCTGATTATTCCCTTGTACTCAGTGTAACATGAGGAAGGCAGGCATAACAATGGGATTTTCTCACAACTTTTTTTAAATCTGAGGAAGGATGTTGCCTTTTCCTGCTGGGGGAATTTCCAGAAGCAAGAATAAAAATCTAATTTCTGGTATGTATAATCTCTTGAGTTGGTAATATGTATACCCAAGCAGACAGAAAATTATCTTTGTTTTTGTTCTGGCTGCACATAAGCACTTCAGTTTCCTTATGTTAGCATACTCAGTGGGCATCTCCCTCATCTCCCAGGCATTTTAGGACAGGTTAATACACTTCAGAACTGACCTGAAAGCAAGGCCAAAGTGCTCCCCTGAGTCTCTCTTAATGGACTGACTTAGCCTACAAAAGAACAGTTTACTCAGTATTTGCAGAACACTGTTTTTGGAACTATTTATTAAGCATATCTGATGTAATTTGAAACATGAAATTGCTAGAAATGCATGGTTATCAGATGGTGAATGCTATCAGTGTTGATTTATGGGTAATGGTATATTACAGAAACAAAATAACAATTAGTGCTCATTAAGACTGCACGAAAATCACACCCTCTTGATTCTTCCCACCAGAATTGTAGAGGCAGTAGGCTCAGCATAACAAACAGGAAAGGTGGTGGCCTGCAGGACTCAGCAAATCAGACAAACTCAATTCTAAATTGAAACTGATTTTAATATTGAAACAACATTTAAAAAATAGTACTCCTGTTACTTGATTATTTTGGGTTATCTGATATAAGTATTAGCTTTCATTTTCAAGGTGATATAATTGCAGAGATGAGCTAATTTGCAGCAGCTGAGACCTTTTCCAACCTTGCATTCCAGGGCTGAGAGGCATAACAGATTGAACACAGCTACAAATAGCTATAGGCTTTGTCCTGTTTTCATGCATTTATGATTTCATCTTAAAGTCAATGCTGCTATAACATTGTTTATTGAGGGTTTAATTTGCTGAGCACACAGAATTCCAGCTGAAGCACATATAAGTTGCAGGTGTTTGAACTGCTGAAAAATAAACTACTTCTTTTGTATTTAAATGTATGTTAATTAGGATCCATCAGGTTGCTGTGCTTCCATAATGATTAAAACATCAAAGAAGCCAATAAGTATGCTCATAAATAAATAATAATCTTAAAAAAAAAACCAAAAAAACAACAAGCCAAGAAACCAACAACATTAAATTGTACTCCGTGTCCTTCAGCCCATTTCTTCCCCAGGGGCTCGATCAAAACTTCCTGACGTCAGTTAAAAACCTTTCCTTTGCACTTAGAGGACTTTGAACCAGGCTCTGGATGTCTGAGAAATGAGCCAACCTGAGCTGAACACATGCCAGTTTGAGCCCTTGCCTTACAGCACAAAGTCAGCCCTAGAGGATGGGATGTGGGATATAGTGTGGGGCTTTCTAAGCCTAGTGCCAGAACAACAAGGGCAGAGACCCCAGTGTGTACTGAAGGGTTTGGCAAAATGCAAACCAGGGCAGGGCAGCAAAATCATGTTTGTAGGCAGGGGTGCTTTCATCCTGCCAGCTCTGTAAGGCAAAGCTCGTGGACGAAGCACAAGGCCGTGTTAACAGGATGTCAGGGGGGATTATGTATCATTTCTGCCATTCATTTCCTTTCCTGGACTTCAGCCTAACTCTTCAGTTCTTTTCAGGACATTTCAGAAAGCATTACATAAAGTGAAAACCTCAGGCTTACATCTGAACTCCAAAATTAAACTGTTATTCATGTCTCCTGGTCACCTTTAGAGACAGAGAAAGAATGAATGTCGCCACTGGCCAACTTTTTGGGGTCATCTGGCCCTGACTATGTGACTGATCATGCATTAGATCCATAAGCAGAGGACAGCAGAGAAAGGAAAATATGTTCCATCCATCACTGTTTATCATAGCAATACTAAAACTTGTAAATTAGGAACATTACTTTTACAGCACTCCCTGTGGCAATATATCCTTCATCCTCCTTATGTTCCACCTTTCGCTGTGGGGAAAGCTACAGGGTATGAGTGTAAGGAGGTGGTTGGCTTGGGAAGATGCTATTTGTTTTAAGATTCATAGCTGTGGGGAAAGGATCAGCTGTTGCCCATTAGTATTTAAAAAAAAAATCATTTATTGCTGCAACTGTGAAGGAAACAAAATATTAACGTAAATTATGGCCTTTCTTGCAGACTTCCAGCAAGTTCATTTCTGGGTATTTTGTAGAATGAAAACCCAGCTGGTGTGTTGTGTACATCTAGGACCAAGTATTCATCATGCCTCTCTACTGATTCAAAATTGCAGACTTCTGAGAGGAAATTTATTTACTGTAAGGACAAGAATGTATTGTGACTCACCGTGTTTTCCTGTTGTCTGCATTACACTGGAGTGAAATTGAAATAATACTTCAGTCCCTATTTAAATGCCTTTTCTTGGCAGGAATAAAAGAGTGTTTGGCTTTCAGACTGGCAGAATAGTTCTTGGTTAGTAGCTAACCCTCAGCCTTATTGGGTCCTCCCTGTTGTCAACAGGACAGATCTTGTCCAACAAAAGCAACATCCTGTCAGCTACTCCTTCTTCCAGGAACCTGCCTTTTCCTCCCCCACAGCTGCTCTCTTTTTCCAGGTTCAGGCAAGAAAACAGTATAACAAGAAAAAGACAGAGCTGCAGAAGGAATAGCCACCAGACCTTAAACATGTGCTTCCTGTGCGGCACTCAGTATTCTCCCCTATTTGTAAGGTCATTAAGAGTGAACGAAACCCAGACTCCAACTAGAAAGGAGAATTAGATAAAAGTGGAAAAATACTTTCATATGAGGAAGCCATAGGGAAAGAAGGGGAGATATTTTGAGGCCTGTCTCCAACCATCTCAGGAATATTGTTGTGGAGTTGTGGCTACAGAAATGCCATCAAGTTATTCAGGACAGTGAGGGCAACTAGCCATTACCTGGCCTAACAGAAACATGTTTGGCATCTTGCGAGCATCCTGCCACTGAGGCATAAAACATCTCTCACTTTAAGGTTCTTTTTAAGGGCATATGATAATTTATCTCAGATGTTAGTAAAAAGCCATAGAGAGTGAGAGAGAAGAGTGAGAGGGAGTGAGGATTGCAGAGGTTTCAGTTTCACATTGCACAGCGAAGAGGAGATGGTCCTGTCTTACATGCTTTCTCCTCTTGGGATTAGTATTTCCTTCTTTAACCTAGGAAATTAGGAGGGAGAAGGCAAATACACCCAATTCTAGTACAGCAGTACAAAAGCCCTTCCGTTTCCCAAAAGGGCAACTCGGGACCACAGATTTTAAGGGAGTGGGAGAAGCCCAGATGCTCCCAGCTGAAGAATGAGAGATGAAGAATATGAGTATCGTTCCTCAGAAAGAAAATGCATGGGTGAGAGATTTCTTGCTTTCTCAAAGGGAAGGGAAAAGGCAGAAAAGCTGACCTAGAAACAGGGGATAGCACACACAATGGGGAACACACAAGAGCTGATGACAGCCTTAGGCATAACTTCAATATAGCCTAATAATTTACAGGAATGTATTAGCTGAGAACATCCCATAAAGAGTCCACAGTGTTTTCAATTAATTCTTAGGTATATACCATGATTATAAAATACCTTGGGGCTATCCATTTTTCAATGACATGTCTATATTAATCCTGTATTTTTTCACTAAGTGATGGCTGCTACTGACTGCTAAGAATGTTCTGCTTCAGTAAACTTTGATTTCACTTGCAGTTGTGCATTTATTAGGCAATATTATCATCATCCAAGTTTCCAGGGTTGGGAATTCGTCTGAAAAATATGGTCTATTTGCATTTAATTATCACATATTTACTGAGGAAAAATATAAACACGCCTGTTCTTCAGCAAGGAAGGGAGCCAGTAATGTACTGCAGACTTGGGATTGTGCTTTTTAATATAATCACTGTTATATTAATACTGTTATAAATAATTCACAGTTTCTACTGTGGAAAAAAAAAAAAAAAGAATAAAGTTTTACTGATAGCATTTTTTTTTACCTAAAAAGGCAGAAATTATTTACAAGATACTAAAATTACTGAGGCAAATAGCTCATACTGTACAAAATGTAATTAGAATTCACCTTGAAAGAGGATGTAAAGTGGTAAAAAACATCCCCTTTACAAGAAGGAGAAAGAAGAAATATATTCTCCAGAAGACACCTGAGCTAAACAACAAGAATACAAGATGAGGAAATTTAAAGTTAACTTCTGGGAAATAAATCATCTATTCACAATTCACCTAGTTCCAGTCATTGCACAGAACTCTTATAGTGTCCCCAGTATAAATGAGTCATAGCATGAAGATGAGGGATTCCAAACTTACATAAGAAAGGCAGAATTATTGAACTGACATTATACAAGAGGAACAAATTTAATGGCATTTCAAAATTCCTGAGTGATTTTTCATCCATCTGCTGTGGCATCCTCTGTACTAATTTTTGTAGGCTGAATCAGAGAGAGTTGGAGTTGTTTAGCCTGGAGAAAAGAAGGCTCCAGGGAGACTTTATGGAGGTCTACCAATACCCAAAAGAGGCAGATAGAAAATATAAAGAGGGACACTTTATCAGGAATTATAGTGATAGAACAAGGGATAATGGCTTTAAACTGAAAGAGAGGAGGTTTAGATTAGATGCCCCATCTCTGGAGCTGTTCAAGGCCAGGCTGGATGGGCCCCAGGCAACCTGATCTGGTGGGAGGTATCCCTATCAGAAGTCGGGGGTTTTAAACTAGATGGTCTTAAAGGTCCCTTTCAATCCAAACCATACTTTAAGAACAAAACAAAAAGAAGGGAAGGGAAGGGAAGGGAAGGGAAGGGAAGGGAAGGGAAGGGAAGGGAAGGGAAGGGAAGGGAAGGGAAGGGAAGGGAAGGGAAGGGAAGGGAAGGGAAGGGAAGGGAAGGGAAGGGAAGGGAAGGGAAGGGAAGGGAAGGGAAGGGAAGGGAAGGGAAGGGAAGGGAAGGAAAAAGGAGAAAGAAAAAAAAAAAAAAGAGAAAAAAGAAAGAAAGAAAACCACCTCTCTATGTTGAACTTGCTGTTTGGTCCATAATGGGTGGGTTGGTTCGGCCTGCTAAGAGCAGGCTGAAGAACAGGGAACCTAGCTGGCAAATACAAAAGTCTGAAGTGATTAATTATCACTGTACAAATGAAGACTTATTCCTGCTACTGCAAAAAGTATAATATTCTCTTTCATTAGTTTTTTCTTTACTAGCTTTTTTTTACTTTCTTACTAGCTTTTATTTTTTAGCTTCCATCCTCACCTTCATGTGAACATTGTCAATTGCGTAATGTCTGTTTTTCATGCTTTTGTGCTTGGTGCTTGGTATATCAAGTAGAATAATTTCTCCACACTAGTATGTGCTTCTAACAACACTCAATATGATGCTGATAGCACAAGACAGATCTAACTTCATATTTTTACTCGGCATCTCAAGTGCCCCTATCTGGCACTGCCCTAATCACATCATGCCTTGCTTTTGAAACGACTTGCATAACAATTTTCTACTTCCCAGTTTGATTTCTTCTATCTCCCTTTTTTAAAAAGTAAGAGATGTATATGGGGGTGTATACTTGCCAGAAGCAAGTAAATTTATACCAACAGCTAAGGATTTCTGACAACTAGAACTCCACTCCTGGGTGTACAAGACATTGTCACGCAAGCCTTTTTTAAAAAAATAAATCAATTCACCACTACTGTTAATAGGAGTTCTTAGGTGTGTAAAATATTCGCATGAATAAGCCCTTTCAGAAAACAATAAAAAAAAAAAAGAGGCTTCAGGCAATTGGCCAGCTGATTGTTGATGATTTGAAATTTATGCAATGCATTCTTCCCGCAAACAATAACGTTTACTGTGCTGAGAGTTCAGGAACTAAGTGTAACAGGAACCAGCAAAAGATGACTAAACTTAAAGCAAGGCAGAAAGGAAGGCCATAGTGTAGAGATATGGATATTATTTAATTTCCTTTCAGAAATGACGGGAAAAAACAGGATAATTCTTTCATCCATTCTTATGGATGAAAAAGACCCACTAAAGCAACACAGTTGCAGACCACGGTAACTCCAGACCAGAGATCCTGGTTTGCTCACATTCAGTTTCTGTCACGTGGGCCTAATTAGGAACTTGGGACAACTGTAAATGAATGCAAGATTTAAGCTGAATATGAAGTATCTCATTCCAACATCTACTGGCACTAAAGAGAACAAATAGTATCTTGAGGAAGTACGTGTAGGCGTATGTATTTGAAGGGAATAAAGTATGACAGACACAGAAAGACAAGTCCAATAAATAAATAAATAAAAGGATCGCTGTCCTCTTGTTTTTGTTTTTGTTATTTCACAGTTCCGGGGAAAATAAATAAATAAATGTGAAATAGTTAAAGATTCTGTAATTCCCATCACTTGCTCAAGGAATAAAATTGTTAGAGAAAATGTGATCATTCCTTTTGATGAATAACAAGTAGTTTTAAATTTTTTTATTCTCTTTAGCTTTACATGTAAGAATCAAGAAGAAAGATCACTGAGTAATTTTACAGAGCACCTAAAACAAAATCCAGGTCTCAAGGAGGTCAGTAACAGGGCTTTTTTTTCTTGCAGCAGTTACAAGATTTCTACCTCAGAATTTTTCAGAAATTCGTTTAAAAAAATAAATGGCATGTTTAGTTTTTTTTTTATTTTATTTTATTTTTTCAATATTGATCTATATTTGGCTAATTCACTAATGATAATGATACTCAACTGAAACAGTAATTTTCAGAAAATACCAAACTGATAAGAATTAATTAGGAGGAAGAAGGAGAACATATCCCTGTAGTTATGTTAATAAGTTAATAAGTTAATTTTCGTGAGTGCCACCGTAGAGCATGTAAGACATACATAAAAAAATAGTCTTAAAACAAATAGGCATAAAAAAATCAAGGGGAATACTCCTTAAAAGGAGCTTGATTTTAATTTAGAATAGCTGGGATATCTTGACTGTGGCTTAAGAAGGAACTTTTTGCCAGAGACAATTTCTGCTTAAAAGCATGTTTTTTGAAGCATCTAGTCTAGAGTATCTTGAAGAGGAACAAGACAGAAAAAATTAAGGCACAGAGGTTAATTTCAGAAAACCTATCCCTCCACCTGAAAAGCACATCAGATATGTATAGGTTCATATTTAAACCCTTTTCTGATGTTGATTAATAATTTGCAATATCCTATTTTGATGATCATATAAAGTAATACTTAAACAGAGTTGCAATATCGGTGAGAAAGATGAAAGAAATATTTTTCTTGAGGACGTTTTGGCTCTTGCTCACGTAGAAAAATATCATAAGAATTCCCTTTCATGCTCCGTTTTGCAGTCCTGCTTTCAAACAAAAAATTAACAACAACAAAACAATAAGCTCCAAAAAACTAACACGCAAAAATTCCCTGATGTGTTTTGATCTTATTAGGTTGAGGTTGAGGTTGAGGTTGAGTAGTTTGGGTCAATTCTTCTTTTATCTGCTTAGTTGACATGTTGCTACCATACATGCTTAAATACCATGCATTTACAAACTATCTTTTGCTGTAGAGAACGGAAAAGCAAAGCAAAACTGTTAGAATGGCTGTATTATTACTGCATGTACATCAGTCCTACTTCAGCAAATAAAAGTCTTATTGTTAACAGATTGAGACACACTAAAGCAAAATCGTGTGACTTGCCGGCTGCTAGACAAACTGTTAATTGAAACATATAATTTATGCTGATTTCTAAAGGCTGGATCTTAGAAAATCTACAGTAAATTCTGCTCGAGCACATTCAAGTTTGATCAAGTGTAATAAGAGCTGGAAATACTGGTTGTGCTATAGCATAAAGCCAACTGTCCAGAGGCAAACACAAAAATTTAAAATTGTCTTCTGTCTTCACCTTCTGAGTGACTCTCCTAATCTGTGAGGTGTAGAAGTGGAGGCATGGGAATATATCCCTTTCTGACCATAGATTTTGCAGGTGAGGAATAAGGGGAAGGGAGGGGAGGGGAGGCTAAGTATGGAGACTGAAGTTCTTTCTATCAAATTGCTGCATTCCTTATCTTTGCACTTGCTGGCATTATCTCCATCAGTAACCTGAGTCCTTCTACCTTAGAAATAACCTTGTGTAAAAGGAAAATATGTGCAATGAGTCATTTGCAACCTGCTGCTTTCTTGCTAGGGACTGCTTAGTCTGGTTTGTATGAAAAGAGCAAGCTAGTGAAATAACTCTGTGTCATGCAGCATGAGAACAACTCGTTCCTCACTTAATTGAACAGAAAAGGCTACCAAATAAACCCAGGTTTTCTTTGTAAAATACATTTATAGAAATGCCTAAGTAATTTCAATCTATATAGATAAATATAAAATATACATTTATATACAGTAATGTGTTATATAGTATAAATTATATAAAATGTTTACCTATGTAAGATATATTTTAATAATTAAATCTATAATTTTAAATATAAAAGACATTATCAAAATAATATATTGTCATAGTAAATGTTGATGTGGGTAGTTTAGCACCGGGGCAAATGAAAGCAGATCTCAGCATCAGACACAGTTGTAACCAAATGCAGGTGATGAGTTTGACAAGGAGCTATTCTCAGCATGCCAAAGGGGACAAGATTTGGGCAGTGAAACCTCATTACTTCTGAAGCCTCACATTATAAAATGGCCATGTGAGTGTTTTTTGTTGCTGTTGTTTTGTTTTTTGTTTTTTTAATTGCCTTAATGATATGGATCATTTTTACAGTCTTTCTTGCTTTAAAAGTAGAGGATATTTTGCAGTAGAATATTGAGTTACAAAACAATGTTGTATACCATTAAAACACCAAACAACAAATCCACTACTCTTAAACGAGGCTATTTATGAGAAGTCCAGAAATTACACGGAAGTTTAGTCTCCAGTTCTGCCTTTCAGTTTCTCGCCCAGAGTGACCAAAGAAAGTTTGCCTTGGACATAGATACAAAAAAAAAAGGCGATGGCATGGAACAAATTAACATTTTTTCACATGAAGAGGACCCAGCCAGAGCTGCATTCCTTGCAGTTGCCACATAAGCCCTCAGCAGCTGAATGAAATAAATTTACAACACAGTAGTTAGAGAGTAGTGCTTACAACATTTCTTGGCTTTTGCAGTTCAGTTCAGCTTCAGCACTAAAAATAACAAACAAGACAGGCCTCCAAAACACACATAGGTTGTTTAAAAACTGTGTACCTTTGAAAAATAACACACCGGAAGATCTTTATGCAATTCTGTCATTTTAGCTTTACTGTACCATCATATGGGACATAAACACAAAGTTTAAACCAGAGACAAAAGAAAAAAAAAAACAACCTCCAGAATACGTGTTCTTAAAAATGCTAAAACTATGAAACTGTTGATGAAAAATTAGAGGAGACAGCACTTCAATAGAAGCTGGAAATATGTTATTCATGACTTGGTGAAACTCTTGTAAGTTTTGTCATCCGCCTGGAGACTGTACAGCAGCAACCAATAAAGAGAGACCATGGATGAGAGAGGAAGGGAAGGGGAAGGGGAAGGGGGCGGAGAGGAGAGGAGAGGAGAGGAGAGGAGAGGAGAGGAGAGGAGAGGAGAGGAGAGGAGAGGAGAGGAGAGGAGAGGAGAGGAGAGGAGAGGAGAGGAGAGGAGAGGAGAGGAGAGGAGAGGAGAGGAGAGGAGAGGAGAGGAGAGGACTACTCTACTTTCCTCTTCATTGAAATTAAATTTTAATTTAAAATTATTTTTAAAAGCTTTTAAAAAAATAAATGTGCCTTTACTCTTCCCTCTTAATCCTCAAGCTCCCATTCATGAGGGCTGTTTGTGGAGAAATATGAAATGAGAGATATCCCAAAAGAAAGAGGGGGTTAGTTATAATTAACTTAGTGTAATTAATGGATCAGTAAATGTGTATTGTGTTAGCCTCCAGCAAGTGCTAAGCACAGGCACTTTGCGAACATACACTATTTACAATAGCATTTCCTATTGCAAAACAAAAAACAAAAAAGAACAAACAAACAAAAAATAAACAACAACCTACCATACTTGTTTGTAAAGGAGAGAGCTATATGTTCATAGAATTACAGATCCATAGAATCAGTTTTGTTGGAAAAGACCCTCAGGATCATCAAGTCCATCCATCAACCTGTTCTAAAAAGTCTCATCATTAAACTGTGTCCCTTAGTGCCACATCTATATGCCTCTTTGAAATTTGCCTTATGAAGATAACAGCTTTGGCCTCATTATACTTTTTTTCATGTAGAATTGTCTAAAGTTTGGATGAAGGACTGTGACAAAACTGAACCATGGCACAACTCTACCTTTCAGGGCTCCCCAAAACTCAGCTCCACTGCACGCTCCAGCATTTATTGTGGTTGCAATTCAGGGACCCCTAGAGCAGCTTTATGCTCACATGGGTCTGCCATTGTTGGTTACAGATAAGAAGGTGTTTTGGGACCACAGGACATGCTTGGAGAGCTCTTGCATACAGGTACTTGGAATTGGGTCCAAACCTTGACGATAGATCAATGTGAGCAGCTGATTAGGTGAGCACTGACACCTTACATTCAAACAGCGGGGGGCTTCACGGCCATCACGACAAGACTTGTTCCTGAGTGTCTTCAGGACTGAGCATCAATAAATATATTAACAAAATACTCAATGGCAATAAAAGCAACAGAATGACACAAAATGTCAGTATGGATCAGGAGGGATTGCTGTTACGCTCTTGCACTTTGTTTTCTTTAAACCTTTAATCCACATTTATCAAAATAGGAAATATAAACTTATCAAAGTCTTTTGCTACTTCTTTGTTTTTTTTTTCCTCATAATTCTGAAAGAGGTGATTGCTTGCTCATAAGTATAATAACATATATTAGGAAATAGTGTTGGATATACTAAATTGCTTTTTAATACAAAAAATTGCTTTTAATTACAAAAAAAAATTGCTTTTTTAATACAAAAAAACCCCACCTCAGAATACGTACTATATGATTTCTCTTGGACTGATTCTCTGAAGCATACTGGGAGCATCTGAAATGGAAAACGGTACCTTGGCTTATGAGATTTTTCTGTGACCTTTTTTCAGAGCAAGACCAAAAAAGAGAAAAAATATTCAATTGTTTTCATTTACCCTTAAAAGATTATCTTCTGAGTTCAGTTGCTGAAGTAGATTACTATATTATGTTTTCCTTTCAAAATCTGGGTTAAAACCTGCTTAGGTTCTGTGAGAAATGGGTTTGGCAATATTAGGTCAGGTGCAGCTGAAGTTCATAAAAAAGTGTGTTCCCTTTGCACAAAAACAAGCAAGCAAACAAAAAACCCACAAATAATTCAATTAGAACAGAGCATTTGCCTTGTCTGGAGAATAGGAAGCTACTGATCTCATTAGATAGGACATACTGTGCTTGATCCAAAGACTGTTCAACCATTTTAAAGTATTAGTTTTACTCCAATAGTCAGAAGGACCTCTTATCCCAGGAGTATTCAGACTTCACTATGCTACTACATGCAGAGATGAAGCAAAACAACTGTCCTCATCTCAAAGAACCTGCAATCTAAGTACACATTTTAAAATGATTAATATATTAATAGAAGTACGCTATGCTATTATTTATAGCAAATTAAAGCTTGTTTGCATGTTTAACTCAACTCCTGTTCTTAAGGCCTTAGTCAAAGTCAATGCAAACCAATGGAAATTGAACTTTTTTCCCCTAAACTCTGTGACAGGCTGGAAGTGAGATAGAGCTCGCTTAATTTCTGGTGTCTACAAGGTGAGATTAACCTCTCCCTAGGCTCCACAGGCTATGCTGCCTAGGTCTCCATCAACTGTACAAGACCTAAGGTAGCCTTCCTGCAGAAACCTAAAGTCGAGGGGGCTCAGCCTACCCAGGCAAAATGTTTAAGGAAGTCAAGTACAGAAGTGGTTTGTTACTGTCACATTTTAAATATACAGACAGCAACACAGGTTTTCAGTTAGAAAATTTGTATATTTGCATAGGAAAGGATTTTCTGAGAAGATGAAGAAGCTTCCCATCAGCCTTCCTCCCAAGCAGCAGTCACAGCAGCTTGCAAACCTGTCTATGGAACTGCCAAACTCTTGATGCTTCTTGCTGGAGAAATAAGCTGTGATGCTCTGAAGTAAGTGGGGAATATGTCACTCTTTCCTATATCAGATTTTTATCCGGATTGGTGCAGAGATGTGTGAGAAGAGCTGTACTATCCCTATCCCCTCTCCAATTCAGGATTGTGCATTTATGCATGCGCATGCAAACATGCAGGCATACAGACTCATCCATCTCCATCTTTACGTAAGATCCTGTTTGCTAAAGAAAGACAGAGAAAAGGTTCCAAGCCTTTTATGTATTCTGAATATGATTTTGCAACAGTTCTGTGTGTAATTCATCATGGGTGATGGGGTTGCAACATCACCAGTGGAGCAATTTAGGTGCTACAATACCGTTGGCTAAATACAAATGGACAGACAGGATTTTGCTTCTATTTTTAAAAGAAGAGGGTACAAGTATATCATTGTTTGGACTTCATATCAGTATCGTGGTGAAATGTCACAGATGCAGTCTTTGATACTCTTCTGATGACAGCTGCTAGTTGTTCCAGGGTAATACAGAGATGAGCATGCACTAAGTGCCAAGCTGGGCTGATAGTAAATGGAAAATTTTATGTCATTTTAATCCTATCATTAGGACTTTCTTCACTGTTGATAGAAGTGCTTTTCCCCAACTGCACAGAAAGGATAAAAAAAGGCTCATAAAAAGCCCCATGTGTGCTTGTGACAGCTATGGGACGGCTCAAGCTGCAAACCTAGCCCTGATCATCAGTTGCAGTCCGCACTCGTCATATGTCATGTCCACGTGTTTAAATCACAGGAAGCATGTACATGAAAAACTACCATTACAACATCGTTTTCATCTTTGAGGACAGAAAAATTAGTGTTAGATTTTCAGCAAAAATGTAACACCAAATAAATATTATGTAAGGACAGTGCATAAACGAGTTATAGAAGGGCAGAATAACATCGTTAAGGGAAAGTATTTGTGACTCATTTATAAGTGAGTTTTCCTAATGTGCAGTGTACAATTGAAATAAATGGAAACTTTAAGAAATATTCTACATAAGGCAGAGTCCAAAAATGCAGAAGGTTATGCAAGGCTAACAGTAAAAATAAGCAGATGAGTCCTCTAAAATAATATTGCAACATTCTTTGGCTTCCATTTATTGGTTGCCATAGGATTTTTACTCAGTGAGCAACTGCTAAACACAAGGCTGCCTCATACCATAGCTTGGCTTTTAAGAGAAGAAAAACATTAACATTGTTTAATGAATACAGTTGTCTGGAGAAGTATTAGCAAATGCTAGTCCTACTGACTGCCTAAACCAAAGAGATTCACAAGTGGTGTGTTTATGCTGCTGTGCTTGCTTGCTTGGAATTTTTCTCTCTGACAGCATGTAGATTTCTCCTTCAAATAAGAAACTACTTGTTTTAGCAGGAAGTTCTGAGGGGAGAAAGTCTGAGAGTAAACAGGTTAAAGTGCCATGTACACAACAGAAAGGATCACAAGGCATCTTTAATGAGTTATTTGAGCTACACCAGATGCTTCTGTAGCCAGAGAACACATCTTCTGGTGGATGCTGTAAGAAAGAAATGGATCTTTTTTCTTCTAAAACTTTTTATTTCTATGCCTAGCAGATAACAGCTTTTGACTTCACTAGATGCATATCCTACACTGAGGTGCAAGAAGAGGAAAATAAAATAGTGACATGCTAAAAATGTGAAGAAATGCATTTTGCTCTTTATCTTTTATTTAGTTTCCCAGTATAACTTGATATATCAACATCTGTGGCTACCTTTTTTTTTATTATTATTTTTGATTATATATGCTGTTTTTGCAGTTGGGTTTATTTCTGGGTTTTGTCCAGTGACTACTTGATGTAAAAATCCACGTGTGCTCATGGCTGAGCAGTTACTCATGGATTACGTAAGGGTCAAGCCTCCAACTGCCTGAAATGCTTCTGGGCCAAGAGTATTTGCAATCTTATTTTGCAGTGACCATTTCTGAAGGGGGAAGGATAGCACTTTTCTGTATAAAATACATGTGAATTTATATTTCTAAAGGTACTCAAGTGTTGACACCTAGACAGCTCTCAAGATAGTAGATGTACTCACCTAGTGCCATCTGAGATGCCCCCGGTCATCCAATGGCATCTCCTGCTCTCTTTACAAGAGGTTCTTCCATAGCTCACATCTGCAGGCCTTGCGTAGATGTCTTGAATACCTGGTGTGTCTCAAAAGGAACTAAACATTTCTGTGCATGTAAACAAATGGGGGCCCTGGCAAGAACGGAGGATTAATCCCACCTAACTTTAGACATGTTTGAGTTAGTCACACTGAACTCCTTTTATAGCCAGCAGAGAGAAATATAGTTGTCAACATTTAGGTGGATAAATCCCACCCCTAAATTCCACTTGTGTAAGCCATAACTACCTGCCTGAATAGCATTAGTTGGTGTGAATCTTGTCCTTGTTCTTTCTCTGCATGTAAAGCTGGCAGTGGAGTTCCCCCTCTACAAGGAACTTAAGAACAGAGAGGCAGAACAAAGCTTGTGTTTGTCTTTAGTGACTCCAGAAGTGTGGTCAAACTCTCCTCCTGCACTCTGACTGGGTAATTTTTTGTTATGAAAACAACTTTGGAACAAGATTTGAAACTGCCCTAAATACCACAGTCTTCAGACTACTTCTGCAATAAAAGGATGATTTCACCCCAAACAACAAAAGCTACAGCCTATCAACTAACTTTGCTAGAGAAGGTTTTCCCTGGATCTCTAGGGATAGTATCTGTTATTGATTTTGCTGCTGGGAGCTCACAGTAAATTGATGGTGTAAAGAAATCACAATATTCAAAGACAAGGTTTGGACACATTTTCTGCTCTTATGAATAACTGGCATCCAGCATATACAAGGTTAGTAATATTAATTATGAATGGGAACAGCAATATTCACATTTTTAATCCTACAGTACCATTTGAAAGATTATGAAAAACCTTCTATCCTTCAGACAAGTTTGATAATTCTGAGATAACTTTTGGATATAATCCACACATTTTTCCATTACTTTTACAGTGTGCCATGGCGGCCCTCCAGTGAGTAACCTAACAGCACCAAGGTAGCAAGCATCACTTACATTTACAGTCATCCCAAACAAAAGCAAAATGTACTGGCAGAAAAAAGAAAGAACATGAAGCTGATTAGACACATGACCATAGGATTTCTTTCTTTGTTGTGCTGTTTAGGAAAACAGAATGTCTGAAGGCTAAGTTTGCTTGTATAAAATACCACGTAACTTCTGTTTTTTTAATAATTGTGTCTTATTTTTAAGCAAGACTAAGACCTAAAAGCTTAATCTCTCAAAATTTACAGAAAAATGTCAAAGGGGAACTGTAGAAGAAGCTTGTTAAATTATGGGGGTATTTTATCAATAGATTTCAAGGCATTTCACAAGATCAGTTGAAGAATCCCAGTTTACTGAATGGAAAAAATAAAGCCTAGGATTTCCCTTGCTCAAGTAGCAAATAAGTAGTATTCAAAACATTTTTTTGCAGACCAGGTCAGGATGCAGTCACACTGGAATGAATCAGCTGTGTTGCTTCTACACAAGGGTAAGGGAGATATTACTGCCCTTACACATGCAGACAGACTACTCTGAAAGAAAAAGATGAAGGTCACAATAACTCTGTACCTTCTACACTCTAGGGACATCAATGCAACCTTGGCCTTGTCCTGGCTGCCTACACACAACTCAATTTCTTCTGGCTAAATTTCATCCTGCAGTAAAATGTGGGTTATCTCATGGCCTGATCAATCAGTGGGGATGAAATCAGACTATTCTGACTACTTCAGTTTCATCAGCTGCACTCAGTGGTGAAATGTGGAGTTCTCTGAATCATGGATTTCATGCTGCCTGCTGTTCCTTTTTTGAATTAAAAACAGCACATTGCTAACTTTCTGACAAATCTTGCTGCTGTCCTGAGGTTACATGAGATCACTGGTTATTCATGTTAGCAGCTCCTCAAACACTGCAAAGATTTGATAGTCTACACAGTAACAAGAAAATGAATTTGTCAACATTGCTCATCGGTTTGAAAAGACAAAAAATAAAGATATTCTTTCTCTGCCATAAAGCCTGTGTTGCTATCGTGCTATTGCTCTTCCAAAATGCATTCATTTGACTGAATTACAGTTATTATAGAGTAACTGTTGCTAAAAGATGCTTATACTTACTCATCTTGAGCACGTTGATTTGATTTGCCTTGAGTAACCAAAGAGAGTGGACACATTATGTAATTTTTGAAGCACGCTAATAGAAAGTTTGTGTGCAGTAAAATCTTTTTACTCTAATGCGGGTAGAACCCTGTCAGAAATCTGGTATCCAGCAGGGCTGCAATTTTTACCCACAGATCCATCTTACTGCTGCTCTAAAGGGTGTTCTAAAGGGTGATCAGGCATATTTCTTGCTATTGTGAAAACTAACAATTAGCAATTATGAAGACTTGGAAATTACAAATCATTTCTTATTAACATGCAGTTATGGTGGTTACACATAGGAGGGAGTAGAATGCAACAAAATACAAAGTAATGAAGAGCCCGTTGGTGTCCATGAGCTTCCCTATTCTATCAGGCTGACACTGAACTCACAAAGTTAAACTGAAACTGCACAGCTGGAACTGTGCTTCAACTCATGGTATTCAAAAGATGTCTAAAATGCATGCTTAAACTTTATCCTTGTATAAAGTGATTGAATTAGACCAAATTTTAACTATAAAGTGTTATTAAAGGAACAACAAGCATAAGGAACTAGTAAATGAAAAAACAAAAAGACCGAAACAGAGTCTGATTGCATCAGGCATGTGGTTGCTAGCTGAGATTCATGGTCCACGTGGAGCAACAGGACTTCTAGTGGAAGGGCACTCAAGCATCCAAACAAAGTACTCACTGAACACATCCTTTTAAGGGTAAACTCAGAACATAAACATGTACTTAATGACATCTCCATACAGCACTAGCGTGGGTGTCAGAGTCCAAATGTGCTAACTCTCAGAGTCAGTATGAAGAGTCAGACAGACTTATCCGCTTCTACTTCATACTGTGAACAATTTGGCTTGACCCATGAAGAAAACTAGCCCAAGGTATCTTCACAGATACTGACTTCAACGTGTTTGTCTTTTTCAAGCGTACATTCCGTCATAACTGAAGGGGGGAAGGCAGCTATCTTCTGCCCTCCACATCTCAAGCACATGCCTGGAGACAGCTGGCTACAGCTCTCCTGCTAATTGGTGACACCTGTGGTAGAGGGATTGCAACTAGATGATCCCTATGGTCCCCTCCAACCAAAACAATTCCATAACTTGCAAAGGTCAAAAGCCCAGATCTGGATTCTCCTGCATGTCGGGGCTTCCCACACCTAAGTCAGATAAAAGCTATGTTTAAACACTGATGGTGTATAGAGGAAAAGGACCTGGGGGTGTTGGTTGATGCTCAGCTCAACATGAGCCGGCAGTGTGCCGTTGGGTGGCCAAGAAGGCCAATGGCATCCCGGCCTGTATTAGGAATAGTGTGGCCAGCAGGAGCAGGGAGGTGATCATCCCCCTGTACTCAGCTCTGGTGCGGCCGCACCTCGAGTACTGTGTTCAGTTTTGGGCCCCTCACTACAAGAGAGACATCGAGGCCCTGGAGCGTATTCAGAGAAGGGCAACAAAACTGGTGAGGGGTCTGGAGCACAAGTCTTACGAGAAGCGGCTGAGGGAGCTGGGATTGTTTAGCCTGGAGAAAAGGAGGCTCAGAGGAGACCTCATCGCACTCTACCACTTCCTGAAGGGAGGCTGTGCTGAGGAGGGGGTCGGCCTCTTCTCCCAGGTAACTAATGACAGGACGAGAGGGAATGGCCACAAGTTGTGCCGGGGAAGATTTAGATTAGATCTGAGGAAAAAAATTTTCTCTGAAAGAGTGGTCAGGCACTGGAATGGCCTGCCTAGGGAGGTGGTTGAGGCACCGTCCCTAGCGCTGTTCAAGAAGCGTTTAGATGAGGTGCTGAGGGATTTGATTTAGTAGCTTGGTGGGTAGGGATGGTGGTGTGAGGATGGTTGGACTAGATGATCTTGTAGGTCCTTTCCAACCTAATGAATCTATGAATATGGAATCAATGTTTGGAGATTAATGTAGAAAAAAGTCAAGCCTAGTGGCAGCTCCACAGAATTTTACAGGAACCTTGTTGAGCAGTATGTGTTTTGGTCTTTCCAAGACCTACCACAGTGTAAGAGGGCAAGTGGGAAGCAGGGACAACCACACCATTTCCTCCTGTGTATGCTGGCTTTGCAGTATGCATTTTACTAACCTAATCAGATGAAGATAAACACCTTGCACTACAGCGTATAACTGACGTCAACTTCATTTGTGCGCTTGGGATGATGTCAGCACCACCTCTGCAACTGCATTTTAATCTCTTTGAGTAGCAATAAATGCAGCAGCTAACCTATTACCTTCCACAAGCTGCCACACCAAGATTATTCTATATTTCCCCTGCAGGCTACAGAAGTTGTGCAAAGGAGGTGGGAAAGCCAGAACAATGGGATCTGCTCCTGTACTAAGGTCATTTCTCTTGAGGAATCTAAATGAAATCTAATTGAATACTAACTAGAGTAAGTGACACCTCACAGCACACAAGTCAGGCTCATTTAGGCCCTTAAGAAATGAATTTCAGGCTCATCTACATCAGGGCAAATAATATCAAATTATTTTTTAAGGACATACACTGCTATAGCTGAAAATAAGTTTTTACTTCCAATTAAACACACTGAGCAATACACTCAAAACTTTCCAAGCCAAATACTGAGGGGCTTAGATTTTAAAACTTGCATAAGGCTTCTGGGGGGAAGCAGATATGCTAAATTGGCTTAATTCAGAAGTCAAAAATGCTGAAATGAAGGCATGGGAACTGGAACCAGGAACATAACTGACAAGAATATTTGGAAAGGCAAAAGTTAATGCCAGAACTTGTTTAGTTTCATCTTTCCCCCCACACTGAGAAATTCTTTTCAGTAGTTCCTCGTGTTCCACTGGAATTACATTATACTATATTTATACAGATCATTTATACCCCGCTTCTCTTACACTTTGATTTCAATTTGTCTCATCATGTTACCAATTTTCAACATTTTCTTCTACTGAAAGAATTGGAAAGTTACAACTGAACTAAGTTGTTAGCTATACCCTCTGTTATTAAATTAGCAAGTTTTTCATAGAAACCTTAGACAAAACTTTAAGAACAAAGAACAGATCAATACTAATTCTTTTGGTATTCATTATACTATTAGTCACAGGGCTCACTCATACATTTCCAAATTTTAACATAATCATTTCAGGATGAAAAGTTTCTTTTCTTTTTTCGTTTTCCCCCTTCCTACTAATTTTTTCTTGGCATCACATTTCACACCCTTCATCTCTGTCAGGAAAGTGCAGTCTGGGGTTTTAGGATCTCATTTTTTTAGTGTTGCTGTTTTTTTGTTTTGCTTTTTTTTTTAATAAATACAGGTTTATCAAGGTCGCTGCTTCCTTCAGAGAATGCCTTTTTAATGTGTTTTTTATTCCCTTAGAACATACACACATCATCAAGGCAAAGGGATCAGGCTATATGACATCATAGGACCAAAGGAATTACTGCAACTTGTTCGTGCCTCCCTGAAGAAGAGCTGTACCTTGAGTACACTACCATGGTACTGATGAAATTAAAGCCAGGGTGAATAAAAAACACAGGTCTGTTTTGCATTATTGGTGAGTTTTTGAACTTGTTTTGTTTTCACTGTGGAGAAGCACGTCTGTAGAAGAGACACATTTGGAGGGAGCTCTGCTCCTGAAGTCAGCCACAAGGTCACGATCAGGGATGTGGCTCAGTTTGTGGACACCATCTATAGATTCATGGATTCATTAGGTTGGAAAGGACCTACAAGATCATCTAGTCCAACCATCCTCCCACCACCATCCCTACCCACCAAGCTACTAAATCAAATCCCTTAGCACCTCAACTATATACCATACTGCACTCCATTCAGCTGCAAGGAGCTCAGCCCCTTCCCCCACACTGGAAGGCAGTTGAGCCCATGCAACAGATAAGGAGGGAAAAAAAAGGACAGAAATGAGCTGTTTGAATCACAGATTCCCCTCTAGGGTTTCACTTCGGGGATGAGGAAATCTCAGGCAACAGGGCACTCCTTCAGCATCACACGAAGCTGACTGCAGCTGCCAGAGGATTCCTCTGAAGCAATACTAAGAAAGCTCTTGCCTTCGATATAAAAAGCACTGTGAATGAGCAATCATTAGTCAGACACATTTTTCATATAATTACTGGCAGTGAAAAAGCAAGCATGCAGGTTGCTGTAAAATAAGGTCTAGCTACTTCCACCCAAACAGAACAGAAGCCGTTCACATAAGTTTTAGTGGAGGAGAGGGAAATCCTCAGCACTTCCCCCTCCCCTTCCCTCTATGACTGATTACAATCTGCTTTTTTCTATAAAGCACATTTATTGTGGGAGTTTGATTTGAAAGTGTTTCAAGTAATTTAAACTTTGGCTGCACGCACGCAGATCATTTAAAAACCGATCTCCAAGTGTTTCTGTATGTTAATGACATTTCTGCATGGTGCTAATAACCAATAGTTAATTTTCAGTCAAAATACTCATGTGGTAGAAATACCTGGACTGAAATCACAAAGCACGAAGTTAAGCAGTCTGATAATAATCCCTATGCAGTTTGGGTGCAATATTCTGGAGTACAGCAGAGAAGAGTAGGGTTTTTTTTAATTCTGGGGGAGGACATCTGCTACCTGTGGTTTTTTCAAACTTGAGAATTGCCAAGAACAGGCTGCATCCTTGTTCTAATCAAAGACTTACTCAAATTGTCTTTCCTTAGTGGGCCAAGACTCATCCATCTTGTCCCACATGGACAAAGCACTGTGTTACTCCACGTGCATTTCTACATAATCTCACTATGCATCTATAAATTGTTATTCAGAGTGAATGAAAGTAGCAGAACCTGGCCTTAAATAAAAGGCAGTAAAATAGGAGATGTTATTCCAGATCCATCCTTTCTAGAACTGGAAGGCAAGTGCAAGATGCATATTTTTCTAGGGCTTTGGCAAGTAGAAATGCCAGTTTGCTCCATTTTCTTACCTCCCCATCAGTGGAAGTGCCTCCCATTACCAAAAAGACACAGTTCTCACTGCATTTCGGAACCTTCCCTGAATATATTTAATAATGAATAATGATAAGTGGCAGGGACAAGTCAAAAAATCAGTTTCCTTCATAGCAGACTGTAAATTTTTTGCTGAGAAGGCTCACAGCATTACCCTTGTAAATACAAGTGCTAAGCTTTCTCAGATCACAGGTCTGGCAAGGGCACAAAAATAGCAGGAAAGAAAATAGCAGCTAAGTGACCCCAGCAGCTCCTTAAACCTTCAGTAAGAACATGGTTCACAACTGAAATTTAGTTAAATATGCACAATTTTATTTATTGAAGAGATTAGGACAAAAACATTAAACCAAATACATGACAAAGCACCAGAGGCAGTAAAACCCCACCATGCACATCACCAATCTTTCCTCCTATAAGGTATTTATAAAATAAAAAAAGTCCTTCTTGACACAGCACCATCTTCAGAGTGTAAAAACATTACTCCTTTATATTCTTAGTTACCAAAATAGAACCAAGGCAGGTCAGCTGCAGCTAGCTTTGTCTCTTGATAAAGAACTGTGAAACATCCTCTTGAGAGTGGGACCATAACTTTCCTGCAAGGCAGGCAAATAGCATCCATACGTCAAATGCCAAGTAGCTGTACGCACATGCCACATACTATAATTAAGCACAAATTCAAGTAACATTTACATACTACAGAGTCCACATGTACCTACCCAAAAAACATGACCACTTCACAAAACGTATACAGGCAGTAATATCAGAACAACTGAGGTACTGGAAACACAAATATTTATGCCAAGAGATTTCAATATCATACAGCAATATAAAAGCAGTAATAAAAACATTTGCCAGTCTAAATCAAATAAAGCTATCCAGAAAAAAAAAAAAAAAAAAAAAAGCTAAATAAAAAGTTATTTAGGGACAGAAATACCTGAACAGAAAAGAAGTGTGTTAACTACAGCATGTAACATGTCATCCCAAGTCAACCCGTAATTGAAGTACTGGCTTAATACATCACTACTGTGACATTTTTCTTCAATAAATAGAATAAGTCTTGACAATACAAAAGGTGCATATTACTGTGTATGTTTCAAGAGGAATATCTGTAATATAAATGTTCAGCTTATTAATACCCTCTTATTTCTTATTCTGGACATAATAAAAAAAAAAAAAATCAAACCCAAACAATTCTTTTCCCAAGCTGAGAGGAATTCAAAGAAAACAAAACAAAACAAAACAACAAAACCCACAATACTCTTCTTCAATAATAAAGAGCCCTCTATTTACATGTGGGCCAGTCAGGTAAAGAAGAGATCGGCTCTCAGATAAAGACACGGTTAAGGGCTTTCTGTCCTCTCCAGTCACATACGTGCAGCATGGCAGATATGGAAGCCAGTATCTCATCTTTTTAAAAAAAAACTTACATTTTTTTCTCTCCTATTATAGCAGTAATGCATCTGGAAGTTCGAGTTATAATAGCTTCCTGCAACAAACCATTTGACACAAAACAGAACAGCTTGTTAAATGACAGTTACTTCCCCTTAAGGGAACAAAGCATTAAAATGTCATTTCCTGACAAGAATATTAAGTAGTTTATTTAGAAGAAATGAGTTGAAAATAGCTATCAAGAGACATGAACTGAAATTTTGTTTGTTTTTAGCACCCACTTTTCATGTCTGTCTTTGTGCACCTAATTTTTTCTTAAATTAATCCCATCAATTATTAGACATCCGATCAAAAAAAAAAAAAAAAAAAATTAGCCAATTGTACTTTCCCTGAATAATGGCTGAAGTTAAATATTTAACAGTGCGATGCCAAGATGTGAGCTGAGGCAAAAAGTTTCTATTTGTTGTGAGTTACCACTGTTTTTAATGAAACAGAAACAGGAGTGATATAGCTGCACCAGAATTGGCATGTGCAGTCTCCTTGGCTCCAGAAAGGTGAGAAGCTACAATTGCTCCATGCTGCCTTTTCTCCTCCAAATCAATCTAACCTGATAGCAAGGTTCCCCCAAGTCTGTCCCCATGCTACATTTGTTATATTAGCTCCTTGTGGAGGTTCCTTCTCAATCCGAGGACCTCCAAGTGTCTTTTGCTACCAAGCTAGGCTGATGCAGGATGTGATTTAACACCATCAGGAAGGGCTCCTTCATGTGTCCATCTCCAGGTCATGTACCTTCTGAACACCAGTCTTTGTGCTCAGTTAAAGAATGGGTCCAAGTCTTCTTCCATGTTGACATCAGGCACCAGCTGATCTGATACTTCCTTAGCACCATATCCTGAATTCGATACATTAAAATCTGTAGAAAACCATGGATGGTCCAGAATTTCCTGTGAAGTCAGCCTTTCTGATGGCTCCCGACGCAGTATGCTACGTATGAGGCATTTTGCCTTGGGGGACAGAGTTTCTGGAATGTTAAATTGCCCACGCCGGATCTTGCTGAAGAGGGAACTAGGCTCAATGTCATGGAAAGGATAGCGTCCGACTAGCATGGTGTAAAGCATGACACCTAGACTCCATACGTCCGCTGCTTTGCCAGAGTAGCTGCCATTTGTGTTCAAGATCTCTGGACTCACATAGGCTGGGCATCCATGCTTATCAGAAAGAGAGTCATCATTTCCTCTTAAAATATAAGCATCTTCTAAGCTTTCCAATTTCACTCTAGTTCTGCAGGCAAAAAACAAAACAATACAAAACAAATAAGGTAAGCAAACATCAGAAGACATATTCTGGTCTTCTAAAGTTACACGATTGTAATGAAAATACTTTATAAAATTCAACCACAGTACATAAGTTTAGATTCTCACTCACAGTACTTGCTACAGTTGACTTTATAGATATCAGTCAAAAAGACATACGAAGAACACTGTCATATACAGTTACAAGATGTCAACTGCGTTTATGTCCAGTAAACACACTGGTGAGGTCTTATAAAAAACAAAAAGTAACTGCTGTATTCACGTGTTTGATACTGCTTCCCTAAACATGATTTCCGAAAGGAGACAAGTCTCATGATTATTTGTTGGCTGTACTCCAATCCTGTTCAGGACTCATGTCCAAATCCGAGTCCTAAACAGATGAATTCTGACAACATTCACATTGGTGAACAGTTACTTGCACCTGTAATTCCACAAGGCAAGAGTAGAATAAACATTTCTGCTCTGACCAACCAATTTCTTTTTTCTTTATCCTTATATTCAGGAAGAACAAGTTTAATCAATTTCTGTCTTCTAAAGCAGACTTTAGTCCAAAGAGAGATCAGGTTAGCTGAACATTGAGATGAACAGCAAGCTCAGCTACCTGGCCAAACCTGAAGAACATCTCACATTGGAATGAACAGAGGCTATTGGAGAGCTTGCAGAAAGACAGCAGGGATGCCTTATCATGATTGCAACTCTTCTCTGCCCACAGCGTGCTGTGAACTTGTCACTGTGCTGCAGTAATTACCTCTGCAAAAGCGTTTTCTTCCATTATAGACACCACACGTGGACAGAAAAAAAGACACCAAAGTTGCTTGTCATGGCGTGAGATTAACATAACCTTTCTTTCCTTTTAATTTGGACAGCTAGCATCTGTAATTATATTTAAAAATCCATCCCTTTTACAGGCAACCAAAAGGATTACCAAGTATCCTTTAGACTACTTGCCAGCAATAGTTGGCTTTTAGAGCAGCATGAGCATCATGCAATAGGATTTGTTCACTGCACACAGATGGAAGAGTGACCTAGCAGCACTGCAGACTTTCAGCAACCCAGGGGACAGCTATGAGTATTCCTGTCCTCATCCCTTGACCTCATGGCTCTCTGTGATCACCCCTGGCCCCATGTCATGACCATACCCTTCCCTGTATCACAAACAGTCTCACAGGCAGAGACTGAACTTCATCCCAGAAAACAGAACTTGTGTCTTTGGACTAAAGCACATCATTTCACAGGCATTAAAAACAGACAAGGAGAGCCCTGTTTCTTAAATGTTTACTGAAGACAACACTGCTTGGGCTTGAGTAGTAAAAGACAGCTGAGCCAGCTCTGGCTGGAACTTGGTTTCAGGGCAGCTCAGTGCTATCATCTTTGAACCAACAGAAGAGCATTTTACTCCGTGGAGTACTCCAAAGGCAACTGTGCCATAAACTCTCATAATGACACTTGGACCTTTTCAACAGCTAGAGACATTTCCTAGCAGAGGTGAAAGCCCCTTTGGCAAAATGCCTTGGATCAGGAAGTCATAAATACAGAATGCGGGATACCTGGCTCCCAAGCACAGTGTGTCCAGGCAGCTCCTTCCCTCATTAAATAGGCCACTGTTCTCTCCACCAGTGTGGATGCTGATGGGGGGTTTGTGCAACACACCTGCTTCCTGATTAAGTACCCACTGCCATCCTAACAGCACTTCTTCTGGCAACGGACAACAGCTTATTAGCACACCAACAATACTTTACAGCAACAATACTTCTTTTCACAGGAAGCTGGCTGCACGGAGAAACTGACTAATTATCAAGATCACAATTCCCTCTGTACACAACTCAGAGGAACCCAAATGAGGGAGCACCTAGAGAAGGGTGGCTGGCAACATGTTCAGCTTCATCACGTTCCTGCACCTGCGTGGCACAGGAAGAACAGCAAGGGGAAATGCCCAGAGAGAAAACACACTCCTATAGCAGGGCAGAGAACAGTGAGGAAGAAACGGAAGGCAGAGACACGAGCTGTGGTTCCATTTGCGCTGCCCACCTCAGTTTTTCCACAGAAAAGTATGTGGAGCAACCAAGTGGAGAGGCCAGCTACTCAAATGCGCATTAAATCACTGAACAGCCAGCCAGGAAAGCATCGGCTCACTGCTGCTCCCAGAAGCAGAGCACACAGAGGGAATGGGGCAGGGTATGCTATTTATAAACAACTTGCAGGAGAGAATTCACCCACACACACAGTCTTGCCACTGGAGTGTCAACAGTGCAGGGAAGCGGTGTTTACTCTCCTACCCTGTTTTACATTTCTGATCGTTGCCAGAAAAATTTTAAAGCAACAGCTCACCGAGCAGCTGTTACACTGAAGAGCATTATTTTAATTCCTAAATCTTTTCTATAACCAATGACGCACAAAACTGGAAAAAGCAGACAGCAAGGTGTGTAAAAAACGCTCACAACCCATCTTCTCCCAGAGGAGAAATATATTGCTAATAAACCAGATGCAGCACACAAAGGCCGTATCCCACCCTCGATTTTCATGCAAGGTGCTGCATTCTGCAGCCAGCAGCCCTTCTCGCACGCTACGGCAGGTTTTGTTTAAGCAAGCAAATGGAACAACAGCTGGCCCTTATCTGCCTGCTCCTCCATAATCTGCGACCAAATGAAGCAAGCACTCAACCAGGTTTTTCATCCTGCTGAGCAGTCAGGCTTTGAGGAAACAAAAGGTCCCAAACCAAACAAAAAGACAATATTCAGCCCTTCTGCCCTTCTAACAAGCCCTCAAACCCTCACGCAATAATGCCCTGATGTACAAGGCAAAAAACGTGGAAATGCCTCCTTCACCTGGCTGCACTCCAGCACAGGTACACTGCCCCCTCAGTGCACAAGGATCTCCATCACAAGCTGCCATTCTTCACCTCCCGAGCACCCACCCGCTGGGTACACAGCCCAAGCATGACGCTCCCCTTTACCACCAGAAACAACTGGGATGTTCTTGGTTAGCTAAGGGTTGGGTTGTTCAGAAGGAGGCAACCACAGACCATGTATGAAAACAATCATGAAATGTCTTTGCCCTGGCTGGGTTGTCCTAGGCTGTCTCCCATGACCTGGAGCCAGGGTAGACCGAAGCCAGCCTGGCTTCTTAAGCGACAGTGACTCCATGCACCTCAGCCTTGCATATAGCACAGTCACCGTGCAGTTGGGTGGCATGCTGCTACGAACTGCAAGTATCACTCCACTATTTTTTTTTACAGCCATTTCATGGTTTTTCAGGCAATTGAAAAGGAGCAGCCTGGCTTAGGAGCTGCTATTTCCGACTGTACAGCCTCTCTGAGAGAAACAGATATCCCTGGCTTCCAGCTCTGGCTAGCCTCCCCTTCCTCCAGATTTCAAGCATTGCCTGAAAGAGCTCTGTTTTCTGCAAGTCTGAGATATTTTTTTTTTCCTCCCTCTAGAGGGGTAGAAAGGGGGGGAACAACAGGAAAGAGAGGATCTAAAAACAGAGAAATGCTCACAGACACTCTGGATGAGCACCGATTTCTTCCCCTCCACCTCCTCTCTCAGAGGAAGCACTGAAATAAAATATCCAGGAAAAAAAGAATAGAAGCCAACAACAACAAACAGACCCTCAAAACTGCAAGGAGTTGCTGAGAACACAGAACCTCTGTAGCAAAGGCTGGAAGCGCATCCAACAAACAGACAACCCAATCCAATTTAGCCCTTGGCAGGCAGGGGACAGACTTGAAACCAAACACTGAAATGTGAAATCACAATCGGCTTTGAAGCACTTCCTATTACTAAGAAGAGAAGGCACAAACAAAAATAAAATCATTCCCCTTCTTTAAAGTCACATTTCTAGAAAACAAAACAAACACCAAACCTCTCATTCTTTAAATCATTAACTCACATCAGCCAGCTGAAGGACCCCCACAAGAGAAAAGTTTTCCAAAGCATCAGCATTTGAGTTTGACCATTTAAATGGCTGCAAGAAAAAAAAAAAATAATCCTGAAGTTGAAACATAAACGACTGCCAAAGCCGGATAAGAATCACTTTGTACATACACTGTAGGGCAACAAAGACTTTTGTCACGGCTTACGTAATTACAGTACATAATTTCAAGTTTTAATGCAGACCCTGAATAAGCACTTGGAAAAAGAGCATTATGCATCTATCAGATCATTGATAAAACACTGCATTAGTCTAATGCGTTAAAAAAAAAAAAAAAAAAGTAGAGCCCTGAATCATGGCTATTTAAAAAGGGGAAGCTATTCTGCCTATGAATGCTTTCCCATTACTGGTGAATGAAACCACAGAAGTGCAATCAGAGGGCAGCAGCAGCACTCAGACGGGAAATGCGCCTTTGTCCCCATAGAAACCGTCAGGGAAACCCATGAAAAACAATACCACTCTGAATTTCTTATCAATATGCCATTCATTACTTGAATGCATTCAGACTTTGCTCTTCAGTAACGTAACAAAACCTAATCAATTAAACGTCTTCCAGAAGATTCTTCAATGCAGCCTCCCGAGTTAGCACCCCTTTCTGGCGGACGGCTTTGTTGCACATCCTACACCTTTTTTTTCCAGGGTGATTCACACTATTCCTCCCTGCAGAGCTCAGAGGTTACCGGCAAACTACTCCCCTGCCTTTTGACACCGAAGTCAGGGCTGTAAGAACCAGGCATTCATGCTTGCTCCGCTCTCATTCTCCAAAAGCAAACACAATTTCCATACCAGAATCAGTGGAATAATTCAGAGAGCTCAAAGCTCATGAGGCAGGGGGGAAAAAATATGGAACATTTAAAGCAGAAATACTGACTGGAAGTCTGAGTGTTTCAGAGGAAAATATCTTTACTATTGTTCATTCACTGCGGTGGAGGAATCCATACTTGAATCAATGAAAGCAGCTGCTTCCAGCCTGTCCCCGAAACCATCTGATGGGAAATAACACCTGAACCACAGCTGAGCCCACTGTTACCATTTTGGGAATGCCAACTGCAGGCTGAGACACAGCATCCAGCATCACCTCCAACGGGACAGCCCAAAATCGGCTGCTCTGAAAGGAAGCACCCCGCTTCAGACTGCAGGCACACCAGCGACCTGCTATTCAGGTAGGATCAAAATGAAACAATCCAGATTTACAGATCCTACAGAGCAGCCTCATGTCTGCTAAGTTCACAAAACAGCCATCAGCTGCATTGAAATTGCCATCCAAATCGCCATTTTACTGATACGGCTGCAGGTAAACATAAAACAGCAACTTCTAAGGAGAGGAGGTGCCTCACAGCATTCCCCCCCCTAAATTAGCCTACCCATAAAACAAAAACCAAACCAAACAAAGGCACTCAAGCAATCCTCTCTCATATTTCAATATTACCCTGACCGAGGCCAGGAAAGCCTTTCCCTAGGTGAAGGCACTCAAGTCATCAACAGGAACCAGTAACTGCCCAAGAGATCAGGGATTGCTCCTGTGTGGCCAATAACTTACAGGTCATTTAATCAAGGTCAGCTGCTAGCACCCCATCACAAAGATGAGCATGAATGCAATTATGCCATCAGGAAAAAGCAAACAACAAAAAAAAAAGAAAACAAAGCTTTGCACTAGAAACAATTATCTTTTACCAATTGATTATTTTAACTAAGGGAATCTCCTAAATAATGCAGAAGCAGGCTGCCTTTGTGGAGGCAGTGAGATGGGGATGGCAGGTAATGAAATCCCACACAGATGATTTGCAGCTTGGTGCAAACACCCATCCTGAACTCGGGAACCACCCAATCTCCTCCTAGGGCAATGAGGCGCTCAGGATCAGAGGGGAAACATTACACCATCAATTTAAATCCTGTTCCTTTCGCTGCTAAGATCCCTTCCAGCACATAGCAGCACACAGCCTGGAAGTTCACTGCACAACATCCTACGCAACTCCAGGAAAAAAAAAAAACAACAAAAAAAAAACCTGCACAGAGGCTGTCAGACAAACCGTCTCTTGCATAATGAAACAGACTCAAGGATACGTTTCAAAAGGCAACTGGGACTTGCAGGCAGTAAAGGTTTTACAGGATGAACCTTGTTCCTAAGGGAAGATTCCCTCACCCGTACTTCCGTGGAATAAGGAAGCCTCTAAAAATTACATATCCCCCCCACCCTTCCTCCAACGGGATCCTATCCGGCCCCACATCCCCTTACCAGCATGCCAGATTTAGGGCTTTCAACTTGACTTTAGCTGGTTTCCACTTACAAAAATGCACCCAGACCTACCACCTCTCACACTGCTCCAGGTAGTGGTGGAAGCCCCATGACTTCGGTCTTACAACACTCAGACAGGATTGCTGGCAACAGCCCAGCCTGTGCACCATGAACTGAGCTTCTTCCATGCCCTCACTGCCTAAGTTGAGGACATGCTCCCCAATAAGTTGACAGGAAGGCAGTGATTGTGACTGTATGTGTGGGGAAAGGGCTGTGAAATCCAGTGGAGAGTCTTTCACAGAGGGGCCTGGTTACAGTCTAGCAAGGAGGCCATTATATGATAAGCATCTGGCCCACAGCAGCTACTTCATCTTGCTGTTACTTTCTAAGACCACTTTTAAAGGGCTCTGCTGTCACTTGTGTGCCGTGTTGTTTTTTTTTCTGCTCGTTTTTTCCCCTTAGGTCTGTCCAAACAATGCATGGTGAAGGTTCATAGGGAAAAGAGTCAAAACTTTTTTTTTTTTTTTGCTTATGTAACCACACGCTGCAAATAAAGCCCCAGATTTTCTGTTGAGCCTGCAGCAGGACCCCAGCACCTCTAAAGTAAAGCAGGCCCATTATTTCACAATTCAACTTGTAAACCTTCTGCTTAGATGACTGTAACTGGTCTCTAAGCAATATATTATCTACTAAAAGGCATGTGCTAAAAAGTAAATTAAAATTCCTGGCTGATACCTGTTTACAGTCTGCTCTTTTCCTTTCTCACTCCCAACCCCAAAGTAATCTCACAGTGTGATGATAAAGACAATTAATATAAAATACATGAGCAGAATTCCACCATGGCAGCTGCCACTAGCCAAGCACCTCCCTGCTCAAAGTCGCGCAGACTTAAAAATCAACACGGAATATATTTTGCACCAAGTCTATAGATGGAGGCTCAAAATGGCCAGATGTTGAACTCTCAGTGCAACATCTCTCAAGAAACATTTTTTTCCAGGGACTGCAGAGAGCATGTCCTCAGAGAGAGCAATCTCACAACAGATACCATGTGATGGGCATCCAGCCATGCCAACCAATACAGCCAACATGCAATGCAGAATTCAGTCAGTCGACTTTTGGAAAGTCATACAGAAGACCAGAAAGCCAGCATGCAGTTCTCACAATGGGGGGAAAATGTGACAACCCCTGCAAAAGAGCTTTCCAAGAAGCTGGAGATCATGAGAATATTATTCAAACACAAATATAGTGCTGTGCCATCGTAAGAAGCGATACAAGCACTTGACAACACAAACCACCTCAGCTCACAGTGAGGAAGGATCAGCAACAGCAGAGGCAACCTGCAGCCTGAAGTAAATGTAGGCCCCTAGCAGGGCTTCTCTTCTGCTCCAGGTCCCCCACAGGGCTGTATCCCACACTGCTCTTCAGAAGGGAGAAAAAGTGTTGCATATCCAGCTACTAATCACATAACAGAAGATATCACAGTCTGAGGGCAAAACCTGTTGCAAACTCTGTAGGTACTACATCACACGCTCTAACCACTCACGGTCTCACTGAAGGATGCTGAACGTCTGGACTCAAGGCCCATTTGGAATTTGAGATTCATCCTGGGGCCAACCAGCAGCCAATTCTCTCTGGCTTTTACTTTCATTTATGACCTAAGGCACAACACTTAACCTCTGTGGCTCCATATGCCCTCAGGAGATTTAAGCACTTCACAAAGCTGATGTGATGTTTGACATCTGCAGATAGCCTCCCACACCCCATCAGGAAAGGCATCGCATTGGCAATAAACCCATAGCACAATGATCCCAGGAACACTAGGTGAAACGAGGAGTTTTGCAACCAAACTCCAAGAAGGCAACGGAAAACACAAACCTTTCTGCAAATAAGAGTTGTGAAATTGCTCCTACATCTGAAGTTTGACATGAGTTTGACCTCCTACCCATATTTCAGAAGAGGCAAAACAATAATAGTTTGGGGGGGGGGGGGGGGGGGGGGTGTTGAAATATTACCTACAATTCTCCAGTATTCAAGAAGTGGTGTTATTAGGTCCTGTGGAATCCACTGAGGGTAAGGTGAAGAGCTTAAATGGGTGAAGATTGGCTTTATTGGTAATACTCTTGGCATTTGAAAAACAGAACTTAAGGAAAGCATTAACTTACCTCTTCTTTATTTTAATCATCAGTAAATCAAGAGACTCTAACACCATGGGGAAAAAGTGCTGACTGGATTACAGCTTGACAAATACAGGGAAATAAATTTACAGCTCACTATCAGAAAATGAAATTTCTACTTGGAGAAAAGTGGGTATGTGCAAGCATTCTATGTTTTTTGTGGGATCAGGTTTGTACCACTAGGACTGCAGATAACATAACTAGGTCACTAGCGTCATCCACTGAAAGCTGAGAAACTCAGGGTGGGGGAAGGAGAAAAAACAATTCCAAGAGCATCAAATAAATGTATTACACTGATACAATTTGTAAACTGGCAAAAGTACTGTCTGGATTCCCCTCATACAGAGCAGAAAGTGTCAAATGATATTATTCATATTAAATCCCACCTGCCTATCAATCACTTTGAATATTTACTCAAAGTATATGGGAAAATTATGATAACTAAATACCAAAATTATTTTAATTTTCCCCTCAACAACTATGATGAATGTTCAAGGTCTTTAAGCTTCAAATGTTACGACAGCTAATATTATAATATAATTAAAGGCTTAAAAAAAGCACTAAAGAAATTAATAATTCCCTGACAGCAGAAGCGTTCTTGTATTAAGAAAGCCACTGGAACAAGCAGCAGATAAATGCTTGATTTAATTCCGAGATCTTTGAGGTGGCTCTCTCAAAGCATCTGCTGTACATCACACTGATGAACTGCCTTATTAGCTATACTCTGAATACTGCTATTTTTAGCACAACCTAAAAAGCCCTGCCCATACTGCAACATCATTATGGGAATGCCAGAAGGGCAGAGATACTCTGCCCAAAGGCCTATGAGAGCAGAATGTAAAACTGTAAATACATGTAATGGAAATAGAGCAAAAATAATCAAAAGAACACCACAAAGATCAGCAACGACACTGACCCATCTTCATACCCAGGATGAGAAAACTGACCAACAAATATGGAAGTAGAGAACATAATGGGAAGTTTCATCCTTGCTCATCTCCAAGGCATTGGATTCAAATTTCATTTAGAAGATTAAGGATACAATTTTTAAATAGT
Source organism: Callipepla californica brunnescens (assembly GCA_023055505.1). Lineage (NCBI taxonomy): Eukaryota > Metazoa > Chordata > Aves > Galliformes > Odontophoridae > Callipepla > Callipepla californica. The sequence continues at coordinate 8,731,230 of JALIRH010000007.1, forward strand.
CAATAACCTAATAGGTAACTTTAAAAGTCTGGTGAGACCCAGAATGGCAAATTAGTGTTTCCCATGCTTTCAGTATTCTGACAGTCACTGCCCACATTTAATAGATGTGCTGCTGCTTGCTAACCCAGTCTTACAAAACATTTCCAGCCATGTGGTAATGTCTTAGATGCTCTGCTTCATCAAGATCAGCTGCAGGTTTAAGAAGCTTAACTCTGAAGTTTCAATACTTCGCTTATTTCGTCTACAGTTCATAGACAGAAGATTGTAGACACACTTCCCCCCAAAGCAACACCTTCCAACATTCCTTCGTATGAAACAAGCAAAAACAAAACACAAAAGACCTAAGATGCTTGCCAATAGCACACATCATTTACATGGAATACAGTCTTCAAAATTTCTGCAGTTCAAGATTAAAGTCCTAAGACGAAGCACCTTGAAGCAGATGAACTGTTTGGCCTCCACAGTGTGGAACTTCACATTTAAGTCCTGATATATTTATGTACACACAATAGCAACATGTAACACACCATCACAGTCTAGCTTTGACTTAGTAGCAGCATTTTCTTGATGCGCTAAGACCAGAACCCCTACAAAACCTGCAGCACCATCAGCCTCCTGCATTTCTTTTTTCCACCACCTTACTTCCTCGTTCATTACCATTATCGAAAGGGCACTGTAATTTGCAACATCCAAATAACATGCATTCTTAGCAGTGACACCAGCAGGAGCAAAGAGCACTCTTTACTAGATCACGATCTTGAATCTTGACAAATTCCAGCTGTAGTTTAGATAACGGGATAAGTGGGAAGAGATTCAATGCTGTATTCACCTGTCTGCAAAACTCTACAAGCTCTGATTTCATACCCAACTACCAGGGCAGCGTCCGGATCAATGGAAAGAGCATGTACTATGAAATCCTTTAATTGATTTTCTTTTTTAAACAAATGGAACTGCCTTCATCTATCCTTCACATTCTTACCAGCTCCTGCAGTCAGTCTGGCAACTCTCTCTAAAGGCTGGAGGAAATAGTCAGGAAAAGGACTGCTGAAAAAGAGCTCCTCTAAGGAACAAGTGACACACAGCAGCAGAGTTCACAGGTATTTATTTAAAAAAAAAAATTAAAAAAAATCATTTTCTCCTTTTCCTTTCTCCCCGCATCACCACAGGTATCAAAGAAAAGCAGATTCTGCAGCACCCATCTCACAGGCAGCAATTTCTGAATGCAAGGCAGCTCAGAATCATTACGGCTGGAAAAGCCCTCTGAAGATCACCTAGCCCAACCGTCAGCACACAAAGCAATGCCAGCAGGCTCATGAACTGTGAGCTCAGATGGGTGCGAGCAGTGCACCAACACCACCATGAACCTGGAAGGATCAGGATTTTTCAGCCTAAATATAGCAGCTGACTGAAAGTGATGACTGATTACAGTCTGACGATCAGAGCATGTGAAAAAGCCTGTCGCTGAGTGGTTCTATTTCCATCTCCCACTATTTCATCTCGCTGTTTATTCAGTGGAGAAAGGATTGCAATACCTCTCTACATCCAAACCAACACCACATCCAGAAGAAAACCACATTACAGTTATCTTAAAAATATTTGGCCAATCATATTTGACCTTCAAAGTGAATTACTGTACAATTAGAAGACACTGTTCAAAAGTGAGCAACTGTGTGATTCCGCAGGCTAGTTATGCGAAAAGCATTCACGAACGCAAACACTGCTATTATAGTACGCACCACTCTTCTTGGGTGGCTGCAGGACTTGGCCTTGTGCCGTGGGTTGCGTTCAGTTCCTAGTAAGCAGCAGGGTAGGAGTTCAAAAGTATTCAGCACGGGCCTGCACCCGCCCCCACTACACGGCTCTGAGCTCACGCTGCCTTCACTCAGAGTGGAAAGTAAGTTCCAGTCCTGTCCTTCATACGAAACCAGACAAGTTTCTGCATATCCCCAGGAAAAATTCATTTTAATGTTAGGACATTATCAGCTACAATAGAAATCCCCACCTAATCCACGCAGGTTTCTTTGTTATCTAGATCAAAGGTGCTGTAATGGTGTTTAATTATTAAACTCAGAATAAAAGTCACGAATGTGCAACCTACATATACTTGCTTCGCATTTGTCTCTGAATGGACATAAAGCCAGCTGCACTTTAAGCTTTCTTATTAGAACGTAAGGAAATGGTAATCATATATATTGGGTCTGCAGGAAGAAAAAGGGAAACAGCTGAGAGTCACCTGAACTGAACTAAGCAACAATCTTCTACTTTACTCCTTATAATATCTTTACAAGCAGAAGTACATTTTAGAAAACTCATCTTTTAATAAAATTTAAGTAGAGAATGTTTAAACAGGATAGAGATTGTCATTTTTTATTGTAGGGTCAGGAACTTCTCTTTAATGGCTGAACTGTCCATTAGCTTTCTGTCACTTAGACCACGGACTTCCTGAGCCTTGAGAAAACTCTGCTTTTCTTACAACTCCACAAACAGCCCCAAATAGAACTGATGTGCATTGGTTATTCTTAATGATGCTCTCCAGAGCATCTACTTCACCCTTCTTGAGCAAGCTTTCAGACAACTTGTAGGATTGAGTCAGAAGGGAAAAAGTATCTCCCCATCCTCCACAAGGACATGAAGAAGCACAAAGGCAGGCTCTGTCCCCATTCAGTTTTTCCTTCTGATGGCCTTCTTCCCATTTAATCCCTCTGTGAAAGCCTGACATTACTATGGCAGAGTTTATTACTCTGATGGTTTGGGTGGAAGTTGCAAGAAAATACATGATGTAACATAATTAAGGAAAACTAGTAACCGTAAGGAAAGAGACATGACATTTCCAAAGGTTCAACAGCAGACTTATGGCTCAGAATCAGAAATAGTATTTCAACAGTGAAGCACCCAGCTCTACTTTATTCCATCTTTCATCTCCTCCCAAAAAACGTTAACCAGACAATTAATGGGAACAGAAAGCATGTAGGGAGGAGATACAAATAAAACCAACAAATCAAAAAGGGTAGTTCCCCAAGTACCACAACAGCTGATAGCAAAAGCAGGCACCCACACAGCAGCAAGGCAGTTTTAGTCTTATATCAGACAATATTCTTAGCAGCAGCCTCCAAGACCCTACCAGGGAAACAAGCAGCTGTCCTCAGAGTGGTCCTTCAGCACTGCCGGTCCTTCCCTCCAACCTGCATCTGCACTAGCCAATTGCTGTACTTCTCTTCATGTCTGCTCACTGGCATCAGCCATTTCAGACTCCAGCCCTACTGTACAGAGCAGATCTTTTAGTCCTTTCCTCTTTGAACACCAGTTGCATTTATGCTAGCAGAGCTCCTACACCAGTCATCCTGCACCACAGTCTTCCTGCAGGAGACATCCTCTCCTCAGGACTGAGGGGGCTCTCAAGGGGGAGCTGCAGAGGCAAACAGCACTGTACTTACATTACTCCAAAGCCTAAGTCAGAAGGTCATATAGTATATCTATTCCACGATCAGATTGCAGAGGAAAGTAAGGAAAGTGAAACCCCTCGTGCACCACAAATGAACTGTAGGGTGACAAAGAAGAGCACAGCATCCCGTAACTCCGAACCGCCTGACGTCAGGCACCCACACCTGTAACATGAGGGATGCTCTTACCTTTCTTCGTCCTTGAAAATAAACTTTCGCAGCTTCAGATCTCGCAGTACCAGTCCACCATCATGGCAGTGTGCAACAGCAGAAGCTATTTGATAGAAGAGTTTGGCTGCCTCCTCTTCTTTAAGCTTCTTGCAGGTGCGAACAAATGAATGCATGTCCCCATAGCTCCTCTCAAAGAACACATACGCTTTTGTCTCCCCGAGAATTATTTCAGTAATTTGGTTGATATTTTTATGTGCAGGCAGACAAAAACATGGTGCTAATAACTCCTGGTAGCAGCCAATATCAAACACCTGTAGAAACAACGACAGTAAAGCCAGGGTTAGCACTATGAAGGACAATGAATAACAGTGTATCTAATTCTGTTAACAGAGCACCTCCGAGCATAGTTTATGCTGTACTGATGCAAACAGGATGTCATGGGCTCACGGCACAGAGGACGAGACAAAAAAGACTGTGCAGCCCCTCACAACGCATGCATGGAGCCTCAATGGGAAAGGCAGGCCTCCAGAACTTGTTGCAAGAGCAGATTCATTAGCTAATAGCTGATCAAGTTAACAATGTAATCTGAATTAAGCTCTAAAGATCAGTGACACGCAGCTTTCAGACTGAAGCTTATTTATTTTGCATCCAAACAATCTCACAGGCAACTTGACTGGTAGTTCTGCCTTGAGAAAAGCTGTCAGATTAAACCCACTCTGATCCACATGCCTCCCTCTTGACTTTATTAACCCATTAAAGCTTGACAGATTTTCAGGTTTAAATATCATCCTCCACCATTCATATTTACTTCCTGCATTTCTTTCCCCTCCCGCAAACAGCACAGTCACTTTCATTTTCAAAGTCTCAGTTTTACAATGGCTGTTTGTGAGATCAGAGGGACAACCAGGGAAGCAGACCCAGTGTCAGAGTGCAGACAAACACCCTTCAAAAGGGAAAAGGCAGAACCACCCCGAGCTCTCTGTGCTTCAGTCGAGTGCTCCATTAAAAGCAAAGTGTCCCTTTAATAGCAAGTAAGCTATCACTGATCTTGTGAATGAGCTGTAGGAATTAAAAAGGCTGCTGGGAAACCCAAACATAAAAAGTTACTATAATCTAGTGATGACGAATGAATCAGTATTCGAGTCAATTGAGAAATGCCCACATTACATGAAGAAGAAAGAGTTCATTGAGAATAACAGCAGTCAGTGTGCTGGAGGAGAATATAAGCCAAGTATTGATGGGAGGAATTTTTGTTTTTAATTATACCTGCTCCGGATGTGCTACAAAGCAAGGGATTAGTGTTACCACCAGCACAAAAATGCTATTAATATGTAACTTGTTCTCCGGTGTTTTGTTACTTGGGTAAAAAGAATTTAAAGTAGTTGTGTGCCATTTTAATTAAACACCAAAAAATGAAAAACCTGGTAAAGCTACCAAGCACACCAGTTTAAACCACAGTTTCTTATTTTTGTACTCTGCCCGGCATTTGTATTGCAGCAGCAGGTAATTGTGTACTCTCCCAGAAGCAAACCTTTCTCTGAACCTTTACAAAGCTTTCAGAACCGGGCATTAGAGACACAGTTCAATCCAAATTTACCTATGGCTTTGCAACCTGCGCCACATATTGCTTCAAAGCACAATCTTAACCAACCCCTTCCCGAGAAGAGGACCCAAACCCACACCATTGAGAAAGCCCCTCCTCACCCCACACCTGTGCAGCTGCACTCCAGCATAGCACACACAGCCTTAAGGGCTGCCAGCCAGATCCCAGGAATTTTGTAGGGGGCAGATCAGCATGGAGGTATTCTGGTGACATGGCAAGCCAAGGAAGCAGAACTGGGGAGGGGATGGGCGCTGCTGAAATCAGCCAGGTGTAAATCATTCCAGAGAACTCATTGACATTTATATCTCAGAACTATAAGTGAATGGCCGTGCTACAAAGAGGCTGCTATAAAATAAAATTTAAGTGGGAATATTCACAGAGCTCACATCCCTTGTGAAAAGATCCCAGAACTCCACTCTAACCAGTTTGTCCTGATAGAAATTTGCCACCTTTTGTGGTTGCTGGGCTTCATTAAGCAGGTATGGATACATATCAGCACTATGTTTGAAAAAGGGGAGATGGGAAGCACCATCACACTGCTACAGGGCAGAATACCTTTTATAAAGGGCTTCTTTGTATCCCAGCTCTTAAAATCCCTGGCCTCAATTCAGCAAATGTCCAATAAGCTGCAGTTTGATTCAGTTCTCGCTGGGAATTGGAAGTGAGAAGTTACCATTGTTTGGATGCCACAGAGCCTTGAAGCAAATAACGGCATCTGTACAGTCAGTGGGTGCAGCCAAATGAATCTTGAGAATCATCAGTATGTGTCTGTTATCCAACCCAATGTTTGTGCAAGCAATCTCCGAGAGCATCTTCAATAAGATACCAGATAGCAGGTCTCTTCGCCGGAAGGCTACTTGACAAACAGCAGCCCTGTTACCGCAGGCATTTCAAAGAAGGCTTTAAATTAAGATGAGTTCAGGACTGACAACTGCATATTCACTAACTGGCAATTCGAGCCAGGATTACATTTTTGGAGCCCTGCTAGAAGTAGTGTCTTGCACATATGGAAAAAAAAAATAAATGATACTACTGAAATGTCGGGATCAGCCTAAAAACATACAGCTTAAAGGGAGGAAAGAAATCAAGTCCAGCCTTTGTGAGCTGCAGCCACGCTGCTTCTGCTGTTACCAAAACACCACCTTAATCCTGCAAACCAAACAGGAAACAAAGGAGAGCAGAGCCTCAGCTTGACCACTTGCCATGCGAGTTCACCTATGATTTCACACAGTGCAGCAGCTTTGTGGGATCTGTTTATTTCATGAAAAGATGCCAGTGTCCTAGAGTGCAGCACTGTGCTGCTGCACCGAGCTGGCTTTCATTCTAGAAATTCTCCTGCTCTGTTTCAGTTTGGTAACAAAGCATTCATTTCAGCATGCAATATTAGTCCTTTGCAAAGTCACGGGCTCTTTCTTCCCCTGAATAACCACATAAAGTCCGAAGTTGCCTTAACATCAGGTTGTATAACTCAATCAATGAGCGCTTTTAAATCGCTTACTGAACTCTGGTCTCTACAAACAGAGAAACAGGAGCGATTATTTTCACTTCCCTGCGACGAGCCCGTCCTGAACTTATGAATTAAGCACAGAAGTATGAAACCATCAGCAACACAAGCATTAATCCCTGGAATGTGAGCGAGTTACAATACGTCTACTTCTCAGTTTTTGCACTAGTTTGACACCCAAGATTGCCAGAGGGCACAACTCTCTATTTCAGGAACAATGCAAATACTGCAGCGCCTGCTGCAAGGTTGCAATCTGCTCCATAGTTACAAGAACTACTACTGCGGGGCACGAGTCTGGCTCACTACAGACAATGAGATCTGCAGTTTAGGAACAAAGGAATATATTCCCTCTGCCCGAAAGGAGGATAACATCCCTCGACAGACGTGCACACACGTGGGGGTCTTCCTCCAGCAGCTCACCTCTAAGGGCAGAGCAAATAGGGAGGATGCACGGAGAGCAGACCGGCTACAAAGAGCTGGCCAGCTATTTTGTCTGCTCCCCCGAAAGCCGTAGGTGTGCGGCTTTTATTCTTGCTCAGTTGTGCAATGGGGGAGGATGATGTTTGCAAACAAGCTCCATGGTGAGGGAGCTCGGGCTGATTCATTCGATGTGGGTTTTTTTTTTTTTTTTTTTAAGTCACTTTTGAGACAAAGCTGATTGCGACTTTCCCCCTTCCGCATCCTCTTCCGTCCCAGAACAAGGGATGAGGAGAAAAACCGAGGCAGCCGGCAGGTCCCAACACCTCCAAACAAGCTGGCGATTCCCCACTCCATTTTGAGAAGCCAGAGTGGGGAAGACGAGGTTTTCTCCTGCCCTGAACTCCCGCTAAGACCTACTTAAAGGACGGCTCTTTCCAGAACAATGTCCCCGGGGTGAGAGGCAGAGCTGGCTGCGGGCCACCGCTAGAACGTGGCCATTGTCTGGAGAGAGGGAAAAGTTCCAGGATGCGCCTCGTGCGCCTTTCGTTTCTAAAAGTGTTTAATAATTGAAGCCCCACGGCCGCACTCGGCCCTCCTGCGAGACACGAGAAACTGACACGAGACGTGAGGATAACAAGGAGGAGAGGCATTACCTTGCAAACCAGCTCCTCGCCACTGTGCAGATGTACGGCTCGGAAAACGTGGTCTCCCTCGAGAGGCTCCAACAATAAGTATTTCCCGATGCAAGAAACGCAATGCGACAAGTTCGGGGTCTCCGGCGGGCTCGGCGAGCCTAGATTCGGGCTAAAACTCTGGCTTGGCTCGATGGACCGTATGGACGAAAGCTCCTCAAAATCCTGGGTTTTATTCCGCGGTCTCCCATATCGTGCTATCGTGATAGGGGTTGACCTTTGTATGTTCATGAGTATGGAGAAGCACGCTGCACCGGAGCTCTGGCGCGGAGAGAGCGGTCCCTCGCCCGTCCAGCTGCGGCCGCCTTTGTGTGCGCCGGGGGGGGGGGGGGCGGGAGCGGGAGCGCGGCGGCGGCGGGCGACCAGCCTCAGCGCCGCGTCCTGCCACGGGGAGACAGCGCTCAGCCCGCCGCCCTTTGTTCCGCCGGGCGCGGAGCGGAGCGGGGCGGGGAGGGGGGGGGGGGGCGGAGCGGGGCGGCCGGAGCTCGGCGCTGCCGCGGGGCGAAAACAAAAGGTTAAGTCGGGCGCTGCGCGCACGGGGACGGTCCTTTCTCTCTCTTCTACGGCGAGGCTGATCCGCGCTGCCGAGGCCGGGCTGTAGATGGCGCGGGAGCTCCGCCGCTAGCGCCTGCGGCGCTCCGAAAATGCCCCGCGAAACAGCGAGGGAGCATTTAACCGGGAGCGGGCAGCGGAACGCCGGGCCGACAAAAGGGAGCGGGGAGGTGGTGGGGGGTCGCCCCAAAACGCGGCTCCGAGAGGGGAACGGGGAGCTGCGGGCCGCCGCTCCGACAGAACAAAAAAGTGTAAGGGAGGATGCACAGCGGGATTTAGGGTTGAGGGCACAAAGAAAAAAAAAAAAAAGGGGAAAAAAAAAAAAACCAAAACAACCAAACCCGCTGCGAGAAGGGGGCTTAATCCTCACAGCGGGTGCGATAAGCCTCGCGATCGCTTAAAATAATAATAATTACTTATTAGGGGAAAAAAAAAAAATCAGAGCGCAGGTTTTGTTTGGGATTCCCCCCCCCCTCCCACACCCGAGGATTGCACAAGAGGGATGGCCGCGCCGCTCCCCTTCAGCAGGGCATCGTCTTCCCTTCGCCGCATCAAAGCTACTTACGTGGCGGGGACGCTGGCTGCTCCGAGCCTCGCTGCCGGCCGCCGCACGGTGCCCAGCGCGCAGGCTGACTGCCCCGCCGCCGCCGCACGCCCCGGCCCGGCACGGCCCGGCCCGGCCCCGCCGCCCACCGCGCCGCGCCCCGCCCCGGTCGCCCGCCGCCCCGCCCCGCCTCGCCCCGCCCCGGCCCGGCCCGGCCGCCTCCCCCCGCCTTCAGCAGCGCTAGGGGTAAACAAGGTGAAGCGGCCCGGGGAGGGGGGGGGGGGGATGTTGAGCGATCGACCGCTGCCTCACGGAGGGTTGCCCTTGCGGTTGGGGGTGAGATATGTTCGCTAATTCATTGTAATTAATAATCACTTCCAAACTCGAGAAGGAAACGACCTTCCTTAAAGGAAGAGCGCGGCCGTTTGTTGTGCGGGTGCGGGCGTGTTTGGTTTCTCTTTTTTGTCAATGAAGAAAGCACTTTTTATTTATTTATTTTTCGGCCGGTTTGTGGATCGGGTGCTCCCGTCTCCTGGCTTGCCTTCAGGCATCCCAAAATTAACGCATCACCGGAGAGCAAAGGGAAAGGTAACCCCTATTGCCCCGCACAGGGAAAGCCGAGTGTGGGGGACTCGATTCTCTCTCAGCACCACTGTGTTTGCATGGTTTTTCTGTACAAACATCCCCAAATGCGGTTATAGGAATATGCATCCGTGTTCAAAGTTTGATGAGCAGCTCCCTGAGCTTCCAGCAAACCTGGTGCTTTCTCCCTTGGGTTTGGCTGTGTGTTGGTTGTGAGCTCCTTTAAAAAACAACAGGGAAAAAAGTAATAATGAAATAAAATTAAATAGAGAAAAATGAAGAGTAAGGAGAAGACAGGGAGGTGTGGAGTCAATGCTCTGCCCCATGGACATTGCCTGGCAGCGCAAGGGAACCCTTCTTCAGAGAAATGCCAAAGGGCAAGCTGTGTCTTGGTCTCCTTGCTCCCACATCAGGATAGGGAAGGGTCAGGAATGGGAGCAGGGAGGTTTGAGGATGGTGGTGGTGGAGTCGCTGTCCCTGGAGGTGTTCGGTAAATGTGGAGACGTGGTGCTGACAGGCATGGTTTAGTGGGCATTGCCAGTTGGGCTGAATGATTTTAGTGGTCTTTTCTAACCTTAATGGTTCTGTGCTTTAGACGATGCTGATGGAACAAAGGAGTCTGCTAATAATGAAAAGGCCTTGGAGGCAAAGTTACCCACAGGTACCCGCTTTGGGTTGAAGAAAAATGCCTCCAAGCAGGGCTGCAGATTCCCCAGCTGCAGATGTAGGGATTCCCCTGCTCTGGAATTGTCTTGGCAGAGAAGGTACAGACATGGATGCAATGAGGGTGATTCTCACGGCATCACACTCACCTCATTACTCCTCCTCAATATAAGGGGCTCTCTGTGTCATGTTAGGTATTTATAAGAGGAATACCACCGAGAAAGGGTTGTTGTCCTGAATTAACCTTGGCATGGGACAGGTGAGCCTCAGACAGCAGAGGCTACTGAGATTTGGTCTCGGTGAATGTCCCTTAGGCAGTGGAGAAGGACAAAGAAGCGGTGATCTTCAGCAGTTTCTAGGATGATCTGCAGACCCAGTCCTTGCTATCTGCCTCAAAATGAAAAGGTGTTTCCCCTCATTCCTCAGTCATTTGCTTCACCTCTGAATACCCTGTAACTCTCCAATACCATTTTTAGAAATGGGATGAGCAGTGCCGGATACTGAATCATTGCAAATAAGGACAAGCCATAAAGTTATGCAATGCGTTCTCCAGTCTCACATCCTGTGATCCAAATAAAACATTCTTTTCTTAGTAGATGGCTTTTTGCACAATTTCTCCCTCCCTCCCCCCCCCTCCATGCTCCTTCTGACTATGACAAAACATGAGAAACCTAAGCTCTCGCACCAACCTTTGTTCTCACAGCCAGTGTTTTCCGTTTCACTTGCTTAGTTTCCCAGCACTGGAGCCACAGGCCCTAACAGATCTGGAGAGGGTCCCCAGAGCCTCCGAGCCCAGCAGGAGAAATGAGTGAAAGGAGATGGATGAAAAAATCTAGATTACTCTAAGACTCCTGTTGGAAAGTCATGATTTTTAGTGGAATCTGAAGCAGTGATTCATGGTGGAAGGTGATACACTTTTCTGTAAATGTAACTATTCAGTTTTGGAAGGAAGAAGTTACACATTTCAGTTCCTGAATTTACTCCTACCCCTCCCTGCCTCTTAGAATAGGAATAACGTGTCTATCCATGAGATCAATTTGGCTTTTCCAGTATAATTTAATGATTATATTTTCATTTCTTTGGTATCTTTCCCCAAACCTAAGACTTCATAAACATTACTTCTACTCTCAGATATGTCAATGAAAATACTAGCATTTCAGTCTGACGTTGAAGGAACAAGCTTTGACTGAAAAGTATATGCCTTATTGAGACATTAGGTGAATATAATTCTGTGTCTGTCTTTATTGATGTAATAATGCCTATCAGTCAGCTGAAATTGTAGAGCAAACTCAGCATGTAACATGTGAGATATGAAAAGGAATCAAGTCCTGAAAGTCAGATCGAAGTCTATAGATCGGCTCATGAATAAAGCTTTGTCTATGTGCTGCCTGTCTTGCATAACTTTGGTGCTTATGTAGAAGGCATTAACCAAAGAGATGCTCGATATGAAAACACAAACATGGCCATAATGTCTCGATTAAAAGGGTGCCATGGGCTGATCCAATGCCTTATTCCCAGTACTTGGAAATTCTTGTTTATAATTGTTGGTAGTGATGTGCATTGTTTCATTATAATTTCTCATTCAGTTAACTGAGAGACTTTTTTCTGAACATGAAATATAAAACATAGCTTCTTAATCGCTGAGCAAACCAGTTGAATGGCATATGGCAAAGTGATTGTGATATCCTCGTGATCTTTCTGAAGATCCTGATAAATGTCAGAATGCTGGTTGCCTTCTTGCCATCAGATGAGCTGGGGAAGATTCCTTTTAAGATTGTTTACTGGATGACTCTTCATCTCTGGACTTCATTGTTTTAGTCTACCTTGTCTGGAAGTTGTCACCCACAGAGAGAATCCCATTAGAAGTTTCTTTATCTTTTAAATGCATTCTGCAGTTATCTTTTTCTTTGATGATCGTGTCCATTAGCGCTGAGATCATTCTCTGGAATGGCTCTTCCTAAAGGAAATGCAGCTCAGTGTCAAGGGGCAGAACCTTATTTTTCCTTTTCCTACTTTTTTGGAGTCCAAAGTATGTCTATGGAGGAGGCCTTCCATTTTTGTTATGGAAAGTATGAACCAAGATCTCCTCTTTTCCATACCCAAGGCTTATCTTTAGGTAAACAGCAAAAATGGATGTAGAAATTGGAGTTTAATATGTCAGAAACTAAGAAAAAATATTAAGTGAAAAGACATTGAATGCTGTTATAAATATTAACCTTGTGGAAGGGAAAGAGAAGTATCTTTCCTGTAACTCTAGCTTTCAATGTGTTTTATCTCTTAGCATCTGCTTTTGCGTATATGGACTCTGTGTGGACAGGAGCCAGCCCTTCCCCCCAAGCTGACACTAGTCTTTCTTCCATTGATGTCAATGGGCTTAGATCAGAGCACAAGTCTTGTGAGTGATCAAAGACAGCTCTACATAAGAAAAAGACTTCCTTTTCCAGGTCAGCCTGCTCCTTGTCCCTATACAGAAAATGTATTATCAGCATACAAACACAAAACAGAACAAAAGGGATAATCATTTTTGAAGTGGTAAAATAAAGACCTTCATTTTAGTTTTTGCTGATTTACAAAGTGCAGGGCTGAGCCTGTTGGGAGCATTAAACAACTGTTAAGTGTTGAGAAATGTCATATTGAGAAGACAGTCTAATTCCAGCAAAATTAATCAAAATACCTCGCTCAGAATATGCTTGTGAGTATCTTTCCATCAGTTGTCAAATCTGGATCTCCAACTTGGATATAATTTTTTAAGAAAAATTGTGATCATTTTCACTGGAACTCTGGTGTGCTGGTAAAGAATGATTAGCAAAAAAGTAAACAGTGGGACAGTGGAGGACAAGTCTTTCCTCTATGCATCAGAAGGGGTAATTGAAGTACATGGAGACAAGCATCTGTTCTTCAAAAAGAGGTGTGATTTTTACATGTGGTATGTGAGCCCATTTTTTTGTCTAAATGAACCAGCAATGAGAGGCAACTTGACATGAAACATATCCATTTGCATGGACTGCATGCGTGGGGCTTACATGCATGTTTAATAAGGTTACAACAAAGCATGTTGGGATAAATACCTGTGTGTAATATCTGTAGTCAGAATCAAGCCTTAGGCTAAATTCTTCATTCAGATAATAATAAAATAAATCAAAATAAGGTGTTACTGAATAACTCAGTGCAAGATTTACAACTGACTGCAGTGCAATTAAAAAAAAAAATCCACAAACTAATTTCTGTACTGAAGCCAGTTAAATGAGGCAAAGAAGGTCCAACATTTCTGCAAGCCACCTTTCTGTTAAGTTGTACAGAAACTGTAAAGAAAAAGAACTGTTAGCTCAAGTGTGAGGTTTGTCTTCATGTGCTTATTCAGCTAGGAAGTGTCTCAGTTGTTTGGAGGACAGATCTCTGCATATTGGAGTGTGTTCTGCCTAGGAGGGATACCAGTCCTTGGCTCACAAATCAGTAGTCCTTGTTTCTGTTTCCAGATCCCAGTGACATGTTGGATTTTTCAGTGATACTATCACATAGCCAAGTTTCAGCGTGGCCATGATCACAGTATGTTTGCAGCCTACCCAATCCTGCTAGTTTGGAAAGCTCCATCGATATGTTGGATGCATTACCGATGGGTCACGAGGAACAGCAAATCAGCTTTAGAAATCACAACACTGTCCTCCAAATCAGACTGTCAAGACTGTGGGTTGTTGGCTACCCTAGTCAGACCTTACATCTCCCTGTTACCACTAGCTCTGATTATTCAGGGATGGCACCATTCCCAGAAGCTAAAAAGTGGTTCTGTTATGTATATCCATATTAATGTTATCCCTCACTAATTGAAATCAATCTCTTGTGGTGGAATTCTATTCTGAAAAGCCTTTTTTTTTTTTTTCTGCACGGGGCTTCCAACCTCCTTTTAGCTGTATGAAAGTACCTGTAGGAAAAGCACACCCTCATCACATGTAATAGTGGCATTCTTTTATATTTCCTGCATTTTAAGTCATGCTATTATTATAAAAACAAGCAAACAAAAAAACTGATGGGTTTGTTTCTTTTAAATGGACCAAGTGAGTAGAACACATCCATGGCTGTAAGACCAAGAGGAATGCTAAGTTTTCACATTCTGGGGAATCCTTTACATGCAAAAGGTGCTATGAGATATTATGACTAGTTGTTCCTAATCTTTTGGAACTGAGCAGACTCACATGGACTCTGAGTTGCCCTTAAGATCTCCCTTCTTTTATGGAGATACAGTGCTCATCTGTCTCTTCAGGAATGAGTTGCCATGGGAAGTTATTTTCCAGACAAGTATACAACCTGAACCTGTTGTGTTGGGTTTTTTTTAGGCCATGTTTTACTACATCATTTGCACTCATTGGCATGAAGCTGATAGAAGTGAATGTGAGAAGAAGACAATTGGGTGTGTTTCTAGGAGGTGTTCTCCAAAACCTCATTGCAATTTTTCGTTGCCAGCTTTTTGGGCAGCACTGAAAAAATTAATGGGTTCATTAAACAGAACTGAAATGAAACACCATCCCTACTATTCAGAAAACACAAGAAACTCCCCTAGCCAAGTTTGTATCCCATTCCTTGCTCAGAATGTTTTTCTTTTATTTATTTCAAAATAGATGTTGACACAGTTTGCACAGTTGCATCCCCAGATGTTAAGGTTGTAAGCCATCTTGTGTCCAATTCTGACTCTTCATCATGGGTCATGAGCTTACCTGCAACTGATACCAACTTGAACAAGAGCAGGGCTTGAGAAAGACTAGAAAATACGTTCAGTTCTATCTATCACACTTATGGTAAATGATTGCAGTTGCTACCTATCCTTAATGCAACTAAAATTATGTGCCTTCAGCTTTCTACTGGATTTCCTTGTATATTTTTCCACCAGAGTGAAATGTCTCCTATTAGACAGTTTCTGTTCCACATGAAAGCACTTACAAACCATAATTAAGTTATTCTTCAGCTTTTACTGTGACATACTAAATCTAAATACACTTACACCATGGTTTTGCTCCCTTTTACAACCTTACATTCTTTTTCATTCATATCCTCATAGTACTTCTCAGATCTACCTCTAGTTTGCCAGCATCCTTCTCAAGTGACTGACATCAGTGCTGACATTATTCCAGTATTTCACCAATGCCAAACACTGAAGTAATACAAGCTCTTGATTCCACTTTAACACTATCCTCCACACCTAGAAAAAGATTACATTGGCCCTTTTCTGAAGCTCAGTTTCAGGGGGTCTTGGGGCTCAGCTAGCTGTCTAACCTTCTGTTCATTTTTCATTTTAATTTGACAAAAGAAGAACCCATCTCATGTAAGAGCCTGTGACTTTTGTTCCAAAATGGATACTTTACCTTGGGTTACATGCAAGCTGCACGTTCTCTCTTTCACACCTCCACTTCAAACAATGCCTAAAAGGCCTTTGTCAAAGAATGCCCACTTCAAGGTTGTGATTTGTTGAAAAATATCACTGGCATTGGCATTACTTTCCCCTGCACTGCCAATAGCATTATTTATAAGCACAAAGCTGATAAGAAGTTCCAGCAGAACCCAAACTCATATCCCCACATTACACTGGCCTGATAGATTTAGAATTACCTTATTTGAAAACAATTCAGTTTGAAAATTCAGGTTTTTATTAGTTCTGATTTCTGACAGTCTCTTGTGATACTGTATGGCAAATGCATTCAAAGTCGAAATATATGATATTAATACAATTGCTTTTATCCACCAAATTTGTACTCTCACAAAAATAGCATATACATTTGATAAGATCTTTCTTCCATTAATCTGTGTTGATTGCTATTAATTAAATTGCACTGTTTTAATACTTTATTAATTGACTTTCCTATCAGCAGCTCCATCACTCAGCCTGGAATAGACGTCAAACTGACAGGCCTATAATTACCTGGCTGTCCTATTTTTTTTCTGTAGAATTATTGTTAAAATTCTAACTTTCTTCCAGACCTTCATCAGAAAGATGTTGTTTTTAGCCATTGTGGGCTTCTTTCTTAATTGTGGCTTTTTAAGGATCTAGTGAGGTTTTTCTGAGTTGCTCTGAATAGTTATTCACATTTCTGTTGGTTTAAATTTTTTTCTGCCTGATACATCCCTTACTTGTTTTTAGTTCTGGAGAAATGGATCTTTCAAGGCAAAAGCATAAATTTTGCTGGTTAGGACTTTATCCTGCTTACATGTATAACATGTAAAATGCATTAAAAAAGCACATAAAACATTAAACCAAGCCATTACCACTTTCACCTAAGCAAACTTTAGATTTTGTGGTTAATATTTCCCTGTCAGAATGAGGTCTAATGCAGAAGTTTCCCATGCCAGATACAGCTCTTTTTGAGTCAGGAAGTTGTTTTGTGTATTTTTTCTTGAAAATCCGAGAATGCTTTAGTACTTGCATCATGAGACATCCTTTTGCTCTCCCTTCAGATTTATCTTGCCAAGACTGAAAATGCCATATATAGCGAAAGGCTTTTGAAAGGCTAATCTGGAAGGTCACCCTAGACCCAGAGGTAGAGATGGTTAGATGAGCCAGTTCTGGGTTGATTGGAATAAAGCCTTCATGGTATACGAGCAGCACTGCTATGCTGCTGGTACTGGAAACTGAAGTCCATGAGAAGTATAAAACCAGAGTAGTATTTCTTGAGTGCCAGTCTGACATATAAGTAAGACAGAGTTACTGTCCATCACGCTTCTGGCTCATTGCTGCATTGCTACTGCCCAGGTGTGTCCCAGCTTTCAAAAGATAAGCATCAGAACTGCCATAATTTGAAGAGGGGGGAGGGGGAAATGAGATCATTTCATTGTCTGTCTGCATCTGTGCTTTGGCTGCAGGTAGCAGAGGTCCCTTTCAGGTCTCATGAAGCATGAAGATTAGTAGCTGTGCAGGCATCAGCCTGTGACTCTTTGTTTGCAGAGTGCTTCCTGTTTGGATTTCCATGAGCATTTATGTTTTTACTTTTAACTTGCTTAAGTGATGATTCGACTGACAAAAGGTATGGATCTTTTGTCATCTTCAAGGAGATATATATAAAGATTTTAAAGGACATAAGAATGACTGTGAAAAGCCAGACCAATGGTCCAACTAGCTCTGTATTCTCTTTGTGACATGCAGTAACAACAAACGTTCATGGGAGGGGATAACAGTGCAGGCATATAATGATACTCCCTCAAAGCAGTCTCTCAGGCTCCTTCCCTGGTGATTTTCTCACTGAACCAGCAGCAATGCCTTTCTGTTTGATATCCATCAGTGGCATTTTCTTCAGCAAATTCTTCTGATTTGCTTTTGAGCCCTCATACACTATTAGCAACCACATCATCCTGTGGCCAGGCATTCTATAATTTAATTGTATATATGAAGAAGTAACCCTTTGTTTGAACTTCTGTCATTCAAGCCTCCTAATTTCATTTGATACCCCCTTGTTACTGTGCTAGAGGAGGCAGCAAACAGTAATTCTGTACTTACTTTCTCCCTGCCATTCATGATTTTATAGACCCTGTATTATATCCATCTCTTTTCCCAGCTGAAGAATCTCAGCCTTTTCAGTAATTCTTTTTATGAAAAATCTCATTTCTCTGTTCCTTTTCTACTTCTTTATATACTTTGGGACAGGAAACCAGAATCCCAAACAGTATTCAGGATAGAGCAGTGTTATGGATTTATTGTGATGCAGTTGGCTTCTAGATTGTTCTGTATCTATTTCTAACAGTTGTTGATGTTGACTTGTTTTTCTCACCACTGTTAATTGTTCTGCTGAATGTGACAATCTGTGACTATGGCTGTGTGTCATGACTCCAAGATCTCTGTTTCCCCTTAGTGATTAAGACCAGATCAGAGCTCATTGCGTGATCATTATTTATTCCCCTACACGAACTGCTCTGCATTTGTCAACACTGGTTTGCCTCTGCCATTTTATTACCCAATGATTCCATAGAATAAGGCATCTCTGCACCTCTTCAGAATCAAATTTCATTTTTATTACACCACATGAGCAAACATTGCAGACGTTATTTGTTATTTGTTCTCATTTTCTAATCATTTTGAAAACAGCCTGCAGAACAATGTATGTGTTAGGTGTTCAGTAAGGGTAGCAGTTGACACCACAGGGTAATGCCAGAACCAGCCTCCAGGGCAACATATGGATTGAGCCTCTCAAGAGAGAGAGAGAGAGCTCTGAAGAGAGAGCTCAGCTTCAGAGACAGCCTTGACTCTTCCTCTTCTCTTGAAGAAAGTTCAAGTATGTTACTGAGGTACCTAAACTGAAATCAGAGTCAACTTGAGCTTCATTAGTAGCCAACAGAGGTGTTCACTGAGGGTAAACCAAATCCTAGGCAAGCTAAAATGAAGTTTTCAGGTCTCTTTCCATCAAACAGAAAATTCTCCATTCTTAAGCATCCAACTGAGAAATTTACAACAAGATGGGATAGATCCAGACTACAGTGTGTAGGCTTTTTTGGTGAATTGTAGACTGTGCAGTTTTACAAGCACAGGGAAAGCAGAGTTATAAGGTATCACCTAGGCTGGAACACTGACTATTTGAAGCATGTTATAGCTGATCTATAATTCACATGCTTATTTTGACAGGCCAGCTCTTGTTAGTTTTCAATGGGTGTGGGAGGAAATAGCAGTGCATAAAACTTGCACATTACTAATACCATTGCCATATAAAACAAATATTTGAATAGGAAGTTTTAGAAATGATTCAGTGCTCTAGCTACAGAATATCCTACAGGATTTTTTTTTTATAGTAACAGAATTAATGAAAAGCAAATCCTGTTTCTCTACCATGGGCATAGGGTGGTCCCAGTGCAGCAGAGCCAGTGTGATACTGAGTCTCAGGGATAGAAAAAGCAGCCTCTACAGATTGCTTTGCCCCTTGGGTGAGCAAAGCTTGCTTTGAAAGGACTCCTTGAGCTGAGAGGTTGGTATATGCTTTTTAAGTGACTGTACCAGATCGTGTGTGGGTGCAGCAGACAGGGGCTGAAAGCCCTGGGCTGCAATACAGAAGCAATTGAAAAGCCACTCTGTTGTTGCTGTTCCACTGACTGCAAAGGAAAACTCTCTTACTACCCCTACAGACTGTTCTAACCACATCCTTTGAAGGTACTGAAGTTATTTCAGTCACTTAACACAAAGTTTTCTCAACCCTAAGTCATAACTTGAAAGCTACAGGGTGAGGAGACAATTGTTACGTCAGTAACATTTCTTTCAGATGCTCTCATAAGTGGAGGATTTCTAGGTGCAAAAAAGTGGTATGACCACCAGAGAAGCCAAAATATCACTTTTAAAATAACTTTCTTCACACAATAACTTTTTAGTTCACCAGGAACAATTTGCAGGAAGTTTAGTTCCAGATCTCTTATCAGAAATACGGATCTTCCACTGGACAGTGCTCTCAGATTGCACATAGGATGAGCCTGCAGTTTGAAGCAGAAACATTGCCTTCAACTTGTGTCTCATGCCTTGTTTCTCGTGTCCTGTATTTTGTGCATGCTTTATCACAAAGTTTTGTGGAAATCTCTCATTTTGTGTATCAGATCCCTATTGAAAAATTAGAAAAAAAAAAAAAAAGAGAAAAAAACCACTAC